>CM072982.1:10002500-11330228 GCA_037013635.1 Plagiodera versicolora
GAAATGATCTTTCGTGATTGAACTGTACTAGATTAGAATTGAGAAAGCATCGTATTTCAAACAATTGTCTGTAGCAAACGACGATAATAAAATAGTGCAAAACCTACTTAACAAATTTATCAAGAAAAATGTTATGAAGTATTTCACCTCTATTTGGATACCACTGTCTCCACTGTTGCATTTTGAACTCCGTGCTGCTTTATTCAACTTCTTTTTTTCTTTACTCGTTCGCCAAACAAGAGAACCAAACCTGGAACAGAAAAATTCAATCATCCTATTTGTTAAATTTTCATGAGGGAAAATACCACAAGAAACCGTTCGATTCAAAATTATTTCAGATACACAGGAGAAATATCTTCGAAACGACTAATAGATTTTAACAAACTCAACAGTCTCGTTAGGAAGAGAATCGATTGGTCAGATTAATCAATTTCAGACTTGTATTTTTCTTATATGGCCTTCACTTTATATTCTGAATACTTTGCAATTGTTTTGCTCGTTATGCCCCAAAATAATAAGATAATTTTCTGGAATGAACTGTATTGAATGGAAAAATATGCTTTGATAGGATTTTGATAATGATTTTGGATGGATCTCCAATATTTATGACTAGGAATGATATATCGAGATACGGTTTAAAGAATATCATGTTCGTATTGTTCACGAGAGAAAGTCATAATGTTGCGTTTGATTTTTCTAATAAATAAGTTTCAACCTCTCCCTTCAATTGATATGTAAAAAATGTATGACAGAAATCACTCCAATAAAGGTAAACTTCAAGATGGATACATGTTTTTAGTATGTTTCCAAGGTATATTGAAAAATGAGAGTTTCAGATGACGCTTATACCCCCTGAAAACCATCCTGGAAACGACAATAATTTTAAGGGTTTCCTCTTGGCCACATTTATTATAAAATTTTTCATCGCAAGTCTCTACGACGAATAGTTACTGAGGTACAGTACTTCCTATATAGTACTACCTATATAAGGTGAGTTGAAACTAGACGAAAACGATTACGAATATTGATGAAACAATCAGTACTTAGAAATCAGTTAAACAATATTATATTCATTTCAAATAAACGGAACTATGAAAAATGGGTTTATCTCGAATGGATCAAGATAAAAGGAGTTCTTTTCACATGGTAGATGTATTCATCATGAAAGTGAGTGCTGCATTACATATTTACCTTATTCAAATGATGTCCTGTCACTGGCTATAAATATGAGAATTCGGTGCTTGATGTATTTTCAGAATACTCTGATATACAGGTGAAACATACATGTTGAAGCTTTGATGTGCGAACCTAAACTGAACCCTCTACTAGAAATATCCCCTTTTTATTATGGAAACGAGATGGAGGTCGCATAGAAGTTTCATAGGTATTCCCATTCGATCCCTATGGATGAGAGTAGGAGAAAAATCGCAATTTAATTCAAATTCCCAACAGATATGGAAAAAGTTCAGTCGAATGTGAAATATGCAAAAGCGAACTGTAACAATGTTCACAGATGAAAAAATATTTAGCTTATTGAATGAGCAAAAATAACTCAGAGCACTACTGGATGAGAATAATATGTGTCATCATTAATGAAATTCTTTTACGTTTGGTGAGTGATTTGAAAAATGAACTGCACAATGGGGAGCCAATACAAATGCCTGTCAATGATGCTGTTTCGCTTTGATATGGAATATTATGCAGGGTGTTTTTTATGCATGTCCAAAATTTGTTCGTTTCTGGAGAAAATTGGAATGATAAAATTATTCTCAACGTCATTTGTCATTTTGCTTATTGAATAAAGTAATCGTTTGAGAAAAATCATTTTGTCATTGCAACAATTATTTATTTATCACAATTATGTCTCTCTCGCATTCATCCTGATACTTGTTATTACTTCGGCACTCATCACTAGGACTAATTCATAAGGTGGTCGCCTAATCACGTGACATTAGTCAATAAAATCACGTGCAGACAATTCCATAGCGGTTGAGGTTATATTCAGTCGAAAGCATTTCGAATCGTGAGGAATATTGAAAGCGAAATGAAACATGCCTATGCGAAGTATATTTGAACAAAAACCATGCAACAACACAAAATACAACCTCATTGATTCATGTGAAGGTACAACTGAAGCGTAATAAGCCGCCATTCCACCCGAATAATTTGAATTTTCTGACGTACCTGCACTAGAAATAAATAAGAAAATCATTCGTTAATACACCAACAAGTATGACCCGAATTCGACCGGTACTCAAGGACAAACAAGATGACGGTAAAGTCAACAACCCCGAAACCGCACGGGTTTCCCACCCTTTTACTTGTACTTTTGCTCGAAGGCGGCGCTGGATACCGGAGGCGGTCGAGGAAATCGATCTGACACGTGGACTCACCAACTTCGATAGACGTACACGGTGAAACAAGTGCCTATCTCCGTATCAATAAAAATCTCTCTATTTGCAAACAATGCTATTTTGTTATTCTAGCATTGTTGCTTCAATGTTACGAAATGTTTATCAAGTTGAATTTTCTATAGTCTACGGTTACTTAAGGGGTGAAATTTCCGCATATTCCATATCAAATTGTATTCAACCGTTTTGAAAAAAAAAACAGTTTTGGAAATAATTCATCTGCTTTATTGTGACCCAATGGGAGCGAAAAGAATAGCCTGCTGAAAAGTGAGAGAGCATTACATTTCTCCTCGAATAGGTCGAAGATAGGATATCGATATGCTCTGTGACGAGTTAGGAGGATGAGAATAGCGTTGCGTCCCTCTTGATCATGTAAAATTATAAAACACTTTATTTTTATAGATTTCTGGTGCATTACTAGAATTAACTTCATCGTGGAAGGGGATGTTCTGTACTGACTGATTCAAATTCTTATTGAGAAAATGAAGATGATGAATTTTCAATTCTACTTTCAAAATCTTTGGAATGCGATGTATCGCATGACAGTCTTTGCATGGCAGTCTTTGAGGGAATAGTTATCAAGGGGAAGGAACGAAAGAAGTGACTATTTTTTTCTTCACCAATACCCCGTTTGAAAAAGAATTGACGTGTCCGAGTGTTTTTCAATTTTGTCTCAACGGAGATTAAAATGGGGAAATAAGAGTTATCATCTGCACTGTATATCCATGTAAAAGTAATTCCCAAGGGTTCGGATATTCGTTGATGCGCTTGCGCCTCGACTTAGCAATCTTCACAGTCGCCCAGGAATGTGGCTTTTCCTACGAGGTAAACATACTATTTTTCCGCAAATCGTTCAAAATTCGACAGATATTGATTGATTCAAAAAAAACGCGATAATTTTATTCCCAAATAAATGGTGCTTTGAAATTCCTAATAAAATTACTTGGGCTACTATGGAAACGTATTGAGGTTGAATTGTCAAACTTGACAACTGTACGGAAATATCATTTCCATACAGTAAGGAAATTACATTTCCTCACAGTAAGGAAGTCCTGACTTTTTCTTCAAGAAATTTTGACAGGAATGTCAAAATTTCCGAGCGATTTGCGGTTAAATAATTTTTCTGCAATATTAAATAATTGCCCGAGTGCAAACTCAGAATATCCCACTAGAAGCTACTTACTTGTACTTATGATCAGTGTTGGCAACGGTCGTCGACGGTCGACTGTCGCTAACTGCGGTGAGGGAATCAACCGCATTGGCTGTGACAGGCTGAGAGCTGTCTTCGTCCTCCACCAGCTCTTCTGCTTCTTCTTCCTCGTCGTTTTCGTCGTCGTCAGAACGATCGCGATCCCCAGAAGACGGCATACCTTCCTCGGCCAGTTCAGGAGAGGCCGGAGGACAGTTTTCTTTGCTGGAGGAGGTTTTCAGTTTCGGCTGAAAGCGCAATGAGAAGGTTTTTCGGAACTTTTGGAGGACGCTTTCAGTCGTTTGACCTGAAAACAATGGACGATGTTGAATAACTAGAGGTAAATGGAGTGATGAAGAAATCGAAGCATTATAATACATTAAGGATGTTCCCAGAAACAATTGTGGATTCGTTAGTGATTATTACTGATTGTTAGATTGTATATTTGATTATTTCAACGGTTTTGTATTTCTAAAAAATTTACACTGAAACTGGATGAATTTGATTTTGTGTAGATAGCTTCCCTGTGTTTACTCATTTTGATTCCTTAACAAACTGTGAAAAACGATACTTGTCCGTTTGTAATGATAATAAGTTCATTCAATAAGCATTTATAAACTAAGCATTACACAAAAATAAAGAATATTCCATATAAGTGCTCATGAAATAGGTCCGTATTCATTCCAGTATGCGAATAATGGGATGATTTTAATTACAGCCATTTGAAACAAACATTTCGATTCCTAAATTAATTAATAATAGTACCATCAACAATAAGCAACAACAATACATAGTGATAGCCACTCGAACAAGTAATATCAATACAAATCTTCATGTATAGAGTCAGTCTTCTTATTGGGAAATCAGTAAATACCTACTGTTAGGCAGAAACTGAATTCATGTAACTAATTTTATACTTCGAAATTAATTGGTAATGACCCATCAAGAGGTTTTGTTTCCAGTATACTATTGTATACTGAAATTGAAATATTCCTGAAAACCGTGAGAATCATATATGTTTTGCTTAAATTATAAGAAAATGAGCTTTTGAAGAGAGTTTGTGGAGTGTACATATGTTTCCTTCTTATCTCCAAACAACGGTGAATACCACTCCTGAATTTCACTTTTCCATAAAGATATGTGTTTTTCTATTGATTATTTTTAAGTAAAGGAAGTAAGTGTTGAGGAAACGTGTTAGTCGCAGAGATAATCAACTTTCTTGACGGACACTCGTTCACGTCAATACAAATCACAGACTATTTCGATGCATATATTTTGAATACAATGTAGTTGTTGAGCATCGTATTCCTCAATACAAGTCACAGTAACTCAAGTGTGAAAAAACTAGAGATTCAGTATCTTTTTTGTTGTATGATCAAGAATACGTGTGTTATTATGATATCAATCAGATCAAATCGAATTTCCAAAATAGGCCAAAGTTTTTGGTATAAGGAGCAAGACTCAAGGGCTTTTCGTCAATTTTGATATCAACCGATTCCTTGTATATTTCTCTTATAGATTTCTTACTGAAAAACATTACTTGTGTCTCACTATGAAAATAAACAATATTTTTCTGACACTTGACTGAGGCTGAGGATACGTGTTCTCTTATAGATTTCTTACTGAAAAACATTACTTGTGTCTCACTATGAAAATAAACAATATTTTTCTGACACTTGACTGAGGCTGAGGATACGTGTTTAATATGTTTATTACTCGTTAGTATATTCGTCAGCATAGAAATTACTCCTACAACTAATCAAATATTCTTGAAATGAATATGTATAAAAATAATAATTGACTAAGTATAGATCCTTTAGGAACACCATATGTGATTATTCGAGGCTCACATATTTTATTTTTGTAATCGACCAATTGTTTTCTCAAGAATGCATATATTTTTATCAATTGAAGTCGTTGTCAATGAGAACAAGTACTGTTAGTAAATTTTTATCATTTGCTGACAATACGTCATCAACTACTGTTGAAAAGGTATGTATGTGGTTTTCATCAGGACCCTTTTATGCGTAAGATAACTCAAGAAAGAACTCATAGTAACTCGACATTTACGAGATTATCTGGTAGGTCAGAGTTTCAAATATTATATATATATTAAAAATTTTTAGTTTTCGGAAAAGGATTTTTGTTGTTTTGTTATTCTTGAATTTATGATTCAGATATGCTTTTCCTCATTTTTTTAAATGACAAACAACGCTGATAGCAATTGAAACAAACAGGGCATGTTTGACAGAAGAGTTTTGAACGAATCCACATGATTTCAAGTTGAAACGTCACCGCACGATCCGTAAGAAACAATCAGAAACTATCACGGATTTTTTGTCGGATGATGTTATGTTTCATTATAGATTTGTAAAAACTTATTATGTGTCAGTTACCTATAATACTATTTGACGGTTGTTTTTTGATATGAAAAAAAAAATATAGAAATTCTTACCTTGAAATTCATGCAAGTTCATTCGAAGTTTACGAACAATTTGATATTCGAACCAATATTCAATTTTTGAAACGCAGAAAACATCTTGATTTTCATGAATTGGCAGTGTACTGAAACTCACATTGCTGAAACTCTCGCTACCCCTCAAAGGACGGGAAGTGAGTAGAGAGGAAAAACATTTCAAGACGAACTGTTGATAGTTGAACATCTTAATTGGTTGGAAATGGCAATTTCACGCGAACGCTTAACCGAAAACTAGATTCGGAGCAGCTTAGCAGGAAGCACTGAAATTTCACATTCGAATAATTCTGGCAAAGCCGACTATCGCCTAATATATGTATGACTGTACGCGCTGCTCATACGCTACGAAGTTCTATCAGCCAATGCATTTAGGATGCTTAACCAGTTTTGTTGAAGTAGATTTCAGTCCACTGAAATTGTGTCCGAACGGTAATTGTTAAGTTGTTGCACATCTAATAATCTTTTAATCATTTTACATTGTTGAAATATTCGTTCTGGAAATCTCTACGAACAAAATCATAATTTTCACTATTGATTCTGATGATAAACAGTTTGTTTCTAGTCAAAGTATGTTGAAGAATATATCAGATTGCCATCTCTTTAAATCTCCCATCGAATTAGATTGAGGAATCATACTGTGAATTGTAATGTCAGAACAGAAGATGTTTCTATCAATTATTTCGATAAATGTATATTAACTATATCTCTATTTGGATAAATTTGAAGAATAAACTTATTACGTTATACTACAATCTGACGAGTTTATGATAATTTCGATTCGAATTGGTACTTTTTATTAATCCGTACCTGACAAATTCCTGTGAGGTTCCGGTTCTATCAAGACGGCGGGGTCCGAAGAAGAGTAACTGGAGCGGTCAATATTCTCAGACCATTTCCTGAAAAAAGGATGATAATGAACATATTTCAATCATCGCTCAACATTTGTTTACACGACAAATAATGAAAAGATTGCAAAATCTGACAAATTTAGAAACTCTATTCAGTTGATGTTGGATAACTTCAATTAGTTTGAGGTTAGGTTAGGTTATATAATTTAAATTAGTTGTTATATGTTATATAAGTAGTATTCATTCACAATATTAAGATATACATTCATCCAAAATATTCAGAAGAATTCAATATTGTTCTTAGATGTGATACTGGAGATGAAGATGATGTTATTGTGAAGCAAGTAAAAAAATCCATTCCGTATTGTACAGGGTGGACAATTTTCGATGTTGTATAGCGTAACTCGATAACTAATAGGAGATACGAGGTCGCATCCTCGATCTCTCCTTTCGAGTTAAGTGCACTGGCGAAAACAAAAATTAGCTATCGTTCTTTGTATTCCAGTTACGAACAAAATCAAAACAAAATATATCATGGTTGTTAATCAAGTCAGTGAAGTAGATCTATGCATTCAGTCTAAGGATACTTTTTGTCAAGTCAAACGTATGACATGGAAAATTCCACAAAACTTGTTCAATAACAAGTGTATACCCAAGGTTCTATTTTTTCGAATGAAAATCTTAGTTTGTTTGCGAAGGATTATTTCCTTTCTTTTTAACCATGCATTTTGGCGTTTTTTATTCATCTCAAGTGAGGATATCGTATGAAGAATCGTACATAAAAAACGACCCAACATGTGATGCATGGTTGAAAAGGAAAATGATATTTATTTTTAATAAAATCATAGCCACTATGATTTTCGTACGAACAAAATTCGACTCGGAAACAAAAGACGATGGCCAATTTTTATTTTCTTCAGTGAGCTTCACTCGAAAAAGGAGATCGAGGAGGCGACCTTAAATTTTTTCTCATATAGTTACCAAGTTACCCTATACAAACATCGAAATTTGCCTATCCTTTACAAAGGTGGTGGAGTATAATATACTGTGAGCTTTCATGACCAATGAAAATATCAGTGCGATATTATGAATTCGTATATTATACTTGTATATTCGAAATAATGGGAGGATCATTTGATTAACTATTTCCATTGTATAAATACCATGACGTGTTGACAGTTCATTTGATACTTACCGGCCATCTGTGGTAGGTGCATCTAAAAGTTGAGGGGTGGAGGTGGCCTTTGCTCGTCTATTGATAACAACCCCCAACGCGGATCTCTGCCGATTACCCTCGTGTAACGGCTAGAAAACAAGAAAAATAAAATAATCGTAGAATCCATGATCCGGATTTCTCAACGAACCGAATATCAGTCGTTTTCACCTGGAATGACGCCAATGTAGTATAATTTGATTTTCTTGTCCCAATAGCCAATTGCTTATGCGTCTGAATACCAAATCTAATCATATTATGAGGTACGAAACGGGACAGAGGATTGGGTTTCGGTTTCGATATAATTGAAGTCGTATTTCAGGGTAAACCTGAACAACGTTGGTCTCAGGAGATCGTCCTGAGGGCACGTTCATAACGATTGGGAAATGATAGACAATTGAATTACGGTGTCGGATTTCCGTGTAAAACAGACTGCAATGCTTCACACGGATCATCCAAATACTTGTTAGCATGAATGCAGTATGTTGTCAATATAGCTACGATGATATGATTTGTTGAGTTTACTAAACCAGGATACTGATGAAATATTGAGAAAATGCTTCTGCAGAATACTCCATCAACAAGATATAGGAATAAAAAATATCCGTATAAAAGCATCGAAATCATTCTATTCGCAGAAAAAAAGTGAATGTTGTTTATATTTCATACCTAAATTATGTATTTGTGTTGCTGAATAAGTTAACGAAAATATATTGTTTTATTGGTGTTTCTATAAGACCTGATACTCAGTAGTTTTCTAATTTCCATGAGACGATTGAGGTTAAATTAGTCACGAAATCCTTCCTGATTCAAGCATGAATATTCAATAAATCTAATCCGGCTTGTTCGCGATTAGTATTGCACTAGGCGTTTCGTATGTGTTTCTGATAGCTCATCAAATAGTCATACTCTAAGTGAAATTGAACAGGAAGTTTCGATAGTTGTTATGATGAATGCTTTCCAACTAGACTATCGAAGGAAAATTGTAAATGATGAAGTGAAATTTTGCTACTGATATTGAAATGCCACATCGTACTTGTGAAGCTTTCGAAGATCGAATATTGTATGGGAATAAATAGTCACCATTTTGAACATTTGATGAAATATTTATCTGACGTTTGTAGTTCTTTCTATTTGATCAGTTTGTTTCTTTCGATTTTTCATTTGGTTACAGGATATTACCGAAAATGAAAAGATTTCAGCTTGTTGAAAACATGAAAATTGTCAACTGAAAATGAAATTTTCTCAAAACCAATCAATTTCAGAGAGTTTGTGATGAGGACATAACTTGAAGGCTTGAAGATCATAAAATGATATACTGGGTGTTCCATTTAATAGTGAGTTATGATAATGGAAATTTCTTGAATTGATTTTTATCCAATAAACAACTGGTATACACAAGACTTCTACTCAGTTTAGAAATTCCCATAGACAAGCCATGGCTTTCTGACAGCATTTATAGTGCACCAAATTTCGTCATTTTAATTTTTCACTTCCTTGAGCTCTTCATTTCAGGAATAAATTCGAAAACTACCATTCTCACTTTCTAAAATGTTTTTCTTATTCATTACTCCGGATATAAATTATTAAATTCTGGCGTACTAAAATTCTTTCCTATATACGTTCAACCAAGAACAAATATTCTTCCCCATAATATAAAACCCATCACAAGAAACATGAGCATACTTTATACAACTACACGAGATAAACCACGTACGCTGAAGTAAACCACCATAACTTCAGCTAACAGGAATTCCCTAACTGTTTGAAGAGAACGGGTACATCAATCACTGTTGACACATGAACCGAAAACGCACTTCAGGAATATCATCGGCATTCGAATATCGATCACGAGCAACTGCCAGTCAAAGTTACAGGTAAACGAATTATTGCTCTTTTTGACATTATCGCCATGAAAGGAAAACGATTCACGTATATCCAATCTAGTGGCGAAACTGAAAGTAAATAAAATGAGGAAGTTCAGACAGGATTCGGGGAGAAAAAATAAGTTTCTCAGTGTTGACCTAGTCCTCACTAGAGTGAAGTTGGGGCCGACTTTTTGAAAACCATTGTTCTTTTCATAATTCCGAGTAGTTTTGATATAGTTCTGGAGTACTATTATTTTGAAAAGTTCCAGCAAATTATGGAAGAAAATCAAAAAAATTAAATTCAGGCGCTAACTTCATGTAGCACCGTCTTTTTCGAAAATGAGTTCTGATTGTTTTTCCTGTCTATTTGGAAGAGTTCCAGAGTTCTTTGATGATCAAGCTATATTATAAAGAACAATTCCTAGTTTCAAAACTCCGAATGAAAATTTTTTATATAAAAAAGAATCTGTGCGCAGTTCTGGGTTCTTGATGAATTGTACAAGATATCATGTAATGTATAACATGTTTTCAAAAAGTTGATTTTTAAATTATCAGCGATTTCAAGTTCTGAGAAACACAATTTCTGGTAAGTCGTTTGAGCTGGAAATTATAACAGTTTCGAGTTCTGAATAACGCTAAAAAAGTTTTACAAGATATCCTTGAAATTCAAAAGTCAAAAATGTGTACCAAGCTGTCTGATGGTAATAGTTGTTGATATGAACGTCAAAATTTGTCATGGTCTCCTAAAATATCGTTACCGACGAGTCTCGCGATGAGTTGATTATATAACATTATGTGACTACAAAAAACTGAAATATCTCGAAGACGGTTCAATTTCTTGCATCTTTTTCATGTAATTTACTTCCTTCCATCGAATGCTTCTTTTTTGACTGATTCACCCTCTAAAAACACCCTTAATATTAGGAATGTAGGAGTGTATTTCAAAAATATATTTCAACAACAAACATTCATGCAGAAAATTTCAATTTGATGGCTTTCACCATTCAGAAGTCACGTTTAGAAATTATTATAAATATTCCAATATAAAAGGATATATCTTCTCCTTAGTATGCATTTTGGGTCATTTGATTCGTCAAACTATACTTTTTTTCAATGTTCACCCTCAGAAAGTTCGGTACACATTTTGGACCCACCCTGTATCATAATGAATGAATAATTTGGAATATTTCAAACAGAAGAAAGTGTGTTGATGGCGATTCGTTAATTTACACTGGTTGTAGTTGTGAAGAATCTTTATTATCAATTTATTTTTATCACTGCAATAACGTGGCTATGCCATTCTAGTAGATAAGGTCTCACCATTCGAAAGATTTATAGCCAACTCATTGCAAAACAAGAAAAAGCCAATTCGAAGTGAGTTTATAGCAAATTAAATCAAATGAAAAATAAGATAGAACAAAATGGGAAAGTTGAACACGTCATTATGCACGCGTTTTTACAAGAAATGAGGAATAATAATTAAGAACAAGTGTGGTCAACTTTTGAATCCATATTGTGATTTGTGGTTAATATTTTCTGTTATTTCAGCCCACTCTTGAAGAAAGTGATTATAAAATTCCGATTGGTGCATTATCATCTCATTTTAGTTTCCTACTTCTCATTGTTTATTTGTTATTCTATTAGAACAACAAATTCTCAAAATAAGCAATTATGAGAGGTTAAGTTATAAAAATTCTTTACTGCCAACATAACATTTCCAATTTTTATTGATTCGTAATTTCACAACGAAACTCCGTTGGAAATAAAAATACCACCAAAGAAACATATTTTTTCCTCTCATCATTGACTGAACTCCTCTATCGAAATCTAGATAGTATGGCAACACTGTCACCCTTAATCGACGTTCAAACAGAAATGAACAGACACTGCACCCCGTAATTCGACACCGAAACCAGTTTAATGGCCATCTACACATCCAATCTGACCGAAAGCGAATCAACTATCCACCAGAATTAACCGATCAACGTTAAATCATCACGGATCTACAAAGCGGACTAGACAAAACGTCAACAAGAAACGAAATCCGACTGGGTCCTCATATTGTACGCGTTCTTGAACGGATGATCGTTCGCATTGTTTACAGGGTGATTGATGAAGATAATAATTTACTGGAATGTCAAGAATTACTCCTATCATATATTTTATATTTAGTCGAGAGGGTCGTACAGATCTCTTCACTTTTTTAAATCATTAGTGCATCAGGTTTGATCAATGGAATTTTAAAGGTGAATTCATGCAAAAACTAAGATCAGTGGAAGTATTGATGGTTCAATCATTTGTTGAAACTATCTCTTCATTGTATCAATAAAAATTAATCACTTCAAAATAAGCATAAAAGTAACTTTTACAGAACCAAATGAAATGGGTATTTAGCGCAAATAGTACGCGAAACGAAATTATGAATTACCCTGTACGCACTAAATGATATGCAAGGAATTCTTATTCAGATATAGTATTTTTATCTTTCATTTAGTTGTCGATACGTTCTTCAACTTGTCAAAAACGTGTCTCGATTGCAAATGAAGAAATTGATGACAATAACATTATTTTCATTCACCAAGGTGAAATTGGGCCGAAACTCATTATAGAAAGATGCCAAAAAGTAGTTCAAGTACAATGATCAATTTGAACTTGACCTCAGTTGATTGATGCTCAACAATTCGACATTATCCAAGGTTCATTTCGATAAAATACAAAGGGAACAAACCCACCATTGTATTCAGAGTCATTCATTTTAATCGAATATGCAAGTGAAATTGAAACTCAATGTTGTATCACCCTGCACAAACACTTAAGGGGGTATTCTGGTCTACAAAATTGAAAAAATTATTTTTTTTTGCATATTTTCAAAGCTTAGACTTTCAAAAATATGCTCTCAAAAGGATTTTTCAAAATTCGAATTATTTTGAGAGATACAGTGGATTTTGTGACGCGGCACTTAAACCGGCCGAGCGGAGTGATCACACAATGAATGGCAGATATTTTCCAGGAATTCTTTTGTATTCGACTTGAGCTCGTAGTATACCCTTTTGATTGAGTTTTTATATATACCTGACTACCAGTACGTACCCAATATACCTGGAACTGTTCAGTTTAGCTAAGTAGACAGGAAACTGGAAATCTTTCTCAAACTTCAAACGCGTTTTTCTCAAAACTACTTTTGTTGAGGTGGTTGACACGATATCTCAAGTTCTATTCGACCGATTCCTTTGAAATTTTGTGAGAATCTTCTTCATACATCTCTTCATCGCAGGAACTAAGGATTTTAAAAAATTTTTATTTGAAGTATTTTTAAAAAATTCGTAAAGGTCGAAAAACAGGGGTAAAAATGAATGTTTTTTTTCAAGTAGACGCCATTTTGTGATTTTTTTTTCGTCCGTAGTTCAAGCGATAGCGACATCTTTACTAATTAAGATTTTTTTTTGTTTGTTCGATTTGGATGACTACAAGGGCTGGAATCATGTCAACCAGGGAGCCATTTTGGTTGATAACAGAGACTAGTTGAAAAGAAAGAGTTGCATGAAGTTTCATGACTGACGCATGTGACTGATCGAACAATATATTGTTAAAGGAATTTTTTGTGAAATGTTTAATCAACAATATTTTTGGGGATATAAATTGTTTTCAAAATCGTTAAAGTTCTGAAATTCAATGAATTCACTTTTGAAACAATCTACAATAAATCATTGACTTGTGATTGTTTAATCATGTTTGGTATATGTTTTGTCTATCTTTCAGAATATTTCGACAAATTTCGAGCACATTTCAACATTCAAATAGTAATTAAATGAATCCCACTACTTTCACTATATGAATAATTCATCACAAATAAAGTTTTTGTAGTTATTTATTTCCAGAAAATGTCCTACAAATGAATTCAAGCTGAATCTGAAGTCTAGTTATTCAAGCAAGATAGTTGTTATAGCTCACTGAAAAGTACGGGGTTGATGCTTGTTCTAATAACGATACTCCGAATCAGAAAGTTAGGTTTGGTTTATCATCTGAATTATTCTGGAAAATGTTTTAAATTCATAAAATAATTGGATCGACTGTGAATTTTTGAGCGGGTTTTTCCGCTTTTCCCACTAGAATTAACAAACTTTATTATTGGACCGAAGATTTGTCTCTGAATAGATTTGACATCGTCGTGAAGAGTTGCCATAATTATTGATGTCCAAATGTTCCCAGCTATGTCTCAATCAATACGAAGTTCAGTGGATAGCTAGATAATCTTTATTTTGTACTAATGGTAATGAAAGATAGCCAAATATGTCAAAACTATCTTCCTTAAATAAATAGACTATACTCTGCTTTTTCATCACATAAAACGAGTGATAAAAATCCTTCAAGACTAATGAGACACTAACATAACGAAAGCAATGAAAGACATTCCAGATTCTTTTTATAATACGCTGACATTTTCATAAAATAACAAAGAGCACTCCGTGGATCTCTTGAGAAGTTTCCCAAATTGGATATCGAGAGCGACTTTCGGTCCCCAGATAATTTCTTTGTGCATTTTGTCTTCCGCAGACAGAAGATAGGAAAGGAAATACAAAAAGATCACGCATGATATGAAACGTTCCATAGTGGAATCCGTTTGATATTCATCCAAAATAAACGTTAGCATGTTTGAATGACAACAAAAATATCACACATTGAGCATTTCTATCCGTTGCTTTAAATTATACAGTGCGGATAATAAAACACCCTCTATAAGACAAAATTGAAAAACACTCGGAGGAGTTTTTGAATTTTGAATAACATTGTCACTCCTTTGAATCCCTCCCTTTTATAGCTACCACTCGTTTTTTTAACAAGGAGGTTGTATAATATATTTTTGGAATGATTCTGAAAGTATAATCGGAAAAATATCATTTTTGATGAAAAAATAATGGAAATGAATAAACAAATAATAGTAAATCAAATCTTCAAAACTAAATAAACTGGTCAAATTATTCTAATTAACTTAATTACTGCAGGAATTGTTCAAAATGTTCTCCATTTACTTCCTGACGTCGTGAGTTCATTGAGTAGTCACCAAGGTCACGAGATCTGACCCCTATGGATATTTTCCCTAGAAGATTACCTCAAATCCAAAGTGTCTGCGAGCCAAATGATGACACGTTATGAACTCCATAGGAAAATGTCCGAGAAATGCAAAAAGTAAGAATGCTAATTTTTGAATTCTACTTTCGCAAGGTATCGCACTACCCCTTTGCTATCAAAAAATATTTCTTTTTTCTTCAGTAACGGAGATCAAACGGTAGGTAGGACTTATCATCCGCAACAGTTCATAAACAATTTGATTATTTGTCAGTCGTTATACTCATCGAATGTACTTATATTTGATTTGAATCAAAACGTTGGTATATTTGGAAAAACATTAATTATTACTTACTTTGTAACCAAACCACAACATATACACACTGTGTATGTGTATGTGACGAGGTCAGAATCATTCCAAAATAAGGTGCATGTCACAAACCAAAAACACTCACAAAATACTACAGACTTCTTTAACAGTTTTCAAAAAGTTTGCAAACTGGATTTCGTTAAACGACGGGTTTTATACTTTGAGTGTTCAGAACTAGCTCTCGGGGTTGTAGGTATGTTACCAATACGAAAAATGAATAAATAAATATTTGAAGCACGTCGACATTCTGTGCAGAGTTTTTGAAACGTACACAACATAAATGTAGACCAACAAATTAGGGGTACTTACAGTCACAGGGGCGGTGTGTGATATCTCAGGGGTGGGTACTTTGCGAGTCAGACCAGGGGAAGAATCGAGGCTTTCTGTTCCATGTTTTGGCCATGGGGTGGAGCCACTACAACAAAACAGGTATATGACAAGGTTATAGCAACAATTGAGAATTTTGAAATGTAGGGAATGCAGCGGGTAGGGAAATCATCAATGAAAAATTCGTATTTATTTGTGACCATTTACTTTCAATTTCTCTTCATATATTCATACATTCACAATTTTTTACAATGCAGAGCAAGGGTTATTTGTTTCTCATTCTCAAAACTGATGGTACGTATTCGGATAAGGGAACAAGCAATTAGGATTTATGTAAATATGGTTTGATATTGACAGTGTAGGAGGAGTTGGCATTTTTTAGTATTTTAATACCAAAGTCCAAACGGCCTTGCTGACCCTATTCAGTCAAGTAACCCAAATTAATATTAACGTTTCCTTATGATGATGACATTACATATGTAAATGTGTAAAATAAAAATAATTTGTGATCGAATGAATATGTATTTTGGTCTTATATTACTTCAATGAAAAATTGAGTTTTGTTACTTATTGATTTTGTGAGCAATAATCTATCGTTATAATCAATAATGTAGTGAAAACTCCAGAAAATCTTCCATTTCATCCCATTGATATGTTTTGACGTCAGATTTCAGAGTTATTCATCGCATGCATTTGGGTTTGAAAACCTTCATTTCGAATACAAATTGGAAAGTTTTCATAGGCTCACACTTATTTAATCAAGAGAAAATTGAGCACTCATTACACCTGTAAATTCGAAGTAGATGCGGGTTAATTTCAATTAAAAATATCCTCACTGGGTGGGTCCAAAGGAATTCATTATTTTTCCTCATTTGGGCGCACTAGCGAGTCCTCGGGTTTGATTTATCATGCAAAACGAGGAATGAAACCTCGATGAAAACCTATTTTTGATTCTCCACTTTGATTTCTAGTAGTACAGAGTACTAGGAATCGAATCAGTATCGTTTCATTTGTATGTACAGTACATATAGTATGTAATGTACTATTCCTTTCTCCATTCGTAATGGGTCTCGTGTTTCGGCTTTTCGGTTTGACATGACGTTAACTACTGTGTCCACTGTGGCTGACATGATTTAGTGCTTGACAAGAATATGGAACAACGAGGACAACAATTCTAATCTAGAAATAACAAGCCACATTGCCAAAATACATTCGAGAATTTTAAAATTGAAGCAACTATGGTCTATTTATTCAAAGATACCTTGAATCATAAATTTAGGTTGAGTTTATCATTCGAACTAATTTACAGAAATTCTTCGATTCATAAAATATATACACTAAAATCAGACATCTATCGACTGTGGATAACCGTTGAACAGTTTTTTATTTGTAAAAATTTATACTAAACATATTAAACTTCATTTGCGGATCGAAAATTTCTCTCTAAATAAATTGGGCATCTTTGTGAAGTTACTGTAATGTTACTGATAACCAACTAAAAGTTCAGTGGTCAGCTAGGTATTCTTAATTTTGCGCTAATAGTTTTGAAGATAACCAAGTTTGTCAAAACTATGGACTAAAGTATACTCCAGTTGTTTTTGCATATTATCAACCACAATGTCGCTCGAATTCATCCACTGTCAGACACCAGAAAGTATTATTAAATGAATTTGTGGAAGCAATTTGTCCGCTCATTTTGACTGCTAGATTGTTCAACTTCGATTTGCATCTCATGTCGGTTCCTCTACATCGAACATGCATAAAATAGTTGCAGTTGAAGATGAATACCACGTGACAGTCGTAAGGTCTCGACAGGTGAAGGGCACCAGATGCTTTCCACATAATAGAACAAAATTTGATAGGGAGGTAGGCGGACGAATGTCAGTCTGCTGAATCCTGTAAATCCCGAGCGCAACACGATACTCGGATATCAAATAGTTTCCTTCGTAGGTTTGATATAGAGTAAAGGAACAAAGAGATGAGAATAGCTCGGAGCCGAATGACTTACTTTTAATGATGTAACCAGAACTTCACGAATTTTTCAGTTTCATCAGAAAATTGTGAAATACGGTTATTCGTTTTCATGGAGAATCATTCGCAATACGTTCTTCAAATACAGTATGAAAATAAATAACATACTAGAATATATACTAGAACAGAATTGATCGATTCAATTTCGAACTAGAACTATAGAAAATGTGTTAATTATTGATATCCAGTCTGTTCCGTCTGAAATTTGACGAAGTTTGAAAAAGTTCAAGAAGTAATTTTAAATGTTTGAAATAGATTTTTCTTCACTTTACTAAACCAATATTTAATACTATTGAAAAGCTACAATCACTTTTTTTCGATTTCGATTTTGCTAAGGCGTTTTTCAAAAGAGCGAGATAGAAAAAACAGATGATTGTATATCGATAGATATAATAATTTCCCTCTTGATGTCGAAAATGGTTAGCACAAAAATTGATTGATCCTGATGACAACAATTCCTATTTAAATACAGATGACTTGAATTAATATTCAATAAAGAGTTACACATTGCTTAGTAACTTAATTATCGCACTACTGTTTCATATACAGAGTCTTCCAGTTCATTTTCAGAGTTGAGTATGAAAAGAATGAATTGAATTTCCATTCCATGCTGTTTCTCATTCATACATTGAACCGATATTCTCGTATACTTTGTGGATACTTCAGGAAATGTGATTGTTGCGGGATTTTCATTCAACCTCCAATAATCATGAATCAATTAATGCATTTTTCAGAAAATTGATACCCTAATAAAAATGTTTGGTGGGCTGCATTTTTTATAAAAAAAACTTGGATAACACAAAAACGGCCAATATAAGGGTATATTACATGAAACTGAATGGAAATAATAGGAGGAATTCAAAAGTCATATTTTTTATTTATTCAGCCGTTTTGCTATACATTCCAATGATACAAATCAACTATAATACTACTGATAATAACTAGAAAGAAAATTCAAATGTTTTCCTCTTTTTTTCCCCCACACTCTAAGTGAGTACATACTTGTATTGTGTAGTGAGAAAAAATAAAAACAAAACAAAACAGCATAACATGAAAACCGACAATTTAAAGTCAGAAATAGGAAGAAGGAACGGAACAGCATAAACAATATAAAAATGGAGGGTCGATGTATATAAGGTATTTTATTCCAAATAACAAAGATGTCGTCATTTCCGGAAAACCCGGAAGTGTGACAATAACTGAAATATTTTGGATGGATTCTCCGTATATGAATATACAAAATTTCAGAATCATGCAACTCATAATTCTCCTTACCAAAAGTAGTATTTTGTATGTACCTTTTTATAGACTCAAGTTGTTTGTTGTTTCATAATTGAATATTTCACTGAAACGTCATACGTATGAGTTGGTGTAGTATATTCATTGTTTTAACAAGTTTTGATCATCAACGAAATACATTCATTGAGCTATAACTGAGTTGAATACCTATGGGAATTCATGTAATTTGACAGGAGATATTTGTACTGTATGCATCATAATAGCAGATTTCATTCAAACTAATTTGCTCTACCAACAAGCAACTCCAACTTCGCCTAATCCATCCGACATGCCGTGTAGCCACTTCCTTATTTTATCATACACGAAACACCACTTTGCGCATCCGGCAACAAAGACATAGGCGAACGTTCTCACGATTTCCGGAAGATCGATTTCCACTTCTTTACTGTTCCGCGAACGGCGATAACGAATTTCAAACAATCCCGATGCTCCCTGAAACTGTACAAACAATCGCACATCCACAGACACAGGCCTCCTACGTCTATTATACGGGACAATTAATCCCTGTTGACCTTAGAGCTGCGTTTGACATAGGAAAGGTCGTCTTGAGCTCGACCCTGTGATTTAAAAGAAGAATGACTTCTGCCAAGTTAAACGAATCTGCTTTCACATCGGCCATGTTAACTTTATTAGATAATTCAGTTAAAAATGTATCAAGGTGACTTAATGTATCACACAATTTTTTTTTTGACAAAATTCTCGGAAAAGTACAATTTTTATGTCACACATATATGACTGACATGACCCTATATTAAAACTTTTTTTCTCGACAAGCTGTCTCAGTCTTGTCTGACGCATCCAAACAAGATAGATATAACAAGTATTAACCTGTTGTTTTGAACACAGCGTTGAACGCAATGTATTGAAATCAGTGGTACGTGTAGCATTCACGGAATAACACTTCGTTGCTGTGACTATTTCTTTGAGAATAAAAAAAAAATGATGAATATAAATGATATTTATGATAATTTGTATTGGATTTTGCATAAGATGTTTTGGACAGCATAATGAATGAATATTATTAAATATTATATAAAAATCATCAAAATATATTTTTTCAACTGAGACAATATACCATCATTTAAATATGCTTTTTCATTTTATTGTTTGTAGTGAGCAAAGAAGTTTTCAGGTTTTGTTCCTGATAGGCCAAGCTCTCGAAACCGAAACATAATGCGTCTGTTATTGACGTGGCCTTCTAATCGCGTACGTCAGACATATATGTCTGACATGACCTATGTAAAAATTCTCAGCGTCAGACATATATGACTGACATGGCGATTATCGCACTAACATTTCTGAATTTTGAATTTCTTTGATGATACAATATAATTGAGACACTATATACAGGGTGTGTCACAGTGGATGGAACATTAGAAGTATCTAGAGAACAGAGTGACAGATCATTCCGAAAATTTGTGGGCGTGGATAATCAAACTTGCTCTATCCGTCTAAAATATTTTCATCAATACAGTGTTGCCGCTTGTATCAGAAAGTAGTAGCTACTTTGTTATTTCAAATGGAACACCTCGTATATTATATCATTTTTGAAATCCTCATGAGATTCCTCACAACTTTCCCACATCATTCCCTATACCTATCAAAAAAATGGAGTTGCAGTCATTTTCATGAGTGCCCGGATGACACTCACTTCTGAACCTCCCTGTATGCTGAAACTGAGATCCAGTTCATCGACAGAATACTTGATGGTCTTATGCAGCTATAACCCAAATTGCAATTTTTTGTGAATTTGCATTGGGAAAAAATTCATATTTTTCAATGGTCAGGTTTTGCAAAAAAATCTGACAAAATAATTTTTATCTCGAAAATCGTCACAGATAGGTATAGGGAATTATGTGGGAAAGTTGTGAGGAATCTTATAAGGATCCCAAAAATGATATAATATACGAGGTGTTCCATTTGAAATAACAAAGTAGCTACTACTTTCTGATACAAGCGGCAACACTGTATTGATGAAAATATTTTAGACGGATAGAGCAAGTTTGATTATCCACGCCCACAAATTTTCGGAATGATCTGTCTTTCTGTTCTCCAGATACTTCTAATGTTCCATCCACTGTGACACACCCGGTATAAGAAATCATCCCTTTCTCCATATGTGGCTTTGAAGAATTTCGTAGATTCAAGGAAAAGTTCGGATTTTTGGCAACGTTGCTTTGATTCTTTGTTAATTCAAACTTCTCCAATAAAACCTTACCAACATGACTTTGTTAAATCTAATTTTTGAAAACCATGTTCCGAAGTGTGTAATATATAAATATGATAAACCAATTTGAAGCGATAATTATTCACAATTTAATCCATCTCTATTGGATTAGGTAGACAATAAAGAACCTCCACATCGTGTTATAATTGAATCTCCTGCCAGTTGTTGATGTTTAACAGTCCAAGTATTCACCGTCGATCACTTCCACTTCACCTAATTGTTCTAATTGAGTAGCTTGATGAGATCTCGGTCTGACAGATAATTGAATCATCAGGCAATTTATTGTAATACAAGATATATGATATGGACTATATTGAAGTGAATTAAGAATATTTTGGTGAGCCATTTTCAAAACTAGTTTTAAATCAACTCATCTACTTTATTGTTTGAAAAAAATACTGACTCTAGATGGCGCTTAGAATATCATCAGAAAAATATCACAACTGAATTATCATTCCATTTTATCCTGCTGAAGTAAAAACAAAAAAACGTATCTGCTTCAATTTGATTCCTCACAATTTCCTTGAAAATGTATAACTATAAAATATCATTCCATAGATCTATTTGCCTCATCATTATATCTATCGTGTTAAAATAATTGATCATCAAACTTTCAAAAGATGTATAGAAATGCAGCGATGATATTAAAATTCCTCGTATATCACCAATTACTTGAAAAGTTTAATGTGAACATGATTTTTTTCAGTTTTGATCTCGAAATATGGGAATATATTGAATTTTTTGGTCTTCCAAGTTTAAGAATACTCTGTAATAAACCTTATCAACTAAAAAGACTAAACTTCAATTTCACTATTCAAGTCAATCTGAGTGAACCGCTACATTTTGAAGAAAATGTTCAGAAGTTTGGGAAGTGTATCATGTCTCCATTTACCTAACGAAAATATATTCAATGAATACGGCTAGACTTTTATAAAACTTCAGATTGTCATTAGGTATAATTACTGGACAGGTTGGGCAGATTTACATAAGGTTACATGTTGACCCTTAACAGAAAAAAAAGTTGCTATCGTTGAAGAATGTTCGATTCTTTATTTTTGGGTTCATATGAATAGCAAAATTATTCAAGATGTTAAGTCTGAAGTTGTGAATTATTGTTAGCTATGGTTTGGTTGGAACTGTTTTTTTTTCTCTGTCTTTCTAACTAAATAACAACTAGAGTAGATCAAATTCCACAATGAAACGATGAATTCCATTCCAGTAATACAAAACAATTATTTCCATATCCGTATTTGTCTGGAATAAACGACCAAGAGCAACGAACACTTCGTATAATTTATGGACCACTTCGCAACATTAGCATCCATGGGCGGTTCTCCAAGATCTCAGTGATTATCCCCATTTGTTATCTGAGTGGATAAAGCTTCATCGTCAACATTGTTAATTAGGATGTAAAGGACATTAGGAATTCACCGAAGAGACTAATTATACCGTCTGAATACGCACTTACACCTACCAAAAGGTAATTTAATTTAATTCATGGACCTTTGTGTTTGTAGCGATTGGATTCTCCAAACGTTAAGACTCAATCATTTCAACAAAATTCTGGTAATGTCGGCATCACATAGGAAATTGGTATACCATGGCCATGCTGAGAGAGAAATGTCAATTGTGGATCAAGAGTTACCCCTAGTTCAGTGAAAGTTTCATGTCTAGTCAGAATAGTATCGTTAATTTTGTTATCCTTACTTATATCGTTTGATTTCAGAATAAAAGACATCACTTCAGGAATATGGAATATACAGAACAGTAGAATAGAATTATAATGATTTACCAATTTAATAGAACTATGTCAACATCTCAAATTAAGAAGGAACATGTTTCTGATGGTGAACTGAAAAGGTGACAATAATTATCAATATAGAATCGAACTAGAAGAACATTGTTATGGTGAGAATGTTCTGAAGAAAAAGTTGCCATAATTATCCGCTAGGAGGACATAGTAGTATAATCACGTGATTAATCTTTGACAACAAAACAAACGGTTAAGACTTGAATGGTAAATGAAATCAATGACAGAAATATTATATCTTGCAAAATTTTCTCGAATAAATAAAAATCATTCCTACATTCAGAAAGCTGATCGGATCTGATTTGTGATTGGCTGACAAAGTGACAATAGAGGATAGCGCCGCAGGTGGCGTTTGGGCTACCCCTCCACCATACGAGTTGCCAGACCTATGTATATGATCGTGGTGATAAGTAAATGCATGACGTAACGTTTTAATGAAGGTAATCAGCCGATCAGACTATAGTGATTGACAGAAACCTGTAACTATTACCTTTGTCATTGAAAGACTTTTCAATTCGTTCAAAAGATGACGCCACAAACATACATACATGCATACATACAACTCAAGCATAAATTTTCTATTTCAACATACAGAAAGTATATTCTTCCTTGAACACTCTGTACGAAAGAAGATTAGCGTGAAAAAGATACATCAACGAGACTATTTCCTGATTACTAGCTTCACTACAGTACTATGATGTCATTCTTGCTGGTACCTAATTATTATAGAGCAAATTCCGTGTGCATCAAGCATGATGCTCAATCTTGGATGCACCTTCTTATCTCGTCACTAATGAATGCCATACAGATATTGCAAAGCAAGATGTTTCTTCCATCTGGAGTGTCGGCACACTTCCCTTTGAGATCCAACACTTTCCGCAATTGACGATGATAACTTTATGCCGTTTCATGTGGAATCTTTCGAAGAACTCCACACTGCATTTATTATTTATCTTACGAGATGATTCTCTAATATTCATTTTCTAGTGCGTTTTTTTCAATATGATATAGTCGATGAATGAACTGGCTTTAATAAAAGTGACTTTATCAAAGTCCAAAGAATGGAAACAAGAGGATTTTTCCATTATGTAGGTCATAGTTGGCCGTGCCACAGATTAATGGCTTTCTATGGCCCTCGAGTCATTCTTCCCGGTTTATTCTCTCTTTTTGCTTTCTAGTGGATGAGAATTCTTCCCAGAATTATTCGAAGTGGTTGAATGCGGCTGATAACAATACTTAAAATGAGTTCTAGTGTCAATTGTGGACATCGTATCCTGAAGCGAATCTTCTGAAATCTGGAGACTTCAACTCAAGAACATATAAGGAGTATTGATATGTTCATAAAAAAATGTTTTTTTTGCGCGATCACTACCCAAATTAAGCTTTTGCACATTCAAATCTAACCGCAAAGTTGATGATTTCCGTGATCTGTCATAACTTGACATCATTTCCGCTCTAGAGCGTACTTTTCCGCCTGCCTATTTCCAATCACAAAAAACTAAAGGGAGGTAGTAAATAATTGGTATATTGAAACAAAATGTAGGACTGCCTGAATATTTCAGTTGAAAAATTAATATTTTATGATATTTCGAATGAAATTAAACCTTATTTCATGAAATTTACCTAGTTGAAATATAACAGTCAGAAGGTAGGCAATACATTGCACAAGTCTATGCAATAATGATTGTATATTCAAATACCTAATTGATATTTCGTGCGAATTATTTCATTATCAGGTTATGAAAAAGTGGTTATACCAGATTCTGCTAAAAATATTACTCTTAAGCTTCTGCCAACTAAATTGAAAGGGAAAAAAAATGAGAAAAAAATACAGAATGTTTTTGGATCTGTGCAAAAAAAATCGAAAAATATTCTGAGAACGTATTGCTGACTCATTTTGGCGAAAAACTCAAAACTCTAAAATCTTCAACTTCGTCGTCACAATGCTTCGGCCAAAACTTTACATTCGACTGTAATATTAGGTAATTAGCAAAAAACAATAACTAATTGTTACAAGAAGTGTATTCTTCATGTTTTCTTTTTCGAATTATTTGTCTACAAATAATATCATCGTAGAAACAAGTTTGTGTGCAATTCAAGAAGAAAGTGTCAAAGTGGCAAATTATCATTGTCCGCTCTCAATACACAAATAGCTATTCCCATAAAACTATGTAGTGCCTCAAGAGGGATCCAGGAAATCCTTTCCTCCACTTCTGATGGAAATGTTTCCGTTTAGGTAATCTGCTGTGCTCATTCTTCCACGAGCTCATTCTGACTCTCAAACATTTCAACCCCTTGTCAATTGCATCCAGAACCACAAGCAAATTGATATTATATTTGGTGGATCATAGTTTCTATTGCTGTTGTCGAATTTAATTAGTTGTTGAAGTGCACATACATACAATTCAGAGTTTCATACTAACCTAGATAATGAATTTCCAGCATCAAGTTCGTACAGTTGCATTCAACGAAATGACATTGTCAGCAATGTTCTCTCATTTCTGCTTCATTTCAGTTTCGAATTCGCTGAACGCCTCATCTTTATTATGAACTAAATTCTAGTATATCTGCTAACTGTTTCGAGCGCTAATTGGAACCAATTAGTCCAAGTTTCGTTTCATGGGTAGGAAAGTTTCAATAGGCCATTAGCAACCGACACTAAGAAAAAAAAAACGTTCTGAGCTATCCTCGATATGGATCGGAAGTTTGGGAACTGAAGTTAAGTGAAAATTTCAGCAGGGAAAAACTGGAGGACGCAAATATAGTTGACCCAATAGTTTCATAGGCATGGAATACATTGATTTCTAACGTTATCATCAACCGATAGTGGAAATAGTGAATTTCCTCTGAATTTCGAGCAGCTTTTTCTCTCTTCGCCTCTCTCTCTCTCTCGATAAACTAGAAAAAAAATCAGTTTGAACAAGAATAATCAAAAAATGAATTCATTCCATACCTATGAACCTCAACATTCATTCCAACAGAGTTTCCATAGTTCGCAAAATGTCATTAGCTATATTCGATTAACAGAAATATCCTTTCGGTTCGTTTTGCATTCATTCCGAGTTATTCTCGCCAGGCGCCATTCCAACTGTTAATTTTTGCAACTTTTTTCTCTCTCAATTGTGGATTGAATGAAATTAGGCAGTATGGGGTCAACAGAAATTCATCGATGATGTTGAAAACGATGACGATAATTCTGTTTGGCTCGTTCACAAAGTTTGAATGGGAGGAATAGAAATGTGCGTTTAGAAATATTAATTTATAAAAAAAGTAAGAATCGACATGTTTTACGAATAATGTCTAATACATAGATGAAAGTTTCCAACGGAACACCTTGCATATTTTTCAATATTTGAAACAAAAATACGCAATACTCGTACTATATTTCTGATACTGGTACTATATTTGAGTTAATTTCCAGGTTTTTAGCAGGCCACAAAAATATAACTTTCTAGCGAGTTTTGTTACCGCAAATTGAAGTGAAAAAAAGACAAACTGAACACCTACGTTTGAGAACATTTTGCATAACTCAATCGGGAAATATTTTTTAATAGAGTATTTTGAATAACATTCACGACTGATCCTGCCCTGTGAGGAGCATGTTTTTCCGAACACATCTACAAAGAGATATTGCATTGCAGTTCTTGTTTTACGAAGCGGGCGACTGAGGTTTTCTCGGCTTATTTTCAGTAGATATCAGAGGAGATTTCGAAAGACTTAATTACAGCAGGCCGTTTTCGTGACCATCGTCGGAGTTTGTTTGTTCCGAAATTTACCACTCAGTCAACGGGGAAATTCATATAAGCTTTAGGAACGGTTCATCAATCATAAACTTCGCAATTTTAACATGATGTATGGTTTCAATTTAATGAATAGTCAACATGTTTATCGGAAATGTTTGTCACATCGATCAGTTACGGTTGAAAATTGAGATTCAAATAATATCTCAATTACGTACCCATTAAACATAGGAAACCATAACTCAAAAATTACCAACTTGTGCTAATTGTTGTATTGTAATTGACATTAGGTGAATACCTTGTCCAACTAGATGGGGCGATTTTTCGTTATCGAGTTATTTCAAGAAAAATGGTGCGCATAAGTGCGCGAGGACCAGTATAGTTTTGTTTTCGATTTCTCAACCGAATTCTGATGTCTCGAAAGAAACTGATTTTGTATTGGTTTTTTCACATTTCAATCACAAGTATCACCGGATTTTTTCTTTTTAGAATGACACAATAAATAAACTTTGAAAAACAATAAAAAAAACATTGTTATTGTGAAAAAAGTGTGAGGTGCTTTATAAAAACAATTTCATTACAATTTTTAATTCAATACAATTATAATATTGATAATTATTTTCAACCTTCAAGTTAATCACTTACGCACGTTCCTTAGTTCTCATGAACTATATTCATCTTGCATTCATTGTTCTATTTTGTCGACGATGAACGGGATTTGAACCGACGTCCGAAGACTCCGAGTTTTCATGTTGACTAAAACTTGCGCCTCAACTCGCTGGGCTAAAGGTTCCAGATTTAAATGACGGGATATACTAACATTACAATTAACAATAAATTACAATTCGCATGTGAACAACAGATCGTGAAGACACTACTCTCTGGTATATTTATTGAACCTTTATCATAACCCCTTGAAACGTCACTGATAAAATCATCATTTGTGCGATACGTTCGGGCCGGTTCCAGGTAAGTGAAGAGTAAACGCATGATGTGACATTTTTAATGACGATAATTAGCTGATTAGACCAGGGTGATTGGGAGATACCTGTAACTATTACCAGTGTCATTGGAAGACACCCGTGATGGAAAATTCAAGCTATGATATAAAGCATTTAAAAGAGCAATCTTTTCGTACTCACGTAAGATATTGTATGTAAACTGGTCCGTATCATGTTGCAGCAACAACGATAATAACGTTATTTCTGATGAAATTTTATATATTTTTTTCTGTTATAGATTATTTATCCAAATTCCGTTTGATGCATATATTATGAAATCATTGAAATACGGTTATCGAATCTAGAATTCCATTTTGTTTCTGCAATGATATAATCCAATTTGACAATTCGAATAGATAATAATGTACTCTGCACATGGAAATTATTATAGAGTATTTCAAAATCGAATTTGAACTGAACATAAAATTATTTTTGCATTAATAAACGTCACGAAGAGTCTTGCCTGTCCACACGCTAAATACCATTCTGCAGGTCTTCTATTCCTTGAGAGTCGATCAAAATGCTGCATTACTCCTTTGCGAATTGATTTCCGGAAACGTAGAAGCCACGATGACCTAAAGGAAAACTCGACAACCCTCAAGGGTTCGATCCATTGTCCCAGAACTCCACTCCAATATTCCAAAGTAGCTTCTACGTTGAGGACAGCACTTGGCCAAAATTTGACGGTCGTACGAGTATGCATGCATATAGGTTATTTATTCTGGGTAGATAGTTTCTGTCAAATCGCCAGATGAGCCGTGTTGCCAGATGTTTTTCACTTTTTCAGCGTTGCTCCGAATTAAGTCCGAATATATATAACTGGGTATAAAATCATATTTCATAAAAACTATTGAACCATTGTGAGATCGTGGTGAATAAATATTCATGAAGATTCTTTACTTACCTTTCGAATAAAATCCAATGAAAGTGAGGGGCTCCTGTTATCCATTTCGTGTTTAAGGATTCGCTCCACAATTTGGCATCGTTCACTTCACAACGATGCCAAATTTTTCCGACTGTTCGGAGCGAATCCCTACAATCGTTTGTTTACATTCGAATTGTGATTTTCTTGCGATATTTTTAAATTTGTTCTTTTGAGAGCTTAATTTCATCGTATTCTTATGAAAATGCCGAGAGGATTGAGTAGAGATGCCCAGGAAATGGTTGCATCTTTATTAGAACATTTTTAACGAGAAAGGGATAACAGGAGACCCTTACTTTCATTGGATTTTATTGGAAGGTGAGTGAAGAATCTTCATGAATATTCATTCACCACGATCTTACAATGGTTCAATAGTTTTCCTGAAATATGATTATTACAGAGAGTGATTGCTGCTTTAAATGTAGGAATTGAACTGTGTAGGGAATATCTGCACACTATCACAGAAGGTAAGCTAAGAACTAAACTGTCCTAGGACTTCTACAGAACTACACAACGGAAGAAACCAATTGTGGATATTGATCAACCTCAACAATATCAAATAGGGAACTGTACTTAGGTACAATATGTACCCAAGAACAGTGAGTATTTAGTGCATATCACATATTATCAGCTGATGAACATTCTTCATTGCAGAGGAACACATAACATTGAAGTCATTGAAATGAAAGCTTGCTCAACATTTGCCTCACATCTTAATGGAAAACATTGATGGAGTTACCTAATATTGCTATGAAACGTAATACATTTCTCCAACAGTACGTTCTGTTGAAAAGTGAAGGTTTGGGGTAATTTGTTTTCATTAATGAGATCTGCATATTTCAGAATGGAACTCTACTACATTCTTGGCAAGATTCTAGTGTCAAAATTGTGAAAATACAAAGAATATGAGATTCAAGGTATTTAGAATTTGTATATGAGTTAGATGGTGTATTGAAATTATGTTGTCTATTAGATTCATTGTTTTGCATGGTGGTTGTTCAGATGGATTCATTCCTGGGACAAAATTTGTTTTAATCCCTGAAACTGCTAAAGAAGTTTACCATGGAGAAATTAACCAGGATAACTTTCTCCACTGATTCAATACACAACTGCTGCCAAAATTAAAAAATCCTTCCACAATTGTTATGTATGGATAATGCTACTTATCACAGCACAGTCATTAACAGAGTTTCCACCTCTGCTTTTAATAAGGCAGCAATTCAAGAATGACTTACTAACAATGTAATTTATTTTGATTATGGAATGTTGAAGCTTCAGTTACTAACTAATTAAGTACAATTGTAGGCCATAGACTTTATGATACATGTAATATATTTTTTGATTTTCAGAAACAAACCAGCCCTAAGAAATGATAGCAGAAAGATATGGATATCAAGATCTTTGACTCCCACTTTACATTTGTGTTTTTTATCCAATTGAGTTGATGTGAGATGTAAAGACATGGATACATAGTGAATTGAGAGACATTTGAATCTGTTTTGTAATTTTTGTTGAAATGTAATGATGTGTAGCATTTACAAAATGAGCACATGATGCACTACTATTTTTGTTCCACAAATAAATTAATCTATAACTTCTGGATTTTTCCTAAAACACACCTAATAGAGTTGGACAGTTATTGGTTTTGAAATATAGAACCATCAAATGAGAAAGAACAGATTTGATATTGAAAGATGAACATCTTTAGATATCATTATGTAGTTATTATGTACTTCCTTTGAATATTCGATTCCTAGCATGTGAACAGTCCATTATATCCTTCGAACCATTCAATGGTTATCCACAATCAATAGAAATCCAAATATAATTAATATATTTCATCAGTCGAAAACACTTTTTTAAAACAAAACAAACGGGCAACCTAACCCAAGTTTTTATTCGAAGTTAACTCGGAGCATCGCTGAAAAAGTGAAAAACATGTGGCAACACGGCTCAATCTGGCGATTTGACAGAAACTATCTACCCAGAATAAATAGCCTATACATAGCAGGCTATGAAAATTTCCGTCTCCAGACGGACGACTTTTTGAGGGCGACGTCCATCTTTCAAAAATTATGTGATAACCATTTTTTCGACGCAATACAACTTCTGTCTCCGGTTTTTGATGATTGACAAAATGAAGTTGTTTAAAACGGACAGTTGGTGAAATACGGTATGAATCTGTAATTTTCCATAAAAATTCGTCGAAAAACTCAACCAACATTTTTTAACTTGAGAAAGTTATCAGCATGCCAATTTCAATGTAGTCGATTTCACCTGCAAAAAGTCACCCGTCCGAAGGCGGCATTAGATAAAGGAAATGTTCCCGAGGCACAATAATGGCAAAGATCTACTGAGGTATCTGTCATACAATATTTTTTTAATGAGATTCGAGAATATACTAAAAATGCATCCAGATATTTCTTGTGTATAAGTGGACATACAGTTAGATTGATTCGGATTCCTCGATCTAAATCATTACTAATTTTGTAATTTAACTATGCTCCTATATTATCCATAGTTTTTAGATTCGCTTTCATATTCTATCTGAAATTTGTGAGATTATTTTGTGGCTGTTTAAACTTTCCCTTGTTCATTGAACTTACTATAGTTCAGTTTATTGTTCACGTGAAACAAATGGGTTCATCGAATCTCAATTTCCGTATATTGATTGAAACCATCGTCATTGATAAACCTACATCCAAAAGATGTTTACAACTGTATGTGGTGAAACCGGTCCCTATCTTAGCCCGTGACCAAAATTTCTCGATCAAAATTATATATCTCACATGTCAACTCATGAGGAAGTTTTATTAAATTTCTAAAATTGAAGACTCCGTCGGCGCCATAATAAATGCAACGTTGCCAATTTTTGATGAATTACACCAATAGTTTGCAAAGTTCACCAATTCAAGTCTAGGGACATAAGACAATATCATTCGAATACAGAAACAAATTTTATATTTTGAAGAAGGTATGTAACATTGGTTTTTATTGAAAGACACCGTTTGTTTCGTGCAGAAAATGTAATTTATTAATTTCAGAAGCGGCAACGCTGACTATACTATTCGTCAGTTTAACCGCTAATCGGGCTGAAAAATATTCACCTTCATTTATTGCTGAATGTACAGATTGAATAAAGTGAGGTGAAGGTGTTCTCAAATATCATAAATTCCAACTGTAAAAACAACAAGTCATCTTCAAAATTTGAACACGAGAAACCACAAACTATAGAAAACCCAATTTTTATTTAGAAACAACACACAACAAAAACCATTCTACTATATATTCGAAGTAACTTCAAGAGTTAGTTGATAGAAGAAAAACAACACCGAACACGATCGTATCGCCTTCTCAGAATGATTCGATAAGTATTCTTGTAGGATCTGTTCCAAGTTATTCCTATCGTCACTTTAGTTCGACAAACAACTGAAGTGTGGTTTCACCATTATACAGTGCTTCTCAAAAGTCCCCTCCCCCCTCTTATCCTTGGAACGATTATACATAAACAAGTGAAATTTGGAAACTGAATATTAGAGGTTGTAAACTGCCCTACTAAGGATGATAGATGACGAAATCGGCAAAGACGACGCCGACGTCACAAAGCCATTGTGACCAATAATTTTAAATGGAACCCTACGGCAAGCGACACCTCTTTTAAAAGGTATCGAAAAAACCTATCGAAGCACTGTATAGGCACCTCATTTGCATCTGTTGTCAACTTTTTTTTATACAGGATGTTTCGGATTCGATTCCTATCATTAGAATATCGGAATATAAAGAATAAGAAGATTTGTTATAAGACGTCATATTGTCTTTTCAATAAATCAAAAATCATTACAACCACAATAGAAATAAATATCAAGCCTTTTTGGAACACCCTGTTCAATCGATTACTTTCTTGATATGCGCCTCAAGAAACAGATGAAGTCTGCAAAATATTCTAACACAACGCAGAACTAAGCTACAGAAGACGGGAAGTGAGCTACAGGACCCTGAATAACCAAGATAATGAATTTTTATGAGCAAACAAACTAGAGGAAAGATATTTCCAGACATGGCAAAGACAAAAAAAGTGAGGGATTTATGACCCAATCTGTTGAAACCGCTACAAACACAAAATAAGAATATTCAATTCGATAACAAAGCATGCTTTATCATCTTCTGAAAAATACTCTTCAATATGGTACTATTTTCGGTCGTCTATAATGAAAACAAAACAACATGCAAAATCCTCACTCCAAATCTCGTCAGACAATCAATTTTCACAACGTTTTTTGGCAGCGGCTAGACGATCCTTATCAGCGCCGACTACACATTTCCCGCAACTTCACAACTCCGATGTCAACGTCACGAAAAGGAGTAGAATAGGAGTAGCGAACTCTCGAACGAGTAGGAGTAGCAGACGAGGAGAACGAACGGTCGTCGGTCGGGTGGTTAACGATCGCCCGATCGCGGATTCATCCAGACGAACTGGGTCGATGGAAATAGGGATGCATTCGCGCAGTCTGGATGGATACGTTGGGAAAAGTCGGAAACGTATTGTTTGGGGGATTCGATGACGTTGAGGCGTTCGTAGCTGAATAAACAATTGGTTTATGGAGATATCCTTCATGTCTGCTTAGCAATTTTGGCATAGGAATCGATTGCAATGGAATGATGTACGATTCGATGATGTTTCCATGAACAGGATGGGCAAATTTTGATGTTCGTATAGATCAACTCGGTAACTGTAGGAGATATTTGAAATGGAGGTCGCATCCTCGATCGCTTTTCTCGATATAAGGTCATTGGCCAAAACAAAAACTTGCTATCGTCTCTTATTTTCGAGTTCGATTGTTCGACTTTTCGACACATATAGATATCATGGTTGTGAGTGAAGTTAGGGGAAAACGACTTGTTCATTGTTGAGGTACTTTTTCCGTTACAGTCAGTGGCGTACAAAAAATTAAGTTGTATTTTTCCGAATGGAAATCATAATTGGCTATGGTTTGGTCGAAAAGGATTAGTTTTCAACTTTTCAACCACTTGATACATATTGGGTAGCTTTCGATGTGCCAGTCTTCAATAGTGAAAATGATACCTCACTTAATTTGTCTTCGCGTTATTTTTTTATTTCTCGCAAGTTGGCAACATTATAAAGAATAATGTGTAACTTGAATGATGAGATTTTTTTTCGAACCCTTGAAAATATTGATTGGGCTGCCTTTACTCTGGACAGCGATTCATCGATAACTCATATATGATATGGAAATTGTTCTTACTTCACATGAGATATTCTAATAAATAATGCTCCTCGTAATACGCAAATACGAATGAAGTTAAGTATCATTTTCATAATCAAAGACTAACACATCCAAAGTGACCCAACAAGTGATACATGGTTTAAAAAAAACTATGATACTTTTAAATCAAACCATACCCAACTATGATTTCCATTTGAATAAATACAACTTCGGAATCAAACAGTTTCTCTACGCCATTGGATTGAACAGAAAAGTGCCCTAACAATGTGACAGTTGTTTTCTCCCAACTTCATCAACAACCAATATAATGTGTTGAAAAATCAAACTTTCTTTATAATTTGAAAACAAAAGACGATAGCCAATTTTTGTTTCGTCAGTGATTTTATTGAAAAAAGCGATCGAGGATGCGACCTCCATTTTTTCCACAGTTACCGAGTTACCCTATACAAACATTGAAATTTGCGAACCCTGAATAGCGTGAATAACATAAGAAGCTTCTATATTTTTATTCCAGGTGAATAGTTACATCACATGAGTAACAGGTGCAATGTTGCCGGATTATAAATTGATCGTTGAACTGAAGGAAATGATTTCGAAATAGAAAAACAGACAATTCTGATTCCACTTAACATCTGGGGTTAAGTCGAACATTTTGCATGGTATTGTTATTATGTGTATCATTTCAGCAGGTACCTTGAATGGAACGCAAATCACTTCATCGAGTAATGCATATAACGTGTATGAATAGATCATCAACGCCTCCAATAATTGTATACAATTATAGAAAGTTCCAGATTTAGTCTATTTATTTGAGCAATAGTTATAGATAATTGTGACAGTTCATGTCTTTTTTCATCAACGATACTCCCAAACAGAAACTTCAAATCAGTAAATCATTCAAATTATTTCGAAAAACGTTTCCGATTCATAAAATATATATACCAAAATTCGATGACTATCGCCTGTGGTTGACCTTTGAGCAATTTTTAATATTTGTGTGTGAAAATCATCTACAATTAACAAACTTCAATTTGGCATCGCTGTGAGGTCACTGTGAAGTGATGCGATAATTATTGATGCTTAAATGTTCCTAGCTATGTCTCAACCTATTTATTAGTTATTCAGTGGTTGGCTAGATACTTTTCATTTTGTACTTATGGTACTGAAAGATAACCAAATTTGTCAGGACGTCTCTGATAATAGTAGAACTACTACTAATGAGATTTTAGTGAATTGAAATTCTACTGATATTGAAAATCTCACAAGCGGCCTTATTTTCTGATTTCACGACTCAATAAGTGTGTATGAAAATAATTCTCAAATGTCAGAATATTGATGTTGCGTTGCCACGAATCCAAAATTATTTTGGAAAATGATAGATGACAAAATGAAAATTGTAGTCGTGCCAAAAATATTCGTTTCATTCTTCTACTTATCGGGTCTTCAAAAGTTTTCTTAAGCTTTCTATAAATATATTCATACTCAAATAATTATTATTTATACTTATTTTTCGACACCCATTCATGCAAGCTCGAATTTGTTATACGAAATATCAATAACAATTACGACATCGGCAGCAATAATTTCGACTGAACAACGAACAATCAATATATTCATTCAACTGACCACAGCCTGCTTTATGTGTGTAACAGACACCGTCTAACTATTGCAATTTACCCCAAGTCAATCTGGAAAATTGGCTGTCATTATGATTTTTATCAGAGAAAATCGTCCATCGTGAATATTTGTTAGACAGTCTGATGATTTGAAATCGATACTAAATCGAGGATATAAACGATTCGGAGATGTACATGCAATGGACCATAATCTCTCTGAATAAAATTTTGGTTATTTGGAATTTTGATAGTGAATGTGCCACCTGGCGATGGAATCTCAAATTCAATTATACATATTTTGTAATAGTTGGCCCATAAATAGGATTTATGAACAATCCATAATAAATATAGTGGTTTTTATATGCCTGGTGAAATTTGTGACGAATAAAATAATCAGATTGATTTCAATGGAAGAAGATATATCGAATGAATTTTGAAATTAATTTTTCTCGAGTAAATATTTGTGATTCGATTCGAATACGTGTTGTTGAAAGCAGCAAAATTTCCAATGACAATCTACAATACATTAGAATATTTTCTCTAGTATCTACTCTACATGAATGAAAATAACTACTACCAGAAGTAATAATCTATATCAATTGGATATTTTATGTGCTTGGTCAGATAACAAATTGCCATCGTATAGGGTGGGGACTTTTCTTTAATTCGAAAACAAAAGACGATAACTAATTCTCATTTTCGCTGATAAACTTATCTCGAAAAAAATGATCGAGGACCTCCACTTTTTCGTATCTCCTTTAGTTACCGAGTTGCCCTACACAAACATCAAAATTTGCCCACCCTGTACGTTGATGGTACCTAAAAAAAGTACTACTAACAATATTGCAACAATTGATATTTTTGGCAAAATTTAGTCTCTACGCTTATGGTTTGCTATTCCATCTTTGACCTCACCTCATATGAGTAATACGTGAATTCCTTTGAGTTTAACACATTTTCATTCTCATTTTATTATGTTCATCTCAATATTGGTCTTACAGCTGAGTGAACATTTATTTATTTTATTTGGGTTGTAACATAATTTTTTCAACTAAATTCGTAAAACTTTCCGATATATTGACGTAATATTTGCGAAGATAAAAATATTCCTTCGAGTCCGGACAGAATAGGAAACCTGAAGCCGTTTCTGATAGATTATTGAAATGCCCGAGTGCAACACACCTCGGAAAACTGAAATGTCTTTTCGTTTGGATTCACAATACCTTATATAGTTCTTCCATTATCAATTGCAGAATATAAAAACGCATTCCGAACCCTTACCGACAATTTTGTTTGATCTTCCATAGGCGGGGATACCTTATTTTATGAATTTATTATTTTTATGAATACGTTTGAAATCATATGCGAGAAAGTTTTCCTTAGAAGGCAATCGAATCATTATTATGCCGTTGTTTAGCACCCAAAACGCCATATTTCGATTTATTTAATAAAATTTCTAAATTCAACACACCACCCTACTCCACTGATATCCAGACAATCCAATCTGTCAGGTAAAAAATATGATTTATGGCTTCCGAGTGTCCATAACCCTTCGACCAATAAAATGCCAATGCTTGCCTGATTCACTGTTTTCATTGGTTGAAAGGGATGTTGACACATATAACTCGAATCCACGTTGACCCTGGCGGCTTCTTTGACTTCGTACCAGTACTAATCATTATTTTTGTTTCTTAATTTGGCGTGTGTGCCATGCGCTTATATAGGGCGTATATTAAATATTGATTATTCCTCGCATAACTGTGTTCTGGAATTGATAATGGAAGAACTATACCTACTACTGAAAGAACAATACGTTTACTATGGTACATTGTTATAAATTCGGTTTTCTCGGGGATCTAGTGAAGGAACGAAATGAAGTGATGAAGGTATATGCGGACGAGAATGTATTGTGAGATTTTATATCCTTCCATCTTCGCTTATACCACCAAATGAAAATAGAAACTCTCAACGATTTGAAAAAATTGTGCCTACTGGATATTAGGATTTATATCAATTACACCTATCAATCCTTATTATGGGATTATTTTTGGCTTGCAACATTGTAGTATTGATCTATATGTGTCAATGTATATGCATTCAAAATTTTTTGCTCCTTTCGAATATATCTATTACTGCTATACATATTTCATGATGTTGATGCTGATATCAATATATCGTTCAAATGTTTGTTAATATACACTATTACGCCAGAAAATGCGGTGTTCCTGCTTGTGTTTTTTAACGCTACACCGAAACAGAAAGTGTGGTTAAATTTATTAATGTTGAAGTTATTTTGGAAAATATTGATTTATTATAATATAATATTATGTATATGTATATAATAATATTGACAAAAACAATGTATATACACCAAAATTAGATAGCTATTGACTATCAGCTTTTGAAGAAATTTTGACTAGAATTGAGAAACTTCTTTAGTAGATCAAATCTTTCTCTATTAGTTTTTACAGATATGTCTTGACCAATTAGAAGTTCAGTGGATAGCTATATACTTCTCATTTTGCACTAATGCCATTAAAGGATAACTAAATCTGTCAGAAATGTCTCCCTCGAATGAATAGACTATATTATGGATATGTAAGGAAAATTTATTTGGCGATATGCCAATCAACCACCAATACCGTTGATTCGAATGAAAAATTTACCAAAAAACCTAATCCTTTGGGGCAGATTCGAGAACAAAATTCACGAGTACTTATTTCACATTAGGTTCACCTCGTAGAAAAAACATTCTGGATTCTGAGGATAATAACAGTATCCTAGCAATCCCTGAACGGACCATAAAAGCATAATAGTCATTTCCCCATTTATCGCGTAAACGTATAAATTCGTTTATTTTCGTTTATTTCCAGATTTATTTGTCGAATCCAGCCGATATTCAACATTTATGGCTAATTTAGGTATATTCTGATTTACGGTATAGCCATGTATAAAGCGATAATTGAGATTATATTTCGGGAAAACTCTGTTTTCTGTAATTTCCGAAACGAATATCACAAGTATTTTTCGAACTGATATTTATTGCAATTCTTCAACGTATACACTGAGAAAAGAAAATCGAACACGTCGAATTTTGTCTTCTGACTATGTACGACTCAAATATTTTATGTCATTTGTTACAGTTTCTCTGTGTAATGTAATAATGGATAAAGGAAAATTAAGAAAGTGTGTTTCTCATCGATTATCTACTTCGATATCGATTTGTTCAATATTTCACCATAAAAAATTATATTTTCTGCGTCTAAATGCACAGCTACAAATATTATTACTCGCACTGAAGAGACAATGTATTTTCACCCCCTTTGATTCGCATATTCATTCGCATATTAATGAATTTTCTCCTATCACTAATATGTGAAGAAATACTTTAAAGATTTTTTATTCACAATGAATGAATGAACATTGAATAATACGATACTCAAGAACTGCAGCACCCATCACAAATTCTCTACAAAATATACAACCAGGAAAAACTAATGGATTGCACAAAAAAAACTTTTAATTCAAAACAAATCGAGAATTTGGGATGCACTAAATTGTGTTCTGTTCCTTATATTCATTTAGCTGGAAGCTTTCAATGAACTCTCAAAATGTTATATGAGTGAATTGTTCAATAAATTACCTGATGTCTCTTGTGAGACAAGAATATAAGATTTCGAAGTGGAATAATTGAAAATTATTCTGGTTTGTTTACGATTGAATGTCTGAATTCGATTGTTTTATATAAAAATTCGTGAGTAAAACAATCATTTTGAATGTTATAATTATCAATAGTATTCATTTTGGAAAAGGAGATGAAGAACGATTGAAAGAAGCATTTTTTCTTAGAATGTATCAAAAATATTCCTCCTTCGTTCGTTCTTTCAGCGACAAATGAATTAATTCATACGGTGATTGTAAATATAAATCTTTGTATCTTACAATTTGCTCAACCCGAAGTTCAATCGCAGCAGTCCATCTTTGGTCTTTTTCTGTCGAATCAGCTGATTACTATCGCTCGATTTACTGGAATGAAAAATCTTCGACGGTAAGCATTCCAAGGATGAGAATCGCCTAGGGCCCTTCTTCAACGTAGACATTATCAACAGCCGTAACAAGATATAACATTATTTCACCGAGCAATATCACTTTCGTCCACAGTACAAACCATCCAAAACAGGTGACAGTCGTGCAAGAAACAAGCGGTTTTAAACGAAGAACTACCAGGTTTTACACAACGAAGACACTCGAATATTTGAATCAAAACGGAATGCATCTGTATATTATCGAACATTCCATCACTGAAAGACACGCGATACATCAGATAGTAACAAAATATCAAAACACGGTAGCTGCGTTCAACAAACGACTAACGAATTCTTGAGGTGTGATTGCCAACATGGTTGCCAAGATTTCTTCTGCAATTTCTGGGATTCATTCGTTCGAGCTATTATTTGAACATATCGAAGTAACTTCCAGTTGTGGGTACATTGAAGTTCACTAGTAAAAATTTTCTGTAAAGTGTTGAATGAAAGTTATGTATTTTTATTAAGAATCGACATTAAATTTTGTATAGGAAACATTTTATTGGACTCTTTGATTTTGATTTAGAACAATTATCTCTCCCATCGAAAGTATCTATCAAAAAATACTCAGATGTCAAGATGGATATCAAGTATTGAAACAAAATCAATCTCGTATAGTAGAGCAAGCAAGATAGTTATTCGAAGACTAAATGCTAAAATTCCAAAATCATTGTCTGAGAATATAATTGAGGAACTGATGAATGTTATGAAGAAATTAAACATTATTTCTAAGTATATAGTATTATAAGTAAAAACAACCATACATTGGATAATCGGATTAGAGAACAAAATGTATGATATTGAATTGCGTAATTAATTGTCCTGGAAATCCTGTCAATAAGGAAGATCTCGTACTCATAATTCCACTTCACATACTCGAAAACAATTAAGCTGCGATATTTGAGCTTCAATTCAATTACTTTCAGATATATAGAGATTTCAATAGAAAAATCATGCCCAAATATCATATAATATAAGAACATCGCAAAAACCTCCATAGTGGTTGACAGCTACTTTGAAATAAAGTTATATTCTATTCTATAATCACAATTTTGTGAGACGAGAATGTTTCGCATTTGTCAACATTGCCTCTGTAACCTCTCCAACTCTGGCAACACCGCTCAACGGTTAAGCTCTCGTCTCCATCCCCGTTTTTCATGACAGTCTACGTGAAAAGATGCAGCTTGACTTGACAACACTGGCAACAGTTGGCGGTATTTCGATTTTTGCAGATGCATATTGCATAATGTGCATCAACTTATACTTGAACTGGTATATGGTTCTACCTACCAGGGTTGCTCGATAGTTAGTATTACTTATGACATTCAATTCTCGCCGTCACTGATTTTTATATCCATCTGTACCGACCTAATGACAGTACGTAGAAAGTGTGGTCTAGTGGAAACATTTCAGTTGATCTTCAAAACTAAATATGCTATCAACTAATTCAATGACTAAAATGATTTTTTTTCTAACTAAATATTCCGACTGGAATACAATTTTTGATCCACCTTTTTCGACCCTTTCGAGCAACGCTGTGAACAATATTCTATTCGTTTTATCAATTTTTTCAAAACTTCGACAAAAAATGAGCAATTTTTTTCAAAATGCATTTTCATTACTTTTCTATCAGGGATTATTTTCATACTATGTTTCATCGTGTATTTGGATTCTTCAGTTCGAGATCAAAAGATATGCGAAGCAATATAGGAGTAAAAGTTCTAAGGTTGCTGTATATAGAAACTGAAAATACTTTCTTGACCATAAGTTTTTTTTGCAGCTGATATATTTGAGAACACGGTTAGTACCTAAATTTAAGAGATTGTCGGATAACTTGAACCGAACAACTTGAGAGACAGGGACAAAAATCTCTGTAAATAAATATTACTTCAAGCATGAAGAGCTAAATTACCTCTTATATTCATTGTATAGTGATTAACTTGGTTATTATTACGAATTTTTAGTGTCATATTTTGGGAAATGAGATGTCTTCTTTATCACAGCTGTGGTGTTGATATTTCTCTCCTCAAAATATCAAGAATCGAATAATTATCATTTCAATCGATGCAAGTTTCATTACATTCTTGATATGAACATTTGATCTGCTTCAAATGCTCCTGTATAACATGTTTTTCACCAACTTGATAGCAGCTTTTCAACTGTTGAGAGAAGCTCTGTCATAACATAAAAATAATCGAGTGTGAATTGTGTTCAATTTAGTATACCAGTTTCAGAATAAACACCTTTTTTCTGGCAGAATAATGACATATGCTTCTAGAATTTCAACCAGGAAAAATTTCAGGCCCCTTCGAAGCAAGGTATCTAATAAAGATGAATCGATGGCGATTGTGAAGAGAATTATTTTATATAAGAATCTCAAAATCAACATTCCGAGAAATGAACAAAATTTGGTTGATACAATTATTTATAGAAATGACCGAAGAAAGGACGCATGGACAATCAATAATAATTGTGTCACGATCGAGTATGAAAATTTGTAATTAGCTTGGTAAACGCAATATATTGGATGATTTGCTGTATCGTTCAAACCAGCTCATTTGAAATCGTAATATCTGTAGTTGCAGATAGCTTTGTATTGTATTAGGGCATAGTAATACCAATATTAAATGGAATATTAAACGTGAAGTTTCGCTGAATCTGCACTTATCATGCAATCAATATTTCGATGAAAATTTTTGTGTTCTGACCCGACACACAAATTGGATAATATTTTTTTTATAAAACTTCCCACGAAAGGAAATTCTGTTTCTTGTCTGTTTTCGGCAAAGTTTGTAGAGCTTCCTGGCAAATTTTTGAAGTCTCAAAATCAATCTGATTTCGAAATACATATACATGATAATAAATTTTTAATGGATGTAGATTTCGTGATAATAATATGAAACTTTTGATTTAGATTCGACCTGATTTCACTGTCAATTCAGATATATATCATACAAATATGTCAACCAATCGATTTATAGGATTTATGCTGCAGTCCTTGATTAATATCTTGAATGAAAATTTTATAGCGGAATATTTCGAATAGGATTGAGTTTCCTATGATCCAGAATATGATTTCTGAGTGAAAAATCTTCGAAATACATATCACGAGATACAAAATTTCACAGAATTATTTGATTTTCAATACATTTCATGACTGACAATCATAGCCAATGAACTATGTTCTTTTCCTAGGTACAAGGATATAAATAGAACATCCCTGGAATATCCCAGCCGGTACTTCAAAGTACTTTTCTGAACGGTATATTCCTGGTATTGCCATTTTTTTCATTTCCCTGTATATCCCGAATCTGATTATACAGGGTAGCTGATATGTATGGAAACGGTCAATTATTTCCTGAAGTAAGTTATCTAAATTCAACCGTTTTCGAGATATCGACATGTGGATATGATTACAATTCTTTTATAAATTCCTTCATTCAATGCGTGATTCGATAACATTTATTTTTAAATTAATGTCCAGTATATTTAGAATTCAATATCACGAAAACCGTTGAATTAATCTATGGAATTATGAATAGTGTTATATTGAAGAAAAACCAACTCTGTCTCTTCAACACCTTTTGACTAATCCTCTATACTTAATTTTCATTTCGCGTGATGAATTCAGAACTTTTGTATCCTAATATTTTTCGCTAGGTATCTCAACTAGGGAATAATCAACCGTTTCCATACATATCAGCGACCCTGTATGGAAATTTATAGGCAACATGTATCGTTTGAAGAAATTATTTTGTCATCTGAGTCTGACATACAGAGGTGTGCACAAAAATCGGCCAGAGCTGTAACTTCTGAATCATTCGAGATCGAAATTTGAAATTTGGTGGTCAGCAACTATATGATATTGTTCATTTTTTGAAGAGAAAAATTGTATTTCATCACTTTTGGTTAGACCGGAAGTGACCCCAACTTTTGATTTCTGAAAGGAACCCCTGTATATTTTTCCATTTTCAGATTCAGGGTATCATTTAACATACACCAGTAGTTTTTTCGAATCAAAATGCCAAACGAATTTCCTCCTCAATTGGTTTTAATGTTTAAACAGTGTGCCCATTAATTGGTAATAGTGATTAAGATCGAGGTATCCTTGTAAGTCAATTCTAATGTGACAGTTACATCCCATAATAAGTTTCAATACAGGTGATGATATTTTATATTTTATAAACATGAATAATAACGAGTTCACCGATATGTCACAACTTTATTTTGAATGTTTGAAAAATTCGCACGATGCTGCTCGTGTTCATAGAAACAGATATCCGAATAGAAATCATCCTAGCCATCGGAAATTTGGCAGATTGCAAGCTAATCTACGTCAATTTGATCGTTTCAAAAACGAAATAAACAACAGCAAGAGTTTAATGCAGATTTGGAATTGAATGTTTTACTCAGTGTACAAGAAACGCCCAGGACATCTACGATTGAGATTGCAAATGTTTTTGGTACGTCAAAAAAAACTGTTCTTCCTATTTTGAAAAAAACATAAGTACACGCCATACGTTCCCCGCGAAATTCACGCCTTGCAGCACGGTAATGACAGAGAACGGAGGACATATTTCTGCAATAATTTTTTGGACAGGTTTCATCAAGATTCTGTATTTCTTAGAAGAATAGTGTGGTCAGATGAATGCACATTCGTGCGAACAAGAAAATCCCCATTGTAATGTAGAAACCAACTTCCAAACAAGATTTAGCTTGAATGTATGGTGCGGAGTTCTTGATGATAGGTTGGTAGGCCCGTTTTTCATCGACGGTTCTCTAAACCAGTATACGTATTTTGAAGTGCTTACTGGTTATATTGAAAATTTTCTCGACCAATAACTTGCCCTCGCCAATCGTTATGAAGTCATTTTCCAACAAGATGGAGCACCGCCACACAATACGCGTTTGAATGTGACTTATTTGAATACGCACACTTTGGAGAAAGGTGGATCGGAACAAATGGACCGATTCGGTGGCCAGCTCGCAGTTCAGATTTGACAGTCATGGATTTATTCCTTTGGGGTTACTCGAAGGATCAAGTTCATCTATTTCAGCCAGAGAATATAGATATCCTTAGGCATCGAATATTAGAGGCTTGCCGCAATATACCCCAAGCATTGTTACACAACGCAACTTTTAGTATAGCTAGAAGGTGTCAGCAATGCATTGCACAAAATGGGGGACAATTTGAGTATTTGTTGTAATAAATTTTTTATCGTCCCTCTTTCTATGCTATTGAAAATAATAAAGATTGATGTGGAGTTCATTTTGTTGTTCTTTCTGTTTCACACAAAATGATCCGGAAAAACTACTAGTGTATGTAAAATGATACCCTGAATCTGAAAATGGAAAAATATACAGGAGGTTCCATTTGAAAATCAAAAGTTGGGGTCACTTCCGGTTAGACCGAAAGTGATGGAATACGATTTTTCTCTTCAAAAAATGAACAATATCATAAATTTCGATCTCGAATGATTCAGAAGTTACAGCTCTGGCCGTTTTTTGTGCACACTTCTGTATATTCAAAACTGCATACCCTCTACCAATAATATAAAAGTTGACATTGACAACAAATCACAGTTCATAAAATAAACCAGAGTTCAGGATTTCCCATTCTTTCCGAATTTAACTCTCTGGATATCCCCATTATTCTGTGCTAGAGACGTCTCCGAAGTACCTAAATCATATTAGGTATGTCCCATGTACCGATAAAGGTTGTCTCCTTGATAAATGAGGGACGTCCCTATGTTGTTCACAGAAAATACTTGTGTTATTAGGGTCGCCTTACCCAGGCACAAATTGACTAAGGTAGCTAACAGTCCTATCGTACTACCTATTAAATTTTACAACAAACTGCCAATTGACTTGAAGAAGATATCAAATAATGCTCTATTTAGGGATACTCTAGAGGTTATTTTAATTAAAAATTCATTTTATTCTATCAATGATTTTTTTAATTGCAACGTTTCTGACCTCGCGTTTATTACTTTGTTGTGATGTATTTTTTTTGGTTGTAAAACTTTTTTGTTTTATTCGTATTTTACTAATTATTTGTGTTTATATTTACTGTAAACTTCTTTTTGAGTTTCTTGAACGTATTCTTGACATTATCCAATACTGTAAAGTCAATGGAAATAAAGATTTGTATTGTATTGTATTGTACCATCTGAACTAGTATCTTCATCAGTATCTACATTGACAAAAAGCTACAGGTTTGTACATCGCAAATCTCCACGTCAAGAGTCACCCAGTATATTTGCTTTCATGATTTTTGGAAGAGTACATTTATGTTCAAAATATCTACAGGCTGCTGAATCAAGGAATTCTGAAATATCTAGAAAAAGGAAATGGATTTGTATAGAGCTGGCAACATAGCATAAATCTCTTCCATGAATGAAAAGACTGTATCCCATCATTGGAGACACAGCCTCGCCTTCCATTTCTCTCTTTTGTGCTGATATCTTTGAGGAATATTCAAACGAATCGTTGAGGAAACTACAATATTTATTAGGTTCATCCAAGTCCACCCTCCAAGCGAATTTGATCTGAATAATGCACCAGGCAGTCGTCTGGTGGCTTCCTCACGAGACGAGGAGATTTCAGATTCCGGCTAATTCAATGGGATTGGGGTTGCTCCAAAAGTGAATGTCATTCGTTGAATTGGATTAGTTGAATTATAGGAGGAGAAAATGGCATGGTACATGTAATACGTCAGATTACCAAAGTTTAATTGAATTAAATCATGTGGATCTATGAATCAAAATCAAACTTTTGTTTCACTGAGGACCGATTGTTCAATATGAGTTTGATTCGCTGATTAAATGAACTTTCCAAAGGAACTCTTACTGATATACAGGATGTTCCGTTGGGAAATGGAAATTAAATTAACACCATCTAGAGTTCATCGAGCTGGTGCAGAACTACCATATATGTGGAATCTTAGAAGTTTCAACAGCGACGTATGGGGTTTTTCATAAATTGTACCAATTTCTTTTTTGGGCCATAACTAGCAAAATATTCATTTAATTTCTTAGATATTTGGTATACCCGTTAATTACTACTACTGTTTCAATGCTAGACTATTTGGAAGTGACCAAATCAATGATGATCATCACGTACAATTTGATTTTTATACACCAGATTTTACCCAGCACTAATTAAAAATTTATATTTGTGTATACCAAATAAAGAATTATACTGAATATTTTGCTAGTTATGATCTGAATAAAAATTACAAAATTGATAAAACACCCTATATTTCGCTTATAAAACTCCTGAGATCTCACATATATGGTATATTCTGGGCCAGCTCGGCGAACTTTACATGGTGTTTTCTTATTTCCGTTTTTCAAGGAAACACCCTGTATAGTCTATCAATTCAAGACGAGAAAAATAGTTTCGACAGAATTTGGTTATTTTCAAATACCATCAGCACAAGAAGAATCTAACTAACCACAGAATTTCTAATAGGTTAAGACATAGCTGGGAACCTTTAGGCATCACTAAAATCAAAATTCCGTCAAAAATAGTAAATTGCGTTTTTTATGAGCAAATAGAGTCCATCGTAATAGTTTTTGGGGTGAAACTAATTTTTTTCGGATGGAACCATATTGGTACCTTGGTACCATTCATGAGAATTATTGATAAGGAATGTATCCATACCTGGTGATGAAATATGCGATCAATACAATCAAAATTACAGCTGAAAGAAAATAAGAAAATACAATTTTTGTGTTCTACTTCAATACTAAGATTTTTCTAGTTATAAACGGGACAATTGGAATAAATCGGAACCATCATGGCACACTAAAAATTGAATAATAAAAAATGTCGACGTTTGAAATGTTACTTATGTTGTATCATTTGATTCAGATAATTATGCATATTTCAGAAATGAAATGATATACAGGATGTCCCATTCAAAAATCGAAAGTTGGTATCACTTCCGGCGAAACCAATAGTGAAAAAATCATTTTTAAATAAAAAATTCTCACTTATTATGTTTATGAGATATCCTAAATTTCAATCTATTACCTTCAAAAATAACGGAGATACGGGGAGTGTACCTTGATCCTGTTACATCCGGTATATCATAAATCGAAAACATTTTTCAAAATATTTTGAATGATAAACCACATTTAACCACATATTCGGTTCCGGAGTATCGTTGGAAAAAAACACGAGCAGCAACAGTGCACTTTTTGACCAGCTGTCACAGCTATTTTGCTTGAACAAATAGACTATATTAGTAATATTTTGACGAGCATCAGGATTATATGATTTTTCGAAGAAGAAGATTTTTTCTTCGAAACAACTAGGTATGATTTCACCAATATCATTGGAGTAATAATATTGTCTGAGACAGTTGTCAATTTTAAAATATACTAATGTTTCCATCACTTTTTTTAGGTAAAGAGAATCCATGTGTGGTGCTATTAGACAAAGGAATTCAATTCAATATAATCAATTGGCTATCAATTGTGTATTATTATGGACAGATGTTCTTAATCTTTGAAATCTATTCACACAATCCACTCCCTTTGCTGAACATTTTTCAAAAACGGTTCATTGAACTTCCCATCAAATTTGTACTAATTTGAAACATTGACATCCCAGAGAACCACCACATTGAACATACATTCAGACAGTAAAAACCTATGAAAATTCAATCGGTGAACTCAACTCTGAATGTAAATCTGGCGAGATTGGGGCTTAAGGGAGATCTCGTAAGTTTATGAATAACAATACTGCGAGATCTCGTCAATTCGATGGATTGGCAGTTTTGACTGTGTTCTTTTTCGTAAATTATCACAATATTGGAATGGATCAGGAAATAAATTATCTACATTAATTTTCCCGAATTCTTTCTCTCTTCTGAAAAGTTATTTCCGTGATCTGACATGAAAAATGGATTTCAGTATAATTTTTGTTCAAAACATTAATTTAAACATTGAAAAATATTGATGTGAACTCAACTATTTGTGAGGCATATTTTCAATTTATGAAATTCCACTGACATGTACTGAGTGATAGAGTGTAAATAATAGTGTATTCAGAAGACTTTAAACGGTAAATCAGTATAAGGTTAACGTAACTATACTATCATATTATAATTCATGTATTTGTGGCAACGAAAACCAACAAAACATAATGAAATATTTCAATTTTTGAAAACCTTAATAAGACTTGAGAATCTTTCAACGTCATATGGTAGATTTATATCGATTCTTCTCAAATTGGTTCTCTCATAATTATCGCGTAATCGTGAAAGTAATTGGACATGAAATTTCCAGAAAGCTCAACGGGAATATTCCGTTAAAGACCACTCTGGAATAGAGTACTAATTTGTCACATTCAAGTTCATCCCAAGTCGAATGGAACAGCATGAACTAGAAATGGTTATATCAAAGCTCCGAAGAAATTACGATTATTCATCAAAATTATTGGAGCTGATCATTTGTTTTAATTCAATCCCTATCAATGGTATTCCCCACATCTGGTGAGTGCTGTATCTAGGGAACTTTTCATCATGAAAGAAAACTTTGGAGACTATTGTCATGAGTTCAGGATGGCCGCCAAGGATTGTAATAGTTATCTAAAACTCTCACACTAATTTTAACCAAAATATTCCCAGTAAACTCACCAAATACATGTATACATCCCAATTTACTTAACACCTTCAACGTATCTATTGAAATGAAGTGGAAGGGGTGGTTCGAAATTATTTTCAATAAACAGCTGTAACTCCTGAAAGTCTCGTTAGAGAGAACATTGATTGATCTATAGAATCCATTCTATTTAGTGGTGTGTTCGATTTCAATTGACGCTACTAGAGGGCATCTTTTGATTCAATTACAAAAAAAAACGCTGAATTCTCTGAAAAATCGAAAACATGTGACTTCCTCTTCATAATGATGTAGTGCAACAATACCAAAATGATCTAGTGAAAATCGTATCTCGATATCTCATTTCTAGTCCAAATTATTGGAAAAAATTGTGTTGTTGAAATCAACAAAAAAAAACTAATTTTCAAGGCTATTTCATTCATGAAATTTTCCACTGCAAGTCTCTACAACGAATAGTTTCCGATATAGCCATTCTCATCTGACCACCCTGATCATAATAATCCATTGATTAATACGATTTTTGAATGGAATTTCGTCAACGAACGGATCTAGACAAAGTCTGAATATATAGATTCACGAACATGTTCATATATTTGAGAGCACCATATGCAGTTCGGGAGTTTGAAGATGGGATTAGAAGGAATTATAGCGAGAATCAGTGGAAGCTTAACATTGATATGCCGTGAAGTTTGTGTAGACATTAAAAGCTTCATATTTCTTTCAGTCGAAATGGAAACGTTTCGTGTTGTTCAGATATTAAACATCCCAGAGGGTTCGCGAAATAAAACAGTGGAAATGAAATTGTACTCTTTGTTTCATTCCTTTTTATCACCTCAATCGTGTACAAAAATGCGATAAAGTATCATAACTGTCAACTGTCTTATGTTGACGGCAGCATTATCTTCTAAATATGCTATATAACATGAATACATGTGAAGACAGACGATTCAAAGAATGAAACTGGATTTGTTGCCAACAGAAAATAAAGAAAAAATATGTTGTTTCAAATTATTCCCGAGTAAACCTATTTATATCTCATAATGGCAGAGTATAGCGATTTTTGAACTAATCTGATGAATATTATCTTAAGATTCACAAATGATACCAAATATGTCCTAGTCAGAATATAGTTAGTTTATTGTTTATTGCGAACAGTGAAATTAAAATTTCTATAAAACTTTATACATTAACAATGAGAAAAAATCTAGAAATCGAAGATATAATGCTAAAAGCAGTGATACATCAAATATATATATCAAGATATCAAGTTCATCAAATCATATAAGATGTTTCTTATTAATATTTCGTCTAGAGATGGAGAATATTCGATTCGACCTGCATAGTCTGATTTATGGGAAACCATCACCACAAGTACATGTCGACTAGAATATTGCCTTCAAGTTGAATTATTGAATGGTAGATCCTTGCATTTTGCACCTGAAATACACGGCAATATAATCGGTGTCTTGCCAGTGGTGTTCACCCTCGTTCTGATAGAATATCACGTGCTTGATGTCTATGAAAAAAACGGACAGGAATATATTTCTATAATCATTTTGAAACCCATCCCCAATAATGCAAACCGTGACAAGAATGACGAATAAAGGAAGAGTTATACAATAAGAATGCAATGTTTTGTAAAAGAAACTATTTTATTATAGTTGAAAACGACTCCCATTTGCAATTACGTGATCTAAATGGATTTCACCCCACCATGAGATTTTCAATTTTGTGTTCAAGGACAAAAACCCTAAATTTGATGATACCATTGTAAAAAACTGATACTTTTCTGATGATTCCTGGTAAAGTTCGGAAATTCTCCATCTCTCCTCGCAAGTTTATGTACAGGGTATTCATATGTTGATGTTTTCCTTCACCAAAGGAATTAAAACTATCATATTCAACAAGAAGTTGCAAGGAAAATTCGAAATTTCAAAATGCAACACGAATTATAATAAACATAGTCAAAACATGTGGATGCGAGAAGTGAACACTAACGGCTAAAATGAAAAGCAGACTAATAGCAATAGAACTAGCAATAGTCTATTTATTCTGGGTTGATAGTTGTGTCAGATTTGGTAACTTTTCAATGCCATTAGTGCATAATCAAAAAGTATCTAGCAATGACAGACGTCTCAATAGGTTCATACATTAGCTGGGAACATCAACAATTATGGAAACACTTAAATGTCACTTTACAACGATGCCAAATTGTTTGGAGCGAAACCATACGTTTGTTCACATGCGAATTGTTCTTTTATTGCGATTTGAGAATTGAGAAGAGATACCCAGATGTAATTTATCTTGATTATGGAATGTTGAAGATGCAGTTACTAACTGATTTAGTACAATTGTAGGCCATAGACTTTATCATACATGTAATATATTATTCAATTTCCAGAAACAAACCAGCCCTAATAAATAATAGCAGAAAGATATGGATATCAAGATCTTTGACTCCCACCTTACATTTGTGTTTTTTATCCAATTGAGTTGATGTGGAATATAAAGATGTGTGTACTTAGTGAATTGAGAGACATTTGAATTTGAATCTGTATTGTAATTTTTGTTGAAATGTAAAATGAGCACATGATGCACTACTATTTTTGTCGCACAAATACAATAATCTATAACTTCTGGATTTTTTCCAAAACACACCTTTGAGAGTTGGACAGTATGGTTTCGAAATATAGAACCATCAAATGAGAAATAAAGGACAGATATGATAATGAAAGATGAACATTTTTAGATATCATTATGTAGTTATTATTTACTTCCTTTGAATATTCGATTCGATTCCTAGCATGAGAACAGTCCATTATACTATTTGAACCATTCGACGGTTATCCACAATCAATAGTAATCCAAATATAATGAATATATTTCATCAGTCGAAAACACTTTCAAAACAAAACAAACGGTCAACCTAACCCAAGTTTTTTATTCGGAGCATCCCTGAAAAGGTGAAAAACATGTGGCAAAACGGCTCAACTATCAAACCAGAATAAATAGACTATTTATAGATAACCCGACACCTATATGGTATAAGGGCTGAAGATTATATATAAATATAAAGTATTAGTTTGATCGCAAAAATATTGCCAATATCGAATTCTTGAATCAAAATAAAAATATCGAGACAAAATATAAATTGGGCGTTGAATGCAGAATTACTATTCCTTCCTTCGCTTCTAATTACTTGTACATTACGTATTGTTTATCCAACGCATCCTAGTACTCCTAGACTGAGGAATAATTTCTGTACGCCACTGGTTTTGTCAAATATAAACGAGAATAGGTAATATACGAAATAGAGAAACTAGGGCACATCGAGCACTGAATCATATTCAATTCAATCGGCTTTATAACCACAACGAACTGAACGTGTTTATATTCCTGTTTGTACACCCAAGTTTTCTATTGAATCCATATCAGATATTTATTCAGGTATTCTGCCAATCTGGGGGAAATTTAGCTGAGACTTGTCAAACGATGAAGATATCGAAAACATCTTGAACAGTCATGACTTTTTGTGAATATTATAATGCCCATCGAATAATATACAGGGTATCCCAGAAGCCAACGTCTAACTGGAATCGGGCGATAGGTCAAGTTATAATAGTTATCAGAAAAATAAAAAAAAAAACATCTATCCTGAAAAATATTGACAGAAGATTGAGAGAATTTGCACCCTGAGACAGTTTTTTCACTCCTATCGCAATAAATCTCAACTTTTTTCTCGTTATGAGATGCTGAATAATGTGTCTGTGAACTCTCACTTGAAGTGTAAATTTAACTATTCCAGCTTGGAGAAAACATTGAAAATTTGCGCATTCTATTGGGACTCCAAAATAATATGACCCTTGCTAGAATACTCTTCAATTTAGAAGACATTTTTATTTTTATTTTTTTTATTTCACAACAGGGGTCCAAAGGATATACTGCAGCCGGAGGCTTATTGTATTTCCCCTATCATTCCGATACCCTAAAACATATTGGTCCCTTTGACTATTTTGCAAAGGTCACTAGGTTTCAGGGTTCCCACATTCTCTAGGTTTAAATCAGGTTCCCCTAGTTGTATTACTCTTCTATAGTTTAGTGCCTCACAATAGCACAAAATGTGTTCAATGGTCTCAGGTTCTAAGCCGCACAATCTACAAGTCGCGTCACCTTGATATAGCCCCATCTTTTGTAGGTGTGTTCTGACAGGAGCATGTCCTGTAAGGAGACCTGTTACTAGTCTTATCTGATCTCTACTTAATCTAAGTATCTCATCAGTTCGTTTCTCACCTGTTATCTGAATAACAAGTTTACTATATTTTTGTCCTGGTGTGTTATCCCAGGCTATTCTTTGGAATTCTTTGACTCGTCTTTTAATGGAGTTACCAAGTAGTTTCTTGGGTACTCCAAGTACTGGTTTCGGGATAAAGTAGGGTGTAGCTGACCCCTCCCTAGCTAGTTCGTCAGCTATTTCGTTGCTTTTCATTCCACTGTGCCCAGGTACCCAGATCAGTTTAACTCTGTTTGACCTTGCCAGCGTCAGAAGTTCGTTGATACATTCCCAGATGAGTCTTGACTTTACCTTATAACCTGCAAGGGCTCTTAGGCTGGCCTGACTATCTGAATAAATATGGATTCCTTTTCTCTTGAAGGCCTTCTCATTGCATATTTTTGCACATTGTAGAATTGCAAATATAAACATCGAGGTGTTTGCGCCAAGCGCATAGGAGTGTTTCCCCTTCAGGGTAGGGGAATAAATTCCCGCACCAGATCTTTGTTCAGTCTTTGATCCGCCTGTGTACCCGATCATTTTGATTTGCTCTTCTCTTGCGTGAACTTCGTGCCACTCCCTTCGATCCGGGATTACCACCTCGAAGGGTTTTTCGAAGATGTAAACATATTTTTTTGCAAAGAAACCCAATTTCCAACAAAATCGTGTACCTACTGAAGAATTATTCTAATGAACCCAAAGCTCTCCTTAAGGCAGGTAGTTTTAGGAAGTTTGAAAGTAATTTGAACATCTTTTGTGATTAAATGAATTGTTCCAGCATAACATCGACTTCTAGGACACTATACACTGTGTCCAAGATAAGAATGAACAGCATGGGAATCTCGGAAACCATAAGAGATACGGAGATGGTTGAATTAGAGAAAAGTTGCGCATTTCCTAGTCCAACTATGTGCCGTTCAGAAAGTTTCGAAATTCCAATTAGTTCCGGAGATATGCCTGAAAAAACGAAATTCGCCGATTTCGTTTAATTTTTTTTCTGAAGTTATTTGTAGAGATACAAGAAAACAAAAGACACTTTCTCATTGCCATTTTTCAATCTCTACAAAACAGCGTTGAGAGATTTTCCGTACGACGTTTCGTTTCGGAGAAACCATCATCAACTTAATTTTTTCATATGACCCGTGGAAAAAAAATACCCTGTATTAAATAGCATATTTTATTACCAATACAACGATGTATGACACGATATGATTCTGCTATATTTGAAACGGAAAAAAATTGTTTTTATTAAAGATCGAACGTTTTGGTGTAGTGTGCGGTGAAATGATGACCTTGAGTATGGTATAGTAGGCTATGATTACTCATGTTTCGAAATATTAAATCAAAATCACGTTATTGGAGATTTGAGAACTTCATTCGTATAAGTAGGTAGGTCTCATCATATGTTAATCAATTAAACCTTTTAGTTAAGAATTTCTGACTAGAAACTCAAAAAAACTAATCTCTATTATAGAGAATGTTCAAACAAATTACCATTATTCTCTAAACATAGATAACACCTCCTAAATGTTGAATTAAAAACACTTCTCAACATATCAGGTGTGATGCACTCGCACGCTTCAAGAATTAGTTTCCTAAACTGATCCTCAGATTCAAAAAAACACCGGTAAACATAATTTTTGCAATACCTCAGAGAAGAAAAAATCTAGCGGAGTGATGTCCGGCGAACGAGGGGGCCACGAAACTGCTAAATAGGTGCGTACCTATCCATTTTCCCGGAAATCTATTCGATAGAAACTCGCGCACTATTAGGGCATTGTGTAATAAATAGGTAATCATAGCCTACTATACCATACTCAGTCATCATTTCACTGCACACTACACCAAAACGTTCGATCTTTGATAAAAACTTTTTTTTTTCGTTTTAAATATCGCAGAATCATATTGTGTTATACATCGTTGTATTGGTAATAAAATATGGTATTCAATACAGGGTATTTTTTTTTCACGGTCCATATGAAAAAATAAAGTTGAAGATGGTTTCTCCGAAACGAAACGTCGTACGGAAAATCTCTCAACGCTGTTTTGTAGAGATTGAAAAATGGCAATGAGAAAGTGTCTTTTGTTTTCTTGTATCTCTTCAAATAACTTCAGAAAAAAATTTAAACGAAATCGGCGAATTTCGTTTTTTCAGGCATATCTCCGTAACTAATTGGAATTTCGAAACATTCTGAACGGCAAATTGTTAGACTTGAAAATGCGCAACTTTTCTCTAATTCAACCATCTCCGTATCTCTTATGGTTTCCGATATTCCCATGCTGTTCATTCTTATCTTGGACACAGTGTATATAATTTTTACATTTTTGAAAAAGGCTTCTCTTCTTGATTCAGCTCTTCGCATTACTCTATTTTTTTACCCTGTAACAATGAATTTTCTACTCAGAATTTGTAGTTGGTAGTTCATAAATGAATCATGGAATTCTGTTTTTTTTCTAATAAAAACAGCGAAAGCTGACACTCCGCCCTTTCACTATATTTCTTTGTTGACCATTTGTAATTACTAAGTTTCCTCATAGTGAATAAAGACGCTTTATTATATTATTATTATTATTATTATTGATAATAGTTGAAACTGAAGTAATTTTTGAGACAGGAATGAGGAATGAATAATTCACTGGAACATGTATATATCATTCTTTTTAATCTTATTAAAATAATCTCCACTATTTTCCTACCTTAAGCAACTGTTGTATCTCTTCCAAAGTCTTTCCCTTCGTTTCGGGAACTAAATGATACGTAACCACGGTTGCAACTAAATTACAAAGCCCGAAAAACGAAAACGGAGCATACAGTCCAAATTTCGAGTTCAATGCGTAAAATATGCTGTTCGTTGAAAATACAGTCACACAAAAGACACACATCAAAACTGTCATGCCTTTCGCTTTGATGCTGGCAGAAAACAATTCTCCCAGCATCAGCGTTGGAATTATTCCTAAGCCGAACGAACTGAAAATTATATACAAAATCATTCCGAGCAGAGGCACCCATTTCACTACACTGACACCTATCTCAGGATGATTCTGATCCAGATAGAGATAAATAGCTTCTAGTAACAACACTACAGAACACAACCCCGAAGACCACATGTAAGACATTCTTCTGCCGAATTTATCAACTGTGAAACCCGCGCAAACGTTCAAGGAAAAACACAACGCCATGTATATTATCGAGGACACTTCTTTGCTGATGTCAGTCCCGGATTTCTCGAAGATGAATTGGTTGTAAATCACCAGGACGGAGACCCCACCGAATTGCTGTGATGCTCTGAGAAAGGTCCCTGCAACTAAAGCTCTCCTGTTGCTGACTATGACGAAGAGGTCCTTCCAGGACCCAGACTCCGACATTTGCCTTTCTACGTCGGATTTCAGTTTGGAGAAATCCTCTTCGATGTCCTCTTTGAGTCGTAACCGCTTCAAGGAATTCTTCGCGTCCGCATACCTACCCTTCATTACGTAAAAGTATGGGGATTCGGGCATGAAGATGAAGAGTGCGCAGAATATTATGGGTATGGGTAAGCAAACGTAAGCTGTTCGTTCCACACTGAAGAAACTTCCAATGAGGTTGATGAGGAACATACCGAAGTACAAGAAGGCGGTCATGGCGTTACCCCAAGTGCCTCTCACAGAAGGAGTTGATACTTCTCCAATGTAAGATGGTAGAGTGGCGAAAAAAATTCCATCTGCGATACCAGAACATAACCTAGCTGCGTAGAAGATGTAAACGCTTCTTGCCACTGCGGTTAGTATCCAAGACAGTGTATGGGGAATGGTTATCAGTAATAGAGTGGATTTTCTTCCAATAGTATCACTCAGTTTGGAGAATGCTACGCACGAGAGTATCATGGCGACCGATGGGATAACTGTGAACAGGGACGCTTCCTGTACAGTTATATCATAGTTTTTCTTGTCGTTGGATATTTTGAGGATGAACGGTGATGGCCATCCAAAGAATAAACCATTGGTGATAGGTGCCAAAGAACCTTGAATATTATTCAATATGTTGAGTTATATGTTGCGATTTTAGCCATATCATGCGATCTGGATTCAGATGGGATAGTTACGTATCGTGACCAAAAAATACGAATTCAATAATGTCATCGATGAAAAATTGTTTCTTTTCGGGATATTCCACTTGAAAGTCCAAAATTTCGTTTATAATATGAAACATACTACATTTCTAATTTTTATCTGCGAATTAATGCATGGTGAATCCTTTCATGATATGTTATGTACAATCTTGTTGAAAAATGTCCAAGAAAAGAGGGTGGAATTTTGGAATTCAAATTGGAATATCTCCAAAAATAATAATTTTCCGATGATGAGTAACAAAGAGAGTTTTTTTTTCAAAATCTAGATCGCATGATGCATAATTACTTAAATCACTGATAGAATAAATACTAATATGAATAAAATAAGAAAAATGCTCGAGTACATACCAAAGAGAATAGCTACAATTTGTGGCCAATTTTTATCACTAGGAGTAGTCATATCTGACAGAATATCATTGTATTTGAGCACAGGTTAATTTTTGTCACATCCACTAACATCTCTCATTCAGTTGAACTCGAATCAGCTGATCTGTTACACTGTTATATTTATAACGAGCATAAGCGATTTTTTGACTGTCTGCCAAAGTTTATAGAAATACTGAAATCCATTTGGAAGTATCATACAATGTTGACTACTCAATGTTGAAACCAATGAAACTTTGGTGACTCCTTTCGGCATGTACATAAATATTCAGGGTGTGCTAGAAGTCGGCGTCAAGCTGGAATTGGGCAATAGGGCAAGTTATGAGAGTTATCAGAAAAATAGAAAGAACATCTCAGTTGCGTATTTGAACATATACGAACATTTGAAATTTGCACCCTGTGACACTTTTTCCTGTCCCTACAGATCTCAACTCGTCAATTATATATTTTTTGTGTTATGGGGTACCTAACGATATGTTCGTGAATTCTTGCCTAAAATGTAATTCCAACTGGTCCAGCATGGAAGAAAATATCACTTCTCCTGAACTGAATATGTAAAATTAAGATTTCACCCAACTTCGACTGACTGTACTGAGGAAAAAATCTCCTATACTCACATAGCTCGGCAAGTTACATTAGAAGTTAGCGCATTCAGTAAGGGTTCCAAAATGGTATGATAATTGCAGAATATTTCTTGACTTGTAGACAACTAAGAATGAATTCTTAACAAAATCATCCACCTACTGAAATATAATTCTAGTTTACTCAAAGCTTTCCTTAAGCCCTATCTTCATTGAGTGAGATGGAGAGGGTAGTTTTATGAATTTAAGCGAGCCAAATATCAACCCTAACGTATCATTTAGTAACAGTTTATTTAATTACAACAGATATTCAAGTTGTCTCCACACTTCATGAAAGTGCTCCCCCCATCTCACTCATTGAAGTTATGGTCTTGAGGAAAGCTTTGGGTATACTAGAATCATTCATCAGTAACAAATAAATAATTTCAGTCAAAGTTGGGCGAAATTTTAATTCTGAATATTTGGTTTGGGAAAAAGTGATATTTTCTTTCAAGTTGGACCATTGATATTCACGAACACATTATTCAGCATCCTATAACACAAAAAAAAATAATGAAAAAGTTTAGATTCCTAGCGACAGGAAAGAAAAAACTGTCGCAGGGTGCAAATTTTTTAGATTTCTTATCTTTCAAAATACGCAACTTGGGTTTATTTCTGATAACTATTATAACTGGGCCTATTACCCGATTGCAGCTGGAAGTTGACTTTTATATTGAATCAAATTCAAATTGAACCACAGTGAATATCAATGTTCATGAAATCCCAAGAATCAAATTTTTCAGAAATTACCACAATCAAAATTAAAGATATCTCTTCGATAATTCTTCATTGGATTTCAATTTTTACTCCTTCGAAAAATGTACAAATCCATAAATCAATCATTATTCTGGTATTGATATTTTCAGAAATTCTATTTTGTTATTCCGAATATCCAAATTGCGTTTCTGCTCTATAGAATTGGTAAATGCAAGACTCATCAATCAACTGTCTACCGGTTCTGAAGGATTCAATATGCACGAATTGAATGATGAAAGGTTAAATGAAGCAGTGAGAAAATCAATTTCTGTTACGTCAATGACCCGAAAGACACGAGGCCATTTCGTGGAAATTTTTGCAGGTTTTCAGCCTGTCTATTTATATAAATCTGAAAACATGCTGCATTCATTGAAAAATTCACTTTCAGAAAACGTCATTCATAGAACAGTAGTCACTAGTGCACCTGAAAAGATTAGTAGATAGTTATCAGTTTAATAATTTGATTCTGATGAATTACTATTTCATCGAATACCACTCCTAGTTGATCAATTGATTACTCTCCTATCCACAGACTCTTTTCAACTTGTTTTAATAGCTATTTGCAGTTTTTCTTTCATTTTCTTGGTCAATTATTTTTTCGTAAATAATAACCATTCTTTATCAACGGTTTTCGTAAGTAATACTCTCTGAGTTTCTAATTTTGCATAATACAGAGTGAGCTATTGAAAGCGAAAAAACGGCTATGTAGGTCGGCAGAATCAAGTTATATAAAAACTCTGGAACACGTCAACAACATTATCGAGGGGGACATCGTTCGCGATGAAATTCACCCGAAAAACATAACATCCCTCGGAGATGTGACCGCAACCCCTGAAATTAATTTTAAATGGCAACATATGGCAAGTGATACTTCAGTTGAAAGGTATTTTCCTCCTTGATATCAAAGAACAAAAATAAATCAATTCTATTCATTCGTTTTCAAGATTAACCTTCTAAAGTTAATTTCGTAATTGTGAACAAAACGAGCCACTTAGTAACCATTCGTATTTCACACAGCTGATCTGATTTGTGATTGGCTAACATAGAGAGGGCAGCGCTGCAGGTGGCGAAACACGAGAAGCAATAAATTTTATTCAATGTTTGGGTTGCTGAGTTGGAATGCACTGGAACGCCTGATTATTTGTTATAAGAATCAATGATTCGAAGTTTGAATGTGCACCATTCAGACGTCAGAGAAAATAAGACAACGAACCTCAACGAGCAATCTAAAAATCCTGCGAAATCCTGATGACGGCGCATCACCGGAACATCTCACGTTCGATCAAGTCGAATCGAATGTACCAGAGGAATTGAAGTAGAGGTAGGCATACATACCTAATAATATCGCTCGTTCGACGTGATCGGAATATCCGAACAAATTCCAACTGGCTAACGCCCACCATAACTTTGAATATCTCACGTTCGTGACATTCACCTGAATAAATAAGCGCCGAAGGCGAATCCGTTATACAACAAATACCACGACCTTCTAGATTCTTCGAGATTCTTTGATCCCACAACAAGTATTCCAATGTTATTCATGAGAGCTAAATTCTTCCGAAAACACCGAAAAATATCTTGGTGTGCCGCAAGGTTCAGCTTACGGCCCATTGCATTTCGTACTTTGTATTAATAACTTCACTAGTCACACCCACCGCATGTACCGCTCGACAAATAGATTTCAAATAATGACACTTAAGGCAACGAATAGACGTGAACGTATCTACGCGACGTATCTCCGATACGAACACGTATCTCCTTGCTGCCGAAACGAGAGTTGAGGCAACATTTGGAAAAGTCCGTATACGTACTGATAAATGTCTTTTGACGATTTTGAACATTGCATAACATCAGTATTCACAGTCTTATTAAAATAATAATCAACAGAAAAGCGACATCAAAATTGCTACCAATTAGTTCATTTTCTGATTATTATTCGGAATTATCGGAACGATAATACCGTGTTTTGAGTATACGTAGGAAACAGTACGTCGGACGTATTTTGTAATGAGGAAATATTTGAACTGGGCATGCTAAACTGTCATAATATACGTTCGCGTATGTTGTAGATGTGAAGCCTACAGTGTCGATACGTCTCCCAAATATGCTGTTCGGATGTAAGAATTGGAGGAATGAAATACATGATTTTAATTGAAATACTTGATATTAATCCACAAAATAATTCACCACCACCAATAATTTACCACCACCTTTGAAAGAGGTGAATGATTTTAATTCATTAAAGAAGCCACTCATGAAATTTCTTCTTGATTTGGAGCCATATTCAGTTGATGATTATCTAAACCGTCATACACTCTAGTTGATATTTTTTTTTTCTGTTTGTGACTAGCTCATACATTCTGTAATGTAAAAGTGCAATAAAATTATTTATTTATTTATTTATTTATATTGATATCTATCAGTTGTAGGCGAATAAACGAAAGAATATTATTATTATTATTATTATCATTATTATTCTTATTATTATTATTATCATTATCATTATTATTATTATTATTATTATTATTATTATTATTATTATTATTATTATTATTATTATTATTATTACTATTTCCATATGACTCCATTGTTTCATTGGAAAATGATATAATGAAAAATAAGCAATTGCAACTCATGCCTTTCTACTTAAACTCTATAGCAGATAATAATCAATCGTCAGTATTATTCATCATACATTTGTAATTCGTCCATAAACTCTGGAATGATTCAATATACAGGGCTATTCAAATTCGAGTCTATGCATAGGGATTTCGATAACGGTAAGAGATAGAGGGATGGTTAAATGGGGGCAAAGTAGCATATTTCAGAGGTCAATTATATGGATACAAAAATCTGACCTAGCTTCTTTAGTTCTGGAGTTATGCAGGAAAAGTCGAAAATTTCGAAATTCTTCTTTTGCCTATATCTTTTTATTTTACGAAGATTTTTTTAAATATTGCCACTTTCTGTGGGCTATCCAAATATCTGAATAGAAATTATATACAGGGTATCGTATAAATTGGGCCATTCTCAACTTTTAATTTTCAAATACGGACCTGTATTTTTTATTGCATTTTTTTTGAATGCCAAGAGTCATGTTTCATATTGAAGTAACATTTTCATCTGAATTACAGTGAGTGTTTTGGAAATATTGAACTATTACCAGTATAATTTCTATTTTTTTTTTAATTCCAGCTCTAATTAAAAAAAAAAATATCATAGAATAAGGTATAGAGTGCCCAGGATTTGGGAGAAAATCAACATTATTCGACGAAGAATGTCCTTTTCAAGAATTCATCCACATTTCAGTTAACGCAACCCATGATCAAATTATACGATACCCTGTATATAATTTTTGTTCAGATATTTGGATAGCCCACAGAAAGTTGCTATGGCAAAGTGGCAACATTTAAAGAAAATCTTCGTAAAATAAAAAGATATAGGCAAAAGAAGAATTTCGAAATTTTCGATTTTTTCTGTATAACTCCAGAACTAAAGAAGCTAGGTCAGATTTTTTTATCCATATAATTGACCTCTGAAATATGCTACTTTGCCCCTATTTAACCAACCCTCTATCTCTTACCGTTATCGAAATCCCCATGCCCCCGAATTTGAATAGCCCTGTATAAAGAAATATTGGAATAAATTGACGTCTTGTCTAACGCACGAGCTCCGTGTTCGTCTAAACATTATTTTACCTTCCCAATCCTAATGATCCTAGTTAGGACATGAGAACGAAGTTTCCAAATAACTTCAAAGTGTTCATCAGAATTTGACAAATTGATGAGAATTACGTTGACAGATTCTATCACACAGACACATTAATGAGTAAAAACTCACCCAGTTGGATAACTTCCAGTGGACAAAAAAGATTTGGGCAACGACATGGACTTCTGCTGTGCCTCCACCAAAGCCCCTCCGCCCCTCTCCTCGAAAGGAGCACTTCCTGGCCTCGAAGACAGGACCGTTTCGCGCGATTTCTCGGCCCCGTGGCTCATACCTACGGCGCCCTCTAGCGGCGTCGAGGCGCCAGAGCTCTTGACGCCGCTACGTCCCGATGCCGTCAACCAGGCGTCGCTACCCGAAGACGAACCACTTACCGTACCGAAAGGAGGAGTGGGGGTGCTACCGCGCGCGCGTAGAAATGACGTCGGATTGACGGGTGACGTTTTACGGCTTTCGGGTAGCGAGTGAGGGTCGCGTTTGGGAGTTTGTCTGTTCGGGCTGAGGCGGCGTTCCATGAGGGTAGGAGATCTGCGAAAATAGAAATCAAATAATATTCATAACCCTCTTGCTCTAAACATTTTTGGACTCCTTTGTAAACGCTCCTTATGGCATCGGCAATGATTCTATCATCAAAATCATCGATAACTCAGATAATCCTCTGCTCGAGATTGTTTTATAGATTGAGGTAGACCACATTGTTCAAATCTTCCCAAAAGAAAAAATCCAGAGGCTTTATGTCTGGTGACCGAAGAGGCACGCGGAAAGGGCCGTCAGTTGAAACCACGATCTTACACACGGGTCTGATTTGTGATTGGTTGACAAAGTGACAAAGAGAGGGCAGCGCTACAGGTGGCGAACTACCAAAATTTCCTCAATATTTGGGCAACCCCCTATTCTACCAGTTTCCAGACCTCTATGTGAGACCGTGATCGATACAGATGTGTGACCAAATGAGTTTCGTGAGAGCATTATGAGTAGAAGCTCCATCTTGTTGAAAGTAGATTTAGATTGATCGAATTCTGATCATCCAGGAATTATGACTGCTAACATTTCAATTTCTTCACTTATCATAAAATTTTTTTCTGATTCTAGTTCTCCTGAACACATCTCCATTTCTATCTCCATTCACTCTAAACTTTCTATACAGAAGCAGAAATAACCTTCGAACTGCAAGGTTACGCATAGGATATGAATCACTATGAAGGTTAATAGGTCGGTGATTATTTTTTTGACCAACGATATAACTTTCGATTATATTATATTTTTTCAAATGCGTGAGAGGCATTTGACATTTGACATTTGGATCTGAATGATATTTATGAATCAAACAAAACAGTCACCTTGACAAATTCGAAAAATCATCAATAATTTTGAAATTCTTGACTTTTAGTGGGAGAATACCACTTTGAAGCTTTAGTTATAACTAAGTCGGCAATAATACCGACTTGAATTTGAAAAACCTTTTTCGTATGAAGTGTCTGCGAAAGAACACTCATCTTTATCATCACAGCACAGCAGCATATAACAAACTGTCACAACTCTCTTCCTCAATAACTAGACGTTATCAACTCACCTTTCTCTGATCTCTTTCTGTGAGATCACACACTGAGGTTTCCTCCTATCTATATCTTGGATTCTGCGTTTATATTGGTCTTGAATCTTCCTCTCCTGAGAAGCTGAATCTAAAGATCTTTGGTGTGTGGGATAGCTATGTGAAGAACGCATCACAAAATTTGCTTCTCTACTTAGACTGTCCCTGAAAGAAATTATCGACTATCGAGAATGTGTCCTTGATAACTTAAGTCAGGTCAGTGCTCGACAAAATGCGGATCCGGAGCCGTATGTGGTTCTTTGGCTACTCTTGTGCGGCTCTGGCACAATTATCCAAGGAAATCGCAATATTTTTTTCATCAAAAAAGTTTGCAAGACATGCAATTTTTTTGTATAAGTTGAAATATAGATAGGTAATTGAAATGTTATACAGTGCTTCTCAAAAGTCCCCTTCCCCCTATCCTACATAAAGTAATGAAATTTGGAAACTGAATTTTAAAGGTTGTAACTTTCCCTTTTAGTGATGATGGATGAGGCTATTGTGACCAATACTTCGAGCTGGAACCCTAGTATGAAAAAACATATTGAATGACACCAATTATGTTTGTATTCATGGAATCCATACCAATGAAAAATGGTTCATTTAATCTCAGACGACGATCCACACCGAGAGCTAGAATTCTGTGAATATTTGGACAGGTATCCTGAGAAACCACATCATTGGGCCTCTTTTTTTAGATTCTTATTCGACTGGTGAGGTTTATCTGGAGATGTTGCAAAATGTAAAATAACTGTTAATCTTTTCGCAATTTTGTAAAGTAATCCAGATAAATTCGGTAACTTAGAAATAACATTCCAACAGTGATCCCCCACACTAATACGGTGCAGGAAACGGTATTTGAATAAGAAGTATCGTATTAGATGGATTTGACGAGGAGGTTCAACAGAATGGCCACCTCGATCACTGGACCTCACACCTTTGGATATTTATTTCAAATCGAAGGTTTACGCCAATGAACCTGACGATATTGACGTTTTAAAACAAGGTATTGTCAGAATGTGAGGCTGTTTGGGCACATAAATTTGAAAAAGTATGAGAAGAGTTTGAAAATATGATATTTTACTGTCGGCAGGTAAATCGAGGTCACTTCGAGTAATTTCTTCAAGTGGATACGGATTTTAAAATCCGTAATCAACAGCATACTGAATGGAATCTGAATTTTCATGTTCAATAATCAACCATTAAAACTGTTATAAACATAAACAAAATTAGTACCATTGAATAGGTATTTTCGATACATTTCAAAAGAGGTGTCGCTTCCTGTAGGGTTGCATTCAAAACTATTGGTCATAAAGACTTTGCATTCAGTTTCCAAATTTCGTATGTATAATCGTTTCAAAGATAAGAGGTGAATATTTTTGAGGAGCACAGTAAGTGTTGATAAGAGTTTGCTAAACGACCACATTTCGCTTTGGCTAATAAGTTCGCCGACCACTGGGTTAGGTTAACATGTGATAATAGTTGAAAGGATCATAAGTACGCATACTTTGAAAAGAGATAATTTCTTATATGAACTCAGTATTGCATGCGTCAAGAAGAACAGTATTGGAATCGAAATCTTCTTTGATTTTGTTTATGATCAGGTTTCAGCTTCAGGTCGACTTTTCAGCAGTTTTTTTTGAGATGAGATGATCATTGTAGAAACAGATTCATGAATTGAGAAGGTAATTGATATAAATCAATTTGATAGGATTGGCATTTAGACGAGAAATGCAAAATAAATTACTCCTCTCGGGTATTTGCTTAACAAATTTGTGTGCAGATTATCTCAGTGTCATTGTTATTCTTGGTTTCAAAATTTGCATTGTAGTTGAGAACGAACAACTGATCCTGCAGATACCAGAATGAAAGAGCAGATAAAGAACATAAGAGTTGATGACGTGAAATTGTGTTGATTTTTAATCAATGGAAAGATTGATGTTGATGAGAGAATATTTCCTTTGTAAATTTAGTTTTAGGAAGGAAAATGTTTTGCGATGAAATGAATTTTCAATTCCACTGAAATAACTTAAACAACAATAAAAACTTCCGATGAAACTCACCTATGAGAACAATGTGGCCAAAAATCACACGTATCACTCGTGCAAGGATTCTTGATGTCCTGCCTGTCAAAATTTTGTTTACTGCTCGGAAAACAAGGACTTGTTGCACCTCTGACCAAAACCTTTTGAGAATCCTTCTTCTGATTACCAACGTAATACACTGTGAGACCGTTATTGATGGGTTTGTTGATTTCTTTATTCTTTTCTTCTTTGCTGATATTGTTATTGTTATATCTGTACCGAGAAAAACATTTTTCATGATTCTAATGAAAATTCAACAAATTGAAACGTATCATACAAGATCTCTCTACAAAAGAAATTAGGATGAAGTAACCATAAATACAAAGAATTCGATTCGATTCAGTGTTTCAAATAATCCATATCTTCTCCGGTTCTTACTACGAACAATGAAGTAATTTCCCAAGCTATACTACACTTTACTTTTGAATAAAACTCAATCTCTCCAAGGTATTTCACCTCAACAAGGTATGTCTACTGAATTGATATCAATATTTCAGCTCAAGATAGTCGGGAAAGCATTTTTCTGTACCTCATAGACTATTCAGTTAACGTTTATATTTCCAGAGACTTTTCTCTCAATCACTAAATTATATTTTGATTCCAAACTAGTGATTAATCCACTCACATGCTATAAGACCCTGAATTTAATATTTTGATATCGAATCGTAGCATGAAATATTTCACACCAAGTAGTTACCAATAATCCTGCTTCTTGAATTCAGAGTAAAATGCACACACTCGAACAGAGCACATTGGTTGAATAATAAAACTTCCACAAGATCGATATACACGATTTGAATAAAGTAATGTGATATTTGTGAGAAACTTCAATTTCATGCACTCTTCGGATCATACTAAGGATATACAAGGTAACATTGGTAACAATATTATAATAAATGCAGCATACGGAAGGCATGCTTGGTGGCATCTGGTACCAAACTGGGTCTACTGAAGAATCTCGAAAAGTGAAAAGAAACTGCCTTAAAATCGTTCATAAAATAATCAACTATTGGAAACTCCTATTGAATTTATGAATGAAATATCACTTTGACAAAACTGGTTTTCAGAATCAATAACGTTAAATTCTCAGGGTTTTTACTTCCTCTTTTTCATAAAAAATTCCATACCTTTTTCATTACTGCAAGGAATGGAAATGAGAAATATTTTTCATTCATCACATTTCAGCCTCATTGAATAAAATGTGCCTTTCCCTAAAAAGCTTAAGGGCAATTACCCAACAACTGAATTGAAATTAACGAATCAACACATGAAAAAGAAAGTCGATATTTACCAACAGCTGGACCCGGATTAATCAAGTCCATGTTGTTTAAATATATCTGGAGAAAATTCATTCTGTGATTGCGAATCTAGAATCCCATGAAAAAGGCATTTATTTACACGATGATCCGTACTTCAGCGAATACACTTGACAGTTACGCCTCTACCATTTCCTTTTGCGACATTACTCAGTCCTGAAAACTCTCAAGGCTCTGAACGAGATCATTAAGAGACCACTCGAGGTAACGAAGCTTCGCGTTGTTAGCGAATTGTACAATGTTATCGATATTTTGTCACGAGATTTGTACGTATCAGCATTATTCCACAGAGCGTGTGTAATATTTTTTTTTCAAATGTTGACATCATATTAACGATCACATATCACTAACCTATGCATCAATAGCGCCTGCGCTGCCGCCCTTGACCTGTTCCCGTACAAAAACCCTGTCACCACCTCAGCCTCCCTCATCATGTCATCGTCTAGCTGTTCTTGTTCTGATGAAGATGGTTTAACCTGCGCATATTTCTTCGCAGCCGCTGCTCTCTCAGCAACCGTGTTCGCCATTTTCATGGCCGTCCGGTGGGTATCTGGATGCTGTGGCGATGTCCTCAGTTGAGGCATCACAGGTGGTTTTTTTTCCGGCAACTGCAGACTGCGAGATCTAGAAAAAGAAGCGAGAGAATTATTCATAGCTGTCCTTCCTAGAAGAGTGTACCCACCTCCTGACCCTTTGGATAGCAGCTTCGTCCATTTCCTGAGACCTGGACGGCTGGTACACCCTAGGAGGAGCGCTCCTCCGTATTTGTTGTTGAACAACACTCGGTCTGGGTGGACTTTTGGAAAGGAATTCGTTGCTGCTTGACGAAGACGAACTGTTGTGGTTTTTGTTGTTGTCAGAACCGGCTGGTGATCTTCGGAGTTGAGATCGGTGGTGGACAGAGCGGGTAGAAGGTCTACCAGACGGGGAAATTTTGTCTTTCTCTCGTGGAGGTGCTGCAAACCGTTCAATTATTTTCCAGCTCATTCTGAAGATGAAGCAGATAAGGAAAACTCACCAGTAGTTTTCAGAGTCATTGGCATCATACTGACATTGATCGAAGAACTATTGTTATCCTCCTCATCAGCGTCCTGATAATGATCCACCGAAGAATCTGTATTCTCGGACAACCTAGGCATAATAATCCCTGGCCTGTTGAAATTGCTATCCAAGCTCCTGAATCCCATCGAAGATGAAGACGACGAAGACGACCCCTTATAGTACTGGGTGAACTGCGATCTCCTATTAGCTGTAGTGTCCTCCAAGGACTTGGTTTGCGGCATCTTGACAGTCCTCAAAGCTTTGTCAGGAGCAGAAAACTGAGTGATGGCCTTAGGCTTTCGGATTTGCGAGCTCTGCACGCTTGACATCCACTGTGGGGATGGAGGAGGACTAGCGTCGCTGTCTTCTATAGCATTCGATCGAGGTAGGAAAGGAGTTTTGCCGAAAAACGAACGCGGCTTCCCCGATGCCCTGTTCTCATCCTGAAAAGCCGGCGGCGGGGAGATGATCGGAGTAACTGAAGGTGAAGACAATGATTCTTGGGGTGGGGAAGGTGAGGTTAATCTCCTCTCGTACTCGCTTGATTGTGATTGCAAGGAAAGATACGCGGGTCTATCACTGCTGTAGGCAGAGGGTTCGCTGTTGAAATGGTAGTCCGCGAGCTTGACTTGAGACCGTTTCGTTTGCGCAGAGGACTGATTCCCGGTGAAACTAAACCTCTTGCTCTCATCCAAAGATCTCTGCTGGACTTGTACCCACCCAGACTTCCCCAAGTATACTCCATCCACTTCTCTGTCGCACCATTTCACCGGTGACAATTCACGATTGCAATGACCTGGTCTGGCGAATATATCTGGGGAATTCACCTCACCGCCAGAGTGGAAGCTGGGTGAACTCTGCCATTTGTATTCCCTGGCGTTGGTGCTGCCCAAAGATTGGTGCTTGGTGAGAGGAGGAATATTGGAGGTGGTAGTGCGGCTGTTGCGGTAATTTCTGGATGTGGTTGTCGATGTTTGCTGAAAGATTGGCGGAGAGGTTGATTCCCATGGTTCTGATGTACCGCGGAAATGCACCACAGACACATTTGAACTCCTACAGGAACAAGAAACGATTACAGATTGAGACTAAGATTGATAACTGTAGTTATTTTGCTTCTCCTTCATTTTTTAATTGATGTCATCTTTCACTTCCAAATTCACACGTCCAATGAACTCTGTTTTCCAAATATAATGTTGTGTAGGTTTGAATAACCATATTGGTGGAGTGCCTTGAAATTCCTACGCAGTTCAAGCATATAATCCACATCAGTCGTTACGTTGTGGCGACATAGTGAGACGCCTAATGAGAGGTTATTGCTTCTTGTTATCATGAACAAATCTCTTTTTTCATATTCATGAATATTTATGATTTAATGATTCCTGTCAGTGTATTCTGCTTCCGCAATGCTTTTGATAGTTCATTTATGAATATCAATACAAATTATCACAAACTATAGACCATTTCTAGTATCTAATGATTATCTACCGTATCAGTTCTACAACTACAATAGAATCTCAAGATTCATTGTCCAAATTCACACAGCTTGCAGCGAGCACACTCACTGGAAGTGAAATTCGATAATATTCCAAATATAGAGAAGGAATGTGGCTCATTGCTATGTCAATGTCTGCAAGGCTTTCCATGATGATAGCAGAGTTTTTATACCAAAACAATCGAAAGTGTTCTTCATCGCATTGAAACATTGTGTATTTGATGAAAATATCACAGCATATATCTATTAATATAAATTAACCAACTTTAAAGGGTACCATCGAAAAAATAATTTTATTGGTTTTTGAAAGAAACATTCAGTCACCAAGATAAAGGTAGAAATGGCAGTATCGAATTATCTGTCGTCATGGAAAGTTTCGATTATTTCTGCTCTATTAATATTGTTGCATGGCTCAATATAACTTGTTGTTAGCAGGATACATTTTTCATGTGAAATTGAATTCGTGAAAAATGAAACACAAGGTTCGCGCAGTCGAAGCACAAAGAAGGAAGGTCGATAATCCATTTACAGAAACTTGTTCGCCAGCGCTTAGTGCATGCTCACAATCCTCGCATCCTTTCAACGAAACAGAAAGCTAATCAGTTCATTTATTTTTCTCAAATTCTCTCAAATCGCTCACTGGTCGATTGAATTCAACTGAAAGATACCAGACAGGAAGATAATTAGGTTATGAATTCTGAAGGGATATTTGAAATTACGTTTATTCATATGTAGTTTATGTATCCTTATCAAATACATGGGCTGAGAGTTCACTAATATTGTTCGACAAAATATTTCATACTGAGTTCTCAAACTCAAGTCGGCACTGTAGCTAACTTTGTTACTACTGATGCTACAGATTCAGTTGAATAATCAATAATAGTTGCGATAATTAGGATGAGCTTCGAAGTTACTTGAGACGTCGATTCATTTATTTACCTATTATAAACTTCTTCTGGAAACATTCATAATCGTTTTGAACTTACGGTACAGAATCAGAAAGTACCTTCGATCTGGAAAGTTACGCATAGGAGACGAAGCACGAAGTTCAACAGCTCGATGGCTATTTTCTTGAGAAACAATATAACATCCAATCATGTAACATTTCTCTGAATTCGTGAAAGGCATTTTTTCTCGAGATAAATTGTGAATATGAATTGTGATATTCATAAAGCAAACAAATGTTATTTATGAAAAAGCAACCACCTTGACAAATTTGAAAAGTTTTCCAGAACTTTGACATTTTTGACTCCAGAGTAGAAGTTTATATAACCATTCTCATTCAGAATTCAATCTTCCATCAATTGAGAATATTGTACTCTTGAACGTGTTATTCAATTTTTGTTCAGTTTCCATCATTGTAATGAGCGAAGAAAATACTACTAGTTTGCCTATTTGACTGACTCTATCGTTCCGCTATTAATGAAGTTAGCAAGTGCTAACTCAAATTTGAAAACCCTGTAGACAGGGTGAATTGAAAATTTGTAACAAGCTGCCTGATGGTGATAATATATTGAAAAATGAGTATAGTTTGATACTGAGATAGATATATCTTTCCAATACTGCCATGCCTTGAAATATCCAAGTAGTAAAACCACACGAGGAAATTAACTACAACAATGTTATTGATATGAACGTCAAATTCAGAACGAAATTGATCAAGGTCTCCTACGTCACCAATGAATCTCACGACGAATTGATCCGCTGACATCATCATGTGACAAATAAACTCAAATATCTCAAAAATGCTTGATTTTTTTTTGTAATCCGACAATAGCATTTTTTCATGTAATTTCCTCTCCTCTATCAGATGCCTCTATTTTTTGGCCATAACGAATAATGTTGTCCCAAAAAAATCATAACTCACTCTCTAAAACACACAAAAATGTATTTCAAGAACTATCATTTCATGTAGGAAATATCAATTTGATGATTGACTCACCCTCTGTATCGACAACGCTCACCTCCAATAATGAAAGCTACTTTTTTTGAAAGATGAGGACTTTATTGCTCAAGGCAAGTATTCAAAGTTTATTGTTGAGAATGTTTTTAAATAAATGACAGCTTACCCAACATCCTCTAGGTGCTACGTAAGTAATACAAAATTATGATTTACTATTATAATTTATTATCGAGAATACCTTTTATCACATCATTTCGATGTGATTCGATTTCAATTATACAGGTTAACCCACGAGCTTTTGACCAGTATATACTCCAAATAGTACGATATTGAAATTTGGCAGTTCTAAACCGTTGGTAATATTACGCATTTTGAGCAAGCTCCAACGTTGTTACAAAGTCACATTTTGGATCATGTGGTATCATTTCAAAAAATTTCAATGGGACACCCTGTATATTTTTTCACTGCTGTAAAGATCCCTCTTATGCTCATTCGGTAATAACATTATTTAAATTTTTTTGTAGGTGAGTACTTCGAAACGATAAACAAAGTTTTATATAAGTTTCTTATTTGGAAAAAAAGTACTCACCTACAAATAAAATGGTATGGCTGAATGAGCATAAGAGGGACTTTGACAGCAGTGAAAAAATATACAGGGTGTCCCAATGAAAATTCTGAAAATTATACCACGTGATCCTAAATTTGACGTTGTAAAAACGTTGCAACTTACTTAAAAGTTGATTTTTGATTAATTATTACGAATTGCTGTACTTGAATTTATTTGTTTTTTTGTAGTTTTTTTTAGCTGCTGTTTGGTGTGGACACATTGTTGTTTTTGTATCTTTCATGTCTTTGATTAGTGTATCTTTTATATTTTTCTGTTTTTCTTTTTCCCGGAATTGTATTTTTTCATATATTACATCATGTATTCACCCTTGAATTGGGTTCTCCTGTTGAATAAAGTAATGATGGAATGAAATAAAAATGAAAAAATACGTAGTATTAACAACTGTTTATAACTACCAAATTTCAAAATCGTACTCCAAATAGTTTTCGAGATATATACTGGCCAAAACCTCGTGGGCCACCCTGTATAACGGAGATATTCATTGATAACCCTATATGTAACTGATGATATTATATGAGAGGAAATAATAGAAGAAACAATCACGAATGAACTACGTTTAAGAGAGAAAAGTATGCAAAATATTCCATATGAATATACAGATTGATTATTTTACTAAAGCATTGCATTTATAGACCGCCAAATTCATAGAGTTTGAGTCCAAGATAGAAGCATAATTTTCAATTACAATTGCTTCCTAATGGATCTTGCTCACTTCCTGGCTTTTCTTACCTCGTGGACATCATATCGCTCGCAACACTTCCGCTATTCCGTAATCGACCCGGAAACACTCAAAAGTCGCCCGAGACCGATCTAGACCGACATCGCGCGCTCGATTGTCCGCAGGACTTGCACTCACCTGGTGGCTGTCGTCGCCGTAGCCTTGTCGGGGTCCGCGGCAGGACTGAGTCGCGCGCTGGCCGTCGAGCTTTGTCTTGTCGGCGGCGAAGGATCCTCCAGGCTGCTGCTGGTGGTTACCCAACGACGGGCTGCGTCAGCTGTCACCGAGCGCGAGGAGTTGCGTAGGGGGGAAGAGGACGAGTCCAGGATGCTGTCGACGCTCCGCTGTAACATGTTTATGAGATTTTGTGATTTGAGGTTGGTTTAGTAGGGGTTCGAGGAATAAACAATTCAATTATAATATTTCACGGCAACAGTTGCAAAAACATTTCACGCAAACTTGTGTATGTCAACAATAATATGTATACAGGGTGGCCCAACGAAAACGTACTGAAAGTAAGAAATTTAATCGAGAAACTAGCTGAAACCAACGAAAACAGAGAAAAAAAGCGAATCGTGTTTAGGAAAATATTCACAATATTTATTTCAACGAAACGATAATTCTTTAAGCGAAATCGATTTACTTTTTGTAGTTTTTGAGAAATGCACTAGCGACATTTCAAAGTTCCATATCTTTGCAACGAGTAGACGGAACTTCAAAAATAAAGAGGCAATGTATAGGGCATCAAAAGGGCTTTCCAACGAGGTATCATTTGACCCCCATTCCCATCTGAAAAAAATTAGGGTATGCTACATCCGCTTAGGAGGGTAAAGTTTGGGCTATACTTCTTGCATCAAAAGTTGTGTTTCAGGTGTTTCTCGATAAAATCCCTTCCTAAATCTCTTCCGCAAACTGAAATAATAACAAAGTCATTTGTTCAACAAAATCGCCTATTGTGAAAAAAAGAAATATTAACTTTAGTTATTTACAAAAATACGTATAACTCAGAGATAATAAAACCTTTCGACTAACAGACGCTTGGCAAATGTTATGTACAGTTCTACCAACATATGACAAAAAATTACCTGCCTTCCTGATGACCAGAAAATATAAATGCCAATTTCACCTTACTTTCTAACACAGTGGTATAATCTCGAGCCCTTATACCCTAATGTAGTCAGATTATCACTTCCTCCATTATTCTATAAACATCTTCCACATCTTTATGTTCCAGGTTCCACCCCTTCTTCGTATACTTCCACAGAATTTTATCATTCTATGTTTTCTTCGGCTTTTCACTACGTCTTTTGTCTCTAATTCTCGATTTATATACTAGTTCCATTTGTTATCCTCTGCAAATTTCCCCTCCTTCCTAAATGTCTTGTGTCGATGAATGTTATGATGTCGTCTTTATTCAATCCCTTTCTCACTCGTGTATTCCTTATTCTGTCTCTTTTTGTGAATCCTTTGGTTCTGCGTAAGTATTTCATTTCTGTTGCTATTAGTCTGCTTTTCATTTTAGCCGTAAGTGTCCACGTATCGCATCCATTTGTCAATACTGGTCTATAAATGTTCTTGAATCTTATTAATTTGGTTGTTGAGACTTTTCGTTGGTTAATGAATTCGTTATTCAGTGCGTCATCTAGTTTTTCGATTATCTAGTTCATTTCTGCTTCCTAGAGTATCCTGTATCATCTAGTGTTCCAAAATATTATCTATATTATTGGGCCTGGTCTATCTTCACATCATTATACATACACATCGCAAAATACAAAAAATAGTCGAAAAGAAGAAAATCATACAAAACCCAATCATATTTCGGAAAAATATATATTTTGAAGAAAGTGGTAACAAATCGGGTCATGTTGAAAAGCAGCCTGAGCTGAACTTCGCACTTTCGTCGAAGTAATTTAATTTTTTTTCAAATATACCTTTGTAACTATGCGAAAGTTTGATGAATAAAGACCATTTATTATTATTATTATTAGATCAGTGAAAGAAAATAAACCAAAAGACAACTATATCTCAATTATTGAAAATGAATATTAGAATACTTGGTTCTATCCCTCCAATTCAAAATAATAGCGTATACGTGATTTCTCCCCAATAAGAAGTTATTAGTCTCCCGAATAATATGAAGCAACAAACAAAAATTGTCTTCTGATCACTCGTTCGAGAAATATTCAATTTCAAGTTTGAAAATCTGGGTGAGTTGAATTCATCTTCTCTTTTCAAAAGTTTCATGCAACAAAGGTGATGAAATTATTCTGTCAATATGTAAACCAGCTGGAGGATAACCTCTCCAAACTAAAAAATAATACCATTTCAGTAAATTATCATGAAACCATCAATAACTATGTTAAATTAGTTGTCAAATGAGGAACGTTCAAAGGTCGCAGTCTGCATAACCTTATTACGGCTATTCACAAAAAAATGATGGGTTCGATCGTTTTTTGGAATTCAGTAGCATAGTTTTTATGTGTGAAATACCAATCCCACTCTTCTCAGCAGATTTATCTTATCATAAATCAAGAATAATATTCACGAAGAAAATGATGAGTTTGGTGCAGAATTCAGTCTGCCATGTTAGCTTCGTTACTCAAGTTTAGATCTCAATTGGGAGATGATATCCAATTTCGATCGAGTAGTATACTGAGTATTCCGTTGGGAAACGGGAATAAGTTGACACCATGTGTTTTATCAATTTCACCATTATTTGGGTCATAACTAGCAAAACATCCACTGAATTCCTTGAATATTTGGTACACCAATTCTCTTTCTTCTACTCAAACGACGCAGACGTTCCTATGAATCTTTGAAAAAATTCAGGTCCGGAATATCAAAAGTTCATGATAGTCTGGAGTCTCCCAAATATTACTCTGTATCTTAAATTCTTCAAAATCAATATATTAACCACACGGAACACCCTGTTTCAAATGTATTCGTTTACATTATCAGATATATTTTTAAATACATCAATGGTTTATAATGCAAATGATAATGAAGCACAACCTTCACAATAATCAAGAATTCTATTTTACCGTAGGCATATTGAATATTATTTTAATTCCAGTTCCCGTTGCCAGTGCCGTTCGAAGAGATTGTAGTTTTCATTTCAATATATAACACATTACGAATGCTTTTGTTTATTGAACTACGTGAAACAATATTTTTGTCATCCAAAACTGGAATTGAATTATTCAGATTTCGAATATATTCTTATTATAATTTTCATGTATTAGGACATCGATAAATTAATTAATAAAATCAATAGGTCTCGCATTGCGGAATCATACATTGAACCCAAATATCAGACATTCGATTGAAAATAGAAACTGAAAATGTAATCCTATTGAAGAATTTTACCCAACCAAGAGTATAATTGTAAAAAATCAATAATACTTCAATTGAATTTCTGTCGAACGTACTACTATCCAAATTATGTCTCCCAACACAAGCAGCTTCTCCTAATAGCAACCACATCAAAATAAGTCCTTGTCAATTATATGTACTATTTTGTTATGAAATTTCAAGAAGCCGGGCAGCAGGTAGCTCACATTGAAACAATAAAAAAGATATAAGGAAAGGAGAGGGGAAGATTATCCTTCCAAGAATTGTAGCCTGTTTATGCCTGAATCTCGTATCATCAATCGGTTACGAAAAAATATTAGGACATACTAAAACAATACTATTTGAGTAAACCTACACCAGTAAACAGTTTTTTTCACAATAGATTGTCCTGTTACTTCTATCTTTTACGATACTCCCCAAAGGATAATTTTGCCGATGGACTTCAGTTGAGCTCAACTCGAATCAACTCTTTGACTGAGTTTGAGAACATACAATTTGATCAAGACAATATTGTTTTCGATAATATAATTAGCTAATAACTGTTCCCAAGTATACACCTGCATCATTATGTCTGCTTTATAATTTCATAGTTTCATGGATGAAAAATATAAATATTTCAATTCAATTCAAACCAGAAATACAAAAACGAATGACACGATTTCAAATAAAATAATTATTCGCGTATCAAGAGTGATTCTTTTCCATAACGCACTTTCTACTCGAATTGTTTATAAGACAAAAAAATACACTTTTTTACTAGCAGAATGTTTCGAAGCATCGAGAATTGTGATCACAAGTTTGGAGATTCTGGAGTTTCAGAAGTCAGCAATACATTACCCGATTTTTTTTCCAACGGCACCTACCCATAAAAATATTATATTGTTTATAGTATTCACCCCTGGATATGTGCTTGAAAATTTACTGTCACTATTCATTGTTTGAATATTCATTCATAAACAGACAACTTCATTACAAACTAGAAATTAAATAAAGACGTTTGATCAATTTCATAATGACTTATGAACAAAATAGTAAGTAAGTACTTAAATATACAAAAACTATTGCACCTAAGTGTTTGATATATTGCACACCTTCTGTTATATTTTTACTCTATGAATTTTATGAAATAAGGTTTGATCTCCACTAAAATACTGACTGACTTTTGTTTTGATAAACCTATTATTTACTTACTTCCTTCAGTTTATCGTAAATGAATTTCAGTTTGATTATATCGTATTTTTCGGTTCTGATTTATAAACCGTCAGCTTCGTATTTGGCATTTAACTATCTATTTATTTTAGTACGAGGCCTAAATCATATACAGGGTCGCTGATATGTATGGAAACGGTCGATTATTTCCTAAAGTAAGATAGCTAGCGAAAAATGTTAGGATACAAAAGTTGTAGGGTTTTTTGAAATCCATTAAGCTAATGAAAAATTAAGTATACAGGATGTGTCAAATAGTCAGGACGAAACAAAGTTGCTTTTTCTCTAATGGGACGCCCTGTATATTATTCCACATTTCAATTCTGCTCGAAATTCTGATCAAAATTGATGAAGCGCTTCATTTCCTAAATTCAACCGACTTCGAGATATCGAATTTTGAAAATAACTTTTTACTACTCTCAAATTTATTAAAGAAAAAGCACGAAATGATGCATATTTATTATGAAAGTCACAAAAGGTGGAGTATGTGGATATTATGATTACAATTTAATTATAATTTTTTTACAGAAAATAAAAAAAGCATAATTGTTCAGGGTTGATTAAAATGCAATCGAAACAATAAAATGTATTTTTTAATGAATGTCCAGGATATTTAAAATTTTATGAAAACAATAGTTGAGACAGAAGGAAAAGAGAGAAAACAAGTTAAAATCAACAACACATTTTTCTTTGAAATTCTATTTAATAAGGTGCTCAAAGTGTTTACCATTTACCTCCTGACAGTAATGAAGTATAAGTTATTTTCAAAATTCGATATCTCGAAATCGGTTGAATTTAGGAAATTAAGCGCTCCATCAATTTTGTTCAGAATTTCGAGCAGAATTGAAATGTGGAATAATATACAGGGCGTCCCATTAGAGAAAAAGCAACTTTGTTTCGTCCTGACTTTTTGACTCATCCTGTATACTTAATTTTTCATTAGCTTAATGGATTTTGAAAATCCCTACAACTTTTGTATTCTAACATTTTTTGCTAGCTATCTTACTTTAGGAAATAATCGACCGTTTCCATACATATCAGCGACCCTGTATAAGTTGTTATATACTATAACAGGCAAGCATAAAAGTACTCTCTAGAGCGAAAATGATGTCAAATTATGACAGATCACGGAAAACATCAACTTTGCGATTGAATTTGAGTGTGCAAAAGCCGACTTTAGATAGCGATCATTGAAAAATATTTTTTTCGTATTAGCTAATATAACACTGCCAATACATATAAACAAATAATATAAAAAATTCAATAGATGAAAATATCAGTTGTCTGTTCTTTTTTCAACCATTGATTATTGAAAATCGTTCACTTTTTCATCCAGTCAACTCGAGCTTTATTTTTTCCGACTTGTACATCACTAATTTTTCCATAAATCTATTCAGAGTGCTGTTTAGAGTTTCACAGATATCTAACAGTTATGCTCCGTAAGTTTCAACCTGATGTAACGAAGCACGTACCTTTCAACATTAGTGTTGCAAGTGTTGCAAGTCTACTTTAGTTTTTCAAGAGCTGACGTATATGCTAGAAAATATAGTACTTGGCTTTTATATATACATGCACCCGGTGTACTCCTTTGATGATAAATCCATTAGGGAAACCCATAAATCAAATGTGTTTCTGCAATTTCAATGTAAGAAAAATCCAGAATAATATAAAATGTACATCCGTCAAGGTCTGTAGAACAATGTCATTATCAATTTTTCAGTGTTTGCTCACAGTGTTTGAATGAATCCCTGGGCTCGATTATTGTCCATGAATATAATAATGGGATACATACATATAATAGACTACAAATGGATGATTACGAATTCAATTCTTTTTCATAAGTGAAATTTAATAATGAAACATGCCAAGCAAATTCCTTGAATTCCATAAAATTTCACTTTATGGATTTCTCCGGTTCCATCATATTTTCATGAATTTACTTTGAATCTACGTGAATTCTTGTGATTCTTGGAGAATTTCTTTGCTTTTCAGAATAATACTAGTGGTATCCACTCCAGTCGATAATCTGATGACTGAAAATGAAAATAATAACATAAAATATTCTATTTCTTCTTCCGATATTTTTTCTTATTCGAAGCAATTAATCTAAAAATATATTTTCTATTGAGAATCTCAACCAAGACGAAAATTAATGTGTATACTTCAAACATGCATCCACATTTCACAAAACGAAATAGAGCAATAGGCGAAGTTATAATAGTTATAATATCGAGAAAATGTTGAGAAATCTGAGTTTCGTATTCTGACATATTTTTGACTCCTGTTGGTACAAATCTCAACTTCTCAATATTTTTTTTGTTATGGGATGCTGAAAGAAGTATCTAAACTATTGCCTAAAATGTAAAACCAACTTTTTCCTCAACCAAATATTCAATTCCGCCCAACTTCAGACTGTACTGAGAAAAATAAAAAGTACTAGGCTAGTTTAACAAGTAACATTAAAAGTTTGCGCATTTATTGAGGATTTCAAAATGGTATGATACTTCAAATGGTTCTCAACTCTGAAGTCAAAGTCTGAAGGAAGGAACTGAGTACACTGAAACAATGTTTAATCCTGAACAAATACATAATATCGTTAAAGAATCAATTCATTTTTTACTTATAGACAGCACTGTACATAAAAAATGAATATCCTGTGAATCTGTGTAAACCGAATACCGGTCAAATAGTCTTCTGTCAATATTGCCACAAGGAGAATAAAAATTCTTCATCCATTGGAGCCACCAATTCAATTTTTGTTTGAAAAAGGTCTGCCGGTGAGTGAGTATCGATCGAGAGCCACAAGCAAACTCTCTACTTATTCTCTTCTCCTTTCCACACACCACATTCGAGGCTGGCGTTTTCATTGCCCATAACTCGATAAAAACCGATCGATTCGATTTTTATCACATACATCACTTTTCTGTTCACTATTATGACGAAACAATGCCCTAATATTTCATTAGATCCTGTGAACATTTATAGTGAGAATTTTGTCATTGATCCGCTAACACTGTGTAACCAAACTGCAATGTTGAGAAGGCGTTTCATTTGGATTCAATTTTCACTACAAAGTTAGTTTCGTTAGAACGAGAATTGATTGATCCATCGAATCCATCTCGTTTGTGATGTTTGATTTCGAGTGATACCACTAATTTCTCTAAAAATCAGATGCAACACTATGACTTTCTTTTTATGAAAATATAGGGATATCTATATGATACAGCCCAGTTTCTAAAAACACACTTTGGAGTTGTATCAAAATACGGGTCAAAGAATTACAGCTGGTACTCAAACCAACACAAGAATATAGTAAACTTGTTATTCAGGTAACGGGTGAAAAACGAACTGATGATATAAGTACTTAGATTAAGTAGAGATCAGATGAGATTAGTAACAGACAACTATTCTTGTGCTATTGTGGGGAATATTACAAATCCTTGATAATGTGGGTACCTTGAAACCTAAAATACTCTAGGAAACTAATATCTATTGAAGTTATAGAATGATAGGGAAAGTATAATGAGCCTCTGGCTGTAGTACATCCTCGGACCTCTTTAGCAAAAAAATAGGCCCCATACTATATGATATCTGTTTCAATTAATTTTCTGGTTAGAAAATGCACACACTGTATTTTGATTGGGAATCGGAATTTCACAATATTTCAAGGCATTCCAGTAAAAATAATTCCAACAAATAACCTCTGTTTATATTTATAGTATAATTCATTCACGATATAAATATTCATGTTCAAAGCGAAAACGTGATGGGGGAATTTCTACGTCCATGAAATAATTTCTTAATTTTAATGTTTCAAAAATGGTAAATTCATGCTTTTTATACATTTATGCATTAGCTATATTCGCGAAATATGACCAACAACTGCCGTATTTATCAGTAACGCAATTTTCATAACGACTTTGTGAGAGCAATTCATGAAAGCTTTACATATGCTTTAGTGAGCCCCAAAGGTTATGATTGCAACAGTTCTCCACAAAAACACATAGCTAGAAATCTATTAACAGTAAAGAAGAAACGAAGCATATTCCAAACATACGAAATCATTCAAGGTTTCCATGAGTTTTCAGGATAATATGATTCAGGAGATGAATCAAAAATTCGGAAATATGTACAGAGAGGAGAGAATAAATCATATACTTTGATAATAACCAACTTTTAGGACTAAATAATGAATCCATAATTCAATCACATTTTGGTTACTGTTCTAACATTTTCTTGATAGTAATAATATCGCTACATTACATGAATTACAAAACAGAGGTATGGGAGTTTTACAGCGTGTGCCATTAAAAACGAAACAGTAGTTCTGTAGGTCGGCAGAACCGAGTTATATAAAAACTCTAGAACACGTCAACAACATTTTCGAGGGGAACATCATTCGCGGTGAAATTCACCTGAAATACATCTCTCGTAGCTGTGACCGCTACCCCTAAAATTTTAAATGGCAATATATGGCAAGTGATACCTCAGTTGAAAGGTAGTTTCCTTCTCAATATCAAATAACAAAAAAAATTCATTCTATCGATTGGTTTTCGAGATATAGGAACTTGAAGTTGAAAAATAATTCATTATTCACTCAATCAATGAATACAATATCTGATAAAGCAACTGTTTAGAGATGCTTATCATTATTGAGGAATCAAATGAACTGTTGACCAACAAATAACATCCAATTCCGATTAAAATTTGTATTCCATCCTCGATTACTTGATCGAAAAAAAATTGAGGTTCTGGAGAATCGATAAAAAGACGTTTTCTCGAATTCGACCCCAATGCGAGTACAATAAACATAGGTATGAGATAATTTTTTTTCGCCAAATTGTGGATGTGAGAAATGAAGCTATTGAAGTTGCACTGTTAGGACAAGTTCATGCAGATCCAACATTGAGCACAAGGAAATTGGCTCGTGTTACCAATATCAGTAGAACCAGTATCCCCGAATCATAATAACATCATAATTTCTAATCCTACAAAATACATTTGGTACACCAATTGAATGAAGATAATTTTGATAGGCGATAGGAATTTTGTGAAATTATGACTACGAAAATAGATGCTGATGAGAATTTCCTTTTCAATATCTGCTTTTCTGATGAGTCTACATCATTTTTGAATTCGACTGTGAATCGTTATAATTGTCGTTATTGGTCAGATGCCAACCCACATGGTGCCAGTTCTGGGCATCTCCACATTATGCACAGCCTGTTAGGGCGTTTTTGAATAGAATGTTTCCTGGAAGTTGGATTGGAAAAAGAGGACTTTATCCTGTGGGGTTACTAGAAAAACAAAAAGAACCAGAATCTCTGGAAGATTCAAGATGTAGAATTATTGTCAAATACCGCCGGGAATGTTACGAAATGTGAGGTATCATTTTGAACCAAACTTGTACTATTGTATGGAAAAGGTGGTAGACAGTTTGAACATTTATTCCTTTACAATGATAATTATCTTCGAACAGTTGCTTTATCAGATATTGTTTTTATTGATTGAGCGAATGAAAAGTGATTTCCCAACTTCAAGTTCCTAAATTGAAAATTTTAGGGGTGGCGTTCACAGCTCCGAGGGATGTTATGTATTTCGGGTGAATTGTACTATATGTACGGATGTACCGTAATGGTGAAACGAAGATTAAAATATTACACAATGATTCTTATCCCAAGATCTTGGATGAATTGCTTAAAATTCATATGCATAACTAGATCGAATGATAAGCTGCATATTGTAAGAAGAAATTGTAGAACACATATGCATATGTTGTTTTGTGATGGTTTTTTGAGATCTAATAAGCTACCAACTACTACGTTTCGAATAAAATACATTATATGCAGGATCCTGAAATATTTCAAGATATACCGTGTGTAACAGGATCATGGTACACCCCCTGTATCTCCTTTAGTTTTGAAGGTAATTGATTACAATTGATTGAATACAAAAAATAAACACAAAACATTACAACAATTGTTCGAAATGCTGTCCATTAACGTCAATGCACTTTTGTATTTCAAAGCCACCTTAGTAATTTCTTAGCATTAAATTAGAACAAAGTAATTGTATTATCTTATTTTCTTTCAGCTGTAATTTTGATGGTATTCATCGCCTATTTAATTAGCAGGTATGAATAAATTCCTTATTAATAGTACTGATAAATGGTACCACGGTACCAATATGGTTCCATTTGAAAAAATTTAGTTTTACCCCAAAATCGATTACGATGAACTTTATTTGCTAATAAAAAATGCAATTTAGTATTTTTGACGGGATTTCGATTTTTCTAGCATTAGACGGTTAAATTGGAATAAATCGGAACCATCATGGCACACTTGAATGGAAAACTCAAAATTGAATTATCAAAAATATTGACGTTTGAAATGTCACTCATGTGGTATCATTGGATTTAAAAAATTATGCAGATTTCAGAAATATAATAATATACAGGGTGTTCTATTTAAAAATCAAAAGTTGGTATCACTTTCGGCGAAACCTGAAGTGAAAAAAAAATCATTTGTGAATCAAAAAGTGCCGCTTATTATGTATATGGGATATCCCAAATTTCAATCAATTACCTTCAAAACTAAAGCAGATAGAGGGGGTGTACCATGAGCCTGTTACACACGGTATATAAGTCATGAAATGAGACGTTGTCAAACTGAAGCGAAAATTAGTGGAATAAATACTACCACAAAAACGTATCAGTGATAAATAAATGGGCCTATTTAGTGAGTACTGAAGTGAAAGATGGCTGAAATGTCTGAGCGTAGAAGCAGTATCGTTTTGTATATAGGGTTTATTCTGTATAAGCATCAATTCAGAAGATTTCAGCAAAATTAGCAGAATCTTATTTTTTATAGAATACCCAGTATATCATTTCATCATATTGTTGAACTGTTTTATGCAGTCGCATTATGTCTATATGACGTACTCTCAAAAATTGATTGTTTCCGATTTTTTTTTTCAATTTTCAACAAGCAAGCTCTGAATATGACGTTTACAATACTTTCGTTTTGGATGATTTTTTGTGACAATATCAAACCAGTGATTTTGTACCACTATACCCGATTGATCAATGGATATCCAAATAATGAATTTTCTAGACGATAGATAGACGAAGAAGATTTTATTCATTGAAATAGGTTCACCCCAGGAGGAGACCCACTTTATTGGCACCCCTTTGACCATATCTTACGAAATCGATTTTTTTTTGTAGAATTATGTTGAAAAACGACAATCGAAGTAAAATAATGTTTTCTGAACTGCTGATGTTGAAATGCTACATCGTAGTTGTGGAGGTTTCGAAGATCGAATATATTATTGTATGAATGTAATATGAATGTGGATATTGAACATTTGAGAAAAAAAGTCAATATTTGTTCCTAGTAATTTTTATTCAGTATGTTTCTTTCGAGTTATATACAAACTCGATTGATGTCATTATAGTTTTCACTGAGAGAAAGTTACTAGTTTTATTTGTCTCGTCTAGGCTGAACACCCTGTATATCTCAAAATAATAAAGGATTGAGTATATGTGCGAATGTAACAAATTTTATTCGAAACATTGTATTCTTATAGTTATATTGATTATTTCACTTCCACACACTAATGGGCCCCCTATATCGGGTGTTTCACAGTGGATGGAACATTAGACGTATCTGAAGAACAGAAAGACAGACAAAAATTTGTGAGCGTGGATAATCAAACTTGCTCTTTCCGTCTATTTTCATCAAAACAGTGTTGCCGCTTGTATCAGAAAGTAGTAGCTACTTTGTTATTTCAAATGGAACACCTCGTATATTATATCATTTTTGGAATCTTCATAAGATTCCTCACAACTTTCCCACATAATTCCCTATACCTATCTGTGACGACTTCCGAGATAAAAATTATTTTCTCAAAATTTTGTGCAAAACCTGACCATTGAAAAATATCAATTTTTTCCAATTTGCAAATTCACAAAATATTGCAAATTGGGTTATAGCTGCATAAGACCATAAGTATTCTGTCGATCAACTGGATCTCAGTTTCAGCATACAGGGAGGCTCAGAAGTGAGTGTCATCTGGGCACTCATGAAAATGACTGAAACTCCGTTTTTTTAAATGGAACACCCTGTATATTATCACTTATTCGAAAAGCTATAACATTTTCCATTCTAATTGAGTATACTTTCCCTACACCTATCTCGTACAGTTTGTTAGTTATGATCACTTATGTTATGAATTCGTCTTCAATAAAATAAATATTGGATAGTGCTTGAGATAGTAGGCTATAAGCTTCATTCTGACAGAGAACTAACATGTTATTCCTTCATTGTTATCCTGTATTCAAGATGCATGAGTGTAAAAATACTATGGCAGAAAATAATTACTTGAATGCGGTTTAGATGGGTTTATTCATCATTTATGGTCAATGTAACAAGAATATCAGTGGAACATGCGGCGAGTTTGATGAAAAGTATGCTGATTTACCTCGAACTAAGTTGAGAAAAATTCATTAGATTGAAAAGAAATTTTGAAATGCTTATATCATCATGAAAAGCTGAAAGTATCAAAGTCTAACATGTGTATTAATAAATCTAGAAAGATTTCAAAAACATTTCAAAATTTCTCTTCAATCTAATGAATTTCTCCGGATTCATCCGGGGTAAATCACTTTATGCTTTTCATTAAACTCTCTGCATGTTCTACTGATATTTTTGTTACATTGACCATAAATGATGAATAATCCATCTAAATAGCATTCAAGTAATTATTTTCTGCCATAGTATTTTTACACCCATGCATCTTGAATACAGGATAACAATGAAAGAATAACATGTTAGTTCTCTGTCAGAATGAAGTTCATAGCCTACTATCTTAAGCACTATCCAATATTTATTTTATTGAAGACGAATTCATAACATAAGTGATCATAACAAACTGTACGAGATAGGTATAGGAAAAGTATACTCAATTAGAATGGAAAATGTCATAGCTTTTCGAATAAGTGATAATATACAGGGTATTCCATTTGAAAAAACGGAGTTGCAGTCATTTTCATGAGTGCCCGGATGACACTCACTTCTGAGCCTCCCTGTATGCTGAAACTGAGATCCAGTTCATCGACAGAATACTTGATGGTCTTATGCAGCTATAACCCAAATTGCAATATTTTGTGAATTTGCAAATTGGAAAAAATTTATATTTTTCAATGGTCAGGTTTTGCACAAAATTTTGAGAAAATAATTTTTATCTCGGAAGTCGTCACAGATAGGTTTAGGGAATTATGTGGGGAAGTTGTGAGGAATCTCATGAGGATTTCAAAAATGATATAATATACGAGGTGTTCCATTTGAAATAACAAAGTAGCTACTACTTTCTGATACAAGCGGCAACACTGTATTGATGAAAATATTTTAGACGGATAGAGCAAGTTTGATTATCCACGCTCACAAATTTTCGAAATGATCTGTCTTTCTGTTCTCCAGATACGTCTAATGTTCCATCCACTGTGAAACACCATGTATATCAGGAGTATGACAATATGTAAATCAGGTTATTCTATATAATATTTTTTTTCTTTCTACGTCAGATGCACATATATAAGCTATCACAACTGTTTTTTCAAATAATTCGACATTCAAGAACTCACATTGGCAGAAAAATGTCTTCCTTTGATTTCACGATCTGTAAATCAGGTTATTCTATATAATATTTTTTTTCTTTCTACGTCAGATGCACATAGATAGATAGATAGATAGATAGATAGATAGATAGATAGATAGATAATTTATTGATCTCTTCGGGTCTTATTTACAAAACATGAGACAAGTCAATAAAGAAAAGTACACGAGTGCTATAAACTAAAAAGATACAAGTAAAATACATTGTTATGGGATATTCAATCCACAAAATAAGTGCAATAAATTAAATACCATCAGACAGTATGCATAAAAGCAACCAATGAACAAAACATATAAAATAGACAGGGAAACATATAAATTGGTTTGTGTAAATAGGTATATGTCAATATTTTATATTCTGATAAACTATCACAACTTTTTTTTCAAATAATTCGACATTCAAGAACTCACATTGGCAGAGAAATGTCTTCCTTTGATTTCACGATCTGCAGATCTTTGTTGTAAGTGCCTACTCAATGCGAACATTTCAGCCAATCGCGATCGAGTTTTGGCAACGGTGGACGTTTTTGTCGTTGTCGCTGCCACTGGCACCACTTGTTGGGGGTTCCGTTTCTTCGTTGAGGGAAATACGAGGTGCTCGATATCAGGAGTATACCTTCAGATAAAACAAAAATCAGTATTAGAGAGTTCTTCCTTCAGTTCTCTGTTCAGGGTAGAAAATGTTGCTCAAATAAGAATCGCTGTATCCAACTCACCCAGGGTCCATTCTGACAAAGTCCTGCATGCTTAATTTTGGGCCGCCGCCCTTGGAAGACTGTTTGGTGAGGAGTGGTTTTCGTTTGACGTTCATGAAGGGCTTGTGTTGATTGGGCGGGTAGTCTGTCAGCTGCAGGAGCCTGTCGCGCAGCTGCATCTCTTCACGGTTCATTGTACCTTCTCAGACGTGTCTTGATTCATCTGGATAACAAATCAGATGCCAAATTATGCATTTGAGGAACGAATAAAATTTCTTTTGGATTATAGCTCGAAAAAAATTCTCTCTTGAAATATATATTTTTCTTCCCCAATGATTCGTATCAATTAAAAAAATACAATGAGCCGATTGATAATTCATCTTGTAATTTGACAATAAAATGAAAATATAATATGAGTGGAAGATTTTTGGTAATAGATAACATTTGATGATAACAATGATCCAGATTCAGCATCATTGGTTTTCTTCCTGGGGAATTTGAAGAAGAGTCAAGTTCAAAAAGGTATTTTCCATCAAGCTTTCAACAATTGACTGTTAATAAATCAACATTTGATTATATTGATGATATAGATTCATCATCATGGGTCTCGTCCTAGAAAATTCGAATTCCAGATGGCATTTTCCATCAAGCTCCCAATAACTCACTGCTAATGAAACAACATTTGATTGGAGAATACAAAGGACATTCAACTTCAAAAAGTTCAGGTGTTGTTTCTATAGTCACATGTGTACGAAACTTGTATAATTTCACTCTAGGCATAGTTTTCAGTCCATATATGATTATAACTTCCTGCATTTCGGAGAGTGGTTGAGTATGTTATGAATAGTATCCAGAAGAGATAGAAGCATTCATTGAGGCCATTTCTCGTTTATGCATCAAATGATGATAATGGTTATGATGAAACGAATTTTCATATTATATGATATTCTGAAATATGTAGTCTACTATTCGATATGATATCTCTGAGAAATAAAAATGTTATCGAGATCAAAGAAACAGTTTGACCATGTAATTGTAATCCAAAATTTACAAGGCGAAGGAGGATGGATTGAAAAAATATTACTTTTGATAATATAACCCATCATCTACATAGAAACACGTGCGAATCAAATGAATGCGCAGATTTGAGTTCATGAATATTTACTGAGGTGATATTCATTAAAAGTATTCTAAACAGAGTCTTACACTTTCCAGTAATGAATTCGTCCAATCCTAACTTCGCAAGACGCAACTAAGGAATTCAATTTTATTACAAGAACGAAACATAAAATTACAATAAATTTCAATCTCAATTTAAATATTATCGGTCACTCGCCAAGGAATTCAAGAATTATGTTCGTCTGTTATTTTAATTATCATTGAATCTTTTTTTTATCCTATGAAAAAATATGTTTTTCGACACCAAGTGTGATCGGTAACACGCTTTCCCAAGTTAATTTCTATTTCACAAAGCTACTTTCAGACCACCTTCATCAGTTTTCTCGGCTAACTCATACAGGGTGACCCATCAGTGTGGGGGAGTAGAATAATTCACTTAGGAATGAGAATACAAAAAAAATCGAATAAAATGTCGAGATATATAGGGTGTTCAGACCAAGTGAGACAACATTCAGTTAACTTTTCTCGAAATATACACACTGTATTTTCATTAAGCATCAAATTCAACCTAAAATTTTGCATCCAGCCCTACTTTTCATCTACCATGAAGTGCGACGTTGACAAACTGGAACAAGGGAATAAAAAATTTGGCAGTAATCGGTGGACTACAAATACTACCAAAAAAATTATGATAATGGAGGTATTTCGAAAGTCACATCCATAGCTTGCTTGTTAAAAATAAGAAAATATTCGAAACATGAACTGAAAATTTCTAAGAAAAAAATCAATTTCAGAAAGTTCATGATGAGAATATGATTTGAAGGCATTGAATAGTCTCAGAAAGTGATGAAACAATAGACTGGTGTTACATTACGGAATTAAGTTTTTACTAATCAAAATTCGTATACAAAACGAGACTTCCAGTCAGTTCAGATATTTCAGTCATTTTTACCCAACAAATAAATTTACTCACTATCACTGATGTAGATGTTACATTACTTTCGTCTCCAGTTCGACAACGTCGCATTTCATGAAAAAAAAAAGAAAGATGGGACTGATCGCAGAATTTGATGTTTTAATTCGATGGTGAATGAATACGAGGTGTCTCATTGAAAAAAAGTGCACTCAATGTTGTTTCCTCTAGGCTGAACGACCTGTATATTATGAATCTGCAGAAATATAACAACTTCATTACATGATATTTCCACAGAATCACATCGGAATTTTTATAATCAATTATGGTGAAACATCTGCTGATCTAGCGACATTGATAAATATTATTTTCATCAGATGGTGTGGTGCTCAGCTTCGAAAGTTTAACTACAGCCACTTCAACCACAACGGATCTTCGCGTTGTTCACATCTCTGCCATTTCATTTCCAGTGCGGCAGTTTCGAAATTGGACGAAGAAGGATTTCAGGACACTCGTGAAACCATAAAAATAATTCTACAATCCAACGTGAATAAAATAAACTTCAGCCCATTTCGATTTCAAATTAATCCATAATTTTCCATTTCCTCTCGTAATGGTTTTACTGCATACACACGATTGCTTAGATGGTCCATGTTAGCTGCATTTGGAGTTGAAGTGGATTTTTTATCCTGAGGGCTCTGGTATCTGATTCACGGCATGATATAAATTTGCTGTGCATGTGTCAAGTACGAAAACAGATTAACTTGAATCTGCGTATTTCACGTCGACGCCATTTGATTCGAAACAGGAACGGTGACAAATCATTCGGTTCACTGACAATCCTCCATATCGTATATCAGGCATGCACAAAGGTCCTGAAGAGCAATACGATAACAATGATAAATATATCGACATATGCATCAATTTATATCTTTCGGCGTTTTATTAGAGAAATGCTAAATTGAAAATTTCTCAATATGAAAATAGCATTTGTGCATGTGCTATGCGGTCAATGTCTGGTAAGAACAAAGAGGTGTCAGATGTTTCGTATATTATTCAACCAGTAGAATATACAGGTACAGTGTAACGAAACATATAGTAGTGTCACTTGCATTCGGTGCTTTTGATGTTGGTGTCCACAAGATTTCAGTCAAGCATTTGATAAAATTGAAACCACCTTATTTCAAATTTGGTTTCTGTAAGGGAAATCTTTGGAGATGGCCCTTGTTCCATCTGCATAATCGTAGTCATAGCATAAAGCATAAATAGATCTACACATGTTGTGGTGACTTTGGAAGTTCCGTAATTTGACGATTTCAAAATATTTAAAAAAGTATTGTCGATAAGACCCTGGAAATGAAGCCTAATGTCAGGAGGTATGCATGTATATCTTCCAGTAGAAATTTTCACCCAATAGTATTTCAGTATTTGCTGGATAATGATTAATGCAATAAAATGAATCAGGTTAAGGATTTTTGTTGATTCTTGTTGGGATACTGATAGTGAGGCAGTTATGAAATATATTTATCACATTCGTAGTGAACTGAACTATGTTATCGTAGTATGGAACCAAATTATAAATTCCATAAATTGCGTATAGAAAGAATTTAGAATAGGATTGTAAGGTTTCTTTATTTCAAATTTACTAAATATCATTCAATGGTGAGCTTGAGCGTAATTCGTTTTTCTTACAACTTTTAAACAACAATGATTAATAACGAATACGATATTTTCGTGCAAAACCATGCCAAATCATTGCGATTTTTTCATGTTTCATGATTTTTTCTGGTATTTTTTAGAGATTCACTAGATATAAAACAAAGTATAGTTATGATACGAATATTGGCAGGAATTCGTCTTTCTCTAGAATGTGTTATTCATTCAATAAATATCGTATATTCTCCATAACATTGTATTTTTTCTCAATTCTTGATTTTATGTAAAATCACATCGATTTAGTTCATGACTGTACCTCCTTGTATCCCAAAATTATCTGTTGTTATGTTATTAGTGGATCATCTATGAGTTTTTTACCTGTTTGTATCCCAACATTGAAAATAACAAATATATAAATAAGTAGTGTCACTTTATTCCGGTCCATTTGATGTTGGTCTTCACAAGTTCCTTTTTTTATATGACGAAAGCGCAGGGAACCATCACTATATACACAACCAATGATGAGATCTCCCGCCGAAGTCAAATTTATACGGAATCAAATGCGAACAGGTCCGGCCTCGAAAAAAATTACTCCTACTCAATATCCAACATTCGATACTCAGATCATCATTTTCTAATAAAAATGGAAAATAGAACAGACTCACGATGAACGAAAGAGCGTGGGATGAAATGCTGACATTAAACACATAACCTCACTATCACTATTACACTATCTATTGTACCATTCAAAACGTGGTCAAAACACAAGAAGTCCGCAATACCTGACTTGTCCACTGCACACATAAAAAGAAAAAGTTATAGTACCAACTATACTGAGTGATCTACAGGTTCATTAGGTATTCTATTCAATTTTGGTTGCACCTATTTTGTATGGAATATAAAGAGTAAGATAATCCTGATCAATTTTTGGAAATCGAATGTTCATAACCTTTTTGATTCACAAAATTCCATTATCTACCAAAATGTAAGAGCATACCCTATTAATGAAAAGAATATTGACAAGATATATAATACCATTAACTAATTCGACTCATATACCGGGTGATTCTTCAAGGTGGCTCGCCCCTATAACTTTTTTATTATTGGGGATAGAAGAACAAAATTCGGGGATTGTGTATTATATGTCAATTCGCATTATTTGACGTATTCACTTGCTTTGCAGTACTTCCGGTTTGACCGGAAATTACCTCAACTTTCGATTTTCAAATAAAACACTCTATATATTTTTACTTATTTCGATCGAGGATGACATTATTTATCTAACAAAACCTTGTTTGTGAATATTTGACGTATGAAAGAATTTTTATTTCAATTTTTATTTTTCGATCTAGCGTGCCATGAATTGATTGAAACGCTTCCTTTTTGATCAAGTGACATGGGAAAAATACAACTTTGAGGCATATGCCTTCAGAGTCGTTTCAATAATTTTTTCAATGTCACAAATATCATTTTTCTCCAGTTAACTCGATTTTTGCAAAGATAAAGAGGGTGGCTCGTCGGGTTTTTGTGAAAGATCATTTTTTTACGAACAATTTGATACCACACACTTCCACTTCATTTTCACTATCTTTCTCAATAATTGCAAGAAGCCCAATACCTAATAACAAATAATACGTATTCGGTATACTCATGCACTAAGTCTCAGTTAATCGTGACAAACAATTGAAGCTGTCGCTAGGATACTATAAACAAACAAATGGGTACATTAATGTGCTGTCATTTTCAGAAATTTCTTCGTTGGGTAGTTCATTATTCAATATGGAAAATCATAATAGAAACGAGAAAATTGACATGTTGCTAATTTCTGGAGAAGCTAAAAAGATTGCAACTGATGCAGCTCGAATGTATGCTCAGAGATTTCCTTATCGTCGCCATCCTACTCGGCATTATTTTCCAAAACTGGAAAGAAAAATGCGTGATGAACCAGAAGAAAATGCCAATAACTTCATCGTCAGTGAAGAAAAAGAAGTAGACGTGTTGGCCTATGTTGGAGTGAACTGTACGGCGTCAATTCGCCAAATCATCTCGGAGTGTGATATAAATAAGTTTTTCATCTTTTTGGAGAATTCTTCACAAATACAATTTTTGGTCTTTCAAGTACCAACTACACCAACATCTCTACGACAACGACCATATTCGAAGATTGACTTATTGCAACTGGTTTTTATCTAAATACAGAGAAGATGTACACTTTCCATTCAAAATCATTTATTCAGATGAAACCTGATTCAACAACATGGGTATGTTCAATCGTAATAATAAAAGGTACTGGTCTAGAACAAATTTAAATTTGATACAAGAAGGAAATTTTCAAGAGCGATTTGGATTCAATTGCTGGATGGGTATCATGGGAGGAAAACTTTTGGGGCCAATAATTTTCGAAGGACATCTTACTGCAGAAAGATATCTACAGTTCCTTAGAAACCAAATAAACGACTTTATCGAAGATTTACCACTGGTTGACCAACTTGATATGTTTTTTCAACAAGATGGAGCGCCACCACACAATTCCCAAATAGTGAGAGAATATCTAAATGGCACTTTCTCAGAAAAGTGGATTGGTACTTACGGACCGATTCAATATATACCTATTGTATACCTATTCTTGAGTTGTCGTATTTCTACATAATGATTTTTTTTTCCATTTTCTAGATCACCAGATCTTACTCCACTAGATTTTTTTCTCTGGGGAATAATAAAAAATCAGGTGTATAACACAACTTCAGCTACTCGTGAACAACTTGAACTCAAAGTAAGGGTGGCATTCCAGAACATCACTGAGGAACAGCTAATCCATGTGGTGCGCGCAACCATTGAAAAAGTTGAACTTTGCCGTGATCAAGGAGGAGGTCATTTCGAAAATTTAGAACCATAATTCTTTGGCTTTGCAATTATTCATAAAAATATAGAAATAAACTGCTTCCCAATAAATTAGCAACATGTCAATTAGTAACAGCTTCAATTGTTTGTCACGATTATCTAAGACTTAGTGCATGAGTATACCGAATACGTATCATTTGTTGTTAGGTATTGGGCTTCTTGCAATTATTGAGAAAGATAGTGAAAATAAAGTGGAAGTGTGTGGTATCAAATTGTTCGTGAGAAAATGATCTTTCACAAAAACCCGACGAGCCACCCTCTTTCCATTTGAAAAAATCGAGTTAACTGGAAGAAATGATATTTGTGACATTGAAAAAATTATTGAAATGACTCTGAAGTCATATGCCTCAAAGTTGTATTTTTCCCATGTCACTTGATCAAAAGGAAGCGTTTCAATCGATCCATGGCACGCTAGATCGAAAAATAAAAATTGAAATAAAAATTCTTTCATACGTCAAATATTCACAATATTGTTGGATAGATAATGTCATCCTTGATCGAAATAAGTAAAAATATATAGGGTGTTCCATTCGAAAATCGAAAGTTGAGGTCATTTCCGGTCAAACCGGAAGTACTGCAAAGCAAGTGAATACGTCTAATAATGCGAATTGACATATAATACACAACCCTCGAATTTTGTTCTTCTATCTTCAATAATAAAAAAGTTATAGGGGCGAGCCACCTTGAAGAATCACCCGGTGTTTCTAGATGTATGTTTTCGTCACATAGCCGACACGTATAATTGATATGAAAAAATCACACAAAAATACAAGCTCCTCCTATCCATGAGTGATATGTTTGTTATTGGTGGAGGCACCAAAAAATGTGTATCATATTCAAATAACATAATTTGTTTCCCCACTCCAGATGAACGAACAATGCCCAGACTGACGTAAAAGGGCGAATAACTGATGTGCATATGCACGTTGATGTGAATAATCTATAATCGCCGTTGATTCTTTAGATTGTGAATGAACTCAACGAACTGAATAGATATGTGGTGATAGGTTCGAAAAAAGGGAACGTGCATTGCATAAACTTTCTGAAAGAGTTTTCAGCGTTGAAATTCCACCAATGCTACGTAAATTAATGAATACGTGTGTTTCCAGCAATATCGCTTGTGGTGAAATATATCTGAACATACGTTGAAGTTATTGTAACTATTTTATGGAAAAGCTCCCGCCTGGATTGTTTGATAATTCTTTCATACGCCTAAATCATCAAAAAATGCACAGAAGCAAAGGTTCATATCTTTTTTGATGGTCCAATTTTTCGTTTCGCAGATATACTGCTAACAATTTTAGTAGTTAATTTGAGTAATATCCAATATCCAATAGGCAGACGAATTGTTATCACGCCATTGTTTAGCACTCAATTATTTTCATTCGCCTATGGTCTTCAAAACGCCATATTTCGATTTATTTAATAAAATTTCTAAATTCAACACACCACACTACTCCACTGATATCCAGACAATCCAATCTGTTAGGTAAAAAAGATTATTCATAGCTTCCGAGCGTCCATAACCCTTCGGCCAATAAAGTGCCAATGCATTGCCTGATTCACTGTTTTCATTGGTTGAAAGGGATGTTGACACATATAACTCGAATCCACGTTGACCCTGGCGGCTTCTTTGACTCCGTACGAGTACTAATCATTATTTTCGTTTCTTAATTTGGCGTGAGTGTCATGAGTTTATATAGGGCGTATATTGAATATTGATTACTCCTCGCCATCTTTATATCAAGCCAATTCTGCATCAATTGGAGGTCCTCGTTGTCCTTCTGCCTGTTATGGTTGTTTTGAATTTCTTTTCGGTTTCCAACTGTTTTTCCGAAAACGAAACATAGATGAGTATTTTTATAGCAAACTTCACCAAATTGAGAAAGCCCAACAATATTCGAAGATATTTATGAAAAGATGGACTGATTCGAGACTTCTTACAAACAATTTTTATACTTGATACGTCCCATTCGAAATTTACTGAAATGAGTTATCTTATATAATAACTATTCTCTCATGAGTGTGTACGATAACCAAACATAAACTATCTGTGTATTTACATAGAGAGTTTAATGAAACTAGAAAAACCACATTAATAAACTCTTTTCAAAACCAGATGCCTTATTTTGGAATTCAAACGCTTGAGGCAATTTTTCACAGAAAATCCTCAAATTCATGTTGTCATTCCATATGAAACCAATATATATTCCCTTAAAATACTGAAATATGCCAGCTAACATTTGAAGTTTGAATAGGACTGATTACAGAGGAGCATTTGCTCGAATAGGTATATTTACCAACTTGAGGTTATGTGATGCGAATGAAACGTCTTTGAAAATGTCTATTTACTTTATGAATGAGTTACTGTTAGGTTTCACTCATATACTAAATGAAACGTCCAAAATTGATAAAACGGTATATATCCAGAACGTTTGGGGAGATCTTATAATATTTCTAGTATCCGTATGGTATTCCATCTCCCTCAAAACTGGTTGAGACTATGACTTTCATCACGACATTAATGATGTATAGAGAACCAGCGGAGTTTGGTCAAACATAATAATTGTCCGATTTATATTCTCAGGCCAAAGTTGGCTTTATCATCTCGAAACAAAATGCGGATGGGGGAACGAAGAAAATTGAAACTAATTGGCTAATTGATTTATAAAAAGTTTGCCGGCTAAAGTGACTCGACAAAATGTATTTTCGACTTATATTTTCTCGCCCTCAAACATGTTTATGATCCCTCGGCTAGTGTATATCCTTTTAGATGCCTGAATTTCATAATATAGAGTACGCCTGAAAGAATAACTTTACACCTCTGGAGAATTAAACATACTCCAATAGGATTACTGCTGGATAAAATTAACATAATCAACGTATATTTATCACCGCCACATTTTCAAAACACCACAATTCACGAAAAGTTGAATCCCAATTGAATGGAAATGAGTCAGAGCGAAGTGTTCAATACTTGCTTTCGAAAAATGAATATGCCAAAAAGATGATCATCAGGGGCGCGTTCATAAACTTACTCACAGAGTAGAGTAAGAGTACGATCACGTGATTAGAAATATATGTTGATCATTGCTCCTCAATAGTCGTTCGAAAACTCTGCAAAATGGAACATGTCAAGTGAATTCCAATGACCTGTCAAAACAAATTCAATATGGCGGGAGTAGGCACACAATGCTTTGTTTACATATTGTTATGTTATAAATTGATGTAAAAGTTGTGAGATTTTTGTTTTCGTGACTGCATCAAATGATTTTTTATATTGTTTAGAGCTTATTAGTGGTATTCTCACTAAAAAATGCCTGTTACATGCCTCTTAGTCAACTGTGGAAGTCGTTCCAAGGATGATGTAAAATTCTTTTTAGTGCCTGTGGTTTTAAGCCACAGGTTTCTAACGGATAAAAACGAATTGTCTGAAAGGCTATGGATAGCAGCAATTAAGAGGGACGATCTTACTGAATCGATACTAAAAAATCAGAGAGTCTGCAGTAAACATTTTATAACTTTTATTGTATTTACATTGTACATTTTATTCAGAGCAAATAAAAGTGCACCCACATGACTGCAAACTTCACTGTGTCCAGCCATTCATGGGCAATGTGCTGTTAATACACTTTCATCTTTGGCCACAATGCACCAAACGTCCAATGGTTTCTCATTCCCTCTCTGAGAATGTTTGACCTAAAAAAATTGCTGAATAAACAGAAGTCAATAGAGATGAACACAAAGTTCTCAACACGTTGAGAACTTTGTGCATAAATGCCATACATATTCGACTGGTCCCCAGCTCTGTGTATAAAGATAGTACTCATGTTTCTGTTTGTTTTGTGGAAATATTACTTCCAGGATCACCCTGTATTTCTTTTCACCACCCATAGAAAAAAAAAGTGACATACAGACAGATGTGAAAGATATTGATGTACTTAATATATGGAATATAACAAGATCGCTTAAAACTTACTGTGAAGAGCACAAACAACACTTGACTATGAAATTATATCTGATCATACAGTTCTAAAAAAAAGTTACCTTTCTCACTACAATGTAGACACCATTCACCACTTTTGTCCTCACATTCACAACAAAACCCGTCTCATTTTCTCTTTGGTGTGATAGCTATGGGTGAGCACAAATATGAAACAATATCTATGCTTGAAATATGTGGAATTCCATGAATTGAACTATCTAATTCCTGAATGTTGAATGTAAAAGGTTCTACATCATTTTCTAACTTCAGCTTCATTTGATATCTGTAAATAAACATTTCATTTCACATATAGGAAACAAACTGTTGTGTAAACAAATTGGATTTTTCAGCTTACCTTTTAGGTACCAATATCTGGATTTTCCAACAATAATGCCTTTACATTCACACTCTGCATCTTAAAAAGTCTATTCTTTCATCGAAAGTTGATTACTTTATAATCAATTAATAATGAATACATTGAATACCATCATTATGTTGTTATTACTGTTTCAATACAAATCAGAATAATCAGATACAAATCATATACAAATACAAACCATCAACTAAGTTCCCTGTAATTGCCAATGTCATTACTGTCAGAGTATATGAATACTCTTTTCAAAAGCAGAGTATGTAGAGTTTACTACGAGTAAATTTCTGAACGATTGTCAATGCATACTCTATGAAGCTAGAATACGTTTACGAACGATTCGAAGTAAGCAGTCCATACTCTGAGTAAGTTTATGAACGCAACCCAGATGAAAATAATGAATCTGAATCAAGCAATTCATGGAAACTAGAAACCAGCTTTCTTGTTTATCACCTATAGACACGTTATTCGAACATTATCTATGGAATAGATAGCAACGACTGAATCTCGATCTAAGTCACGGGAAAATATAAGTTGATTCATTAAGAATTGGCAATATCTGAACTGGAGATCCAATACACCTAAATATGGCGATTTACCTCAACATGTCTCACACAAATGTTGCAAGTTTACGAGATACAGGGTATTCAATGTTGCAATTTTAGCTTGAAATTTCTTGGAAATTGTGTGATTATGAGCAGTATAGTCTTGAAACTTGTTGGTCAGTTCTTGAGCATTTCGAACATTTGGCAGTCTCTTTGAGGTTAACCCGTCAAGTCCAGTCTTCACACCCCTTTGTGGTTAATTTGGTGACCTGCAGAACATCTCTTTTCAAAGACTGCTTCATCCAACGAACAGCGAGGCTCTGCAACACATTGCCCAGGAAGGTGTTCCCCGAGGCATATGACCTTCAGAAATTTAAAAAGAACACCAATTCCTACCTCCTTTCCCTTGCTTCTCACGATGTTCTCTGAACATTACAGGATGTCTCCTTTCGTGAGAAGTTTTATATAAAAAAAAAATTCTCCTAAGCCACCGTTATTACATTGCCTTTTTTCAGGTACGCTTTGGTCAGAAGTCATCAGATTTTCGTGTAAAGAAATATTTTAAAATTTCATTGTCAGTTAGTAAGAGTGTATTATTTATCATTTTTATCATTATAATTGAGAAACTTCAGATTAAAATCTCAACTTTGAATACACTGTATGTTAAGCTATATTGCCTTATTTTGGTGTGTACCGCCAGTTAAGACATTGTTCATTCTCAATGAATCACCCTGTAGATATAATCAACAGCGAATCATCAAATAAACTCCTGAAGATATCATAGCACACCCTTTAGAGAAAGCCATTTCCATTGTAAAATATTAGGAACATGGGGAAGCTGCAGTTACCATATTTACATCTTCTAGATAAATAGGTACCATAAACGTTTCCTCAAACTCAATTCATTCATTGAATGAATATGATAATCGACATCATCACATGTTGATGCATTGAATATATTGAAACAATAATTGTTGAAGTTTACATAATTTTTTATAATGTATTTTCATAATTTATATCAATGATATGTTGAAGGCAAATATAATTTCATATGCTGATGATACAACCATAATAAAAGAAGATAGCTCCTGGAAAGAATTATAAAGGAAAATGAATATGGTACAAATGGTTTTCTCTGAATGAGTTAAATCATCAAAATCAGAATAACACTACCCAAATGATTCTTGGAGATTATCAAGACAGTGTTCCTTGTGATTTCACATTGAAGAGTTTAGATCACTGTAAATTTTCACGATGTCTCTCACGACGCCCCCTGCTATTTGAAATTTTTGAGGGGGTGAATTTCAAGGGGAGAGAGTGGAAGAAGTGATTTTTTTTTCGATGAAAAATACCCTGGTTCAAATGAACAGTGATGTATCCGAGCGTTTTTCAGTTTTGTTCTCAGTAACGGAGATTGAAGGGAGTTAAGACTTATCATCCGCAGTGTAGTATTAATGTAAATTTATTGTTGATAAACAATAAACATTATTAATCTACAGTCTACAAGATGAGGATAAGTGAAGTGAAAGTCAGTGTTGATGAAAAACTGAGAGAAATTTGCAAATGCTAATTAAAAAATACAATATTCCAAATGAAATGAAATTCCCATTTTCTTCCGCAATGTATAAATTTTCTCCTACGAAATAACCCAATTCCCTGGAAGGTCACAGCTGAGCGGAAAATCTCTTTCCACGCTTACCTATTCAGCGCTTCCAGCGAAAGGGAAATCTTTTCATCTTTCCTCGATTCCGGACACCGGTCAGGGAAAACCGGATATTAAAAAGGTCACCGGAAATCACTGACCAACGCATGACCAATGATAAACTGGTTAAGACAATTGAAGAGTAGCTCAAGGAAAACCGTAAGTTTACAATAACTTACTGCTCTTACTATGGAATTTCTGGTGGTCAACACTTCAACGATGATGACCAGCTGAAAGAACATGTTACCACATGGTTGAAATCACAGGTGGTAACCTTCTATGAAGAAGGCATTCAAAAACTTGTGCAACGTTATGACAAGTACCTACAGAATCTCAAGAACCATATATGCAATTCGTTTAACAGTTTCAGATTCTTGTACGACAAATATTCTTTCAGTATCTATACACGTTTTTTTATATGACGAAACGCAGCTTACTTTGTGGACATTTTTCATGAAAGTTGTTGATATCCAATTATTTGCTCCACGTTAAAGGCAAATTTCTTGATAAAAAAGTCGAATTAAAATTTACATGTAGTAGCGTGGAAAATTCTAAACTATAATGTGACCAAGTGTTATTCGTTTCTGACTTGAATCTCAGGTGTAATAATGCAAATCAATAATGATTAACGCAACTAACATTGAATGTGATATAACCTTCTCAATCTACAAATCGTTTGTTCTCTAAAAAATAACTGGTGCAAAGTTATTGAAATAAATCTGAATGGAACAAAAATGTTAGTGGGATGTTTATATCACTCACCAAGCTCCAGCCACTCTCAGTTTATTGATGACTTCGAAGATATCTGTGATGTTTTATTTGAAGATATTTTTAGAGTCATTCTAGTTGGGGATTTCAACTTGAATCCATTGGTTGACAATTTATATTCAACTGAAATTGCTAATGTATTGAATGTGTATGGCATCCAACAAAGTGTTACTGAGCCTACACGATATACTGTTAGTACTCTTATCGATTATGTACTCACTAATTTCGACGTTTCAACAGAAGTGCAGGATGTTGGTAATATATCGGATCATTCGGTAATTTCGGTTGATGTTTCGAGGAAAAACTGTACTTCTTCAATTGGTAAGTCGAAAAAGAATAGAAATCTAGGTGTTGCCAATATAAATAAAATATATCTCGAATTAATATCATGTAACTTCTCATTAGATTGTGTAGATGTGGATATATTTTATGAAGATTTAAAAAACATGTGATCAAATTGTCAACATAAAAGCATCTGAAAAAACGTTTCGATGTAAAGTAAATATCCCATGGTACGATCTAGAACTTGAAATGAAAGGAAGAGAAAGAAATTCAGCTTATGAATTATTCAAAAATAGTAAAAGTGAGAGAGATTGGGAGGCATATAATATTTTGCGGAATGAATATATAAGCTTATTGAAGAATAAAGAGAAATAATATTATTATGACAGAATAGATATGAATGAAAAAAATCCTTATTTTATGTGGAAAACCTTAAAAACCTTGGTACAAAATCTAATGAATCATGTTTTATAAATGGTATTCATTTTAGGATCAATGATACCTTGAGGGTAGTGAGAAAGGATGATGAAATTGCTGAATATTTCAATAATTATTATATAGACAGAAATGGATTAGGAATATAATAAGTACTATAGAGAATGTCACTATTGATGACTGGCAACAAACGCAACAAACAAATTCATTCATGGAGTTCAAACAAATCTAACTGAAGGACCTCACAAAAATGATAAATTCTATGGATAATAATGTCATGTAGGGAAATAATACATAGTAAAATTATCAAACAAACATATGGCGTGATTCATGTTCTATTGCATCTTATCAATATTTCACTGACGTATGGAAAATTCCCCAACCAACTGAAGTCAACTGTACTTGTACTTATCCAAAAAGTATCTAATACAAATAAATCATGGGAATTCCGTCCAATTAACACCCTACCCAGTGCTGAAACACTACTAGAACTTGTGGTGTACACACAATTTTCAGACTATCTGCGAATAAAATATTAATAACAAATCAATAGAGGTTCAGACAAAACCACTCATGCGAAATAGCTTTACAGTTGACAATTTCAAAATGGAAACAATCTATCGATAAGGGTGAGTACATTGTAGCTGTATTTCTGGACTTGAAGAGAGCATTTGAAACAATTGACCGCACCATGCTTATAAAAAAGGGAAAAAAATTACATAGATGGTACCATCTTGGATTGGTTCATAGATTATTTTAGTTAACGGAAACAAATGACTAAAATCAATTAAGGTTTATCTCCACCCATTGCAAATGATTATGGGGTACCTCAAGGGAGTGTTCTGGGGCTACTTTTGTTTTTAATTTACATTAACGATATAAATGAGTTTCATTCCTTTGACTTTGTCAATCTATTCGCAGATGACACTCTGTTGTCAATTTCCAGCAACAACTTGGATGATGCCATAAACAAAATGAATTACTCACTACAGCAGATTCAGATCTACTTGAACGCTAATGAACTTGAACTTAATATTGACAAAACTAAGGCAATGATCCTTACAACTTTATACAGATATAAAAACCTCAACCTCAATCATCATATTATAACTATTGACAATAGCCAAATTGAATTTGTGAACATGTTGGATAATAACTTATCATTTGGAGCTCTCTTTGACTATATGTCCAAAAAAATAGCTTGAAAATTCTAATTCTATTCAAGAATTTCCCAACGATTGGCAATGCATTCAAGAATAACAGTACACAATTCTATTATACAACCAAACTTCGATTATTGTGCAAGTTTCCTGTATTTATTATAATCACTACAAGAATTTCAGAATCGTGGAATGCGTATCATTCTTAGGTGTAATCGTCTGACCAATATATTCCTGATGCTTGAAACATTACAGTGGCTGACTGTAAAGCAACGACCCTACCTGCGTTCAATGCTAATTATTTATAAAATATTGAATACTCACCTGCATATTTCGAGAAATTCATTACATACTCATTATATAAGAGGTATCAGTAATCTCTACATACCAAGACAGAATATGTACTATTCTATAAGATTACTTTTTGATAAAGATATCAATGAATTCAATAAATTACCAACCTCCATCGAATTATCGAAATCAGTGAATGAATTTAAGAATCACTCAATTTCGAATATCAAAACTGATTCTTAATATTATACTGGCAAATGATTTTATATCATTTGATCAATATTTTCTATTTTTATTATTATTATACAGGGTGGGGCACCCCATACGATACGGTCTTTGTGAACCAAACCATTGAATGTTTCGAAAATTTCTTATTTTTAATATTTGTATATTCATTGAGACTTCGAAAGAATATTATTCTGGAGTCTACAAAAAGTCTTCAAAAAAGTGTGACATGCTGGGTACAATTGGAAACTGAATAACATCGAAATGTATAGAAATCATCCCTTCCAATTCTGACCAAGCATAGAAGAGGTTTCAGGCTATTGATTCTGATAGAACCCATTTCCCAATATTATACAGGTCGTTCATAATTCATCACCTTTTTATGATTTCAAACGGAGATAACTTTGTTATTTCAAATAGAACACCCTGTATTTTTTCGATCTGAACAATACAAAATCCGATTGTATTTTATATTGGGGTTCCCCATACCTAGCTTGAAGAGTTTTCAAGATATTGGCATATTCAAATAGTAGTTACCATTTCAATGCATCCTTTGATTCGAGACGGCTTCCAGATGACATTTATTTGATTTGCTTACAGAATTCTCATTGACAATTATTATGCCTCACCAAGATGACCAAGATTGCCACACATCAGCAACCATATTCACCGGATTCAAGCCCCTATGACTTTCATCTTATCCAAAACTGAGACTCATAAAATGGTCAACATGAGTATGAATATGTCCCGTTTAAGATTTACAGAACAACCAATCTAAAGTTGGTTATGAGACACCCCGTACTTCTGGATGCAATCTCATTACAGGCCATTATTACCAGACATGATATGGATTCCAAATTCTCATGTTGCAGCCCAAATTATACGCCGATGTGTACACATATAAAGTGGGTCACGATGGATGGTACCTCAAATGTATCTGGAGAACGGAACGTTGTATACTCTTAAAAATGTAATCACTTCAATAAACACCTATGATCTAAACTCTATCTGAATGGTTACTTCTTTTCGTGTGAATTATCGTTCGATTAATTTCAATTTTAGGGCGAAAATATGAACAAATCCATTATTAATAACATAGATAGAATTTTCATATTGTTATGCATTGTCTACAATAAATAGGTATGCCAAAATTTCTATTCATATAGCAACTCGGCTGTATTTCCATAACCTTGCTGTTAAGACGAAAGAACATGATATGCCATACGAGAGGGAATATGATTATCATTCAGATAATTTGATAATATATAGGGCATTTCATTCGAAAATGATAACTTTTCATCATTTTCATATCTACCAGTAAAATTATGGATTTTGAGAGACCCTGTATGAAGCAGAACGAACTTCCTCCATAGGATCAATATATAGGTCTTAATTATGTTAAACCTCAAATATAAGGTTACTCTACAGACTCCACTCTAGACAACGGAGTCATGAAAATAAAATCAGAGCCATGTGTTATTGAAAATAATCATTATCTTGAGAAGGTTAGAGATAGATATTTCAGGAAAGTATCACAAATCAAGACATAATTAGGTTTGTAATTTACAGGGTGTCAGAATTGGCAAGGTGCATTGCTGAAAATATTCACAATCGATATATCACAAGCGCTTATTCAAGTAACCAAATTTCCCAGATACGTCTAGGATACCATTCACCGTGGTCCACCCTGTATAATCATATAGCACAATAATGGTGGAACTCGCGAAACAAACATCTCTCTGTCTCCCTCTCCCATTCTATTCCAGAAACATTAATTTAAGTTGGTGTAAACTCAGCGGAACTATCATGTTATCCATCGTTATGAAATAGATAAACATTGGAACTTATTTGAACAAATTGTGGTTTATCCTGAGAAAGTTACACTCCGAAGTCATACGGTTTTCAAGACGACTCTAACGCGATATCATTTTTATAAAAAAGTTCATCAGTGTCTGCGATAGCTTTGAATTTCTCTCAATCTTCTCCCTGAATGAGTTATTTTTGTAATGAATGGATAGACAGACGTTAGTCTGAAGTTATTCAGATGTAGATGCCTCAAAAAAATCTCAGACTACTTGATTATCGATCGATCATACTAAATATGTTTTCAATCGAAATAGAATGTTATTGAAGAAATACACCATATCGTATATGTATAGTGTACCTGTGAGAGGTTTTGAGCTAGTAATTTTTCAGGAAAGCCCCAATGGTCTTTTAGTCTACACCAAGGAACGGAACTAATGACATAAATTATTCAGTTAGCCAGCACCACTGTACGATAGATAGGTCTTTATCATGAATTTTTCATCATTTGGGTGCATCATCTATTTTGAGAACGTTGAAAGGGGTGTTTGACCACTTAGGAGAGAACATCGCCAATTTTACTTCACACTAAATATACAAAGTTAGTAAAGATTTTTTAAACTACAAAGTCCAACCAGTTGATTAGCTCTGAATTAGATTGGTCACATGAATACTTATAATTACCAAATTCCTGTATTCTAATATATATTGTTGGAAAAGTTGTTCAAGTAATGTATTTGAATAGTAAAATAAAATACATTTAGGAGACGTTTTAAAACGAATAACACATCTGCAATTTTTATATCGTTCGAATATGTTGGCCCTATTGAGAAATATCGCCGGAAGATAGCATATAGTCAAACCGGAAGTTGCGTACTTTCAATAGTCTATACAGGGTGGCCTACGAGGTTTGGGCCAGTATATATCTCGAAAACTATTCGGAGTACCATATTCAAATTGGGCAGTTTTGAACCGTAGGTAATATTACGCATTTTAAGCAAGCTGCAACGTTGTTACAACGTCACATTTAGGATCAGGTGGTATCATTTTTGGAATTTTCAATGGGACACCCTGTATATTTTTTCACTCCTCTTCCTCTGAGCATGCTCATTCAGCCATGAAATCTTGAGGTGAGTATTTCGAAACGATGAACAAATTTTTATGTAGGTTTTCAATTTGGAAAAAAATATAGCTCAGAAACAAAAAACGTATCCTAGCAACAGCTATTGTAGTCGTGAAAAGCCGTCAATGTTAGTGAACAATCGGTCAATGTATTATTGTTGTTCAGAGTTTTATAACTTATAACTCATCGTGCCTTTAAGTTTCACTTATGACGAGTTGATATGCTAATCATTTATGGTGAATGTGGAAAAAACAGCCGACGTGCTACAGTGAACGATTGTTCACTAACACTGACGGTTTTTGACAAATACAATGGCTGTTCCTAGGATACGTTTTTTTGTTTACAAGCTATCTCAGCTTTCCAAATGAAAACCCTACATACAATTTCTTTATCGTTCCGAAGTACTTATCCCAAAAAAAATTAAAATAAAATTATGACTGAATGAGCATAAGAGGGACCTACACAGCAGTGTAAAAATATTCAGGGTGTTTCATTAAAAAATCCAGAATGATACCGCGTGATCCGAAATGTGACGTTGTAACAACTTAAAATGCGTAATATTACCAACGGTTTATAACTGCCAAATTTCAATATCGTACATCAAATAGTTTTCGAGATATATACTGGCCAAAACCTCGTCGGCCACCCTGAATTTCATCTGTGAAATTCTCTATACTTGACTACCACGTATTTATCAATTTATCCTATAAAAATATCATTGAATTAGAATTGTTTTTTTTTATAAAAAGGGATAATGTTTTTTCATGAAACTTCGTTGTGTATCTAAATAGCCATTACTCACTGTTATAGTTTTATAGTATTGAAAAAGGGGTAGCTTTTGTGGGATTATTTCACAAATATATTTCAGTTGAAAAATATTGTCAATTCATTGAATTCAGAATTGCATATTGGTTTGAATTTTGTTGGCTATGGAAGGTGCAATGGAAAAATGCAGTCAATAAGGAAAACCAGTTCCTATTGATCCAGAAATGGAATACTCTCTATTGAGGTACACTGTTGTATGAAATTGAGAGTAAGCGTTTCCTATACAAGAAATAGGAACTGTGAGTCAAATTTTTTAAACATTACCAAAAGCGGCACCATCTGTTGTAGTAGTGTGAAATCGAAACTTAATTTCATTGGACGAAGAAAAGACTGTAGTTAGTAGTTCAAGCAACAATCTACAAAGCTGTTGTATCGTATTGTTCTTCAGAATTTATACTAAGAAAACTTCCTCCTCTTTGTAGATAAAACGATCTTTTGTCTGCCGTAACAGGTCATTCTGGAAAACTCAGACGATGGAGCTTGTGAGGTTTTCTCAGGTAAGATTTATATTTTCAGTAATATGTTCTTGGGAACGCTTCGCTGTCGTATCTCAAGGGAATTTCGTGCTTCAAAAGTTTTATTGGCTATTATAAACTGGTTAGATAAATTTCCCCCCAAGTGTCCGGTTAATTGAAAGTAGTATATATTTAAATTCACTGGATATTGAATTGATCAATTATATGTGAATTTTTCTTATTCTAGTGATACGGTTTCTTCCACATTTGAATCAACCCAAAGATATTTCTCTTGTACAAGTTTCAATCGTGTTTTATTCATAGGAAATCGTATATTTCAGTTAATCCGTGTAATTTGATTTCTGATCAATTTAAACCTGTTTAGCTAAAACTAATGAAGCACGTCATGGTCGTGTCATAAAGCAGTCATCCACGGTCTCACACACAGGTCTAGAAGCTGGTATGGTGGGGATTGCCCATTGAGGAAATTTAGTGGTTCTCGTATTTCGTCACCTGCAGGGCTGCCTTCTCTTTGTTAGCTAGTCACAAATTAGATCCGATCAGATGTGTGAAAATACGAATGTTCTTTGATTCATTTGAGAGAGTTATGCAAAAAAAAGTATCACTAACCGCTTTATTTGAAATCAATACGAACAGACAAAGATCAATCTCACCTTGGAGCGGATAAATATGGCGGATTTCTTCGAAAATGGGGACACCCAGAAAAGTCCTAGTTTCCAGATCTATATCTCAGATCGTGCTTCCATCAGAACATTCTCACCAAAAATGTAAGGATTTGTTATATTTTGTTTGCTATTTTTTCATTTGTTACTTTTCCTTTCTGCATTGTGTTACGTTCTTTACCTGTACTTAAAGGTAAGGAAACGAAAGAACCTAGATATATTACAGAGATTGAACTTAATCGCAGTACGTAAGTCGTCCTAGATACGTTAACGTAGGAAATATTACGTTCAAATTGAATATTCATGTTAACGTTCATGTAACTAGTTTAAGTCTCTTTTATCCCCAACTGATGTAGCATAGAGCGTATCCATTTCTTCGTTTGACCTCTTACACTAACTTGATTCAGGGAATATTGCATGAGTTACATGAGGTACATCAACTCACAACTTGATTTGAAACTCGACTAACGACAAAAGTTAGATCTATTGAATCAGAAATACAGAATGGATGACAAAGTAATAAACAGAAATCGAGAAAAAAATATCACCAATACAATAAATGTTATGGGTTGCTTTCAAGAAATACCTCGTATCGTAAATAAAAAAAAGAATTTGATCATTCGCGAAATGAAATACCAGCGTATTCGAAGGCTTTTATATCTCCATTTTCAACACTGCATTTCCGCTTCTCGAACTCCTCGTGCTGAAATATCTCGAAGCGTATCCTCAATCCTCGCCTGAAAACTCCATGAAAATCATGATCATATCGTTCGCTCGTCCAATCCAACCAATATTTTCCATTTTCAGCTCGCGCGGTATGCCAGCAATATCATTTTATCACAATAAACATTCGTCATGTGGTAATATCCTCTTTTTTGGTACTTTAGAGGGTTATTAGGGCTCTTGCACATATGCTCACACGTACTTCGGAGAAACGCGAAATTCATATCGGTGTCAAACTCACAGAAAACTTTTAATCAGGGCAGTAGTGGGTTGTTAGGAACGGTTTCTGCGAAGGGTTGTGATATTTGAATGTCATCAATAAAAACAAGAATTTATAAGACATTTATTAAAAACTCATTGCAAACTGTTTTATTTTGTAAATAGGTCTGATATGAGGAATTGGATTAAAGAAAATATAACACAACAATTTCGATTGGTATTCGTGAATTAATATAAGAATGCGGCGCCAAAGTGGGCTTATATTATTGAGATTGTATAGTTTCATTGCATTCAGTTGTATGTGTTTTTCTCCCCAATAAAGTGTGAGTTTATAATTAAAATTAGGAAATTTCAGACTTCTACAGTGAACTAGTACGTTAATGTGTGAATATTCTAATTTTCAGCAGTAAACGTTATGATTTGTTTATCAATTCATTTATATTGAAAATAATCAGAGGATAGAATACTGTTTTGAATGTCAATGGTTCAATCGAATTGTATACGGGATTCTGATTTTGTTTTCAGATTCATATAGCAAGATTCAGTTTTCAAGTGTTCGTGAAGGTGAAGAAGTTTTAAATACTGGACACATAATATAAGGAAGAAATTTGTATTCTTCCACTGTAGACAAAATTGTTGCCTATATCATGGAATGAATTATGCGAGTTTATTGTCTGGGTTTCACTGCTGTATTTTCTTTTCAGAGAAAATATTGGAGAGTTTGAGAACTGATAACAAATAGTGTCTATTAAAAAGCCTTCATCTACCATAATAGCATCCTGTGAACTTTGTAACCTCAAAATCAATTTACTTTGATGAAAGATAGCTTTAGTTCTACCATAGGGTTTACTAATGAAGGCGATTAAACCTCCAGGAGAAACACCTGTCATGAATTCAGATGTATTGTTAGATTTATACGGATAATAACACCTGATTTTCCAGAAGATCCTCGAAGTGAGTAAGTGTCCTGGATAGTTGGTTGTTGTGGTAATCAATCGATTTTACAATACAGGGTAAGAAAAAAATACGCAACATATATATTTATAGGAAGTAATCATTATCTAAGTTTCATTTCAAAGAGATCGATATAGAACTCATATCTTGACTGATATTCTCAGTCGAGTCTGAGTTTGGCATTGGTTGTGGTTAGCTGCAACACCATTTGGTAGAGCAGCGCCTGCATCCTGCATCCCGGATTTGCATCCTCCACCACCACAGCTAGATAGACATCTACTTCTACCAGGTCAATTTTTATATATAAAACTACACTTTCTGAATGAACATTTTCAATTGCCTCTTCAACTCTCTAGGGGTAATAACTACCCCTATAAAAATTTTTAATGAAAAGGGGTAGCTTGTGATACCGCGCTTAAAGGGGTTTTCAATTTTCTATTCAGCAATATAGCGCGTTTCGATTTTTGGTTGTGAATACTCAACAAAAAAGTAATTTTATTTCATACAAACAAGTAGCCCTCGAGTCGAATACCTGTCACAATTGACTAGTCTATTAGTTATTTTTTGACAAAAAAGTAAAAGTAAGACTTATTTAAAATTCATTATAGTTCGCTAGACGTCGTTAATAATTCATCGTTTATTTCGGCATTACTGAATATTGATATAATCTTTTTTAAAATGAGCCTTTCTGAAACCCAAAGAATTGATACATTAATATCAATTGGAAAACGCATATTTAGGTATGCAGATTAGTTAATAAGAGGTATCCTGAACCATTTCTTTTTTCTTAAGTATCCACGTCCAAAAATCAAAACGCGCTATATTGCTAAATAGAGAATTAAAAATCCATTCGAAAACAGTATCAAAAGCTACCCCTTTTGATTTAAGATTTTTATAGGGGTAGTTGTTCCCCTAGAGGGTTTAAGGGTCGAGTGAATAATTTTATTCAGAAAGTATAGTTTTATATATTCAAATGAGGCTTTCTGTATTGGACTTAATGTCACTTGAGGATAGACGCAAACTTGCGATGGTTCTATTTCTCCATAAAATTGTACATTTTTATTATAATTGTTCAGCCATTTTAGGAGAACTCTGCCTTTCTGTTAACTCTAGAACCTTGAGAAGTAATCGTAGTTTTTCATTTGGGCTACGGTTCCATAGGACTAACTATGGCTCAATGGCAATCAGTTGTAGACTTCAAAAAAATTTTAATACCAATTTTTCAGAACTTGATGTTTTTCATTTGTCACACTTGAGATTCAAGAAAATGGCAATTAGACAACTTAATCCTACCATTGTTCGCTAGATTCATGATTATTTGATTGATTCTATGTTTACATTTTAGTCCTGGTATTTGAATGTTTCTTTTAAATTGAACATTATTGGTTTAACATTTGTGATTTTATTACAATTACGTATTTTATTTATTGACTAATGAAAATGAAAACATTTATTTATTTTCAGGTTATGATTTTACTATGTAGTCTACTAGAGATATTTATGTTTTGTTTTATAAGGCACTCCTGGTGTTTGCTTGTTTTTTACAATGTTTTATGTTTTTTTGTGGATGCTGCCTTGTTGTACCATTTGGGATTTTATTACGATCCTGTAGTGTACTTGACTGATAAATAAATAAATAAATAAATAAATAAATAAAATTGACCTGTTTCAGAATTTTTCATTTGCATTCCTAATTACGTAGAAAATGAATTTATCCGTTACTTTAGGACCTCACTGTATATAATTACTGATATCCTGATTTGTTTGGTGTTTTTGTATTCTGGTCTGGTGACTCAGAAGTTTTATTTTGAGTAGTAGATTTAATTCCTAATTCATTCAAATTTCTTAAAATTTGTAATCTTCATCAGGTTTCTCAACTTTCTTGATAATTACATAGAATAAAAAAAGTTTGAGTGACACCCTCAAGTATTTTTTACTGTTTTTTTGCATTTATAGAGATTTCAAAAAAAGGCTGTCGTTCGCTGCTTTTCTCGTAATTTTTCATAAAAAAGAGAGGTCACAGTATCAATAACCCTCGATGAGAAATTCTTCAATTATTTAATTGCAACATGAATTTCAGACAACGATAAACTGGCTAGATTCAATGGAAATTAATCTCAATGGTCGTTCCTAGACCTTCAATTCCCTCGTTAAGTAGTAACAATAAAAGAGGAAATAAAAAATGTGACCGATGGGAATGAACCTTTTCACACGCCTGGAATAATAAAACTCGTAATGAGCTGTAAATTTTTCATTGGCCCTTTTAGCTATTCGCAATTTTAAGAGTGTCGATTTCTGCTTTTACTATACGTATGCCAGGTTCATGGATCTTTATCAAGCTCTGCCATGTATACTATCGTAAAATTTCTGTTTTATTGCATTCAATCTCGGAGATTACTGTTTCGAATTGTGAGATTTCACCCTGGGAGTATTGAAATCGTAGTCCACCATTCCCAGATTGGGTTATTTGAATTCAAGAGTGCGGAACATTATTTATTCATCTTGCGTCGATAATTATTCAATATGAACTCGTATTAAGAGATAGTTTGAGTTTTATAAGATTGTAATCAAGTCTTTGTAAAATTCGTTTTCGTAATATATGAGTTTCGTCAACTCAAGAAGACAAAAAATTATACTTCCCAAAAGTCCCTTCCCCTCTCTTATCTAAACGATTATACAAACAGTGATTACGACTAGACTCAATAAACCGTGGAATGATATACGTGCAATCGTTTGGTGGTAAAGATTTTCGAGCAGTTTATCAAGAAAGAAAATGGGTGAACTCAGAAATTAATTTGCGAAATTCACTATATCGACAGGAAACGGATGTTATCACTGCTACGCTGCTTCAATGATGAAATATTATACTCTGAGAAGATACAGTAATTTGATCCACTTCAGTTTCGAAAGCTTTATTATCACGAAAGAATATTCGGAATGTCAATTTCTCGGTATCGTTGAATTCAGAAAACTGTACAGAATATCAAAAATATAATAAAATACAAGATATCCCTTTCAAAAATCGAAAGTAATAGGTACTTCCAGCGAAACCGAAAGTGGAAAAAAAATTTTATCTCGAATGTTGTTGTTTATCATATGAGAAGGATAGGAAGGAAGTATCAATTTTTTTGTTTGAAAGCCAAGGGAGGAAAGTGGGATATAACATGATCCTGTTACACACGGTATAATATAGAAACACAATATTCACTATGATACTCATTATAGTCATTCTTGTGCTAACATATAATTTTTTCTTGCCAATTTCGTTGACCTATATGGAATTGGTTGACGTACTGAAGCTTATCAAATAATAATGGTAAAATTTTCTTGAAACAATTGACAAGAAAATAATTCACAAGAAATCTCTAAAATACAATGTCTACTTATTCAGAGTAGAGTAGAATTTATTAATTTCATGTCTTTCACTTACATGTTTTCTGTGCATTTTACAATTCCGATTGATGATAAACCTCATCATTGAAATATGTGTTTCAGAGTCTGTAACCACTTGTGTTGTGGCTATCATAGGTTGATATTGACAGAGTTACACAGGGTGAGACACAATAAGACAATCTCCGAATACTGATTCCTCAGCTTATTTCAAGATGAAGATTTTCCATTTCATTTCAATAGTTATATCAAAGAGGATTCTAGAGATTCTTTATATTGAATGCATGATTCCAGAAAACTAAATGTATTGATATTTTTGATTGGTCCCATTCTACCTTCTCCTAATTAGGTATCGATTAGGTAGCGCTTATAGTTTACCAATTTTTCAAGAACTGACAGAAACATTTAAATTCTCAACCCACGAAATATCGAGCCTCCGTGAGAAATTCACATTACAACTTTTAATTAACATAATAATTTTATCGAAGATCCTTCGAAATATTGAAACCACAATAATGAGAAAAAAATGTTTAGTGTTTCTTATTCCGAGTACAATATCGCAACAACTTGATGAAAAGCAAGTAGAGTATAGAGTATAGATTCCATTTTTTCATGATCTCGCCCAAACAAACTCATAATCAAGAAACAATCCATTTTGTTGAAGTGAGAATCTCTTTACATAATTTTCATTCTCACTTAGGGTTTCAATGAATAAACCATTTGATGTAAACATTTTTGCACGGTCGTCGTAAAATTTCGAGGAAAACTCAAATCAAGTTGAATCACGGATGAATAGTTCATCAGGACTGACAAATTAGAGAAGTATTGTATCATTTCGTTCCATTACTGTATAGAAATTCATAGAAGATCTGAATTCATGCGTTCCTTTAAACTTAGTTCAGCTAAATAGCATAATTGAATAAAGGAATCTTCAGATGATGCTCCAAGAGAAGTATAAAGTGGTCTATACAGGCTGTCTGCTTTTCGTGTGCCATTATCATGTGGAACTCGTCTAGCTTAAGATATACGATGTTGGCAAAATTGGGCATTTTTTGCTGAATTAAAATCTGAAAAATAATGGGAATACTTCTGCTATTTTCGGAGATATCATGATTCTTTTTTCTTTGATAAATTAATCGTACTGGAAATTATCAACAGCAACTTTATCCAGACACTTCTTCATGGAGAATTTGAATACGGCAACGTCTTATCAATTATCAAAATGAAAAAATGTGTTCATTAAAAACGAAAATAAAAAACATCTCCGAAAATATATCTGATTTCCTATCAGATTATTATTCAACAAGAAAATGCACAACTTTACCTCAATTTGATCAACTTCATTTATGAGCAAGATCATCATAGTAGAAAGTAGTCGATCAACAAAATAATTGCAATTGAGATCATTGATGCATATACAGGGTGCATAGCTCTGTCACGACAACTTCGTTTCTTCGAAAGTAAAGCGTCTCATAACCTCCGACTTTTCGTCTATTTTTTCTCGAATAGTACACTTTATATTCATCAAGATGATCGAATCCGACATGTGTTCACCATGATACTTTCTTCATAACGTCTTGGTGAAAAAATAACAATATTTGGAATTTGAACTCTCAATTTACGCATTGAAAATATCTGGCTTGGCTGAAGATCGATCTTGAGTCCTTTATTATCTTATGAACATACTTCAGCTCGGCATTACTTCCCTGAATGATTCTCAGAAGTTTGGAGATATTTCCAAATTAGCTGAATAAACCGTACCGTTTTTCCATTGAAAAATTTCAATCACCATCTCGAAAATGAGGATAAAATTCCCTCGGTTGGCAAAATATGAATTTGAATTAAGGACTCCAACTGAGAGAATAGTTTATATTCGAATTGAATTATAGTCTCGTCTGTCTAGAGTTAAATTTCACCTTGAAATAAGTTCCACTTTCCAACTTCTAATCTTCCAACCTTAGTATTCTCAAGGAATTTTTCATACTAATATCCCAAAATGAGAGGGAACATTTTGTCGACAAAGTCACTAGCATCTACAAAACAGTGCATGGTAAAATAGATAAAGTAGATATTCATTTATATAAATGAAACCAGACCATAAAAGGATCACCATGTACAGACATAAAAAAAATTAACGTAAAAACAAAATGACAGAACGACATTTGATAGTTTGACAAGACGACATTTTATAACTTAATTATGACAAGAACATTTTTAAAACTTGGGAATAACCAAAAAAAAAACATTTTTAGAAACTCAATAAAACTATATCACAATCTTAGTTGATCATAGTTGACTCCTCTGAAGGACTAGAATTATTGCGTATTCATTCAAACTGTAAAAGCATTTTCCCACCAGGATCTGTTTAACAGCTGTTTTGAATTGTTTCAGACCAGTTATTATTTTTATTTGATTTGGTAAATGGTTGTAAATTTGTTTACTTCTATAAATTAGTGACTGTCTGGTCAGAGATAAAGAAGGAAATGGAAGTGCAAGTTGGTTTTCATTTCGAGTATGTCTTTCTCTGTTGACGTTTATGAGCCTTTCTCTATATATATGTAGTAAACATACCGTTTCCAAAATGAAAATAGCATATATCCTGAAAATCTTATTGTCGCAAAAGACTGGTCTACATGAGTCTCGCATTTTTAATTTGAATGTAAATCTTAGCGCCCGTTTTTGGAGGATGAATACACTCTGCAATAGAGCCTGGCTACCAGAACCCCAAAATGGAATTCCACACCGCAGCAGGAATTCCACAAATGAATAGTAGGCCATTAGTGAAGCTGATCGTCCAAGTTCGGGGATATTACATTGATGACAAAGCAACCTGAAGACTTTTTTTTTTCTTGAGAGCTGTTATATGATGGTCAAACTTCAAATTGGTGTCAATATGTACGCCAAGAAATCTTGTACCGGGAATGCTTTCTATCAGCTGATCTCCTAATGTAATTTCATCAATATTAGATTTGAATGTGACTAGTTTTGTTTTGGGAATATTCAGAGTCAGCTTATTTGCTGCACACCAAGCTTTAATTTTTAGAATATCCACAGAAATGGATTGAACCAAAGCAGTATGGTCTACATTGTGTCAAAGAATTGTGGTATCATCAGCGAACAATGTTAGATGTCCTGAGATATCGATATATCGTTGATATAGAGCAAAAACAATATTGGACCCAGAACAGAGCCCTGAGGAACTCCATGTTCAATCCTTTCATTCTCAGAAGTACCTTACCCAATGATTTTTGAAAGGGTTGACAGCAGTGAAATTGGTCTGTAGTTACTAAGATTATCAGTGGCACCTCCTTTATGTAGGGGAATTACTATTGCAGACTTCAAGCTGGAGGGGAAACACCTGTCGCAAAAGAATTATTTATAGCCAATACTAAGGCGCTTAGGGCTTCATTAGATAATTGTAAAAAGAACTTAGCTGATAAATTGTCTTCACCCGATGAATATTTATTTTTTATTCCATGTATTACCAACTTCAGTTCATATAGGTCTGTCTCGTACAGACACAAAGAATTCACCTGAGAAACTATCTTCTGTACGTTGTCAAGGGGATTTACTGTTGAAGTTATATCCTTAGTTAATTGCATTGCTACTGAACAGTAATATTTGTTTAGCAAATTGAGATATTCAATGATACTATTATACAAGGTGTTCCGTTGAGAAACGGAAATAAGTTAACATCATGTAGAGTTCAACGAGCTGGTTCAGAATTTACCATATATGTGGGGTCTCAGTTTCATAAACGAGATTTAGAGTGTTTTATCAATTCCACAATATCTCACAAGGTATTTGGTCCTCTCACTTCTACTCAAGCGTACCAATGATTTACCGAATGAAATTCTCCAGATCCGGACTAACAAAAATTCAAGATATTCTCGAGTCCCTCAATAAATATCCGGTATCGTCGATTTTTCGAAATCTAATGAGATGACTGAGTGGAATTGTGTCTTGATCATGCTGGGTAAAATCTCAATCAAAATCAAACTGAGTAGTGAATGACTGATTTTTCCCATTCAAATAATTTGCCACTATCGTCAGATGCCTGAAATTCAAATGTTAACACTTAATAACAAAACACTATGATAGGAAATGGTAAAAATACAGTTCGGTTCAAGGTGTATTCTTGAGAACCCAAGGATATGTTGGATGTTTGTTATTCCGAACCTGGACTTCTGCAACGATTCATAGGTACGTTGATTGAGTAGAAGTAAGAAATACGGTTATATTTTGCAATTCATGACCCAAAAAAACTTGACACAATTGATGAAACACCCTATATCTCGCTTATAGAACTTCTGAGACCCCACATATATGGTACATTCTGAACCAGCTTGGTGAACTCTATATGATGTTAACTTATTCCCGTTTCCCAACGAAACACCCTGTATATTTTGTTTGTGACTCTTCTATCAAGATATACTGAGATTCATCAGACTGTTATTTGTTTCTCTCCCCAAAACAACACAGTGAGGTGGAAAGACCTCCTAAGATTTATCGAAAGGAATTTATCACACGAAAACCAGCTGGTATTTTATCGCATAAAATTGATACGATTGGAAGTTTTAAGGAAATCGATCGATGATGGTGAGACATTCAGAATCGAGTCTATTTCTCAATTCCCAATGAAACGATAAGAGAGTTTGACATTTGATATAAATCATAGTAAATCGTTCGAAAGGGAAGTTGATTCATGAGGAATGAGATTCACACAAATGAGAGCATCAAAGAAATGAAGCAACCCTTTTTTTCATTCAATTACGCGGCGTAAATTTCTACAGCATTCAATATTGATCAAATTTTCACCCATTCGGAAAGTGGATAACCCTTATGACAACCCTTCCTCGAGTTTCTGGAGATAGTTTGGCTGACTGAGATGAGGAGAGAGGAACTCTCAATACTCCGTGGTGGGAAGTTCTTTCTAGCAATCAGTCGATACGAACCAACTGAACCGTGATCTGATAATGACCGTTGGAAGCCATCCATCATTTAATGGAATGCTAGCGAAGACTGCAGTGAAATCAACATGATTAATTCAATTGAAGTTGGGAACTGTTTATATGTTGTTGATTGGTTTCTTGATGTTCGTGAAACTTTTATTATGAGCATCGAACTAGGTATTTGGATGTTGATAAAAAGGAAGATTCTGAAGTATGTTAGCCTGTTGAGTAACAGCAATTCTTTTGAGATTTCAGAATAGAACGAAAACGGTCCGGAATGATATTTTTTATGATGTTTTGAAAATCTTTGAATTAAAAAATATGGAGTGTAGAAATAGCAACATTCAGCAAATCTAGTCATAAATAAAATAGAATAGAAGTTTATTTGACCACTTTATATACATTAGTACATTTGTAACATGTCAGTGAGGCACTTATGGAGTAAATAGTAATAAAAACATTACATGAAACAAATTAAAATATAGAGTGAATATAGAATTCAGATACACTTATCACATGAAACATATTAAAATATTTGTGAAGATGTTCATCAAATAAGAGTTATAGTGCACACAGCATATAAAATTCACACAGCAAAACACTTAATGAAGCCCGGCTGAATTCGAATAAAATATAAATATATGTAAAGATTTATTTGATTAAAAGCGATTAAAAGCAAGTAACTGACCTACACCACACATCACTATGATCAGCACCCAAGAACTCTTCTACTGAATAGAAGCTTTGTATCATAAGATATTTTTTTATTGTTTTTTTAAAGCTGTAGAAATTGAGACTTTTGATTTCATGTGGTAGGATGTTATATATATATTATAATACAGAGAGTTATGTTTTGATCTATCTAGACGATAGATAGGGTACCTGATAAATGTTGGGTTTCTTGTGTTGTAATGATGAATGTCACCCTGAGTGATGATATGATCAATTTGTTTGTGTACTTCCTGTAGTACACTGTATATGAGCAAGGTGGGCAGCGGCATGATGCCTAATTTGATGAACCATGGCTGGCAGTGGTCTCTGTAACCCAAATTGGCTATGATTCTTATAGCTTTTTTTGCTGTTTGAAAATCTTGGAAGCTGCGCTTGAGTTGCCCCAAAGGATTATGCCATAATTAATCCGTGAATGAAACAATGCAAAGTAAACTGTTTTTAACATGAATGTGTTACTGATGGGTTTAAGTTGACGTAACATGAAAATTATACTAGCCAGTTTTGTTCCTAATGTGTCAATATGGTGAGACCAGCTTAGCTTCTCATCAAAAGTTATTCCCAGTAGTTTCGCACTCTGACCAGTATGTGTGGCATGGTTGGTGAAGAAAACATAATATTTTGTGTTTCCTCAGTATTCATGATGGGGTTATTTGATGAAAACCATTGTTCAGTTCGAGATTTTATGTTTTCGATTTTTTCAGTTAATTTTCTACCCGTTTTGTCTGAAATAATAAGGGAAGTATCATCCGCAAATAAGATACATTTTTCTGGTCTCAGAAATTCATCCAAATCATTGATGTAAATTATGAACAATAGTAGACCCAAAACAGAACCTTGAGGGACCCCATGTCGAATTAACTGGAATGAAGATGTGGAATTATCAGTGTCTACTATTTGGTGACGGTTTGAGAGATATGACTTAAGGAGAGCCAAGGTGGCCCCTCGGATTCCATAGTACCAAAGTTTCTCTAAAAGTATTTCGTGAGAGACACAATCGAAGGCCTTGGTCAGATCACACATTGTTACAGACGTATTATAACCATTTTTGAAGCCGTCGACAATCTCTTTGACAAGTTTAGAAACTGCACTGATGGTGGAGAGATTTCTCCGGAAACCATATTGATTCTTTGATAAAAATATATTATTCTCAAAATAGGTAAACAGTCGTTGCTTCAATATAACTTCGATAATTTTGGAAAAAATGTATATAATCGATATTGGTCGATAGTTACTTGGGACTGTGTGATCTCCTTTTTTAAAAACAGGAATTACTTTTGAAATTTTAAGGGAGTCGGGAAAGGTGCCACTAGTAAAAATAAGATTTATCAATAACGTTAAAGGATTCAAAATGGTTTCGAGCACCTCTTTCAGTAATCCACTAGTAAGCCCATTTGTATCTTGGCACTCCGATTCTTTTAAAGAATTGTCTCTGCTACTTCAAATTTTGTGACTGGAACTAGAAGGAGCAGGAAAACGTTTGAAGTTCAGAAGTTCATTTTCTTGGTAGGAAGGTAATGACTTGATTAAATTATCAGCTACATTCACAAAAAAATCATTGAATTGATCGGGAGTGATGTGGTTTGGAGGATTCATCTTTTTACTTCTATTAGTTTCATAGTTTATGAGTAATTCATTTATTTATTTATTTATTTATTTATTTGCACTGTTCTACAGAAAAAAATAAATAAATGTTCGAAATGAGTACCTTCAACATAGATCCGTCTTCTCGCCATTGAATGCAGAGCTCTCTCAAATACATCTCATTAGTTCTTCATTGATTTTTTAGTAAAATTCATCGCTATATCGTTATTCACTTTTATATTTCTGGAAAATTCCGAAAATGTATATCTTGTATAACCTTGTACAACCGGCAATATTTTTTTCAAATATCTATTCCTGATTGTTTAGACAAGTAAAGATGATTAATTTGATTATTTATTCTCAACAAACGATTTCTAGTGTCATCGAATTTCCATATGCCAAAATATGTCGTCCTGCTTCCTTCATGTCGTTTTGTTTCCATATAGCTGATTGAAACGAACGCCGAACTGCGCATTCACCAAAAATATAATATTGAACTTTCATCAAGAACTCAACATACAGTGACATTCATTCAAATTAGCACTCAACTACCGTATTTGTTGGTGGAAAAATTTGTAATGATCATCTTGAAATATTTATACTATATAAGACTTATAAAGAAGTCATTGTCTCTCGAAAATGCAAAACAAAAACAGTTTTCTTTGTAGTATCCTGACTCCATGCAGGATAGCAAGATGGTGGTTAGGGATTAAACAGGCTGCCCGTTTATTGTGTGTCACTATGGTGATGGTGACAGTACAATTTTTTTGCAAAATGAATGTTGTTTCGTATTGTTTAGTTGAAAATTGTCAACAAATGTTATTCAACGCCAATGTCTCAACTAAAGACTAACTAAACTGTCAAAACTCTACACAGGACAATGTTTTTTCTTATGAAGCCCTCCTTCTTCCTTTTCTGAGATATATCATTGTGAAGAGAATAAAATACGTTATCTGAAAATATTGCAATTGAAGATTATGTTCATAGGAAAAACCATAGTTGACAGGTGTTTCCCCGCTATTTAGATAATCACTGAAAGGTCGATACCATATTCAAAAATTCCATGAAATGCGATATGGAAAAAAGGGATATTGACATAAAAACATTAAAAAGGAACACCGAATATTTTCGGTTTTTCGTAATATCTTCGAAACTAACAGAGGTATTCCCAATTTCTTGTGAGATTATTGTTCAGCACAAAAATGCCCAACTTTGCCTTGATTCAACTGATTCCCTATCTCTTGAGATAAGCTAGATCCTTAAAGTGGCATTCAAAAAACGTTGATAGTGTTGATTGTTACTTTTACTCACGCTCTTTCGCCAAAAAATTGTATCTATCATTGGTTTCCAAATACGACATTGCGAACAAACCAAATATCATATTCTCGAGGGACAAACTTATCAAAACAACATATCCGTTAGGAAGTTTACAGCAGAACGAAATGATTTTCCGTTTGTTGCACTTTATCGTCGAGATTTCAGTTTAGTTTTGGCGGAAGTTAGATCGTCGCCATTTCTATGATAAATTCCGTACGCTCCAGGAGGAAATGTATGTCATTTATCACCATCATGGTTGTGTTTTCTACCAGTAATTCATTGAAAACTCTCCCGCTACTTTTTTGTGTGCGATAAAGTTAGCCTGCGAAGTTCTCGACCTTGCTTCGAAATAATTCGTTAAATCCGATTACCAAAACCTTATTAGAGTTCTTTTTGCGGGTTTTTCCCACCGTATATTTTTTACTATTTAGGGAGGAATATCTAGAACTGTGGGCGATAAGGAAACCGATAATCTGAAGAGGAATGCAAATGACGGTCAGATGTATATACAGGGTGGGCCAACGAAAATGTACCGGAAGGTATAACTACCAAGAGATTTCATCGAGAAACTAGCTAGCATCAACAAAAACTGAAAAAAAGCGAATTGTTTGTGGGAAAATATTCTCAACATTTACTTTAACAAAACGGTAAATTTGTAAGCGAAATCGATTTACTTTTTGTATTCTTCGAGAAATGCACTAGCGACATTTCAATCTTTGCAACGAGTAAACGGAATTTCAGAAATAAAAAAGCCATGTATAGGAAATCAGGAGGGCTTTTAAACGAGGTATCATTTGACCCCCATTCAAATTTAGGAGATGCTACCCCCGCTTAGGAGGGTGATGTTTGGGCCATACTTTTTGCGTCTAAAGTTCCCCCCCCCCTCCCCCATAAACAAATTTGACGTGTTTCAGGTTTTTCCCGATAAAATCTCTTCCTGGTAGTTAAATCTACCTTCTGCTACGTTTTCATTTGGCCAACCTGTATAATATGCTAAATAATATGATTTTCCCTGAACCACAGTCTTCATTGAAGATCATTTCTCCATTGTCGAAATAGATGCGTCTTTAAAACAATGCACACTGCCTTCATTTCGAAAGTTTCCACCCCTATTACTTCTTTTAGCGGGAGAATTTACCGTAGGCAAAAAACACGTCAATTCAGGTATCAGTGCCAGTGGTATGTTATGTTTAACCCCCTCACCCCTAGATACTCGCACTCAATAATTTCAAATGGCACCCCCTATCTTGTAATACATCATTTCGAATATTTCAGAAATCCTAACCCAACCCCGTTTAGAAAACTGAAAATGATTGATCCGTTCTCGTAAAAAGGGCAAAAAGGAAATGAATTATAATAAAAAATAGAATAATACCTATTGCAATGAAATCAATGTACCTTACGTTATAAGGTGTTCAAAATGTGCACCAATGCGTAGAGCCCTTTTTATGGGAACGGATCATATATACTGATATTGAATAATATTCTTTCAATATCCATAAGAAATCTACATGAATTTGGCATCGTTGTGAAGTCATTGTGAAGTATTGCCCTGATAATTGATACGTAAATATTCCCAGCTATGTCTCTAGATACTTTTTATTTTGCACTTATGTGATTGAAAGACAACCAAATTTGTAAAAACTATCTTCTGAAAGTGAATAGACTATACCTAGTGCCACCGAAAACCAATTACAGTTGATTTAAATTCGCAACAATTTATGTATCTACTCTGGAGCCCTAAGAGTGCTTATAAAATGAAACACTGAATATTCTACGTAACTATTATGAATCTCGAAATACGGAAGCGTAATAAACCATCAAAAACCAAGATTAAATCCACCTTGCAGATACTAGTATATAAATTATCGCCTATGAAATGAGACAATGAACTCAAGTTGTGCAAGGTTGAGTTTTCCGCATTATCGATTATACAACGATTTTGGTGCCGCTAAAAATGATTTACCTTAAGAAAAACTTGAACTCGCTTTTTCAAAGCTACATATAGTTTTTGAGATTGAGGAGAATGAATTAGAAAGCATTCAATTAATTCGTGAAAAACAAAGGAACATTGGATTACACAGTATTTTGAAGGTTAGAAAACTTTCTTTTTAGAAGACATTCATCGGAGACAACAGGTTCATTGGTTCATTCCAGCGACCTTGATAAACTCAATCAACGTATGTCTTCTTCACTGATTCTGATATAGGTTTTCTGAATTTTTACTCTACATATTCACCACAAATGTAACAAAATATATTTGGATCATTTATACATAACCTTTTTGACGACGCGACGGTGTATCGCTATTACTGATTGAATTGATTACTTGAACAAATCAATAATTTTTTTAGACAATCATCAATCGATACCAACCTGAACGTAGCTTCTAAATTTTAACAGTTTCACGTAACGACTTGCAGACTAAATTATAATATAGAGTTAGCGGCACCAAACGAAAAAAAAATTATCAGTGTGAATGATCTCGTTGGCAAGTGTTTCTTTTGAGAATATAAATTTGATAGAAGTTGTTCTGACTAGTAACCGTTGAAGTTTCTGATAATTTCTAATGTCTGGATTATGTGACCTCATAAAGTAAACGTTTCTACATAAAGATCACTTATCAGTAGCAACTAATTAGAAGAATGTGCGGATTTTTATGAATTCTTCTGACGAACAGGCGCAATTCGTTTCGAATATTGTCAGCGTTGCTTGTCTGTTGAGTTTATTCAGGCGCATAAACGGAAAAACATTCGTTTTGCGTGGTTTTTGGTGACTAATCAAAATGTTTATGAGTGAATAGAGTGAAGATGCCTTCATCAAATCAGAATCGTCTAGCACACCAGCGTAAAACCTCTGACAAATAAGAAACTGCCTAAATAAGCGCGTGCGCATTGTTACAATCAGAAATAATCACTGACGAATCCATGACTGTTTACTGGAGATATATAGAATATAGACCTTGACAGCTCATTGATGAGCATGACTAAGTAATATACATTCAATGGTCAACTCGGACAAGAAATTGTCTCCACCAAGACCGTTTCTCGTTGATTACACTTTTTCATATATATCGACGTAAAAGATAATATGAACAGATAACGTCAAGAGTTATTTATCATTTCTTCAGAATTTTATACGTCCCTGGCCGCCTTCAGTCCTGAACTTTATCTACTAAATATATCTACAGCAGTTCGTACTCGAGAGAAAAGTTACAAACTTCGGTAGAATTATTCCTATATTCTGGAAGAAGTTTCTCAGCATTCCACGATTTAGTTTATTTCGCTAGATTGAGATATGCAACGTTGGATCCGATATGATTAGATGCTCAACTGAAACTGGAATCATATGAATATACATGATTTATTGTTTTCTCAATTTCTTATCGGTTCAACTAACCTTCATATTTGCATTGGAAAATCGACGTTTCATGAATTGTAAGAGGTACACAAAAAAATCATTGATTCAAGTAATATTCATTTGAATCAAATAATAAGCGTCATATATGTACGACAATATACCGGGTGTCCCAAATTATCGTATACACACAATATCTCGCTTATTTGACAAAATAATTTAAAAATTGAAAAACTGTTTTGAATGGCACTAAATGACGACATACAGTGCTCCTCAAAAGTCCCCTCCCCCCCTCTTATCTTTGGAAAGATTATACATAAACAAGTGAAATTTGATAGATGACGAAATCATCAAAGATGACGTCACAAGGCCATTGTGACCAATAATTTTGAATGGAACCCTACGGCAAGCGACAGCTCTTTTAAAAGGTATCGAAAAAACCTACTCAATGATATTAATTTTGTTTGTGTTTATGGCAGTTTCAATTGCTCATTAGTAAACATTAAAATTTTAATTCCATTCAGTATGATATTAATTACATATTTAAGAATCAGTATCTACTCAAAGAAATTGCTCGAAGTGACCTCCATTCACTTCCTGACAGTAAAACATCCTATTTTTAAACTATTCTTGTACTTTTGCAAATGTGTCTGCGGAAACAGCCTCACATTCTGCAACAAAACGTTGTTTTAAAACGTCATAGAAAAAAAAAATAGAAAAATAGAGAAAAATCCAAAGGTGTGAGATCCGGTGATCGAGGTGGCCATTCCGTTGAACCTCGTCGTCCAATCCATCTACCTCGATACTCCTCATCCAAATACCGTCTTACTGCACCGTAAAAGTGTGGAGGAGCACCATCCTGTTGGAATGTCATTTCCAAATTAACGAATTCATCTGGATTATCTTCCAAAATTTCAAGGATTAACGGTTCTATTGCGTTTTGCAACAGCTCCAGATAAACCTCACCAGTTAAATTAGTATTTGAAAAAAGAGGCCCAACGAGGCAGTTCACAACCTTTAATATTCAGTTTCACTTGTTTATGAATAATTGTTCCAAAATGAGAGGGGGGAAGGAGACTTTTGAGAAGCACTGTATAAAAAAACTCTATTAAATTTGACAGGCTTGTACACCCTCCTGTCACTTTTTCTTTCAAAATGGTACCCCTATACATTTTAATTGAAAAATTCTATTTGGAATACAACGATATAGGATAATTGTTATTTTTTTTATTAATTTATTAAGTCATCGATTTACTACACTGGCTAGTGTTTAACAATATTTGAAGTTATTTTTTTGACATCGGCATCACTTTTTGACAAAAATGATATTGATAAGAACAACCATATTTGACACCTGTTTCTCCGTCATTTTCAGAATAACTTCAAAGGTCATGTCGTATCAAAAAATCCATGAAAAATTGCCTGTATAATGTTATATAAATGAGACATACTCTCATTTTCTCTTCGGATTATTATCCAGCACAAAAATGAAAACCCTAATTCAACTAACTCTTACAATTAGTGGCACTCGAAAGACGGACAGCATGTATACACTATTTCGAGCTGCACTCACCAGATAATAAGTGAAACAAGAATTCATGAATTGTAAGCAAAAAATATTTTGAATCACATACTTTTTAAACCATCAAACAATCAAAAAGTTTGACAATTTCTCAAATGATTGTACTAAAGAATTGAAGAGCTTCAAATCCACATTAAACAAATTCGCCAAATCCAACATTCTACCTGATGACTTATTCTGGTCACAGTTGGGACGAATAGAATATACTTTTCATCCTTTTGTCAGCTTCAGTTCTCGAGTTAAGATAATCCAACACAGGAATATTTGTCTACATGGCATTTTTGACCATTTTTCAGTTAATTAATATCGACATCGACACAAAGGGTACCAAATTATGGAGATGAGTTCGATTATTGATTGCACAATTGAACAATAAATCATCTTCATAGACGTGAGAGATTCATCAGCAGATCTGAGAGTGAAACCTAACATGATCAGTGCTCTAGAATTTACATCAACTATGTTGGCCTTCAATGACATTATCAGGTTGAGAATAATTCCTTTATAGTCTATTCAACCTGGGTTTATACTTTTGTCAGAGTTGGTAACTTTTCAATGCCATTAGTGCAGAACAAAAAGTATCCAACAATGACAGACGGTGAGGTAAGTGAAGAATCTTCATGAATACGAGTGATTGCTGCTTTGAATGTAGGAATTGAACTGTGTAGGGAATATCTGCATACCTTCACAGAAGCTAAGTCAAGAACTAAACCGTTCTAGGACTTCTACAGAACTACACAACGGAAGAAACCAATTGTGGATATTGAACATTCTTTATTGCAACACATAACATTGAAGTCATTGAAATGAAAGCTTGTTCAACATTTGCCTCATATCTTCATGGAAAATATTGATATGAAACGTATTACATTCCTTCAATAGTACATTCAGTTAAAAAATGTAGGTTTGAGGCAATTTGTTTCATTTGAAGAGACCTGGATATTTCAGAATAGAACTCTAGGACATTCATATCAAGATTCTAGTGTCAAAAGTGTGAAAATATAAAGTATATGAGATTCAAGGTATTTAGAATTTGTATATCAGTTAGATTGTGTGTTGTCTATTAGATTCATTGTTTTGCATGCTGGTTGTTTAGATGGAGTCATTCCTGGGACAAAATTTGTTTTTATCCCTGAAACTGCTGATGAAGTTTACCATGGAGAAATAAGCCAGGATAACGTTCTCCACTGATTCGATACAAAACTGCTGCCAAAATTAGAAAATTTTTCCATAATTGATATTAACGAATAATTCTACTGTTCACAGTTATTAACAATGTTTCCACCTCAGCTCTTAATAAAGCAGGAATTCAAGAATGACTTACTAACAATTTAATTGGTTATTATGGAATGTTGAAGCCACAGACTTGTAGAATATTCTTTGATTTTCAAACCTCAACAAATGAGGCAGATATATAAGTAGAGAGACATGGACATCAAAATCTCTGACTTTTACTTCGCAAATGCACAACTATTTTTTCTCAGAAATAAATGAATCTATAACTTCTGGATTCTTTTTAAAACACACTCATCAGAGTTGGACAGTAATTGGTTTTGAAATATAGAACCATCAAATGAGAATGAAAGAACAGATATGATAATGAAAGATGAACATTTCTGAATATCATTATGTAGTTATCATGTACTTCCTTCAAATATCCGATACGATTCCTAACATGAGAACAGTCCATTATTTTATGTGAACCATTCAACGGTTATCCACAATCAATAGTAATCCAAATATAATGTATTCATTTCATCAATCGTTAACACTTTCGAAACAAAATAAATGGTCAACCTAACCGAAGTTTTCATTTGAATCGCTGAAAAGTTTTGGCATCACGGCTCAATCTGTCGACCTGTTACAACTATCAACCCAAAATAAATGGTCTATATCTCCAATTGCAATTGCTGCAGAGTTGTGACCTATTTGAAATACTTGTATACAAATACGGAATACATATTATGCTCGAACTACTTTCCGATTCGTATTCCAATCGGAGTTCACAAGAGCAAATTGAACAGTCTTTGGATATCACGAACCCTTTGTCGAGTGATAATCTTCATTGGGGCGGACGAGCTAAAACACGAAGAAAACCGGTTCACTCGAAACCAAATTTTGCGCCATATCTATCATCGGCTCACTCTAGCTCCATCGCTCTTTCGCCACATTAAATATAGCACAGGAACTGCGTTCTTCGTTCCGGCATGCCTGGAGGTGTTTGCATTTTTCATAAAATAATGAGTTGTGCGTGAATTCAATTTATCGAAACACTAATGGAATGAAAAGAAGAGTACTAGATTTGAACACAGATTATCCCTGTAATCTGGTGTACAAGGTGGGCAAATTCCGATTTTTGTATAGGAGACACGAAAAAATGGAGGTTACATCTTCAATCGCTTTTTTCGAGATAAGTTCATTGGCGGCAACAAAAATTGGTTATCGTCTTTTGTTTTCGAGTTACAAATAAAAGTTCGATTTTTCGATGTATACGAATATAATGGTTGTTAGTGAAGTTGGGGAACAACAACTTCTACATTCTCAAGGCACTTTTGCCATTCAATCCAGTGGTGTAGAAAAAAATCCAAAAAATCTGTTTGATTTCGAATTATGACCTTAAATTGTATTCTTCAACTGGAACTAGTAGTGGTAGGAAATGATTATTTTTTTTTGTTATTCAACCATGTACTTCGATGATAATAATATAATAATATAATATAATAATAATAATAATATAATAATAATAATATAATAATAATAATAAATAATAATAATAATATAATAATAATAATAAACAAACATGAAAATAATAGATATAAAAAACAAACATGAGTTAGTTACAAAATAATTCCCATAGTGATTATTCATAATGTTAACTGAACATAAAATCATAAAAATTAACAGATTGAGATTATTAGAATAAAATTTGAAAATTTGAAAGCAGGAGAAGCCACCTAAGCCAGGCTTGTGTTGTGGAGCCATCTCCCGCGAATAATTTCCAGTGAAAGACAGAAAATGAAGACAGAAAACAGAAAATGAAAGACAGAAAATAAAAGAATCTTAGAGAGTACTATATAATGTCTTCTCTTTAGTTTAAATATTATGAAATCATGTAAACCTCGAGGAAAGGGGGAAAACAGGCATTTATTTTTTTCTGCTTTCAGTTTTCAATTATATTCAGCAATAATTCCCGGTGAGTAGTTACGAAGTGTTTTATTTCTTTTCTCCATATCTTCTTACTAGTTAGAAGCTTAATATCAGAAGGAACCAGATTATATAACTTAGGTCCGTGGTAAGTAATGAATTTTTGGGTATGAGTCAACCTACATTGAGGAAGATTGAGCGGCTGACATGTCATTCTGCGAGTATTATATGTATGGGAAACATAGTCATGCGGACCATTTGTAGTCCATAAAATGCATTGATATATGTATAATGTTCTCAAAGCTAAAACCTCTGATTTTTCATATAACTCACTTGTGGGGAAACGTTTTTTTTTTCAGTATGATTTTTAACAAAGTATTTTGTATTATTTCTAGGTTGTACAGAGAAGTTTTAAAGGTACCACCCCATACAACCACACAGTAACGTAATATAGATTCAGCCAATGCGTTATAAACCATCAGCAAGTTCTTCGTGTTCAATATATTTCTAAGCTGATAAAATTTGTATATGAGTTTTCTCAATCTTTTAACCGTATAGCTGATGTGTTCGTTCCAGCGCAAGTGTTGATCGACTATCACTATCACGATGTGCGATGTGTTTCAATAGATGATACTCAATCCATTCTTATTTGCGTTTTTTCATTTATTTCGAGTGAGAATGTCACAAGAAAATTATGAGGAGCATAATACATCAGAATATCTCATTTGGGGTAATAACAATTAAGATGTTTTATATGAGACCAATGAATCATATTCTGCGCTGGGAATATTTTGGATGGGTGGAGGTCGCCTAGCTGGTTCTGAAAAACCTCCATATGATGGGTATAGACCCCTGTATAATCGAGATACAGAGTGTTTCATGTATATCCCCTATTTCTTCAATGGCTCATAACTGACGATCCGCTTTGTATATGAAACTAATAATCCAGGTACGGACTTAAAAAAAGGAATTTCATCAGTTCAATACAACACCTTGTATGACGAAATTTGAAATAAGTACGTTTGAAATATTTTTTGAAGCGGGAATCTATACTTGTATCAGAAAAAATTTACACCACCAGCGAATCAAGATACACCAACAGCCAAGCAGCGATTAAGGCTCTGACATCTGTAGAATATAACCTTGCTAAACAACATCACTAGTAACTAAAGAGTTGAGAATTGAAATATGAAGGGCTTAGGGAGAAAACATGCAATATCCCTGAGACAATGAACTGATAAATTGTTAAATCACCATTTTGATACTTGAAACAAATATACATTGAAGCCTGATATGAAACAAAAAATATATCATTTATAAAAAACATATATATTTATAAAGTACGAAAAAACTTTTTTTGGTTATTTTGATTGAGCTAGCAGAAGGAAAAGTTAATATAATCGGATAATATGGGAAACAACATTTCATCTGTGAAAAGTATTGCTGAGCTATTGTTCCAAAAAACTTTATGGATATACATAAATTTTACATTTGAACCTGGAAGGCTCTAATAGTAGGACTGTTTCGGAAATAAAAACTCTGAGACACCAACAATATGGAAGTATTTAGGAGAATTGAAAAATTTTTAGATCCCATAAGACCAGGTGATTTTCAAATTGTTATGTTCTCTATGAAAGAATAATCCTAAAAACCTTGATTTCTCTTATGTGTCGAGATGAAAAAGAGCATGCATTCTTATACGTTGGTGAGAAAAAAGTTGTTCATTTTCTGACAAGTGCTTGATCAACTTCAATCACTTGAAAGTTGAATGGCTTTTGTCTAGCGGCACGAATCTCTTATATCCACTCATCAGGCATTTCATATGGTGATTTCTGGTCCATGCAACCCTTATTTCTATAACTGTGTGGATATGAATGGAAATATTATTTTGATGATATTCAACCGTTTGGATTGTATACAACATGGTGTATAAAAAGAAACACGGTTTAGTTTTTATTTTGTCCAATATAACAGATGAACAAAATAAACTCAAGAATTCAACCACCTGGAAAATGCTCATTTTCCTATTCGTTTCGGACATTTCTGATTAATGCACTGTATCAGTATTTTTCTACGAAGATTACTCAGTGACAGTGAGCATTTTGTTGCGAACTGTGTTTTGGTGTTTCGGTCTACCACCGTTGTACAATAACATGGTATTATTAGTTGAAAAACATAAGAATGTGACATTGCATGACTTTTAATTGTGCTCCTCATCTGTTAACGTAATTCCAAGAAGGAATGAGAAGGAGTATCCGGTATGAGATAATCTAAATTCAGTTTCGGCATCTTTACTAGGAGAAGCGGAGATTTGCTTACATCGAGCTGGAAATGTATCATATCCATAACCGTCTTCACTATAAGGGCACACGAAGTCCGTGCCGAAGAACCGACAATTTCTCTCACACGTTTATTTCCAAAACATTTTTGTCGGGCACATTACATTTTTTCCACAAATCAAAAATCTTATCAGATGGTGTTTACAAGGCGTATATACTACGCCATTATATCGATGAATGCATCTACTGTACTAGTTAATAATATCTCCGAACGCATCCTACCTAATTTACGAAGTACACCATCAAGAGATCACTCACGTAAACATTCCAGTTCCAAAGTTGAGCTGCACCGTCTAAACAAGGCCTAACATAGATGTCGAGGTTGTCCATGGATAGGGTAATCCCTGAACTTTCAGGATGATAGGAGCGAGAGGCGTTGTTTCATTTGATATATTGTTCAATCGACTTCAAGGTTATAATAGAAGATTTTGCTGAACAGAAAGAAACCGTAATTGTAATCTCAACCAAAAACCAGTAGCATTCTAATATCAATATTGTCATATTATATCATACTGTATTTGATAATCTTTAATAAATGGTCATGCCCACATACATATGAGATCACATATTTGTAACGACTTGACTGAAATATGTGATCTCATTGGTGCATTGTTATTTTATTTTATTCCTCAAATTCTGTATGAACTAACCATTAAGAGTTATAGTAGGGGAGCCCAAGCGGGGATTTCGGGATTTACTGAAGCGCGTCAGATTAATATACAGGGGGATACCTTGTACCCGGATAAGTACCTCCACAAAACATGAGACCCATATATAAGGCCGCCCGTGAAGGATACAGGATCAGATTAGTAAAAAAAATTGACCATCAGAAATTCTCGAGCGCGTCAGATTAAGGTAGGGTGAGTTAATTACATCCCAAAAAGTGTATATTCCACTAATCTGACAATTTGAGAGTGACGTAAAAGAAGGGGAGGGCAACAAAGTTGCAAAAAAAAAACGTCATCTCGACATTCTCGAGCGTAGCTAATTTTTTTTTTATTTCCAAGGAAATAATTCAAGAATAATGAAAAATATATAATCTGACAATTTCCGCAAGCCGAAATAACAAAAATTCGTCGATAAAGTTAAATGCGCGCAGCTGCGTGATGCCTACATTTCCTTCTCCGCGCTCCTATTCCTATGTGTATGTGTGTGTGTGTAACTCGCTTATAACTTTTGAACGACTAAACCGATCGGAATTTACTAAACGGCGTTCTAACGATTTCCCTCAAAATTAGATTTCCTGTGAATTCGGGCCGATAGATTTTGAGAAATTTTGAAAAATCTGAAAGAAAAAAATTTTTGAAAGTGTTTTTTTTTAATAACTTTTAACCGGCTGTATCGATTAACTCCAAAAACTAATCCAACTTTGAGCTTGAAAAACCACATTGATCGCCACCAAGCTGGTCAAAATCGGTTGATTCGTTCGAGAGATATCGTGAACGAAAGAAACCCAAAAAAGTGTTTTTTCGGGATTACTTCGAAATTTGTGGTTCTATCAATTAAAATTGCGAAACCAACCGCGTGAAAATTGCTTGATCCATTCAAAGGTTATTGCGGTTTCAAAATTCCAAAAATAGTGTTCTATGAAACTTTTATCATACTTTCGAGCAGGGAGAGCTTAAATGCACAGAAATATTATTTCTTTGAACTCAGCGAGCTGAAAATATCACATAAATTATATTTTGAGCTCAAAAATATCATAAGTACAATTTTAAGCGCCCAGGAATGGAATTAGCGGGAAGTTGCAGGGATGGCCTTTAAGGTGAAGCGTTTTTCAATTTTTTTTTGTCAGATTAGGCGAATCCCTCTAGATAATCGTCAGATTATGAGACAGTACGTTTAGAACATAAAGATGAACCATATATATCTTAATCTGACGCGCTCGAGTATTTCAAAATGGCGAATTTTTTTTGCACGTTATGAAAATGGCCACGAGTTTGCGTCCCATCGAAATCGTCAGATTAGTGAATGTGAGCTTTTTTTTTGGTGCACTTAACACTCCCTCAGAAAATCTGACGCGCTCGATTAATTTTATTTTTTTTACATTTTCAACCCTTAAATACAACCACCCGCATCATGCAAACGATCAGATTAACATACGTACATTATTAAAAATACACAGGGTATCGATGCTATCAATATCTGACGCGCTCGAGAATGTCCATGCAACAGTTTTTTTTTACATATTCAAAAATCTATAGCCGCTTCCCCCACCGATGTAAAGGTATATATCATATAACATTTTTTTCTTCTTATCATCTAAGCTTTGCATCCCACTAGGTCTCTACGACGCTCGAGTAAATCCCCATTTAGCATCGTGGGCTCCCCTACCATTATATTGGAATCTCTAATATGTCTCATCACTCTTGGATACTCCATCAACACGGTGAAATTTATATAATTCGTAACACTTTTATCCTAGTGTTACGAATTATATGAGCATCAAACAGGAAACACCTCAATGAAATCCTAATTAATATAAAACAGTTATTCATCCATGTAGGGAAAATTGGCTCTACGAAAATCATAGTTATTATTCTAATGAATCGAATAATCTGCTATAAGCTATCCACATCCTCTTGGAGGATAAAATGCCTTTCAAATATTTTTCACTCTCATTTTATCACAATACTTTATAAATCATTTCCGAACCTATATACTGTAAATTTATACAGTCTATTCAGTGCAACGTTTTATCGAAGTGAACTCAAAAGTACAATGTATGTATTTGATAATAATAGCCATTCATGAACCTTCATCAACAAAAACAAAATCTATATTGTGAAAATGAAGCCGAACAAATAATCATTAAAACAGTTGGATTGGTTTCTGGAAATACGGTACGAGCCCCACTGCGTAGCTATGTAAATACGAGTTTTATGGGCTTTGTCGTGTACGACGTAAAGCCCTTTCGTAACGTTGACATATTTCGATTTCGAACAACTCGTTATCTTTTTTTAGAACATGCATAATACCTCTGTCATCGGAATAGTCGAAGCGTTGGAATAACACAAAAATATCGTGAATGAATATTGTTGCATTCAGATCGATTCGTGCAATCAACGGGCCAAACAAAGCGGTATATTAGACTCAGTAATTCTTTCCGTTTATGATAAAGTTGTTCACTTTTTACAAATTGAAAGAAAAAAAGAGCAGATTTTGAAAAGGATGTGATGATCGAAATAGACGACTTCATAACTATTGTTTTTGGAGTATCCCAAGGTTCGGTTCTTGAGCCATTCTTCGCTTACATTAATATTGTGGTCAATTCATTTCAAAAACAGAATGAGTCCATACACCGTTTCGAATATTTATTGGGGAAGGCCAGATCAATGAATAGTTAATATAGGCTGTCCTCTTTTCGTGTGCCACAACGAAGTTGGTCAAATCGACGGAAAGTTGCACTTTTTTGTGCTGAAAAAAAATTCAAAATATCATTCATAGTTTCAAGAATCACGAAAACACATGAGACGATGTCATATTTAAAAACTCCATGAAAAATTGGCTGAATGAAGTTATGGTTTTGAATATCCAGCACGTTCAGTTTATATATCTTCGAAACTATTGGAGGTGTTTGGATTTTTTTCCCAGATTTTTATTCAGCACAAAAATGTATTCGTATTGAAAATAGTTCACCTATAGTATTATGATTTAATAACAGCGAAAATAATAGCTTGCCTAAAATTGAGAAAGCATAACAATATCTCCAGGAAAAGCTCGAAAGAGTATCGATATGATCTCTAAGGAATTGGCTGTGACGTGGTCACTTGATTACATAGTAGAATGAGAATAATGTTGCGTCTCTCTCGATTATGTGTGGGGTTCCATTTCTACTTTCTTTTCCTGGTAATTTTATAGACTCCTGATATTACTCCATATATATTTTTTCAGAAACTCTAGATATAAATGATACTTCATCCAACACATGGCAGGTAATTGATATATTTTTCAGGAACTCAAACTAACAAATAACTATCATGTTATAATCCATGAATCACCAATGAAGCCCTGATAGTTATTTATATTGAAAATGAATCACGGCATCGTGATATGGATTCTCAAGTAACTTAGGAAACAACAAACGATTAGCATACAATGTTTTATCTAACAAGTGGAAGAAATAATTGGTGATCAAATCAAAGCTACTTGCGTCTCAATACCCTATAAATGTCAAAATGACTTGACAATTACTTTTTACTCATTTTGTCAATGCAAGAGATAAGGTGACTACTTTGACGCGTCAAGTCAAGGAGGATGGAAGTCTCCTGTAGCAGAAGGATACCTACAAGAATCGGTGCAGAACAAAATAAAAATGGCAAAAATATTACAAGGCTCTAATGCGTCAGCACAATCAGCAGCTGTACTGATATAGGAGCGTCTGGTTCCGAAGGATGCAACGAATCCAATAATGATCTCAGATTCGACTAAACCGTTAACGTTTTTCTTCAATTTCGATATAAATGTGAATTCTGCTTGTAATAGTTATTATAAATAAATATAAAACTATCTCAAAGTTGAACGTGAGTTATAATCCATAACACACTAGTGTGCTTTTTGATAGTTTAATCACAGTATAAGTAAACATACAGTAGTGTCACTTGCTGTCGGTCTCTTTGATGTTGGTGGTCATAAGTTTAATTTTTTATAACTCCACTGCGCTTTCACCCTTGCACAGATCTGTGAGTCATCGCTCTGTTCAACCATTGATGTGCTTTCCCGTCAATGTCAAATTTTTACGAATTCAAATGCCACCAGGTCCGGCTTCAAGAAATAGTAAGCCCTACATATTGAATCGATATAAAAATACTATAATAAATAATGAATACCGCTTTTCAAAAAAAATAAGATCAATACCTAATTATAATATAACGATAATGTACATAAAACTGGAACTGTATCAATATTCAACCTGCCATGTGACATTCCAGCGAACATATTTTCTTCGAAGTGACTTTAGCAAACCGTGAGATAATTATAGCAATATTCAGTTGTTTATTTCGGTAGCTGGGGTCGACCACTCAAGTTTGGGGCAGCTTATTGAAGCCATTTCTCAAATCTTGAATACAAAATATAACCCTCAATAATCCCCTATCTCACCTTTCTTCATCGTATGGAAATCTGAAGAAACTCAATTTTTTGTAGTAATCTCTATTATTAGCCATAGAAACAATAGACCATCACAAATACAACAAATACACTATTACTGTAACAACACAGCTTATACTCATTCTAGATATGTTTACTTATAATGTGGTAACAGATTCTCTAGTACGATTCGTAGTCAAAATACAGAAGTCCTGCCCTGCCTAACTTGTCCACGCGCAATCGACTCGTGTGTGAACATGCGCACTCCAAATTATGACATACATAAAAAGTGCAGTGAACTAACTGTATCTAGAGGTATAAGCTGTGGTTTAATTGACTAAAATGACATTAAGAATGACATTCATAACTGTCATATGTTGGATAAACGAATATAAATAGACCTCAATATATGGAGCAGAAGTTATTATGCACAATCTCTGAATAATTGATGTCATTCTAAACTGATCCAAAATGTTTTCACATATCCAGAATTCTATACAACAGGATATGGCTTTGAATTATCCCTCGTTTTCCATAACACATTAATCTTCAGTTCATCTTTTTATCATCTTATGTTCAACCAGAACAAATGATTACGTTTCACCATTGCCATTTCGTTCTGCGTAAAAATATTTAGCTGACATCCAGATGTAATCAGTTTTCTATTGTACTCGCCCAGACAACATCATTACAACGATTAAATCTCAGACCTTTGAAATGCCCTGTTATCGTCTTCGCTGTTAGAACGAAATTGTCATAGGAATAGCTGCTTTGGCTCTGATATATCTTTCGAAGTTACTGTTGTTGTCTTTTCATCTCATTATAGTACAAGAGAATTTATACTTGATTGACATAATTCAGAAGAATTCAGGAACGAATTACAAACTTGAAAAATATAGAAAACAGGTCATTTACTATTCACTATTTTGTGAATCTCAATTTCGAAATTACGAAATGAAAACTCTGCGAAACCATTTCATCAAAATGGAAACGCTTCCTTAAGTTTTTTAGATCTATGCATGATTATACTAAGAAATATTATATGTTGTACTCCCACCATCATATTTCAATTATTTGCTTTACAATTGAGTTTATTTATACTTCAGATCAATTCAAAGCAATACGAGAATGAAACTCGAATTAATACTACAATGATTGTCGTCCTACTAACTGTTACTGAACAGCAATAAAAAAAATTAATAAATATAAACATATCACAAACCAGTAGACAACAAGGATATCATTTTTTTTTCTAAGCGTACATTTCTCAAATGATGTCTGCTTCATCTCCAGTATCATATCTATAAAAAAAAATTCAACTGCATACAAAAACCAAATAAATCCAAATAAACGACAAAATTACCTTTCTATCTAACGAACAATAAATTCACCTAACTGCGACATTATGCAGGAAAATACAATAATATCAGATTACACATATATATAAACACATTAAATGAAACGATAATAGAAAACATACAAAATTGGCATCAGCCTGCCAGCATATTCATTCAAGTAAGTCTACTACAAATTGTCTTCCCTTCTCAAAGAGGAATAATTTCAATATATTCTTGAACATTGGACTCGAAAATATGGTTTTCATGTTGTCTGGTAACATATTATGAAACTTAACTGCAGAGTAGGAGTATGCCCTTTGAGATATAGATTTTTTTAGTATCGTTGGAAAAGTGAGTTGCGTATGGTAACGTGTGTTGTATTGATGGTTTCGAGATTTTGCTTTATTTTCACTGGAATGGTATTTCACGTTAGTACAATAATAATATAGTTGTCTAAGGTCCATAATTCGACACTCTTTATATGGACTATCTGAGGAGAACCGCGAGCTTTTAGACAGAATTAATTTGAGAAATCTCTTTTGTAATACTTCTATTGCATTAATATGTGTTCGTAGAGCTGCGCCCCAAGCAGTGATGCCATATCTCAGATGGCTTTCAACGAGGGCGAAATATAAAAGTTTGAGGACTCGGAGTGGTAGGCATTTTTTCAGACAACGGAATCTGTAGAGGACCATTTGGAGCTTTTTATAGTGTATATGTGGGAATGCCATTTCATATTACTGTCTAAATATATACCTAGGTATTTCATTTCTTTCACAGAATGAACAGTATTTCCCAGCAGACCGAGATCAAGTTCTCTGAACGGGCAGACACCGGATATATTACAGCTGAATGGTAGAAACTTTGTTTTTGATAAATTAACTGTTAAAAGCCTGTAATCGAACCATTGCTTGATTAGTTGGAAATCTGTCTCTACTATATTTTCAAGAGCGGTCCAAGTTTCTGCTTCGTGAAATATTGCAGTGTCGGCAAATCCAATTATATTACCAACGCTGTTCAGGTTGAATAAATCATTGATATACATATTGAATAATATGGGACCCAATACTGTGCCTTGAGGCACACCACACTCAATTTCCCCCCGATTACTCATGACATCAGCTATTTGTAGCAACTCGTTTTAATTGATCTGAAAGTGTCACGAAATGTGTTATCAAACAATCGCCGATGACGTGTTTGCGTCTTATTCATCAATTACTTCATCTGAGCCTCTCTTTTTGAAACATTAACAATCTCATGAAACTGAGAGAATGCATCTAATGTTTTTAGTGGACTGCAATCAGGAGTTCATTGTTTGCACAACAATATAATTTGTCCTGACAATCATGAAAATTCATAACCAGTACAGAAATCATTAGACATATTGTTGAATTTATAGTTTGGCAATATAGTTCATGAAGTGACGCTGACAATTAGTTATCACTACAGTAACGTTAATTTCGAGATCGTAAACAAACTCGATGAGGCTCATGATAATGGAAAAAATATTTTCATATAAAACACAATAGTGTCTTGTAAAAACTTGATTGAATTTATACTTTTACTTTCATAGAACCACTCCAACTGTATATTATCTTTCCAGGACGAATTCGTTCTCCATTAGCTGAGATCCTCATCAAATATGTATTGATATATCCTGTATAATACATAATGCCGACGATATTAGTTATGGTATGCTTTTATGCGAGTGTCAAAGTAGCTGTTTCTTCTGAGAGAGACATGATTCTCATTTTTATAGTGGCCATTACCTCTAGAAACTTCATAAAACAGGCGAAATAAAACGGAAGAAAACGATAAAAATTCGCATATCGCCAGTGGTGTATTGAACGTACTGAGAAAAATTCAGTCACAGAATTCAATAAATTTTTGAAATAACAACCTTTTTCCGTTTAGTGAATCTATAAATCGCAATAAAATTTCGATAAGTTGACTATCCTGTATGATAATGCAAAGATTTTGATTGATTATTGAATATCAATCAATCCAGAACATCCAGGCTTTATCTTTGATCGTCTATTCTACGGAATATCACGTGCTACCATTAATAAAATACCCCAACATCCATCAGATAATCCTGGGATGGACCAATCAATCACCCAACGAACTTTGGGCAGTCTCGCTAAATTATATACAGACGTGTTATTGAAATTTCCTTCGAAATGAAGATCGATCAAGCGAAGTATCAATGTCACTTATCGCGAATGTTAAAACAATGTTTCAGGATCCTCACAGGAATTCTGAACTAAAAGGTTTACTTGATTGATAACTTCAACAATGTCTAACTTGATGAACTGATTATTGATTGCTCACACGACAATACTTACGATTCCTAGGTGTCAATCACAGTATAACCAAACATTTTGTAGTGTCACATGTTGTCGGTTGCCTGTTGATATTGGTGTCTACAAGCTCCATTCGTACATGTTTCATATTAGCTTGAGTTGTATGTAATGTATGTAATAATAATGGTAATAGTTGCAGGTTTCTCTCAATCACTCTGGTCTAATCGGCTAATTCTTGTCATTAAAAACATCACATTATGCGTTTATTCTTTTATATTCTTTTCCTTATTTACCTGAGGCTGGCCTAATAGTATCGCACAAATATGATCTTATCAGTGACGTTTCAAAAGGTCATAACAAAAGTTTAATGAATTTATCACAGAATAGTGTCCTTAGGATCAGTTGTTAACATGTGAATTGTTTCTTTAGTGTTTATAGCAATGTTAGTATATTCCGTCATTTAAAGTTGAACCATTGGTCGTGCAAGTTAAGATGCAAGTTTTAGTCAACACGAAACGTCGGAGTCTTCAGGCGTGGGTTCCAATCCCATCCATCGCCAAAAAAATAAAAATAAAGGATATAAAATGAATATAGTTTGTAGAAACAAGAAACATGGTGAACCAAAATGGTGAAAATAATTATTAATATAGAATTGACCTAATTAAGAAAAGAGCGCTTTATAAAATCTGAAATTTGTAGCAGAAGGACATTCAAACAAATAGTGGTTATGTTCAATAAAATATTCTCATCATTATTATTTTCAGGTTAGAATCTTCCTCAATTCCCAATTGAAGTCACCAATTATCTGAGTTTATAGATTAGATTCTGATAACGGCTAAGAAGAGTTCATCAAAGTTGGGCTTGATATGAATCCACCATTGGTTCAATTATTTTTAACGAACTCCTTATCGCACAATGAAAGCTTACCCACTGACAATTCAAGATATCTCTTTAATTTAGACTAAATCTCAGTTTCCGAACTCTAGACACTTGAAATTTATTAGAGAAATATGAACGGTTTAGGAGATTTCGATCAGAAATTTCTCGAATGCCTTGAGAAAATATTAGTTTTCTGATGATCTACAAGTCAGCTAGCTTCGCTGTAGGTGAATAACCCGATCTCAGAGGTCGAGTGACAAATAATTCATATTCAATAAGTATAAGTGGATTACAAAGAAAAATGTACATCGAAATTAGGAACATACAATATCACGAAAAGATCAGTAAATCAGAAGAGTGAAATATATACAAAGTTTTCAGAATCCATTTGATGCGATGAAATTCAACTTTTCTTTCAGAGTTTGCAAAGTTGTTATGAAAAATAATTTCGTGATAATCGTCTACATCAAGAATCCCAACCGAGTTGGGAATCAGGTGTGTAATTTGGGATTTACAATGTTTAAATCAAAAAATCGAATAACTTCAATGACATATTGTCAAAAAATATATCTTCCGAACAAAAAATCCAATTTGTCAGCAAATTCAGATTATTTTTTCCAGTTTCTAAATGAACAGGAATGGAAAATTTTCAAATCAGCACAATTTTAACCAATTTTATCAATATCCAGACTAGATTTTCATCTAAATGGAAAATCCAACGTAATTTCTCCAACGATTCATGTTGGAGAAACAGATTGAACTTCTATCATACTTTTTCTTAAAGGGATATTCGAACTAATAAGTTCCAGTTGAGTTTCAGAGACACAATATCCAACTTTCTGGATTTCGGAGTTTCCCTACAGAATTTTGAATGAGTTAAGAATGCCCTAACATAAATTCATGTTTGCATAATATATTGAGCAAATAATGCCCTACTTCATTTTAGTTTTCCATGGATAAGAAACAAGCACTTTGTAATGTGGAGTTGGACTGAAAGTTTTTTCGTACACTATTTGAATTCACATATGTTTATAACTAGAGATAGAAAAAGAATTCTTTGTTGAATTGTGTGTTGTTGACCTGTATTCGTCTACAGTAACTGAAAGGTTTTGCAGATATAATAAATAGGGCAGTGAACGGCGAAATTTATCTGCCATCTGCCTTGAAGGGTCAAAGGGCAACAGCGTGCGGTTGGATGATAAAAAAAAATTGTGGATTGTGTGATAAAATGAGGAGAATCGTTTTCATCCAAAGTTCAGAATTGAAATTGGTTTCTTTGTTTCTGCGTTTTCGTAGATTTATTTGTTCTACTCTTAACATGTAAATTTCATAGTACAATGACTAGATTCGATTGGAAATAACTAGTCAAAAGACGATCTGCTATGCTGAAAATTACAGAACAAAGCAGTATTCATCGATTTCTATCGTGTTCGAAGTTACTCTCGCCATATACAAGACGTCAAATGGTATCGGAATTATTAAAATATAACCAAGTCTATCAGAACTACCATCCTTAAATAAATAGTCTATATAACGATTCAAGATTTGATATTTTGTTAATTTTGGGTTTCTGTTGAAAGAATAATAATGATGAATACTTTCATCAGGGATATGGATGAACCAATACAACAGATTTTCGGAAGATTTTGGACCACTTCAAGTTTCATGAAACATATTGACTCTTCTCGAGTGGGCCCAAATACCAACGTCTTGTGCATAATGAAATTATGTATTTTATCAGCTTATATCTGTTTCAAAGTGATATCTCTCATTTTCCCTGGTAACTTGTATAATAATGGAAGGTGCCGAAAAACTATGATCTGAACGATGGAAAGTATTTTTCTCATTCAGAATGCAGCAGAGATGATAGTATCAAATACCGATTTTCATTCCATTAGCAAGCATAAATAGTGGTTATCATTTTGACATTAACTGTCCGTGGTATAAGCATTATCTATGTATCATATTCACACATGTATCTAGTATATATTATAGGAGACTATCCCCAAAACTGAATAGAATATGCTTCAAATATAACGACCAAAAGTACTAAATTGATACTTACCAAAGTGCCTTCGAATCTGTATTGTATCTCAACATGGAGATAAATTAAGTTGCCCAAATTCATCCCGATAATCCTGTTTTTCACATACCAACTGCAAACGTGCTTACTATATATTCCTAATAAAATAATCTTCATGTGGGATGGAGCTGACCGCCACTAGTAATCCTTTCATGAAACTTTGTACACGAATGGTGGTAAAATTCGGGAAATAGAATTGTTGAATATTTTCACATAGTGAGACTTGAATTGTGCACCGAAATAATTGAAAATGTTCACTAGATACTCTGAAATAACAAAATGCTGAGCTATTGAAACAAAACGAGGTGTTTTTGCTGATACGTCTGATTATTGCATATCAGATTTCAATTATATTTCCAATTCGAGTTGTGGCTTCTTCACTATTTTGGTAAGGAAATTGCAATAATATAAAAATAATAAATTAAATTTTATAATAAAACCTAATCGCATTGATTGTTATTGGAGTTGTGAAGATTATACTTATTTGGGAATTTGTCGATTTTCAATATGACAGAACTTTTGCACATCAACTTGATTTTTTGAAATGAATAAATCGAAATAGTTTTTCAAGTCAATAATAAACAAACAATTATAAATCATTCAAAGGAAGATCCAGTTCCGCATGATTCTACAGTGATTCTTGAAAGTCCCCTCCCCCTTCTTATATTTAGAACAATACAAGTAAAAAAGGTTGTGAACTTTTTTACTAGTGATGATAGATGACAAAATCAGCAAATATGACGTAACAAGGTCATTGTGATCAATAATTTTGAAGGGAACCCTACGACAAGCGTCATCTATTTTAAAAGGTATCGAAAAAACCTATTCAATGATGCTAATTTTGTTTGGCTCATTAGTAAACATGAAAATTTTAATTCCCTTCAGTATGACATCAATTACAGATTTAAAATCAGTATCTACTTAATGAAATTGCTTGAAGTGACATCCATTTACTTCTTGACATTGAAATATCCTATTTTGTTTTAACTCTTCTCTTACTTTTTAAATGTGTTTGAGGAAACAGCCTCACATTCTGCAACAATACGTTGTTTCGATACGTCAATATAATCAGGTTCAGTGGCGTAAAAATCCAAAAGTGTGTGGTCCGGTGATTAAGGTGACCATTCTGTTGAATCTCGTCGTCCAATCCATCTACCACGATACTCCTCATCCAAATACCGTCTTAATGCACCGAAATTGACTGAAGGAGCACCATCCTGTTGAAATATTATTTCCAAATGGCGAATTCATCTGGATTATCAACTTTTTATACAATTGGGTTGCCGAAACTGCCATAAAAAGAAAAAAACTTGGTAGGTTTGAATAGGATTTCTCGATACCTCTTTAAAAGGGTGTCGCTTGCCGTATGATAATTTAAAATTATTGGTCACAACCTTTGATATTCAGTTTCAAAATTTCATATGTTTATGTATACTCGTTCCAAAGATGAGAGGGGCGAAGGGGACTTTTGAGAAGCACTGTATATCTGTTATCGATACGATTTAGGGTTATGATTACTTTTTCATCACTATCCTCAGAAAACCATAGTTTTTCGTGGAATTCAGATATGTTATTTTTTGTTAAAAAGGGTTAGTAGCATGCAAAAACTCATGAAATGATAAAATATAACTATTTCAATTGAATTATTCCAATATGGAGAATAAGGATAGTTGGAGGTGAAAATAATTCACCATTATTAAGGAGCTATAATTTCTCAATTGTAAACGATCCGTTTGGTCTTCGTAGAAGAGAGATTACTAGTATTTGTCTCCAGACTATATTGCTTGTTTTCCTTGTTATCTAGCTATGCGAGGCAATTTATAGGTAATTGAGTTCTTTCCTTACTTCATGGCATGGCTCATGGTGACGTGAATTGATTCTCTTCGGCAACTTATTCGAACTTTCTTCTCCTGTCACGATAAAACAAGTCGACTTATTATGAATCTCAATAAATACATCGAAGAAACATCGACTCTTCCATAGTTTTTCAAATAATTGATCTTCATATAAGAAATATCTGTCATTAAGAGTTCATACTACGTATAAAAGAAGTTAAATGTCTACAAACGAAATGTAACTGTCCTTTTCAAAAATTCAAGAAAGAACATTGTTGAAGATATAGAAACGAATCCAATTTCTTGTCAGTAAAGGACTATACACACAAAACGCCTCAGGGATTGAATTTATGAGCTGAGATCGAATATTGTCGAGCCTATTCGAATTGCGAAAGTTTTCGGGGGCTTTCAGAAAACGCCATCAATTCAATGATTATCCAAAGACGAGAACCTTGTGGATAGTCATATAATTCTTCAACAGAATGGAGCAGTCAATCGTTTTGTGAAGCTATTTGTCTTGATGGTATTTTGCAGAAACATCTTTTAGAAGAGTTAGTGGAAATATCTTTCATTCAAGAGGAAATATTTGGATTTCCACTTGTTAGCAACAAATCATTTGAAATCGGCTGCACTATTCAAGTAAGAAGGATCCAACAGTGGATTTCATAGTTCGATCTAGTAAAAATGTATGAATGCTGAGATTGTGAAACTCATATTGATCAAAAACAAAAATTGGTATATTGAGAAGATCATAATCTAGATGAAGATTTATTGAATAGTCACATTTCAACTCCATAACCTATTAAAATTTACAAATCATTTATTGAGTGTATTCAAGATAAAATAATTTCAATGGATGTTGATAAAAAGAATATTATTTTTCAATGGGTGTATAGCGTTTGAAACATTTCGTGGACATGCTCAATTTGTAGCTCAATTATTATTATTATTCCTTGAATTCATGATCAGGAGTTGTTAATTTCCATGTAACAGGTTCAATGGAATTATTGTATTATTTCTATTATTCAAACTGTTTCACTCCGTTGAATATTATTCATAATGGAGAATATAGTAAATGCATATTATGTTCGTTTAATGCATGACTTCAATCCACATACCTAGAAACAATAGCTAGTTTGATTCCAAAAGAGAAAACTCCAGTTTATGTTTTCATCAGTATAAGTTCAAAACAGTTTCTCGATAATAGAACTCGCGTCAGAATGCCTAATCAACTTCTTGGATCTCCACACACACACCTGACATCACAACATTCGAACCCCTTACCACACGACACAACATTCGAACCGAATCACAGCCTAAGCAAAAAAGTCCTCTCAGTGAACGAATATATTAAAATCTAGTGAACGTTGTTGTGAAAAAACACGTGAAGGCGGCAACTAGTCGTCGTCGGCCGCCACTCGGTCTACCGCCACCGGTTCACTGAAAACGGCGGTGTTGGTTGCGCGGCGCTTCTTTCCTTCGGGAAAATCTAGTGGAAACAGTGTGATTCGGCGAACGCGCGCAACTTTGCAACACTTGCATATTTGGTCTGAAGGTGCACCGCTTTTTCGTTAATCTGTTATTCTATCATTTCATTTCACTGCCATCGGGTATCGTTTGTTTGCTACTTCTTTGCGCAACGTTCAATAACTTCAACCTCCTTACTGATTAGAAAAGAGAAAGCACAGACGTAAACGTATGTATGCGACATATTCCTGATACAAACACGAATCTCCTCGCTGCTGAAACGAGAGTCAAGTCAACATAGGTATGGAAATGTCACTTACATATAAAATAAAGTCACCTAGTTCGAAATGTTCTTAATCAATAATTGATTTTGGCATATTAAATTAAATGATCGCCTTCTATCGTTGGACGTATCTCTTAACGTGAAGAAAACTGCACGCTTAGCTGCCATAACATACGTTCACGTATGTTGTCGATGTGGAGACTCAAGTATCTATCGGAATGATTTCAGAACATGTCCGATTCGAAAATACCAATCATAATAATTCATTAATTCACAATTCACTGCAGTATAACAATATAAGACATCGAATACCAAATGAATATTAAAATACTAGATAAATAACTAAAATACTTTCTTTCCATAATATCAGTGGCGATGAAATATATGTATATGAAAATAAAAATTAAAATTACATTCATTAAAAATATAAGTATCTGCAAGGACAAATAAATGAAGGACAAAAAATATGGATAATTGATCAATGATCTGGAGATCATTATTATCCAACTTCGAATAAGTTATAGTGGATCTGCGTTCATCCAAAAAAAATCTATTTTGAGTGCAATATAACGAAACTTTCTCATTTCCAAAATATTTTGACAGCTATGGTATAACCAGGAAAATGTCTAGTATTTTTTGAGAAAATCAGCTCGGAAAATCTCTTCCTAATGACATGTATGAAAGTGTTTTTTCGAATAGCCGAATTTGTGAGAGATGAATGGAGTTTTTTACAGCTTTATATTTTATTTGATATTTTGAACTGGGTGAATAAAATACTATTCATTCAGGGTGTCTCAGGAATCGACGTCAAGATGGTATCGGAAATAGGCCAAGTTATGATAATTATCAGAAAAAAAAACAAAAAAATCGACATTGGAAAAGAATCGAGAAAATTTGCACCTTGTGACAATTTTTTCACTCCTGTCGGTACAAATATCAATTTCAGAGTGAAGGGTGTGCGACATAAAAATGATAATTTTATGTTCGTATGGCATTGTCAAATTACCTCGATATTTTGATAATTAGTCGTTTTAGTGTCTATAAGCCGGGTACCCGGTCAAATTATTGATTATATTTTTTTTTCAAGAATCGTGTTCGAAACTACTCAAGTAATAGGGATGCAGACCGTCATACAATTATTTTGAAAAAAAAAATAAGAATTATACATTTTAAGTTGAAATGGATATCCGGATATCCAGTCATTGACAGACGGTTAAACGTTTAAGTTGCTATCTATCTCGTTCTCACATCATTGAACTACTTTCCCTATCTCACTCAATGAAGTTAGGGCCTTAAGGATAGCTTCGGGTAATAAAAATTGGGTATATTTGCAAAAAAAAGAAATTGTCTACAAGTTATGACATATTTTAACAACTATCATACCATTTTAAAATCCATATCGAATGCACCAACTTTTAATGTTACTTGCCAAACTAGTATAGAATATTTTTTTCTCAGTACAGTCAATCAAAGTTGGGCGGAATGTTAATTCTGAATATTTGAATGAGAAAAAGTGATATTCTCTACCAAGCTGGACCAGTTGGCTTCACATTTGAGGCAAAAATTCAGACACATTATTCAGCATCTCATAACACAAAAAATTATTTAAAAACTTGGGATTTGTAGCTACAGGAGTGAAAAAACTGTGATGAGGTGCAAATTCTCTTTATTTTTTCAAATGTCCAGATTTCTTGTTTTTTTTTTTTATAAAATATTCAATTTCGAAATATGCATTTTCATATGTTTCAGTTGTGACCGCTCGCCAGAAAGTGCGCTGTTGCTGCTGTTGAGACTGAAAGTTAGGTTTATCATTCAATTTGTTCTCAGGAGTGTTTTATTATTTTTTTAATTACCAAAGGGATCCAACGGATATACTGCAGCCGGAGGCTTATTGTATTTCCCCTATCATTCCGATACCCTAAAAGATATTGGTCCCTTTGACTATTTTGCAAAGGTCACTAGGTTTCAGGGTTCCCACATTCTCTAGGTTTAAATCAGGTTCCCCTAGCTGTACTACTCTTCTATAGTTTAGTGCCTCACAATAGCACAAAATGTGCTAAATAGTCTCAGGTTTTAAGCCGCACAATCTACAAGTCTGGTCACCTTCAGGAGTGTTTTAGGTTAATGAAAAATAGTCGCCAAAATTCTATTGACGTGGATAGCCGTTGAACGGAGTTTTTTTTTCAATATTTGTGAAAAATCAAGGATCTCCAAATAAACTTATCATCGAAGTTACTATGAAGTGTTGCCATAATATTGATGCTTAAAAGTTCTCAGTTGTGTCTCAACCCATTAGAAGTTCTAGACTATGAATGGTACATTTTTACATAGTAAGCATACCAATTTCCGTCAATCATGACTTCAGATTCGAATACAACTGATAGAATTGAATTGAACACCAAATGCAATACTGTTTTCTTTTATTCACCATACAAATTATCCCGTTGGATTGGGACAATTCAGTAACACAACAAGTCCTACTTTTCATTGTGTTTTCACTAATCACAAAACTTTCTAGGTGAAAAAGAATTGTGAATGAACAGAAAACAAGACGAACACTATCTGAAACAACGAAATGCTTGTCTAGTTTAGTTGAACGCAATTTACAATGCAAATTTGATACGATTGGCATAGAGTGCATTTTTGTGATTGGGACGATGTTTTTTCATTCAAGCATATCGAAGTATGATGGTCTGGTTCATTTCAAGCTACATAAACAAGTGTGACACTTGACATTTATCAATACTAGAATGGAATACACACATTTCGAACAAAACGCATGACCATTGATACCTATACAACGGAAATTGAAATTACGAGAGAAAACCCTACGAAATTATTTGAATCTTCCACATTCCGGTTTGAAGCAAGATATAGGATGTTTTATCATTATCATCAATTTTTTAGATATGACTAGCAAAATACCCGGTATATTCCTTGAATGGGTATTTGGTATACACATTCTTTTAGTTCTAATTAGCGTATGAATCGTAGAAAAAATCAAGATCCGGAACATAAATTCAATATATTTTTGGAACCTTAAAAAACACTCTATATATTCGATTCCTTAGAATTGGTTCAGATATTTAGCAAATTTTGCTATTGAGTTTTCACATTTGAATATCGAGTTTTATATATCAAAAGGGTTCATATGGAATTTGAGTCTCAAGAATACGCCACTGGATATCAAATCAGTGCATCTGCAGATTCTCCTAATTTTTTCATTCATTCCACATATTCGAAGAAGGATCAAAGATTCATTCCCAAAATGAATTAATAAATCTTTATGCAATATCAAGTTGAACTTGAGCAATTAAAGAGTCTCAATAAAACTCTACACTCTTATTTTTAAACAAAGAAGACGCGGAGAGGAACATGATACTTTTAGTCCTCAATTCATATTCAGAAAGTAATGCCTATAGAAGCAATTACGATGACTCTGTCCCTTACAAAATTATCGCGGAGTTTGGTTTGTCTGTCCAACGGAGCATAGAATTCTATCAAAAATCATAATCTGCTTGTGGAAATAAATTAATAATTCTCTCACTGAGTATTATCGCAAAGAGACATAAATATTTCAATTCATTCCTCAATGTGAATATGAGTTCGCAAATATAAAGGAGATGTTGAAAAGGTAACTCATTATATCACGTAAAATGATATTTGCTCTAACCAAATCGAGAAAATCCATAGACTTGGCTATGACGGAGTATACGTATGTTTGTCTACTCTAAATCAATAGTAGTTCTACTAATAATCTACTTCTACTTTATACGGTGCTTCTCAAAAGTTCTCTCCCTCTCCTGATCTTTGAAATGATTATACATTCACTGGTGAAATTTGGAAACTGAATATAAAAGGTTGTGAACTTTCCTACTAGTGATGATAGATGACAAAATCGGCAAAGATGACGTAGCCATTGTGTCCAAAAATTTCAAATGGAACCCTATCGGAGTTCCACAGGGCTCTATATTGGGTCCTCTCATATTCCTTCTATTCATACATGATCTTCCGTTACATCTAAGTACAGAACATATTTTTCTCTATGCTGATGATACAACACTAGCAACTGATGCTGATACCCCATACCCCAGAAGAACTGGAAATGAAATTGTGTGGAGTGGTGTAGAAGGAACTTTTCAATAGTAAATACCGGAAAAACTGTATGCATGCAGTTTAATTCCAGACACACTCATATGAATGCCCAGCTCCAAGTAAGAATAAACGACGATATCATAAAGATGGTTGATAGTACCAAATTCTTGGGATTATATCTGGATTCCAATATGAGTTGGGAAACTAATATGAACTACATCTTGAAAAAAATCAACAACGGTTATTTTGCAATCCTACAGTTGAAAAACACACTGAGAAATTCACAGCTTTCGAATGTCTACTATGCATTAATATATTCTCGCATATCCTATAATCTTATATTATGGGGCAATTCTTCACATACCAAAAGGATTTTTATTTCTCAGAAAAGAGTCATGAGACTCATATTCGATCTCGGGAGAAGAGACTCGTGCAAGTATTTACATGTACAAATGCATACTATTTATTGGGAGCCATCTGGAAATGTTCCAAAAAAAATCGCAAATTCACAATTATCCTACCAGGCAGGGAGACCTACTTAGAGTACCAAAACATAGAACATCTCTATTTGAGAATAGCCCTTGTTATATAGGCATCAAACTATTCAACTCTCTTCCCACTAGTATAAAGATTGAGAAAAAACAAACAAAATTTAAATCGATGTTTAAAGATTTTTTCATCAGCAAATCCTTTTATAGTGTTTTGGAATACTTTGATCATCAGAACTGACTGTTTCATTGTTTTTATAATTTTGCTGTATCTACTTCAAATTGTCAAACATGTTTTATTTATACATTTGTACACTCTGTTTACACTTTATGACGTTTCCAATATCATGTACATGATCCTAATGGAATAAACGTATTATTATTATTATTATTTTTATTATTATTCTTATTATTATTATTATTATTATTATTATTATTTTTATTATTATTATTATTATTATTATTATTATTATTATTATTATTATTATTATTATTATTATCATTATTATTATCATTTTTATTATCATTATTATTATTATTATTATTATTATGGTAAGCGACACCTCTTTTAAAAGATCCCGAAAAAAAAAACAATGATACTAATCAGTCTATACTTGAAGACGCTAATCACCTCCCAGTATTGAATAAATGTTTAATATATCAACTGTCAAAATCTCAATTGTTTTTGCTACTCTGTAACTAGACTCCCCCAAGGTTTTCCTCACCAACAATGGATCAGTTTAATTACAAACCATCAACTATGTTATATACTTCAGCTCATCTAGCTGATCCTAAATGATGGATGTCTGCAAAAGGGAAGCCTCAGGCCCAATTGAACATGTGAACGTTTGCAATATCTATAGACGAAATCCTATAGAGTTTTCTGAAAACAATTCTAAGCATTAGGGCAAACAACAAGTAACGATGTACTCAGTGTATTTTTAAATGCATCTACTGTAATAATTTCGTCGTATCTAGAAAATAAAGACTCTGTTCTCCGAAACTGTTACTTGAATATCAATATGGCGATATCAAAGACATTAGACGTTTGATAGATACGGATAGAAATAATTAGGAAGTTCTGCAATTTTTATAGCACTGATATCGATATTTTGAATAGAATAGAATGGAACGAAACGGAACGGAACAGAACGAGACAGAACGGAACAGAACGGAACAGAACGGAACAGAACGGAACAGAACGGAACAGAACGGAACAGAACGGAACAGAACGGAACAGAACGGAACAGAACGGAACAGAACGGAACAGAACGGAACAGAACGGAACAGAACGGAACAGAACGGAACAGAACGGAACAGAACGGAACAGAACGGAACAGAACGGAACAGAACGGAACAGAACGGAACAGAACGGAACAGAACGGAACAGAACGGAACAGAACGGAACAGAACGGAACAGAACGGAACAGAACGGAACAGAACGGAACAGAACGGAACAGAACGGAACAGAACGGAACAGAACGGAACAGAACGGAACAGAACGGAACAGAACGGAACAGAACGGAACAGAACGGAACAGAACGGAACAGAACGGAACAGAACGGAACAGAACGGAACAGAACGGAACAGAACGGAACAGAACGGAACAGAACGGAACAGAACGGAACAGAACGGAACAGAACGGAACAGAACGGAACAGAACGGAACAGAACGGAACAGAACGGAACAGAACGGAACAGAACGGAACAGAACGGAACAGAACGGAACAGAACGGAACAGAACGAAGCGGAACGGAGCGAAATGGAATGGAATGATATAGAATAGAATAGAATAGAATAGAATAGAATAGAATAGGATAGAATAGAATAGAATAGAATAGAATAGAATAGAATAGAATAGAATAGAATAGAATATAATAGAATAGAATAGAATAGAATAGAATAGAATAGAATAGAATAGAATAGAATAGGATAGGATGGGATAGAATAGAATAGAATAGAATAGGATAGGATAGGATAGGATAGGATAGGATAGGATAGGATAGGATAGGATAGGATAGGATAGGATAGAATAGAATAGAATAGAATAGAATAGAATAGAATAGAATAGAATAGAATAGAATAGAATAGAATAGAATAGAATAGAATAGAATAGAATAGAATAGAATAGAATAGAATAGAATAGAATAGAATAGAATAGAATAGAATAGAATAGAATAGAATAGAATAGAATAGAATAGAATAGAATAGAATAGAATAGAATAGAATAGAATAGAATAGAATAGAATAGAATAGAATAGAATAGAATAGAATAGAATAGAATAGAATAGAATAGAATAGAATAGAATAGAATAGAATAGAATAGAATAGAATAGAATAGAATAGAATAGAATAGAATAGAATAGAATAGAATAGAATAGAATAGAATAGAATAGAATAGAATAGAATAGAATAGAATAGAATAGAATAGAATAGAATAGAATAGAATAGAATAGAATAGAATAGAATAGAATAGAATAGAATAGAATAGAATAGAATAGAATAGAATAGAATAGAATAGAATAGAATAGAATAGAATAGAATAGAATAGAATAGAATAGAATAGAATAGAATAGAATAGAATAGAATAGAATAGAATAGAATAGAATAGAATAGAATAGAATAGAATAGAATAGAATAGAATAGAATAGAATAGAATAGAATAGAATAGAATAGAATAGAATAGAATAGAATAGAATAGAATAGAATAGAATAGAATAGAATAGAATAGAATAGAATAGAATAGAATAGAATAGAATAGAATAGAATAGAATAGAATAGAATAGAATAGAATAGAATAGAATAGAATAGAATAGAATAGAATAGAATAGAATAGAATAGAATAGAATAGAATAGAATAGAATAGAATAGAATAGAATAGAATAGAATAGAATAGAATAGAATAGAATAGAATAGAATAGAATAGAATAGAATAGAATAGAATAGAATAGAATAGAATAGAATAGAATAGAATAGAATAGAATAGAATAGAATAGAATAGAATAGAATAGAATAGAATAGAATAGAATAGAATAGAATAGAATAGAATAGAATAGAATAGAATAGAATAGAATAGAATAGAATAGAATAGAATAGAATAGAATAGAATAGAATAGAATAGAATAGAATAGAATAGAATAGAATAGAATAGAATAGAATAGAATAGAATAGAATAGAATAGAATAGAATAGAATAGAATAGAATAGAATAGAATAGAATAGAATAGAATAGAATAGAATAGAATAGAATAGAATAGAATAGAATAGAATAGAATAGAATAGAATAGAATAGAATAGAATAGAATAGAATAGAATAGAATAGAATAGAATAGAATAGAATAGAATGGAATAGAATAGAATAGAATAGAATAGAATAGAATAGAATAGAATAGAATAGAATAGAATAGAATGGAATAGAATAGAATAGAATAGAATAGAATAGAATAGAATAGAATAGAATAGAATAGAATAGAATAGAATAGAATAGAATAGAATAGAATAGAATAGAATAGAATAGAATAGAATAGAATAGAATAGAATAGAATAGAATAGAATAGAATAGAATAGAATAGAATAGAATAGAATAGAATAGAATAGAATAGAATAAAAGTGCGTTGTCTTCAAACCAGTGAGCAATGTCTTTAGTGATACGAATAGTTTCTCCACATCAGTCCTCGTAATGCTTTTCTGCTATTAGTATATTAGTATCGTCAGCATAATTTGTCAATGATATTTGGGGGCCATTGACCAAGTTTTGCATATCATTGACATACAAAATGAATAGGATCGGATCAAGCACACTGCCCGGGGGCACATCATTGTTATATCATTTCTTTGGTAGCGAATACAATTTTTTTTCTATTTTGCTCAAAATTATTTTATGATTCATGCTTTCAATAGCTCTAGAAGAATACATACACAACCAAACCCTGGTCCGAAAAACTGAGTATTTCATCAGTGAAAGAAAAAATAGCTGTTGTTGTAGATTTACTACCTGCCTGAAATCCATGTTGACGACTAGCAATAATATTATTGCCACTTAACAAGGGAATAATTCGTCTGCACATAACTATTTCGAATAATTTGAAAAAACTAGGTAACATGCTTATGGGACGATGGTTTTTAATTAGTAGAGGGTCTCCTTTTTTTGAAAAGACGTTCAACGAGCTTTTAGCCTCGATGGAAAAACACCAAATCTCCATGATTCATCAAGTATATAGGTGATAGGCTCTACTATGAATTTCCCCTTCTTTTCAGGAAGACACTACTCACGTCATCATCTCCAAAACTCCTTCTTGTGTGACTTCTGACAAATAAATTTATATTTATTTGATGCATATAAATACTTCTTGGGCCATCTTCAATCATTTGTCGTGAAAAACTGATTGCTAGCCTGTTTTGGTGATGTTACCAAAGTTAAGAGCAAAAGTTCAAAATATTGTTAGATTCGAGTGTCTGGTTGCTCTGGCCTTTTTTAAAGAAAATGCAATGTTGAAAAATCAGAAAGGTTAAAAAATAAAACCATTGTACACCTCATCAACCGATCGGACCTCATAAACTGACAACCACGATTCATTCTCAAGAATCGCGAGTAAGTGTCCATAAAAGCGTTTGTACTCGAATGTTGCTCGGGAATTCCTACTATCTATATTTATGCTAATGTGTTGACATGGTGATCCGATAAATTTGTATCAAGTACTTTAGAGTCGCATTCGAGACAAAAATATTGTCTAAACAGGTTGAGCCATGATGGGTGACTCCTGTTGGTTCCTGAATTTATTCAAGATATCTCTATTTTTCGAATTTTTTGCAGTTTTTAACATGTCGGTGTTGAAATTCCTGGCAACTATTACAGCTTTTTTATCTTCAGTAGCTATTTCCAATATTTTCTAATAAGCAAGTTAAATCAGTTGCCGTAGGTTTATACAACACACATATTGCATAATAATTATGGTTTACCCTAAGTTTCACTGCAGTGCATTCAAAAACATATTTCTCACTAATTGATATCTTGTCTTCGAAAGGGTTTGAAGGTGTTATGAGCATATATGTAGGGTGACACCACCATGTGCATTCTTTGCAGACCGCCAAAATGACGATAACAATTTGTAATTTTGAAATAATAAAAAATTAGAAAATCAACCAAAAATGAATCGCTCCATATGCGATATCATTTTACAATCAACACAAAATCCATGTTTTCAATGTGATTCTTGTAGAAACCTTATTTGCATCGAATGTAGTGAAATAAGTACATCGGAAGTAAGATATATATCGATCTCCAAAAATTAACACTAAAATACAACTGCAAAAAATGTAGAAGATTTGTGGAGGTACTACAAAGCAAAATAGCCGACAAAGGAGAAATTATAAAGGATCAAGAAACCATCATAAAACTATTGAACGAAAAAATAGAAAATCTTGAACAATTACACAAGCCTACCTATGCTGCTGCTTTGCAACAATGTCAAATTCCAACACCAGTAAAAATAAACATTCCAAAAATAATTGTAAAACCAAAAAGTCAACAACCCATACATCAAAACAAGAGAGACTCAGATGCAAAAATCGATCTAGCTGAACTTAAAATTGGAATTACCAATTTGAAAACAACAAGAAATGGAAATATGGAAATCAAATTCAAAACTAAACATGAACTGGATACACTAAAACAAGCAATAGAAAGCAACTTGAAAGAAGAATATGATATCAAAATGGGTAAAATGAATCAACCACGTATCAAAATTGTGGGTTTTACCTAGGAACATAAACAGGATGAAATGAAAAAACGATTCAAGGGGTGACAAAACTTCATTCGAAAAAACAGAAGTGGAACCAAAACGATTTTTTGTGAAGCTGTGCCAAATATATTTCATCAAATACTGAATCTTAAGAAGGTATGCCTGGGATAGGAAAGACTCATGGTATACGAGATCCTAAGTGTACCTAAATGTTACAATTGCCAAGGATATAATCATAAAAAAACAAGACTGCACACAGAAAAAGGGATGTCCAATATGCAGCGACGATCACGAAGAACAAAACTTTTTGTAATAACTGTGATATTTCAAATGCAAAATACAAAACAACCCATAGCACTAATCATCAGAGTGACAGTCTTGAATACCCAACCCTAAAGTTTCTCATTGAAATACTCAGGAACAAAATTAATTACCATCAGTAAAGGGTTTTTCAGTATTCATTCATATTGTTTCAATGGATATTGCTGAACTAACTTTGCTTAATGAAATAGGAAATGAGGGAAGGGACACACAAAATAGTGTAACCCTGAGGCATAATTTAGATGAATATAAGAAGTTCTGCACTGTCTTAGCTGATAATGAAATATAATAAAGCTTATTCCCATTAATATACGAAATGCTCAGAAAAATTTTGACATGTTTCTGAAACTTTTCAAATGACAAATTCTTTGTGAAACTGAAAATATTTTCAATATTAATAATTTTACAATTCCTGAATATCAATGCTACAATAACAGTACCACCAACCAGAATGATGACGTCCTCATCTTCATTAGAGATTATATTGACTTTAACATAAATCACACTATTCTGCCAATAACTAAGGAAACAATTAATAATATCACGTTTTAATTATCTAATATACAATTTTCTATAATACCTTGCTATAGATCTCCCTCCATAACTTATATACAATATCACTTTAACAATTTAGAAAAAAATAACGTCGGTATATTTGTAGGAGATATCAACTTTGACATTCTCAATCCTGCAAAACCAACAAATAATAGTTATTTATCTGTTATCATACTTTGGGTTCAAGTCCTACATAAATTCTTACTCTAGAGTAACCTCGGAAACCAGCACTTCCCTTGATCACATTTTTCGTGAGAAGGAAGGAATAATGGTGTCAACAAGTTAACACTTGTTTCATTTGTCATTGACACAGATGAAACACTTGAATATTAGTTCAAATAAGATTAAAAACAACAACACAAACGTTGAACTGAAAACTATAGTCAAGTTTGACGAGGAAAAGTTTGAAGATAACATAAAGAAAGTTTGTCGGAACAATGTTCTTTCTATGAAAGACCCACAAATGGTATACAAACTTTTTTCTAATACCTTTATATCATTTAAAAATTAATGCTACAAAAAATATTTCCTATAGTAACCATAAGAAACTGAAACCCTGGATTACACAAGGAATAATAGAGTCTATCAAGCATAGAGTCAAATTAAAACGACGGTTGATAAAAAATTGAAATGATCTCAATTTACTCCAAGAGTATAAAACATACAGGAATAATTTGTGGAAAATAATCATTATATAAACCAGGTTAATGATAATATTACCAACATAAGGAGAATTCACGAAATAATCTCAGATACAGCAAATAAAAACAAAACTAATGACAATTCGATAATTTTAGATAAAAATACAGAACAATTCCAAAATGATACTGACATGGCAATCTTTTTCTAGTTTAAACATGCCATCACAAATAAAGGAACCCACCACTTACATCACAATCGAATACCCCTCGTTGATAAATTCTATATAACATTAAAACCTGTTTTCAAGGAAGAAATAATTATGTATATTAGTACCCTAAAAAATAGCAATGATATATCATCTAAAATTATAAAAAAATGTCACAGAGGTTCATCTCAAATCCTTTAGTTCACATTATAAAGCATTTTTTTTAACAGGCAAGGTACCATCCCAACTCAAGATATCAGTTGTAACACAAGTTCATGAAAAGGGCTCTAAAACTAATATAAGTAACTATCGACCCATTAGTGTAATGACTACTTTCTCAAAAATATTTGAAAATTGTCTGTAGGTTATTAGATTATCTTACTTCAGTCAATGTATTAAACGCCACTCAATGTATTAAACGCCACTCAATTTGGATTCATGGAAAATATAAGCACAAATGATACTATTCTTAGATCTCGCGAGGGCTTTCGATACCGTACCCCATAAACAACTCATCGATAAACTTTTGAGAATTATTTATATAATAGAAAACAAATAACTAAAATCAGAAATGCCAAAAGTGCTTAGTCCACTTATTTTCATTACCTACATCAACTCAGTGCTAAACCTATACATAAATGGTATCTCCATCTCCTATGCAGATGGCACAGTACTTTTTGAAGTTGAGTTGAGAAAGTGTTGAGAAAGTGTTGAAAAATGTGTCTCATGGAATGCACATGGTAAAATGTTGGCTCGACAAAAATAAATTGACTTCAAATTCTGATAAAACATTCTATATTGCCTTCTCAATGACAGATTCAAAGAGACCAAACTTCAATTCTATTGCAATGAATGATCTATAAAAGAAACTAATTCCATAATATTTAGGTATCACTCTAGACAAAAATCTGAAGTGGACAAATCATAATAAAGACTTAACTAATAAAATGAGAAGATTAATTCATAAATTCTATATAATACGCAAAATACTATAAAAAAAAATTATTTTGCAAATCTACAAGTCCCTAGTCGAATCACTGATAAATTATGGAATCATAGTGTGGGGGAACTCTATGACAATGCATAAACAGAACTAAATGTAGTACAAAATCATATACTAATAATAATATCATTCAAAAATAGAATATATTCCACATATTCCACAGTCAATATCTATCTGCCGAGCAGAGCACACGTGAAGTTCTCGATCCGAATCAGTATGTCCTTTAAGTGTTGTAAAACCAAATTACTCAGTCATCATGTGTGTAAAACATGTGCAGGTATTCATCACAAGAGTTGTTCGACGAAGAAGAAAAATAAAATATGATTCTTGAGTGGTAACATTATCATCTGCTGTAATGATACTATTGATGATGATACAGTATTAGAAGAAACAGACATTCTGGAGAGGACAATTGATGATATGAACAGGGACAGTTTAGCTAAAGAAAAGTATATAACAAAGCTGAGGGAAGAACACGAATCATTCCTACAAGAGGCTGTCAAATCAGAATCTGAACTGAATAACCTGGTAGAGCAAAAAAAGCCATAATAAAAGAAATGCAAGATAAGATCACTGAACTCAAGGAAAAAATTAATGAATACCAAGTCTCAACAAAAAATACTGGCACACAAACAATGAATGAAGAAATACTGCACAAGCCCATTTTTGTACCAAATAATTCAGTAGCTGTACAGTCCAGTGGTGCACGCAGAAAAAATCCTGATAATACTGCTACAAAATCAATTCGCTATTCAAGTGTCTCGAGCAGGAGTGAGGATATTCAACCAAACGTTGAGTTGAAGGAAAAATTGAAAATCAAAAACAAAAGGAATATTGTTCTAATATCGGGTCAAAATGGGAGAAACATGGCAGAGTACCTAAGACGGCAGGTTAATAACAAATATTCTGTCCAGTCCATTTTCAAACCAAATTGCAACAGTCGTGAGCTGGTGAGCACAACTTTCGAGAATACTAAACAGTGCAGCAAGAATGATATATTGATTCTATGGTCTGAAAATTATTAATGTAACATAGGGTTGCTAAAAGAATTACTTGTTGACAAAGCTAATATGCCACATCTCATCTTCATAACGGAACCCTATAGATATGATGTTAGAAATATAAACAGAGTGATTCATAAAAGTAATTTAGCTCTGGAAAAATACCTTCACCAGGCAAGATTGCCTTTGAATATAGTAGAATGCAATGGGGTCTTCAGAAGAACAAATTACAACCACGACGGCTATTCACTTAAGAAAACAGCTAAATGGTTCTTGTGTAAAGCTTTATCTCATCATATCGAATCACACCTAACTTTGACACATCTAGAAACACAGTTGTTCTGCCTGACAACCAATTTCTCCAAACAACATATTGAAAAGAGCAACCACGAAATCATTGTGAGGCAAATACTGACTGCCTCTATCCCAGATTGTCTCAGATGTCATTTTTATCGGATCATCCAGGTAAATCGAATGTTGATGAAGAACGCCTGATTTCGTTGGCTGAAGAACTCCGGGCTGTTGATATTGATTCAGGTACTGCTTCAACCGATCCGAAGTTGGGTGATTTTTTATTCCACTGACTTTCCCTGGGCAATCCGAATCACATAAAAGACTCAGTGTTGGTAATAAGACTTCACGAAGAATTTGTCATGTAAACGTTCAGGGTGTTTTGAACAAGCTAACTTCAATCGAGCTATTTGTGCATACTCATGATATTGATGTTCTTTGCATATCGGATCACTGGTTGAAAGACAACGTTCCGATTGACAATATTTACTTTGGTGACTATGAAGTGGCATCTATCTTTGCAAGAAAAAATTGTAAACATGGTGGCTCCCTCGTTTTAATTAAGGGAAATCAGGAATTTACTGGGATTGAACCCATCCGAAAATTATCGATTGAAAATGAAGTGGAAATATGTGCAGTTCGCTGCAAAGTAAATGATTCTAACATTTCTATTGTTACGGGGTATAGACCATCAAATGGCAGAATTAATATCTTTATAGAATGTTTAACACAGGCACTCAACCTGGCATCTGACCGTGCCGACTTCATTATTCTATGTGGGGACTTTAATATTGATTGTCAAAAAAAATCTGATATAAATGCTAAACTTCTCTTGGATGTTTTCAACTCATACCAGTTGAGTAATAATCCCCCAGGTGCGGCCAGAATCTTCACAAATAAAAATGCACATACTAGTTCAACATGCATTGATTACATGGTGACCAGTCTTCCTCAATCTAAATTTCAATGTAATCTCGTACAACCTAATATAGCCGACCATTTGGCACATATTTCAGTATGTCAGGAGGATAACATTTCAAAAAATAATAAGAATACTATACCTTTCACCATGAGACGTCAGCTACACCCTGAATATATTGTTGAACTACAAAGTAGGTTATCATATGAAGACTGGCATCCAATTTACCATTCAACGATAAATGAAGCTTTTCAATATTTTTTCAACGCACTACTTTGGTATTTTGATGTCTCTTGTTCTTATAAACGAGCTTATTTCAGAAACAATCCAAAGAAATGTTTTGGTTCCTCTCAAACTCTCAGAATTCCGAGTCCCATTTGACAGCAAGTTATAAAGCTAGATTACGAGAACACAAACTAAACATTGAGTTGGCAAAAAAAAACTACTATAGCACTAAAATACATAAATCAGAAAACAAAACCAAAGAGACATGGAGAATCATAAACAACGAACTAGGAAAAAATAAAAATAAATTAAAAAGTCGAATCTCTCTTGAACAAAACGGCGATCTCTTAACAGAGCCAGATGAAGTGTCTGAATTGTTCGCTGAATATTTTTCGGGTGTAGCAGAAACTGCCATAACAAATCACTTTGGACAAAACTTGTCTCTCCCCTGTACCGTCACGAAAAATCTCAATATACCTGAACCGTTCCAATCCCAACCCATCACGGAAAATGAGATAGCTGTAATCTTGTCTGAAATGAAAAATAAAAAATCTACAGGCTTTGACGAACTATCAATTGTTATAATAAAAGAAATAATCCCTACCATTATTGAACCACTAACTCACCTAATGAACAAATCTCTGTCATTAGGATGCTTTCCAGAAATTCTCAAAAAAGCAGTTGTTATTCCTGTACATAAAAAAGGAAATCCAAAAGAAATAGACAACTACAGACAAATATCCTTGCTCTGTTTCATATCCAAACTATTTGAGATAGTTGTAGCCGTCAGAATCATAGATCATTTGGAAAACAATAATCTCTTAGCTAAATCTCAGCACGGTTTCAGAAAAAATAAATCTATTGAATCAGCTTCTTACCACCTACTAAATCATATATACACTGAGATCGATAACAACAAGTATGTCCTTTCATTGTTTTTTGATCTATCAAAAGCTTTCGATATAGTGTGCCCTGAATTCCTTGTTGAAAAATTGTCAAGTTTTGGTCTCCCCTGTAATGTGATAAATTGGATTGAGTCCTACATGACAAACAGAGATATGGTCATATCCTGTGGTGGCGTGTTCTCTGGGCTCAAATTGGGTGTGCCCCAGGGCTCTGTTCTAGGACCATTACTATTTCTTTCATATATAAACGACTCACATTATGGATGGATATGTCACAATGTTTGCTGATGACACTACTATAACTTTATCTGGAAAAAAATACATCCTTAGCAGATCTCGGAACGTTGTGGAGCAGTTTAGTTCATGGTGTCAAAGAAATAGGCTCATTTCAAATGCTTCTGAATAGATATCTGTAAAATTCCACGTAAGAAACAATACCCCAGGTGATGTATGTGTAATTGATGATATTCAAATGTCAGAAGAGGTTAAATTTCTGGGGACCTACCTAGATGCTAACCTGAATTGGGAAAAACAAGTAGATCATACCTGTACGAATTTGAATAAGGCATACTATGCCCTGAAACAGATGAAACCCAGCTTAGATGAGCCTGGACTACTCATCATTTATTACGCTATGGTCTATTCACATCTCAATTTGAATATCTTGTCGTGGGGTAGAGCAACAGATTTTGGGAGAGTTTTCATTGCCCAGAAACGTATTTTAAGGTTTATATTCAATAGGGATTTTCGAGACAGCTGTCGACCTATTTTCAAAGAAAAAAGAATATTAACAGCACCTTCCATTTATATGCTCAAATGTGTGATTTTTGCAAGGCAAAACTCAGACTATTTTGCGGAAACGGGATCGGAACATGAACATAACACTCGAAACGGACATCTTTTGCGAATACCACAACATCGTTTGTCAAATTTCAAAAACTCCCCCCAGTACAATGCTATTATTTGCTATAATAAACTACCAAATGAAATCAAACAAGTCAGTAGCGGAAAAATTTTCTTCGGTAGAATTAAAACGTTTCTGATGGATAGATGCTACTATAGTCTCTAGGAATTCTTGACTGACAATCTCTCCAACACACTCTAACAGCATGCTTCGTGACTCATATTTTTAGGTTGATCTTGGATTGTTCCTTGGTTATTTCTCTCTATAATGAATCGATTCTGAATGTCCGATGCCTTCACTATCTTAGTGACTGTATCTAGGAACAAACATTTTGTGAACCATCGCATCGCTACCAAACTAGAGAGAACAAAAAAAAAAACATACAGTGCTTCTCAAAATCCCCTCCCCCCCTCTTATGTTTGGAACGATTATACATAAACAAGTGAAATTTGGAAACTGAATATTAAAGGTTGTAAACTGCCCTACTAGGGATGATAGATGACCGAATCGTCAAAGATGACGTCACAAGGCCATTGTGACCAATAATTTCAAATGAAACCCTACGGCAAGCGACAACTCTTTTGAAAGGTATCGAAAAAACCTATTCAATGGCAGTTTTGGCAACTCGATTCTGAAATTTTTGAAGATAATCCAGATGAATTCGACAATTTGGAAATAACATTCCAACAGGATGGTGCTCCTACACACTTTTACGGTGCAGTAAGACGGTATTTGGATGAGGAGTATCGAGGTAGATGGATTGGATGACGAGGTTCAACGGAATGGCCACCTCGATCACCGGATCTCACACCTTTGGGTTTTTTTCTATGGGGTTACCTCAAATCGAAGGTTTACGTTACTGAACCAGACAATATTGACGTTTTAAAACAACGTATTGTTGCAGAATGTGAGGCTGTTTCCGCAGACACATTTGCAAAATTACAGGAATAGTTTAAAAATAGGATGTTTTACTGTCAGGAAGTAAATGGAGGTCACTTCGAGCAATTTCTTTGAGTAGATACTGATTCTTAAATCTGTAATTTATATCATACTGAATGGAATTAAAATTTTAATGTTTACTCATGAGCCATTAAAATTGCCATAAACACAAACAAAATTAGTATCATTGAATAGCTTTTTTCGATACCTTTTAAAAGAGGTGTCACTTGCCGTAGGGTTCCATTTAAAATTATTGGTCACAATGGCCTTGTGACGTCATCTTTGACGATTTCGTCATCTATCATCCCTAGTAGGGCAGTTTACGACCTTTAATATTCAGTTTCCAAATTTCACTTGTTTATGGACACTTTTGAAGGGAAAGTCCTGTTTCTAAACTAGTTAGATGAAAACTGATGGCAGTATCTGAGGGTCAATTTTTATGACAAACCTCATGGTCAAAACTGCATATCGATATAAACAACCGTTTCTGACATACTACACGTGTTTTCCGAAAATGTGCATTTTCGAAAAAGTGCTGTAACTTCTCTCCTGTTGAAAATTCTTTGTTTCAATGAATACATTTCTGAAGCACTATTTGACGTAGAATTCAATGGTTTAACTCAATGATTTTTTCAAGTCATTACCATTCCAAAAATATAACACACTCAATGTTTTGCTCGAGACATCTCTGAAATACAGAGCTTTTAGGTTTTTTATTATAATATAGGTAGACTTTAAAACGCAAACTTTGAACAAGTAGGCTTTGCACAATTCGGCAATAAAACAGAAAGCCAAAGTTCACTAGTAGTTGTCAAATTGATAATCTTGTTGATGAATTGCCTTTATTGAAGCTGCAATAATTAGCAGTTTTTTGATTGCAAATTTTGACAATAATTGGGTAGCCAACCAAGGACCCAAACATTGGCCGGCCAGGTCACCAGCCCTAACGCCTATGGCCTCTGCCGACCAACTCCAGACACGATTTGGAAGATTTGCAAATGCAATTTTTGCTTTCCTCACTAACGTTGAATTAATGAATTCGGTGAGAAATATTCAAAAAAGGTGCCGCTGTTGTACATTTCGAATACCATCTCTAAAGAAATTTATTCTTGATTGTTTTCAATTATTATTGATTTATTTTTTTATTAGTAAGTATAGGATGTGACTAATAAAACTTTCAGTTTTAATTACTGTTGTGGACAGCTTCTTCAACTCCACAACTACTAGTGGATTTCGGCTTTTTGTTTTATCGCCAAATTGTCCAAAGCCTACTTGTTCAAAGTTTGCGTTCTAAAGTCTACCTATAAAAAAAACCTAAAAGCTTTGTATTTCAAAGATGTCCCAAACAAAACATTGAGTGTGTTATATTTTTGGAATGGTAATTTCAAGTTCTATTGAAATATGGAGAAATATACAGGTTGTCCCATTTGAAAAAATGATTTTTTTATCAATAACTATTGATTTATGATTCGAAAAAATTAATAAGTTGAACCATTGAATTTTACGTAAAAAAGTGCTTTGGGAATGTTTTTATAGAAACAAAGAATTTTCCACAGGAAGGAAGTTACAGCACCTTTTCGAAAATGCACATTTTCGGAAAACATGCTGTAACTCAGACACGGTTATAGATATCGATATGCAGTTTTCACCATGAAGTTTGTCGTGAAAATTGACCCCCAGACACTGCCATCAGTTTTCATCTATCCAGTTTAGAAACAGAACTTTCCCTTTAAAAGTGTCCAATTTGGCCCACCCTGTATAATCGTTCCAAAGATAAGAGGGGGGAGGGGACTTTTGAGAAGCACTGTATAGTGATGCCAGTTAGAAGATATGATAGAAACCAAAACTTGTTACAACTCTTGCACCAAAAATTTATAACATCCTACCAAATGAAATCAAAGTGATAGCTAAAAACACTTTGTTAAGAAATGCAAACACTTTATTCATATGATTGATCACATATATAAAATGTGAAAATTCACTTGAATAATAATTTTACATCAACGACCTATCAAACTAATGTACTCAATAACATAATTCCTATCTCTATCTATTATTAGTATTACTACTATTTATTTTATATTACAGTTTTCCATTATAACGGTAGTCTGCACATATCAATACTTAATATTTAAATCCTTTTCTAACCTATACTATATTTTGTATTATTGCACACACAGGTGTTAACTCACCTAGGTGCATATTTTTAAAAATGAACTGACTAACACATTATTACCATAAAAATGTATAATGTATGTTTCTTAATTTTTTTTTATAAAATGAATAAAATAAAATATGAGTCATTTGTATGAGGACACATTATTTTTGCAGTCACTTGCTTTATGACCACCTTATCTTGCCTTCGCCATCCAATGTTTAATTTTCCCATTTGACAGATTTTGTCTTTCAGCTCCACATTATCATAAAATAATATGATTGATTAACATTTGTTTGGGAAGAATAGTGATAAATAAATTCACAGTGCGGATGATAAGTCTTACCCCCTTTAATCTCCGTTACTGAAGACGAAATCTAAAAACGCTCGGACACGTCAATTTTCATTTCAAACGGAAAGTTTTTCAAACGTGATCTAGACAGGGCGATAACGATATCACGTGTACGAACCCCGCTTTGAATGAACGTGAAATACGTATCGACAATATTATTTCTATTTGCTTGTCGCCTGTTGCTAGTTGCGTATTGCTTCGGTATGCGAGTCGCCTTAAAGTAGGATTCAAGAAACATCACTTTCGATTTTTCAAAATAAAAATACAAATAATGTCGAATCAAATCTTCAAAAATGAATCAACTGGACAAATTATCCTAATTAATAACTCAATTCTGCCAGGAAGTGAATTAAAAACACCTTCTGCAGTAATTAAGTCAATTAGAATCCTTTTCTACGATGTATCGGGCTGTCAAGGGGAGAAGGGTGAAAAGGATGACATTTTTTCATGTACGAGCGTTTTTCGATTTCCTTCTTCAGTAACGGAGAAATACGTGATATTTTCAGAATTGTTAAGTGAGAAATCGTTGACAAATAAAACAAAGTCGTAATTTGAACGTGCGCACTAAATGGGCTATACCAGTGTAACTCATGAAAAATTAGTCGATTTTTGAAAAAAAAAATCTGAGAGCAATAACTCGATGGAAAAGTTTTTTGGATATAACGAAAATAACGAAGTTATGAGCTTTATTCGAAATTACAAAAAAAAGTTCCTTAACTGCCAAAAAAATTAGTCCTGTCGAATGACTAACTAAAGCAAAAAAACAGAAAATTCATCAAAGTTGAAGGTAAAAAATTATCGTTTCTTCAACGCTAAATTGACTATAAAAAAAGTGAGTCATTGTCTAGTAAATATATTCAAGAATACCATAATAATGAGTCGATCGGCCGAGTTATGATAGCAGCAATTTTGAAAATGGTCGTTTCTTGTAAAATGCATTCAAACTTTCAAATACCGGTTAATAACTGCGAGCGGCAGCTCTTTAAACCGCTACCAATCAAAAACTTTGTCACTTTCATACGATATCGAATGAGCTAAAAAAAATCTACTTTTTGGAAGTGTTACACTGGTATAGCCACTCAAATAATTAGAAATAATAATCATAGTTCGATGTTTTCAAATCATTCCATTTTGAGCAAAGGTTTTGAAAACTTTATTTTCCTGAGTTGATTACTATTAAAATAGCACTTTACTGTCTCTCTGATCGTCAGTAATTTTACTTTCAACGGTTTGTACTGTACCTAATGCCAAAACGTTCAACTGAATATTACGAAATTTTATAGTAGGATTTTAGGAACAACTCTTCCGGCTGCTACGTTCCCCTTAAATAATGTCATCATTAAGTTTCAGGTAAGACGGCTCAGCTGCTCAAACTTGATAAATGTGATATTTGTTGACATATTCATTATAAGAGGAATTAGAAACATTTCAATTTCCCCCTCTCTCTAACCGGAAAATGTTTGAAGGTAAAATGAAACAACCCTTTTACGTTCTATGAGTACTATGATCCGTCCACAAATAATTGGAAGATACTTCTTAGAAATGTATTTTCTTTCAGAACCACGAATAGTGCATCAGTTTGATTGAATAGTCGGCAGAACAATTCATTTCCAATGAAAATAATTGAAACAGCTCGTATTTATACGGTGCTGTTCAAATAGATATGAAAAAGAGTGGGTAAATATTGAAGTATCGCCAATATCGAGAGTAAAAATGGCTTTCATTAAAAAATATCCACCTTTCATATTCCTGCTCACCGTTCCGTTGTTCTTTCATTATTTGCTGGTGGGAATTGTTTAACGAAACATGAATGATAGTTGTCCCAGCAGATATTTGCTAATCAATCTATAAAAAATCGTAAATTCCTGGAACGAATGCGTATTTCTCGCATTTTTCCTATTCTCCATCCGTGATCATTCAACGAAAACCGCTCACCGTTCTCGCGGTATTTGACTCCATTATCAATTTCCAGTCAGAAAACATTCATTGTGCTGTCAGCTATTCATGAAAAGTCCACGAGAAGACACGAAGAGAATAGAATTGGATTTTCCGCACAATACTTCCCACGAATGGTGAACAAAGCTGTCAAACGTGGTTATACTATATGTGAAGATTCTGAATGTGAATATAACCTACTACTAAGAGATTACCCGATGTATTCACATAGACATTTTTCTTCTATTCAGAGGGAACGTGAATGTCTCGTCAGCAGGCATTTGACGTAAACAAATTGAACGTTAACTATTCAACAGCATTCAACCGCAAAAATATTGTGGCGCACAGTAATGCATTAAGGGCACAAATATTATTATCTGAATAAGAAAACTGAGTCATTCAAAGTTAATGTGGAACATATTGTAACGATGGAAAAATAATATCACCACAGATATCACGTTGATAGATAGATAGATAGATAATAGCTTTATTCAAAGAATTGCGCTTATACATTTAACAATACACAAGCACAAATTAGGTGAACCGGCGTCAAAAATAGCGATGTTTGGCCTCCATACATAGAACATCCAAACATACACTTATACAATGCAGAATAGTCAAGATAAGTATCCAAACAAGAAAACAGATACGTTAAAAATGCGAAGCACAGACAAAACACACGAAGACCTGCTGAAATAGAATCAATGAAAACGCAGAAAACGTACATGTTGAAATTGTCCAGTGAATTAGATTAGAACATAAATTTGGGTTATAATTGAATCACACTAACTTGGAATCAAAAAATTTTTTTAAACTATATGGTTCGATCTTGATTAACAATTCTTGTACAAGATGTTTGAATTTTTTAAGACAGGGTTCGATTTTAACCCTCGTCGGCAGTCTATTGTGAAGCTTAATGCACGAATACGTAGGGGCTTTTTCTGTTAGAGTTAGTCTGTGTGCAGGCGTATTTAGATCCATAGATCTTGTACCATAACTATGCTGTGATTTAAATACATCGAATTTTTCCCTATTTTTTAACAGAAATACTAGACACTCATATATATAGATGCCTGGAACAGTTAATATATTCATTTCTCTGAATTTTCCTCTGCATGACTGCCTTTCACTGCTACCCAAAAGAATTCGCAGGCAAGAATTCTTCTGTACAATGAAAACGCTCTGCGCTTCCCAGCATCGTCCCCAGAAAATGATACCAAAGCGCAGTAGAGAATGAAAGTTTGAAAAATACACAGTCCTCAATGCTTCACTGTCTAAGTATTTGCCTGTAATTCTGAAAGAATAACACACTGAATTTAATCTGTTACAGAGTTCATTTATATGGATCTCCCAATCCAGAATTTGGTCAATGTGAATTCCCAAGAACTTTGTGCTCCTCACCAGGGTCACACCTTCTGTTTGGAGTTGTGTGTCTTGGGGTATCTTGTTCCCAACACTTTTGGTAGTTGTGAAGCAGATACAGGTTGTCTTTTCTTTGTTTAGAGTCAATCGGTTATCAATAAGCCAGTCCTGAGCTCCCTTTAGGCTGTCGTTTGCTATACCTAACATTTCTTGGAATGAAGATCCTAACACTAGGATATTTGTGTCGTCGGCATAATTTACAAGATTTGTTTAATCATTTATGATTTCTGATGCCAAGTCATTGACATGGAATATGAATAACAGAGGACCCATCACACTTCCCTGGGGTACACCAACTTCTAGCTGACCATCCTCAGAGAAGTACTTCCTTCCGTTTCTTTCTATAGATACTCTATGAACACGTTCACACAGGTATGATCTTATCCAGCTAAGTGCAGGGCCCCTGATACCATACCGCTCTAATTTATTCAATAAAATGTCATGATTGATACTATCAAAAGCCATTGACAAGTCCAAAAATATTCCCATTGATAGATCTTTGCTTTCATATCAAAACAATTTTGTCTATAAAATCATAAACGGCAGTTTCTATGGATTTACCCTTCAGATATCCATGCTGCGAGTGACTTAGCAATTTTTCGGCGTAAAAAAGCTCAATAGTCTGGTACACATAGATAATTCAAATATTTTTGAAAAGGATGGTATTAAACTTATGGGACGATGGTTTTCTAACAGAGTGGGATCCCCTTTTCTATATACCGGTTTAACAATCGCCAATTTTAGACTGTCTGGAAAGAGTCCATATTGAAAAGAATTATTTATTATGTGACACAAAGGGATTGCAAGTTCATCTTCACAACTTTTTATGATACTGCATGGAATTTCATCGTATCCAGCACTCATCGTATTTTTCAGCTTTTTAATTATCTTTATAATTTCATTGATGGTTGTGGGTGTAAGGAACATTGACTTCTTTGAAAGAGATATGTTGTGATAAATATCCACTTCTGAATTTTCAGGAAAATTATTTACACTGTTTAGTGTCAATTTATTATCACTATTATATATGCGATTTCCATATTTAGTTTTTCTTGCATTTAACAACAACCGGTTGTATCCAATTTTAGTTTTCCTATACGCTTCATCATACCCTTCTGCTGTTCTGCGCAACACAAGTAGGGTATCAAGTTGCTTTTTACACTGTAGTAGTTCAGGAGTTTGGTAGTTGGATATGTTTTTATGTTTTTTGCCTATACATTTGATTGGAAAACAGTGGTTGAAGATTGGCATAAATACTTGCATAAAATTGGTCCATTGTTCATTCACATCCGAATTTGAGGTGGAAAAAACGCCCTCCCAGTCTTGATCAGCTAATATTTTTTTGAAGGATTCCTTATTTTGTATATTGAATATTCTCTTCTCATTCTTACCTGATTTGTGTGTATTTGTCTTATAGTCAAATGTTATTTTTTGGCCAGTGTGATCTGATATGTGAGTGTTTAGTATTTCTGATTTGAAATCTTCACAGTTTGTGAAGATGTTATCTATACAGCTGCTTTTAGAATTTATGCCTATACGTGTGTATTCTAAAATTGATGGCCTAATGTTGAAAGATTTCAATAATGTTAGTAGTTCAGTAGAACATTTCGATTTACATTTGATATCGATGTTGAAATCTCCTGCAACAAAAATTAAACAGTTCTCACGCACCACCATAGACAAAATAGATTCAAGTTTTTTGAAAAATATCTGCTCCGAGGCAGTACGGTAAATACACAAAACAATTGCTTTCAGCGTATTCAACTCAATTTCTACTGCTGAACACTCAAATATTGCATCTTCTGATGTGTTAACTATGTCACTTCGTACATTCCAATTTATTCCATTTTTTATAAAGATTGCTGTTCCACCATGGGCATCTTCACTCCTGCAGTAAACCGATGTTATTTCAAAACCTATTAGGTTGTAGTTTTTGAGTTGACTTTGTGATTTCCAATGCTCACTTACACATAAGGCAATGCAGTCTGCTTGCTCATCAATTATTTCTTGTAATTTATCCAGGCAGTTGCCAATGGATTGTAGGTTATGATGAATTGTACCACACGAGGCCTTGATATTTCCACAGAATAAGTCTCTACCAGGGTCAGTTGCAGTTGATGAAGTTATTAAGCTTGCTTCATGTGTGTCCTTGCTGTAGTTATTTTCTTTCAGACATTTTTTACTGGACTCACCACCTGCTCTTGTATTTGTGGTGCCGTCCTCTTTTTCACAAAAAACCGCGATATAAGAGCGCCGCTTGGCCATATCTCCCGTCTCCAGGCTTTGCTAAAGTTTTCTTGCTTTATGGTTACTTCCATCGAAGTATACAGCTCGGGCAGTTTGGATTGGTGGTTTTCACAGACCACCTCTGGAAAATGTTTCACCAGGATCTTCTTCAAATCATCAGAGTTGGTATTTGGGTTGAGCCGTGTGACATGCAGCGATATCATTTTGGGTACTGTATTGACGCCAAAATTATCCTCATTGTCACCGACCATACATATTCTTTTCCTCTTCAAGTTTTTTCTGTATGAAGCTTTCTCCCATTTTTCTTCACCCGCATTTGCTCTTAAGTCCTGTACGTCACGCATTTTATTGGCAGATTCTGCTGTCAGGATTGCTGCATTTACTTCTTTATGCGTGAAAATTTTTGGTGGATTATTTTCCGCATTTCTGTTGTTTGCTACCGCACTATAACTCGGTTTGGTAGGCATCTCATGCAATGATTCATTGTTAGTAATTGGAATCTCTTGAACACTTTTTGTTGATGGTATTTGACCTTTATCAGACTGAGTGTTTTTACTGATGTTGTCCTTTCTTGCTTCGTACCCATTTAGTTTTTCTGTTAGAAAAACGATTTTATCTTTCAGCAGACTGCAATTTTCGCTGAGTATATCGCATTTAGATTCCACTTCGTGCAATAACTTACGTAAGAGTTTATTTTCCACTGCGTATGGATTCATTTCCCGATCTTCTTGCTCAGAAGAACTCTTTTTCACTTCATCCAAATCTGGAGAACTTTTTATTTCATGCCGACAAAATGCATTTTTTATCTGAGCTGCTTGTAGCATGCAACTGGGATGGAAGATTTCCATGCATTTGTGGCACTTCACTGAATTTACGACTGTTCTTTTACAGTATTTACACTCGTTTTTAGACTCCACATTTACCAACGACCCGCTCGCTGCCGCCATTGCGAAGAGTATATACGTTGAAGTGTTGAACACACTCCGTCATATACTCCGTCGTATGTTTAGGGAAGCTTGGTAGCTACGTTGCATCCTTTATCACTTTCTTGAGATAGGTTCACTGGCGAAAACAAAAGTTGGCTATCGTCTTTTGTTTTAGAGTTATTAACGAAAGTTCAATTTCTCGACATATACGAATATTATGGTTGTTAGTGAAACGAGAAAATGACTTGCACATTATTTAAGCAATTGTTTCCATTCAATCCAGTGGTGTAGAGAAAATCTCAAAAATGGCCTGGAATTGGATTTTTTTAATGGAACTCATTGCTCTTCAACCATGTATACCGCATGTTGAGTCATGTAGACGGATTATTTAGAATAATACGAAACTCGGCTTGTTGAATGATGAGATTTTTTTTCGAATTCTTGGGAATAGCTTCGTTGGGATGTTATTACTTCAAATGAGATATTTCAATATATAATACTCAATTCGTAATTTTTGCGGCATTTTCACTTGAAATGAAATAAGAAAACACGAAAGGGAAAGTAAAGTATCATATTAGCTATCGAAGACTCACATTTTGAAGGCGACCCAACTACAGTCATTTGAAAAAATACAACTCTAGGTTAAATCTCGAACAGTTTTTTCGAAAATTTCTCTAAACCACTGGATTCAACGGAAAAAAATACCCGAAGAATGTTGTTTTCCCCTTGCTTTACCAAAACTAAGATATTCGTATTTCTCGAAAAGTCGAAAGATCGAAGTTTTGTTCATAACTCGAAAACAAAAGACGATAGTCAATTTTTGTTTCCACCAGTGAACTCAACTCTCCTATAGAAACTCCTGGTTGTCTTCTCAAACTAGCTATCAAATGTAGATCTCCAGTAAATGTACCAAGCTGATATGCCATGCAAATCATATGCATCATTACCTCACCGCCAATAGCATTAAATCTGCAATTCCATAGTTTGGAGAAAATTGAATTTGAAGTTTCGATACGTTAGGATACGAGCAGATACTGGCAGGCACTGACTCGTTCTTTCAATAGGAATATCTGAAAGGATAAAGATAAAATTCGGATCTAAATATTCCTCTGATGATGAACTCGAATAACTCAAGATAATCATGAGCTATATAGTTTCAAGTACAATTTCTATTTAATGTTTAACCCTGACCATTGTTAGGTATTTCCTCCTGCTCCATCACATATATGTACATCCAGTAGGCCGAGGCCCGATTACAGGAGTAGTCAATAAATATTACATGCGATTGTGAAAATAAAAGTGGTAACAAGTTATGAGTTTCGTAAACTTACAGGTAGGTTAGTCAGGAACTAAACTGGAAACGGTTTGTTTAAATTGTCTGAATAAGGAAAAGAATATCAACTGAGCCTAACTCATTATAATTTCTGCACATTGAATTTATTGGGGAATGAATGGTGTTGAGTATTAGGTATATTGAAATGAAATGTATCGTGTTACCGAGAAGTTTGTTGAAGTATACTGAAGTTAATCAATGACAGTAAAGTCGAAGAATGTATGGTGTTGTGAGTAATTTTGTACATAAATAGTGAATCACTGATTTCTCTCCTTTTTCTCAGTGACTGTGTCTTAAACTCACTCAGCAGTAGATCATAATTGTAATTCCTAGATATCAAGCTTCTACACAACGTTAGTGAGTAAAGAACAGAACGCGACGGAATAACATCGTTGTCAATATAAATAGTTGAAACAAATAGTGTTCGATAGTGTTTGTACGTGGAAATAAATAACATATCAGTTAGGAATCAGTCAGTTCTTTATATTTATATAATATTCGTGAATTTAGTTGGACCTTCGATCATTTGAACAGACAGTGACAATGAAGAGACTTTGTGAACTTGAGGTAGCAAACTTGAAACGTGAGTTGAAAGAAAGGGATCTCGAGACCACAGAGAAGAAAGCGGTGCTACAGCTTCTTCAGAAAGAGTACCTGAATGACATTGGTCAAGACTCAACGGCGCTTCGTGAAGAAATCAGATTTGTGCACAATGTGAAGAATCATCAGCGCTTCTTGAAGAAATTGTGGCTCAGCGGAACAAGATCGTTGCTCAAATGATTTCTCACTGTGAAGAAATTTCAAACCAGATTTCAGCTCAATCTTCGGCACTGCGTGAAGAGTTTTCGGTGCAGCAAGACGAAATGGCGACTCAGATTGCTCATCAGAAAGGAAAAATGGAAGCAATATCGGAGCTAAAAATTCAAAAAAGTTTCCAGAGACTAGAAAACCCTGATGACAAGGAACAAAACGTGACGAACATATAATTGGACTTTGCAACCACTGCAAATCGAGTGAAGCCTCCTACGTTTGATGGAAAGACACCATGGTCAAATTACTCGAAGCGATTTGAAGCAGCTGCAAAAGCCAATGGATGGACATTGAAGATCAAGGCGATGGCGCTTATAGTTGTTCTACGAGGTGATGCAAACCCTCCCAGAAAGTAAAACTGACAGTTACGAACATCTCTTCAAACGATTCGACATGTGATATGGTCACGAACATCTACAGCAGGTATTCCAGTCACAGATGAAGAACCGTCGACAGAGAACCAACGAGAGTCTACAGGAATTTGAAGCAGACGTAGCGAGATTGGTTCATTGTGCATATCCGTCAGCTCCGGAGTCTGTTATGGAATGTCTAGCTGTACAGACATTCGTTGATGGGTTGAGAGACATGGAAATGCAGAGGACCGTACGTTTGTCTCGACCCAACGTTGGAGTTCGAAGCCGCAACAGGAGCTTCACGTGAATCTGCAAGAGTTCGCACCATGAATGACAATGGTTATAGCTCACTAAACCAAGAATCTACTGAAGGTCTACTCGAGGCCATCAGAAGTCTCCTGGATTTGAATAAGACAAAGAGAACAGTTCGCTGTCGGAACTGTGGAGAGCTGGGACATCCTCGAAGAGTAAGCAAACCAGCCAAGAAGTTTGCTGAGGATCGATTGGGGATAAAAAAAACATCTATCAACAGAACTACTATTGTCATCGATGATTGGTTACCTGCAGCAGTCCAACAAGAATCAGAGAAAGATCTAAAAGTCCGGAAATTTCGAGAATGGAAGAAAGCAAATCGTCGTCTGAATTGGCAAGAAGTAGCACCATTATCACAAATCTTGAAGACTTACTGAGGTCAATGGGACTCCTTGGTTTTGAAAGAAGGCCTGCTGAAGAGAAAATTAGAAATCGATGATGGATCGGATCACCGAATGCAGCTAGTGAGATACTGCGCTACATCTATAATGGAACTTTAGGAGGGCATCTGGGAGTGAATAAGGCCCTACAGAAGGTTCGTGAGTGGTTACTGGGCGAACTACAATGATGACGATCGAGATTGGTGCCGTAATAGCACCGTCTGTTTTGCCAGTAATGGACCGCACCGGAAACCAAGAGCTAATATGAGACAGCACAACGTGGGTAGCCCTTTCGAAAGAGTTGCCCTAGACATCGCTGATCCATTTTCGATAACTGATGATGGAAATATTAGTCGCTACGGGGTACCAATGGAATTTCATTCTGACCGGATCCGAAACTTCGATAGTGAAGTATTCCAGACGATGAGTGACAGTTTAGGAATCAGGAAGACTAGAATGACGCCATTACATCCCCAATCGGACAGAATGGTGGAGCGGATGAACTGAACTGTAGGAAAGTACCTCTGCAAAGTTATAGATCAACACAAACGAGGACCAACTTCTGCCATTCTTCTTGATGGCATACCGATCAACAGTACACAAATTTATAGGACAGACTCCAGCGAAGGTACTATTTGGACGAGAAATAAGGCTTCTTTGTGACCTGATATTCGAATGGAGACCTGCGAGGGCGTAGCAGGTGAAGACTACATAGCGAAGCTGAGAAGAAAGATGAACGATATTCATGAATTGGTTCATTTCAAGATCCAACGAACGAGTGAACAAATCAAGGACCGTTATGATATCCGAGCTGATAAAAACTTCATAGAAGGTATGTGGCTCCACAATCCACAGAGAAAACGGGGGATTTGTCCTACTCGTAAAAAGTAATTCAACGACGTTATCATACTTTATCATACATTATGATACCAAAGTAATCAATAATAATTTCAGTGATCACTTCGCTCAAATGATATCTGTCCAGAAAACAATAAAATGCTCAAAACTTGCAGGGATATATTTAATGAGAGTAACATTACTCAGTTTAAGGCACTACTGGCAAATGAAAATTGGTTAAACATTTATAATGCAAAAGATGACGCAAATTCAAAATTCGACAATTTTGCCCAGATACTTGATTATTATTTTGAAATGGCTTTTCCTGCAAAAACAACATCAAATAAACATCAAAGAAATAAAAGGAAGCCTTGGTTGACTGGGGGTTTAATCATATCGGAACAAAATTTAAAAAATATGTATAAAATGGCGCAAACTGGAAATGCAACTGCTATTTCTTACTACAAACGATATAAAGAAATATATTCCCAACTATTGGATGCAGCTAAACGAATGCACAATAACAGAATAATAATGAACTCTGAAAATAAATCAAAGGCCGCCTGGAACATGATTAAGGGAAATGATAAAATTAATACAAAGCAAAAACTTTCATTAAATGTAGATAACCAAATGACGGATGATCCAGAATTAATTTCAAACTTCTTTGTTGATTATTTCGTAAGGCGAGACAGAGGGGGGGATATTAGGGGTGGTGGTTAAGTGATCTATCTCGAAAATACACTTAAATATTCACAATTACCTGAAAATGAAAATATTGAAGATTTGTGGGTGGGTATAAAACTTAAAAATAGTAACATTGCCTTGGGTTGCATTTATAAACCGCCCCGAGTAAACTCTAATGTCTTTTTAAACGAATTTGAAAATAGTCTGATATCAGTTTTACCCCAATTTGATGAAATCATCTGCATGGGCGACTTCAATGTGGACTTGCTGAAATTCAGTGATTCTTCTGTTCTTCGCTTCAATGAATTGTTATCGAGCACAGGTTTGAAACAGTTAATTAACTTTCCCACAAGAATAACAAGAAAATTTTGAAGTCATGAATTGTGGATCTTCACATGTCCCTCATATTTCTGACCATGAATTAGTATATACAACATTGAATTTGAGCTACGAAAATGATAATATTAAATCTTTCAAATATAGAGATCTCAACAAAATCGATGAAAATCAGCTCTACTCTGATATACAATCAATACCGTGGCACAATATTCATGATCTTGATACCATTGATGAAAAAACGGCATTCTTCAATGAAAATCTCAATGAGCTGCTCAATTTGCATGCACCCCTCAAAACAATTGTAATGAACAAAAAGAAATCTAAACCTTGGATAACCGGAAATATAAAGATTCTAATGAAGGAAAGGGACAGGAAGTTGAGAAAGTTCAGAAGAACCAAAAATAATCAAGACTTCGAGGAATATAAACAATTACGTAACTTCACGAACAAATCTATAGAAAGGGAAAAAAAAGCATACTTGCAATACAGTATCAACAAAAATACAAATAATGCTTGGAGTACTCTGAAAAAACTCAATATTTATAGTAAAAAAAAGACTCTCGAAATACCAGACCATCTGTCAGGAGTTAATGATATCAATGACTTCTTTCTATCTTCAATACCACATGCCCCTCATGATTTGAATTATGTACAGTACTATGAAGGACATCGAGTAGGATTCGTAAATCATTTAAACTTTAGGAAAATTGATGATATTGATATCTACAAATTTTTGTCAAGAATAAAAACGCGAGCTGTAGGAGCTGATGGTCTGAATATAGATTTTATCATATTATGTTGTCCGTTCATCATCGAATATATCTCGCACATCGTGAATTTCTGCATTGAGCACTCAGTTTACCCCAGTCAATGGAAACTAGCTCATGTAATCCCTCTACCCAAGACCGATATGGTAGCTGATTTCAAGGATCTGAGGCCAATCAGTATCCTGCCTGTCATTTCGAAAATACTAGAAAGGGGTATAAAAGAACAACTAGTAGATTATCTTTATAATAATGATATACTGCCGGATACCCAATCTGGATTCAGAAAGGGACACAGTTGCGCCACGGCACTTTTGAATGTTACGGATCGGATATTTCGGGCAACTGATTCCGGTATGGTTACTGTTTTGGTTCTTCTGGACTTCTCAAAAGCCTTCGATACCCTAAACCATGCTGCTCTTAAACATATTCTGCGATTTATCGGACTGTCTGAGAAAACTGTTGCTTTTTTCAATAACTATTTGGATGGCAGGAAACAAAGGGTTCTTCTAAATGACAGAGTCTCGGACATCAAAGACTTGAAATGTGGTGTGCCACAGGGATCCATTTTGGGACCTATTCTTTACACTATTTACACAGCATTTTTCAGTAGTTTTGTGTCCCACTGCTATATACAAATGTATGCTGATGATACCCAGTTGATGTATTCCTTCCCTCCCTCTGATATAGTAAATGGATGTCTGAAAATCAACGAAGATCTTGACAGAATCTACAATATATCTAAAGATCACTCTCTTTCTTTGAATCCGAATAAATGTAGTGCTATTATATTCGGAAAACAGACTGACAGATTGATCTATTCGCAAAGTATTTCTATTTCAATAAATAATATCCCTGTCCAGATCTGCGAAGTTGTTCGGAACTTAGATCTCTGGTTGGATTATTCCTTACGATTCGAAAAACATATTTCGGAATGCATTCGTAAATGTATCTGGAAACTAAAAATGTTGTATAGCTCTCGTACAATGCTAAATGTTAATTTAAAAAAAATGCTCTGCAAATGCACAAAGAATTCAAAAATTCAAAATTATTGCCTGCGATTTGTTTATGGTGTTCGCAGACGTCAACCAATCAGTCATAAACTCCAAGAAGCTGGGTGGTTGAACATGAAGTCTCGTAGGAAACTTCATTGCGCCACTCTTTACCATAAAATAATTTCAAAGAAAATGCCATCATACCTTTACAGAAAAATAATATTCCGAAGAGACGTCCATAATCTCAATATCAGGTCGAAAGGTACTATAACACCTCCAACTCACAGAACTTCTCTGTATGAACGTAGTTTTTCTTATAATATATCCGCTATTTATAATGCTATTCCGAATGTATTGAAAAATAAAAACCTCACTACTTTTCGAAAGAATTACATAGAACTCTTAAAATCCTCCACTGTCTGAAATTCTGTCACCATCATAAAATAATTCCCTTTTTTAGAAGAATTTCATGTATGATGTTTCACATATTACTTATTTGTATTTTGTACCTACTATTGTATTAATCGCATGTACTATTATTTACTTTTATTTTTTATTTTATTTTTTTTGGCTTGGTGAGAAATCGCATTTATTTATATCGTTTTTTTTTTCTCTATTCCATTACTCATTCACCTTATAAATGAATATATATATATATATATATATTTTATTATTTTGCTCCATTTGAAGGTTAAGTGGAAGACCATCTCGTGCATTCATTGCAACAGATGAACTTCGCCTTTTCAGCCTATCTCATATATTCTAATGTTGTCTTATACTATTGTCTATTGTGCTGAATAAAGACTATTATTATTATTATTATTATTATTATTAATATACCTAGTACACTACTAAAAACCAAAGATGACGAAAGTATAAAAAATACGACTATGACAACTTCAAATAACCATACATTCTTTTTCAAACCTGCTACAGAACCGGAAATCATGAACATTATTCTCAGTCTGAAAAATACCAAGTCTCAGGGACATGATAAATTATCTACAAATTTGTTGAAAAAATGTGCCTCAATACTTGCAAAGCCCGTAAATTATTTGATAAACTGCTCTATCGAGGAAGGTATATTCCCGACAGCACTCAAAGTTGCCAAAATTACACCTATCTATAAATCAGGTAGTACAACTGAAGTGGAAAATTTTAGACCAGTATCAATACTCAGCCCTTTTTCGAAAATTTATGAAAAATATGTTGCGAATGAGGTGCTTAATTTTATGAATACATTCAACCTACTTAGTGTTGACCAACATGGTTTTCAAAAAGGCAAATCTACAATCAGTGCAATGATCAGACTTATGAACACCATTTACGAAGAACTTGATAAAGGCAATAAAGTATTGAGTATCTTTCTTGATCTAAGTAAAGCTTTCGACCTTGTCAATCACAGTGTATTGCTCGATAAGCTAGAAAATTATGGTTTTAGAGGAATATCTTATAAATGGTTCAGCAGTTATCTTAAGAATAGAGTACAGTATGTTCAGGTAGACGACTCCATGTCAAAAAGATTACCAAGCTCCGTTGGTGTTCCCCAGGGTTCTGTGTTAGGGCCTCTGTTGTATGTAATTTATGTGAATGATTTTAGAAGCCAATATTGTGTAATGTATGCGGATGATACATCAATTTTGATCTCTGAAAAAGACTTATCAAAATCAGTGGTAGCAGCAAATACTGAGATAAATAATGCCCATGATTGGTTCCTAGCGAATAGATTGGTGCTTAATACGAAGAAAACTTACTTCACTAGATTTAGCCACGCAAATAAACATTTTGATCGAAGTATGCTAATAAAACCAAAAAACTGCAACTCTCTAGAACAAGTTAGTTCGACAAAATTCCTTGGCATACAAATAACAGAAAACTGTTCATGGTCGAACCACATTGATGAGACTTGCAAAAAAACTAAGTCCACATTGCTACTTACTATACGAACTAAGTAAAACGGTTGATAAACGGGTGATAAATATGCTCACATTGTACTACGCTCGTTTTCAAGCAATAATATCATATGGTATTATAACTTGGGATGCATCTCATGAAACCAATAGAGTATTAAAGCTTCAAAAAAGAGTCTTACTGCTCGCAATAACTTTTTTATTTCAAATAGAATGACTATGCAATTTTCACACTATCCGACGTAAAATTTAATTTCCTATCGATTTGCATACGCATACCAAACCGATAAAATGGATATTTTCAGAGATATCAACAAAAATGTGGAAAAACGTTAATTTGTCTCGTGTGTATTTTCACAAGTGTGCTTTGTATGGTTCTGAATTTCATATTTGACGAATAATATGAACATCAATCCATTAGAAGTAACTATATCTCCACTTCGTCTATGAATATACTCATGCAAACCTATCACGAAACAAATAATATGGCGTTAAAAATGATATTCTGGTATACGGATAAAACAAAACAAGTAATTGTTCAGAATGTCGTCTATGTTTTTCAAGACACATAATATTCTTCTCCGGACACTTTTAGTAGTCGACCTTTCAATTTCTTGTGACAATTTTGCGAAAGCCAGGCGCAATTTTTTGGCTCTAGGGAATTTTTAGAGTCATCAGCCTTTTTGAAAACTCTATTTTTTCTGAAACCCCAGAGATAGGAATCGAAACATCAAGTCATGTGACCTCGAAGGCAATCACCATGATCCACCCTTGCCGAATCCATCAGTCATCAATTTCTGTATAATGTTTCTAACACCATATGATGGTGCACCATATTTGTTTCTTTTCGTGTTAGGAATCAATTAATATTCATATTATTCGTCAAATATGAAATTTAGAACCATCCAAAGCACACTTGTGAAAATACACATGAGACAAATGAAGGTTTTTCCACATTTTTGTTGATATCTCCGAAAATATCCATTTTATTGATATGGTATGCTCATGCAAATCGATAGGAAATTAAATTTCACGTCGGATAGTGTGAAAATTGCATAGTCATCCTATTTGAAATAAAAAAGTTATTGCGATTTGAAATTTACAAAAAGTAAACTGAAATATCGAACACCCTGTTGAATATTTTGGAACACTTCCAAGGATACCTGATAGAACACTCTTTCATTTATGTGTATACGGAAATTGAACCTCAAATCTTGAAAATTGAAGATTATATGGACATTTTAGTTGGTCAGTCGATCTGTCAAAATTTTTCGAAAAAATGGAATATCTTGCAAACGAATCACGATAGGAAGAAAATTCAAAATGCAACAGGCCCAGAATTCTTCGTAGAATTCAAAAATGCAAGAATAAACAGAGTGTTCTATTAAAAAAAACGAAGTTGTTATCACTTCCGGTTTAACCGGAAGTAACAGCGTATTGAAAATATTTTAGGAAAATAGAACACATTGAGTAATAGCATCCACCAAAATTTCAAGTGGATATCTCTTCCAGTTCTCCAAAAACCTCTAATGAACCAGTTAGGTGAATCACCCTGTATACTCACAATTTTAACATAGTTTCAAGTTTTTAAATATATCTGTTTTTAATATGTGACATATGTGCGTATATCTGTATTTTATTTCTGAATGTATATTTTTTTTATCTCATCTATTATCAATATTTATAGTGATGATCAAATTTATTTATTTATTCTCCTATCATGTTTTGTAATTTATTATGTAAAGCTACTTTTTATAGGATTATTAGAATAGAATAGAATAGAATAGAATAGAATATATATTTATTCTTTATGCCAACATGAAATTGGATAGAACACGTCACAGGTTTGTTGCACATGATAAGTATGATCAGATAAAATACAATTTGTACACAGAGATAGTTACATATTAGATCGTCAGGTAAATACATTCAGGCAAATTCATTCATTGGTCGGAAATTCAGGTACTCATCAATTGTGTAAAAACAATTATAGCAGAGGAATTTCTTGAGATGTCTTTTGAAAGCGACCGCAGTCATTATGGATTTGATATCCACTAGGAGCTTGTTATATAAGTGGCTTCCTGCATAAATTTGGGATTTTTTAAAAGAGGTAAGGTTACATTTAGCAGTGTATAAATTTGTGTTATTACGTGTGAAGTAATCATGGTTTTCAGAATTCTTTTTTATTTTACCTTTGTTCAAGTGGATGTATGACAGTAGTTTATATAGATATATTCCTACTACTGGCAGTATTTCGTGTGTCCTCATTATATCTCTGCAGGTGTCTGTGGGCTTCATCCCAAAAATGGTTCTCAAGGTTCGTTTTTGTAAAATAAATACTCTATACACATCAATACTTTGTCCCCATACTATTATATTATATGACACTCTTGAATAGAATAGAGCATAATACACATTTACTAGGTAAGCCTGGTCAAGAGCATTTTTCAAAGTACTTATTGCAAAACTGGATGTGCTTAGGCGAGGACACAGTATATTTATATGTTGAGTCCAACTCAAACATTCGTCTATTGTGACTCCTAGAAATTTTGTTTCTTCACTGAAATTGAGTTGATGATTGTTCATACGGATATCAATATCATTGGTATCGACTCTGTTTGATTTCGATTTAAAAAGCATGCAAACTGTTTTCTTATAATTAATAATGAGTCTATTACTGTAGCACCATGATTGGAATTCCCGTAATACGGAGTCATAAATACTCGTCCATGGGATATGAATTCTGGCAATTCATTCACATATAGAAGAAAAATCAGCGGGCCTAACACACTGCCTTGAGGGGTTCCAAGAGAAATGTCCCTTTCAGGCGAGAAAATTTCATCAACTTTCACTATTAATTTTCTATCAGTAAGGTAAGAAATCAACCATTTATTGACTTGAGCTCTGATTCCAAGTTTAACCAATTTTTCCTGCACAAAATGTACATTCAAGGTGTCAAAAGCACATGTAAGATCGAAAAATACGCCAATTACGAATTCCTTGTTGTTTATACCATCATTAATGTATTGAGTCAGTTCAATTGCTGCGGTTTCTGTAGAGAAATTGCTTCTATAACCATGTTGCGACGATGTAATCAGATCAAATCTGCTGAGATAGTTGTTGATTCTACTAGTCATGATTTTCTCTATTAATTTAGAGAATACACTCAACAGCGAAATAGGCCGATAGTTGTTTATGTCAGAGGAGTCACCTTTCTTGAACACTGGGATTATCAGTGCCAGTTTCAACCTACTGGGAAATTGCCCAAGTTTCACAGATGTATTTATCATCAGCGAGAAACACAGCGATATTTCGTCTAAGCATGCCTTTAGTATCTGAAAAGAATGACAACTTACTTGAAGTCAAATGTAAAAATACCCTCCAGTCAATTATTGACTGGTGTGGGACCAATTGTCTTCACCTCAATGCAGGAAAAACACAAATGGTGCGATTCCACAATCGACAGAGACGTTGTGACTCTGTGCAATTTAACATCAAGGATGAAGAGATTCGGAATTCACATGAAAGCAAGTCTTTAGGTATCGGCATCGATGAAAGCCTGAATTGGAAAAAACACTGCTCTGACTTGATAAGCAAAATTAACTCAATTTGCTATCTATTGAGGAATCTGAGAGAAATCCTAACTGAACATCAACTCCTTGCTCTGTATCATGCTCAAATTGTTTCCAGGTTGAGATGTGGTGTTTGTTTGTGGGGTAACTCTATGGCGATGCCGGACATATTCATTGCACAGAAACATACTCTGAGGGTGATAGCTGGTGTGCCTAGAAATTTTTCTTGTAGAAACTTATTCAGGGATTTCGGGATTCTTACACTGTTCTCTTTATATATATTCGAAATGGCTGTTTATATTTTCAAAAATAAACGAAAATTCATCAGCAATGGGGAAATTCACAGGATGAACACTCGTCAAAAACATGATTTTCACGTTCCTTATCGAAGGTACAAAATCTCAACAGATACGCCATCTGTAATGGGACTAGTCATTTTCAATAAATTACCGAAGAATATAACACAGGTAACAAAGTTTTGTGAATTTTCCCGATTGCTGAAAATATATTTGTTGGATGGATGTTTCTACAACCTTGGCGAATTCTTCAACTCATAGACATGTTATATTTTTATTTTTTTTTCTCTATTCTCTGTACATTTTAATCTGTCTTTTTAAGTGTGTATGTAAATTTGTAAAATTGTGACGATTTCTATACATATATGTATGTCCAAAGAAAAATAAATAATAATTATTATTATTATTATTATTATTATTATTATTATTAGAAGCTTTGTTGGGATTTCATCAAAGCCATTAGAAGGTTTATCTGACATATCCTGTAATGTACTTCTGATTTCACCCTCCGTTACAGGAAGAAAAAACATTGTTTTTTCGCTTACACTCATACCACTAGTGCAGTCACTGGATAACGATGGGAAATGCGTGTTCAATTTATGCTGAACGGAGGTGGAAAAGTGATTAGCAAATAAATTCGAGAGTTCTTTTTTATCGTCTACGGTGTCGCTGTTACAGTCCAATATAATATCTTTCTTATTTTTGGTTTTATTGAGGTTCTGGTTAACAATTTTCCATAATGTTTTGTTCTTATTATTCGAGTTTTCAACTATGGCTCTGTTGTATTGTTGTCTTTCTTTTTCGATGTTTTTTTGGTAAATTTTTTTTTGCTTTATATAATAAATAAAAAAATAAATAAATAAAAATAAAATTTTATTAGCCATTTAGGTACAGTGCGTACATATGGTAAGTCATACAATACATAAATCACATCATGATACAATAAAATAAAACCATATTGTTGGTCATTGAGTATAAATAAACTAAATAATAATCATATGCATAAATAAAATCAAAACGGACAAGACCACAGCACAACACAAGACACACTCAAGAGTGGAACGATCATCAGCATGAATAAAATCACTACCTGAGCACAAATGAACCACGACCATACATAATTAAAATCATTGAACTGAAGTTTTATCACGGAACAAGTAAGATGACAGCACACTACAAGTAACAAATTAAAAGTAAAATAATTCACAATAATGGATCATCCAAATATTCTTGATGAGAATAGTAACCCTTCTCAGTCAGCAAACATTTTATTTTGTTAAAAAATATTCTGTCACATTCAGAATTTTTAATTGCCGTTGGAAGTTTGTTGTAGAAACTCAATGCCTTGTAGAGAGGAGAATTTTGGAATTTCGTGGTTTTGTGGTTTGGTATTTTTAGGTAACCACCATGGCGCGTGCTGTATGCATGCGAAGAAGCATTGGTATCGAAGGTGTTCAAGTTGCTTCTAATATATTTCAAACATTTCAAAATATAGATGGATGGGGCAGTTAACAATTTCTCCCTTATAAATATTGGTTTGCAACTATCTTGATAGTCAATGTCAAATATTAATCTTACGATACGTTTCTGTCCTATAAACACTCTACCAAAATCTCTACCACATCCCCATGACATTAGGTTGAAAGAGATGTGGGAGTATACCATTGCATAATAAATGCTTAATAAACTCTCCTTGGCTACACATGTTTTCATCTGCTTAATTGCAAAGAAAGCTGAATTCAGTTTCCCGCATACGTGACCGATATGTAGATCCCAGTTCAACCTCTCATCTAGAAATGTTCCCAAGAATTTTACATCTTGCGACATAACTATTTCATCCATAGCTTTTATCTCACCAGGCATATTATCCTTCCTATTATAAAACCTCATAGAAATTGATTTTGCTGTATTTAAAATCAGTTGATTTCTGTCACACCATGAAGTGAATGAATCAATGATTCTGCCGACATCCGTCAATAGTACATCCGGATCAGGACCAGCAACTGTAATTGTTGTGTCGTCAGCAAACATGGTGATGCAGCAATCAGTTACGTGTTCGGGCAAGTCGTTGACAAATAGCACGAATAGTAGGGGTCCTAAGACTGACCCTTGCGGTACTCCTAATTTAACATCACGCTCACTCGACTTAAAAACGCTATTTCTCACAGTCATACTACGTCCATACATATATGATTTCAACCATGCCAATAAATTACTTGGAAAAGCGAGCATTTGCAACTTATTATTAAGAAATTCGAATGACACCGTGTCAAATGCCTTTGACAAATCGAAAAACAGACTAATCACACAATTTCTGGAATCCATTCCAGAGTAAACAAAATTAAGAAACTGGAATGATGCCGTTTCCACAGAATGATTTTTTCTAAAACCATGCTGGTTACCACATAACAAGTTGTTAATTTCCAAATAATTCACTATCCTAGCAGTTACTATTTTCTCATATAACTTCGAGAGTGAGCTGACTAGGGAAATTTGTCTATAGTTGTCTAACTCTGTCTTATCTCCTTTTTTGAATAAGGGAATCACTAGTGTCCTTTTGAACTCAGTCGGAAAATATCCCTGGATGTAGGACTGGTTCATTAGGTAAGTAAGGGGATATTTTATCAAATCTATTACATTCTTAATAGTGATTATAGAAAGTTCATCTATCCCAGATGATTTTTTATTTTTCATCATATTTAGTGAGTCAATTATTTCTGTCTCTGTAATAGGTCCATTCTGAAACGGGTAAATGACATCAACATACAAACTGGTGGTACAGGGCAGAATTATGTTTTGACCGAAGTGATCAGCCAATGTTGATTGAGCAGCCCCAGAAAAGTGGTCAGCAAATAATTCCGCTACCTCATGTGGATCTTCAACAATATTGCAGTTGTGCCTGAGAGTGATGGCATCCCCGCCACAAGACGAATTCTTCTTTCCTAACTCAGAGTGAATCAAGTTCCATGTCTCTTTTGTTTTATTTTGAGCATTTTTTATTTTATTGGAAAAGTATTCGGTCTTTGCTTTTCTGATTTCAGACTTGTGTTCCTTTAACCTCCTTTTATATATTTCTCTATTTACTGGATCGATTTCTCCAGAAGTTGTTGTTAATTTGAAAAATTCTCTAATGCATTTATGTTGTCACCTCTGACAATTTTTCTGAGCGTATTCAGATCTTTCAAACTCTGTGACTCTGCTATTAGAGTTGGTGAGAATTTGAAAGCGTGAGATTTTTTATTATTATTACATGTCAGATTTCTTTTGGGAAATGCAGTCTCAAAACTGTATATGAACTCTGACCAGAAATTATCAAATAACTCATCTATATCGTCAACATCACTACTAATCAATAATTTATTGTATGCATTACCAAACCTTGATTTGAGGTCTCTTATCGAATTATCATTTATTTGTCTACGAAACGAACGTTCCATTCTCTTTTGACTTATATTATTTGGATAGTAATTTTCAAGTAGTTGCGCTGAGTGATCAGATATGTCTGGGTCAAAAATCTCGAAGGTCAGATTCTCCCTATTTGTTATTAAATAATCAACTGCCGTTTGTGCCATCCATATCGGCCATTTGCTGTCCTTCTTGGTTCGTTAACCAATGATTCTAGACCAAAACTATTCAACATATCATGTAGAAGGACATTTTCAAGGTTTATATTAAATTTATTTATATTCAGATCTCCGCAAATGTAAATATTTTCATAATTTTTCGATACATACTCAAGAACTCTTGTCATGCAAGTAATGAAAACATTAAAATCACCTTCAATTGGTGATCTGTATAATACAATTAGGCAGGAAGTTCTGTTAAAACTGACCGCGGAACACTCAAAAGACATCTCAATGGACAAATTATTCAAGAAAGTTATTTGTTTGCATTTCATACTAGCACTGGTTCTGTAAAAAATCGCCGTACCTCCATGAATTCTGGTTTTACGACAGTAGGAGGAGATATTTATATATTCGTCAATATTTATGAGATTCATATGATCAGGATTACATATCCAATGTTCACTTAAACATAAGAATGAAGGTTTGTATTCACCTAGAATATTATTTAGTTGGTTGATCTTATTTGTTAAGCACTGTATGTTGATATGCATTAATAGCCATTCAGTCGATAAACTACCATCGACACCCTGTGTAGTGTTTACTTTGTTTGGGGCGATGTCCCTGATGAGGCATGTTGTCGAAAATTCTCAGGTTTACGGAATGTAAACCTCCTTACTGCAGCTCCATTTGGCCAAATGCTCGGTTCATAGACTTCCTGGCAGTACTGTATTGGGAAGTCTACTTTGAAAGACGACGTATTTTCCGTTCTCTTCAGTAGTTCACACCCGAATGGTGTGTGAGAGGCTGACTCCTTCAAACATTTCAGCAAGTCCTCTGGCGTGGTTTCAGAATCACAGCGATAAACGTGAAGATATCCCTTTTTTGGTACAGTTTTGATTGAATTGGAATTATTACTCCCAATAACTGGTTTTTTATTCGATCTCGACCCATATGTTCGTCGATTTGTATTTCTTTGTGCGAGTTCAATGCCCTCACTGACCTGGGCTAAAGAAATGATCTGTTGTTGGGAATTCCCTGTGTGTACATGTTTTTTGGAATTTTTGTTGGGTATTCCAGTTTTTTGCATATCTCCTACGGTGGATTGTTTTTGTTTGTTGGCGAGTCCATTATCATTAACCTTTGTTTCAGATCGTTCGCAGTTTTCTGCTACTTGAACAGTTTTGCAATTAACAGAGTCCTTAATAGAGGTCGTAGTTGGATGATTTTCTGTATTATTAGTGTTTTTGATGAGTGAAATAATTTCTTCTAATTCAATTGTTCTTTTTTCTAGATGATGAATGAGTTGCTTTAGAGTGTCCGACTCACGCTTACAGAAAGCCCGCTCCGTTCGAACATTCCTGTGATCTTCTGAATTTCCTTGTTCCTTGGCTTCCAGTATGGCGGTGAAATCAGATTTATTTTTGTCATTTTCGTCTTCATTCGTTTTATAAGTTTTGCACAAGTAATTTTTCAACAGGTCACTCACTTTTACACTATTTGGCACTTTTTTGTATAGTATTATCTCAACCAACGTAGGTTTAGTCAATTTATTCAGCTCCTGCATGAGCAGCGATACATCATTGTCAGCCATCTTGATCTACCTTTATTCATTATGACTTGTTCTATATCATGCATGTATGATCTTTGAAGAACCAATAAAATATCTATCTATCTATCTATCTATCTATCTATCTACTGCATCAGTACCCAATGTCCAACTAAAAATTCTCCAGTTCAATAGACTGGTAACGTTTGAGGGAACTTCAGATCAATCAGTAAGGTAGATACAAATACAAGACGAGGACGAGCCCACTCACAAAAATTTCATGGAAACCTATAGCGGTTCATCGAAAGCAAGGATTGACGTGACCAAAGAAGCGAGCCGCGACCTGTTCACCACTCCTGTAGAGTATGCATTGGCTCACTGCATCATCCAAGAACTTCAGATGTTCCGAAGAATAGGCAATGTCTTCCGGAAGAAGTTTGGTGAACTGAAGAAGTTTTAACAACAATGCCCATTTATCGGTCGAACCTTGGAAATTGAGAATATCAGTCCTGAGGGAGTGAAATCGATCTTTTGTCTGACGATCAAAGAAAGACCTTTCTACAAATCATCTTACAAGGACTTATGGGACGCATTATTTGATACAAGAAACTTACTAGAAAAAGGGATAAAGAAAATAACTGTACCAAAGCTGGCTTGTGGTTTGGATGACCTGGATTGGAGAATTATCAGGAATATATTGGGAATCATATTCAGATTTACCGGAGTTGAATTTCTGATATGTTGCTGGAATCCTAGGGCTAATCCGAGGCAACTGCTCCTTTCTCCATCATAACGAGCGAAATGCATTCCAGGCCCATACCTCTTAAGGTGGAGGCAATTTAATGGAATCCAGCGATGTCATGATGGATGCATCGGGGAATTGGCTAACTTGAATAATACCCTTATATCACATGTTCCCGCCTAGATCTCGATTGTTTTGAAAGCGCTAGAATATTCTGGAATAAAAAAAATGGAAGATCCTGTGAGCAGTCTGACGGAGAGAGATGAAAAGATGTGACAGAAGACTGGCAGTTCTAGAACATTCCAGAACGAATGTTAAAACATATAAATATCAAGCTTCCGTCTGTTCTTCACTGGAACCCACGAATAACGTAACAATAAGTTCAGAGTATGTAATAATCTCACTGGATTGAACATTTTTCGGACGTACGTACAGGAAGTACAATTGATGAATTGGAAAAATTAGAAAACATAAAAATAGTGATACCAAATATAACAAAAAACGAACGAATCATCATTATATGAAACAAATAAAAAAACTAAAAGACTCGAAAAATACTGAGATTCTTTCCTTTCATTGTCTCTTCGAAGCCATTTTGATATAGCCTGGACGCTTTTATCAGACTGAAGGTCAAGAGCCGACTTATTCTACACATCTCCTCACACACACAACACTACTTCACACGTAAGTCAACAGTAGATTCAGTAGATTGCCAAAGCACTGTAAAATGCACGCGAAAATTTTTAAAACAACGTACTATAACTGAACAACTCAAACGTCTTCATCTAAACTATTAACCCTTCCCTAATCTTAACTCTTGGCCGGTATCCGGTAGCGTCAATACGTAATTATTATTATTATTGTCGACCTAGTGTCGACTGTGGAGCTGGTGGCTCTAATCGAAGATCTCCCCCCAAAAGGTCAGGATATTCCTGATAGTGCCTTCCTCGCATTGGAATCCCTGTGGATCTGGGTCGCCTAGGTGAAGGCGCCTCTTCTCCCTTACTGCAGGGCATTGGAAGATGATATGCAGTGAGGTTTCATCTTCTAGTTCACAGAATCTACATAATGGGTTTTCTTCCAATCCCATTCTGTGTCTGTGCTTCCGCAGAGTACCGTGATCGGTCAGAATACCGATGATCAATTTTGCGTTTTTCCTACTCAGTGTAAGTAGTTGTTCTTCCCATTTCTTCATTTGATCTGGTCTAATGAAGATCTTGGCTATTCTGCACCCAGGGGCATTTTTCTATGCCTCCCTGCGCTTTGCCGCAGTCCAGTCATCAATCTTCTTCCTGATGACTGTGTTGCAAATTCCAGTTGCCGGTTCTGGTCCTATAAACCTCTCTAATCGCGCTAGTCTGGCCAGTTCGTCTGCGATCTCGTTGCCCTTTATCCGTTTGTGACCCGGCAGCCACATCAAGGTCACAGGTCCGACATCGGTCAGGCGATTTAAGGTTTGATAACAATCGTACACCAGTTTTGATGTTGTGGTGTACCCTCCAAGAACTTCTAAGGCGCTCTTGCTGTCCGTACAGATGTACAGGTGCTCCTGGCTTCTGACATCCAATGCCTGAAGCGCGCTGTTCAGCACTGCCTCCAGTTCGGTTTGTAGAACCGTGGTATGGCTCCCGAGCGGAAAGATGTGCTTTTCCCCTCCTCGGCGCCGATACACTTCGGCACCTAATTCGTCTCCTGCCTTGGAGCCATCCGTGTACCAGATGTCCCCACTGGTAGGTTGTTTCGCCCGTTTTACAATCTACTCAATTTTACTTGTGAGACTGATGCGGTATTTTTTATCAAAGAGATACCTCGTGATCATCTTGTCAGTGGGCATTTCGAAGATGCCTCCTCGTCTCAAGATCTCCGGTTTCTTCTCCTTGTATTTCCCTTCTGAGAGGATGTCTTTTGCTCTTTGCATCGCTTTTGCGGCAGCGGCTTCAATGTCCAGTTGAATCGGACCTCTCCCTAGGGCTGCCCCAAGGGCTGCTGTAGGCGCTGACGCACTTGCACCCACAGCGCACCTCGTTACCAGACCTCTCAACCTCTCCAATTGTTTCACCGCCGTTTTTAGCTTCGTTCCCACCAGACTACAGAGGCGTACATGAGTCTGGGTTTTAGAATTGCCTCGTAAAGCCATTTCATTGTGCTTGGTTTGATGCCCCAACTGCTGCCCATAGCCCTCCTAAGTTGCCATAGGGCAGCCACAAATTTGCGGCTCTTATTCTCTAGGTGTCTTCCCCATGTTAGCTTACTATCTAGGGTGACTCCCAGATGTTTCACTTCTCTGGCTAGCTCGAGAGCCTTTCCATTTAGAGTCAACGAACATTGTCTGTTGTCCATGAAAATCCAGATAGCAAAACCTCCATTCTCGAGTTGGGGTTGTATCAGCTGTTTGACCTTCAATAGAGCAGTTTCGGTGGAGAGTCCCGCTCTATAGGCGAATTGGTTCATGTGGAGTGGTTTCGTCCGGAGTACCTCGTCTCTGATATATCTATCGACGAGTCTCTCGGCCGTCTTCAGCATGAACGATGTCAGGCTTATTGGGCGGAAATCCTTCGTAGAAGTGTATCCGCCTCTGCCTGGTTTTGGAATAAACACAACCCTTGCTTCTTGCCAGGTAGCAGGTATGTGTCCAAGTATAAGGCTAGCCCTTACCACTCTGGTCAGGGGCCCTACAATGGACTGACCCGCCTTCCTCAGAAGCACAGGGTATATTCCGTCTGGCCCTGGTGACTTGTTTGGTTTGAAGGATCTAATTGCCCATCTTACCTTGTCCGGAGTAACAATTTTGTTAGCGAGCTCACGATTGCGGCGCCAGACTTGTGCCTTCACTCTGAGCTCGCTCTTGCTCTCCTTTCTTCTTTCTGATCATTGTGACTCCCTTCCCGATCCTCTAGGAAGCTGGGAAAGTGTGTCTTCATCAGGCATTCCAGGGTCTCTTCGTCTGAGGTGGAGAACCTGCCATTGGGTAGTTTAAGGGAGCCGAGTATAGCCTCCGGATTTTTTGAGAGTATTTTATCCAGCCTGGCTGCCTCAGTCTCTTCACTAATCTCTTCACAGAAAGAGGTCCAACTAGTCTGTTGGGCCTTCCTAATTTCTGTTCTGTATTGATCCCTCATTTGTCTGAGATGTTCCCATCTCGCTGGATCTTTACGTTTCCTGGCTTCTTGCCTGATGCAGATAATTTTCTGCCTCATGTTTGCCAGCTTATCATTCCACCAGTGAACTTGACCTCTAGGTCTCATTCTCCTTAGTGGGCAGTTGCCTTCATAGGCTGTTCGCAGTCCCTCTTCTATAAACTTGGCGTCTACCAGTTGTATCACCTCCCGAGGTGGTACGTTTGGATTATCATGTGGAAAGTATGCTGATGCTATCACCACTCTCCCTATGTTGTCGAATTCAGTGATGACCACCATTAGGTCTCCCGTGCAGAGTTCCCACATTGGCACAAGATTCATTCCTTTGGCGATTATGCATGCTCTAGGTCTGGTTGACTTGGTGTCTCTGAAACATAAAAGCCCTCCCATTCCCCTTATAGTGCCTTTCACTACCCAAGGTTCTTGGGCTAGTGTTAGGCCTGTGTGCTCCGCAGTCTTGCCCCTCTGCACTACAGCAGAGGCGCCTTTACTGTGGTGCAAGTTGATCTGAGTAATTTTGAGTGGATGAGGAACCATCTAGACTATTCCGCCTCCATCTCCCTTACCTCCTTTTCGTTCTGGTTGGTCGGAAGTGTCACCTTGAAGGTGACCCTTTCCAGCTCCAACCAGGGCCTGTTGTCAAGGTTGTTGAGAGCCTCAGTCTCAAGAGTGGCTACTTTGGACAGCAACCATTCCTTCGACTTTTCGTCGGAGGCCACAAATATAAACACCGCCCTAAACCAGGTGAAGTCCTTCTGAGACAATAAAGCCTCAGGGTACTCCCCGGCTGTGGCGATGAGCGTCAGGGGATTGGTCCTTTGGGCGGCGGTGAGTCCCACCCCCCTAGGCACGCCTCTACCGGCTGCGCCCAAGGGGCCACTACGACCTCCTTCCCTTCAGTCTTCCCCGACAGCGGGATCATGGCTTTTACCGCTGCCGCTTCCTCCCTTTGGAGGCATGCGTCGTGGCCTTTTGTCAACCCTGGAGGTGGAGGGAGGGGTCGCGTTGGGCCTCTTCTTCCTCTTCGACGTTCCCGGGGTTGGATCTTTATGCTAGCTAGCTTGGAGCGGGGGTCTGGAGTCACCTCCTGCCTCCCCCCTCCTTAGCTTTGCCAGCTTCTTGCGGTATGCTCCGCTTTTCCTTTTTGGTAGGAACGAGTCGTGTTGGTCCTCGTCCCCCCCGCTTGGTTGCAGCTATCCAGGGGTATGTGGCCAAGGATTCCTCCCAGCACCTACCCACCCTACGCCTTGGGAGCCCTTTACGGGATCAAGCGAGAGCTGTCGTTGCGGGCCTCCTCCTCGGCACTGAGCTGCCCGCCTCTGCCTTTGGTTAAGCCCCCTACCAACGACAAGGTGCTACGGCTCTTAGGGGAGGCAATACGTGATAAAGTGAACAGTGCTGCGAAATAAGACGATCCAATTTGATCCAGTACACAAACGTACAATTTCTGACAGTACATATACGATCCAGTCACTACACCCTATGGATGTTATGGATGTCTGAGTTGTTTCAATATTTTACATCCAGTGGACGTACATAAACGTACTGAAATTGGTAATTAGAATACAGCTATGTACATCCACTGGTTGTCCATATCAGATGCATGAACGTTTGGACATCGTATAGACCTGAATGGGACGTCTCTTAGACGTTGTGTGCTGTATGGGATTTGAATACCGATTCTGCCGTCAAGTTTAATTTATTCGGAAATGGTTCTGGCAGATATAAGAATTTCAGAAAATCTGTGTTTCTCTGATATAGCGTCGTCGGATAGTCATTTAAAATGAGTTGTGCAGAAAAAATAGCAATTCAGTAGTTTTGTTATTAAAATAAATAAAATACTTGAAGATGTCACACCTACTGAAGATGCTACATCATACCATTTAGCATTTCAGTTAACATCTAACTGGTGATATCTCCAACTGAGGATAACAATGTCTAACTATAACTCTTTTTTTGCATCTGATTCATCAGTTCGAAACAGTCCATAAAGAACATAAATAGGGTAGGTATTGTTTCAGGTCATTAAAAACAAACTGTTACTGTAATTGAATAGTCATTGTTTTATGTGAACAATTTGAAGCTTTCATTGGGAAAATTTAAATCGTTTCAACATTTACAGAATACCAGAACTTCCAATTGTGGAACAAGTTGAATATCCAAAATTACTATCAATTTATTCATCTTCTTTATGTACAGCAACTGTCTCAGAAAGAAGAGATGACATGTTGAAATTAATAAAAGAAAACTCTCCAAATCAGTCAAGTATAAAAATTAAAAAGTATTTGTAGATATTTCAAAAATGGTGAGACAACAAAAATTGAGACCAAAAAATACAATGTGCAGGGATTAATGGAGGACTCTACAAAGTTCTTGTATAAAGTCCGGTTAGCAAAAAAGTTAGATGAAGTAACGTTTTCTTCAGCTGGCTCCATGTATGAAGAGATCACTGCGAAAATCCGCGAAGCGGCAAACGAAGCGCTCGGAGAAACGCCCTATAATGAGATTAACACTAAGCAACCATGGTGGAATAACGATTTACAACAGACTGTCAATGAGAAGAAACATCTTTATCAGCGTTGGTTATCCACCCGTAACACCATCGACTGGGAAGCGTATGCACTGAAAAATAAAGAAGTTAAAAGGGAAGTCGCCAAGGCAAAAAATCATACATGGCAAAAGAAGTGTGATCGGCGATAACAAAATTTACACCTTGCTTTTTGCAGATGATCAGGTGATAGTAGCGGGGGACAGAGACGACATAGACTACATGTTGAGGAAAGTGCACGAATCATACACAGAGTGGGGGCTATCTATCAATACAGAAAAAACTGAATATCTGGTAGTCGGAGGAGATCCTGGGAAACTGCAACTGGAAGACAGTGTTATACCAAATACTGACAAATATAAATATCTAGGAGTGACGATCTCAAACACCGCAAGCAGCAACGACGAGATTAAAGCTAGACTTGGTCAAGCCAGGGCCCCCACTAGGCAGCTGAATAGCGTGCTCTGGGACAAAACGATAACGAAAACTACTAAAATAAAATTATACAAAGCAGTAGTGGAGAGCATAGCTACGTATGGTGCGGAACTGTGGGAAATAAATAAAACCAACAAGTCAAAAATTTTAGCTACTGAAATGGATTACTGGCGGCGATGTTGTGGTTATACAAGGATGGATCGAATAGAAATGCAGACATTCGGAGTGAGATGGGAATAGATATCGACCTGATAGAAACAATTGAGGCTAAACGGCTGCGATGGTATGAGCACCTTGAACGGATGTCAGCAGAGCGATGGCCGAAAAGTGTTTGGGAATGGACGCCTCCACAAAGAAGAAAACGAGGACGGCCAAGAAGGAGTTGGAGAGACGAAGTGGAGGAGGCCATGGCCCAAAGGGATTTAAACGTCGGAGACTGGAATGACCGAAGAGGCTGGAGAAAAGGATGCGAGAAGCGGCGGCAGCCGTAGTACATATTGTTAATAAATTATTTTTTTTGTTAACGTATATTCTAGATTACTCGCAGAATATATAGATATTTCATTTAAAAAGGGAGTTCATGATTTCAGATGATAGTTCTTCTATTCTATTCTATTCAAAATTTCTCTAACATCTCTAACAAATATTTTCTCATGTGGTGCAGGATGAGACGTTATGTTGAAGATCTGTTAGGTAGTGATTTCACTTCAGAAAAAAGAAGAGAAAATTTGGTATCTATAAAAAATGCTGTTTTTGAGCAAAAGAAATAGATACACAAGTTGCAGATTACGAAGACTGAATATATATTCTTAAGGGGGTATTCTGGTCTAGAACTTGAGATATCGTGTCAACCACCTCAACAAAAGAAGTTTAGAGAAAAACTACTTGTCTACTTAGCTCCAAGATCGAGACTAAACTAAACAGTTCCAGGTATATTGAAAATATGCAAGAAAAAAAAATTGATTTTATCAATTTTCTAGACCAGAATACCCCTTTAAGTAATATATATACAATGATACAATGTCTATCTGGTTATTATAGATATCAATCTCGGGAGTTTCTGGCAGTTTCTCAAGAAGATTCTTAAAGGGACCCACAGAACAGAAATATGATACTAGTTCAAACTCAAGCATTTTATCCACCAAAGGCATACGATTTTGTGAGAAAAATTTCAAGAGACAATATCTAAGTGATATATATCCATTGATAGTTGCTCAGGATTTACCAGGGAAGCTCTAAATGCCTTAAGAATAAAATGAAAGATCTCATTTTGACACTTATCTGTAATTCAGTGATGAATGAAATGTCAGTGAGAGGAGACAAGTGGAATGAACTGGTAGCGAATTCTCTGGTTATGTGGACATTGGTCATATTTTTTTTAAGTACTATCATCATATCATGCGAAATTGGTGTGTGAATAATAAATTGAATTTGAATATTTCGAAATGTAAAAGTGTCAGTTATACTAGAACATGTGAGCCATACAGATTCTCATATCATATAGGGAATCAAGCACTGGAACACTCTAATAATCCTATGGATTCATCTATAGAAACTGTAAAAGTTTTACAAATGTCACTGTTTTGAAAACTCTGTATTTTGCCTACGTTAGATCTAAGTTGGATTACGCTTTAATAATTTGGTATCCCATCTACGATTCCCTTAAGCTAACAATAGAACGGGTCCAAAGGAAATTTATGAAATTTTTAATATTCAAAATTGACAGAACCTATCCGCAGCGAGGGATAGCTAATGATGTCTTGTATGACCGTCAGCGGTTCTCCAGCATTGAATCGCGTAAGGATTGTGCTTCTCTAATTTTTCTCCATAAATTGTTGCATAATTCTATTGACTCTATGACCTTGCTCGCTCAAATTAAGTTCAATGTACCTTATGTTCAAACAACATCGAAAATTGTATTCAGAACTCAGAAAGCTAGAACTAATATTTTATTCGAATCCCCTATCTATGTTATGAGTAACAATTACAACAAGATCTGTAATCATTGTGATTTGCATATATGTGAGATTAATAAGGTTTACTCATCTAACTCTATTTTGTTATTGCTCTGTTTTTGATGTTTTTGTTCCTGAAATTGATTTCGGGTAATTATTTCATGCAAATTATTATATTATACTGTATTTATTATTATTATCATTATCATTGCGCTTGGTATCTCAATTATTGTCAATGTTTCATATTTTACCTTTCAATCTTCATAATGATTCATTCAGTCATCAAATGAAAGTGTTCTTTACTTCAAACTTTGGAGATATGTTCATACAAAATGTGAGAATGAGCTTTTCTCCATGATTAGTCCCCTGTTAGTTATTGAACAGCACAACCATGTTCAAAATCTTAGTATTAAAGGACATAAACATTTACATTGAGCTCCGATGGCTAGTCTTTGTCATACACATTAACGTCTCTTTAAGATGTTTTATTCAATATATATAAACAAAAATATATGAATTTCAGTCTCCCTAGGATAATAATCCTAATATTTCCGTCTCATAATTAGTATTCCAAAATTAAATAGAAAAGACATAAATTTTCAGTCATTTTACTGCAATAATCAACTGTTTAACTACGGATAAAAGTAATTAAAATCATTAATGCTTAAATTTTTTTCTGCATTCATATTTTTGCAAGGTCAAAAACATCAAAGTTCAGTCAAGTCGCCAATGAATTAATGTATGAATTGCGTCCGAATAAAACACCAAGATTTTAAAGATTTCTCATTATCTTTCGGATCACGATCATCAAATCATATCGTTAAATGTCTGAGTGAGTCTCTGTTATTTTTAGGACAATGAGCATTCTTCATAATCTCGTTTTCATTTTGTTGATATGTCACTTCTCTGGCTAGCTCGAGAGCCTTTCCATTTAGAGTCAACGAACATTGTCTGTTGTCCATGAAAATCCAGATAGCAAAACCTCCATTCTCGAGTTGGGGTTGTATCAGCTGTTTGACCTTCAATAGAGCAGTTTCGGTGGAGAGTCCCGCTCTATAGGCGAATTGGTTCATGTGGAGTGGTTTCGTCCGGAGTACCTCGTCTCTGATATATCTATCGACGAGTCTCTCGGCCGTCTTCAGCATGAACGATGTCAGGCTTATTGGGCGGAAATCCTTCGTAGAAGTGTATCCGCCTCTGCCTGGTTTTGGAATAAACACAACCCTTGCTTCTTGCCAGGTAGCAGGTATGTGTCCAAGTATAAGGCTAGCCCTTACCACTCTGGTCAGGGGCCCTACAATGGACTGACCCGCCTTCCTCAGAAGCACAGGGTATATTCCGTCTGGCCCTGGTGACTTGTTTGGTTTGAAGGATCTAATTGCCCATCTTACCTTGTCCGGAGTAACAATTTTGTTAGCGAGCTCACGATTGCGGCGCCAGACTTGTGCCTTCACTCTGAGCTCGCTCTTGCTCTCCTTTCTTCTTTCTGATCATTGTGACTCCCTTCCCGATCCTCTAGGAAGCTGGGAAAGTGTGTCTTCATCAGGCATTCCAGGGTCTCTTCGTCTGAGGTGGAGAACCTGCCATTGGGTAGTTTAAGGGAGCCGAGTATAGCCTCCGGATTTTTTGAGAGTATTTTATCCAGCCTGGCTGCCTCAGTCTCTTCACTAATCTCTTCACAGAAAGAGGTCCAACTAGTCTGTTGGGCCTTCCTAATTTCTGTTCTGTATTGATCCCTCATTTGTCTGAGATGTTCCCATCTCGCTGGATCTTTACGTTTCCTGGCTTCTTGCCTGATGCAGATAATTTTCTGCCTCATGTTTGCCAGCTTATCATTCCACCAGTGAACTTGACCTCTAGGTCTCATTCTCCTTAGTGGGCAGTTGCCTTCATAGGCTGTTCGCAGTCCCTCTTCTATAAACTTGGCGTCTACCAGTTGTATCACCTCCCGAGGTGGTACGTTTGGATTATCATGTGGAAAGTATGCTGATGCTATCACCACTCTCCCTATGTTGTCGAATTCAGTGATGACCACCATTAGGTCTCCCGTGCAGAGTTCCCACATTGGCACAAGATTCATTCCTTTGGCGATTATGCATGCTCTAGGTCTGGTTGACTTGGTGTCTCTGAAACATAAAAGCCCTCCCATTCCCCTTATAGTGCCTTTCACTACCCAAGGTTCTTGGGCTAGTGTTAGGCCTGTGTGCTCCGCAGTCTTGCCCCTCTGCACTACAGCAGAGGCGCCTTTACTGTGGTGCAAGTTGATCTGAGTAATTTTGAGTGGATGAGGAACCATCTAGACTATTCCGCCTCCATCTCCCTTACCTCCTTTTCGTTCTGGTTGGTCGGAAGTGTCACCTTGAAGGTGACCCTTTCCAGCTCCAACCAGGGCCTGTTGTCAAGGTTGTTGAGAGCCTCAGTCTCAAGAGTGGCTACTTTGGACAGCAACCATTCCTTCGACTTTTCGTCGGAGGCCACAAATATAAACACCGCCCTAAACCAGGTGAAGTCCTTCTGAGACAATAAAGCCTCAGGGTACTCCCCGGCTGTGGCGATGAGCGTCAGGGGATTGGTCCTTTGGGCGGCGGTGAGTCCCACCCCCCTAGGCACGCCTCTACCGGCTGCGCCCAAGGGGCCACTACGACCTCCTTCCCTTCAGTCTTCCCCGACAGCGGGATCATGGCTTTTACCGCTGCCGCTTCCTCCCTTTGGAGGCATGCGTCGTGGCCTTTTGTCAACCCTGGAGGTGGAGGGAGGGGTCGCGTTGGGCCTCTTCTTCCTCTTCGACGTTCCCGGGGTTGGATCTTTATGCTAGCTAGCTTGGAGCGGGGGTCTGGAGTCACCTCCTGCCTCCCCCCTCCTTAGCTTTGCCAGCTTCTTGCGGTATGCTCCGCTTTTCCTTTTTGGTAGGAACGAGTCGTGTTGGTCCTCGTCCCCCCCGCTTGGTTGCAGCTATCCAGGGGTATGTGGCCAAGGATTCCTCCCAGCACCTACCCACCCTACGCCTTGGGAGCCCTTTACGGGATCAAGCGAGAGCTGTCGTTGCGGGCCTCCTCCTCGGCACTGAGCTGCCCGCCTCTGCCTTTGGTTAAGCCCCCTACCAACGACAAGGTGCTACGGCTCTTAGGGGAGGCAATACGTGATAAAGTGAACAGTGCTGCGAAATAAGACGATCCAATTTGATCCAGTACACAAACGTACAATTTCTGACAGTACATATACGATCCAGTCACTACACCCTATGGATGTTATGGATGTCTGAGTTGTTTCAATATTTTACATCCAGTGGACGTACATAAACGTACTGAAATTGGTAATTAGAATACAGCTATGTACATCCACTGGTTGTCCATATCAGATGCATGAACGTTTGGACATCGTATAGACCTGAATGGGACGTCTCTTAGACGTTGTGTGCTGTATGGGATTTGAATACCGATTCTGCCGTCAAGTTTAATTTATTCGGAAATGGTTCTGGCAGATATAAGAATTTCAGAAAATCTGTGTTTCTCTGATATAGCGTCGTCGGATAGTCATTTAAAATGAGTTGTGCAGAAAAAATAGCAATTCAGTAGTTTTGTTATTAAAATAAATAAAATACTTGAAGATGTCACACCTACTGAAGATGCTACATCATACCATTTAGCATTTCAGTTAACATCTAACTGGTGATATCTCCAACTGAGGATAACAATGTCTAACTATAACTCTTTTTTTGCATCTGATTCATCAGTTCGAAACAGTCCATAAAGAACATAAATAGGGTAGGTATTGTTTCAGGTCATTAAAAACAAACTGTTACTGTAATTGAATAGTCATTGTTTTATGTGAACAATTTGAAGCTTTCATTGGGAAAATTTAAATCGTTTCAACATTTACAGAATACCAGAACTTCCAATTGTGGAACAAGTTGAATATCCAAAATTACTATCAATTTATTCATCTTCTTTATGTACAGCAACTGTCTCAGAAAGAAGAGATGACATGTTGAAATTAATAAAAGAAAACTCTCCAAATCAGTCAAGTATAAAAATTAAAAAGTATTTGTAGATATTTCAAAAATGGTGAGACAACAAAAATTGAGACCAAAAAATACAATGTGCAGGGATTAATGGAGGACTCTACAAAGTTCTTGTATAAAGTCCGGTTAGCAAAAAAGTTAGATGAAGTAACGTTTTCTTCAGCTGGCTCCATGTATGAAGAGATCACTGCGAAAATCCGCGAAGCGGCAAACGAAGCGCTCGGAGAAACGCCCTATAATGAGATTAACACTAAGCAACCATGGTGGAATAACGATTTACAACAGACTGTCAATGAGAAGAAACATCTTTATCAGCGTTGGTTATCCACCCGTAACACCATCGACTGGGAAGCGTATGCACTGAAAAATAAAGAAGTTAAAAGGGAAGTCGCCAAGGCAAAAAATCATACATGGCAAAAGAAGTGTGATCGGCGATAACAAAATTTACACCTTGCTTTTTGCAGATGATCAGGTGATAGTAGCGGGGGACAGAGACGACATAGACTACATGTTGAGGAAAGTGCACGAATCATACACAGAGTGGGGGCTATCTATCAATACAGAAAAAACTGAATATCTGGTAGTCGGAGGAGATCCTGGGAAACTGCAACTGGAAGACAGTGTTATACCAAATACTGACAAATATAAATATCTAGGAGTGACGATCTCAAACACCGCAAGCAGCAACGACGAGATTAAAGCTAGACTTGGTCAAGCCAGGGCCCCCACTAGGCAGCTGAATAGCGTGCTCTGGGACAAAACGATAACGAAAACTACTAAAATAAAATTATACAAAGCAGTAGTGGAGAGCATAGCTACGTATGGTGCGGAACTGTGGGAAATAAATAAAACCAACAAGTCAAAAATTTTAGCTACTGAAATGGATTACTGGCGGCGATGTTGTGGTTATACAAGGATGGATCGAATAGAAATGCAGACATTCGGAGTGAGATGGGAATAGATATCGACCTGATAGAAACAATTGAGGCTAAACGGCTGCGATGGTATGAGCACCTTGAACGGATGTCAGCAGAGCGATGGCCGAAAAGTGTTTGGGAATGGACGCCTCCACAAAGAAGAAAACGAGGACGGCCAAGAAGGAGTTGGAGAGACGAAGTGGAGGAGGCCATGGCCCAAAGGGATTTAAACGTCGGAGACTGGAATGACCGAAGAGGCTGGAGAAAAGGATGCGAGAAGCGGCGGCAGCCGTAGTACATATTGTTAATAAATTATTTTTTTTGTTAACGTATATTCTAGATTACTCGCAGAATATATAGATATTTCATTTAAAAAGGGAGTTCATGATTTCAGATGATAGTTCTTCTATTCTATTCTATTCAAAATTTCTCTAACATCTCTAACAAATATTTTCTCATGTGGTGCAGGATGAGACGTTATGTTGAAGATCTGTTAGGTAGTGATTTCACTTCAGAAAAAAGAAGAGAAAATTTGGTATCTATAAAAAATGCTGTTTTTGAGCAAAAGAAATAGATACACAAGTTGCAGATTACGAAGACTGAATATATATTCTTAAGGGGGTATTCTGGTCTAGAACTTGAGATATCGTGTCAACCACCTCAACAAAAGAAGTTTAGAGAAAAACTACTTGTCTACTTAGCTCCAAGATCGAGACTAAACTAAACAGTTCCAGGTATATTGAAAATATGCAAGAAAAAAAAATTGATTTTATCAATTTTCTAGACCAGAATACCCCTTTAAGTAATATATATACAATGATACAATGTCTATCTGGTTATTATAGATATCAATCTCGGGAGTTTCTGGCAGTTTCTCAAGAAGATTCTTAAAGGGACCCACAGAACAGAAATATGATACTAGTTCAAACTCAAGCATTTTATCCACCAAAGGCATACGATTTTGTGAGAAAAATTTCAAGAGACAATATCTAAGTGATATATATCCATTGATAGTTGCTCAGGATTTACCAGGGAAGCTCTAAATGCCTTAAGAATAAAATGAAAGATCTCATTTTGACACTTATCTGTAATTCAGTGATGAATGAAATGTCAGTGAGAGGAGACAAGTGGAATGAACTGGTAGCGAATTCTCTGGTTATGTGGACATTGGTCATATTTTTTTTAAGTACTATCATCATATCATGCGAAATTGGTGTGTGAATAATAAATTGAATTTGAATATTTCGAAATGTAAAAGTGTCAGTTATACTAGAACATGTGAGCCATACAGATTCTCATATCATATAGGGAATCAAGCACTGGAACACTCTAATAATCCTATGGATTCATCTATAGAAACTGTAAAAGTTTTACAAATGTCACTGTTTTGAAAACTCTGTATTTTGCCTACGTTAGATCTAAGTTGGATTACGCTTTAATAATTTGGTATCCCATCTACGATTCCCTTAAGCTAACAATAGAACGGGTCCAAAGGAAATTTATGAAATTTTTAATATTCAAAATTGACAGAACCTATCCGCAGCGAGGGATAGCTAATGATGTCTTGTATGACCGTCAGCGGTTCTCCAGCATTGAATCGCGTAAGGATTGTGCTTCTCTAATTTTTCTCCATAAATTGTTGCATAATTCTATTGACTCTATGACCTTGCTCGCTCAAATTAAGTTCAATGTACCTTATGTTCAAACAACATCGAAAATTGTATTCAGAACTCAGAAAGCTAGAACTAATATTTTATTCGAATCCCCTATCTATGTTATGAGTAACAATTACAACAAGATCTGTAATCATTGTGATTTGCATATATGTGAGATTAATAAGGTTTACTCATCTAACTCTATTTTGTTATTGCTCTGTTTTTGATGTTTTTGTTCCTGAAATTGATTTCGGGTAATTATTTCATGCAAATTATTATATTATACTGTATTTATTATTATTATCATTATCATTGCGCTTGGTATCTCAATTATTGTCAATGTTTCATATTTTACCTTTCAATCTTCATAATGATTCATTCAGTCATCAAATGAAAGTGTTCTTTACTTCAAACTTTGGAGATATGTTCATACAAAATGTGAGAATGAGCTTTTCTCCATGATTAGTCCCCTGTTAGTTATTGAACAGCACAACCATGTTCAAAATCTTAGTATTAAAGGACATAAACATTTACATTGAGCTCCGATGGCTAGTCTTTGTCATACACATTAACGTCTCTTTAAGATGTTTTATTCAATATATATAAACAAAAATATATGAATTTCAGTCTCCCTAGGATAATAATCCTAATATTTCCGTCTCATAATTAGTATTCCAAAATTAAATAGAAAAGACATAAATTTTCAGTCATTTTACTGCAATAATCAACTGTTTAACTACGGATAAAAGTAATTAAAATCATTAATGCTTAAATTTTTTTCTGCATTCATATTTTTGCAAGGTCAAAAACATCAAAGTTCAGTCAAGTCGCCAATGAATTAATGTATGAATTGCGTCCGAATAAAACACCAAGATTTTAAAGATTTCTCATTATCTTTCGGATCACGATCATCAAATCATATCGTTAAATGTCTGAGTGAGTCTCTGTTATTTTTAGGACAATGAGCATTCTTCATAATCTCGTTTTCATTTTGTTGATATGTGTGTCTCGTGTAGAATTGGAATCCAAAAATAATCACTATGGGCACCTCAAAGCTGTTGCTGTAGTAAGTTATATATAATATGAAGTGAAACTAAGATTGAAATTATTACACGTTAACAAACTCAATATATAACCTTGAAATTGTTTTTTTGAACGTACAAGATGATGAGTCCTTATATAAATACATATGTATAAATTATAAAACAACTCCAAAAAACTAGTCTCTCTTTCCTTTTTTATCAGGTTGTCATAACATTATAGCTTTTTTTCAGCTATTTCGACATGGAGATAGAGCTCCTGTCTCATCATTCCCAACGGACATGTATTTCAATGAAATCTACTGGCCCATGGGCTTTGGACAGCTAACAAATGTGAGTAATTCATTTTGACAGATGAATACATCATGAGAAATTGTACCAATTATGATTCAAATATACAAGGATCATTTGGTATGTATTTGGAAACGTCAATTTATTTCATCGAAACCCCAGAGAGACACTAATGATAATGAAAATAATGAATTTATCAATATTGATATCGCATTACAAAGTTGTTATTATTGAAAGTAAGAAATCATTGTGTTATCATTTTCCCATATGAATTGTCAATATATAGCCGTAACAAAGTATTAATTTGTGATCGTTTACAAACACAGGAAGTAAAATATCGAATCGAGTTATTCGTGTTCTGTTTTACTCTGTTTTACGAAAGTTAAAAATATGACAACATGGTTCTAGAATTCCTCCATATACCGGGAAGGTTGCGGTTTTTCTTCCCCCAGTGTTGAAAATCTAAGCCTTGACAGACCTTCGTAATCGGACAAAATGTGTAGATACTGAGTTTTCCTCGCCTTCTTCACAGAAACTACAAATGATTGTGTTTGTTGAACCTACAATGCCCAGTCAGGAACTCAACCATGATTCTAATTGTTCTCCTGTTCTGACCTAGTTGGTATTCTGAGAATTTTGGTGATGGTCTCATTCCCGGAATCATTTTCTTTCCTTTTGACGAGATGGCTTTGTTGATCCAAACACTGTTAGATGTTTTTCTCAGTGCTTTCACTAAGCCACAGGACAGGTCTGGACCAATTATTAGGGCATCAGCCTCTGGTTAGTATCCACCACAGTTTTCCATTTGTTTTTTACCAACCCGACAGGACTAGACAAAACTTGTCGTACCTAGTCCAAAATGTTCTCCAGTTAACCTTTGCTATATGAAGTTAGTAACCAAGATCTCTGGCAGCAATTTTGGGACACACTATATTTTTAGTTAGCACTCACTCACGTCTTGTATTATCGATTAAACAAAATATTGTTACAGAAAGGGAAAAATCGTTTATATCTCTTCGGAAAATGGCTTCGAGAACGCTACAACGGCTTCCTATCCGAAACTTACTCCTCCAAAGATACATATGTCTTCTCCAGCGACTCAGACCGCACACTTTCTTCTGCAGCTGCAGTTCTCGCTGGACTCTACCCTCCCAAGTTGGGACAAATTTGGAACGAAAAGCTTCAATGGCAACCCATACCCATTCACACCAGGGCGAAAAAAGACGATCAAATATTGGCCATGGAAGCACCGTGTCCAAAATACAACAGCCTGTTAGAAGCTGCAAGAAAATCGCAGTACTACCAAAATATAAATCGGGAATACTCAGGCTTCTATGATTTGGTGTCTTCCTACACGGGATGGAATATCAACGATGTGTCATATTTCGCAATACTTAGTATGAATTTGCAGTGTTCTGCCAGTGCCAACCAAACTTGGATTCCTGCTTGGGTAAACGGTTTGGACCGAAATGTGCTTGAGTATTTGGCTGCGCAGGCTTTTGCCAGGTATACTTTCACGAAGAAAATGAAAAGACTAGGGGATGGGATTTTCTTCGACTACCTATTCTCGTTTTTCGATAAAATAATCAGGGAAGAGTCTAAGCAAAAATTCTTAATGCTTTCTGGTCATCAAGATAACATCGTCTCTATTTTGAGCGGTATGGAGATTTATGATTATCTAGTTCCAGAGTTTGGATCCGCGTTGATTTGGGAGCTGTATGAATATGATTCGGGAGGTTATCACCTTGATTTGTTGTACAAACGGAATCAAACGCATGTTGACGAGCTTCAATTGAAAGAATGCGCAAAACCTTGTTTGTATGCCCATTTTAAGGGATATCTTTCAAATGTTACAGTGAATCAGACCACTTGGGTTGAAGAATGTAATCTGTAATGATCATTACTTTAGAGTTTCGATAAAAATTGGCTTATGTTGAAGCATTCAGTTCAGCTTTTATTCAACAAATACCTCGATGAAATCGAAAAAGCGGAACATACGAGGTATGTTCAAAAAGTATCGCAAATTTTGAATTACCGCGGGATACGTGTATTTGATTTTCAATTTTTTGTAGTATTGTATTGGTATTCATGTCCCTTACTCATGCTAACAAGGTCGTTCATTTTGAATTTTCAGTTAATTTTTGACAGCTGGGATGTTTTTCGACTCGTCTGCGATTTGTATCTATAAAAAAAATGTATGTTGTGTGAAAAACAAGTTGAAGTGCGCGGTCGAATTCCGAATGTTGACTGTGGCATATGGTGAAACTACCTTGGAGCAAAGCAATAACGTTTTTCGGTGCAACAAAATGTTATCAGAGGGCCAAGCACGTCAACAACAGACGAAAACATTGATAAAGTGAAGAAAATAGTATTGGCTAATCGACGGATCATCGTTAGAGAAATTGCTGAGGATCTTAACGTATCGATTGGATCGTGCCATCCGATTTTAACCAATGATTTGGACATAAGTTGAGACGCCGCGAAATTCGTGCCAAATTGCTCAAATTTGACCAAAAACAACATTGCCTTGACATTGCTCAGAAGATATTGAACTCGGTCCGTGTCCACCCAAATGTGCTCCAGAGAGTCATCGCTGGTGACGAATCATGGGCTTATGGTTATGACGTACATTTTTGGAATCGGTAAAAATTGCAGACGGTTCAGAACACATTCACAGCTGAAACTAAACATTCAAAATGACCGACCTTGTCAGCATAAGTGAGGGACATGAGTACTAACATAACGCTACAAAAAAATTAAAATCAAATACACGTAGCTCGCAGAAATTAAAATTGCACGATATTATTTGAGCAGATCTTGTATGGCCTGGTTGTCTTTAAGATAAAATATTATGAAACATTGTCGATTCAAAATTGATTTACCAAGCATACATCTATATTTCACCGGTACTTTTTCCAAGCTTATTTCACTTTATGAGCGCCGCATTTTTCCATAAAAATATTTTATTCAAGTATTTCTCTATCGAAATTCACATCCAATATCCAAGAGGCATTTCACAAAGGAACATGCGATAGTTATTGGAGGTATACCGCAAGACGATGTGAAGAATTCACTTTGGATTCATGTAATATTAATAAACAAGTAGTAGGGAAAGTCTAATGAAAGCCCGCATAGACCGTGAATTAATTAAAGAGTGTGTTTTGTAAGATAACAATTCTATATAAATAACCATCTATAACGCAATACATTTTTTTATGCTGTTATGTTGCATGATCTTCAAATATTTCTGTTATTATGTTTAAAAATGTAGAACGAAATATTTTTATTATTTAACAAAACTTTCCCCAGCTCTACAGTGACATCCATAAAGTACGTAACAAATGGAAAAATATTTATTTGTGTCATGTATCAGATATACTAAGTGACTTTCAATTTCTTCAAAAATCACCTTCTCCAAAATTTGAAGAATCTCAACATTTTTATTTTTCGAAAAACAAGTAACATTTTGGGTGAAATCAAAGAAAAAATATATCCCACCATCTGAATGACAATTAGTCAGTTATTAAAGGTATTTTGCCTAAAAGCACAGTGCAATAAAAACCTTACGTTCAAAACATATAAAATTCACTGACGAACGAATCCAATGAAATGTAAGGATTTGACAGTTTTCAATGGTTTTGTCAATGAGTTTATCGCTGAGGTCGTCGTAAAAGACAAACAGAGACCAAGTTTTTTTAATTTTGAAAAGGACGATTTTTTTAAGAAACTGAGAATCACTCAATATATCTGATAGGAGCTAAGTTTCAAGACGAGCCTGACAATTTTTATTTTTTCGAAAAAATATAAATAAAGATTTTTCCGTCCATTGCCCACTTTATGAATATACCTGTATAACGAAATAATGAAATCAATTTAGGAAATATTTGATGTGGAATTAAATATTTAAAATTTTGGTCAATATATCATATTGTGAAAAAATATTGAATGAATTTTCCTTACCCTATCCTCCTCCTGTAACTACTGTAACATAAATAATATAATTTCTCTGAGATTTTCACATTCCAACTGAAAAATTCAAAGAAAAGATATCATTCGTTTCAGCCCGCGAAATGAATATCATGGAACGCGGCAAATTGCTCACTAAACGTCACATTTGATCCGAGAAACAAAAACAATGATTATTCCCTACGCGATGTTAGAACAAGTAGGAATCAGTGGCGTAGCTTCACGAAATAATTAAATAACAAAATTTTCCATTAAACTATTTACCGCTTGAACTCAACATCTATACAGGGTGATTCATAGATGAAAAAAGAGGCAAGCCTGGGGTAGATTTTGTACAGCAATAAATAATAAAACCTTGATTTGAGAGATTTCCTTTGATGAATTAACTAACGTACAACTTTCATCAGAAAAAGTACATGGTGCAAGTCGCATGACTTCAACGATGCGCATATTATATTCCTACTATTGTATTAGATAATATTATTATAGAATAATTGCAGTTGCATATTTTACAGTTCATGCCACCCATCAACTAGTGTAACCACCTCATATAATTATAGTGTATATCGAAATTGCTTCTAGCTGAGTTGATTTTACTCAACAGTTGATAATAATCATTTCTTCAAAGAACGAGCTCAGAGTACAATTTGTGAATAGAAAAAAGTTAGACCGAAAACACAGAATTTTTACTAGTCGTTTCGAATGTCTAGTGTATCTGAATAAATTACAATACTTTCGGCGTTTAATGTTTCCCAATACCACGAAATTCAACCGCCTACATAAAGAAAATTATCGTAATATAGGTATACCATTTTTATTTAAGGAAGATAGTACTGACAGATTTGGTCATCTTTCAATACTGTTAGCGCAAATTGAAAAGTATTTAGCTAACCACAGAACTTCTAATTAGTTTAAGCATTAATAATTATGGAACATTTCACAGTGCCAAATTCATTTGGAGAGAAATCTTCGATACGGTAATAACGTTTAATTCTAGTCGAAAATTTCACAAATATTGAAAAAACTATTCAAGGGTTAACAGGAAAAAGTAATCCTTCTATTTCGGAGTATCATTGGGAAAATAGACGAGGGGCAACATCGCACCTTCAGGCCAGCTGTCACAACTATCTTACTTAAATAGACTATATATATAGGATGATTCACCTAATTCAAGATATATCAACTTGAAATTTTTGTGGTAGCTACAGTTCAATGTGATCAATTTCCCTAAAAAATTCAATACGCTGTTACTTCCGATTAAACCGGAAGTGATATCAACTTTGCTTTCTCAAATGGAACACCCTGATTATTTTTACATTTTCGAATTCTACGTGAAATTCTGGATCGGTTGCATTTTGAATCGCCCCTTCATCGTGATTTGTTATTGAGATATACATCGATTTGTATGAGCATACCATATTGCTAAAATGGATATTTACAGAGATATCAACAAAAATGTGGAAATACGCTCATTCGTCTCATGTGTATTTTTCACAAGTGTGCCTTGGATGGTTCCAAATTTCGTATTTGTCGAAGAATATGAACATCGATTAGTTCAAAGGTCACTATCTCCACTTCATCTATGGATATTCCTATGCAAACCCATCACGAAACAAATAATATGGCATTAAAAATCGTGCACTGATATACGGATAAAACAAAACCATGTTGTTCACGACAAATAATAATTCTTGTCCGGACACTTTTCAGTCGTCGACTTTTCAATTTCTTCTCTCTATACCTTGAAACCCCAGAGATGGAAATCGAGAGGCGTTAGGTTATGTGACCTCGAAGGCCATTCCCATGGTCCACCTTGCCGGATCCATCAGCCATCAATTTTTATGTAATGTTTCCATTCCAACACAATATGATGGTGCACCATATTTGTTTCTTTTTACATTGGCAATCAATTAAAGTTCATATTGTTCGTCAAACACGAAATTTGGAATCATCCAAAGCACACTTGTGAAAATACACATGAGACGAATGATCGTTTTCCCACCTTTTTGTTGATATCTCTGTAAATATCCATTTTAGCAAAATGGTATACCGATACAAATCGATAGGAATACTAAAATAGCAAACACCCTTTTAAATATTTTGTAAAACTGTTAAGGATAACTGAAAGGATACTCTTTCATTAATGCGTATACAGATATTCTCTATGATGAGAGTTTTAGATAATACAGAAATTTTAGTTAGTCAGTCCATCTGTCAAAATTACTCGAAAAAATGGAATATCTCAAAGACATGTTTCTGGTGATGAAAATATGCATCGTAATTCCAAGGGATTATAGGGAAAATGTCAATAGTAAGAAAAAGTGCATTGATATCTTCAAGTTTATTATTCGAACTAGATTAGCTAGGTCACACGTAATAAAAAAAATGTATTATCTTCACCGAATCATTATTTCCCGAAGTTTTCGTGATTATCCAATCAGCCCAATACCTTCAAAATGATATTTTAGCAAAATAAAATCGTGTTTGATTCTCAAGACTCAATTCTTCAGTGACATGTATGTAATAATTATGAGAAAAGACAAAAATAAAGTTTTTATTTCCTGTACAATAGATCAAATTGTTGGTCTGGTAAAATTTTGATATAATGAACTACCAAGTTGATTCATGAAAAATTTCGAAAATAATGAAATAAACATGTCTGTGATAATTACTAGTTACTATTTACATTTAATTAATAAAATCAATTTGAAACATTGTATTTCAAAGTTTTTCAACACAAATGCATCAACTAATTTCAATGGAAAATATAGATATTTCCATGAGCCCTCAAAATTTTTTGGGCATTCATTATAAAATATCCTGTCCTTATCATGCTGGAAATTATCAAAATAAATTCGAATCTTGATAGACTCGAATTTTCGAAAAATAAAATATTATATAAAACATAAAACAACAATAAAATGAAGTGTGAAGAAAAGCAATGATCAAAATCAAATATCATTCGATGGTAACAAGAAAACGAAATATCTTGAAATAAAATGATAATTGAATTGATTTGAACATTTGACCATGTGCACTGAATGTGAAAGAAAAATAGTTCAAATTATATTTTTTCAAAATTCTATTTCATGTAATTCAGATTTTCTTTCGATACCATCAAATTCCACAAACCAAACAAAATCAAAAAGCAGTTTCACTTGATGCTTCTCCTATTAGGCTCGCTAGCTGTAGGAGGTGGAGGAGGACCTCTTCTATCCAATTCCTCCAAATAATTCAAAATCAGCTGGGTCCTTTCCGACGGAATGTGGTCCAACACTAAATAACGTTTGTCGTTCTTCAAAATGTCCTCGATTTCCTGCATATGGGACTGGTTTTCTCTCAGCGAAGACAAAGATTTGTGAGTTATCAGTTTGCTTTCTTGTAACAGCTCCTTGAATTGGCCCTTCGCTAGGATCAGCTTGTCCTTCATGTAATCCTTGAATTCCCTTTCACACTAAAAATCGCAAAACATTTTTGATGTGGTTATGACACTTGGGGAAAATACAAACCCTTTCGCTTGAAGCAAACTTGGAATATCTTGGATCGTCCCTGATAACTTTCTTGATTTCCTTCCAATTGCTGACCAAGGACACGTCAGGAGTTTCATCCAACAATTCTCTGAAGTTTTGCCGCTTCTTTTTCACGAGTTGCTCGACGTGTTCGTTGAACAACTTTTCTTTGTCTTCCCTGGACAAACTATCTGCTAGATCCCATCTGTGATCCTTTCGAAGAATTCTCTTCACCTCTCGCCAGCTCAGTTCCGAATTCCGAACCAGATCAGACAGGAGGGCATTGAAATGCTAAAAGAAAATAAGTTGATTGTCTGAGTTTATAATTCGATTCGAATATTCATACTTGTACAGCTTCGTCTCTCTTGTGTTGCTCTCTCTCTTTATCTCTATCTCTCATATGAGTTGCTAGAGTTCTTTGGACTTCTTTTTCCCGTTCACGCATGCTAGCCTCGGCTCTAGCTTGCCTATCTTTCTCTTTTTCTTTCTGGTCCTTATCTTTCTCGTCGTCCGACTCTTCTTTTTCAGCATCCTAATAAACGAAAATGTATATTACAGTTTAAACAAACAGAAGAAGTTACAAATGCTTCGAAAAAGATTTTGAACAAAAAACTGATAGTTGAAAATTCGAATTTACCTCTACTTCTTTCCCAGACAAGTCTCCCTCGTTCTTCGATTCATCCTTTTCTTTCTCTTTATCCTTATCTTTATCTTTATCTTTATCCTTCTCCTTTTCCTTCTCTTTTTCCTTCTCTTTATCTTTTTCTCTTTCCCTTTCTTTCTTATCCTTGTCTTTCGATCTTCTCTCCTTATCTTTATCCTTCTTCTTGTGCTTCTCCTTGTCCTTCTTGTGCTCGCGATCCTTTTCTTTGGCTTTCTTCTTCTCTTCTTTGAGCAACTTGCAATATTCGCGGAACAGATCTTCACGGTGGGTGTGAGATTCGACAGCTTTGTACCGCGAATCGGAATCGATTTTACGCTTGACGTCGGACCAGTGGGAATGCCTGTCAATGTCAGAGTGTTCTCGCAGCATGACTATGAAGTCCTTTCGTATCTGTAAATTGAAAATACGACAGTGTTAAGCTAGGCATTGACTATAGTTGTTTGGTAATTTACTGTCGACAAAATAGAGAATATCAGTTATTGAATGGTTAACATTCCACATATAATGCTGAAATTGAAAACAGTATTAGAAATCTGAAAAAAAAATTATAACCTGAAAGGTAAGATTTCATTAGGACCTGAAATAAAAATACAATTCCTTTCTTAAAATGATGATGTAGAATTATCATTAAATAAAAAAATTCAAAATTATTGATCAGATTACATCAAATATGGAATCGAATTAATTTAATATGGTTTTTGAATAGGTGAAATCGGCTGCACATCTCTAATATAATTTTTGAGTATTTTTTAGTATGAAACAGATCCATTAAAATTTGTCAATTTGATATTACCCTGTGAGCTTCACAATAGATATTGGCCTGTTTAAAACTGATACTGAAAATTATTTCCATAGATGAATGTCAGTTTATAAATATTCTACCTAGTATGACAGACTATCAAACCTTCAAAATTATTCACAGAAGATGATGATGAGACATATTCCTACGACTTTTTGTTCAATATATCAATTACTTGAAATGAAAATGACAATTTGCAAAAAAAAATCATTATTGTTACATTCCATAACTTCTTGCAAATTGCCAAATTCGTAAAATAAGAAAGATAAAATAGTTTCAGAACTTCTTCATACAACACCATGATCTATAATAAATATGAAATGGTAATAGGTTACATAATGCCAATGTCACCTGCAATAAAATTCGAATCTTCATTATCTATCAATTCTATCATACAATTAATCGAAAAGTGAATGAATTGTTTCAATTCCACTAAATGAACACACAATTAAAATTCGACTGGTTATTGTTGAACTCAATTTCGGCACTGCAAAGGAAGGCAAGATAGATATATTTTTTTATTTCGCTGCAGCAGATTATATTAACTAACTTGTAAGCTTTAGTACCGTCAAACAAAATTAAGGCCCATCGGTGACAAGTAGCGGCATGACATCGGACAGCAACTCTATGGATGACACAACAGCCCTTTGGTATTGGAGGAAACGAGACAAGATCTGCACACCGCAACTCTTGCAAATGTCATGATGCTAGATAAAAAGACTTGACGTTTACTAATATATCATAGCTTCAAAGTTTCTTTACGTAGAGATATGAATAAGGAAATTTTCTCAACATGTTTTCGGTATCTACATTCGAAATGAGTCAATTCTAGATTTTCATATTTGTGTTTTCCGATAATTATACAACCACGATTAAATTTTTGGTAAACTTGGACCTGTTCATTCTCAAAATTAATTTGAGTTATTCCAATCAATGTTTCGAGAGGGCCTATATCAAAATATCTAATTAGAAAATAAAATCAAGCCTATTTGAGGATTCCTAAGTCTCACTAAATACCAACAAATAATGTTTTTTCGACAATATTCAATTCATCTCTGTCAAGTTTTCATGCATGTTTCCTCGAAAGTTCAAATCAAACAATGAATGTATACAAATTTCAACGACTTTAATAGTTTCCCTTCTTGTGAATTAAAACGATGATTCTTCCTTTTCAAATAATGATCCTTTTTACATACCATATCGATATTCCACGTCATCAGTACAAGAGATACTATTTTAATGAACACCACTGATGCCTTATTTGACAACATGGTTAAGGCCTGTAAATTCAACACTGAATACAAACAATACAAATAAAGTTAATAAAAAAAAACAATTTGGAACTGCAAATAATATAGTGCCCTACAAGGATGAATCTGAAAACCATAACCTAACCACAAACTTTCAACTGTTCCAAATGCAACAGACGTTAATTTCATATCAGTTCGGAATGAATTAAAATTTCCCTTCCTTGTTATATTCGCTATACGATCTAAAAGATGAATAATGATAGTGAAGACAACCATTCCAAAATCTTGAATTTACAATTTTTTGTAATCGAAACACTCTATTCATTATGTTTGAGTCTAAAAGACTGGAAATTATATATTATTGAAAATAAATGAAAATAATGTAATGAAACAGTAATACAAATAACAGATAACAGTTATTGAAGTATTCCTTATTATATTGGAATTTGCAAAACACCTCAAACGAATATTGGTTGGTATATATATAGATATATTGATTTTTTGAGCAAGTATATAAAATGATGAAATTCAAATCTATTGATAGTTACAATATGATTTTATCACTCTGGATTGTTTTATTGTGCGCCTATAATAGATTTAAAGATCGAGGTGGTGCAACTCATGGTTCTTATAGTCTCGTAGTTTCTCCATGAAAATAATCGAAATTTCAAGAGTATTAGAAATATCTCCAAGAAAAAAAATCCAACGTCTTCTTGTACCCTGACCCTGTAAAACTAGACAAGGTCTTCATACAACCCTATCAATTCAATCAATTCAGACTCATTCGGATGATGAATCCCAAAGTTTCTCAATGGAAATCCCATCTTTTATGGAATTGCAAAGATGTGAAATCATATCCGAACTTTTATATCCCAAATTTCAGGACATTTTAAGTTGAAGTCAACCATCACTTACCGTTTCTCTTCGCTGATTTTTTTCTTCTTTCTCCCGTTTTCTAACCTCTATCAGATACTCATTGAAAAGGCTCTCACGTTCGCGCATCTTCTCAACACCTTTAAACCGTTCATCTTTCGCACACTTTTGCGCAAAGTCGCTGAAGGAAGATCTGCAAGACAAATTGCATGTCAGTAAATGATTAGAGATTCCAAAAATGTCAATCACTCACTTGCCATGAAGACTAGCTTCGCTCAATAGTTTCCTGAAAGCGTCTTTCTTCTCTCTCAACTTATTCCGCTTTTCCCTCCTTTCCTCCTCGGCCCTCTCTTTCACGTACTTCTCAAACACCTGTTTTCTCTCTTTTGATGTCAACAGTAAATATCTGTGATCGAATACTATCTTGTGCAGTTCCTTTTCCCAAGTGCTGAAAGCAGATACCTGTTTTTCTGTCAGCATCTCTTTGAACAATTTAATTCTAGTATCCAAAGGTATGACAGCTCGTTCTTTAGCTGCCCGCACCTCCGCTTCAATGGCAGCTTCTTTGCCGATGTCGATTTTTTTGGCTGCCGTCGTAGAACCGTTCGTACTTGACTGCGATAAAGTGGAATCATCCAATTTGGCTTTCTTGATGGGAGTCTCTTCCACATCGCTGTCGCTTTCATCAGAAGACCGTTTCTTTTGCGGCGATTTGGGCATTTCGGTTTTGGAAGCGTTCGAGAGGGTGTCCGGAGGATTAGCTACCATCTTGTCTACATCGGTGCGCTTCAACAGCTCCTCTGGTCTTTCCCACACAGACGTCCTTGAGGATGGATTGTAGAAGAAAACTCGGCCGTCGCCTGTCCAAACGACACACCTAAAAAATATATGTTATTGATATAACTGAAATAGTTTGCCTATTTTAGCAATATCTGGTTAGTCAGTCTCTTGTCAAAATTGATAGTATTAGAATTACTATTTCAAAAGCCTCTCTATGGCTAATATATAATAAACAGATTAAATCTCGTTCATTGTAGGAAATCGTAATCAACTTGACCATTTACTCGCAGCAGGTCGCTCATTTCAATACTCTAAAGTATAGATACTTTTATATGTACGATATTTTTCACCCGATACTTCTCATGAGTACAGTATCGATACTTTCGATTCGATACTATGTCCCTTCTCACGCTCTGATAGCTGTCTTCAAAACTGATTCTAGTATAGGACATGTTATATACGCTACCTCTCACAGTTTAGGAATAATTTGTTTCAAGACTAGCAAATTTTTTTGTAGCATGTTCGAAGGTAATGTTTTTTGCAACATGTATGCAATATTCATTCATATGGTAAAAAAATTTAACTGATAGTAGAGAGGACCAAAATGAGGATTGAGCGCAACATTGCTTATACTAATGTTGATGGTTAAAAAGATACAGTGCGTTCAAAGTTGAAATTTTATTCGCAAATTTCTTAATAGCTTCGACAGTTTTTATGATATCGGTTTCTCAAAACTAACTATTTGCTTGTCTGACAGCAACCTACTTGTTTCTTCTTGAAAGAATTATTAGAATTCATTTGTGACTTCAATACTTAAAATCGGGTTTATCGTAAAAACGGAAAGGTTTTTCGACTTTTTTGTTCAAAATGTTGTTTTTTGACGGACAAAAAAGTTGTGCGTCAAAGCGGGTAAGTGGCGCCCTCCAAGGACTACGTTAGTAGTATCTTTTTAACCATCAGCGATATTGCGCTCATTCGTCATACTTTGGTCCTCTCTACTCTCAGTTTCATTTTTTTTACCATATTAATGAAACACCCTATATAGTTGAGATTTTGAAACTGGGCCGTTACAAATTATTTCATGAATTATTCTGAAAATTGAGAATTTGACTCACCATGGTGTTCCTGATACAGGCGAACTGGACACCGGCCTCGACTTATCCTGCGCCTTCAACTCCTTCGCTTTCTCTTCCTCCTCCTTCTTCTTCTTGATCTCCTCCTGCAGCTTTCTGATCTTCTCCGCCGTCGACTCCTTCTCCTCTTTGGCCGCTTCTCCATTCGTCACAGTTACCTGACTCCCTTGACCGTTTATCTTACCTGAATCGGAAGACGGCTCCATGGCCGGACGAGTGGAAACGCCCTGGGCTGCTGCCAATTTTGCCGCTGTAAATTATAGCAGAGTGAATAATAATAATAATGATATTTGTTCGTGCCATGAATTTTTGAATATTACATAAATGGAGAAAAGGAATATATATTTTTATAAAGTTTTCTTTTAGGCTTCGCAATTTCCATATGATGATTTTTCTTTGGTGACAATGACAAAATCTATCTAATTTTTTTCTCTCTCTCTCTATCTCATAATTGTTTTCATGTACTTACTTTCAAGATCCTTCAATGCTTGAGGTTTTTCCCACACAGATTCTCCCTTCTTGGCATTGTAATAGTAAAATCTGCCATCAGGAGCTTTGTGTTCAGTCCATTCAGATGCTCTAGCGATGATTTCTGGATCTACCTTTGACATGACAGCTGCCTCGTCAATTGCTGCCATGGCTCCTGGCATACCTGAAAAATTTTCAATGTGATGGTAATTCTTAGAATTCGAATTTCAGTTTGCTGTCATTTATCACTCCCACATGAATAATTCCATCCAAATTTTAGTTTCCTCACCCCAAGGAATAATCAAAAAATTTCTTTTACACCTATCAAATAATGAATATTAAAATTGGGTAACAAAGTTACAGCTTTGAAATCTCACAAGGATATTATTGTTGTCAGCTGGACATTTTTCATCTTAGTCAACAAACCTATCTTAGATGTTAGATGTCACAGAAATTGATAAAGGAAAAATGTTCAAGACTATCAAGGAAACATTTTTCTGACCAACATAGTGGTTAACTTTTGGAATACTGTACAGTCTCCTAGAATTAATTCGTTCAAAAACAACATGGACTGGGAATTGCCTTCTATTAGGCATCGGGACACCCATCATGGACAATAATCGGTCTGTAATTTTTTTTCTGAATATTTCAATCACTATACTCGGAGCTTTTTTTTATTATTTTTTACTTCATTGAAGATTTGAATTATCATTCAATGAACAAATTTTGAAATCCAATAGTCTCGTTGGTGTTAACTAATAATAATAAATTTTTAAATAAATACAGTAAACAAAGCAACACAAACCTGAAATCAATCCAGTAGTCATGGGCCAAGAAGCCCCTTGAGGCGCACCCGGCCACCCCGGCTGCCCTAGAGGCGACCATCCCGGAGGAGGCAATCCAAATGGCGGCGCACCAAACTGACCGGGGGGTCCTCCAAACGGTGTCATGCCAGGAGGCGGGCCGAGAAGGGCATGCGGTGGTAGTACTGAGTTAGCAGTGCTCTGTTTGGATGGGTCCTGCTTGTGTTCTTCAGGATCTAAAATATATTCAATTTTTATTCTCAAGTACATGTTCTTGATTCATTCATTCAACTATCTATTTATGTGAAGAAGCATTTTCCATTGAAAATATGTTTTATCAAATATGCACTTACCTTCTTGTTTGTTAGTAACACTTGCTTGGGCAAGGGCTGCCTGGGCAGCTGTGGACGTGTTCTGTGCAACTGTACCTGTTGTTGCTGCATGAGCCATTGCCTCCACCTGATCCTGTGAAATTACCTTGACGTTTGGTCCATCAGGCTTTGTCCATGTTGTTTCTCTGGTTCTGGCATTGTAATAGTAAGACTTACCCTCAGATGTTTTTGTCTCTACCCACATTTCAGCATTCAAATCTAGTCCCTACAAGAATAAATCAAAGTTCAAATTTATGACTACAATATACTAATGTAATTTGTTGTTGAGAAAATTTTCTAGAAATATAAGACTTTATGAACCATTTCCAACTCATGATGTTTAAATAAATAATTTAAAGCAACCAACACATCTTCCGAGTTAAAACTGTTATATTTTTTACCATATTAGAAGCAGCAGTTGAAGATCCACCTGGTTGCTGCTGTATATTATTCATATTCCCAGATAGGCCCATCACAGACCCCTGACTTTGTCCAGATGCAGCTGGAACTCCATTTGAATTTCCTGTTCCATTATGTCCTCCAGGTGGCCCACTGCCTGGAGGACCCCCTAGTGGACCACGTGGAGGCATGCCCAGTCCCATCAATGGAGGGGGCCCAGCACCTGGAGGGCCTCCCCAATTGGGGCCTCCAAAATTAGGTGGGCCATTATACCCAGGTGGGGGATTTCTTGGAGGTCCCCTGAACATTGGACCTCTACCTCGAAATGGTGGAGGGGGAGGTCCACCAGGACCAAATCCTCTGCCTCGGAATCTGGGGTGTTCACCTCTAAGACCTGGAGGAGGTCCTGGCCAGCGAGGTGGTGGTCCTTTACTAAAATACATTTTTTGTATGAATAAGAAAAAAATCCATTGACAAAATATAAACAATATAATTTGTTTTTCATTTGAAAATTTTCAAACAAAAACTATCAGGTTGATGAATTTTTAATTGGCCATTTCAACAGTTTTTATATCGGTTTCTCTGACACTAGAATATCAACTATTTGCTTGTCTGACAGCAACCTACTTGTTTTTTCTTGATAAAATTATTTATTATTATTCAATACTTGGATTCGGTTTATCGTAAAGACTGTAAGGTTTTTCGACTTTTTCCAGGAATACTTTTTCGTTCAAAAGATAACAGAGTTTAATGAATGTTTGATTGAAAATGTGTTGGTGAAAAAGCTGTATTATTATGGTATCAGGGGCCTTGCAGTAGATATTTTTTTGAATCCTATCTTAGTGATAACTCTCAATGTGTTAGACTGGGTGGTGATCTTCCTGATAGTAAGATAGTTTCTTGTCTCGATTCTGGGCCCCCTCCTCTTTTTAGTGTATATTAATGACCTATACTAATGTACCTCACTGACAAAGAGTGTCCTTTTTGCAGACGACACAACATTTATCTGCCAGTGCTAACCTGGAGAAACTAAGTACTTGATCTGATGATATTTTGAAGATATATTATAGCCCAATCCTGGTTCACATCAAATGAACTGAAAATCAAGTTTGGAAAAAATCTGTCTCTTATCGTTTTTTCTAAATCAACTAATCCTCAGGGAAATACAGTCAAATTACTTGGCATACAACTTGATGACAGACTGAACTGGGCTCATCATATTGTATCCTTAGTGAAAAAATTATCTAGTGTCACCTTTATGATTCGACGTCTAAAGGGTAGTGGTAGTTTGCATGTACTCAAATCTTGTTACTTTATTCCAAAGCCACATGGCTTATGGTATTTTATTATGGGTGACTCATGCCACACACATAAACCATTTAAATTACAAAAAAGAGTAATTAGATTCATGACAGGTATACATCATCACTACCACTGTTGCCCTCTTTTTGTTAATCCTCAAATTATGCAACTTCCCACTTTATTTATATTTTCATCCTTACTTGAAATGTATAAGAACAGAAGCAAATATACTGTGCAATCAGAAAGTCACCCTTACTAAACTTGCAACGGAAACTCCATTGCAACAAAAAAATTGCATCTGGCTGTTATGCAGTTCGAGTTGTTTCAGATGACCTCAATCAATCCTCAGCCAGAATTGTGTACTTTTTCTTGATCGAGTCCCATTTGAGATATGGAATTGCCTTTTGGGGCTTATGTAGTCAGCAACTACTAAATTCAGTATTCGTTTTGCAAAAAAGGGCTGTCAGATGCATTTGTAAAGCAAAATCACAAGATCACTGCAAGCCACTTTTCATCAGTCAGAAAATTCTAACTTTACCTTGTATGTTCCTTTTGGAAACCGTGTGTCTAATACACAAAAAGTATTCAAATACAGCAGTGAATAATGACAGACGATACCATACAAGAGGAAGTCGGGATCTACCCCTGCCAATACCAAAATTAGCAATTACAAAATTTTCTTTGATATATGAGAGCAAGAAAATATATAACCATCTCCCAATGTACTATAGGGAAATAACAAATTTAAAAAAGTTCAGGAAATCAGTTAAAGAGGTATTTCTGCAAAGAGCCTACTATGACTTGAAGGAATATTACATTGATGAATTTTAAAGCTTAATTACTTCCATTGCTTACTTATCTGGATTGCGTTATTTATTTATTTATCTGTAATGTTTGATATATTTTCTGTAATGTTTTATTTATATTCGTTTGGGTACACATGTTTTAACTCTATAATGATTGTTCATTATATTTCATATAATTTTATATTTTTAATATTTCTGACTTTATAAAATTACACTTACTTTGTCAATAAGAATTACTTCTTGGACAATAAAGCATGATTGATTGATTGATTGATTGATTGAACACCTAGGTTTACACTACAGATGTCACAAAATAATTATCTGAATTTGTACCTTTATAGCAAATTACCTTCCAGTATAAAGTGCCTCAACTTATACCAGTTTAAAATAGAATCAGAGCTTTCTTCCTAATGAAATATTTTTATAGGATCAAGGAATATCTTGATCTGAGTGTGACTGAACTGGAACTCTTGTGATGGACGCTAAGTGTTTGTATATTTTATTAACTGTTTGTACTTTTTCTGTATTCATGTCTGTGTACAATTATGTTATTATTACTATTTTGACTAACCACTAATTCTATGTTCATTAACTTGGAAATAAATATCTATGTATCTTATTTTGTATTATAAGCTCTCATACAAGCTTCAGTGGAAATTAAAACACTAAAATCGACAATCAGAAAAAAGTGGACTCCTAATTTTTATAGTAGGTTTATAATTCAATTTTTCAGTTCGCAAGTCAATTCGTTACCCTTTGATACATTCAAAAAATTCATCACCATTACCAAAGTGGAAATTGAATAGAAGGAATGGAATAAAGTAGTATACAAACTCACCCAAATCCTCCACGACCTCTTCCTCTGGGCATAAATTCCTTCGACATATCAATATCGTTGTCGAATCCGATATCTTCTTCAAAATTTTCGTCCGCCATGTCGGCTCCATCGGTGAGATTTTCATCACTCATGTTATATTACTAGAGCTCTATTTATATTTTTATTCGAGAACTAACTATGCTTTTGAATAAATGCCCATCAAGAATTACTTCTTTTAAGAAATTAAATTAGAAAATAGGAGAGCTTCAATATAGCATCATTCATTAACATCATATACTTCTAGCACAGACTTCTAGCAAGTGTCAACTGTCAGAGGTGTATTGTGATTTTACGATCTGTGATTTCGGAGCTGTTCCGTTACGAGTTTGTCACAGGCACAGGCACGATATATCGTACCGTACCACAGAGTTCACTGCACTTTTTATGTATGTCATAATTTGGAGTGCGCATGTTCACACACGATTCGATTGCGCGTGGACAAGTTAGGCAGGGCAGGACTTCTGTATTTTAACCACGAATCGTACTAGAGAAGCTGTTACAGTGTCACCACATTATAAGTAAACATATCGAGAATAAGTAAAAGCTGTGTTGTTACAGTGATAGTGATTTCATAAGTGTATTTTTTGTATTTGTAAGGAGATGAGAAAATGGTGGTCTATTGTTTCTATAGCTAATACTAGAGATTACTATAACAAATTGAGTTTCTTCAGATTTCCAAAAGACGAAAAAAAAGTGAGATAGACTGTATATTCATCCACATTATTGAAGGTTATATTTTGTATTCAAGATTTGGGAAATGGCTTCAAGCTGCGCTAAACTTGAGTGGTCGACCCTAGCTACCGAAATATACAACTGAATATTGCTATAATTATCTCACGGTTTGGTAAAGTCACTTCGAAGAAAATATGTTCGCTGGAATGTCACATGACAGGTTGAATATTGATGCAGTTCCAGTTTTATGTACACATTATCGTTATATATTATAATTCGGTATTGATTAATCTTATTTTTTTGGAAAACGGTATTTATCATTTATTATAGTATCTTCATATCGATTCAATTCCTAGGACTCACTATTTCTTGAAGTCGGACCCGGTGGCATTTGAATTCGTAAAAATTTTACATTGGCGGGACAGCTCATCAATGATTGAACAGAGCGATGGCTCACAGATCTGCGCAAGCAGGCAGAACACACAGTGGGTGCGTTCCATTAAGCGCTCACAACGATCACGCTCACGACCACGAATTTTGTCGTTCCACTTGGTTCTGTGCGTCATCGAAACGCTCACGCCGACCCACCTATTGAGATGGGTCGTCGTGAGCATGAATCATGACGTCATTCATGACATTTTCGCCACGACCCCAACGATCGTGGTCGCCATGTGGAACGTCTGAATGAGTGTTTTGGGCGTTGTGAGCGCTTAATGGAACGCACCCAAAGTATATATATGTACCACAGAGCATGATCACAGAGTATATATTGGGTGCGTTCCATTTAGCGCTCACAACGATCACGCTCACGACCACGAATTTTGTTGTTCCACTTGGTTCTGTGCGTCATCGAAACGCTCACGCCGACCCACCTATTGAGATGGGTCGTCGTGAGCATGAATCATGACGTCATTCATGACATTTTCGCCACGACCCCAACGATCGTGGTCGCCATGTGGAACGTCTGAATGAGTGTTTTGGGCGTTGTGAGCGCTTAATGGAACGCACCCATTGTGCCTGTGCCCTGCCTGTGCCATTCACAAACTACATGGTTTACCATTGTGATTACAGTAGGCCAAACTGAATTCAACGACTGTAATATTTATATGTTGTGAAAATAAATGCCATGGATGCCAAGGTAGATGATTTTTTGAACGAAATCGATGAAATTGCTCCTGTATTACAGAAGAAAATAGTTGAAAACACCGAAATTGATGAACCAGTTGGTGAGTTCTTAGAAAATACTACAAATTCATTCTGAATGAACAACCAAATACTATATTTTCCAAATTTGAACTAGCCAGCGAATCTGAATTATTTTCAGTTTGGCAAAAGTGTTTTGATGAACTCACTGGGTTCTCATATTATTGGAACATCAAAACCGATCAAGTAACCTGGAATACCCCTGATGATTACAAAGAAGCCAAAATTGCTAAAACCGATAAGAAAAGGCATGGAATGTATATTCCACCAAAAGTTGCACCAATATTTCCAGGGATTAGCGCTATCACTGCAGTTCCCCAAGATTCTATAAAAATATATTCCATTGGTGAAAGCTCTACTACAAAAACTACACCAATAATTCAAAAAAAAGAAGCACCAAAACTTGTGAAAAGGTCAAAAAAGAAGAACAGTGATTCAGAGGATGAGTAAATACTTGATTTTTTGTTTGTAATTTTCTACACAGGCTTTATTTTTCAGGAAAATTGTATTGATATCTTCTTATGGCAGTGATACAGATTCAGAAGATGAGCCCCAAGAAAAAAAAATCAAGAATGTTAGTTCACTCTACTTAAATTTATATCCTTCGAATATATTGTTGAAATCAGAAATTTCAGTAGAATCATACATATCTATTTTTTTTTCAAAAATATATCATAAAAACATCAAATATGCATGATGACAAGATCTTCAGATGTTGCTAAATGCAATAGATGAATCCAAAGTTTTCAATCTGACTATTTAAAATATTTGACCTGTGATGATTTGCTGCTAGAGATCTCCAATTTCAATGTAGAGATTTCGCAGTTTCTGAGGCCACTTCCAAATTTGTTTTTAAATATTTTTCAATAAATCAATTGTTGCAGGACACGAATTTACCTACATCAATTGTTGATGAGAATGATCTTTCTGAAGAAGATGATGATGATTTAGATATCTTGGCAAAAATACAGAAAAAAGCAAAAGAATTGAAAGAATTAGGAGGGGATTTACCACCAGGAGTCAAGGATGTAGTAAATACTGTTAAAGATGAAACTAAACCACCAGAAAATGATAAAAAACAGGCAATTTCTGGCTTCTCTTTAGTAGCAGGTTATAGTGATAGTGAGGAAGAAAATGACGAAATAAAAACAGTATTCCAAACTGAACAAATACCTGTGTTAACATCGCATAGTACATTATTTCCAATTCATAAACCTATTGACGTTAAGGATTTCGTTGAACCAAAGAATGAACAGATAGCAGCAGTTGAAAATGATTTCAACAGTAAAGCATTCAAGAGAAAAAAGAGGATAGGAGTAGCATTAGTAAATACTGTGAAAAAGAGGAATGAAGATATCTTATGTGAGGAGAGGAAAGGATTTGGATTTGAAAAAGATTTGAATCCTGAAGTGAGCAGTAGTACTGATAATATTTACCCTGGTTTTCAAAAAGGAGGTGTTATGTTTGTGAAGTCAGATATTCTGAATCCGACATCACCTGAAGAATTCAAAAAAACCACCAAGATAGATAACAAAAAAGAAGATGTGAAAATTAATAAAGATGAAGTTGATGAAATGTATACAACACTCAAAGAAAAACTTCTATTTTTGAATGTGGGAAATTCAAATGTTCCTGTTGTGCAAACAATGGTTATTCAAGCAGAGGTATGTTTTATATGAGAAGAATTATTTTCACAAATATATTGTCTATTTGTAAATGAATTTGAATGATATGCCATCTGGTGACAGAAAAGAATACCTAGAAATCTTGACATAGTTTTTCTCCAATCTATGCTTTCTATATGTATTGATGAAAACTATGAGTACTTTGAATCACAATCAATTTCCATGCTTTTTCTCAAGCTGGTTATGAATATCAAGAATGGATAGAAGGAAAATCTGTTAAAACTGATTAGAGGTCATATCTTTCAACATTCAAGCATCATATTGTTCTGGTATTAACAAAATTAATAATAATAGTTGAAAAATAATTGTACCTTTTCAAAACTATAATTTATGAAATGCTACCCATTCAGAGCATAGTTTTTAATGTTTCATTATTAGATTTTTAGGAGTTTCTGAAATCATTAAAATCTGCCAAAATGTTTTGAAAGCTTTCAATATGTTAGAATATTCCAACAACTTGCTCTACTTCAAGACCAAAATTCAAAAACTCCAAAAGAGAATGCAAATGCTCACAGTAAAGTTCACATCCAAAACATTGAACATGGAATTATCCAATTGAGCCTCTTTTATTCTAAGTGAGATTGCTAAAAGAAATTAACGTATAGTTTTAGATTTTAATCTGTTTTTTTTTCTCTCCGCTCTAAGAGAACAAGTTTTTCAACTATTATATGCATTACAATGAAAAGGTAACTCTCCGCTGGCTGAAGGACCCCAGTCGATGGCCAACTGATTGTATTATTATATTTATTATGACCAAAAAAGTACGTTTATTATTATTGTGTTAGAATAGTGCTTGATTGTAGAGGTGTTGTTATACAAAAACCAATATGCCTTTGTCGTAGCATCAGGTTTTATTCTCAGAATAAATCTAATGGTACAGTTGAATTCATGGCAGGTGTTTTTCCTGGAGGTTTAATCACCTTTATTAGTGAACCCTATGGTGAAAGTGCATCTGATAAAACTACCTTCAATCAAAACGACTTAATTTTGAAATTGCAAAGTTCATAGGATGCTATTATGCAAGATTAGATAAAGTCGATACATCACATTTGTAATCAATTCTCAAAAGACAAAGACAATAAGCTCATAATTCATTCCATAACATTAATCATAATTTTGTCTGCGATGAGAAATTCAACTTTTCACATAACTGGTTGTGTTTGTGACTTCGAGGTACCCCAAGTATTCCAATGAACTAAATTTCGCCATATGAATCTAAAAACAAAATAAGTCGCGAATCAACAGTTAAATTTGATCACAATGATGGTGATAGGGTGAGCAAGTTTATTGGTTGTTTGGACAACTTTTAGATTGTTAATCATACTGAACAAGAACATATATTAGTTATAATCTCGAGACTAAGTAGAATATTTGTTCCAGACATTATTCAATGCAATGAATGAAGGTGGCCTGAAACTGTCCTATCTTCAGAATTGGTTAAAAGAAATGTGTTCCGAACTAGTCAAATTAGAAAAAGAAGCTACACCGGATGGTTGGCTCCTAAAGTGGGATAGGTATGACTACTATAACATTCTTTAATTTTCTGATCCATACCTCAACCTTACTATCCATGATCATCCCAAATTATTTCCATAATGATTGTATAGATTTCCATGATGAGGCCATTGAAACTTTTATGGTAAGTCGTCATTCAATTTTTTTTTCTAATGAGATTCTCGATTGAATTAATGCAAATGGGCAGAAAATTTCAACCGATAATCCTTTTTCATATAGGAAATGTTTTTTGATTCATTCAGACGTATTGAAAAGCTACTAGGAAATCATGACTGAAGAAATCTTACTTGTCAATTAAGAAAAACATTCATATTAGTGATATAACCAATAGGATGACTCTAATGGAAGCAAATATACTGTGCAATCAGAAAGTCACCCTTACTAAACTTGCAACGGAAACTCCATTGCAACAAAAAAATTGCATCTGGCTGTTATGCAGTTCGAGTTGTTTCAGATGACCTCAATCAATCCTCAGCCAGAATTGTGTACTTTTTCTTGATCGAGTCCCATTTGAGATATGGAATTGCCTTTTGGGGCTTATGTAGTCAGCAACTACTAAATTCAGTATTCGTTTTGCAAAAAAGGGCTGTCAGATGCATTTGTAAAGCAAAATCACAAGATCACTGCAAGCCACTTTTCATCAGTCAGAAAATTCTAACTTTACCTTGTATGTTCCTTTTGGAAACCGTGTGTCTAATACACAAAAAGTATTCAAATACAGCAGTGAATAATGACAGACGATACCATACAAGAGGAAGTCGGGATCTACCCCTGCCAATACCAAAATTAGCAATTACAAAATTTTCTTTGATATATGAGAGCAAGAAAATATATAACCATCTCCCAATGTACTATAGGGAAATAACAAATTTAAAAAAGTTCAGGAAATCAGTTAAAGAGGTATTTCTGCAAAGAGCCTACTATGACTTGAAGGAATATTACATTGATGAATTTTAAAGCTTAATTACTTCCATTGCTTACTTATCTGGATTGCGTTATTTATTTATTTATCTGTAATGTTTGATATATTTTCTGTAATGTTTTATTTATATTCGTTTGGGTACACATGTTTTAACTCTATAATGATTGTTCATTATATTTCATATAATTTTATATTTTTAATATTTCTGACTTTATAAAATTACACTTACTTTGTCAATAAGAATTACTTCTTGGACAATAAAGCATGATTGATTGATTGATTGATTGATTGAACACCTAGGTTTACACTACAGATGTCACAAAATAATTATCTGAATTTGTACCTTTATAGCAAATTACCTTCCAGTATAAAGTGCCTCAACTTATACCAGTTTAAAATAGAATCAGAGCTTTCTTCCTAATGAAATATTTTTATAGGATCAAGGAATATCTTGATCTGAGTGTGACTGAACTGGAACTCTTGTGATGGACGCTAAGTGTTTGTATATTTTATTAACTGTTTGTACTTTTTCTGTATTCATGTCTGTGTACAATTATGTTATTATTACTATTTTGACTAACCACTAATTCTATGTTCATTAACTTGGAAATAAATATCTATGTATCTTATTTTGTATTATAAGCTCTCATACAAGCTTCAGTGGAAATTAAAACACTAAAATCGACAATCAGAAAAAAGTGGACTCCTAATTTTTATAGTAGGTTTATAATTCAATTTTTCAGTTCGCAAGTCAATTCGTTACCCTTTGATACATTCAAAAAATTCATCACCATTACCAAAGTGGAAATTGAATAGAAGGAATGGAATAAAGTAGTATACAAACTCACCCAAATCCTCCACGACCTCTTCCTCTGGGCATAAATTCCTTCGACATATCAATATCGTTGTCGAATCCGATATCTTCTTCAAAATTTTCGTCCGCCATGTCGGCTCCATCGGTGAGATTTTCATCACTCATGTTATATTACTAGAGCTCTATTTATATTTTTATTCGAGAACTAACTATGCTTTTGAATAAATGCCCATCAAGAATTACTTCTTTTAAGAAATTAAATTAGAAAATAGGAGAGCTTCAATATAGCATCATTCATTAACATCATATACTTCTAGCACAGACTTCTAGCAAGTGTCAACTGTCAGAGGTGTATTGTGATTTTACGATCTGTGATTTCGGAGCTGTTCCGTTACGAGTTTGTCACAGGCACAGGCACGATATATCGTACCGTACCACAGAGTTCACTGCACTTTTTATGTATGTCATAATTTGGAGTGCGCATGTTCACACACGATTCGATTGCGCGTGGACAAGTTAGGCAGGGCAGGACTTCTGTATTTTAACCACGAATCGTACTAGAGAAGCTGTTACAGTGTCACCACATTATAAGTAAACATATCGAGAATAAGTAAAAGCTGTGTTGTTACAGTGATAGTGATTTCATAAGTGTATTTTTTGTATTTGTAAGGAGATGAGAAAATGGTGGTCTATTGTTTCTATAGCTAATACTAGAGATTACTATAACAAATTGAGTTTCTTCAGATTTCCAAAAGACGAAAAAAAAGTGAGATAGACTGTATATTCATCCACATTATTGAAGGTTATATTTTGTATTCAAGATTTGGGAAATGGCTTCAAGCTGCGCTAAACTTGAGTGGTCGACCCTAGCTACCGAAATATACAACTGAATATTGCTATAATTATCTCACGGTTTGGTAAAGTCACTTCGAAGAAAATATGTTCGCTGGAATGTCACATGACAGGTTGAATATTGATGCAGTTCCAGTTTTATGTACACATTATCGTTATATATTATAATTCGGTATTGATTAATCTTATTTTTTTGGAAAACGGTATTTATCATTTATTATAGTATCTTCATATCGATTCAATTCCTAGGACTCACTATTTCTTGAAGTCGGACCCGGTGGCATTTGAATTCGTAAAAATTTTACATTGGCGGGACAGCTCATCAATGATTGAACAGAGCGATGGCTCACAGATCTGCGCAAGCAGGCAGAACACACAGTGGGTGCGTTCCATTAAGCGCTCACAACGATCACGCTCACGACCACGAATTTTGTCGTTCCACTTGGTTCTGTGCGTCATCGAAACGCTCACGCCGACCCACCTATTGAGATGGGTCGTCGTGAGCATGAATCATGACGTCATTCATGACATTTTCGCCACGACCCCAACGATCGTGGTCGCCATGTGGAACGTCTGAATGAGTGTTTTGGGCGTTGTGAGCGCTTAATGGAACGCACCCAAAGTATATATATGTACCACAGAGCATGATCACAGAGTATATATTGGGTGCGTTCCATTTAGCGCTCACAACGATCACGCTCACGACCACGAATTTTGTTGTTCCACTTGGTTCTGTGCGTCATCGAAACGCTCACGCCGACCCACCTATTGAGATGGGTCGTCGTGAGCATGAATCATGACGTCATTCATGACATTTTCGCCACGACCCCAACGATCGTGGTCGCCATGTGGAACGTCTGAATGAGTGTTTTGGGCGTTGTGAGCGCTTAATGGAACGCACCCATTGTGCCTGTGCCCTGCCTGTGCCATTCACAAACTACATGGTTTACCATTGTGATTACAGTAGGCCAAACTGAATTCAACGACTGTAATATTTATATGTTGTGAAAATAAATGCCATGGATGCCAAGGTAGATGATTTTTTGAACGAAATCGATGAAATTGCTCCTGTATTACAGAAGAAAATAGTTGAAAACACCGAAATTGATGAACCAGTTGGTGAGTTCTTAGAAAATACTACAAATTCATTCTGAATGAACAACCAAATACTATATTTTCCAAATTTGAACTAGCCAGCGAATCTGAATTATTTTCAGTTTGGCAAAAGTGTTTTGATGAACTCACTGGGTTCTCATATTATTGGAACATCAAAACCGATCAAGTAACCTGGAATACCCCTGATGATTACAAAGAAGCCAAAATTGCTAAAACCGATAAGAAAAGGCATGGAATGTATATTCCACCAAAAGTTGCACCAATATTTCCAGGGATTAGCGCTATCACTGCAGTTCCCCAAGATTCTATAAAAATATATTCCATTGGTGAAAGCTCTACTACAAAAACTACACCAATAATTCAAAAAAAAGAAGCACCAAAACTTGTGAAAAGGTCAAAAAAGAAGAACAGTGATTCAGAGGATGAGTAAATACTTGATTTTTTGTTTGTAATTTTCTACACAGGCTTTATTTTTCAGGAAAATTGTATTGATATCTTCTTATGGCAGTGATACAGATTCAGAAGATGAGCCCCAAGAAAAAAAAATCAAGAATGTTAGTTCACTCTACTTAAATTTATATCCTTCGAATATATTGTTGAAATCAGAAATTTCAGTAGAATCATACATATCTATTTTTTTTTCAAAAATATATCATAAAAACATCAAATATGCATGATGACAAGATCTTCAGATGTTGCTAAATGCAATAGATGAATCCAAAGTTTTCAATCTGACTATTTAAAATATTTGACCTGTGATGATTTGCTGCTAGAGATCTCCAATTTCAATGTAGAGATTTCGCAGTTTCTGAGGCCACTTCCAAATTTGTTTTTAAATATTTTTCAATAAATCAATTGTTGCAGGACACGAATTTACCTACATCAATTGTTGATGAGAATGATCTTTCTGAAGAAGATGATGATGATTTAGATATCTTGGCAAAAATACAGAAAAAAGCAAAAGAATTGAAAGAATTAGGAGGGGATTTACCACCAGGAGTCAAGGATGTAGTAAATACTGTTAAAGATGAAACTAAACCACCAGAAAATGATAAAAAACAGGCAATTTCTGGCTTCTCTTTAGTAGCAGGTTATAGTGATAGTGAGGAAGAAAATGACGAAATAAAAACAGTATTCCAAACTGAACAAATACCTGTGTTAACATCGCATAGTACATTATTTCCAATTCATAAACCTATTGACGTTAAGGATTTCGTTGAACCAAAGAATGAACAGATAGCAGCAGTTGAAAATGATTTCAACAGTAAAGCATTCAAGAGAAAAAAGAGGATAGGAGTAGCATTAGTAAATACTGTGAAAAAGAGGAATGAAGATATCTTATGTGAGGAGAGGAAAGGATTTGGATTTGAAAAAGATTTGAATCCTGAAGTGAGCAGTAGTACTGATAATATTTACCCTGGTTTTCAAAAAGGAGGTGTTATGTTTGTGAAGTCAGATATTCTGAATCCGACATCACCTGAAGAATTCAAAAAAACCACCAAGATAGATAACAAAAAAGAAGATGTGAAAATTAATAAAGATGAAGTTGATGAAATGTATACAACACTCAAAGAAAAACTTCTATTTTTGAATGTGGGAAATTCAAATGTTCCTGTTGTGCAAACAATGGTTATTCAAGCAGAGGTATGTTTTATATGAGAAGAATTATTTTCACAAATATATTGTCTATTTGTAAATGAATTTGAATGATATGCCATCTGGTGACAGAAAAGAATACCTAGAAATCTTGACATAGTTTTTCTCCAATCTATGCTTTCTATATGTATTGATGAAAACTATGAGTACTTTGAATCACAATCAATTTCCATGCTTTTTCTCAAGCTGGTTATGAATATCAAGAATGGATAGAAGGAAAATCTGTTAAAACTGATTAGAGGTCATATCTTTCAACATTCAAGCATCATATTGTTCTGGTATTAACAAAATTAATAATAATAGTTGAAAAATAATTGTACCTTTTCAAAACTATAATTTATGAAATGCTACCCATTCAGAGCATAGTTTTTAATGTTTCATTATTAGATTTTTAGGAGTTTCTGAAATCATTAAAATCTGCCAAAATGTTTTGAAAGCTTTCAATATGTTAGAATATTCCAACAACTTGCTCTACTTCAAGACCAAAATTCAAAAACTCCAAAAGAGAATGCAAATGCTCACAGTAAAGTTCACATCCAAAACATTGAACATGGAATTATCCAATTGAGCCTCTTTTATTCTAAGTGAGATTGCTAAAAGAAATTAACGTATAGTTTTAGATTTTAATCTGTTTTTTTTTCTCTCCGCTCTAAGAGAACAAGTTTTTCAACTATTATATGCATTACAATGAAAAGGTAACTCTCCGCTGGCTGAAGGACCCCAGTCGATGGCCAACTGATTGTATTATTATATTTATTATGACCAAAAAAGTACGTTTATTATTATTGTGTTAGAATAGTGCTTGATTGTAGAGGTGTTGTTATACAAAAACCAATATGCCTTTGTCGTAGCATCAGGTTTTATTCTCAGAATAAATCTAATGGTACAGTTGAATTCATGGCAGGTGTTTTTCCTGGAGGTTTAATCACCTTTATTAGTGAACCCTATGGTGAAAGTGCATCTGATAAAACTACCTTCAATCAAAACGACTTAATTTTGAAATTGCAAAGTTCATAGGATGCTATTATGCAAGATTAGATAAAGTCGATACATCACATTTGTAATCAATTCTCAAAAGACAAAGACAATAAGCTCATAATTCATTCCATAACATTAATCATAATTTTGTCTGCGATGAGAAATTCAACTTTTCACATAACTGGTTGTGTTTGTGACTTCGAGGTACCCCAAGTATTCCAATGAACTAAATTTCGCCATATGAATCTAAAAACAAAATAAGTCGCGAATCAACAGTTAAATTTGATCACAATGATGGTGATAGGGTGAGCAAGTTTATTGGTTGTTTGGACAACTTTTAGATTGTTAATCATACTGAACAAGAACATATATTAGTTATAATCTCGAGACTAAGTAGAATATTTGTTCCAGACATTATTCAATGCAATGAATGAAGGTGGCCTGAAACTGTCCTATCTTCAGAATTGGTTAAAAGAAATGTGTTCCGAACTAGTCAAATTAGAAAAAGAAGCTACACCGGATGGTTGGCTCCTAAAGTGGGATAGGTATGACTACTATAACATTCTTTAATTTTCTGATCCATACCTCAACCTTACTATCCATGATCATCCCAAATTATTTCCATAATGATTGTATAGATTTCCATGATGAGGCCATTGAAACTTTTATGGTAAGTCGTCATTCAATTTTTTTTTCTAATGAGATTCTCGATTGAATTAATGCAAATGGGCAGAAAATTTCAACCGATAATCCTTTTTCATATAGGAAATGTTTTTTGATTCATTCAGACGTATTGAAAAGCTACTAGGAAATCATGACTGAAGAAATCTTACTTGTCAATTAAGAAAAACATTCATATTAGTGATATAACCAATAGGATGACTCTAATGGACTATCTCTTAAGTTTTGTAATTAGTTGGCAAGAACATTTTGTTATGTTACAATGTAATTTTGATATATGATATATTTCCAGGAAAAAGTGACAGCATGTCAGAATATGCGCCATTACCATTAGTTTTTTTTCAGCGGTGCTCTGAAATAAAATTCCTGAAAGAATTGACCCATCTGACTTGAATTCAAAAATAATAACAGAATATTCATTGCCGTGAAATGTCTTGAATCAAAATTTCAGTAATGAACTAGATATTTTCAGTCAATATTCAAGTATTCAGTTTTCATCACTATTGTATGATGATAATTCAGAAATATCTTATTGTTTGATTTCTTCAAAATGTGCAATGAAGTATGTTTTTGTAAAAGGTTTGTAAACTAATTTTATGGTTTTATATCAGTTAATTCTACAAATTCACGTAATTTTCGTTATTGACTTCTTTTCATGTCTAGGTTACAACCAAAGATGACCAGCAAGACTTTCAACCTCCAGCTAGATGGTTCTTGGATTGATTATGAAGAAACCATAACATTTTATTTACTTTTTCTAATTTGTTGAATTTTTGAACTGATAATAATATTGTTCCTGCAGGTACAGTATAAGTGTCAGAATTGGGTAAAATTTAATGATTTCGGGTGTTATTTTCATTAGCTGTACTTTTCAAATTCTCACTCATTTTCATCACATTTCTCAATTTCAACCATTGAATATCCAATTTTCTCTAAACTGTTCATTGGTCAAGTTGACTCAGTAAAATATTGAGAATTTTTTCTATTAGCCACAATTGTGTCCATCGTTAAAATATTATTACTAATCGTATCGTGTAAGTAAAAAATGGGATGTATTTATCCGAGCACCAGAGTAGTACTGATATTATCTCCAAATATTCAGATTGTACCATCAAATATCATAATCGACCACCAAATTTTAATTGCCAAATTTTTAATTTTTTCAGGCGCAGATTTTTTTCAGTTCTAATGTTCATCTATTGAAGCAGCAACTCATTATTGTTGATGAATCAATGCCAAATATTTGAATACAAAAATAAAATTTATATATTCATGCCCCAAGAACAGAGACATCAAATATATTATACACCGGGCAAATAAAAAAAAAAACTAATGAATCTATAATTAATGGTCAGTTTATACAGCAAATAAGAACAAGGTGATTGAATGAAATTACACATGTCATGTCAAGTCGTAATAAATATGATTTGATTGGTGCATTTCTTATTTACTGTATAAACTAACCATAAATATACATTTTAACGTATCATTGGCATATAATGATGATGTTTTAAAAACTTCATTCAGTTTGGGACTTCATCTTTGAGTTTTATTCGATCATATACACTAATTTTGAATATTATTGTTTATATATTACTTCGTCTACACTTGAGGTGATGTCAATTTGAGGATGTAGTTGAGGATGTTTTGTTCTTATAGTCAAATTTGGTCAAATATCATTTCAGAGTATTAAACGAATAATGTTGGGACTCCATAATTACTTTGGTGCTCATTTAAAATATGCCTGTAGTAAATGGAAGCCATGACGACGGATGTCGACATAATCGCATCTACGATTTATAAACTTTTTTCTGGTGATGTTTTAGGTCTCATAAGAGGTACTATTACCAAAACTTCACATCTGGTGTAAGTCAATGGGAGTATCCTCAACCAGATCTCAGTGCATCTGATGACGCAATGGACATTTCGACTACTCCGCCTCCTTCTATTGAAGCAGCAGTCGAAAATGGGATGTCTCCTCCATTACCTCCTTCAATTAGGAGTCCTACACCGCCACCCCCTCCGATAATTAGTGTAGATGATGCGAGCTGTACAAAAATGAGTGGTGAGTCAGGATACATTTCTGATTATAAATAACAATTAGGTTTTTTTGTTATGTCAAGAAAAGTAATACTTCGTGTAAAAATTTATTAAATAATATTACAAAGCGCTTTCGGCTGTTATGCCATCATCAGTGCCATACTCGTCAGGTATATACAGGAATCTCCAAAAAAAAAACATCGACAACACACTGCCAGATACTAAGCAACTTTAACAGGCGCCGAGTATTAGTACAGCTGACGGAACGAGGAGAGTTGTTTTTGAAGTCTCGCCGAATATAAGTGAAGTTTTTTCGGATATTAGATAATATTTTTCAAAGAAATTTCATATGTACTATTTTTTATCATTATATTTGATCTTGAAGCACGTTTGAAACAAATTTATAATACAATTTTGTGACCTCGCCTATTAGACTAAATTAATGAATACATTTTTCTACGTATTTCAGATGTACCTCTTCCTGCACCACACACATTTTCAAAGGTACCTGGAAATGAGGAACCTCTTCCACCAGGTGTTGACTTGCCGGATGTTGTTTCGTTTCCTAATACTCAGGTAATATAGGAATTGTCAGAAAATAATTCAGCCAACGAGGTTTCTATTATTATCGGTGGAATTTTTAATTATAATTTCTTCCTATAGAGCATCTGCGGTGCGTCAAACTATTTATTTTCCCGTACAAACACCAACGAACTATTTATTTCAAGTATTTATCTTGACCACGATGTTACTACGTCGCGTTCTATTCTTCAACTAACTAACGTTGTTCGGAAGCTCGATATTTATATGTTTTACATCTGTTCTGGAACTGTCAGTATTCTGTCACAGGATCTTCCATCTTCTTCTATTCCAGAATATTAGAGAGCTCCCAAACATGTGATACTGGATTCCATCACAGTATAATCACGTGATTAATATTTGACAGTTCGTATTGTAAACAAAACAAACGGTTAGGACTTGAATGGTAAATAAAATCAATGACAGAAATATTATATCTTGCAAAATTCTCTCGAATAAATGAAAATCATTCCTCGTTTCAAAAAGTTGATCGGACCTGATTTGTGATTGGCTGACAAAGTGACAATAGATGACAGCGCTGCAGGTGGCGAAACATGAGGACCACAAAAGTATCCTCAATGTTTGGGCCACCCCCCACCATACGAGTTGCCATACCTATGTATATGATCGTGTACTCTCCTATTACTGCCTTTCAATTAAACGTCGAAACATGTACTTCAGTAAATTGAGCATTCATTTCATTGAATTTGTTTTGTTGCAGGAAAAACAAGAAAATGATACATTGAATTCGGCGTTAGATTCCTTTTATTCGGATATTGCTTCCATCGATTCTGAACTAGCAAACCCTCTGAATACTCAATCGAATGAGGACAAGTCTGCAGATACCAATGATCAAACAATAATAGAGCCCTTCAAAAAGAAGAAGAAAGCAAAGGTGATGATAACTTTAGTTTTCTCTCCTTTGAAATTTAAACTTTCCATTGTTCATCTCATTGTTATAGAAATTTGATTTGTTTTTCAATTGAAATCTGAATTTTACCATTTTCTCAGGTCACACTAGGGCCAGGATTAACGATGAAGAAGAAAAAAGTTTCTCAATTAGTAGAAAAATGGAAAAACGTGCAACAACATTATAATGATTGAATAGTTTTGTAATACATATATTATGTATATAAAGTTGATTAAATATTTTCCTACCTCATTGAATCAAAAGTTTTCTTGATAGTAAACCATCAAAATTATACTTTTCGACACCTTTATATGTTATACGGGGTTTTCAAACCCAACTCAACTATTGCTAACTTCCTTATTACTGGAGCTATACCGGGTGTAATAGGATCATGGTACACTCACCGTATCTCCGTTAGTTTTAAAGGTAATAGATTGAAATGTCTCATATACATAAAAGCGGCACTTTTCGATCTGGGTGTGCCATGGTGGTTCCGATTTATTCCAATCACTTCAATCCAATACTAGAAAAATCGGAATCTTGTCAAAAAATAATGAATTGCGTTTTTTTATGAGCAAATAAAGTTCATCGTAATCGTTTTGGGGGTAAAACTATTTTTATCAAATGGAACCATATTGGTACTGTGATACCATTTATGAGTACTATTGCTAGGGAATTTTATACATACCTGGTAATGAAATATGCGATCAATACAATCAAAATTACAGCTAAAAGAGAATTAGAAAATACAATTATTTTGTTCTATTTTAATACTGGGAAGTTACCAAGGTGGCGAAACCGGAAGTAAAGAAAAGATCATTTCTAGAACAAAATCTGACGCTTATTATGTATATGGGATGTCTCAAATTTCAATCTCTTACCTTCAAAACTAACGGGAATACGGGGGGTGTACCATGATCCTATTACAACCGGTATATATAGCCAGTTGAATAGCCAACCCAGTGGTAATTTCTTCGCTGATTACAAAGGTAAAAACAAAACAAAACATCACGGTCAAGAGTTATTACAAAATCAATTTTTTCGAAATATCGCAATTTTTAGTGTGGTACGGAAGTCTGTTCGAAAAATTGTGCTAGCTCATAGTTGTCTCTGGTTTCCGAGATACAGTACTCACCATTATTATCTGGCCGCGCGGTACATTCATGAACTTGATCAAAATATATTTGCAATATACAGGCCGAGTCATTGATATCGGAAAGCTCGATTGCATCTACACAATATCGCAATAGACCAAACGACACTGCGAACGTGAGGTCGAAGTGCAGTTTCTAAAATTGTTTCGTTGTATTCAGGGTGCACCATTTTTGCGGAGCAAATTTTAACATAGTAAGTGCTCATAAATCTGTTTGATTTTTTTCAACCATTCAGATGTTATTCAAGTTTTTCTAAAAATTAGAGAGTTGAAGTGGTTCCACGGACGGTAACGTATTCTGACATCTGGGCATGCGCATTTCACAAATTGTCACGTTTTCGTATTCTGTGGGTCTACGGGTGTACGTAGACTCGCGCTATTTAACGGGTGCTCAAAGAGGGAACGTACGCTAACCGAAATCTCACAAAATGAGGATGATAAATAATTTGCAAACGGCACAGTAGAACTATATAAAACAGCATGGAAAGTAAGATATTGAAATTATTTAACATTCCCTGCCTAGGCGAGTTCTGTGCTAACGTGATGAGATACTTCAACACCATTTTTGGTTTATATCCACAGAGTATGGGTACAAACATAGTGATAGCAGGTTTCTGCTTACCGGTAACCAGCGCCGACTCGCGCTTATGAGCCTGAAAAATGAATGGGTGTTGTCAAATTGACTCGTACACAGTTGAAGCGGGTAGGCGCCGGGAACCAGCGCAGACCAGCGTTCTCGTTTTAACCGGAATGAAAATTTAGTTAATTCCTGCCTTGGCACGCGCCGGTTGATATGGATAAGGAAGTTCTTATCGCTGCTGTGTTTGAGAAAACCTCTATTTGGGATAAAAGGCACAAGATATATTGAAATAGAAATGTGATAGATAAGTATTGGAGAGAAATTTTGAAATAAATGATAATATTCTCCATACGTTATTCTTTCCCGATTAAGAGAATGTATCCCAACTCTTTTTCTCTTTAATTTTGTACAGACAGAATCTGAAGCAATCAGATCATCATCTGAGGAAGACATATTGCGTGTGAACATCAAAACACAACTGGCGATTTGAATCGTTTTTCTTGCTTTTACCGCATTTATTCTGTACTATCTCGGCGTGAGAAAACGGGCGCCGGTCGGCGCTGACTACCTGTAAGCGGAAAACCTGCTTGCACTATGTTTCCACACACTATATGTGGTATATATCATGAACGTCATATATTTCTTCCGTTACCGTGTCTAGAACTGCGATTACTTCAACTCTCTATTGACGCTTTTGCAGGCACTGTTTCAAAAAATCGCGGTGCACTCGGTTTTCGGAATATGGAAGCAGAGCATTTGCCTATATGTTTAAGCAACTATCGGTATATTTTAGCGGCAGGACCGTCTATTTTCATTTTGACATCGAATAACTGAAATCTATAAGAGTAAATCACATGATATTCCAAATAATATGCAATATAGAGACTTATCTGCATTGGAAGATGATGATATTGGTATAACCCGTTTGCAAATTTTTTCTCAACGGTGTATACGGAAGCCGAAATTCCTGATCTGAACCATGTACCCACATCAAATAATCATGACATTCCATGTCCGTCTCTATCTCTAACCAATATTTACGACAAAATCAATTCTCTCCCAAATAAATTAACAGTTGGACCTGACGGTGTACCTAAAATGTTCTACTGCGGAAGCTTGTGTTTTTTGTACGCTGTCTGTACCGTTACTCAACATTTTCAACCGAAACTTACAATCAGGATCCTTCCCAGACTCATGAAAGGATACATTCATTATGCCCATTTTTAAATCTGGAGAAAAAAGTATGATTGAAAACTATCGAAGAGTATGCATTCAATCATCCATTCCAAAAATGTTCGATAGCCTATAAAAAAATAGTTCATTCTCATCTAAATTGGCCATGCAAGAATATACTGAAAAATGGCTTTCGGCTTTGGTGAAAAAATGTCAAGTTGATGCCATAAATAGGTAGGGTGGGGCAAAGATCCGCAGTGGGAAATGATCCGCACCTTCAATTCAAAATGATCGATTAATATTGTCGTGGTTTTAGACACATTTTTATGCTGGCAACATTGATAGAAGACGACTCACAAAAGTTACATGGCGTCCGACCGGCACAACAAAAACAATGAGGTTAGAATTCTTTTTACTTGTTTTGATGTAATAATCCGTAGGTCATCTTCAGTTGAAAATGTATTTTACGGTTTGCTTACTTTTTTACTGGTTCAATTCCATAATTTAGGTTTTGAAAGGCGATCTATGGACAATAATTTGGCCAAATGCGCATTTCTTGTTTTTAAGTTAGTTTGAATTTACAAAATGACAAAATGGGGCAGAGGTCCGCATTTTGCATGGGGCAATGGTCCGCGAGCGGAAGAAGTTTAAAGTCGACACTTCTAACATCTTCTTCGCACAAGTAAGCCCTTCGGAACAAAAAATTACAAGCTGAAAGGTTGGTCAAAGAAAGAGAAGATCGTGAAATTAAAAATGGAATGAAACGGAAAGACAAGCTCAAGATGGCAGCAAAGCAGAAGAAGAAGCCACCACGTAGACTTCAGTTTGATTCAGATGACTCATCTCAGTCTCAGTCTATTTCATCTAGAACTTCGGTCTACAACACTACAACGAGTCATAATCTGACAGTGATCAGAAGATGGAAGAATCGCCTGAGCGGATGGTGCCTTCAAAGAGGTGCATAGGCGAATTTTGTACCGTTCGATATGAAGAAAAACTGTTTCCAGGAGTTATTACTGGCGTTTCAGAAACCCATGCCACTGTATCATCAATGGTGAAAGCTGGAAAATTATGGAAATGGCCCGACCGGCCTGACATTCTCGATTATGAATGGGGATCAGTCAGCACAACCCGAAATGTTTATTCAGTCAGTGAACTGGAATGGTTTTACTCATAACAGTGAATGAATAAACTGATTAAAGTTAATTTTTCCGTGTATTTCATTTCAATGGGGCAAAGATCCGCAGCTGCGGACAATTGCCCCGCATCTGCGGACGATTACCGGAAACAGTGGGGCAAAGGTCCGCAAAGGCAAGGTTGTCTATATTTCCTTTTTTTTCCTAAATGGTGCTTATTTCGCTAGTAATAAAATGGTATATTGTAGCACATAAATTAAGATTTCCAGTGAAGCCAAAACCTCAGGAACGTAAACTAGGCTATTCAGCACCCGGGGCAAACATCTATTTTGGCGCCCCCTCCCCAATTTGACTGAATCTGTGTCCGTGTTGGCGCCCCCAACACCTGGCGCCCGGGGCTCATGCCCCGCGTGCCCCCCCCCCCCTAGTTACGTCCCTGCAAAACCTGCAGGACCTTTTACTTATTGGGTGAGAAAAAAGGTTGAAACCCAAAATTGCGGATCTTTGCCCCACTCTACCCTATTGATTTTTCGAAAGCTTTTGACAAGGTCAATCATTTCACTTCTGATTCGCAAACTGAAACATATATGGGGTTTAATAATTATATTATTCTGAAATAGGTATATAGTTTTCTAAAAGGACGAAGGCAGATGGTGAAGATAGGAAATTTTGTTTCGGATGTAATAATTGTATCCTTAGGTGTGCCACAAAGGGAGCCCATTGCTCTCCTATTTTGTTCAATCTATTTGTGAACGATATTGGCAAGTCAATCGTAAAGTTATTTTCTAATGTTTGCAGATGATTTGAAATTATATAAAGTTATCAACACTGATTCCGATAGACAGAATCTGCTGATCTAGGATATAGCCTGAAAAAATGGTGCGATCATAATTTACTGCATTTGAATATAAAAAATGTAACCGAAAAAACAAAAAGTAGACTCTACTTATTACATAGGCGGAAATGAACTCATGTCTGCAAAATATATAAAAGATCTTGGTATTCTCTATTATTCGATTATCAACTAAACTTCATTGAACACATAAAAAATACAGACTGCACCAAGTCATCCAACATGTTGGGATTTTTATTAAGGAACTGCCGGGAGATTCCTGTACCCACAATCAAAACTGTTTATTGTGCTATTGTTAGATCACATCTTGACTATGCGAATATGGTCTGGTCTCCTAATCATTCAGTTACCATTAGAGAGGATTGTTCTTACAAACTATTTCAACCGATAGAAGATTATGCGATTACTCTTCCTTACTTCGCTCAATCTGAATTTATGTACACTAGAGAAAATATGAACTATTTTTGATTTGTGCTTTATCTTTAAGTTAGTTAATGGATTAATTGTGTGCAATGGGCTTCTGGAACTTGTGAAACTGGATGTACCTTATGAATATATCTAAGAAATCCTAATATATTCCTGGTAAATGCTTACAGAACTAATTATGGTGAAAATACTCCTCTATAAATAGAACATTAGACACAATTCAAATCTTCCATAAATAACAATCACTTCTGATCATTACTGCTTTCTACCTGTTCTCTCTGTATAACCTTAAATTTTTCTTTTGTTATTAGGAGCTATGTAAACTTTCATATTGTCAAATATTATACATAATCCCCATAAGATGATGATTTCCTTTTGTAAATTTCATAATCAAAATTTTCGTTCACCTTGCTCATTACTCAAAAACACACAGTGCATCATATTTCCTGTTTAATTTCTATAGAATGTATAAATCGTTCACCTTATGCAAATCATGACTCGTGAGTTCTAGTAGAACTTGGTTGGCCATTATGTAAGTTAGTACGGTAACGTTGTTTTTTTATATTTTTTATGAACATTCTTACTTTTATTTTTTTTATTCTGAATTCTTGTTTTTTTTATTAATAAATGTATTTTTGAAGATAGCAACAATTTGAGATTTATTTGAGAATGCATGTAATTGGGTGATGAGTTAAAACCAAAAATCCTATCGTATTGCCAAGCGAGTCTGAGTTGCGACATGTGGTGGAGGCGCCAGCTTCGATTCTTTTTAAAATGCAAAATCATCCAATTACAATTTTCAGATAAAAAGAAGGAAAAAAAATCAAAATTTCACTTTGATAAAACTGTAAATATATTGATAGATTTGGTAAATCATAACGAATATCTGTTCATCAGCTTCATCATTATGATTTCCAAATTGATAATTTGAGCATTTTGTTTACATTAATGGCCAACCAAGCCGAAAAAGGAGTGAAAACCATTGTCGGGAGGCAGGGCTTCCGACCAAGTCGCTTCTTGAACGGATGAATTCAATTATACTATAGAATAACTCACGAGTTCTTGAAAAATAAGACTTGTTCGGAGACTCGCATCGAAAGATCCGATAGCATGTTTTTGCTGATCTCATGATTTCCATAAGATGAACGATTTATACATTCCATAGAAATTAAACAGGAAATATGATGTACTGTGTGTTTTTAATTAATGACCAAGATGAACGAAGATTTTGATTATGAAATTTACAATAGGAAATCATCATCTTATGGGGATCATGTTTAATATTTGACAATATTTATAATTGTATTATAAATGTGTAGGACCTTATTCATATAATGTCTATGTAAACTGTAATGGGGTTCTTCTCATATATGTTGAATAAATAAATAAACCTCATTTTAGAATGTATTTAATCACTTAGTCGTATAATTTTACATATTTTTCATTGATTATATAATCACTCCGATACGCGACTGATATAGAGCGTATAATTTTACATATTTTTTGACTACTATGTTTTTATCTAAAACTCAATATAGAGTTCATGAGATGATCGACATTTAAAAAAATAAAACAAAATTTCATTAATTGATTAATAGTTCAAAGTTACTGCTAACCTCTCGAATTTTGACGAGAAATTATTGAGTGAAAATTAAATAAGCTCAAAGTATCAAAACATTTGAATACATATTTATTGAGATATTAATAAACAATAATCACTTCGAAAAAGACGCTCGTAGCTGTAGTTTTGACATTTATTGTCAGAATTTATAATTTTTCATGGCACCCTAAGTTCAATTTATGAAATTATGTGTTTTAATTTTCTAGATAATGTGAATAATAATCTTCTGACATACCAACTTTCGAGAAGAATCATGTATAAGTATACATATGATGCTATTTGAAAAATTCAAGTTATGGCCCTTCAATGTGTGATGTCAAAATGAAAAAATAGACGGTCTTGCCGCTAAAATACAGGGTGTCTGTAATTCGAGCTTAAGCATGGGGATCTCGGTTACCTTTAGAGCAGTGGTTCCCAACCCACATAGCACAAGACGTCTTAAAGACGTACGTTTTATATCTTATCTTGGTCTGAACGTCTTAGTCCCTGGATAAGAGACGTCTTAAAGATGTCTTTCTTCAGACGTCTTAAAGACATCTGATTCTCACGTCTTAAATACGTCTTTAGAGACATCGTATATTGTGTCCATATACAAGGTGCGGCACGGAAAACGAAACAGATCGAATATCTTATAGACACATGTGTTGTGAAAAAAATGCAAAAACACGTCGATTTGTAAACCAAGGGGGACATCTTTCTACCATAACCTCAACTGTCATACCTCTCTCTCCTCCCCTTGGTCATTATCATCCATACAATTTAAATAGGGAAAGTACTAAGTGTGTCACCTCACTGAAAAGGTAATTTGATAAGGAATTCAGCCATGTGAGTGTTCGTTACGTAACTTTTTATTTTGGCGCCCTCTTGCGGGAAAAACAACTGTCCCGTATTCCAAAGTATGATACTTCATTTGAAAGCTACTTTGAACAATTCAGAAAAAAAGAATTAAAATTTGAAAAATGACAGTGTATGAACTTAAAAACTGGAAAGGCTTGCATAAATTTTACTCCAATCATTCCAAACTACAATAATTCACAATAGCTGCTCAAAGTGTTCTCCATTAACTGCCATACATGAGTATAAGTTAGTCTCGAAACGTTGTCTGACGTTTTGGAGCATTTCTGGAGTTATTTGACGACATTCGGTAATAATACGATGACGTAACTCGTCTAAAGAACCTGGCTGAGTGGCGTATATTTTACTTTTTAAATGGCCCCACATATATATATCATATATACCCTAGTTGTTACAATGGCTTACATTTTTAATTTAAATTTTATATACACTAGTCGTTCTTCTATTATATCTTTCTACACTAGTTGTTTTTCTTGTGTTCTATATTGTTATTTCCTTTCACTCGTAGATATTAACCTGAATGATTACCTTACTTCTAAGTTTTAATAATCGATGACTTGACCTGTCACAAATATGCTTATTGCATGTAAAGTGACCAATGAATAAATCTAAATCCATAGGCAATACATCCCAAAAACTTGTTTTGTATACGTTCAAGATGATGAATATGAACCTGGTAATGAGGACTCCAGACAGAAGAGGCATGTTGGAGACAAGAATATATGAGTGACATGTATAATATTTTTGATGAAAGAATTGATAATTTCTGCATATTTCTAAGAACAAAACCTAGTCTTCGAGAGCTACCGCTTACAGTCGAATTTACATAATGAACAAGTGTAAGTTTTTCATCGAATAATACTCCAAGGTCCTTATATCAACCGATACTCTTTTGATGATCTTATTATCAATATGACAGATATTTTGAATTATGGAATTTGCTCTACTAAAAGTAATACATTGGAATTCATCAGGATTTAACAACATACCATTTTAGCAAGGAATCAAGATCTTCTTGTAGTTTGTCACAATCAGTTGATTTTGAGATGTTTGTATATAATTTTAAATTATCAGCAAAAAGAAGCGAAATTAAAGGTATAGATGCAATTGAGCTTTCCCATACCAATGACTCACCAAGTACCCAAAATTTATTAAATCAACAGGAAGACATTAATACACCAATAAAAGATTCATAATTTATTGAACCTTAAGTAACATAAACTATAACTTATGATACCAAAGCAGAAGCAGTGTTAGACTCGTACTTCCAGTTTGGAGCAAGAACACTCTTTGTCTTGTAATATCTTGCCAAACGGTGGATACGTGATTCAACAAGAATCAGCCTGAATTTGCTATCCTTATCTTTGCGATTCCTTTCCAAATGTTTGCGGATGGCTACAGCTTTCTTAATCAAGTAATAAAGGTCCTCAGGTAGATCAGGAGTTATTCCCAAGGCTTTCATAAGACGAAGGATTTTGTTGCCAGATACAAATCGTACTTGAGCAACTCCATATGAATCCCTAAGAACCACACCTGAAAAAAAGATATATATTGATTCATCTGGCAATCATTTATAGGCAATTTGGAAGTGTGAAGTCAAATGAAATATATAGAATTCTAAACCAACTTCTTGGATGGAAATTAATACGGTTGTAGAAAAGAGAAGATGAAAACACTAGATAATACTTACCAATCTGTGATGGAGTGAGACCTTTCTTTCCCAATTTGAGAATATGTTCTTTGACTTCTTCTGGTGTTACTTTCAACCAAGTGGGAACACTACGTCTATAAGGTAAAGCCGACTGGGCAATACCTTTGCTGGAAGAAAATGAATGGAAATCAGCAAAGATGCATATTCAACAAAACCACGAGGTAACATAACCTTGAATGGTTAGAGATCAATATTTGGGAGTTTGTTTAGTAATATAAGTTGGTATAAATTCATGAGTTGAAAATTCAAGTGATTTACTAAACTTACCCAGGTGCATGCATACGACCCATTTCGAAAAATTAAGAAACGCGTTAGGAAACAACTAGCTGTATACGACAATCCGACTAAAAGGCAGAAATTTGACTTGTTGACACTAAGTTGAAGCTACGATTGCTACGACTGCTACGATCAATAAATGACCAGATTTCCAAGCCTACTGGTCTGCACACGATCATATACACAGGTCTGGCAACTCGTATGGTGGGGGGTGGCTCAAACATGAGGAAATTTTTGTGGTTCGCATGTTTCGCCACCTGCAGCGCTGTCATCTATTTTCACTTTGAGCTCTTTGAAACTAGGAATGATTTTCATTTATTCGACAGAATTTTGCAAGTTATAATATTTGTCACTGATTTTATTTACATTTGGTTTTTCACAATACGAACTTTCAAAGATTAATCCCTTGATTATACCCCTAAATCCTCCTAGCGGATAGATATTCCAGACCTCTGTATATGATCGTGGTCTGGAATCTACGGCATTTTTGAGTAGTAGGGGGTGGCACCATTTTTGAAGAAAAAGTTGCCATAACTATCCGCTAGGAGGATTTAGGGGTATAATCAGGTGATTAATCTTTTACAGTTCGTATTGTAACAAAACAAACGTTTATGACTTGAATGGTAAATCAATCAAATGACAGAAATATTGCATATTGCAAAATTCTGTCGAGTAAATGAAAATTATTCCTATAGTTTCAAAAAGCTGATCGGTTCTAATTTGTGATTGGTTGACAAAGTGACAGGCTGCAGGTGGCGAAATTTCCTCAATGTTTGGGCCACCTCCTACCATACTAGTTGCCAGACCTGTGATATGATCGTGGGATTCACATAACGAATATCCATGATTCATATCTCACGAAAACACAAAACCATCAGAGTAAAGGTTAGTTTATACAGCAAATGAGATGAAATATGGAATGGAACGAACTGAAAAAGAAATAGAAATCGTTCATATAATACATGATCTGAATGTCTGGTAATTCTGAATTTGTGTATAAATTCAACGCCTGCGCTAAGTGAAAGCTACGGATATTCGAATGTCAAGTTGAATGATATTAAGATGGCGTGTCGTAGTAGACAAGGATTATTGTGATAATGTAAATTAACGAAAATATATGAATTTATCACCGAATTCACCACTCATGGCGAAAAAAGATCAGAGTTAGCTCGTTCAACATTGAAAATCATCTCATAATAGGTACTGAGATAGTCAAGTTTCATCGAATCAGTATAGATACAGTCGAAAATGAGTAGCAGTGATGATAGTGAAGCAGGACCTCAACATCCCCAATATAAACGTAAGAGAAGATCTGGGGTTCTAGATAGTCCTGCGAGTACTTCTAGTGGCAGTCCCATCATTGCAACTGCTCTGGTAGATTCATCTGACTCAGACAATGATGGAAGTCCAATTCTTCACAAACATAGAAGGAAAATTGCGGTAGGTTATAACTTCATTGGGAAATATTGTAAAAGAAATGTAAATGATCAAATAACCAGTATGATAATAGTTCAATGATATTATATTATATGGGGCAATGAATGATACATATAACCACATCAAGTTCAATCAAACATGTTATCATAAGAGTGAGATGCATATATACTTTTCAACTCTGGTTTTCATATTCTGCTTCCATATAAATTCAAGATAATGAACTCTTTAACTCACTCACGTGCATGTAAGCATTTCATATTAAAATATTTCAGAATAAAAAAAAGCTATGATTGAAATCTACTATTTATCACTTTTTCAATGTTAATCTACTTTACTTTCAGAGGGTATACAGTTATTCAAATTCAGACAGCACAGATGATTCAGTCATAAGAACATCTAGAGTGAGAAGAGCCAGACAGCTAGTTAGTGACTCAGAAGAAAATGAATCAGATAGTCAGTGGTCGTCAGATTTTTCTGAAGATGAAACCAGATCCAAAGCCAATCCTGAAGTGCGACCATCAGAATGCAGTGGTGATTCAGACTTTAGTGATGGCCAATCTGAAAAATGTCCGATTTGCTTTGCAAGATTCAAAAGGCAGGAAATTGGTACTCCAGAAACATGTGACCATGCTTTCTGCCTGGAATGTATCAAGGAATGGTCAGAGAATATGAATACTTGTCCAGTGGATCGAAAGGAATATAACTTGATCCTTGTAAAAGATACACTGAATGGAGAAGTAACCAGGAAGGTTCCTATTACAACAACAACACCACAATGTGATTTGGATATAACTGAAGATCTCACTAACTGTGAAGTTTGTGGGTCTAGTGATAATGAAGATAGGCTGCTTCTCTGTGATGGTTGTGATTCAGGTTTCCATCTGTACTGTTTGAATCCTCCTTTAACAGACGTTCCAGATGGCTCATGGTTCTGCAGTGCTTGTTCCAGAAACATCAATTCAGGAGTAGAGTTGTTGGGGTTACAGTTCCACATCAATAATGCAAGTGGCAGGGAATCAAATAGGTGAATCATTTTAAAAATTTGTGGCTTGTGTTGTTTCATTCTTGTTTTCATTTTCAAGTTATTATAGTTGTAGGCACAAATAAAGTTGCTTTCTTTGAGTGTATTCCCAGAAATATCAGCATATTTTTAATGAGGGTTTGTTTTTATATATAACAATAAATATTAGAAGTTGCAAGTAAGCATCTAACACACAATAATATTTCATCACAAATATTCTATTATTTTTACTCATTTATTGTTTTCAATTATTGGCTGTACAAAAAAGGATCTCATGCCAAGCTATCAGAATTTCACACAAACACAAGTTCTTATAATTTCATCTAGAAATTTATGTTTATAAACACATTCTTGTTGATTAGTGGAAATATTGATGTTTTCCAATTTTGATACTATGTGTTTGGCAACTCCTCTGAAACATGAAAGCAACTCAATTGAAATATTATGAAGATGAAACTTTCAGTTGAAGTGAAATTTTTATATCAACTTGCTCTTTTCAAATAACATCATATCAATGATTTCATTTTTTGATTCCTTGTAAAATTCTAGATATATTTTATGTATAAAGTTCCATAACTGGGTTAAGCAGTTTTTTGGTTACAAATATTTTCTACTTATTCTACTACTACATCAACATGAAAAAAAGTGGTTTCTCAATAGAAACAGATGTATTGGACTTTAACTAAATAAGTGATCAACATTATCAAATATTTTAATGTAGATGCTACTAACTATTTTAAACATGTCCAAGGCCAATTTTCATTGTGTACTTCTTTCTTGATATTTCAAGAAATCTAGTCTTTTTGAATAATTTTGAAAATTATTCAAATACCTGGTTCAAAATCCAAATCTAAAATATAGAAATGTGGAATTGAAATTAGGATGGTTCTGGATGAATCAAGATAATAATAATAATAATAAATCGGCTTTATTCAACAAATGATGTTACTACCAATACCAGTGGGTACACTTGAGATCTGAAAATTTATAATCAGTTCATTTCACTTTTTGGACACATCCAAACTACATGTTGATTGATAACTAACTGAGAAATTAGTTATTACTTCAAAAGTATAGTGTTGATGAAAAAACATATACATTCTGAAGTAAGTTCCTAAATAGTACAATAAATATACATAAAAAAGTTATTATTGATTGGGAGTACAAGTAAATTTTGAAGTATCATGAGTTAAACAACAATAGTGACATATTTACACGATAATTCAACAAATATGAACACACTAAAATCTGGTCAGTCAGGTGAGGTTTCATATAATCTATAAATCAAATTAACATTCAATTTTGCTTTAACAACTTCTTATTTTTGCTCAACAGATTGATGGCACGTACCATACAAAGCGAAAGGGTCAGGCGACGTATAGTGAATAATCGACAGCAAAATTCCAATAACGTCAGTCAAAGACTCCGAGATAATGTTGACATTCCCATTGAAGCTAATGCTCAAGTAGGCACAGTTGGTAGTACCTCATCTTGTAATAGACTCAAAAGGAGATACAGAAGGTTTCGACAGAAACGTAGAAGAACTAGGACCATTTATGAAATTGACCAAACGACTGGAAAAACTGTCGCGATTCAGAAAAACAAGAAGAAACGCAGAAGGAAAAGAATTAAGAACAAAAGAATACCAACTGAACCAAAAACAGCAAAGAGCAGGTTAGCCCAACAACTTGGTATGTGCAGACCTAGGAGTGATCCACAGCTTCTTCCTGATGTAGCCATCTCGAATCCACAAGGAAGCATCAATGGAATGAGATTTAATGCTGGGGTTTCGAACATTGATTTATTTGGGATACGTCAGAGTCTCGATTATTTTGCTGAGGATGATAATGAAGAATATTCGGTTGGATCACAACTGTTGGTTCGTAGAGCTCCCAATCAATCGGATGTGATTGCATTACATAGAGCAATTAACAGAAAAGCTCAAATAAGTTTACCCCAAGTAGTATCGAGTACAACAGATTTGCTAGATAACATTCTCAGTAGCCAAGAACAATTTCTAACGAGAAATGCTACTTACTCGCTGGACCCTAGCGGAAAATTTAAAATCGAGAAGAAAGACTCCAATGAGAATTATGTTAATGTAAAGGAAGAAAAAGCCAGTGTCAAAGAAACTCCCTATTATAACAACAATAACAACCGCAGCTACAATAATCGGTACCAAAATAATCGACAAAACAACAGACAAAACTATTACTCTAATAATCAGAGTCAAAATTATAACAATTATGCGGAGCCTTCATCTTCCATGGGATATTCAAGGTATTCAGAAAATCGCAATAGAGATAATTACGATTGTCCTCAAGATTACACACAGAGAACACTATGTGCTTCAAGTGAAACCGAGTATCAAGAGAGCAAAGTCAAAGAAGAAATTACGAACGAGTCTGAAGTCGACATCTATGGTGACATTGAAACTGTGAGCACCAGTAAGGTGGAGGACGATGACGCATATGGGGAATTGTTAAAACCGCCTACTCCACCAGAATTGCCGGAAATGGCGGATATGTACTCTAATGATCCACGTGCGCCAAACGTGGAAGAAGATATTGACAGCGAACCGGACATGGTTATTGACGACGAAAAAGTCCAAGACCAAGAGAGGAACGTCGACGATGAAAATAAAGAAGAAACCGTTGTCACGTCTACAGTGGACTACAGTCATGATGTAGACCCACCCTCGAATTTCTATGAAACTAGCCAGGATCAGAATTCTGCGGTTCTCCAGTCGGAAGCGGTGCAATCGTCAAACCTGGACCAGATCAGGAATTACCAATATGACGACGAAGAGGACTCTACGGATGGTTGTCCCAACAGCAACATCTATTCCAAGGAAACGCTAAAGTCCACTAACGAAATGGAAGAGCAAGAATCTGATGATGGCTGCCCGAACTTCAGTATTTATTCTAAGGAAAGTAAAACTGTTGCACTCCACACTGATATATCCACTACACAAAAACCGGCTGCTTCTACTCAAGATCATCAAGTAGAAGAGATAAGCTCCAATCAACAACAGGAAAATAATACCAGTGATGATCTTCAGGTTCACTACGACCCTGAGCAACTTTATGATCCAGAAGAAATTTATCAGCCGGAGGAAAGTCAGGAAGAAACACCTAATCAAATAGTGGATCCAAATGATGCATATGACCCTGAACAATGTTCTGAGACAGACGAAACATTGGATGGCGACAAGATATCTTGTTCTGATCAAACCTATGATCCAGAAAAAGCATTTGACGATGATAATAGTTTAACGCTAGATAAATCGCAAGATTTGGAGAAAGAAATGCATGACAATGTTTCGGTTAATGGCGATCAGGAACTTTTGAAGTTAGAAGGAAGTGGAACAACTGCCAAAACGAAAGAGCAAGGAACAACCAAAGACCATTCAGAAGGGAATATGGGTGAAGATATTTCACAGCAAAAAGAGGATAATGCGAGATCTGTTTTGAAGGGTGGCGTTACGGGAGGCTTGTATAGCGATTCCGAAGATGAAGGAGTTGTCAAGATTGACAACTCGACATTTGCTATTTCAGACATCAACCACATGACCGAGGATATTAGTGAAGAGGAAAGAAGTTATACCCCTTGCATGGATGAGAAAACACACAAACAAGGGTTGGAAGGTTTGGATACTGAACTGATATCCGATGAGGATAGGAATGATTTTGATGAATCACATGAACTGAAAACTGGATCTGATCAGGGCGATGCTCTCGAAATTAATGCTAAAGAGTCGGAGTTAGATTTTTCTAGGCCTGAGGATTATGAAGAAGGCGAGATTGTTGATAAAAACAAAGATAAATCTGTCGCCGATAACGAACCTGAACCTGGAACTCCTCAAAGAGACATCAGCAAAGAATCCAACGTTTCTGAAGAGGATAAAAATAAATCTCCAACCAAAGAAAAACATGAAGATAAAGAGAACGATAACAACAACAAAGAGTCGTCGTTCAAGAAATTAAGTAAAAATACAAAAGAAAGGAACTACAGAGATAAGGATAAAGATAAGGGAAAGAACAAAGATAAGCGTTTTGGTTCGAGTAGAAAATCCAAAGACAGGGAACAAAAAGATAAGAAAGAAAAGAAGAAAGAGAAACGTCGAGAAATCGAAAGATATAATGTCAGAGCTCTTATAGCCGAAAAACCGCGTACCCTTATAGCCAAGGATCAATTTGGACGTGACATAAGAGACACGCCTTCGAGATCAAGAAGTCGCTCGTATACACCTCCAATTCGAAGATCTGTGGATAGAGATGGCAGGTCACTGTCCAGAGAACGGTCTTTATCAAGAAGGCGTAGATCGCTTTCAAGAGAGCGGTCAGTATCGAGAAGACGCAGATCGCTTTCGAAGGAAATATCGAAAAAGAGAAGAAAATCAGCCTCAAGGTCTAAGTCACCTGTTAAGAAAAGATCTCGATCAAAAAATAAGAAGAGAAAAAGATCTCCAGGTCGGTTCAAAAAGAGGAGGAATGAGAGATCAAGAGAAAGAACTGAAAGATCCAAGCCTAAAAAACGAGCGAGTAGTCATAGTAGAAATAGATCGAGGAGTGGTAGTGAAATACAAAGGTCGAGGGACTGGGAGAAGGAGTGGTCAATCAGTCCTCCTCCCATGCAATCTCGCATATCTCCATCGTGGACTCCTCCAAGACTTCTTGATAATACTCAAGTGTTAAGAAGTGAAAATTTAACTGTGACTCTGAATAACACCGTATCCGGCAAAAAAAAGAAAGAGAAGCGAAAGAAGGGAGAGAAAAGGAATAAAGACAATTTGGAAACCAGAGCGAAAAAGAGACGAACTGATAGAGAACGTACCCCTCCTCCATCCAAAGAAGTGTTCGCTTCGGGAGATAATATTCTTGTTAGTGTTAGTTTCAATAATGAGAATGAAACCCGAGATATAACCACAAGAGAGAAACGCAAGAATGATGATAGCGGGAAGAAGAAAAAGGAAAAGAAAAAGAAGAACAAGAAGGATCTCACTGGAGTCAAACCAGTTGCCATCATTGATTTGGATAGATCGCCGTTCAGAGAACTCACTCCTTCGCCCAAACAAATCATTATACTCAGTGACAGTGATAATGAGGAAACCGCCAACCTGAGGAACGTTCAGCAAAGTTTGTGCGATTCCTCTCAGCAAGTGGCAAGTCCTGAGCATGCTGTCAATTACTCGACGGGCCCAAAGACGCCTCCAGAACCGCAGGTCAAGTTCTCGTTGAATGCCAAACCACCTCAAGTTCGTGCAATAAACAATCCTCTTCATGATCCGGACGATATAGAACCCAACGACAACGCTGAAGAAGAGCTGTTGGCTTCGAGACTAAGTCCAGGACATAAAGGGCCAAATACCCCTCCTGAGCCTCCCAATTCGCCTCCGAGCTCTCCCGATGCTTACGATCCATTTGAACCTACGAAATCCCGTTCCCCTACTCCGGATCCCTTGCAAACTACTGATATGCGTATAGTCGTGGTAGAAGACGAACAAAGAGACTCCCTTGATGGCAGACACGCAACGGACGTGTCGGAAAAGTCTTCGAATCCAATGCCGGAAATCAACACTAAATCACTCACTCCACCGCTCGCAGATGTTCGTCCAGCTGATTCACAGAGCAGCGTTCAGGCTTCGCCAGATTCCAACATAGATAAATCTCCGGAAAGAATAGGGGCTGTACAGAACGTACAACCGTTGGTGTCTGTTTCGAAGCCTGTAGCTCAGACTATTCCGTTTTCTTCGGTTCCGACCTCTATGATAACTTCGACGCCTATTTCTTCGACGTTGCCGCCTTCCAGAGTGAATATATTGAACAGCACTATACTAACACCGACCACGGTAACGTCGGCTATTCCTCAGAGGATCGTGCTACCTAACCAAGTGAAATCGAGCCCTGTCAAGATACCTCCTACAAAAGCTGCCATCAAGTCCACTCCTATAAAACCCATGTTGAGTAGTAAGTCTGTGAAGTCAACACGAAAGAGAGCACAAAACGGTAGTAACGACGAAGTCATAATGGAGCTGGACTCGCCGTACTCTCCGGGTTCCAGTGATTACGAAGATTTATTCGAACCTCCAAGTGAGATTGTGACTAAACCGGTTATTAAAAGCAAACCAAAGACTGGTACCCCGCAAAAACATGGATCTGCGTTCGATGCTTTGTTTGGGTCGCCCAGTTATAAAACGAAGAGCAGTAAGGACAAGGGCAAAGTTGTGAAGAAGAGTCTGACACCTAGCAAGACCAAAACTGTTGGTGTCAAACTAGATGAAGATAATCTGAAGATTTTGGAGGACTTGCCGAATTCTGCAGTCGAAATGCAGGTAAAAGATAAGGTTAGTAAAAACTGTTATTTGAGATTATTTGGCAAGCTATCACTGAATCTGTAAATATCATATATGAAACAAAGAATAATCATGTTTCTATGTCGGAGAATATTTTGACATTTAAAGTTTATTTAGAAATTATCCATCTTATTTTTACAGTTTCTCAAGAAACTCAATAGACAAGAAAGAGTAGTGGAAGAAGTGAAACTGGTCTTGAAGCCACACTACAATAAAAAGAGAATAACAAAGGAAGAATACAAAGATATACTCCGAAGAAGTGTTCCCAAGGTAATTATAATATCTAAAAATATTATTGTTCACAAATTTTGTGCACATATTTGCCTATGCATGTTGAAAAGTTTGAAATCTTCAATTTTACAATCGTATATTTATTTCTGCTTTTTTCAGATATGCCACAATAAAAATGGTGAAATAAACCCAACAAAGATCAAGAATCTTATCGAGGCATATGTTAGGAAAATAAAGCATAGTAAAAAAGTGACTTCTTCTAGTTCTGTCAATCCTCAAAAAGTTTAGTGAATACGCTTCACGTTATCTGTACATATAATTAATTTATAAAAAATGGTAATTTTATTCAAGTAAACTTTAGAGATTATTTATATTTCACTTTTGTGATTCGATTAAAATCGATGGTAATTGTATGATTTTCAGTTAAAATACATAGTGTTGTATATTATATGCATTTTTTTTCTTCTACCTTATATGAAATACTGGATGACTGATATTTCTGAGATAATGATCAATACCTAAATCAAAAGGAAACCGCCTAATGCGTCATAATAAACACTGGAGAAACAGAAGAAGCCGAACTTGTTCGCATATAATCCGATAAAAATTCACGATTATTTGTCCTCGGTGGGGTAATTTATATTTGGTTCAAGGCATGTTCAACGAAACTGTAACGCAGGTCTATGCACAATAGGATGCGCACAAAGAATTGAACTTGGCAATAACAAATAGACCGATAGCAAATGAAACAACTGTTTGTCGATATCTTTTGCAGTTTCAATCGCGAAAATCACCCCACATTACTGGTTGTCGAGAGTGTATTATTCGTATAACTGACAACCAAGTCATTTTCTGCAGGCGGATTTCGCCTTTTTCCACTTCCTGCAAAATAGATCGAATAGCTGTTCGTCACGTCTCAACAAACAACATCAAAAAATTTTTTTTGTGACGATGCGAAATTTTATTGAAGTATATGGCTGCTACTGAGGTAGAAGTAGACTTGTTTCCTTCTGTTCAAGTTTATATATAGTCCCTAGAAATAAAACCAAAGTATACTTGAAGATTGAAAATATATTTCAAGACCAAAATTATCAATGTAAAGAAGCTGCTGGGGCAAGTCCGACTCGGTCATTGCCAAGATCAAACTCGGTATAGTACTTTCCAATAAAAACGTCTCCCAAGATCCATAGTGGACCAGCAGGTGCTGGAACATCAAGACCCATAAAACCGAGGAGACAAGTAGTTAGGAAGAGTTGTTTAACCTGAAATAATTTGACGTTGATACTCTTGGAGAAATTGGCATTGATGATTCACAATCCTTATTATGGATTTCATACTTCCATTGTCTGCATAATTAGTTCAATCTCTATTTTAGGGATGCAGTTTTACGGTTTGATGTCACTGTTTAGTAGAAGTTTTGAAAATAATTCATGATGAAATTATTGAATATGAAGAGAGTATTGCTGTGTAGCACGGAACTTAAATCAAATGCATGCTAGGTAAAAGATGGTGATATTTCGACAACTGAATCTCGGTAGGTACTTTTGGTTCGTTCGCGATTGAAATTATGTTTTTTGAGTCAAAATACGTACGTGCAATCTTTTCAAAAATAAAAATCATCGAAAATTATTCGAATTCTCACCTTTAGTACATAATCGTTGGGAGTCAAAGTGAACGTCTGTCCTCCCAAAACAAAATCAATATTTGGCATCGAAGACAATTTGTTGCAATCCACTGTGTATTCACCAGCTGTTATTGGTGTTGCTCCAACTGCCTGTAAAACACGCATGATGTTAATTATGTACAACAAAAAACATCAATAAACAGGGTGATTCACCTAACTGATTCATTAGGGGTTTATGGAGAACTAATAGAAATATCAACAAATTTTGGTGGCAGCTACAGCTGATCTATTTTCCTAAAATATTTTCAATACGCTGTTACTTCCGGTTAAACCGGTAGTGATATCAACTTCGTTTTTTCAAATATGAAACATTGTTAGGTACCCCTGACAGAGTGTTCCAAAATATTCAACAGGGTGTTTGAAATTTTTGTTTACTTTTTGGAAATTTGCAAACAACTACCTTTTTTCAGATGGAATGGCATGAAATGTTTACACTATTTTACGCAAAATTTCATTTCCTATCGATTTGTATGAGCATACCATTTTGTTGAAATTTACAACATTCACAACCACACTGTATATGTAATTTAAGAAAAGTACTAACTGAAACGATTTTTTCAATCTCATCTGATGGTCCAGTAATCAAACTGGTGCCGGTATCAACAATAGCTTGGCATCCACCGTCACACTGTGTGGCAGAACCAACAACAAGTTTGTCCATTTTGATTTGCCAGTATCCTTTACGGGTGACTGGAATGTAAGTGAATTCGCCAGTGTAGTAGTTTGGATCGGAACCCCCCAAAACTAATTCACCGCCTACTTTTCCATCTTGGTTTCTACAACAAACATTTTATTATAAATCACATGTGCGAGATGACAGATTCAAAATACAATCACGACAGCAATAATTTCGAAGTCAACGTTTTAATAGATTAGCAATTTTTTTTCAAATTGGTGGATTAGTGATGATCGACTCAGGTAACTTATTTGAATTAACTCGAGTTGGCTTTAACTCGAATCAACTCAAAAACTAACTAAATTATCAACATATATGATTTGACTTCTGCAAAAATATTATTTGTTATACATATAAACTCACCAAAAATACATAAAACGAAAGAGTCTAGTCAGTATAACTCTCTGAATACATTAGGAATAAATGATATAAATAACTTTTTCAATTATTAATGCGAACGAATAAATTAGTAAAAATCATTCAGCTTCGTGAATTTCAAGTCAAGTTTTGTTTCACCGAATTGGCACATCACTAGGTGAGATGACAAACATGCGTAATAGATATTAGCTTTGAACCGTTCAAAATACACACTAGAACAAACAAAATTTTTCTTCCACTTCCTCAATAAAAAAAAGTAAAAATACATTTACTGCCTACTACATCACGCACCGGTTGAGGTAGAATGAGAATACAGGGTCCTTCACGATACCTTGTTCAACCAATTTATAGAAAAATGGTGGAACTTGTTTGACGGAAATGGTATCATAACCCATACCGAGGATACCATCGAATTTACCAGCAACGAAAGCTACTCCAGGTTCTTCGGTAGCTTCAGCAAATATTTGATCTTTAACACTCAAACCAGCAACCTGCAACATTACATGTTGACGTTGAATATTTGGGTCAGCAAAGTTCGTGTTTGAACCAAGTTTTTGATAGTGTACTCACCTCGACAACGTCACTAGACAAAAATCCTTTGAGACTACCAGATCCATATGCGATTGCAAAGTCAGTTCCATTTTCTACGTATGTGGAAGATTTGTCAGAGTTGTATTGGTTATGAGTACCTAAAAGATATAATAAAAATAAGTCAGAATGTTTTACTACCATTTTCCAATGAAGCTTACGGCAAGCGATGTTCAGAATTGAACATTTTTTGGAAGGTATCCACAAGTTTGAAGAACCAGTGTCGAAAATCACATTGAATTTTTGTCCTGGTGTTCCAATAGTGATTTCGCCATAGTACTGGGCCTGTAAAAAATCAAACTCCATCACATTCAATCGTTCTTCGAATATTTGAATGAATGCAAATGTATCTTAGCAGAATTTCCGGTAAAATGTGCTATAGTCATTACATGACCGATAACAGAATAATCTGATGAGAAATAATCCCATATTGACCATGCTTATTTAATCTAATCTGGATATTGCATATGGAGTTTAGGAGGAGATAACCTAGAGAGTACCTATAACGTATTATATAATTATATACTGTAGTGTACTTGACTGATAAATAAATACATACTCTTTCATCAATACAGATAGCAGATAAATATGTTACCAGCTTTCTAAATCGTACTCGAAAGTATTTTCCTGATTTCTCAAAATGAGATAGATACATATATATATTTGTTGTATATAGAAGATTTATTGATTAAATTAGAGATAGATACATATATATTTGTTGTATATAGAAGATTTATTGATTAAATTTCACTCACGTCCATGTAGTTCGTCAATGGTTCATAGCCATCATTGGTGTATTTCTTCAGTAGAATTTCTTTGGATTTGTAGCCTTTTGATGCAAGAGTATATCTGGCTGTATCCATTTTGTGCAGGGGAACCCTAATGAATCAATAAATCCTCCTTTACTATTATTTTCTGAGCTGAAGTTCTTGCTTTCATTTAAAATCAGGTGTATTAATCCATGTAATATCCATAAGTTACTGGCCATTTCTAACCAAGGCAGTAATCACTATTTAATGGAGAATTCAATAATTTCAAAGAGACCTGTCACCATCATATTTTTCATGAAAATCATTTTGTATTCCAATATTTCTAGATTTTTTCATCTCCACAACGATATACATTGTGATAAAAAAGTTTCCGGAATTTCTCATTTAAAACACGCGCGTTAAGTATTTTTCGTTTCTGAATATTGGTAGGACTGTACTTAATGGCTAGGCCAAAAATTGGCATATGTGTATTGCTTCAGAAGGGGCATATTTTGAAGGAGACAAAATAAATATTGAAGATTAACTATTTTGCGTTTTATTTAGAAATTCCGGAAACTTTTTTGTCACAATGTATGATGGTCCAATATCATATTATCATAATGCCTAGGCCAGAATTTCCCACGACTGGTATCACGAAAAAATAAAAGCAAAATCAAAATTTTCAAATCATCAGGAACCCCAGAGTGGCATTCTGAGAATTGAATCCTGTATATATATATATATATATATATATATGACCAATGCGAATGACTAGGCTCGAAACATATTATATTTAAATAAATAATAATAATAATATTCCTTCGCAATGTGAACGACAATTGAAGAATCACTGATTGAAAAATTACTAATCAAGAAGAATATTACCTGACAAAGTCACAGTTTACTGTTGCAAGAACACAGAAAAAAGCCAAAAGGAAAGTACGCATCATGATGGATTTTGTGGGCCTCCTGAAACGAACTCAAATTGGAGGTTGGTTGAAAAATGCTTTTATACATGAATTTCAAGTGGCTGAAATATTCTGGACTGTTTCACTTTATGATAAGTATAAATCAACAAAGAAAATAATATCTGATAATGAAATAGAACAACTTGAGATTTCGTGTCTAAAATATGAGGGGACCTAAATTTCCAGATACAATTTGATTCCAGTGGTAAAAATAATAATTATTAATAATATACACATTTTGGTAAATAAAAGCGTACAAAAATATCATGAAATCTCGTCATCTAAAACTTACGTATTCAATATAGGATTGCCATACAATAATAGTTTTATCATACATGCATGTAAAAATAAAACTGAAAATGTTACTCAAATGTAATTCAAATTCAAAACTTTGGGATTATTTGAATTATCCTATGTTCTAATCTATTACATAATTGTATCCTACCATACAGGCCAAATTGTCATTTATTCATATTGTAAAAGTGACAATAAATGTATTTGAAAACCTTTGAGCTTCTTCCAGTTCTTTTATTGCAGTAATGAAATACTCATGAAATAAAATCAAATGTCACAAAAAAGATTAATTTATCAATTCTCGATAGGTTAGAATATAGCGAATATACTTTTCTCGATTATCCTTTCAAATGCAAGTCATCGCATAGAGTGAGATACACATCATATAATACATTGAGCACGTTAAGGTTGGAACAGATTCGTTAAAAGCTTGATTCGGCCGGGAAAATAAAGCTCAGGCACGTCGATTTTCTTTTTTAGTTGTGCATTTTTTGGTGTTCTTATATTTTTGATGACGTCATCACTGTTTGAGTTATGACGTCTTTATCATTTTTTTAAATGACAAAACCCTATTTTGATAATACCTTCAAAAAGAACGCTTTTTACTATGTATGGTTATAATATTTTTTCTTATGTTATATAACCGTATGTTCGAGAAATAAAAGATATTTCATTGATAATAATTTAATTCATGAAAATGAAAACAAGAGTAAATAAACCCACAACTATTAGAATGAGTGCTCAGATTACAAACTCGATGTTGAAACTCCTGCAAATCATTATTAAGGATATCAGCGTTAATTAAATTAATTTCGGTCCTGGTTCTTGAAGATCATCAATAGCATAAGGTCTGTTAACGTAAACTTTTGACTTGAGGTATTCCCACAAAGAAAATCTAGTGGGATTAGATCAGGAGAACTCAAACAGAGATGACGTCATCAAAAATATGAAAACACCAAAAAAATGCGCAAATGAAAAGAGAAAATCGACGTTTCTGAGCGTTGTTTCCCCAACGACCAAATCAAGCATTTAACGAATTTGTTCCAATCTTCACGTACTCACGTGTTCCTTTTTATCATATGAGATAGTGAAAAATAGTGAACAAGATTTTCACTGAATCCACATGATCATCATTACCTTTCACATTTTGAATTCGACTAGTTTATTCATTCTACCAATGCCATTCCGTATAAAGAAAGTCTGTGAGTTAAACCATACATCATATTGAAACAAAAATTCAATTTCTATACCTTTTATCACCGAAACGTAACATTTTCATGCACAAGTTTATACGAAAATGTCTATTGAAATATTGTCAGAAATACTTCAAGTATTTTGACTGCTTGTATATATAAGAACACTTAACTTCTCATGTTATGATTCATCTTGAATCCTTTTTCCAAATAATTCATTATCTAGAAGTATTTTAAAGTTTATGAAAATCGCAATCGAAATGTTCCACGTTTTTTATTAATGGTTTTCAGGAATGGTAAAATAATAAGCATTAGACAGGAGGAACACTATATTTTATTCGAGAAATAAGTATTATTCAACCTATTCTCAACCAAACATATTTCAAAAACGAATACACAAACAAAGAGAGCAACTCGAAAATAAATCACAAAAACTATCTAGCTGTGTGTGTAAATTTTGTATAAATGGCACATAAACAAATTTAGGCTGCCTCAGCAAATCCTACTCTATTATTTCCCAGATCGAATTCAGTATAGAATTTGCCGATGAATACGTCACCCAAGATCCACAAAGGTCCATTCGGAGGAGGAATGTCGAGTCCCATGAATCCAGAAAGGCAGATCGTTTTGCCGGCTTGTGAGATCTAAATAAGTAATAAATATATAATGAGAAATTTAGTTGTGCATAATTTTCTTTGGCTAAAGTGACTTAACACAACATAAATCAGTCTGAAAATAGATGATTTTTGATTTTAGATATCCGTAGTGAGGTAAGCATGCGTACAGGGTGGGTAAATTTCGATGTTTGTATAGGGTAACTGACAAACTAAAGGAGTTACAAAAAATGGGGTTGACATCTTCAGTGTTCTTTTCCGAGATAAATTTGCTGGTACAAACGAAAATTGGCTAGCGTATTTGGTTCTTGAACTACCGGGTGTTTCATAGTGGATGGAACATTAGAAGTATCTGGAGAACAGAAAGCCAGATCATTTCGAAAATTTGTGGGCCTGGATAATCAAACTTGCTCTATCCGTCTAAAATATTTTTGTCAATACAGTGTTGCCACTTGTATCAGAAAGAAGTAGCTACTTTGTTATTTCAAATGGAACACCTCGTATATTATATCATTTTTGGAATCCTTATAAGATTCCTCACAACTTTCCCACATAATTCTCTATACCTATCTGTGACAATTTTCGAGATGAAAATTATTTTGTCAAATTTTTGTGCAAAATCTGACCATTGAAAAATATCAAATTTTCCCCAATGCAAACTTATAAAATATTGCAATTTGGGTTATGGCTGCATAAGACCATCAAGTATTCTGTCGATGAACTGGATATCAGTTTCAGCATACAGGGAGGCTGAGAGGTGAGTGTCATCCGGGCACTCATGAAAATGACTGAAACTCCGTTTTTTTGAATGGAACACCCTGTATATTATCACTTATTCGAAAAGCTATAACATTTTTCATTTAAATTGAGTATACTTTCCCTACACCTATCTCGTACAGTTTGTTAGTGTACACTGTATTGATGAAAATATTTTAGACGGATAGAGCAAGTTTGATTATCCACGCTCACAAATTTTCGAAATGATCTGTCTTTCTGTTCCCCAGATACGTCTAATGTTCCATACACTGTGAAACACCCGATATATAGAATAAACAATATAAAGAATTATGGGTACTTTTAGATAACAAACTTATGTAACCAATACGAGGAGTGCACGTGTATACAAGTACAGAAAACCGAATCAAAACATCTGTGAGTTAGATAACACAAAGTGTCCATGAATGGATTATTTTTCCGACTATAAATACATGCTACAATAAAGTGAATATATTGAAAATTCAGCTTTCCATGAACATTTTGGAAATTTAATAACATTTCAAAAATTAATAACCCTGTATGTTTGCGCATTTAAATGTGGCAAATGAGGAACATACATTATTGATCAAAAATTTCAAAACAATAAATAACTTACCCTCAAGGTATAGTCGGCACCAGTTAAAGTGAAGTTCTGTCCCGCCAACATAAAGTCAATGTTGGGTAAATTGGGTATCAAACTACAATCGATCATATATTCTCCACCAGCAAGAGGTGTAGCTCCTATTGCCTGCAACACAAAATGATTGACATTGCATGGTTCATTTCGATAATTTCTATTGGCAGTAGACAGTCATTCTAAAATGAATTTATTCGTACAGATAACCTCAGAAAAAGATCATATTTTCATTTAATCGAATGAGAATATTCTCAATTTGCAAATGAAAATAAGAATGCAGCTCCTACGTAGGCAGTCACAGAACCATAAATAATAACATTGGATAGTTTCATTGCATTTGGCTCTATGTGTTTTTCCTTGATATAGTGTGAGTTTATAATGACTTCTGCAGTGAACTGGTGCGTTAATATGAATATATTTTCATTTTTCTCGAGCAGTAAGCATTATCATTTGTTTAATTGATTGTATTATGTTTAAAGTTATCCGAGAATAGAATATTATTGAGAATGTCAATGGTATCAGTAAAAATGTATACAGGATTCTGAAAATTTATTTTGTTTCAGGATTGAAATAGCAAGATTTTTGATGGAATACTTGTATCTCAAGGAACTCGGTCAGGGCCAGCTTCGAAACAATTCTACACCAAAGGCAATCATGAATTGTTGCAATTGCAAATTGTCCATTGATGATGAAAATTATTTTGAACGTGACTCCTGTAGGAGACCAATTCAAAATCAATTTGTCTGCACGGAACTGTCTGCTTCTGAAATGAAATGCATGTCACTAAAAAAAACGAGTACTAAGACTTCTTTGCAAAGACTGCAACAGCGGCCTTCTAAAGGTTCCTGCAATACTAGTCAATTGAAGCACTGAAAGCGGAAATTAAGACAATCAAACAAAACATGCCTTCGTCCATCAACGGTGCACCCACAGCTTCTGCCCTTAATCTTAACGAAATGATGGCAGAAATGGTAGACCGAAAATCAAGAAAAAAAATTATAATCTTTGGACTGAAATTTTCCGATTTCGTTTTTGTTTTTTTGACGTTATTTGAAGGGATACAAAAAAACAAAAGACACTTTCTCATAGCCTACTATACCATACTCAGGGTCATCATTTCACCGAACACTACACTAAAATGTTCGAACTTTAATAAAGACTATTTTTTTCCGATTTAAACATTGCAGAATCATATTGTGTCATACATCGTTGTAGTAGTAATAACATATGGTGGTTATTACAGGTCATATAAAAAAATAAAGTTGATGATGGTTTCTCCGAAAGGAAACGTCGTACGGAAAATCTCTTAACGCTGTTTTGTAGGGATTGAGAAATGGCAATGAGAAAGTGTTTTATGTTTTCTTATACCTCTTCAAATAACGTCAGAAAAAAATTAAAATTGAATCGGCAAATTTCTATTTTTCAGGCATATCTCTAACTAATTGGAATTTCAAAACTTTCCGATCGGCACATTGTTAGACTTGGAAATGCGCAACTATTCTCTAATTTAACCATCTCCGTATCTCTTATGGTTTCCGAGATCCCCATGATAGACATCTTTATCTTGGACACAGTGTATATTATAGTTTGAAAAGCCTGCATTTAGCATTATAGCATGCTGTGAAGTTTGAAACTAATAAAAGCGATTAAATCTCCAGTAGAAACGCCTGTCATAAATTCAACTGTATTATTAGATTTATATTGAGCATAATACCGTATTCGACAACAAAGGCATTTTAATTTTTGTATAACACCTGTCCAATCGAACATATCGAAGGCTTTCAAAATTTAATAGTATATACAACATGAAACTATAAATGAGTTTGGTCTAATACAAATCTCAATATACATCCATGATGGATAGATTCAAATTACTATCATTGTTTGAATTACGAAAAATAGTTGCAACCTTAGATTTTAAAATATCGGTACACGAAATACTTAATGCCAAAATAAAACGATATTTTCGAAACAATCGGTCATGTTATATTGAACCTTGTCAATATTTCACTTGATACTGGTACCATACCTGATGCACTCAAAACTAGTACTATCATTCCAATACAGAAAAAAGTGGATGCCACTGAATATAGAACTGTTAATACATCACCTCCATTGGAAAAAATCTTAGCTGTATATGATCAATTAATGGATCACATTGTGGATATGAAGTATTGATATATAACCAATCGGGTTTTCGGAAAAATATTCCTGTGAATCATTTCTTCAACTCACTTATAATAACGAGTATGTTGTCAGTGTTTTCCTGGACTTAAATAGAGCATTTTAGAGACCATTGGTCGAAAAATATTATAAAAAAAATATCAAGCTATGGAATAGAAGGTAGAGTACAATGGCTAAATGATCCTAGGCAGAGAGTACGTTTCAATGGGTATGTATCACAAGACCGGAATATTGATGTTGGAGTTTCCCAAGGAAGTGTCATAGGCCCACAACTTTTCATTTTATACAGTGCTAGTCAAAAGTCCCCTCCCCCCCTCGTATCTTTTGAACGGGTATACTTATAATAATGAAATTTGGAGGGTGGAAATAAACGGATGTAGGCTTCTCAACTGGTCATAACAGGTGACGCAATAGTCATAAATGACGTCACAAGGCCACTGTGACCAATAATTTTAAATGGGACCCTATGGCAAGTGACAGCTCGTTTGAAAGGTATTGAAAATACCTATTCAGTCATACCAATTTTATTCGGGTTTCGGCTGATTTTGATTGATAAATTGAAGAAATACGAAAATCATAGTTTCGCATTTAATTAATGAAGATTTAAGAACCAGTTCTTATAATAAGTGTTCAAAATGTGCTCCATCTACTTCCTGGCAGTAATGCATTCTATTGCTAAACTCTTGTCGTACTCGTCCCAGTGTGTCAGCGGAAATTGCCCTACATTCTTCAACAATTCGTTATTTCAGAATGGCAATGCTGTCAGGTGCTGTAGCGTGAACCTTAGATTTCAAGTACCCCCATAGAAAAAAATCTAAGGCCATTCGATCGAACCTCGTCGTCCAATCCATCTACCACGATATTCTTCATCTAGGTAACGTCTTACTGCACCGTAATAGTGTGCAGGAGCACCATCTTGTTGAAACGTTATTACCAAGTTGTCGAATTCATCTGGATTATGTTCCAAAATTTCAAGAATTAACGGTTCTATTGCGTTTTGCCACAGCTCCAGATACAATTCACCGGTTAAGTTTGCATTGAGAAAAAGAGGCCCAACTATGTGGTTTCCCAAAATACCTGCCCAAACATTAACTTTTTCTGGAAATTGAATATGTTTTTCACGAAAGATGTGAGGATTTGTGTCACTCCAATACCTCACATTTTGAGTGTTAACATTTCCATTGAGAAAGAAAGTACTTTCGTCACTAAAACAAATTGTCTGTATGTAGCCTGGTTGTTGGTTAATTTTATTGGACATAGTTTCACAGAATTCTAGTCTTCGGTCGGGGTCATCATCTGAAAGTTGGTGCACCATTTTTAATTTGTATGGATGAAATTTGTTCTGTCCTTTGACTGACTTCACATATAGACGCAACTTGGGCTGTGGAAGAAGTAGGGTTTACTACCATTTCTCCAATTATGTAAATTTTTTTGTCATCACTAATTGTTGGTCGACCAGATCGTTTGGCATCTTGAACACTACCTGATGCTTCAAACTTCCGAAGAAGCTCCCTCAAATAAACCCTCGAATAGGGCGATCGGGGTACCTCTCATTAAACAGTCGTTCTTCTGCATGGAAATTGTTTCAACATTCACCAATTATTAAGATAGCTGCTACTTTGTCGGCTACAGTACGTACCATTTTGCCTATGTAAACACTTAAACGTCTCGTTAAACAATAGCTTAGGTAAATTTTCAAGGTATAAACACTTTTGACAAGTAGAGAATTCAAACACGTCAACCTTTTCGACTATTAACCAGTGGCGTACTTTAAAATCTTTATTAATTAAATGCGAAACTATAATTTTCGTATTTCTTCAATTTATCAATCAAAATCAGCCGAAACCCGAATAAAATTGGTATGACTGAATAGGTATTTTCAATACCTTTCAAACGAGCTGTCACTTGCCATAGGGTCCCATTTAAAATTATTGGTCACAGTGGCCTTGTGACGTCATTTATGACTATTGCGTCACCTGTTATGACCAGTTGAGAAGCCTACATCCGTTTATTTCCACCCTCCAAATTTCATTATTATAAGTATACCCGTACAAAAGATACGAGGGGGAGAGGGGACTTTTGACTAGCACTGTATTTAAATGATATTGAACTTTTCATTGACTGTGAATTAATCAACCTTTTTGCTGGTGACACATTGTTAGCATGTAGTGATAGCAGTTTACACAGAGTAATTCAAAAAATGATTTCCGGATTGAAAGATGTACATGATTACTTATTGATGAATAAACCCAAATTGAATATTTTGAAGACGAAAGGGACGATCTTGAGACAACCAAAAACAAATATAAAGCTCTGAATATCAATTATATAGATTTGGTCATAAATGATGAAAGCTTTGAAATAGTTAAGTATTTTGGTTTTTACTTAGATAACTTCATGACTTTTGACAGTCATTTTGTTTATATATTCAAAAATAGCCCAAAATCTCTCAATGGAAACGATCATAACAGTGTACAACACAATGGTGCAGCCTCATTTTGATTATTGCACATCAGTATGTTCATGGGATCTAAATAAATTAAATCAATTACAAGGCTGCACAATCGTGGCATGAGAATCATTTTGAAAACGAATCGATATAAGCCCTGTGTTGTTATGTGTAATACTTTGCAATGGTTTACTGTTTCTCAAAGAATTTACTATCTCACTTTGGTCTTAATCTTCAAAATCCTAAATAATCTAACAATCTTATTTCCAATCATATTTGGTATTTTGAAGAGATGTCCATCAGTATATTACCAGAAATTGTCATAATCTTCATATCTCCAGAACAAACCGCAAGAGCACCATGAATTCTCTTTTTTTCAGAGGCTTCCAGGAGTTTAACAAACTACCTCATTCAGAAAAAAATGTTTATGGAGAACTGATAGAGATATCAACTTTTGGTGGATGTTACTACTCAATGTGTTCTATCTTTCTAAAATATTTCAATACGCTGTTACTTGCGGTTGAACCGGAACACCTTGTTAATTTTTAGGTTGCATTCAGAATTTTCTTCCTATCACGATTTTTTTTTCAAGATATTCAATTTTTTTGAAAAATTTTGACAGATGGACTGACTAACTGAAATGTCCATATTAACTTCAATTATATATACACATCAATGAGAGAGTGTTCCAAAAAAATTGAACAGGGTGTTTGATGTTTCAGTTTACTTTTTGGACATTTCGACTCGCAATAACTTCCTCATTTCAAATAGAATGACCATGAAATTTCACAGTATCCGACGGAAAATTTAATTTTCTATCGTTTTGTATGAGCATACCATATTGCTTAAATTGATATTTACAGAGATATCAACAAAAATGTGAAAATGCGCTCATTAATTTCATGTGTCTTTTCACAAGTGTGCTTTAGATTTTTTTTATATAAAAACTTCTCACGAAAGGAGACATCCTGTAATGTTCAGAGAACATCGTGAAAAGCAAGGGAAAGGAGGTAGGAATTGGTGTTCTTTTTAAATTTATGAAGGTCATATGCCTCGGTTCTACATTTCATATTTGACGAAAAATATGAACATAATTAAAGATCTATTTATATCTTGAAAACTAGCAATTCATAGAAGTTCTGTTGAGACATTTTTTGGGAAGTGAAATAGATGTCACATATGTGAGATCACATTTCAATTTTGTTAATACCAGAACAATAGATGCTTGACTGTTCAAAGATGTGACCTTTGATCAGTGTAAACGGATTTTCCTTCTATCTATACACTATATTTATGCTTGAGGATATTAATTGATATTGGAACTTTTTTCAGCGATTCACACGACTCATCATTTGAATACACAAATTTAGGATGAAGTCAACAAAACACAATACAGAACGCATGGAGGTATGTCAAGAGTTATTCTCTAGCCTCACCAGGTGGCGTATCGCTTATGTTCATTTGCGAATAGACAGTCCAGTATTCGACCATACCACACTATACCTCGTTAATATCGGAAATATCTTCTGTTGGTCCGGCGATTAGACTGGTACCGGTATCAGCAATAGCTTCACATCCTCCTTCGCAGAACGGATTAGTTCCGACCTGGACTCCGTCCATTCTGAACTGCCAATACGCTTGACGATCAACAGGCAAGTAGGTGAAATTGCCACGGTAATGAAGAGAATCAGAACCACCTAGGAGGAGTTCACCACCTGCAGGTGCTGAAGGATCTCTAGAAGGAAAAATAGCAATGAATGGACAACGATTGTTGATAAACTATATGATACTTAAAAATTTAGCGGCAGTAGGAGGGATTGCATTGATACGCAAGAAAAATATCATAATGAATGAATATGTGAAAATTCCTGAACCAAATATTGAATGAAAACGAACAAAATGTTTATTACTGCCGAATAACGGAGTACAGTATCTGTACCAATGATATTTTCACATCTTTATCAATTGCCACTGACCTATTCAAGTAAAAAGAGAAAATCGGTTGGCTAATCAAGCCCTGTTCCACCATTTTGTAGAATACGGGTTGGACACCATCAACGGATATTCTACTATAAGCCATCCCCAAAATTCCATCAAATTTGGCTGCGACAAACGCTAAACCAGGTTCATTCAGAGCCTCGGCAAAAGTCTGGTCTTTTATTTTAATTCCACCAATCTGAAAAATAGCTTATAATCATAACATTTTGTTTTTCTAAAATAATCATTGTTATTTATTCGTTATTATCAGACGAAAAAATGAATACATATTGATGCTTACTTCAACTTCGTCAGTTGATAAGTATCCACTGAGACTTCCTGATCCATAATGAATAGCAAATGAAGTGCCATTTTGTTTATATGTTGTTGATTTGGTTCCATCGTATTTGTTATGTAGCACTGAAATCAAGTTAATTTATCTGTCATGCATGATTTTACAATATACGTAAAACATAATAATAATTCAGAAAAAAATTTAAAATTGTGGTATCTCATTTGAAATAACGAATGTATAGTCTATTTCCATATATATTTTCATCGGATAAACCTACTCCTATAATCACTAGCGAATGAATAATAGTTATTTATGGTACTAGTGTGTTATGTTGAAAATAAGTCACGCGAGAAAGATTTATACAACGAGGCCGTCAGGCCGAGTGGTATAAATTCTCAAGTGACTTATGAAACATAACACACGAGTGGCATATAATGTTTTATCCAACAAGTGGAAGAAATCGTTTTTTTATGAGTTAATAATTAATAAGTTTTGTGATCAAATTAAAGCTATTTGCGTATAAATGTCAGAATGACTTGACAGTGACTTTTTTACATTTTATCAGCAGCTGTACCGATATGGGAGCGTCTGGTTCCAATGAACCAACGAATTTTACAATAACTTCAAATTCAAAAAAACCGTTAGCGTTTTCCTTTAATTTCAATATCAATGTAAATTCTGCTTGTAATAGTAATAAATAAATAGAATACTACTTTAAATATGAACGTGAGTTTTAATCCATAACTCACTAGTGAGTTATGGATTATAACACACTAGTGTGTTGTTTGATACTCTACTTGTCTAAAATGACATTAATAATGATAGTCATAACTGTCATGTGTTGGATAAATAAATAAATAAGAAATTTATTCAGTACCTGTACAACAGAAACTGATTTGTTTACATTTAACATTCTTCATTTCTACTTCAAAGAGGTGCTAAAATTGGACCATCTCCGCATTCATAGAAAATTTTATAATTTCATGATTCATCGTGTCATACCCCAATTATAAATGGAATGTTTCCATGAAACACTACACTTGGCAGCTACAGTTATTCCTCTGTAGATATCTCCATCAGTAAATAAACAGTTTTGATGAACTTTGCCAAAGTTCATCAGTATATCACTTATAATTTTATTTACTTACAGCAAGCAATGTTGGTGAAATGGCACTTTTTTGATGGTACCCATAAATTGGATGATCCAGTATCAAAAACCACTTTGAAATTTTGCGGGGGATTTCCAATGGAAATAACGCCAAAATATTGAGCCTAGAAGGGAGAAACATTCACGAATTCTAATTTTTTCAAGAATTTTTCTACCAAGTCTAGGCTATGCAGGTTATTTCAAGGATAGAATAATAGTTTTGAAATACTCACCAATACCCGTATTTAGTTTGTAAATAAACCAGGGCAGTTGAGAAATAAGGAATCAGTTACAATTATTTAATATAAAAAACTGATATGATTGGTGTATGTTGTATATATGCTTTCTCATTGTGTCATCTAAATCTATCTTGTGATTGATTGAAAAATATTTGATAAAATATATTAATGAAAATCACCCAAAAAATATGAATTCATGGTAAGAGACAGAAAGTCATATTTTTAGAAACTCCTATTGAAAATAATTTGATACCAACTGGATAAAAAAGATAAGCAATGTTCATTAACCTGAACTGCAATACTCATATATTTGAAAAAATGTTATCAGCACAAATTGCAGTCCAGACACCTAGAACAATGAATTTCATTCAAGAATTGTAAAATACATTACTACCAGAAAAAATTCAATGATAGATGCTTTGTTTAAAACTGCATGATGATACAGAATATGAAAGTGTTTGAAAATACTCTGATCATTGATTGATTGTTGAAATTTCGTGAGCTGATTAATTATAGAACATAGAATAATAGGAACTATGAATTTTAGAACTATTGACTATAGTCAATAGTTTATATATATATATATATATATATGCATTGAAATGAAATCAATTAATTCATTACATACGTCCAAGTAATTTGATAAGGGCTCTGGTACTGGCCCTCCCACTCCTTTGTGGCTATATCTCATGGTAACTTGATGAACTTCAGTTCCTACATCATGCAAAGTTCTTCGTACTGAATCAAATTTCTCCAATTTAATTCTACAAATCAGTAAAAAATATAAAAGTGTTGAAGTGAAATACTAAGGACAATCATTTATATATGATATTATAATGAAAAAACATTGAGTGGACAAAAACGTAATTATCGAGTGAACAATAAAAATAAGAATGGTTCTTACCTAGCAACATCACAATTTACAATTGTAAAAACAAAGAAAACCGTCAATATTATTTTAAGAATCATCTTCACTTTAATGGGCGAGCCTAGTACGATTATTATTGTATTCTCCTCCCGACAAACGTACAATGAATAATGAGCACAATCACAATAATAGGAATGAATAAATAGAAATGAACGTCGGTTTTTATTTTGTTTTGTCAGAGCGTCACAGATGATATTTTGACAGTGCATATGATATGTTGTTGTTACATCAACTCCAGCCAATCAAAAGGAATATTCATAGAAGACATGCCGGTCGCATGAACCAATCGAAAATGACCCTGACAAAGCGGAATATTGGCGGTAAATTTGAATTTTCTTCTTTGTCAGGACGTAGGTACAACGCACTATCTGTCTATTAGTTCTTTGTGGTAAATCAATAAGATATTGTCAAGATATACATTTTTCAAAATCCAATTCAGTAAAACACCAAGTATAATTCTATTCCAAATTCAATTTCATTATTGTTATAAACAAATCACATATTTACAAGTCCATGATTAAAGTAGGTCAGTAGAAATTATATTATGAAAAGTATGTTATCACAAGAGGAGAATAACTAATACAATTTTGCTGATGTTGCTGATTCATAATAATAGATTTGATAAAAGTAATTGAAGACGGTTTTTTCGGGGAGTCTTCGGGGGGTCTCCTCCTGAAGACTGAGTTCTCAACATATTCGTGTATCTTAGGGTAAGCATTTATATTTCTTTGTATTTCTTTGTATCATTAAATCTCTCTTGAATAATGTACCATCAAAATTATTATTAAATTATATGCTTTGTTTTGTATTTAATTTTGTAATTGAAATCATTCAATTTATATTTCCTGAGTACGACCCAAGCGACAGGGGTGACCCCCAAAAAACACCCCTGTACGCGACATATGGTGGAGGCGCCGTAGCTCAATCTCGTAGGTTAATTCTTCATAATTAACCTAACTTAAGAAGAAAAAATAATAAAATCATGATGAGAATAATGTTTAATTTTTTTGTTGATTCATTGCTTCGATACTGATACTTAGTCAAATCTTTCACTAATAAGCATATAATTTTGATGGCACAAAAAAAAATCAACAACGCTATAGTTAATAAAGTGAAAAAAGGATAATCCAAAATTGTCCAAATAATCCATTTCATTGAAGTCACAATGAATCTAAATAATATTCGAATTAATAAATGCTGAAAATTTTCATCTTCAATTTGAATAAACGTGAATAATATCTTGTTTCAAATCAATATTTTCAAATAACTTAAAGAATGGTGCGGATTGAATGAGTTTATATTTTCTCAGAAAAATTATATATTATATATCTCAGACATTTCGAATTGTTGCCAGTTCAATTTTTTTTCAGTCTTCTTAACTATACATGTATTTGAATTTTATTTCGAGTTTTCAAAGAGAAATATCAATTATTTAGGGTGTTTTACCAAAAATTGATTCACGAGCTCACATTTCTCTTCATAATTGAAAAAGATAGTAAGTGAAATGAGAAGAAGATAAAATAATATTTGTGTTGATTATCAAGATTTTGTAACTGCATTATTGTTTTCAAGTCGGAAATAGTACCTTACTAGTTATGGATATGTTTTTTTTTTCAATAAAATTAATGACGAATGTATGTTTTGTATGAAATGAAATACTGTCGATACCGTGTAGTTAGCCTGAAGTTGATTTTCGACTAGGGGAGCGTGGAAGATGCCAAAATAGTGATTGGTGAACGCTTGCCCTAGGTCAAGGTATAACACATGAGTAGTGTTATGTAAAGATGAAGTTGTTGAGAATTAAGTGTTGATTTACTGAGAAATAGTAAATGTTCGTCTAGGGGAGCGTGAAAGATGCCAAAATAGTGATTGGTGAACGCTTACCCTTAGGTTAAAGTATAGCATGGAGTAGTGCTATGAAGTGGTATTTTATATTCAAGTAATGCAATAGAACAACGTTCTGAGATAGTTTGTGAGAATTTTAACAAATCAATGAAGTGAGGCACTATTTGAAAACTTTTGAATCAATCAAGCGGAGTAATAAGAAGCATATGGAGAATTGATATAAGATAATTTTAATCCTGATTTCACTTATTCATAAATGAGAATGTCTATTTTGTTATTTTGATGTTTTATAGTCTATAAAAAGTGAGTTCCTGAGTTAAATATATTTTTTTAGGGAATTTGAGAAAATGAACTGGTAGAATTCATTAGAGTGAAAAATATGCAATTTACAAAAAATTGGGTGAATTCAGATTTCAAGTAGAATAAATCATTTATTGAATTATGTTATGGAATTTACATGAGAAATATCTGTTTTAAAATCTTGTTGTATGTTGGGAATTTTATGTAATGGTATTGACTTTCTGAAATACATGTTATTCTAGAAAATTTGAGAATATTTGGAAATGTTTTTTTTTTTTCATCGGGACAGCTGATTCATACTTATGATTGTTTTTCTCTTTCTTATTTTCCATGTAACGGTACACACATAACACACGAGATCTCAACGAAGATGGATCCACCAGAGCACGGACAAGGCAAGGTGATGGGGAAAAATTAAAGGGAGAAGCAGGGCACAATGTGGAGACCTATGTGAAACCAAACTCCTGTGGGGAAGAAGAAAACGTCTGCAACAAACTCTGATGAATTGATTGTATCACTATTTCAGTACATGGATGGGGAACCATGCTGGATGAACTGAGTAGTTTGGCCGTCCCATTCATTGACTTCCTGAAAGTGACAAATTCATCGAAAATGGTATTTACTATAAGTCGATATATTATTTACCATGTCGAGTTGCAATTATACATTCAAGTAAGACCCAAGAATGTGCTGACCGAAGGATAAAAAGGTCATGATCAAGTTCAATTCTGAAACTGCTGATCAACAATTGTGGAACAATCCCGGATAGCCCAATGAGTAAGAATACGAGATCGTCTTCTCAAAGAAGGACTTTCGACTTTCAACCAAAATTAGGGTGACAGCTGAAACAGGACTTCAAATCTCCCACAGAACTAACAGGAATCTGCTTCTCCGCATTGTATCCAAAATCTGCCTCATCTAGGCATATCGCAGGACCGGAGCCAAATATAATCGTGCAGCCAGGAGTGGAAAAAATGTGTGTACCGAAGACTTAATGAATGTGGATAGGAAAATAATGTAGGGTATCAATTTGAATTCAGGAATTAGCTGATTGATACAATTCTTGTTGTTATTAAAAGCTGGGGGCCAGCTTTTTCGAGGAAGGGGCATATGTCAAGATATACATTTTTCAAAATCCAATTCAGTAAAACACCAAGTATAATTCTATTCCAAATTCAATTTCATTATTGTTATAAACAAATCACATATTTACAAGTCCATGATTAAAGTAGGTCAGTAGAAATTATATTATGAAAAGTATGTTATCACAAGAGGAGAATAACTAATACAATTTTGCTGATGTTGCTGATTCATAATAATAGATTTGATAAAAGTAATTGAAGACGGTTTTTTCGGGGAGTCTTCGGGGGGTCTCCTCCTGAAGACTGAGTTCTCAACATATTCGTGTATCTTAGGGTAAGCATTTATATTTCTTTGTATTTCTTTGTATCATTAAATCTCTCTTGAATAATGTACCATCAAAATTATTATTAAATTATATGCTTTGTTTTGTATTTAATTTTGTAATTGAAATCATTCAATTTATATTTCCTGAGTACGACCCAAGCGACAGGGGTGACCCCCAAAAAACACCCCTGTACGCGACAATATGCGCTCTTTTATTTCAACTCGGGAATTACCGAAACAAACCGGTTTAGATGAGGTAAATGTGGAAGAGATCGAATAGCAGCAAATCTTTTTAATGATGAGCTCAATGAATTCACTGTGCAAGAACAAAACAAAAATATTGCTAGTGATTCTAAAGAGCAAAAAGAATAAACGACGTTTTTTGAAAATTATAAAAATTGGTGATCAAAAGCAAGGAGAGTTTTTTATATATTTTTATCCATTTATCTAGAAATTCTAACCGAACGCAAAAGGAAAACGTGAACTACATTAGAAGCATTCCTGACAAAAAGGAGAAAAATTTGAAACAAAAAAAATAGAATGAATGACTTGGAATTTAATTTATTTTTTCAAGTGTATTAGTTTTTTTCTGTGAAAAATAATTGTTAAGTTTTGATACTTTTATATAAAAATATTTTACACCTAACCAATTTTCTATTCATCTTCCCCTACTCGTTAGGTAAGTGCAGTGTCGTAACTATAGAGCAGCAGGGTTGGCAAAATGCTACGGGCCCCAGATAGTATAGTTAGGCAACTGTGTATGTGAATGAAACATTGTCATTGTGAATTGAAGGATTTTAGGAAAAAAAAAGTTTTTCTAGTAGAACTCTTTATTGCCTTATCATTAATGAGAACAATTTGTACCATCAGCACCTCTACTAATTACTAATACATGAAATTCTCAATCAAATTTACATCATTCAATACCCATAACATGAATATGAGATATGTTTCAAGCTTTCATTTTGACTTATATTAATGTTAGTTCGCATATGCACCATTCAAAAGAATTTAGTATTCAGTACAAAACAAGTAGCTAGTACAAAATCAGTATTTCTGTTTTTGATATGAACACATCAAGAAAACATCTGTTAGTGTGGAGATTCATCACTTTTGCAATAACAGAATTCTTAAACATTCACGACACATGACAACCAGTCTACTGAAACATGAGAACTAATATAGTCATATTAAAACGAAATTAAGTACACGAATATACCAATAAAAATCTTGGCACGAATTCTAGTAGCATTCGAGAAATATCAACATCTTCCTATCCAGAACTGTGCCAAAACAATTCGAAATAAATGCAAATTTCTAATGATAAAAGTGTCATGTAGTAAAAGTATGTGCAACATTAGGGTTTTGTTGCAACCCTATTGTTATACAAAGAAATAAAAAAGAAATACAACCCAAAAGTTAAGAAGACAACAGGTGTGATTAGGCAGCAACTTCTTCCGTGTTCGATTCGACTTCGGCAGGTTCCTCAACAACTTTGGCCTTCTTCTCAGGAGTTGGCTTCAAAGCATTATCAGTGGCATCTCCACCACCAGTTGATTTTCTCTTGGCAGATGGTTTTTCTAGAGAAACAAAAAGTAAAAAATATGTAAACAAACAAAAACATGGGCATCTGTGCCAACTAAAAAAAAAAAACAGAACTTGAGTTAAAATTCATGAAGCTCGGGTCGAACTGGCGTTAACTGGATAGAAGGGATTATGATTTTCATCAATTTATTCTCTCAGCTCCCCATTAATAGTTGAACCAAGTTGGAACAAAAAACAGCAATTTTTATCGGTTTAAATTCTTTAAATATTCATATTTTTCATTTATGTATTTTTCGCTCAAATTTTGATTTCAATATATACAGGGTGTGTCACAGTGGATGGAACATTAGAAGTATCTAGAGAACAGAGAGACAGATCATTCCGAAAATTTGTGGGCGTGGATAATCAAACTTGCTCTATCCGTCTAAAATATTTTCATCAATACAGTGTTGCCGCTTGTATCAGAAAGTAGTAGCTACTTTGTTATTTCAAATGGAACACCTCGTATATTATATCATTTTTGAAATCCTCATGAGATTCCTCACAACTTTCCCACATAATTCCCTATACCTATCTGTGACGATTTTCGAGATAAAAATTATTTTGTCAAATTTTTGTGTAAAACCTGACCATTGAAAAATATCAATTTTTTCCCAATGCAAATTCACAAAATATCGCAATTTGGGTTATAGCTGCATAAGACCATCAAGTATTCTGTCGATGAACTGGATCTCAGTTTCAGCATACAGGGAGGCTCAGAAGTGAGTGTCATCCGGACACTCATGAAAATGACTGCAACTCCGTTTTTTTTAAATGGAACACCCTGTATATTATCACTTATTCGAAAAGCTATAACATTTTCCATTCTAATTGGATATACTTTCCCTATACCTATCTCGTACAGTTTGTTAGTTATGATCACTTATGTTATGAATTCGTTTTCAATAAAATAAATATTGGATAGTGCTTAAGATAGTAGGCTATGAACTTCATTCTGACAGAGAAATAACTTGTTATTTCTTTATTGTCCTCATGTATTCAAGTTGCATGTTTGTAAGAATACTATGGCAGAAAATAATTACTTGAATGCGGTTTAGATGGATTTATTCATCATTTATGGTCAATGTAACAAAAATAACATTAGAAAATGCAGCGAGTTTAATGAAAAGTATGCTGATTTACCTCGAACGAATTCGAGAAAATTCATTAGATTGAAGAGAAATTTTGAAATGCTTATATCATCATGAAAAGCTAAAAGTATCAAAGTCTAACATGTGTATTAATGAATCTAGAAAGATTTCAAAAACAGTTCAAAATTTCTCTTCAATCTAATTTCCTCGGATTTATCCGAGGCGAATCACTTCATTCTTTTCATTGAAAAGAAAAACTCTGCATGTTCTACTGATTCATTGACCATAAACGATGAATAAATCCATTTTAACCGCATTCAAGTAATTATTTCTTGCTATAATATTTTTACACCCATGCATCTTGAATACAGGATAACAATGAAGGAAGAACATGTTAGTTCTCTGTCAGAATGAAGTCCATAGCCTACTATCTTAAGCACTATCCAATATTTATTTTATTGAAACGAATTCATAACATAAGTGATCATAATGTCGAATCATTGCAGCTCTAGCGTATTGTTAACACTGTACCATGCCAACTTCCAGGCACACCTCCGATATGGGATTCTCAACTGGGGTATGAGTGCTTCAGTCCGGAGGGTATTTCTCATACAAAAATATGCGGTTAGAATAATTGCTAACGTAGGATACAGAGACTCATGTAGGGATGCCTTCAAAAAACTCAAAATTCTCACAGTCGCCAGCACTTATATATTGGAGGCTAGTGCATATGTATACAGACACAAATCTATTCTTCAGTCATATCGTCCAACACACAACCACAATACGCGATCTAGAGATCTGGTCCTTCCAAGGACTCACAGAACTTCCATGTATGAGAAGGGTGTAGAGTACAATGGGTGTAAGTTCTATAACATCCTGCCAGTAGCTATCAAAAATTCGCAAAACATTCATATTTTCAAGAGTCGGCTGAAAAAAATGTTGCTTCAATGGGCCTGTTACACCGTTCAAGAATTTATTGATCACTTAACTTGAAATCACCAACGACAACTCAGTTTAACAGCTCACTCCTATGTACCCGATACTGATTTACCATGGTCTGGGATAAATTATTCAAATTTAATTATAATTTTTTTTATTTTTGGCAATATCTATGAAGAACATAAATTGAATGCTTATATGAGTACCTTGATACTTTGTTTTTTTCAAGATTTAAGATTTATATGTTTTAAATGATTCTTAATATAAACCTGACCTTTTCTTTGCTTTCACCAAAGAAACAAAAATTATCATTATTATTATATTGGCAAACTGTGTGAAGGTTATAAGGTGAACCATTATATGTCGATTGTACCTTTTATTTATATTCACACATCTCTATATTTTATTTATACATTTGTTGTAACATGAACTTGACTTTTCCTCTGTTTATTGTGCATAGAATTTTTCTTATGTACTTTTCAATCGGAGAAATAAATATTATTATTATTATTATTATTAACTAACACACTGTACGAGATAGGTATAGGGAAAGTATACTCAATTAAAATGGAAAATGTTATAGCTTTTCGAATAAGTGATAATATACAGGGTGTTCCATTTAAAAAAATGGAGTTGCAGTCATTTTCATGAGTGCCCGGATGACACTCACTTCTGAGCCTCCCTGTATGCTGAAACTGAGATCCAGTTCATCGACAGAATACTTGATGGTCTTATGCAGGTATAACCCAAATTGCAATTCTTTGTGAATTTGCATTGGGAAAAAATTCATATTTTTCAATGGTCAGGTTTTGCAAAAAAATCTGTCAAAATAATTTTTATCTCGAAAATCGTCACAGATAGGTATAGGGAATTATGTGGAAAAGTTGTGAGGAATCTTATAAGGATCCCAAAAATGATATAATATACGAGGTGTTCCATTTGAAATAACAAAGTAGCTACTACTTTCTGATACAAGCGGCAACAGTGTATTGATTAAAATATTTTAGACGGATAGAGCAAGTTTGATTATCCACGCCCACAAACTTTCGGAATGATCTGTCTTTCTGTTCTCCAGATACTTCTAATGTTCCATCCACTGTGACACACCCGGTATATATATATATATTTATGACTTTGTAATTATAAAGCAGACTTATACATGGGTATGCTTAGTAGCTAATAGGTATTACAAAGGATATTTTTACAGTCAAATTACCCAGGCTGTCCGTTGTGTCACTATGGGGATCCCGGTTATCCTAAGACATAAGAAGTTGTTTAAATTGGGGCAAAGTTGCACACGTTTGTGTGGAATAATATTATGAAAAGAAATCGAGAATATTTTCAATAGGTTCGGAGATATCACGAAGTACTACTTGCAAGAAATTTCAAATTGGAATTTTTACAAAACCGTTATATTGAATCACCATATGTGATAATAAAAAACGTTATCTAACAATGCTGAAATTCAAAATATAAGAAATAATATAATTGAATGGTGTTCTGCTATCATTTTGGGAATATCTGAAAAGGAGATGTTATATTCGAATTTCCAATGAAAAAGTACCTGAATAAAGTTTTGGTTGAAATTTTCTAGTACGATTAGTTCATAAAAAAACGAATATAGAAAATTTTCGTTTTTTGCAATATTTCCGAAACTATCGAAAATATTCTTGACTTCTTCTTAGATTATTATTCAGCATGAGTATGCACAACTTTGCCACAATTTAACTGTACATCTTTCAAGGTATGCGAAATCCCCGTAGTGGCACACGAAAAACGGACAGACTGTATGTTGAGAATTTAGTGTCAATCATATCTAATTATGGGTTATTCAACTGGTGTTTTTTATAATATGACCTGCCACTTCTCATGATTTTGTTAAAAAAAAAAAAAATCTCCTAAACTACACCATACATCTTCACTATTTCTTTACAACTTGAATAACAAAATCTAAAACCTAGTGAATATGAATATTCATGAAAATTAAGAATTAGAAAATAAACGGATCGTGACTCAAGTTCATTGTTTAAACCACAACGCATCAATAAATAATCCGTTAGTAGTTCATTTTAGCATGAAATCTTTTCACCAAGATGATTCATTACCAACTACAATACACTTGAAAAAATACTCCCCTCAGCTCTCATAATCTTGCGCACATCGGGCCACAACTTTGTAATATAAGGTATAGAAAAAATCTACACCCAGTATGCACTGATACTACAAAGCTCTCCCTAGCGTAATTGGTCACATCATTGGGGATACCAAATGAGAATTTCAATTTTGAACTAGATACTTTTTCTTTGACAATTTTGTTATTTGAAATGTACTGTTGGATTGAATAAAAATCTAATACAACTAAGAGGATATGATAACACCACTGATAGAGAGATAATCTATTCACCAACTGTTTAAATAAATGGATTTTTTCCAAGTGCACAAACAGCTGAATAAATTTATGTTTGAAAATATGCTCAAGTGTTATGTAATCAACATTTCGATTCACTGATGACATCCAACCTCAGTTTCATATTGCAGTTATAAACATCTTTCTGTCAGTTCACTCATGAACTACAACTAAAATAACTGGACTTGATCACATTTTTCTTTCAATTCTATCCGAATGTTAGCATTTGTTATATAGTTGATTGATGAAATGAATCATTGATATTAGTGACCAAAACATATTATACCTGCAGGTTTAGTTTCAGCATCTTCTTTCGCCGGCGATTCAGACTCAGCTTCTGCTTCAGCCTCGTTAGATTCCTCTTTAGCTTCACCATTAGAAGTTGCCTTATCCCCGTTCTCTACCTTTTCAGTTGCTTTCTCTTCGACATTGGTAGTTGCAACTTCCTCATTGACGGAAACATCCCTAGAAATAAGTTCATCACTCTGTAAATACAATATAAAGTTTTTTTTTGATGAAAAGGTTATGTGAAAATAACCACAGAAATAAAAATAGTTATTTATGCAACATGTGCATAAAGTAGTACTTTTTTTCACGAATGGGAAGTTTGACGCGCGAGCCGTAGGCGAGTGCGGCAATCCCATGAGTGAAAAAAAGACACTTTATGCATGAGTTTCATACAATATTTTTTCTACGACTGTCAGCAATTAGAAAAAGAATAAATATAAATTGATATATATTAACCTTGTGTACACACGTACTTAAACGTCAAAACACAAATCTAATTAAATTTGACGTTTCTAAAACGAAGATCGCGAGACAACTACAATTTGTTTTCAGCGCACTCTTATGATTCGGTGCATGTAGTTGCATCACGCCAGAGTGAAATAATGACCCGCTACGACACTTTTTTTCACGATTTTTACGTTTTTTTCACTATTACCATAAACAAGCGTTTTGCGCACAGAAAATAGTGAAATATGGTACAGTTTTTTTAACAGTCGTAGAAAAAAAGATTTATGTTGTTTATGAAATTCAGAATTCTTGGTATTCATTGTGATCTTCAAATTCTTGCTAAAAAGGTCGTTTTTTTCGTGTATTGAAAAATAACCTGATTTCAACAAACCATATGTTTTATTATTTTCTTCATGAATTATTTGTGAACTGGTTGAAAATATTAATTGGTTATCCCCTCAGCTCTCATAATCTTGCGCACATTGGGCCACAACTTTGCAATATAAAGCATAGAAAAAATCTACATCCAGTATCAACTGATATTATAAAGTTCCCCCTAGCGTAATTGATTCACATCATTGGGGATTACAATAAGAAGTACAATGCATCCCAAAGCACTATGTTCCAATGAAAAATACATTCACGTATCAGGTAACCTATTAATTCAATATTTTTTGATAGTATCGTTTCTATTCATTGGATGAATATATCCGAAATATTTTATATCGAGATTGAGACTTTTCAACCAAGAATCAGCAGATATTATTTGATGTTGTCTTTTAAGTAAAGATTATATGAAACTTATATACACAACACTGTTGATATCATAAATAAGCTACGTTAACCTTACTAATGGTTTAAAATTGAGTCATGCGTAATAATATCCGGAGTTATAAACTGATGACTATACTATCTATATACAACTAGAATTCCATAAAATGCAAGATTTTGATATCTGTTCCTGCTGAGTTGTCTGTATTTTTCAGTAGGAAATTAGGATTATTACAACATTCACATCATATTAAAATAAACAAAAATGATAAGAAGTTGATTTACGCGATTATATTGATTAAAATAGTTATTTATGTCATGAATATATCGTTTCGTAAGGTATCCACGTAATTGGTTCATTATTAGACGATTTTCAAATCAAAGTTATTTTACAGGCCATTCACCTCATTTTATTGTTTGTCCATACCTATGCGATAATTAAATTTACTATAATGCATTATGATTAAAGTCAAAATCTAGGCAATTATTGTTTTCATCTTCGATACATGCTATGAGAGAATTGGGAATTTCTTTAGAACATTTATAGTAGGAAATCTTAAAAATATTTAAAATATTGTAGGCAGGTACGTTCCAATTTGGTTTCCAAATATTATAATTTTATTAATAGACCAACCATTCGTAGAGAGAATGACTCGTCACTCTGATCATTTTTTTGCAGTAAAATCTAGGAAAACCACCACAATACATTTTCAGATGAGAGTAACATTTTTCATTTCATGTTCAAGGTAACAATAATTAACAATAACAGTTGCTAATATTTTGCTACAACAATTGAATCATGAAAAATTTTGCATAGTTTGAATATCGTATTCTTATTAGAATATTAACAATTTTCAATGAGTGAGATATACGGAATATCCAATAATTGATTAAATTTGAAAATTTGGTAAGAAAATTATTCACCCAAGGAAAGTGTCTAGATACCCACTAAATGAATAAAACATTGAGTATGTACTAAAATTAACTCACAATGTTATTTGACTTCATGATACATACGCCACACTATACCATGTGTGACAGAAAGCTGGTGTTATCATTTTATCAGGTTAAATGATTATTAACTTTAATAGTTGAAAGACAAATTATATCTCGAATAATTATGACCGTTGTAACAACATTCTACGCCACTGTTATTATTCATTGTGTTGAAGAATAGGTGAAAACTTCTCGGACGCATAGTTAGTTGTGACAACACTAACAAAATAAGCATAGAGTGCAGTCAAATACATCAGAATACCGGTACACATTTCCTACATTAACTTTTATAATTCACAAGAATCCTCTTTTAAAATCCAGTAAGACAATAATTACGAATCATGAAAAAAAATCAAGTTTAATATCAAAGCTATTTGATTGGAGATTCTGAATATCCGCTAAGTATCATTTATTTCTATGTATGACAAATCGGCACATCAAGATATCAGGTTTAGAGCACAGTTTAGAGTTTGTATTGAATATCCAATTGGAGAAGTGGGTACATTGTATTTCACCGGTAAAAAATAATAATAATTACTTATTATTGAACAGAAATGACGTAGAAATTCAAAATGAGAAACTTGCAAAGGTACGGTGGAATCTCTCAGATGTAGCACCATAAAAAGAATTGCAATAAACACCGGTTTTTTTCAACCATCGTAGAATACCGCCTTCCGGCGTTCGAGCCAAGCGCAGATGCCGCCAAAATTAATCAGGTGAATTAAGCTTATTAACACAAATTAAAAAAAAAATCAACTCAAAACTACTTACTTGGTATTATCTACGGCGTCTGTCATGTTTTTAGTGTTTTGTTTTTGATTATTTCACTGAAAAATTAAGCAAAACTGAAGAGCGTGCACGTTAACTATGTGAAGCAAGCAAAACGAAACGGTAAAGAGAGAGCTCGAACGTCACGAAACAGAAAGCAAGCAAGGAAGCTTACAAACGCTGTCCGCTGATTGGTAGAGAGCTTTCAAGGTAAACAGTGATCCAAATATCGGTTATTTCCGCCAACAATCGTCATGGAAAATTTGGAAGTTATTCCGTTACCTTATTTTTCCATCGTTATTTTTTCTACGATTTTCTACAAATTGTAGTATCAAGGTAAAAGTTCTATGCTGGAATAGTCTACTTTCAAAATGTAGTATTTCTAATAGAAAAATGGAAAAATCGATTTCAGGTGTATCTGACCTAGAATAGGAATAAAAGAGAAATAGAATATCATCAACTGAAATTTCAATGATAAATGGTAAATTTTCGATCAATCCGAACTGTGAACTCAAAAACAATGTAACGTATCCATTTCGAATGCATTTATCTTTCAGAAATACCTACTAGGATAATAAGTGCTTTTTCCGTACATTTCCCATGATTTTCAGCAAATCGACTTGCAACAGTTTGATAATTGAATTTTTATTAGATTCACTTACAAGTTCAGACATATAAAAGATTTATTTCGTTGAATGTGGATGTTTTCTTGTATTGATGAAAGAAAAAATATGTATATTTTTCGATACTAGTGATATCTATCGTATACCATGAGTACCACATGTATAATGCAAAAGTCAGTGACCTTTAATGGGATTCGTTACACCAAATCATCTGTGATGTAATCAAACCGATATCACGGTATAAGCACAGTTTAATGCTTTGGGTATTCATATCTAAACTTATACCTTAGATTGAGATATAATTCTTACACAATATAAATTTTGAATGTTTGTTTGATTTTTGGTCTCATCTTATGAACTTTTCTCTGACTCTCTGAGTGATGGCGCCACTTTATACTGGAACAGGTCGATTTTAGAGTGCCTATACATCTAGTATCTTGTATCAGTTATACCAACCAATAGAAGCTTGCTGCGAAAAACTTTTGAACACGAACAACATTTGAAAGTATGTATACAATATAAAATGAAATTATGACAAGAGAAATCAGGAAATGGCGTGAAGTTTCTGGATGTGCATATTTTGTGAATCCGACGTAATTAGATAAAAAACATTACTAGAATCATGAAATTATATATAGAAATTCTTGTGTGCCATCTATCAGACAATACTGGAAGTAAAACAGATGTTTCGTCATTTATCAACAGCTGCGTGCTCAATGGTTGTCAACTAAAAATAGTAAAAACTTTCTAAGCCAGTCCTAAATGAAGTGAGAAAATTGACTCTTAGAGCAGCCATTTTCCATAGTTTATTGTGATTTCACTAGCAAAAAATTGCGATTGCTAATCGTCACCGTTAACGTTTCTTACATAATTCGGGTTAGTTTGTGACAACCCAAGTTTTGTGAATAAAAAAAGGGAGGACGAACTGATATAGAAATGAACTTGATCAAAGTGTGTTGACATAGGACAATTATTGACATTCTTGTCCTCCGCTTTTGCATCCGAGAATATCCTTGGTGCTTCAGGCGGAGTGTATATAGCAAATTCGGAGCCCTGGAAGGCTTAAAAGTTCAAACCATGGGCAACAATGCCGCTACGGCGAACAAAAAGGTCGATGCTGCTGAAAGTGTGAAAGAATTCTTGGATCAAGCAAAGGAGGATTTTGAAGAGAAATGGAAAAGAAATCCCACGAACACGGCCGGTTTAGATGATTTTGAAAGGATTAAGACGCTTGGAACGGGTTCGTTCGGCCGTGTCATGATCGTGCAACATAAACCAACCAAAGAATATTATGCCATGAAAATTCTAGACAAACAGAAAGTGGTCAAATTGAAGCAGGTGGAACATACTCTAAATGAGAAGAGAATCTTACAAGCAATCAGTTTTCCTTTTCTTGTGAGCCTCAAGTTCCATTTCAAAGACAATTCCAATCTCTACATGGTATTGGAGTATGTACCAGGAGGAGAGATGTTTTCGCATCTTCGTAAAGTTGGAAGGTTCTCAGAGCCTCACTCTCGGTTCTATGCAGCTCAAATAGTTTTGGCATTTGAATACCTTCACTACTTGGATCTGATTTATAGAGATCTGAAACCTGAGAATCTACTTATTGATTCTCAAGGTTATCTGAAAGTTACTGACTTTGGCTTTGCTAAAAAAGTCAAAGGTCGTACCTGGACACTATGTGGAACTCCTGAATATCTGGCCCCAGAAATTATCCTTAGCAAGGGTTATAACAAAGCAGTGGACTGGTGGGCCCTTGGTGTACTTGTTTATGAAATGGCAGCTGGTTACCCACCTTTCTTTGCTGATCAGCCCATCCAGATATATGAGAAGATAGTGTCTGGTAAAGTACGTTTTCCCTCACACTTTGGCTCAGATTTGAAAGATCTGCTACGTAATCTGCTGCAAGTTGATTTGACAAAGCGTTATGGCAACTTGAAAGCTGGAGTGAATGACATAAAAGGTCACAAGTGGTTTGCTTCTACTGATTGGATTGCAATTTTCCAAAAGAAAATCGAGGCACCATTTATACCAAGATGCAAGGGGCCAGGGGACACGAGCAACTTTGATGATTATGAAGAGGAAGCACTTCGCATATCATCTACAGAGAAGTGCACCAAAGAATTTGCTGAGTTTTGAATAGTCCATGTGTTTTGTGTAAGTAGCCTTGCCACTTTCCCAGGCTAAGACAGTCTGCCATTGTCTGAGGCTCTTCCATTGTATGGTTTTGCGCTTACTTGGTTGGTTCTCTGCACTGCAATTGCACTGTCATTAATGCTGCTGGATCAGGAAAAGTATGGGGGAAGGTAGTCAAAGTGGTAGAAATCGTGATGGAATCCTAGTATTCTTTTATAATTTATTAGTAATTGTTGTATATATTGTATAATAGCTGGTTTTTTAGAAATCTCCACTATTTACATTAAATAGTGTGCAAACCAATGTTCATTTCTTTATCAGTGCAGGGGTTACCAATCTCAAAGTATACAGTTACATTACTTAGTATGATAATACAATCTCGTTATAGTAAAAAGATATTAGGTAAAGGCATTTAGGCTATTATACAGCTGCCTCAAAAGAGCTTCAACTTCCAGTATATTTTTTGGGTAGGTAAATTCCAATAGTCTAGCCACCCTCTTATATGCTAGTTTGTAGATGTTTGGAGTGTGGAATACAAATCAAAGTCAACAATTTATTCCTTAGATGCATTTCAACTCATTTCTGAATATTACAGACATGTCTATATTCAGCAACAAATTTATCCAAACATAACTTATATCCTGAAAAATGGTAGAATTCTGAATACCTAGTATTTGATGGAAGACAAAATAATCATACATTGACAAGTTGAAGTTTTTGTCCCTATAGATATTCAATGTGATTGAGTTGGTGGAACAATCTTAGGTGGAGCATTTTTTTTTTCAGCCACTAACGCCAAGAATGTATGTAAAAGTATTATTTTATTGATTTATGACAAAATTTAAAACACACACCATGTGTAGTATATCTACATTGTTTAATCATTATTAATTTATGATACCACCTAAGATGATTTATCACCTTCCTGTACTTTGTATTGTTTCTGTTTAATTTCATGTTCATAAAGTGAGAGCTGCATGGTTCACTTTTTGTTACAGACTACAGGATTCAACAACTGCTATCATGCAAAAAAATCTTGTGAATATTGTTGTTACCACAATATAAATATGCTGAAAGAGGAAATGGAGGAAATGTATTGTTTACTAAAAAGATATTTTATTGAACTGGAAATAAACTCAAATTTCAAAATAATCTCAAAAACCAATAAGAATAAAATCAGCAATGTCCATCCAAATGAAACCTTCATCTGCTTGAATTTTTTGAAACTCTTGAAAATACAGGGTGCTCAGAAATTATGCTAATTGGCAATATATACATATATATTTGAATAATTCAGATTTCAACAGAATCCTGAATAGTTCATTTTGGAAATCTCATTACTGTTAATTTTATGAAAGAAATTGAAATTTATGAACTGTCAGAATCTGGATGTTATCAAATTAATTATTTAAAATTCAAACTTTTTTGTTTAAAATATCAGCTAATCCATATTGGTATTTATGCCTTGATTGATGTGGTTAAATGGTTCGTTTTAATGGACTTAGCATTACATGGAAAATGGGAGGTATAGTAATTTATTTAACTGAAATCAATATTGTTGTTTTTTCAATGTCATATTAATTATTCGCTTTTTGAAAATTGTCTCGAATATCTATACATCAATATATTTCACAATCAATAAAACAGTTACACCTTTGTGTTGATGCTGTGGTTATTTCAATATTAATGAATGATATGAATTGATGGGTTTCCTCTGCAAGGTTTTCCTACATCGTTCAATAGAGTTTAATGTATGCTTCTCTTGAAACTTCAAATATTTGTTTGAAATTGTTACAACTTTTGAATGTTTCACAGGAATACTCAATATTAAAAAAATCATAGTGCCGAAAGTATATTCAAATTATTGCGAATACATCTGAGATAAGAAATATCTGTACATTCCTTATGTACACATTGAGAATAGCTAATGTGTCTACTTGGTAACTTAATTATTGAATCTACAGTCAGTGAGGTACGTTGAGATATTGTATCATTCACATCGTAAATTGAATCATTATTTGAAGAAAGTTAACTGAAATTTATAATTCCAAATTATAATATATTATATACAGGGTGCACTGAAAAGGAAAGGTGTCACTTAATTGAAAGAAATATGTAAATGAACTCGTAAATTTCATCATCGGTTCGAATACAGGGCGTAGCAAACGATGAATTTGATCTTGATGAATAATGAGTTGAATCATCTAGTGGTCTCCGTCTACTAACTGTTTTGTTGACGTATGCTGATTTATACATATGAAATATTTATTTACTAATAATCTTTGCCATTTTATTTTGTTCTTATATTCAGTTTCGAATTTCTGCTTTCGATTTGTGTTTTCAGATTGACCCTATTATATTTATAGAGAAAAGTATATGGATTTTAAGATGGTGACTGGAATAAAATATAAATATTTTTACCGTGTTTTGTCCGTAATAGATATTCATTGTTGGACTGGCAAGTATTTCACATTTAGCTGTCTTGTGCTAGTCAATTTAGGTGCCACAATATTTCGGTACCCTTATTGTTTAATTTTCAATTTTCGCTTTATTGAACTCTACAATACCATATCATATGTTGTAAGTATTGTATATTTATTAATTGTTGTGACATCAATTTATGTAAATGTAATTTTCATCATTATAAAATTCAATATTTACCTACACCTCAAATGAAGCGATCAAAAACTGAACAACCATTATATATCCTCCATGTAAGTTTTAGTTGTTGACTTGAATCGCAATTATTGATGACTTTGCTTTCTTGGGGGAATTAGAACCTTTACATTTATATATATCCTGGATTATTTGAAATAAGTCATCTTTGTTTGTCATAGTTCTTTGCAATTTTCAAATAATTCATGGTACTCCCGATAATACTTTACATGAGTCTAATACATTGAATTTCTGTAGCTTAATTACATGTAATAGATTGTCGAAGTTTTGTTTAAAATATATGATCTGATTTAATCCTGATAGTAGTGTTTCATCTATGGAAGAACATGTTTTTTATTACACTGTTTTCGGACGGAAAATAGAAAATATTATACACACCTTTCTATACCTTTCTATACACTTTCTATACTAAGAATATGTTAATTGGCTACGATATCTCCAGAACATGACCACGTTTCGGCTCATACACAGCCATTTTATAGTTTGCGAATGTCATTAGAACACCAGTCTTGAAAGATCCCAACAAGGTAATACAATAATAGTAGCTAACAGCATAGCAACTAGTTTGTGAGATTAGAATTATATTGCGGGTCATTCTCATGAAATGTTCATTGAGAGTACGATATGAATGACATTCTGAAAACTTGTCATGTATCAAATAATTTTAAATAGCTATTTATTTGTATGAAACCAAATTCAGGGAGCTTCATATAACAATGGAAGTGTCAGAATGACAGTTTACTTATATTTATTTCAAAGGTAGTTGAGGTGTTTTGTTTCATTGGTTCCAAAATATTGACTTCAATTGAAAAAGTAATATTATCCTTCTGAAATATTAATGGACATTTTTAGATAAAGTAGATTAGATAAATTTGAGGTGAGATTAGAGAGGTGACGGGACGCCATGTGACCACAATTATTAGATTTAATATATCACCAGATGAAAATACCTACATAATAAGAGTACAGTTATAAATACTTATAACAATAAACCTACGTGAACAAACATAATTCCAACACTTTTAAGAGTAAGATAGACATGCACGAATAAATATACATATGTAATTGATAACATGGCTGTAAAAAATGAGTGAACCATAACAGTTGACGCCTATAATAATTAATGAGTTATCGTTTGTGCCTACGTATCGAGTGTGGATTAGAAATAATATTCACATATTCAATTACTCAGTGTGGCGTATTAATAAATTTCAGGTATCCGACATGACGTCAAAAGCACTCGTTGAAATTAGTATACATTTACAAAACGAAAGTATTAACGAGGCAATGCTAAATTTACCAATTCAGGAATAAAGAAGTAGAGATAATAGCTTCAGCAACGTTGCCAGGATACTTTTTATAAAATTTACTTGAAACTTGAACATTTCTTGTTGATATGATGATCGTATCGAAAATTTTAACATTCTACTAATTCTTGCTTACATACGTTAGGGGCTCTTGCAGTCCGGGTGCCTCGTATCATTGATACGGAGGTAGATACGCCACTGCGTTCAAGATACCCAACCAATATGAATTATCCGATACTGTATAATCTATTTAGTTAAACTATTGGTGAATAATTTCTTTGTCGAAGTGAAAGTTTTTTGATATTCGTTGGTTGGATTTAAAATTGCAAAACCGAAGCGTTCGTTTCCATTCTATCCTCATATGGATTCGATCGGTTCTTGCCACCCTGATTATATAAAGGCCTAACCAGTGATGATATTGGACTAGTGGGTATTAGAGCAGAATTGGAAACCATCTAGAACACGGTTCGGCTATAAATAGAATTTTCTCATCGTTGGCCAGTAAACAGAGTGGTAGGCACCTGTTGTGGCACACAATCCATATTTTTTATTTCAATTAACAGTGACATATGCAACCTTGTTGCTAAAAATTGATACTGTCGCATCATTATGAATTTTCGATGTTTGAAAACGCTTTACACTCCTACAGTCTTCGCTAAAAATTCCTATAAATTTTATGTTTACTCTGGTGTAATTGAACCAATTCACTTTGCTATCATTTCGAAGTCTTACAGATTTATCATTTCGATTAGTTGGAATCTTCTTATACACCTTTCACGCTTTCAAAAAACACGTCAACCCACATATCATGCACAGACATCTATTTATTGGACGTCCATTTTACGTCCATTTAACGTCCAAATGTACATGGATGTTGAATGGACGTAAAGTGGCAATGTCCGTTGGACGCCCGTCAACCGGACATTTTATGTGCTAAGTTGAATGGACGTCCATAGCAAACGTTCATTGTATGTTAAATGGATGTACATGTGCTATATTCGAGAGGTTTGGTGTTCATATTTACTTATTTAGCATATTGTTGTGTACAGGGTCGGCCAAATTGGACACTTTTGGGAAAGTCATGTAATACAAAATTAGCAAATCGCACATAGTGATTGATGAAATTATGAATAAATTCATATTTTTTAAAACACGCCCACTTGTAGACGTCATAACCTCGAATAAGCTATGCCAAATCTCAATTATGTCAAACGAAGAACCCCGTAGTACCTAGAGTCAACTGAAATTATTGTACAGGGTGGGCCAAATTAGACACTTTCGAAGGGAAAGTCCTGTTTCTAAACTAGGTAGATGAAAACTGATGGCAGTGTCTGAGGGTCAATTTTTATGACTAACTTCATGATTGAAAGTACATATGGATATCTATAACCGTTTCTGAGTTATAGCATGTTTTCCGAAAATGTGCATTTTGGAAAAGTTGCTGTAACTTCTTTCCTGTTGAAAATTCTTTGTTTCTATAAAACATTTTCAAACCACTTTTTCACGTAGAATTCAATGGTTTAACTTGTTCATTTTTTCAAATCATATATAAATAGTTATTGATAGGAAATATCAACAATCGTTCCTCTTTTGGCGGTCTCTTCGAGGTTAACCCGTCAAGTCCAGTCTTCACACCCCTTTGTGGTTAATTTGGTGACCTGCAGAACATCTCTCTTCAAAGACTCGTTCATCCAACGAACAGCTCTGGAACACATTGCCCAGGGAAGTGTTCCCCGAGGCATATGACCTTCAGAAATTTAAAAAGAACACCAATTCCTACCTCCTTTTCCTTGCTTCTCACGATGTTCTCTGAACATTACAGGATGTCTCCTTTCGTGGGAAGTTTTATATATAAAAAAAGACATCTTTGAAATACAGGACTTTTAGTTTTTTTATGTATATACCGGGTGATTCTTCAAGGTGGCTCGCCCCTATAACTTTTTAATTATTGGAGATTTTTTCAAATGGAAAGAGGGTGGCTCGTCGGGTTTTTGTGAAAGATCATTTTCTTACGAACAATTTGATACCACACACTTCCACTTTATTTTCACTACCTTTCTCAATAATTGCAAGAAGCCCAATACCTAACAACAAATAATACGTATTCGGTATACTCATCCCAGTCAACCAAAAAAGTAACAGTAAGTCGCAGGGAATACCAAATAATATCACATTGAAGATCATCTTGGAAACATCTCTGGGTTTTACATGGGACTTCGCTTTGTGGATATCAACATCCACATATTGTTATCGTTGCGAAGTCCCCATGTTAACTTTCCTAATGATTGAGTGGAACATTTAATCGAGAGATTCAGATGAAGTGCACATTGCTATTACTTTGCGACTTATCCCTGTTCATATATTTCGAACATAGAATTGGCGCTTGCGCAGGGCATAGCAACAACACGTGCACACGAATGAAAGTCAAGGAACAAAGGGAAGATGAAAATAATATATTATGATCTGTGTGGTGCGTATTTAATGGTTGGTTGAATTGTTGGTTTTGTGTGCAGTATTTTGAGAAGTTTGTTAAGAAGAATGTAAGACAGCTCTAGGTGCATGCGGTAAGTATACATTTCCAATGGCAAAAAGATGCTCATAAATGTGCAATTGGGAAGGTGATGCCCATTGAAAAGCAATGCTTTTTAACAAGATGGACTCCTCAACCGTTTTGTCGTATCATTATCGGAATTTAGTATCAGAATATTGAATGATATTCTATAATGTCAAACATGTATACACTGTTTTCAATACTCAGAAACATCTTTCTCTACAATAAAAGCTGAATATAGAATTTTTCAATAATTTGATTAGAAATAAAACATGATAACATCAACATAAGTGTACCTAACGTGTTCAGGAACAGTATTAAACTATAAAAAAAACAAAATAATTTCTATTAATATTATTTTCAGTTGACAGTGGCAATCCATTATTTGGATCATCATAGTTTAATAATCTGATATGGTAACAATCAATGTTTTTGTTGTTTCCTTTGATTTTATTTTGTCTGTACAGCATACTATTTTTGTTTTGTAAATAATACTATTTTTATTTCATTATGTTTCGAAAATAATGTTTTTGTTTTTATATTCTATGATATTACAATGTGAGTTGAAGTTTTTATAAAGTATTTCGGGTGAGTCAAGCTGAATGCATTGGACTAATATATATCTGATGATTCTGTTCAGCCATATGCCTGGCTAGAAATGCGTACAGCTTGACTCACCCTGTGTTATATTCAAAATATACAGATCAGTATTTCATAATAGTTGTTTAATTATTTCCCCTTAAGAATGAAAAATAGATTCAATATGAAGAGCAGGCATATGATGTGTTTTATTGCTGGTCCTGATTATACCTACTGGTGTACCACCCTGTATATAAATCTCATAGACTTAACCTATGCACATTTCTTAGGCATTATGAAATGGTTGAAATATAAGGCAGCTGAGATATATTTATTCTGCTTTCCAGGTATGTACTAATTCCATGGGTGTTTCAGAATTAACATTATTTCAATTAAATTAGAAGACGTTTATAGAGAGCAAATTTAGTGCCACGATGGTAATTACCAAATTACATATGAATATAACTTCAACGGAAGATGTAATGTGAAAGCTCATTTGGTTCAATAATCTTTCCAATAAGTGCTAAAATGCGAAGTCGCAATGTTGCTATTCATGGTACCTTCCACACATCCACATTGTGATGTATTAGGTAATTACCAGTGATATACAATGTTGCGGACATTAAGCACTCCCCAGTAAGTACTGGTTGCAGTTTTTTATATCAACATTGTGAAGTCGCATTTCCACGATGTTAACTCCCTACAACTTCCCTGCAACCAAAACTGGTTGACTGGGATGCACTAAGTCTCAGTTAATCGTGACAAACAATTGAAGCTGCTGCTAGAATACTATAAACAAACAAATGGGTACATTAATGTGCTGTCATTTTCAAAAATTTCTTCAGTTCATTATTCAATAATGAGCCACCCTCTTTCCATTTGAAAAAAACGAGTTAACTGGAAAAAATGATATTTGTGACATTGAAAAAATTATTGAAACGACTCTGAAGTCATATGCCTCAAAGTTGTATTTTTCCCATTTCACTTGATCAAAAAGGAAGCGTTTCAATCGATCCATGGCACGCTAGATCGAAAAATAAAAATTGAAATGAAAATTCTTTTATACGTCACAAACAAAGTTTTGTTGGATAGATAATGTCATCCTCGATCGAAATAAGTAAAAATATATAGGGTGTTCCATTTGAAAATCGAAAGTTGAGGCCATTTCCGGTCAAACCGGAAGTACTGCAAAGCAAGTGAATACGTCAAATAATGCGAATTGACATATAATACACAACCCCCGAATTTTGTTTTTCTATCTCCAATAATAAAAAAGTTATAGGGGCGAGCCACCTTGAAGAATCACCCAGTATAGGTAGACTTTAGAACGCAAAACTGCAAACTTTAGAACCAAAAAATTTCTAATTATTGCAGCTTCAATAGAGGCAATTTATCTATAAGAGGTTCAATTTGACAATTACTAGTGAACTTTGGCTTTCTCTGTTTTATCGCCGCATTGTCCAAAGTCTACTTGTTCAAAGTTTGCGTACTAAAGTCTACCCATATACATAAAAAAACCTAAAAGCCCTGTATTTCAAAGATGTCTTGTGCAAAACATCGAGTGTGCTATATTTTTGGAATGGTAATTTCAAGTTCTACCGAAATATGCAGGAATATACAGGTTGTTTCATTTGAAAAAATGTTCGGAAAACATGCTGTAACTCAGAAACGGCTATAGATATCGATATGCAGTTTTCACCATGAACTTTGTCATAAAAATTGACCCTCAGACATCAGTTTTCATCTATTCAGTTTAGAAACAGTATCCAATTTGGCCCACCCTATACAATAATTTCAGTTGACAGAGTTCTTCGTTTGACATAATTGAGATTTGGCATAACTTATGCGAGGTTATGACGTCTACAAGTGAGCGTGTCTTGAAAAATATGAATTTATTCATAATTTCATCAATCACTATGTGCGATTTGCTAATTTTGTATTATTTTATCTTTTGATAGTTCAAGATAAGAAGTACATGTATCGGTATTGTTATTATTTACAATTCTTTGAAATAAATTTGCACAGGGTATGAAGAGAATGAAAATAAATGGAACATCAAATTCATACTTAGGAACATAAAATTTTGTATATGCTCAAAATACTTCTAATTTTCCAATTCAACATGTTTTGGAAGTGGTCCAATCAAATATAATTATGATTTTAAACCGTTCATTATGTAATGCAAATTGAGACTAATTTTATAGTTTAATTCTTATATAAAAGCCTAATTCGTTATGAATTATGCAGTTTTAATTCATATTCAATCGTTTTTGTGGAAAATATTTGGCGAATTATTGAAAATTCCGTTAATGAGTAAGAAGAAATTTTTATGTCTTAAATTATACAATATTGAAGATTGATTTCATGTTTTGAAGTCATCAGTTGAAATAATTTTAAATCGATCATGATATATCTATACTAGTAGTTCAGATGATTTGTTTCACTATCAAGATAACATTAGATTAGATCGTACTTGGATCGTACCTTTCCTTCATCTTCGCCATTCTTTTATGGCTTCATTGGATTCAAAACAACCTCATCTTTCTTTCTCTGTTGACAAATTCTTGAAATCAGGATTCAGTCCTACGGTTATTCTTTCTAATTCTATCATTTCACTGGGTTTATTTTTTGATGATAAAATAAATGTGACACAACTCGACAAGTTTCCTTTGACAGTTACCAACGTGTTTTTTCACTACACATTCCCAGTGCGATATCCTGATTGACTCATGATATTTGAAGCCAGTGGTAAGTATACAGGGTGTCAATTTAAAAACTTTCAATGCAAATATCTCTGAAACTAAAAAAGGTTGAAATACAATACAAGTACAATTTGGTACAAATGTTATACAGGTAGGGAAAACTACAACCACCATATTTTGGTAATAGGGTAAGTCACCCCTTGGGCCCGATGCACCCTAACCCCAAAATTTTAAATGACCTTTCTCCCTTTTGTGACGAGGAAAAGGAGGTGAAATTTCAACTTTGAAGTGGGATATCTTGAAAAGTATTAATTTCCCCATTATAATATTGTGAAATTTGTGTTTTTCGAACCAAAATAGGTGAGTACAAAAAGAATCATCAAAATATTACAGTATATATAATAAAAAATGGTCTATTGATGGTAACCTTGATGGCGCAACTTGGAAATGTTGGACACCATCATTCAACCTCTTATTGTTGAAGAAATAGAAAATCAGTTGGGGGAGGAACCTAGACGAAAATCTATTACATTTTCAACAAGATGGAGCGCCACCCCACTGCATGTTCTTTATGTGAGGCAATTTTTACAAGCCGCGTTGGGAGAAGAAGTCCAATGAAATGGCCGGCGAGATCACTATAGATCTAACAACCCTCGACTTTTTTCTGGGGTCACTTGAAAGCTGATGTGTTTGAAATACAACTAGCTTCCCTTTTTACAAAATGTGCATTTAGTCCAAGAGAAATATGTGTTTCAAAATGTGAGAAAATGAGTTTGAAAATAGATAATACTTTTATTTAGCCTAACATGGAATGCATTTTGAGCATCTTTCTAAATAAATAGAATTCTTCTCTATATTTTTTAGTTTCAGAGATATTTGTATTGAAAGCTTTCGAATTGATACCGCCTCTGTTTAATCTTCCTGCAAGAAATAATTATTTTTCTAGAATGTGGTTCACCCCGTTTATAACTTATTATCCTAGATAATAAGTCTATGGTCTAATAATAAAACAGTTAAGACTAAAAAAATTTGAGAAATGTTGGTTAGGTTGCCTATTCTAATCTATCTTTCGTGAGTTAATCTTTTCTGGATTGTCCGTAGTGTCCGTACCCCTTGTTTTATTTCATCTCGTCTAATATGTTCATGTATAAGGAAGTATTGATATTCTGTATTTATTTAATTGATACTTATAGGAACAATTATCGTTATGTTAAAGTTAATATAAATAGACACAACATGCGGTAGGTTAACTTCTTGAACAGTGTTCATATCAGGTCCCAACAGAAGACGTCAAATCGCTATTAAAGGTAAGCCCTCGAAAAGTCAATGACTTCGATATTTGTTGCATCTATTTAGTGAAATATCAGAAAAATTCAAAATAGTGCTAGTGCCACCTCTTCTAACTAATGAAAACAATGTTTAGAGAAGTTTCTTACTACACCGGCATATTCGACTTTTGGATGCGCTATTATCACAGAGTATCCCCTCTACTCTGTGCTATTATCGTTGCAATTGTTGAGAATGATAATGAATTGAAGATCATATTTACTCAACACATTAGGCGAAAGAATGGTTAGTGAAATTGATGTCACTTGCCCGAAATGGCACCATATCTCATTCAATGATGAAACTATTGCCTACTTATGTATATGTATGCATAGATACCTATTATATTTCTCTTTTCATAGCAACATGTGTGCATCAATAATTGAGGCACTAAGTCATGATTATTTTTTCTAGTATGTTCATTATTCAATAAAATCGAACTCTTGGATGGACTCTTATTTGAAAATCAGATCAATAATATGACATGAAATTATGAGATGCAGAAGCAACACTCGATTACTGAGTTCATAACTCCACTACTAGATGCCGTTGAGGTCGAGAACATTGCTGAATCACTTCATATTATCAGAGATAAGCTATATATAGTGATTGAAGAGGAAGTTTTATATATGTATATATGTACAATAACATCCATTGAATAGTGAAGAAATACTGTTATTTTTGAGGTTTATAACGCAGGCTGAACCCTACGAGATTTACCAAAATAATGTAGTAAGTATTGTACACATTGAAAAGGTCTACAGAAAACGATAGAGGAGCGATTCAAAATGCAACCGATCCAGAATTTTGCGTAGAATTCTAAAATGTGGAAATAAACAGGGTTTCCATTTGAAAGTTGATATTTTCCGGTTAAACCGGAAGTAACAGCGTATTGGAAATATTTTAGGGAAATACTTTGAGCTGTAGCTGCCACAAAAATTTCAACTTGAATTAGTTAGGTGAATCCCCCTGTATATGTTTTCTGTATTATATTTAAGATTTTTTTCAACAAACATTTCTGTACGGTTTTGTTGCCGTTTCGGTTTCATTTGCCTCCAGCAGCCATTCATGGTCACGTATTCTGGATTGGTCTATAAGGGGTGCGTTCCATTAAGCGTTCACAACGATCACGCTCACGACAACGAATTTTGTCGTTCCACTTGGTTCCGTGCGTCATAAAAATAAACTCAAGTGGAATGTGGAATCTCAGTCGTCGCCATATTTGCTGTTTAGTGCTTGACAATAGACCGCATTAGTGATGACGTCACAAATATGCAACCAACATTACACTGAGTCCTGAATCGTTTGGCGCGAAATGATATGCTTTATACTCGACCTTAAATACATAAGAACGATAATAGAAGTATCGTAACAGGCCCTTTTGTTTTACGCTCTCACATGAAATAAGTTGATATTTAAGGAATTGCATCTGAGGGACCTTGGATATGAAGGATGGAAGTAACGATATTTTCGTAAAACGATTTTCGGGATTTATTCAAAAGTATTTGAGAAAACTTTCTTTACGTTACCCATTCCATACGACATATTCATTCTTTTTCTATCGAATTCAAACAGATACATTTCTTGAATATTGCTTATAACAGCGAAATAATTCAATAAATAACATCATAATTCTAACCACAGATTCTGAACCTTAGGTAATGGTTACATAAGGTTCATATTAGCGCATCTTCGTTCAGAAATATTTCGTTGTGACTCAATGCACTGTTGGTTGCATACATTTTGACGTCACACTAATGGGGTCTATTGCATGCAATTTCTCAAAACGCTCACTCCGACCCACCTCTTGAGATGGGTCGTCGTGAGCATAAATCATGACGTCATTCATGACATTTTCGCCACGACCCCAACGATCGTGGTCGCCATGTGGAGCGTCTGAATGAGTGTTTTGGGCGTTGTGAACGCTTAATGGAACGCACCCAAGGCATTCCAAATCACGTGACCCAATATGGCGTCTGTAGGCAAATAGCTTTGTTGTTGATGATAGACTTTTTAAGATGCTTAAAGGCATTATTGTTGGAAAATCCAGATATTGGTTGAAGGTAAGCTGAAAAATCCAATTTGTTTACACAACAGTTTGTTTGTGAAATGGAATGTTTATTTATAGATATCAAATGAAGCTGAAGGTGGCTGAAGTAAGTAAATGATGTAGACCCTTTTACATATTGAACATTCAGGTATTAGATAGTTCAATTCATGGAATTCCACCTATTACAAGCATAGATATTGTTTCATATTTGTGCTCACCCATAGCTATCACACCAAAGAGCAAATGAGTCGGGCTTTGTTGTGAATGTGGGGACCAAAAGTGGTGAATGGTGTCTACATTGTAGTGGGAAAGGTAAGTTTTTTTTAGAACTGTACGATCAGATATAATTTCATAGTCAGTGTTGTTTGAGCTCTTCACAGTAATTTTTAAGCGATCTTGTTATATTTCATATATTAAGTACATCAATATATTATTACATCTGTATGTATGTCACTTTTTTCTATGGGTGGCGAAAAGAAATACAGGGTGATCCTGGAAGTAATATTCCCACAAAACAAACAGAAACATGCACACAGAGCTGGGGACCAGTCGAATGTGTATGGCATTTATGCACAAAGTGCTTAACGTGTTAAGAACATTGTGTTCATCTCTTTTGTTTTTTGTTTATTCAGCAATTTTTTTAGGTCAAACATTCTCAGAGAGGGAATGAGAAACCATTGGACGTTTGGTTCATTGTGGCCAAAGATGAAAGTGTATTAACAGCACATTGCACATGTATGGCTGGACACTGGACACAGTGAAGTTTGCAGTCATGTGGGTGCACTTTTATTTGCAGCTGAATAAAATGTACAATGTATAAATACAATAAAGATGTAAAATGTTTAGTGCAGACTCTCTGATGATTCTTGAGTTTCTATTCAGTAGGATCGTCCCTCTTAATTGCTGTTATCCATAGTGCCCTATGCCTTTCAGACAATTCGTTTTTATCTATAAGAAACCTGTGGCTCAAAACCGCAGGCACTGAAAATAATTTTACATCATCCCTGTTGGAACGACTTCCACAGTCAACTAAAAGGCAGAAACAGAAACACCTGTTGGAACAAACCTAAGATGTTATGGGAGGTTTGGTAATATGGTCACGTGATTGATTATCGTTTCAACGTGATATCATAAGGTGCGTTCGGTTATTAAATATCTGTTAGCTCGATTCCCTCTATCAGCTCGGCAAGCGTTCGATAAATCAGATCTCATTTCTCTGTTCAATCTGCTCCGTGTTCGTTTATTGCCAGAGCGAGCCTGAAGATGTGATCGCTCTGTTCTGCATTGAAGATGAGAGCACACAGATTTGATCGCTTGTCAGTTGCCATTCTTGAGTCTTGGTTACTTTTTAGTTTTCTTTTGTGTTTACATTTTTGAATTGTGGATTTATAACTCTCAGTTGTTATCATCAAGTGTAGCAACACAAGATTTTTTGGTTGAGTGGGTGTTTTTTTTTAAACAACATTTGACGGAAAGGTAACAGCACTACAGCTGACACCGTGGCTGACACCAAGATCCGTTCGTTAAATAACCTTCGCTCGATCGGCTCAGTGTTCACATGATACAAAATCTGCATCTGCTCGCTCCGCTCAGATTTTCCAAAACCGAACGCACCTATAGATGTCAAATAATGCTTGAATTTCTATTTTAGGCAATGTGAAGTTAGCAGTTAGCAGCTAATTTTGTGAACGTAATGATTTATTTTAGTGATTGGGAAAATAGTACTGAATACTGAGGTTATGAAGTGTTTATTTTAAGCTGGCTGTTTCAGACAAGAGGCCATTGTAATGTACTAAAAAAAGTGTTTATATGATTTCATTCGTTATATATTATTTATTGACCAGTTTTATAAAATGAAGATAAGGTTCCATGTGGGAGAAAATACTAGGTTACCATAGGACTCTACGAATTATGATGAAAGTCACGAACTGAAAGTTTTGATAATATATATTTGAAATTATTGTAACACTGGAATATAAGAATTGAAGATTCTGGAGAATGAGTACGAAAAAGGTTATTTTTTTATGAAGGGGGTCCCCACTTATTTTTTATTTAATTGCAGGTAATAAATTCCAATGTAAAAATTCTACAATGAAAGTCCAATTAGTGATGAAAAAATAAATGGTACAAATGATTGCATCTGAGATTTCTGTTTGTCCAATAAAATTTCGAAATGTTCGCATCGTCGCAATAAAGGTTAACTTTTTGATATATTGTTTGTGCAGACGTTATAAACAAATTCCCAAAGCAGCGAATCGATATCTTTTGCACGGGGGTTGCAAATCGCGAAAATAGCCCCTCATTACTGGTTTTTGGGCTTTTATGCGAAAATTATGTACTATACGAAAAAATCTTCAGACAAAAGTTGTACAGTTTGTTTCTGTGTACTTTGATATCAAGTTTGTTCGATTTGGATGTACACGAGTCATTTTCTGTGGGCCCGAAAAGGCACGTGTAGGGAAAGTGCGAGGACACGAGTGGGACAAGGCGCGATGACGCCGGCACCGTCTCACCCTTTGCCGTCGAGCCGACTGACCGACAGAGTGGACATTTTTGTTCGATTTCTTCGAAATAATAATTGTTTACGAGTTGCGGTAGTCATCTGATTGTACGAATTCATTCCGAATGTAATTGTAGAATATGAATTCAGTCTTGTGGTTTGTCTTGAACAGGAGTAAAGCGAATTCCAAAAAGGTCTTCTTATATCTTGTGGGTGTAAACGTTTGCTGATTTCGCAGGTTAGTATAATATTATTTGTATATGGAGTTTGAGCTCGATAAAACGACGTGAGGCCGTGCCGCTCTTTGCTCAAAGTTAGAAAAAATCCGAAAAGCCGATATAAACAGCCATAAATTTAGAACGATAAATGATAAAAACACGCCGAATATCTCAAAAGAAAGCTTACGGTCTTCAAGATACATGTTCATGTCGAATCGAGATACAACAGCCCCAAAAACGTGACCTCGTACCGCTGAAAGCATATTTCGTATGTTTTGTTAGGTATCAGTAGGTGATTAATTTTGCATATTTCTGGTATATTTTCGAGTTCAAAGTAGAAATATAACTGAACGAAAATTACCAGCAACAAATATGATGAATTAAAAAAAATATCTCATTAAATCAGCATATCAGAAAACATGATCATATGTACTTCTCCAAGTCTTCCTCAATAGTCGAGAATGTACTGTACTATATTCCTTTTCGACATATGATCCTAGTTTGACAGTCATCAGCGTTGAATTCTGCATCCAGTTCTATGTTTTTTTTTTTCATAGAATGCGACGTTAAACTAAAACGAAAAATAATTTGACGAAAATTTATTGGTGGACCATAAATGCTGCCTAAAAACCGTAATCCATGATAATTGAGTAAATCCATTAAGTAGGCATGAAGGTCTCGTTTTGTATACAATGTATTTTTTGGATAAGCATCAATTCGGGAGATATCAATTAGAAGAATTTATTTTTTTCAAATGTATATTATTTCTTCATATTGTAGGAGCTATTTCATGCCTGCTCTTATAAATTCATAATGTACTCTTTGAAATTGTTTGTTTCTGAGATAATTGTATTTTCAATTTTCGAGTCAAAATTTTTCATGTTTTTAACAAGCAAACACTTTGGGACACCCAGTATACTCATGAAACGTATATATAGCGTATTTCAGCTGGGTTGATACCTGTATGGAATCGCCAGATTGAGCCGTGTTGCCATATGTTTTTCACTTTTTCAGTGATGCTCCGAATAAAAACACTCTGTGATGAAAACTTGGGTTAGGTTGACCGTTTGTTTTATTTTGCAAGTGTTTTCAATAATTTTCATCATATTTGGATTACTATTGATTGTGGATAACCGTTGAATGGTTAAAATGTTATAATGGACTGTTCTCGTGCTAGAAATCGAATCGAATATTCAAAGGAAATACACAATAACTTCGTAATGAGGTGATGTTTATCTTTCAACATTATATCTGTTCTAAACTCTCATTCTCATTTGATGGTTCTATATTTCAAAACCAATTACTGTCCATCTCTAATAGGTGTGTTTAAGAAAAAATCCAGAAGTTATAGATTAATTTATTTGTGAGACAAAAATATTTGTGCATTTGCTCATTATGTAAACGCTACACATCATTACATTTCAACCAAAATTACAATACAGATTCAAATTCGAATGTCTCTCAATTCACTAAGTACACACATTTTTACATCCCACATCAACTCAATTGGATAAAAAACACAAATGTAAGGTGGGAGTCCATATCCATATCTTTCTGCTAATATATCTGCCTTATTTGTTAGGGCTGGTTTGTTTCTGAAAATCAAAGAATATATTACATGTATCATAAAGTCTATGACCTATAATTTTACTAAATTAGTTAGTAACTGCAGCTTCAACATTTTTCATAATCAAAACAAATCACATTGTTAGTAAGTTAGTCTTGAATTGCTGCCTTATGAAAAGCTGAGGTGGAAACTTTATTATTGACTGTCCTGTGATAAGTAGCATCATCCATACATAACAATTTTGGAAGGATTTTTTAATTCAGGCAGCAGTTGTGTATCGAATCAGAGGAGAACGTTATCCTGGTTAATTTCTCCATGGTAAACTTTGTTAGCAGTTTCAGGAATTCAAACAAATTTTGTCCCAGGAATGAATCCATCAGAATGATCAGCATGCAAAACAATGAATCTAATAGACAACATAATTTCGATACACCATCTAACTATGATATACAAATTCCGAATACCTTGAATCTCATATTCTTTGTATTTTCACACTTTTGACCCTAGAATCTTGCCAAGAATGTTGTAGAGTTCCATCGTGTAATATCCATGTCTCATCAAAGAAAACAAATTGCCTCAAACCTTAATTTTTCAACAGAACGTACTGTTGGAGGAATGTATTACATTTCATAGCAACATTAGGTAACTCCATCAATGAGTTCCATAAAGATGTGAGGCAAATGTTGAGCAAGCTTTCATTTTGATGACTTCAATGTTATGTGTTTCTCTGCAATGAAGAATGTTCATCAACTGATAATATATGATATGCACTAAATACTCACTATTCTTGTACATATTGTAAATACAGTTCCTTATTTGATATTGTTGAGGTTGATCAATATCCAGAACTGATTTCTTCAGTGATTTGTGTAGTTCTGTAGAAGTCCTAGGACGGTTTAGTTCTCAGCTTACCTTCTGTGAAAGTGTGCAGATATTCCCTACATTTAAAGCAGCAATCACTCTCTGTAATAATCATATTTCATAAAAACTATTGAACGTGATCGTGGTGAATAAATATTCATGAAGATTCTTTACTTACCTTTCGAATAAAATCCAATGAAAGTAAGGGGCTCCTGTTATCCATTTCGTGTTCAAAATGTTCTAATAAAGATGCAACCATTTTCTGGGCATCTCCACTCAATCCTCTCGACATTTTGATTAGAATATACGATGATATTCAGCTCTCAAAAGAACAATTTTGAAGAATCGCAATAAAAGAATAATTCGTATGTAAACAAACGATTGTAGGGATTCGCTCCAAACAATTTGGCATCGTTGTGATCACAACGATGCCAAGTTGTGATTAGGACATTTTTAACACAAAATGGATAACAGGAGCCCCTTACTTTCATTGGATTTTTTTCGAAAGGTGAGTAGAGAATCTTCATGATTATCTATTCACCACGATCTAACAATGGTTCAATAGTTTTTATGAAATATGATTAAATACCCAAGTTTTAATTCGGAGTTAATTCGGAGCATCACTGAAAAAGTGAAAAACATGTGGCATCACGGCAAAATCTGGCGACGCGTTACAGGTATCAACCCAGCTGAAATAGGCTGTATTTCATGATATATAAAAAATGCTGAACAAAAATAATGTTCATCTTCAATTATAATCTTGTGCAATGTAATCAAATAAATAACGCAACGATTTCATTTACTTATCCCGTCTGATTCTAAGATCCGACGTAGGGTGTGAAGTCAGTCGGCTCGACGACAAAGGGTGAGTCGGTGCCGCCGTCATCGCGCCTTGTCTGTCCCACTCCTCGTGACCTCGCACTTTCCCTACACGCGTCTTTTCGGGCCCGCAGAAAATGACTCGTGTACATCCAAATCGAACAAACTTGATATCAAAGTACACAGAAACAAACTATACAACTTTTGTCTGAAGATTTTTTCGTATAGTACATAATTTTTGCATAAAAGCCCAAAAACCAGCAATGAGGGGCTGTTTTCGCGATTTGCAAATTTGCTTATAACGTCTTCACAAACAATATATCAAAAAGTTAACCTTTATTGTGAAAATGCGAAATTTTCAAAATTTTATTGGACTACAAGTAATTGAGGTCAAGCAATAATCATTTGTACAATGCTGACCAAATTGAGCTCTAATACATCTAGAAAAAACTTCCTCTTCTTTCTTTATAATTCAAATGAATAGCGTGAAGGCCAAATTAGCAGTAAAAAGAGATAACTTCTTTGCTGTGGATGCAAAGATAATAACTCCATCTGGTGGTTGATTCCAAAAGCATAATGAAATATATTTCCAAATTTTAACATTGACGTGCACATCTTGTATAACTTATCAGCCATAGACTACAGCATTGCACCCGTGAATTAAATATCTTTCGCGTTTGGAGGACTTGCTTTTTAATAATAATTACTTTATTGGGTATAAATTCCACATTGTATACAGTGCGTCCATAAAGTAACGCATAAATTCATTATTGGCTAAATGAACAATAAAATTAGGAATTCCCAAAACAGGTCGATCTTTGATTTCAATTTACTATTGTTACAAATCATAATCTAATATACAGGGTGAACCACTTTCGTGTAATGACGTCATCACCATTTTTTTCAAATGGAACCCCCCTTTTTTTTTCAATTTCCAAATTGCCTTTGCTGATCTGATTCCAAAAATGTATAATATGTTGCTTCAAATTGGTACAGGGTGGGCAAAAATGAAAAAATTTACTTACAAAGTAATGAAAATAACGAATAAACGTAATAAACACATTAAATGAAATTACGTATTGTTATACAACTACTTTGATAAACTATCAAGAACATACATCATTATTCTTAATAATTGTATCTTACAGCTTTTATTAGTGATCCAAGCCCCTGGACTATAAAAATCTTTTTGTTTGGCATTATCTTTTACCTTTTTTTTATTTGACAAAGCTGTCAAAAATATTGAAGCACAGTTTCGTATTGTTAACGCTTTAGAGAAGGTACGTTCGTGAACTTTTTTCACAAAATGCCTTTAACCGAAAGTGACAGGATTGAAATATTAATGATGATTGGTATTGGCGATAAGATGCGGACTCAACAAGAGGTATGCCGATTATTCCATGAAATGCACCCAGATCGTGAACCTATTTCACAATCTACGGTAAGTAGAATAGAGCGAAAATACAGAGAATTAGGACATGTGAGGGATGCAGCAAAGCAAGGTAGATAAAAAATTGATGAAAATATTCAACAAGACATAATTTTGTCGGCTGTAGAAAATCCACACTGTACAGTGCGAGGATTATCTAGGGATTTTGGTATTGGAAAGTTTCAGTATCAAACATTTTCAAAAAGGTAAAATACCATCCTTATAAAGTACGTCTCATCCATGAATTGGCTGAAGACGCCTTTGACCGAAGAACTGAATTCTGCGAGTATATATGATGAACCAAAATAACAATTTCATTGATAACGTTTCATATTCGGACGAGGCAACGTTTTATATAAACGGTCATGTTAACCGGCAAAACATACGTTATTGGTCTGATGAAAATCCACACTGGATGCAAGAGAACCATACGCAAAGACCACAAAAAACTAACGTATGGGCTGGTATTGTGAGAAATACAATTATTGGTCCATATTTTTTCGATGAAAACTCAACAGTAGCATTATATATGGATTTCCTACAAAATACATTAATTCCTGATCTGATCCAGCTTTTTCCTGTTATTCAAATACCCACTAATGTAGACCGCAGAATCTGGTTTCAACAGGATGGCTCATCGCCACATTTAGCAGTAACTGTGCGCGATTTTTTAAACACAACTTTTCCACAAAGGTGGATAGGAAGAAGGGGGCCAGTGGAATGGCCTGCTAGATCACCTGATCTGAGCCCTTTAGACTTCTTTTTATGGGGTTATTTAATATCTAAAGTCTACTTAAACAGACCTGGAAATACCCCTCAACTACAAGACCGAATCAGACAAGAACACCCGCTATGGTACAGAATGTTAGAGACGAAAGTAATGCCCGGTTCAGTCATTGTCTAACGGTCAATGGAAAACAATTTGAACATTTATTGTAAATTTTCGTTCGTTTGTTTGTTTTTGGAAATGTATCACATTAATTGCATAACTACTAATTCCATTTAATTTGTTTATTACATTCAGTAACGTATTACTTTCCATAAACAATTTTCATATTTTTTTCCATTTTTGCCCACCCTGTACCAATTTGAAGCAACATATTATACATTTTTGGAATCAGGTCAGCAAAGGCAATTTGGAAATTGAAAAAAGGGGGGGTTCCATTTGAAAAAAATGGTGATGACGTCATTACACGAAAGTGGTTCACCCTGTATATTAGATTATGATTTCAAACAATAGTAAATTGAAATGAAAAATCGACCTGTTTTGGGAATTCCTAATTTTATTGTTCATTTAGCCAATAATGAATTTATGCGTTACTTTATGGACGCACTGTATAATGTTTACTGTTAGAAGTTTGGTGTCTGACTGACTAATGACTATGCAAAAGAAATCAGGTATAAAAGAATGATCGTGAACCACTTGAGGGTTCCATCCCTCGTCTCGGGTTACTCTGGATTGCATCCCTACGGCTTATCTCTGTAGGATGGGTGGTGATGATATAATTCGTGCGAACCTTGGGCGGGTCGCTAGTTAGAAACTAAAACTAGTCTGTTTGCTGAATTTTTTTTTTAATCTAAAGATTTATTGTATAGCATATTGAATTTCAGATCGTTTAGAAAATCGTAAGTTTGCAGTACTGGAAGCGTTCTTATTTTAGCTTATTTCTTGTATAAACGCTTTCATACAATGCTTCTTATAAGTCCCCTCCCTCACTCATTTTTTGAACGATTATACATTACCTACACGAATGAAATTAGGAAACTGAATATTGAAGGTTGTGAACTTTCCTACTAGGGAGGATATACCACAAAATCGGCAAAGATGATGTCACATGGCCATTGTGTCCGATGATTTTATATGGAACCCTACCGCAAGCGACACCTCTTATAAAAAGTATCGAAAAAATATAAGTTATATAATTAAATATCAGAATTTGCTCAAAGAAATTGCTTGTGACCTCCATTTATTTTTGAAAGTGAAATATCCTGTTTTCGAACTCGTACTTTTTTAAATGTGTCTGCGCAAATAGCCTCACATTCTGCAATAGGGCATTCCAACGACCTGTCAAAACAAATTCAATATGGTGGGAGTAGGCACACAATGCTTTGTTTACATATTGTTATGTTATAAATTGATCTAAAAGTTGTGAGATTTTTGTTTTTGTGACTGCATCAAATGATTTTTTATATTGTTTAGAGCTTATTAGTGGTATTCTCACTAAAAAATGGCTGTTACATGCCTTTTAGTCAACTGTGGAAGTCGTTCGCCAAGGATGATGTAAAATTCTTTTTAGTGTCTGCGGTTTTAAGCCACAGGTTTCTAATGGATAAAAACGAATTGTCTGAAAGGCTATGGATAGCAGCAATTAGGAGGGACGATCTTACTGAATCGATACTAAAAAATCAGAGAGTCTGCAGTAAACATTTTATAACTTTTATTGTATTTACATTGTACATTTTATTCAGCTGCAAATAAAAGTGCACCAACATGACTGCAAACTTCACTGTGTCCAGCCATTCATGGGCAGTGTGCTGTTAATACACTTTCATCTTTGGCCACGATGCACCAAACGTCCAATGGTTTCTCATTTCCTCTCTGAGAATGTTTGACCTAAAAAAATTGCTGAATAAACAAAAGTCAATAGAAATGAACAAACCTTACCTTTTCCACTACAATGTAAAAACCATTCACCACTTTTGTCCCCACATTCACAACAAAGCCCACATAGCACAAGACGTCTTGAAGACGTACGTTCTATATCTTATCTTGGTCTGAACGTCTTAGTCCCTGGATAAGACGTCTTAAAGATGTTTTTCTTCAGACGTCTTAAAGACATCTGATTCTCACGTCTTAAATACGTCTTAGAGACATCGTATTGTGTCCATATATATTATATCGGGTGTTTCACAGTGGATGGAACATTAGACGTATCTGGAGAACAGAAAGACATATCATCTCAAAAATTTGTGAGCATGGATAATCAAACTTGCTCTATCCGTCTAAAATATTTTCATCAATACAGTGTTGCCGCTTGTATCAGAGAGTAGTAGCTACTTTGTTATTTCAAATGGAACACCTCGTATATTATATCATTTTTGAAATCCTCATGAGATTTCTCACAACTTTCCCACATAATTCCCTATACCTATCTGTGACGATTTCCGAGATAAAAAACATTTTGTAAAATTTTTGTGTAAAACCTAACCTTTGAAAAATATCAATTTTTTCCCAATGCAAATTCACAAAATATTGCAATTTTGGTTATAGCTGCATAAGACCATCAAGTATTCTGTCGATGAACTGGATCTCAGTTTCAGCATACAGGGAGGCTCAGAAGTGAGTGTCATCCGGGCACTCATGAAAATGATTGCAACTCCGTTTTTTTAAATGGAACATCCTGTATATCATCACTTATTCGAAAAACTATAACATCTTCCATTCTAATTGAGTATACTTTCCCTATACCTATCTCGTACAGTTTTTTAGTTATGCTCACTTATGTTATGAATTCGTTTTCGATGAAAAAAATATTGGATGGTGCTTTAGATAGTAGGCTATGAACTTCATTCTGACAGAGAACTAACATGTTATTCCTTCATTGTTATCCTGTATTCAAGATGCATGGGTGTAAAAATACTATGGCAGAAAATAATTACTTGAATGCGGTTTAGATCGATTTATTCATTATTTATATGGACAATGTAACAAGAATATCAGTAGAACAAGCAGCGAGTTTGATAAAAAGTATGCTGATTAACCTCGAACGAATTCGAGAAAATTCATTAGATTGAAGAGAAATTTTGAAATGCTTATACCATCATGAAAAGCTAAAAGTATCAAAGTCTAACATGTGTATTAATAAATCTAGAAAGATTTCAAAAACATTTCAAAATTTCTCTTCAATCTAATGAATTTCTCCGGATTCATCCGGGGTAAATCACTTTATGCTTTTCATTAAACTTTCTGCATGTTCTACTGATATTCTTGTTACATTGACCATAAATGATGAATGAATCCATCTAAACCGCATTCAAGTAATTATTTTCTACCATAGTATTTTTACACCCATGCATCTTGAATACAGGATAACAATGGAGGAATAACATGTTAGTTCTCTGTCAGAATGAAGTTCATAGCCTACTATCTAAAGCACCATCCAATATTTTTAGGTATAGGGATAGGATAGGTATAGGGAAAGTATACTCAATTAGAATGGAAAATTTTATAGTTTTTCAAATAAGTGATGATATACAGGGTGTTCCATTTAAAAAAACGGAGTTGCAGTCATTTTCATGAGTCCCTGTATGCTGAAACTGAGATCCAGTTCATCGACAGGATACTTGATGGTCTTATGCAGCTATAACTCAAATTGCAATATTTTGTGAATTTGCATTGGGAAAAAATTGATATTTTTCAATGGTCAGGTTTTACACAAAAATTTGACAAAATAATTTTTATCTCGGAAATCGTCACAGATAGGTATAGGGAATTATGTGGGAAAGTTGTGAGGAATCTCATGAGGATTCCAAAAATGATATAATATACGGGGTGTTCGATTTGAAATAACAAACAACTTTCTGATACAAGCGGCAACACTGTATTGATGAAAATATTTTAGACGGATAGAGCAAGTTTGATCCACGCTCACAAATTTTCGAAATGATCTGTCTTTCTGTTTTCCAGATACGTCTAATGTTCCATCCACTGTGAAACACCCTCTATATATAAAAATAACATATTATCATCCTTATAGTTGAAAGAAATTATGGACGCACTCGACAATGCGCGTGCGCTTGTGTTGTGTGACGTAGTGGAAACGGTAAGTAAACAACCAACGTCCTCTTCACCCTCCTTGCTCTTCAACAACTAGTATGCTGTATTTTGATCTAATCACTCATAGATCATGATATGACACTGTGATCATTTGTTATTTCCATTGAACTGAAAAAGTATATTCAGTTATTTCTCAACCTATCTGTTGCCTGTGCTAGTGTGCTGTGAGTGTCACTTCTGTCAACTTCTTTCGTGTACTGTGTTTCGTGTATTTTTTACTTGAAGAATACCTAATTTCCAATAATATCAACGTCCCCATGATATTTCTTTATCAATTATATTTTCAGATGCTGCAGAAAGAGGTAACATGTCCCAAAATAGAACAGGACACGGAAACAGCTATGCAAACGTGGCTTAATCGAGCAAGTGATAGAAAAAACAGCAGACTGAATAAAACATAAAATTATAAACAACAGTTTATTTCATTGGATTTCGTATTTCTTCACTTCAACCAATTCCCATAGATTAGATAGATGAATATGACACCCAGCTACGAATAACGTATTTTTCATGTCTTTTGTAAGCCTGTACAAAACCAGAAATGGACCTTATGAAGACGTCTTAAAGACGTCGTGATTTTTAACATCCGGCCTAAAAAAGACGTCTTATAGACGACTCTAAGGCGTACATGGACGTCTTTGAGACATCGTGAACGTCTGAAAAAGACATCTTTAAGACGTCTCAAAGATATCTTTGTGCTATCTGGGAGCCTGACTCAAAATACTTGAATGAATGCAAGCTTTTGTAGGCCTTCATTTGTTCTTTGGTGTAATAGCTATGGGTTAGCACTATAAATACAAAACAATATCTATATTTGTAATAGGTGGAATTCCATGAATTGAACTATCCAATTCCTGGATGTTCAATGTAAAAGGGTCTACATCATTTATTATCTTCAGCTTCATTCGGTATCTGTAAATAAACATTCCACTTCACATATGGGAAACAAAATGTTGTGTAAACAAAAAACAAATTGGGTTTTCAGCTTACCTTTCACCAATATCTGGATTTTCCAACAATAATGTCCTTAAATATGCACTCTGCATCTTAAAACTTCTATCATCAACAACAAACTCACACAACTTCGGAAATAATGCCGCAATGACATCACTTCAAACAGCTGTGTGCCTACTCTCGCCATATTGAATGTCACGTGATTTGGAATGCCTAATAATAAGTTGTTTCGAAACGTCAATATTGTGAGGTTCAGTGGCATAAACCTTCGATTCATGATACCCCTACAGAAAAAAATCCAAAGATTTGAGGTCAGGTGATAGAGGTGGCTTTGTCGTCCAATCCATATACCATGATACTAATAATCCAAATACCGTCTTACTGCACCATTATAGTGAGGAGTACTATCCTGTTCGAATGTATTATTTCCAAATGCCGAATTTATCTGATTCTCCAAAATTTCAAGGATTGATGGTTCAATTGCGTTCTGCAACAGCTCCAGATATATCTCACCAGTTAAATTAGTATTCAAGAAAAGGGCCCAACGATGTGGATATACCTGCCCAACCCAGATAGCACAAAGACGTCTTAAAGATGTCTTGTTCAGACGTTCACGATGTCTCAAAGACGTCCATGTAAGCCTTAGAGTCGTCTATAAGACGTCTTTTTTAGGCCGGATGTTAAAAATCACGACGTCTTTAAGACGTCTTCATAAGGTCCATTTTTGGCCTTGTACAGGCTTACAAAAGACATGAAAAAGACGTTATTCGTAGCTGGGTTTCATATTCACCTATCTTATCTATGGGAATTGGTTGAAGTGATGTCTTTAAATAAAAATATATTTTAATTCGAGAAAAATATTTATTCAAAAGAAATACAAAATCGAACGAAACGAACTGTTGTTTATAATGTTTTATTAATTTTGCTGTTTTTTCTGTCACATACACGCTTAAGCCACGTTTGCATAGCTGTTTCCGTGTCTGTTCCATTTTGGGACATGTTATAGCTCTTTCTGCAGCATCTAAAAATATAATTGATAATGAAATTTCATGAGGACGTTAACATTATTGGAAATTAGGTATTCTTCAAGTAAAAAATCCACAAGGGACGAAAATAAATAGATTCGACGACTTACCCGTTCGTAGAACTGTATGATCTAATACACGAAACACAGTACACGAAAGAAGTTGGCAGAAGTGACATTCACAGCACACTAGCACAGGCAACAGATAGGTTGAGAAATAACTGAATATACTTTTTCAGTTCAATGGAAATAACAAATGATCACAGTATCATATCATGATCTATGATTGATTAGATCAAAATACAGCATACTAGTTGTGGAAGAGCAAGGAGGGTGAAGAGGACGTTGGTTGTTTACTTACCGTTTCCACTACGTCACCCAATACAAGCGCACGCGCATTGTCGAGTGCGTCCATAATTTCTTTCAACTATAATGATCGTATTATTGACGACGTCTGAAGAAAGACATCTTTAAGACGTCGTATTCAGGGACTAAGACGTTCAGACCAAGATAAGACATAAAACGTACGTCTTTAAGACGTCTTGTGCTATCTGGGAAACATTCACCTTCTGGGGAAATTGGGTATGTGTTACACGAAACAGGTAAAGATTTGCGTCACCACAATACTGGTGTATTTACATTTCCATTTAGCCATGAACACAAACAAAATTAGTATCATCACTAATAGGGAACTTTAATATTTAGTTTCCAAATTCAAAATGATTATTCCAAATATAAGAGGAAGGGGGAGGGGACTATTGAGAGAAGCACTGCATAGATGAGTTTATTGAACTTTTCTAATTTTATTTGGTTTTTTCCTTATTTGCTGTATAAACAAACCTTTAGGAGTGTCGTAATAGATGTTTTGAAAGAAATAGCCAATTCCAGATGTAATTCAGAAAGCTGGTATGTAAGATTCATGAATATTTTATTACACTAGATGAATCAACATCTGCTGACCATCGAAAACATACAATTTGCTACGTAAACTCAAATTTATTTCACACTGCAAATACCATCGAACGAAATATGATCGCTTTGCAGTAGGGACCGAAACATCTACGTTGACTCTTACAGGAAAGGGACACCAGAATATGTCGTAGGTATGAAATGCATCATGTTTTGCTTCAGGGCTCTGCTTCGGGTGCCTAAACGTCGGTGTCACCACGACGTCTACGTCCAGAGCCTCCTGCAAAGTTGGCCGCAGCTAAACCCATCAAGTGTTTGGCTGTTTGCGAGCCCGAAAAGCCGCGACCCAGGCCGAAATCCAGACCCCGTTTCGAGCTGTCAAAAATAAATAATGTGTCAACTGTACGCGTTAAAAAAACATTAGCATTCAATACGTTTATACAGATATAGTTTATTTATTTGAGAACGATATTTGTGACAGTTCGCCAGCGATGTTACTGCTTGTCTTTTTTCAACGATACCAAAACTGAAAGTAATGTTAAGTTTATCATTCGAATTGATTTGAAAAATCTTTTCGATTTATAATATAAATAGGGTATCTCAGCAGTCGACTTCAAGCTAAAATAGTAATTAGAAATATAGAAATAAACCAAATATTTAGAATTAACATTTCGTCCAACTTTGATTGTAATGAGAAAAAAATGTTGGCACATTCAATGAGGATTCCAATATGTTATGATACTTACTAGAATATTTCTTACTAGTAGAATATTTCATCCTTTCCATGGAGACCCAAATTTCAAGAAGATTATTTAGATACTGAAAAATGATTCTATTGTACCCAAAAGCTTTCTGTAAGGCCCTACAGATACACTAGAAGGTGCAAATTTTCTCGATTTCTTAAATATGTCCGTTTCTTTGGAACTTGCAACTTGGATTTTTTTCTATTTTTCTTATGACTGTTATGACTTGACTTATTGCCTGATTCCAGATTGACTTCGATTGCTGGGACACCCTGTATAAATAACATATTGAAACGAAGATAACACATAAGTTGTTTCTAGAAGATCTAGATTAGTCGAGAATGACGTGACAATAAAAATGATAGAATATAGTAGGAATCATGGGATGAATAGTGATATAGAAAACGACGTCAGGAAGATAGATCTGGATTGTTTGAGATACATCATTGTCAAAACGACATTTCCAGATCCTTCGAGAAGCGATCTCTATATCGGGCCATCTAGTAGACTAGAAGACTAATTTCTATGTTTCTTATAAGCAAGTAAGTAAATAAGTAGCCTTCATTTTCTTTGAAGACAAATGTAAATTTGTATAAGAATAGTCAATTGACTCAACCTAAGTTAACCTAGACCTTACAAAATTAAACACAGACACACAAAGTACTTGAACAGTTGCTATAGACCTCGTCAACGAATTGAAACCTTTTTAGATTAAAAATTCTTGCAGATTTTTGTTGAATTGATGAAAATTACATTCATTATGTTCTATTTTATAGGGAACCCTTTTGGAAATTTGCAGGCCAAGGTGTGAAGGAGGGTTTGCTATTATTTTATATTTACAGTAAGGTATTACAAAATTTTTTTTTTGTCTAGTTTCTTTCGAGTAAATGTTTTTTATTTCTTTGAAGAAATTCTTGTTATTGAATACATAGAGACAAAGTTCCATTATCAGAAGAGAAGGCACGCAGCTCTCTAAATATTGCTCGGCATGTCTTATTCCAGCTATATTATTTTAAAAATTTCTGTTGTGCGATAAATACGTCATTAGACAACGTAGAGCTACCCCACAAACATATACCGTATCCCAACATTGATGCCAAGCTGTGATAAACAAGAAGTATCTGATCTTGCAGTAGAATTGGCTTCAAGGCCCTAAGAAATTTTGTTGTTTTAGAATTTTGTAAGCTGAGCCACTCAATGATTTTGGTCGTGTATAAAAACGGACTAATTGAATTTATTTTTATGGAAAAAGAGTTAATTCGATTCGCACCACTGGGAAATATTATTCAACGCACTGTCACATTTGCAAGTAAGGATATTGACTGTGGAAAACAGTTTTTTTTTTCTATACTTGCAAACATTCAAATGAAGTTAAAAGCACTTTTTTCGTGTCAACAAATTTGGAGTGCGCATGTCCACTCGTAAATCGAGTGCGCGTAGACGAGTTAAACAGGATAATCTTTCATTTTGAACACGTTTTGAATCGTACAAAATACGCGCAATAGTGATAGTGAGGTTGTGTTCAGTGTACGCTTTTGTTGTGATTTGATTGAATTAGATAATAGCGGCCAATTCAAAAAATAACAGTATTTTTGTCCCGCTTTCATGTTGGATATTGAGTAGGGGTCACTATTTTTTAGATCCGGATCTGGTCGTATTTGATTCCGTAAAAGTTTAACATTGGCGGGAGAGCTCATCATTGGATGAATAGAGCAATGACTCGTAGATCATCTGTGCAAGGCTGTATGCGCACTCATCTTGTATAAAATTAAACTTGTCACCAACATCAAAGCGACCAACAGCAAGTGACACTATTGTATGTTTAGTTATCCTGATGCTAGAAGTATCAAACTTAATAAGCAGATCAAAGATTTCTCATGAAGTAAATTTGGCATAATTGTGAAGTCACTGTGAAGTGTTGCCATAATTATTGATGCCAAAATTAGAAGTTCAGTGGTTAGCTAGATTCTTTTCATTTTGCACTTTTAGTATTGAAAAACCAAATCTGTGAGAACTTTCTTCTATGTATACAAAGACTATAGTCTTTGAAGTAAGATTTTGAATACCATTTTATAGTTCAGATTTTCGAGAATGTATTGTCACTCTCACAACATTGCATGGTTTCAATTTCAGAGAAGGAAATATTGGTATTTGTGGGAGTGGTAATTATTCACTGCATTGCATGGCCTGTTGTGCATTTTCATTAAGTTGACCGTCTATGATGAATAGCGCGAATAATTTTCAATTACAATTTTGTTTCAGAATGAAATATGACAGTTGATCTTTTCTGGAATATTTCCTTTCAATCATTGTCAATCAATAATGACAGTTATATTTCTAAATGGTGGAACTGGAGGTGACATTTTTTCAGGACATATCAATAACCAATAAAATGAACTGGTTATTTGGGAGAATATTGATTTTTTATATAAGCTTCGATTGATTTCAACAGATACCATAATATTGAAATATAATTTATTGAAATCCATATAACATCAATACTACATTAAATATGTTTGAACATGAGAAGATACTATAGCTATAGTATACATTAGTGTTGAAGTTGGTAAAGCAATTTCCTAAATCCATTTTCACCATTTCCAGAATGACCACGTTGTAATCCATTATCCATTTTTCTTTTTTCCTGCTGTCCATTCTCCTGATTATATGAATTATAATATTTTGATGATCGTTTCACTGCAACACTGTAAATTTGTAGAAAACATGTTCGTTGGATAAAAGTTGTCAAAATATAAACATTAGATATACTTTTCATAATGCTTTTACCAACTAAAACTACAATATACAAGAGAAAATCGTGATAGCTGTTTGACACACCGAAAAGATTCGAAAATAAAATGTAGCAATATGAATACAGGATGACAATTTTTGAATATGAATAATTCTAAATGCTTTACTCTGTATACGAGAGCAGTTTAAGTTGGCAATTAGCGTAAAATCAATGTTAAATTGTGATTAAACATACGACGAATAACAATGATGACACTGAAAGCAGACACTGTTACTGAATTTCCGTTGGTTATTGATCAAAGAGCGATACGAACTATTTTTTCTTCAAGAATCACAAAATTTTCAATATGTTCGAGTGATTTCAATTTATTTCATAAGTCACTATTACGTTTCAAGATCTTCTATAGATAGTGACGATGTAGCTTCATCCTATACTCGAACCAATATTCATTTTCACTTCAGTCCGAATTTCATTCGACATGTAGGATTGGATTCTCGAATACGTATTTGAACTCGAATTTGAAGCGGAAAACGCTGCTTTGCCTCTCTCAATGAAGGGTAATAGCAAATTTACTGCTGCCCATCCAACTTTTCGAAAGATCATAGAGGAAAATTTCGGTAAGCTATTAAATATATGCTCTGTACTATAAGGTGGCATTTGATGAATCATTGTTTTCGTCATCACAAAATTCAGTTAGTGAAAATTTAAATTTTTTTAGACTATTTATCAGAAAAGCAGTCACAAAATTTGACCTTCCAAACAATCTGTGATGTTTTTCTTTATACTCATTAAATTATATTTTGATTTCACTGTTCTAAAGTTTTGTCCAGACTTTCTGAGGGTGATTTATGGCCCAAAGTGCATACTAAAGAAGATGTTGATGATATAAAAATAATTTCTCCACATTACTTCTAAATGATGAATGCCGCCATATTGAAATTTTCTGCATCAATGTTGTTAAAATACATTTTTGAAATAAACTTCAACATATCTGATATTGCTATAAATTGTGTTTTCAGAGGGTGAGTTGTGATTTTTTTCAGAAAACTTATTTTTAGAGCATTCGAGTGAGGGAAAGCGATATATTTCGAAAAGATGCACACGTCAAAATAAAAAAAATTACCGTGTTCGAGACATTCAAGATTTTGTCACATGATATCAGTAGACCAATTCATCGCGAGATTCATCGTTAAAGATATTTTAGAAGGCCATGACCAATTTTGTTCTAATCTCTGACATTTATATCGAAAACATTGTTGCGGATTATTTCTTCGTGTTTCTGATAAGCTATATTACTGCGATTTTCAACCAAGATTTTGAGGAATAGCAGGATTGGAAGGATAAATCTTTCTCAGTATGTACTTTGAACCCCAAGTTAATTCAAAATATATATATATATATATATTTTTTCAATGTACAATATACACTGTGTCCAAGATAAGAATGAACAGCATGGGGATATCGGAAACGGTAAGTGATACAGGGTCGATTAAATTAGAGAAAAGTAGCGCATTTATGTGCCTAATAATATGCCATTTAGAAAGTTTCAATATTTCGAGTAGTTTCGGAGATATCCGGGAAAAACCGAAATTTGAGAATTTCGTTTTTATTTTCTCCTAGCTTTATTTTCGAAGGAAATGTAAAACAAATAGCACTTTGTCATGGCCACTTTTCGAGGACTACACGATAACATAATCAGAATTTTCGTGCGACGTTTCGTCTTTTAGAAAACATCATCAACTTTGTATTTTTATATGGGCCGAAACTTAAGTATACCCTGTATACGACTCCATTTTTCATTGTGAATACAGCAACATATCACACAATATGGTTTCGGAACCTTTTCTCGCGCAAAATGTAATTTAGTGATTACTTAATCTGTTTTTCTTCAATTTTAAATAGTAGGCGCTGGAAAAAATGTCATATTTTGATACATGTAGTGAATTGAATAGTCCTATTTATAAAAGTATAAATTTAAACTAACCACTTGCCGGAATTATTGCGTTGTTGAATACAAAGATGAGTCGCAATATCAAAAGTTTAGTTTATAAATGTAATTGTAATGTAATAAATAACAAGGAGCTAATATGTATTACAGGAAATGAACAGAAACTTATAACAAGTGTTCAAATAACCCGCCATTACTTTCTAAGCACGAGTACGCTCGTCTCACAGACGAATTTAAAACTTGATTTAACATATCCGGAAGAATATTTTTAAAGGATTCAGTAACCAATCTTAGCAAATCTTCTTCATTCTGAAAATCATGATTAGAGTACACTTGATTCTTGATATATCCCCAAAGGAAAAAGTCTAGTGGGGTTAAGTCGGGGGATCTTGCAGGCCAGGCTGTATCACTATGAGTACCAATCCACTGTCCTGGGAATCGACGGTTCAAATAATCACGAACAATTCTAGCGTTATGTGCTGGAGCACCATCTTGTTGAAACCAGCAGCTGTGAGTAACCGCTAAAGGCAAATTATCTAGAGCGTCTTCCAAATCATTCACTAACAAATTCATGTACCGCTCTCTTGTTAAATTGTTTCGGTAGATAAAAGGCCCAATTATATTCGTACCGAGAATCCCAACCCACATATTGAAACCGAAACGATGTTGATGTCTGGACACTTTGTGTACACGCGGATTTTGTTGTGACCAATAACGAACATTCCGCCTATCAAAAATGCCATTGTTGGTGATCATGCTTTCATCAGACCAAATTATTTTGAAAGGAAAATTTTCATCGTCTTGGCATTTTCTAGTGTACCATTCACAAAAGGTTCTTCGTCTTGCATCGTCACCTGGTCTGAGTCCATGACAAATCCTAAATTTATATGGATGATATTTATTTTTTCTTAAAATGAAGTGAGCGGTGGATCTGGCTACTCCGGTATTATCTTCAATGGTGCGAGTGGATATCTCAGGATTTTCAACAACGGCCTGTAACACATCACGCTGACTTTCTTCATTAGATTGCTTTTGTCGGGAAACCACAGGTTTTTTAAATGATCCGTATTCTTTTAAATTGAAAACTAGCCGTCTAAATATTGATTCACCAGGTTGTCGCCTCTCTGGATACTTATTAAAGTACGCACGTTCAGCATCAACACAATTTCTATGGCACAAAATGTAACATGACAACATATCAAATTTTTCAGTATTCGAAAAGCTGCCGTTTTCCATTTTTGACACAAATTAGGTAGGTAAAGAGATGTAAAAGTAGGAATAGTAATATGTCAAATATTCTACCAAACTACACTATTATTATGACAACAGAACATTATGTTGTCATTTTTTCCAGCGCCTACTATCTAAAATTGAAGAAAAACAGATTAAGTAATCACTAAATTACATTTTGCGCGAGAAAAGGTTCCGAAACCATATTGTGTGATATGTTGCTGTATTCACAATGAAAAATGGAGTCGTATACAGGGTATACTTTAGTTTCGGCCCATATAAAAATACAAAGTTGGTGATGTTTTCTAAAAGACGAAACGTCGCACGAAAATTCTGCTTATGTTATCGTGTAGTCCTCGAAAAGTGGCCATGACAAAGTGCTATTTGTTTTACATTTCCTTCGAAAATAAAGCTAGGAGAAAATAAAAACGAAATTCTCAAATTTCGGTTTTTCCCGGATATCTCCGAAACTACTTGGGATATTAAAACTTTCTAAATATCATATTATTAGGCACATAAATGCGCCACTTTTCTCTAATTTAATCGACCCTGTATCACCCACCGTTTCCGATATCCCCATGCTGATCATTCTTATCTTGGACACAGTGTATAATCAGAAAGAATCAGAGAGAAAATTTTTGACACGACCCAATCAGTATACTCTACCTGAAACTAGTTCTCTTTTTTCATTTTACACCTTAGTGGATACTCTGAGATTTTCATTCACTTACACTAAGAATAAATAGTGTATCTGCGGCGTGCCTTTTTAGTCTGGAGGGTAAATAACTTTCTCTGTTTTGTTAGATTGGAAAGGGGCCTGTGTGCTTCTGGGAGCCTCCACATTGCGATTGTGTACTCCCTCTTGTTATGTAAGACTTCTGGATCTAGGGCTATCCTTTCAACTATACTCGATAGGCCAGACCTTTGGTCCTCTATATACCGGAAAGGTTGCGAATGGCTGTGTCTGTAAGTCCGATGATATACATGTGTTTATTAAGGTCTGTCAGGAGCTCACCAATAATTCAAAATTCCCTGAAAATTTTGACGATGGTTGAACTCTTCAGCCTATCTCAATCTCAGCGCTCTTTTTCATCATTTATGATATTGCTGATTTATCCCAGCACTTTGGCTAAGTATGAGTAAAATTCTGGACTGATTAGAGCACCTCGTGCTCCTCTCCGCATCAGCCTTTTCGTTACCCTAATAAGGCGTGTGGCCTTGTACCCAGGCTAGGGATAGTCTATTTTGATTGCCTGGTTCCTGAAGGGTTTTTGAGCAATGTTAGACAAGTTTGGAGTTAACTTGACTAGGACTGATTGCTTTGATAACCGCTCGGCTGCCGGAATAAATAGCAATGGTCTTTTCCTTAGACTACTAGTAACTCCGCTGCTCCATGCTGTATTGTTGCAACTCCTTCCTGGAATACCTTTGTCAAGCTCACTGAGACCTTGGTCTTTGGCTTGGCTCTACATATACCTGCACCTATACCTTGATCTGTTTTTGAGCCATCTGTATAACAAGCCTATCTGTCTCAATTGGAAGTCCTCATTGCCATGCCTCTCTCTCCGTTATTTTAGTTTTGAATTTCTTTTCAGAGCTATACTTGGCAAGCATCTCATCTGATGGCATTCTCATAATGAGATCGTTTTCCAACTCTTTGTATAACTCGTTGTATGTACATCCTGCCATAGTCTGCTGACGGTCCTTTGCCCTCTGGTCAATCTATAGGTGACTGATCTTGATTCACACTGTAAATGGACATGGAGTTGCGGCAGGTTCAGTAGAACTTCTAGGGCGGCCATTGGCGTCGTCCTCATGGCCCCCGCGGCAGCAGGCAAACTAGCTTTTGGATGCCACTAAGCTTTCGAAGGCCCCCGCCTGGTGAGTTCTTGCCCATCATCCCACCGCACCGTATACTATCATGACTCTGATGACCCTGGTAAATGCTATATCACCATTTTTGATTAAAGCCCATAGTTTTTCTGTTCTGTTAATTAGTATTGTGTTCGTTGGGTGTTCAAGTTGATAATTTGTAATGTGTTGGCACTGGTAGTTTATTAAATTTTCGAAATAGCATTTACCACATAATGAGCTATCGTATTCAGTTATTTACCCTCCAAACGTTTGACATTCGAAGCTGTAATTGGTGGTGACGTTAGGTGCAGATGCTGTATTCATTGTCAAGAACTAAACCAGGTTTACCAGGTTTCATCTTTCCATAGTAGAAAGTGGGTAATCGAAGAATATTATTCTATGAAATCACAGATGAAAGCAACCACCAATTTGATGTTTTGAATCGCCTATGTAGACCGATGTTTCAGACTCAACCCGATCTAGTAAACAAATGAAATTTTATGCACAACATTGAAAACTAATGAACATGAAATAATATAAATACTTTTCTGCCATTATTTCAAAGCACATTAAACAAATTCACTCACTTCTCTATATCACCATCGTTGATCAGTGCTTGCCGAAGTTTGGCAATTGTTTGAATCAAGTATTCTGGATCTTGTCCTGCGAAGGCATCTGAAGAGTAATATCTTGGATAACTGGGGAAAAATAAACAGGATTTACTATAGCCTAATATCATAACTTTGCCAATGTTGAAATAACCACAATCAAAATTCAGTCAGAGGGCAAAACACCAATGATATGAATATAAGAACTTCTGGTTCACGGCAACAATGAACTATAAAATGGATTGATTGAACATAAGACATTCATTTATTATTGAGAATTTTCATTTTAAAACAACGAAGACGTACCTTGAAGGATTTTATCGAGATAAATCTGAAACACGTCAACTTTATATGAGGAGGACAACTTTTGACGCAAAAAGTATAGCCCAAACTTTACCCTCCTAAGCGGGGGTAGCATCCCCTAAATTTCCTCAAATGGAAATGGGGGTCGAATGATACCTCGTTGCAAAGATATGAACCTTTGAAATGTCGCTAGTGCATTTCTCAAAAAATACAAAATGTAAATCGATTTCGCTCAAAAACTTACCGTTTTGTTAAAGTAAATGTTGAGAATATTTGACTAAAAACAAATCGCCTTTTTTTTCTGTTTTTGTTGATTCCAGCTAGTTTCTCGATAAAATCTCTTCCTGGTAGATATACCTTCCGGTACGTTTTCGTTGGACCACCCTGTACAATCATCAGACACTCGGAAATTTTTGATTTCGAAGAACATATTCAAAACTTTACGCTTCATTCATTCGTGATGAATTTTTTAATAAATTTTCGCGGTATTGGTGACGTGACAATATAACTTCAACGGAAAAACTAGAGAGGGTTGTGATTTATTCATTTATTACCTTCATTCAATCATTCTGTTTGGTCTGTATCTATTGTTACTTATCCTGCTCAAAAATAATAACGAGAATAAATCAAGATCAAAAAGTAGGTAGATCTATTCGATTCTGTTTATTTCTCGACCATAAAAATGTCCTGTTATTGTTACCCCACGATCCACATAGTGTTTCCACAATATTATTGTTATTTCGTGATGCATTTCATGTCCAAAGTTTGTGGATAGCATGTGATTCATTCAGGGATACTTCGGAGATATGATCTATATAGTTACGAGGAAGGGTTAATATTATAGAAAAAACTCTCTCAGCATATGTTAAACAAATATTCCTGCTGAGATGACCTCTTATTTATTCATTTATATCCACAAAGAATAAATATCACATACATTACATATTCACTATAGGATCTCATCTCACAACCAGCACATTCATAAAAAGAAGAGAAGTTCAACATTCGTAGAACATCATGCACCAATATCATTTGAAACTTTCCTTACTTTCTTGACGATATAAATACCGAATTGATCAGTATTCTTCTGACATACCTTCTATAAAAAAACATATCTTGTAAATCTCCTGAGATGTTACGGGAAATAATAAGCTATACTTCTGAAGAAAAGAAACAATCCCTACCAATTTTTCTTGTTCGGTCTCCGTAGACCTAGGAAATTCATTATTCCACGTCCTCTAGCTCTATAAGACAGAACTAAGATTATAATTATAGTACATTCGAAATAAACGTGAGAAGAATAACATATGAAAACAGAAATAATGATCGAGTCGGAATGTAACGAAAAATTTCAAATGGCTTCACCAGAGATGAAGTTGAAGGCATATCTTCTTCAATGATAATGTATATTATATACTTGAAGAGCATTTTTTATAGCTCACATTCATTGGTGCTTTCAACACGAAAAAATAACACCCATATATTTATTTAAGGAAGATAGTTTTGACAGATTTGGTTATCCTTCAAAACCATTAGTGTAAAATAAAAAGTATTCAGCTAACCACTGAATTGGGACACAGTGACTTCACAACGAGGCCAATTTTATTTCGAGAAAATCTTTGATCCGCTAATGAAGTTCGTTAATGCTAGTCGAAATTTCGACAAACATCGAAAAAACTTCTCAACGGATATCCACAATCAATAGTTATTCAATTTTGATGTACTTACATGTTTTATAAATCAAAAACATTTCTCAAAACAATTTGAATGATAAACTTAACCTAACTGATTCGGAGTATCAAAGAAAAAAATTACGAGTAGCAAAACCGCACTTTCTGGGAACTGTCACAATTATCTTGCTTAAATAAATTGACTATAAGTGGCTCGCAGAATGGAAAAAATAGAGGAAGGGAATAATGTTATTTGAAGTTCAAGTTTGTGGGCATCTATAAAACGATATATGACATGATCTATCTACTCTGAACAGTATTGTTGAGATTCAAGATAACTAGTATTGTTTCGAAGATAAAAAAAAATCTGATGATAAACCAAAAAGAATTCTATTACAATTTATGGTTCACGTCCTCATCTTCAGTTTTCGATATAAACATTTTTCTGTTACGCATACTATCCATTATGAATTGATATGATATTTTCCAGTAAATAACTATTCTGGCAACTGTGATGAGACCCATTGGCGTAACTAGAGTTGACTAATCGACCCCCACTGGTCAACCACACTTACTCAAATTTTTATTTCTTCAAATTGTTACTTGCATTTTTTTATTTCTTCTGAGCAATGGGGGATTTACGACCCCCTCCATCCACGTTACGACTATGATGGGACCAACAGTAATATTATGAAAGTTGTAGGTCTCGGATATAAAGTTTCAGATGGTAGTTGTGCTAGGACCATTATTATTACCTACAACCAATAGAGAACCGAAACCTAATTCTACAATCGAATACGTTGTTACTAGTTTCAGATATTCGGGAAGCTTACATAAGATATCCTGTACTGCTTGTTAAGACTCAAGACGTGAGGATGCATATAGCAAAGGTCAAAACAAATTTATTTCGTGAACTAACTTGGAAGTGGAGGTGCGGTTATTTGTGAGTATGTAAACATTGAAGCAATTATAATTGAAACCCTAGGTATATCGAGATAAGAGGACATAACAGGTAACTGTTTCGACAATTTGATATGTTGAATGAAAACTGCTTTGAATTACTGTTCTTAAGGAATATTTCCTCCATAGGAATATCTACTTCTTTCTTCGTATAAAAATTTTTCAACTTCAAAATTAATTCTTCTTCAAATCTCGTATGTATTCAAAGGTGAGTTGATATTCATAAATATCATTTTATTGCGATGAATTGGAAAAACTAATTTGGAATTGAGGATTTGAAGGCATAAGAAAGAGTATGGTGGAATGATATACTAGGTGTTCTATTTGTAAAAATTCAAGTTTTCGCTAATTAAAATCCCATGAATTGATGTATACAAAACGAGACTCATACTCAATTTTTTTTGCTCCAGTTCGACAACTCATATCATGGAAAAAGAAAGCACTGGATCCAGAATTCATACTGAATTCGATTGTGAAGGAACATAAAGGGTCCCCCTTTTGAAAAAAGTTAACTCAATATTATTTCGCTAAGGTTGAACACCCTGTATATTTTGACATATATCAGGATTGTGCATCTGCGCAACACAATTTTTATTCAAAAAATTGTTTTGTTGCTCATTCAAGTTACTGATTCTACTTCCACACACTAATGAGTCACACTAATCGGTTTATTATGTTCACACAAAATACGAATTTGGAGAATTGGGAAAGATATTTAACAAATTATGAGGTTAAAATTGATATGATTGTGAGCTAGGGTGAAGAAATTCAGAGGCCGCAAATCTGTAAATCCGCCTTTGATCTCATTGTCAAGAGGACAAAAGTAATATACATTGAATTACTCATCATTCAGAAGTTCAAAATAATTGAAAGAAAGTTACGAATATTTCCTGATTCCAACCCATTTTTGAATCTAACGTAACTGATTGGGAAAAATGACAAAATTCTACTGAATTACATGCAACACAAGACGAAGATGCAGAAGAGAATGGCCTATTGTTTTCCACCAAAGCATATTACTTTTAGTGAAAATAATAGCCTTGACGAGATGAGCCATTCTTAATTCCATCCTCGATTGTTTGCATACACATTTACGTTTTTTAATTAGAATTACCGATGAAGTAAAAGTTTCACAGAGAAGAACATTATCCACTCGATTCAAGATATCTCACTTTCGTGTATTTGGTAGTAGAGTCAACTTTTCAAAACGTTTCGACTATCAGAACGATTTGTTGTACTTACAAAGTTTATTATCCGAAAAAACATATAATATAATGATTCTAACACATCTAATCAATAACTTTGGGATGACAAAATGTGGAAAATGATTTGATTATCATCAACATCTTCAGTTGTTCGATTATCATACCTGATAGCTGGGTATGGTGCAGCATATGTCGTCTTGATGCCAAGTAGAACAATACCAACTAACAGGAGGATGAAGATGGATGTTCCGCTATAGTGGAATTTAGCAGATCCCATAATTCTGTGGAAAAAAATGATCACGATTTATGTGATTTTTTTTATCCGTTTTTCAAAATTTGATATTTTGGAAAAAGCTACATATTTTAATCAAGAGAAAAATAACGTCTTTTCATTTCTTCAGTTTCAAATATCTGGTTCTTTATGATTCCTTCTTATTATTACATGCTTTATATTGGCTTGAGTTGTATATATGTGTGTATGTATGTAACACCACGAGTGGCGTCATCTTCTGAACGAATTGAAAAGTTTACCATCACAGGTCAGACCACGATCACATACACAGGTTTGGAATCTACGGCATTTTTGAGTGGTGGGGGGTGGCACCATTTTTGAAGAAAAAGTTGCCATAATTATCCGCTGGGAGGATTTAGGGGTATAATCACGTGATTAATCTTTGACAGTTCGTATTATAAACGAAACACAGGGTTAGGACTTGAATGGTAAATAAAATCAATGACAGAAATATTGTATCTTGCAGAATTCTCTCGATTGAATAAAAATCATTCCTACTCTCAAAAGCTGATCGGATCTGATTTGTGATTGGCTGACAAAGTGACAATAGAGGACAGCGCTGCAGGTGGCAAACATAAGAAACAGAAAAATTTTCTCAATGTTTGGGCCACCCCCCCCAAAATGGTCGAGATATTGTAAAGTATGGTGTCCAAAGATTTTATCAGCCCATCCTGTATATAACATCAAGTAAGTCTCGTTGAACTATAATGAACAATGTATCGACTGCATTGATTGCGTTCTGTTTGCATACGAATTGTTGGAAATTATTTTTTGTACACCAGCGAACAAAATAATTGCCAGTATAGAAAGAAATCATCATCAATAGGCTAGCAAATAATGTTGACTCCTTCCTCAGCTAAATAACATGGAATGTACTTAAACAACTTGAGGAATCTCTGTTACTTTTATCTACTATGTGCCAATTGGTTTTTGCCTACCGAATGCCGATGAAATCTTAATTGCAGGTTTTCCCGAACACCAATGCCGTTCCAGACAGACTTAATTGTGCACCAGATATTCTCGGTCTATCAAGCAACACTTGAGGAAAAAAGTTTAATTTCTAGGGCATTATTGATATTCAATCATTCTTTACCATGTTTCGATAAACTTTTCATTTCCTATTGGTTATTTGATTGGCAAGGAAATTGTCTATCACCTTGTGATTTTCTTTTCATTGCGGAATTCCATTTCGCAAACAAATTGAGAGCTGAATATTCGCCGATTCTTTAAGATGGTAAAATATTTATATTACTTGTCAAAGTTCATCAATAACTAGAATACATTCGAAAAAATTTTATTGAAATTAAATAAAACTTATTATGCACATTTTTCCATGTTTTCTGCCTTCCACGATGTTCCATGAAATGATATGATGGTAATGTGTCTTACTTCAGTTCTGTGAATAAATGATATAAATCTTCATACTCCCTGTATCATTGAATCCTACTTGAATTCCCAATTCCCTATCATTTTTTGATGAATACTATAGGAAACAGATGGAATTTTTTATGGAACTTATTCAATAGTATCTTGTGAAATTTCAACAGGTACCATTCGAGTTGGCAAAATTTTTCAATTCAGAATTTCTGAATTCTGTCATTTGAGTTGTTCACTAATTTGATATTTACGTCATATGTATATCTATATGAACGGTCATTGTTAACAACATGCTTGTGCATCTTGAAAATTTTTTTACCCATAATACTTGTTCAAAAATATATTTGGTGAATATTTTGAATATTATTATAAATTAAAGTGTGTAAAGGACAATAAATATATGAATAATCATATCATTGTTCATTATTTTCTTTTCTATAATGTTTTCACACGCACCATATGAAACGATTACCTTTTTGATGTCATATTTATTTACATTCTGCAGCACCATCTACGGTGCTTGCAATCAATTATTCAAATAAACTATTTTTCAATAACATAACTATATATTTTTTAATCCGATTTGAAATAAAAACAATTATGATTTTGGGATTGAGTTGAAAGAAAATAGAGCGGCAACGAATATTCTAACAAGCTGTCTTAACTTTAATTAGAATTAGAATATTCTGCATACACAAAAAATCCTCAGGAGGTGTACAAAGTGTTCTTCATTTACTTTCTGGTAGAATAAAGTCGTTCAGTAGAATAAGAATTTTTCCAATTGATTTATCTTTGAAGATTTTATTTGAAATTGTTTGTATTTTTTTGTATTATTATTTTGAAAACTTTGGAATTATGATTTTTGAATACTACTTTCGAAATTCTTCCCAATGATATATCGCACGACCCCCTTGCTATTAAAATAAATAGAGGGAAGCTATCAAGGAAGGATTGGTGAAAGGGGTGACATTTCTTTTCGAAAAACACCTCGTTTGAAGTGAAAATTGACGTGTTCAAGTGATATTCAATTTTGTTTTCAGTAATGTATATTAAAGGGGGGTAAGACTTATGATTTGCACTATATGGTAGAACGTATTGAAGGTTTCAATGCTCCGTCTCTTCAATTCGAAATAATATATAATTTCGATGTAAATGAATACATTTCGTCATTCAAGAATATGTGAATACAATATTATTTTGTATGGGGGATATCAAGTATTGGATCATCATTATGGTTTACTTCAAATGAAACTGGATTGTATTATGAACATAATTGAAATCGAAATCATATTATTCATTCAAAAAAAAAGCATAATAAGAACATTCTTGGGATAACAAAATGGATGATTATTTCGAATAATTCCCAAATTGCAATTGAGGAATAATATACTTGAATAGAATAAATATCTTAATGATATGTTTATCTTATTTCTGAGTAAAAAATATGCTCATTCCAAAATGGAGATTGCTTTGAATTTTCAAAGAAATGAGTTTCCTCAATCTGGTACTTTTTTGTGTGTGCAACTAGACTCAGAGCGAAGTAGGTAGATATCATGAATTATTCTTAAACCTTTTCACTTGAAAGTACACTTTCTTTGTCATTCAAATGAACATACAACATACAAGCGCATTTCAGCTGTTCTAGACCTGTTTTGTCTTCATACTCGAAGGGGAATTACTGTTTATGCGCGCCTAAAAGTTAATTTTCTACACATATAATTCTCGTAAATAGTGTTAGTTACGGATTTCGGTAATATTCAGGGTAAACAGAATTTCCTGAGATTCCTTTGATTCGAGTTCCACGAGCTTTGTGGCGGAGCTTATTAAGCTTTTGGAGATTGCTTCGGCAAATACGGCTCGAATTTGCTCACTGACAATGTTTATTATCATCCACGGTAACTTTCTTGTTACTGTCATTGGAAGGGTCTCCCAACGAAACCAAACTTTCAGATCAATTCTAATACATACAGGTAACTCAGGTGTCGTACCTCCAGCTAACCGGCTGTGAAAATTGCAATAAGTTGTACTTTACGTAATCACCGCGGTAGAGAAAAAATTGTTTGTAGTTTTATATGAAACACATAACCCTGTATATTTTGGTTCTAGTGATACCGAATTTTCGATTCATCTTGGAAAAAAAAATCATCTACCCATACAGCACATGTACATCTATTGAATGTACATTGGACGTACAAAATGGACATCAGGTACGTCCATCGTACGTACAGTTACGTACAATGATATGTCCAGAATATGTCCGACCCTCACTGGATTTAACTTCTTATGAACGTATATACAGGATGTAAAATGGACGTACATACACGATGTACAATGGATGTTCTTTAAAAAATTTGGAAATTTGGAATTCGAAATAAACTCGACTTATATAAAATGTATTTATTACACAAAAACATGAAAATCGCAATGCCAAATAAACATAAAGAATAAATGAAATGATTATTGTAGAACAAAACAAAATAAATAGAAAAACTAAATAAATTGAAAAATATGAATCTCTTTTCATTGCAAAAATAATAATTGAATGAGATGATTATAATAAAACTGAAAACTCAAAATATCAAACGAATAAAAAACTGACTCAAAAAACACAGAATTTTTTTTTCGTTTTCTCTTCAGAGACATTTTGATATGGCCTGTTCAATTTCTTTTTGATTCCTCTCAGCACACTTAAGCGCAGCTTCTGTAAATAATAATAAATTGCCTCGAGTATAAACAGAAATATTCTACTCAGTTCACCATACACAACACACTATTATTTCACAGTAGTTCAATGGTAACTTACAGTTTACAGAATTTCACAATGCCTTCTTGGGCAACTCGAAGTTCGAACGACAACTGTTGATTCTAATCTTAAATCTTAGCCTGTACCCGGTAGCGTCACCACGTGGCAGAGCTAAATGTGGGTTGTTCCAATATTTTACGTCCAGTGGACGTACTTATTTGATCCATAGACCGTTTGTACGTACTTGGGACCTAAACTGGACCTAAACTGGACGTCCATTGAACGTCGTGTGCTGTATGGGTATACCCATATACACAATACCATTAGTGCAAAATAAACAGTTTGTAGCCAACCAATTGATTAAGACATAGCTGGGAACATTTAGATATCAATAATTATGGCTACACTTCACCACAGAGCTACCACTCGCCCTATTTATGAATGAAATAGTAAAATAGTAGAGATGGCCGTAAAAAGGAAGGTAGACGTGGAAAAGTACCAGTATAAATGGGCAGGCTCTATTTCTGATTGGGCAATATTTACCATAGCTCATACCTTTTCTAGATACAATATGATCAATGCAGTTTTTTCGTGTCACCAAATTTGGATGCGCATGTCCAATCAATCGAGTGCGCGTGGAATAAGTTGATAGGCGGATAGGTTGAAATTGGTTGAATAGAGCGATGACTCGCAGATATGTGCGCATACGCACTCGTCTTATAAAAAACTCGTGGACACCAATATTGAAGGGTAAAGTTTGTCAAAGTTTTCTGTACGAATCAGTTGCCAAACAGATCGTAATATTGTGGTAGTGAAATCTCTAGAACCTTTGGTACTTCCCCATCATTTCTGGAACGACCACTCTGGATATGAACATAAACTCCATTCGACAAACTGAGGCTTCGAGACTTCAAAGAATTCAAAACAGCTGCATCAGATTTTCATATGGCATCCGCAAGTATGATCACATCAGTGAATCGTTTAAGGACTCGGGATGGCTGAAATTGAATTATTTGAGAGAAATGCACTCGCTCACCTTCACTCACAGTATTTTACTGTCTGGCAATCCTTCTTATCTACGGAAGAAATTAGTTCCGCTATCACATAAAAACTCACGAAATAAACATACATTATTGATTCCGAGGCATACTAAGACGATCTTCACCCGGAGCTTTTCCTATAACGCTGCCAAACTTTACAATACAGTTCCTGTAGAATTTAAGGAACTTTCCCTGAAAAATTTCAAGAAACGATTGAAGGCTCTGTTTTTGGCAGGACAGCAGTGACAATGTACGACGACTCGATTTTTGTTTTCCATATATAAGTTTATTTTTTCTCTTATGGTTATTTATGATCACAGGTTATGATATTGCGATGTTACGATATTACGATGTACGACGACTCGACTTTTGTTCTCTATATATTGATATATTTTTTCTCTTATGGTTATGATCACAGGTTATGATACTACGATGTACGATGTTAATTATGATGTCATCGAATCAGATGGCATTAATGTCATGTGTTTGTTGATTATATGTGTATATTCATCCGGTTGGGTTTAAAAGCAGCTTCTATAGCTGAACCCCGCCCTTTCATTATTGTTCAGTATTTTGTTTGTCTGAACTATTGTTGAGTGTGTAAATAATGAATAAAGACATGTTATTATTATTATTATTATTATAACTCTGTGACTTCACAACGATGACAAATCTTTGATACGCTAATGAAGTTCGGTAATCCCAGTCAGGAATATTGAAAAAACAGTCAATACTCATCCAATTTTGGTGTATAGGTAGGGGACGTCCATAAATTACGTGAGGCATTTTTTAGGATTTTTTGACCCCCTCGCCCCCCTTGGTGAGATTTCGCAAGATTTTCCAAAACTTTCTCCTCCCCTCCCCAAATCTTACGTGAGATTTTTCAAATTTTGTGTTCTGGCTGTAATTGCGTTGGATTATAAAAAAATAAAAACAAAAACATAATTTGTTCCATTACTTTTATTTGACTAGTAATGACTAGTATTAAAGATTCGAGAGTATTGCCGTAGTTCAGAATTGTTACGATAAAATTAAATAATAAATCGATAGCGCTTGAACATACGATGGGCTACTGCACTGCTTTGCGGGGTTCGGGTAAGCACGACAAACACTATTCTGTGAAATTTCGCCATAGTTTCACTCTAGCAACATTTTTTACTTTAATTCAACTTTACTTCCACGCAATTTTACATCGTTTTCTACTAGAAAAAAAAACGTGATATTTGCTAAAACCCCCTCTCTCCCCTAAGTGAGATATAAAAAGATTAAGCTTGACCCCCTCCCCTCCTTGAATACCTCACGTAATTTATGGATGCCCCCGTATATGTTACAAATCGATTAATTTTTTTTTCCAAAACTATTTGAATGATGAACTTGACCCAACTTTCTGGTTCTGATTTTCCTTGAAAAAAACAGACAATCGGCAACACCGCGAGCTGTCACAACTATCTTGTTCACATTAATATACTATAGATTATTCATTGTAAATGAAACCATAATACTGTGAGGATTGTTGAGCCCTCGATGATCTTCTTATTCAAGTAAAATTGAAGTGAAAAAGAAAGGTTCGGACCACATTAGGACAGTAATAGTTTCAATTGTACCTGTTTTAACCAGATATTTTTGCGTGCTACATGATTGAGCCATCAGGCAAGGAAAATGAGTGTAATGTAAGTAGACTCTTGTAATTCGCAATTTTATAAAACACAATTAGTTGAGTGCAAATGAAATTATCAGGTCATAGTGTGGAGGTACATAACATAGGAAAGAACTTCAACAAGAATCTACTGGAAGTTTTACAGCAATTGATTGCGAAAATTGAGAAGAGATAGATTTATTGAAATAAAATATGTTCTGATTCAAATTGAACTATTTTCATAGGGGCACATTTTGGATGAAAATAGGAAAAGGGTATCGACCTCATTTATATATATGAAAAATACTTACTTTGAGTATTCACACCACTTTATGCAAATACGAACATTTTGAACGCAAGTCCGGGGACCATGTTTGTATAATGTATCTATTTTCAACGAATAGCTTTTATCGAACGACACCAGAATGGAGGATATATTCATCGAAGTTTTGAAGCATTGAAGTGTATTCAACGGTTCCTGTTGAATTTGTTCTCTGAACATTACAGGATATCTCCTTTCGTGGGAAATTTCATAAAAAAAAACATATATACAACATATTGATGCGAAAATAACATTCCACTCTGTATACGACAGTTTAGTTGCTTCTAGAAGATCCAAATCATTCGAGAATGACGTCACAATAAAATTGATAGAATATACAGTAGGAACCATGGGATGAAGAGAGATGGAGAATGAGACGTCAAGAAGACATTTCTGGATTATTTGAGAAACATCATTGTCAAGACGACATTTTCCATATCCTTCGACAAACAATGTCTAACAATATGAATATTAGACTATATTTTGACAGAATACAGTTGAATACTGGATAGTGTTACATAAATATCGTCAGTTATAAATTAGTATACCTAGTATTGTCAGTATAAATGAATTATTCGAATTTCCATCATCATTTATCCGAACTCATGGATAAATTTATTATTATATTATATTTTGACAACCACCTTCGTATATTGGTTTCTTGATAATTTTAACTATTCAAAACACAAAAATGTGGAGAAATAAAACTATATTGTCAGTTCATATGGTTGTATAGAATTGAAGCATGAGAAATATTTACTGTGGAACTTCAAAGTTTGGAACTAAGTATTTATTAGACATGAAAAGGTCTCTAAACTTTTTCTGTAGAAAGAGTAATATCAACTAGAAGACGTGTGAAGGTAGAAAAGTTACTACAGGAAAGACTACCTTATGCCTGAAACACGTACATTAAACTGGGTCAACTCTTCTTCTTGTTTCAGTCAATTATCATTGCACACAGCGACTGAATTGATAGTAAATATTATAGATTTGAATCACTCGACTGAATGAGATTTTTCTGATTGTCATTTTGAATGTTTATGATATATAATTTCTACAGGTATGAAAACATTATATATAATATGCTACTTTTTTTCGGGAAATAAATTTTATGCACGATAACTAAATTTTATATGTATGTATAATAAAATAAATGTGCCGTTGCATACATAATTGTAATCATTCGCATGAGAGATCATATTTGACTAGTTCAATATCGAACAAGTTCAATTCAATAAAACACTACCTACCAGATGGAAATATAATAAATACAGAGGCAGAGACAGAGGTGTGCACAAAAATCGGCCAGAGCTGTAACTTCTGAATCATTCGAGATCGAAATTTGAAATTTGGTGGGTAGCAACTATATGAAATTTCGATCTCGAATGATTCAGAAGTTACAGCTGTGGCCGAATTTTGTGCACACCTCTGTATATTATTCACAATAAAAGAACTTCTTGGAAACGACCGATGTTGGTTACTCATTCATTGTATAAATACTTTGTCTTGTTAGATGTTTCATAACAAATTGAGAGATATGGAGTAAATCATTTGATACTTGAGAATGATTTCAAGCTCTAGCACATTCGGATTAATTTCGAACGAACTCTATGCTTCAACACAATGAATTCAGATCTTCCCTCCAACTTCTACATATTCTGTCACGAACAGATCTTCGTGCACTAATTTAGTTTTATTTTAACCCTATTACGACTCCATTGTCAAAGTTTTCCGACTTGGAAAATTACATAATAAATGCATTTACTCGTATTCACGACGAGCATATTTTCACATGAAATCGCTGCTCAAATCAGTGCTAATTTGGCAAAAAGAATAGCAACAGGTGTGGTTCGCCGGAAAAGCGTCTTCAACTTGATGTGAATCTCTGATTGTTCCAGATAAGGAGTGATTCTTTGAAATGAATAATTCGAAAAATAAGAAAGCGCCAACAACAGTTCAGATATTCCACCCCTGCAGAGATGTGACTTATCTTAGATAAGAGTATCTGAAATGTAGACACAAGATACAAAGTACGAATTTACATCTTGTATTTGATTTTTTTTATTTTTTTTTTGGTATTTTAAAGATTGTTGTTCCTTAAGGTACATTTATTGTACGCAGCGCGTCGTTATCAAAAGTCTCTGAATGGAAAATCTGAAATACTGCAGCCCTCTACTAGATGTAATAGAACAAAACTTAGATGGACGGTTTGACAAGTTTTTTTAGTTGGAACCAGCAATGGGTATTGTAACGAAATGATACGCCTATGGCTTGGCCACGCCCACTCCAGGTGACGCGGATCATGAACGTTCGAGACGCGAGGTCTGAAATGTTCGCGTGCCGCCAGGAAACTTCTGGAGAAGCGTGCAGGTATAAAGCTCAGCGGACAGAGGCGCAGGCAATCAGTTGATAATCGAGCGTTGTAAATAAATCGTGTCAGTGGAAATAAAAGTGTATATAAATCGAACCCAGTGTTTTAGTTAATAAAAACGTTACAGTGGTGTCAGAAGTGGGATTAAAATTATAAAATAAATACAGTGTGGACTTGGAAAAAAAAAAGAAAAAGTGAAAGACACATTGAACTTTTGTAGTGAGAACAGGACATTTTTGAACGTTTAGTGCGTAAATTTTTGGTTTTCGGTACTATTTTGCATCGTAAATTAACCAAAATGAAGTTGAAAGACCTCTCAGTGAAACAATTGCGTGAACAATTGGAGGAACGTGATGCCGATAGCAGTGGAACTAAAAAAATCCTACAAGAACGATTGATTGGCGTTCTTTCGGACAATGGAGATGATCCAGAAACATTTGAATTCCTGTCGGCGGACGAAGTTATCATGATGAAAATGGAAGAAACTTCTAGGAAGATAGAAGAAGCTTCTAGAAAAAGTGATGCAAAATTGGAAGAAGTTTCCAGAAAAAGTGATGCAAAATTGGAAGAAGTTTCCAGAAGAAGTGATGAGAAACTGGACAAGAAATTCGAGAAAGTCTCTGATATGATTAATGAAATTTCGAAAAAGAACGACGAGCGATTTGAAGAAGTTTCTAGAACATTCGACGAAGTGCATAAAAACGTAGATGGACTAGAAGAGAAAATAAAGCAGCTGGAATGTCTGATAACTAAGTGTGGCTCAGCAGTACAAGTACCAACTACTGATATGGATAAAACCGCAGTAATTACAGGTCAGGAAGTTAAAGAGGAATGGACAAAAGAAGAAACAAAACATCATTTGAGATTCAAATTGCCTCCGTTTGATGGAAAGTCATCTTGGTCCGTATACCTCAGACAATTTGAAGCCATCGCTACGGCCAATAAATGGACCCAAGAAGAAAAAGCTGTTTCCTTGACTGCGGCTCTAAGAGGTGATGCTGCGGATATTTTAAGATCGATTCCTATAGGCCAAGAAAAATGTTATCAAACATTGTTCAACCGACTTGAGAAACGCTATGGAGATGCCCATCTGCAACAGGTCTACAAAGCACAACTTCGCAGCCGAATCCAACGTGCAAGTGAAAGCTTGCAGGAATTTGAAACAGACATTGCTCGAATGGTGCGTCTAGCCTACCCCGAAGCTCCAGATAACATTTTGGAAGAAATATCAGTGGACATATTTGTCGATGGATTGAGAGAGAGCGAAATTCAGAAAGCTCTACGATTGGCAAGACCGAAAGTATTGGATGAAGCACTTGCTATTGCTTTGGAGCATGAAACGGCCAATCAAATTTCCAAAGGTCATCAAGTTAGGACCATTAGCGAGAAAGATGAAGAAAATGATCTGGAAGAAATGGTTCGGAAAATTATCCAGAAGACGATGCCCAAGAAACGAGATCCCAGATGCTGGAATTATGGCGAACTAGGTAATCTTCGTCGCAATTACCAGAAATCCATGCGGCTGCAGGAATATGATAATGACATCGAACACAGAGCAGGAAAAATCCATAAAAAGGCTGACGCTCTATCAAGAAGACCATGCAGTGAGAATTGCAGCCATGGTTCGAAGCTAGATGAACGACTTTGCCATATTCGAAGAACTACCATCGAAAGTGATAATTGGCAACCTCAACAATTACGAGTCGCCCAAGAGAACGATCCGTGTCTGAAACGTGTTCTGGGTTGGAAGCTTCAAGAGGAAAGACCGTCCTGGCAAGATATTAGCGCATGTAGCCCAGAAGTAAAATCGTATTGGAGCCAATGGGATTGTCTGGTACTGAAAGATAATCTTCTGTACAGAAAATTTGAAAACGAAGATGGTACGGAGTCCAGGTTGCAACTGGTTGTACCTAGGAGTAAAGTGTCGGAGGTATTGCGTCAGTTACACGATGGTGCTTCTGGAGGACACTTTGGAATTACGAAGACTTTACAGAAAGTTCGAGAGCGGTTCTATTGGGTGAACTGTAAAGAAGACGTACGAAGATGGTGCCGGAAATGCGAGTTGTGTGCAACGGGCAATGGTCCAGTTGGCAAGAAAAAGGCGCCCATGAGACAATATAATGTTGGTAGTCCAATGGAAAGAGTAGCTATCGACATTGCTGGTCCATTTCCAGTAACAGATGCTGGAAATAAATACATCCTAGTGGCCATGGACTATTTTACGAAATGGACTGAAGCTTATGCGATCCCTAATCAAGAGGCTTCCACAGTGGCCGATGTTCTGGTCAAAGAATTCTTCAGCCGATTTGGTGTTCCTTTGGAGATCCACTCAGACCAAGGACGAAATTTTGAATCGGCTCTCTTTCAGAAAATCTGTCAAATGATTGGTGCTGAGAAGACCAGAACAACACCCTTGCACCCTCAGTCGGATGGAATGGTTGAGAGGATGAATAGGACCATGGGCAAACATCTTTCCAAGGTCGTATCAGAACACCAGAGGGATTGGGACCAGTGTATTCCTTTGTTTTTGATGGCCTACCGATCGGCTACCAACGAGACTACTGGCCAGACCCCTGCCTGCTTGATGTTTGGACGTGAAATCCGGTTGCCTTGTGATCTGGAATTCGGCTGTAAACCTTCAGAAGAGAATGTGGCCGGTGAAGGCTATGCGGACGAATTGAAGCTGAGGATGAACAACATCCACGACCTTGCCCGACGGAATATGCAGATAGCCAGTGATCGGATGAAGAAAAACTATGATTCCCGTTCCGCGAAGGGGACCTTCGAAGTAGGTGATCTTGTCTGGCTGTATAATCCACGACGACGTCGAGGCTTTTCTCCTAAACTCCAAAGACAATGGGAAGGTCCGTATGAGATCAAGAAGAGGATAAATGACCTGATTTATCGAATCGGAAAGCTGCCAAGAGGGAAGCCGAAAGTTGTTCACATAAATCGTCTTGCACCATATGCTGGCTCGAATGATGTCGAAGAAGCAAGAACTCTTCAACAAGTACCAAACAGTGACGACTTCCAACCGAGTTACACCGAATTCATGTCAGATTACGCAAGCAGGGGGAAGATCAGGCTTGGCGTGACCGTTGAGGTTCAGCAAGATCTTTTCACAGTTCCAGGAGATGTTTCCATTGCACACTGCGTCGCTCAAGATCTCCGAATGAGCAAAGGGATTGCAACAGTCTTTCGCAAGAAGTTCGGCCGCCTGGATGAATTGCGAGATCAAATGCCCAGAGTAGGAAGAACACTACGACTAGAAGATGGCAACCGATCCTTATTCTACCTAATAACTAAGAAATTATCGATAGAAAGAGCAACCTACGAGAATATATGGTACGCGTTAGTAGACCTAAGGAAAGTCGTCTGCCATTATGACATAAAGAAATTGGCTCTACCTAAAATTGGCCATGGGTTGGAAAACCTGGACTGGAAGATCGTGAGGAGCATGATAGAAGTCATTTTCCGAGATACAGGCATACAAATCACGGTGTGCTGCTTTAACCCGAAAAGAGTATGTCCCTCCAAGACGATCGACTGTTATTTCTTTCTCCGAGGGTTCTGCAGGGCCGGAAACACCTGTAGCTTTCGCCATCAAGAGCCGACGTCAGGGGTTGCCACATGGAGAATTTCTGATCGGGGCGATCAGAACTAAGGAGGGAGCAGTGTAACGAAATGATACGCCTATGGCTTGGCCACGCCCACTCCAGGTGACGCGGATCATGAACGTTCGAGACGCGAGGTCTGAAATGTTCGCGTGCCGCCAGGAAACTTCTGGAGAAGCGTGCAGGTATAAAGCTCAGCGGACAGAGGCGCAGGCAATCAGTTGATAATCGAGCGTTGTAAATAAATCGTGTCAGTGGAAATAAAAGTGTATATAAATCGAACCCAGTGTTTTAGTTAATAAAAACGTTACAGTATCAAAAGTGCGAAAGGAATATGTAAAAGAACACTCGACCTGAAAATCGAAAATCGATGGCTTGGACAACGTTGAAGGTGAAAAAAGTCAAAAAATTAAGTTTATTATAGATTTCAAGAGGATTCTGATTCCTCTAATGCTATTGGCGAAAACACAAACAGCACCAGTGATTTAGGGGCACTCCAGTACCTCAACAATTGAGATGCAAACTTTAAGAGCTCAAATGCTTATTTTACATAAAAAAATATTCCTAATAGTGACTCTCCTTTATGGCATGGTTATTAGGCCTCATCGAAAGATGATAAGGGACAATATGTTCGAGAAATAAGTTTTACTTTCTTGTCGCATTTGCCTGATCCTTGTTATCAACGCAATCTATTCGTAAATTGTCTTCTCGAACAGATAAACTCAAATCCAATATTTTCCCACTAAAGTATTTCATCTTCAGAAAGTATTCGAAAGTATTTAATATTTCGAATCATCAACATGCTGAATCGAGGTTACTAATTAAATTTTTAAGAGAATTACCAGCCCTTCGAAAAAGGGGTCCATGATCATCTCATTTGCTAATTCTACACAGAAAAAAATAATTCGTTGATTCAAATAATAAAATATAAGTAATATAACCTTGAGTGAAGTACTACAAGATTTCATATAAAAAGTGGAATTGAAAGAATTGAATATTCTTTGAACGGATTCTTTATTTTATGCATCCCGCAATATCATATCTCAATTCGATTGAATATTTATTTATTCAAATTGCTATACAGTGTGGAACAGCCAAATGGAATGGATTCGATAACGAATAAATGACAGTGTGTTGGGAAAAACGCTTGGACACGTCGATTTGTATTTTTAGATGCGCATTTTATTAAAAAAAAAAAATAATAATCATATAGGGTGTGTCATGTGACAGTGGCCTTTACCAACTTTCTTATTTCAAATACAACCCCCTGTATATCATTAGTTTTTTGAATTCTTCAGAAAATTTTAGACAAAATTCATGTACGATGTTCCATACCTATCTTCAACTGTTTGTGAAATAAAAAAAATATACAAAAACAGTTTTGTTTATTTTCGTAGAACATTTTGAACATCTCTTACATTGAAATTAATGTATTTTTGTTTTTTTTTTTTCATTATTTGTGAAATAAAATAATTTTCTTGTTTCAATGTTAATTTTTGTAATACATCTGAAAACACTTAATATTCCGTTTGATTCTTTAATCGATTTAATCGAATCGATGAATCAACTGAATGAATAAAATTTTCATTATTTTTATTCTGAAATAAATGAAGAAAAGATAAATTTGAATTGTCTGGTATTGAGTAGATGAATTTCATTCGCTTGATTTGATGAGATGATATGTTTGTTTCGATATCATAATTTATTTCAAATACGTTAATTATTATTTCGTTTGATCAGAATATCATCAAATAATATGATACGTTTCGATGGAAATTACTGATAATTGAAATGAACGATATTCAATCCATTGAAACGAATAAATAACTAAATATATTCAGTTCAATGAACTAAACATTTTTCCCGTGTAGTCACATGCGCGAGATCACATTTCGCCAACGAACTATCTGAAAGATTTTGTTGGGTCTCAACACCGGCAAGGACGTGGATCTGACGGAATCCCACCTATTGTTCTCAAGAAATGTGCCGCAGAACTAACACCTATTCTTTGCAAGTTATTCAACCACTCTTACAAATTGGGGATATTTCCGTCTAACTGGAAAATCGCAAGAGTACAACCAGTCCCCAAAAAAGGCAAAAAGACCCTACCTAGCAACTACAGACCTATCGCACTGCTGTCTATTATTTCAAAGGTCATGGAAAAAGCCATCAACATCAAGCTCATGAAGTATTTGAAAAACTCAGGAATCATCAAGGATGAGCAAAATGGTTTCCGTCATCAAAGATCAACTGGTGACCTGCTTGCTTACCTCTCACATAGATGGCAGCTATCTATCGAGAAATATGGTGAAACCATAGCCGTGGCACTAGATATCTCCAAGGCATTCGATCGAGTCTGGCACCAGGGACTCCTCGCCAAGCTTCCATCTTATGACTTGCCTCCTCAGCTATTTTCTGTGCTAACTAGTTTTATCTCAGGTAGATCACTCCATGTGGTGGTCGATGGAGTTTCATCTGACTCTCTAATTATAAATGCTGGTGTTCCGCAGGGATCAATTCTATCACCAACACTATTTCTTCTCCACATCAATGATCTGTTAGGGGCAACTTCATGTCCAGTACACAGCTTCGCGGATGATAGTACCCTCCACACTGCCTTCTCTTCCAAGGCTCCAATACCAGCCCGCCAAATCAAAAACGAACGAGGAAGAAATGTTAACAACATAAATATGGATTTGGCAACAATTCTCGAATGGGGGTCCAAAAACATAGTGGATTTCAATGCAAACAAAACACACGCATGTCTTTTCTCCAAAAAAGCCGACCTCACAATGCCCAACATAAACTTGTCAGAGGTCACCATACCTTTGAAGTCATCCATCACGATGCTTGGTATAACTATCAGCAATAACAATAACCTTTCTTAGGAAAATCACGTGAGACCAATTGCTAAAAGTGCATCCCAAAAACTTGGTTTTCTGTTTCGTGTCAGGAGCTATTTCACTTCCAGTCAGCTGCTTACGATCTATAAGGCACAGTCCTGGAATACTGTTCCCATATTTGGAGTGCGGCACATAAACACATCCTGAAGCTGTTGGATTCTGTCTTCGCTTACTAACTCGCTTACTTTTCTGGAACACCGTAGAAGGGTTAGCGATCTGTCTCTATTCTATAGATATTTTCATGGGCGATGCTCTTCTGAAATATCAACAATCGTTCCTCCTTTGGCGGTCTCTTCGAGGTTAACCAAGTCCAGTCTTCACACCCCTTTGTGGTTGATTTGATGACCTGCAGAACATCTCTTTTCAAAGACTCGTTCATCCAACGAGCAGCGAGGCATATGACCTTCAGAAATTCAAAAAGAACACCAATTCCTACCTCCTTTCCCTTGGTTCTCACGATGTTCCCTGAACATTACAGGATGTCTCCTTTCGTGGGAAATTTTATATATATAAAAAAAGTCTGCCTTGTTGCGACTATCCATGAAAATATCTACATCATCATAATTTTACTTTCAAACGTATCGGAGGATTGACAAAAAAGTCTCAAGCAGTTATTAACCATGGTTTGCATTTCTGTGTTATTCTGTTGGGATTAACGGTCGATATCAGTGAATTTACAGTTCAAATTGCCAATATTGTGCGTTCCACTCGCTGATAACCATTTTGATTCTGTCCTCTTCGGGCGGATAGGAGTAGGGAATCGAATGAAAAATTAGTATCCGTTAACGAATGAGAATCAAAATGTCTGTTATATCTGGATATAAATTAGGCAAAATGAAAGAAGTAATCACATGATTTCATTGGAGAAATATTCATAAGGAGACAGATTGTTGACTATTTTAAAGGCAAGTTACATAGCTACAATATACAGGGTGAGTTAGAATAAGACCGACACACTCCGAATACTGTTCTTCACCTCATTTCGAGGTAGGAAGTATTTGTAAAGATATGCCCCAAAAATTAACCTCTTCTGAGATACAGAATGTCAAAAGAAGGAAAAAAGAATATAAAATGTAATTTTCTTTCTTCGAAAAATTTGAAACAAAAAATTCAAAATTTGACACATTGATCAAGGTTTATGATCGTGATGTTTTCAATTTATAATTTTCAACTTTCGTAAACCAGTGGCGTAGTTACGGTAGTATGTGATTGAATATTGAATTCTGCATCCAAACATTCACCATACTAACAAATCGATAAAATTTAGTGGAGTATTAATTAAGGTATTCTAATATCGAAAGTTATTTCTATATTGTTGGAAGGAAAGATAACCGAAGAAGAAATTTCAATGCATATGATGAGGATACGCTGAAAAGACCAGTTCATAAAGTTTTCTTGAAAGAATTTCGTACATTTCTTTGTTATAAGATTAAAAGAATCCAGGCTTGGATCTCTGAGCTCAATTCCTCATCTCATAATGCTTTACAAAAAGGATTGTAAGTTAAAGAAGCAATCCCTTTTTTCCCAGTCAAATCAAGAGAGTTCAGTCATTGATATATCCTACATGGTAGGTATCGGCTTTTATTTCTTGTGCGATTTTAATGAACTTTGTCATGATTGGATACTCCTAACATGTTTTATTGCTGAATATTCACTATATTCCGTAAAACTTCATTTCAAACTCGGAAAAGAAAAGAAAATGTGTCGACTCTCCATTTCCATTGCACATCGAACAAATTTCATTGTATTATTCAACGCTTTCTTCAGAAAACAAACATCAATATCATTTTTATTCCAAACATTCGAGATGATTGTTGTCGACCATAAAATATTATGGACAGGAGGCCGACCAATATTCCGCGGCTTTTCGCCCGTGTAATTCGCCTTTAGGGCTTCGGGAACAGCAAGATAATGGTTTCATTCTTGTGTCTACTCCGATAAAGTACGTATACAGTGAGTAAACCGTATTGGAGTATCGCCCCGTATTATCTTTTGTTTTTGTTTCGCAGCAAGATTATTTTGAACTTTCCGATCGAAACCGATTGTTCAGCTAGAGCAATTGAGCAACTATGGAGTGTCACAAAATGGGCGTATCTTTCAGGTCTGAAGGTGAAACAACTTAAAAAATTTCTGTTCTGTTAATTGGTATTGTGTTCGTTGGTCATTCAAGTTGATGATTCGTATTGTTTTCCACACTGGTGGTTTATTGAATGTTCGAATAAAAGCTTTCTTTACATAATAAGCTATTGTTTCAGTTATGTTACACTCGACTGTGATGTCAGGTGTAGATGCTCTATACTTTCATCAACAAGAACAAGTTCATAATTGAGAAATTTGAAATCAATGAAATCTTGATATGTTCGCATTTTCGACTCTTGTATTCTTAAAATTTCAAAAGTCTGTATTAGGAAATAAATCAAAATATTTGAGGTTCCTACTTCCATTCTATGAAATAATGATAACTGTAGATACTCATAAATGAATGGATTAGTGGTAAGGAGTCTTAAATTTTGCATTTAAACATTATCTGAGTAATGTTGTTATACCCGAAAAGGCATAAATATTGAGAAAATGTGATTCGTTTTATCATATTATTCTGCAAACAAAACTCCATGTGATGGAAGAAAAGCACAAACAAATTTGGTATTTTCATATTTTCCCAAAAACTCTAGGATGTCATTATTTGTTTGTTCAGAAGTGTTTTCATCATGTGATAAACACAATGCGTGGTGTGACGAAAAAAGTGGCAACTTATAGAATATTTCGAATTTAGACTTTTTGGCGATTATTCTTTCCATTATAATTATGACAATTATACTATATAGATACTATATATTACCATGTAGCAACTCAGAATCAAGTGTAGTTCTAGATACAGCTGGACCACTTGCCACTTCTCATGTTCTAAAATTTGTAGAGCACAGAGGCCAAATTTGAAATGGTACAAAAAACGTGATGAAGTTTTTCGAATGCAATTAAAGTCGTAGTCAAGAGATGATCTATGCAATTAGATATTGATCAATTTTGATTTTTCGAAAAAAAGGATTTTGTCTCGATATCTTTGTCGGATATTGAGAAGGGGTTATCATTTCCAAAAACTGGACCTGTTCGCATTTGATTACATACATTGATGGGAGAGCTCATCATTGGTTGAACACAGCGGTGACTCGCAGTTTCCCTAAACATTTGTCTTATAAAAAATTAAACTTTTGGACAAAAACATCAAAGAGACCGATAGTATGTTTATTTTATATTCTGGTAATAGTAATAGTGGGAAGACTTGTATTCTTAAAAAACTTGACTCCATATATGCACATAAAACTGATGACATAAGAACCAATTCAAGATATGTTTTGTTTTTTATAATTAATTTTCTTCTTGGATTCTTCGGATATAAGTGTATATTCCGAAGACATACACTTAGTAATTAAGAAAATACATCTATATTCTTACAATCGTGTTATTCCGCAATGTTGCCCAAATTTCCGGCTATCTTCGAAATTTGTAGAAATCCTATTGGTATCATACAATTTGAATAAGCCATTATTCATTACTGGCAGACAATTTAAAATCCGATCCGTTGGCAGATTGAACAAGGGTATCAGGTGATACAGGTGAAGCTGAAACGAAATAGAAACCTCAATCGAAGAGTCAATAAGAGTATGTAAAACCCATAAACCAAGCTTAATAGCGTCACAGAAAACGATGTTAAGACTCAGAAACGACATCTTATTCAAGTCGAATTACATTTTAGGTTCAGAAACGTGCAGCTTTCTCTGAATATCCATACACCGGGTGTGTCAATTTCGATTCTTTATATTTGTATCTCGGATAGTATGCGAGATACAAAGAAACGTTTTTTTCTTCAATCAACTGATCCACCCTGTATACAATAATTTGCAAAAAGTATAAAAATCTGTAAACTTCAAATTGTGATCATCCTGCTGCACTTTTGTTCAAATCTGACAACTAACTTCATGAAGTTTCTTTGTTGAAAATTTAAAGCAAAAGCAATTTTGGTATTCGATACTGATTCCAGCTCACTTTTTAAGTTCCCCTTGTAGTAAATCCTACATTATTAGATTCCATATGAGCTTTAGACACAATTTGGGTTGGAGGTTCTTTTCGGCATGACAGGTCGACTTTTCAATCAAGGATATTCAAACGGAAACTGAGGAATTTCTCTAGGGGATTGAATGAAATTTAGGGTAAAATGTCTTTCATGCTCATATAATTATTAAAGAGGAATATTCGTAGGTTTGGAAGAAATACGATCATCGCAAAGTTGAACGTGTCTTTCAGAGAATACAATTCAGTTTGGCATGAAAAATCATTGACATCTCACATGTCGAAACACAGTATGTGAGCTTGAGACTATGGAGTAAAAAATCAAAGAATTATTCATTTTGATACATGAATTTATGTTATTATGGAAAACTCCGATCCCAACAGTAAAATATCAAATCCATAATTCATAAAATCTTTGTCATTGAACATGTGTTTCATCATAAATGGATGCTTCTTTATCATGATGAAAATCGTCACGTTAAAACATTTATTCTAGATATAATTATTCTCACATAAACCCAAGTTATTTTTTATCATAATATTGAAACGTTTTTCTAAGCAGTTTCGAGAGAAAATATTGATGAAATCATTTATCTATGGCGAGAAACCTCAATGGACCGCATTTATTACATTATATGAACATAAACTCTATATATAAAAATCTCGTGATAGAGCATTAGAGGAATTTATTGTTTTCTAGTTGAAATGAACACCAAGATGATATATTAGGAGTTTGATGACGATATAAGATAGAAACAATACAGTCTACCAAGTATATACCATATACGCCTTTCTGGGGATAAAAAACTTATGACCCTTGACAAAAAGTGCGAGAATTTCTTCGAAAACTGAATTGTATTCTTTGTTTATTGATTACCGATCAACACTAACTTCTGGAAAATTTAAATATTTGGCGAACACACTCGTTACAATGTAATATTTGGTGGCAACTATAAATTGGTTTAGAATTATAGATGAAGTGCAAACAGATTGATTATGGCTGAGAACTACATTGTGACGTTTCTGTGAAGTGAAATAATTTTACACACATAAACTCATACAGGCTACCCGTTTTTTGAATGCTTTATGGAGATCTCGCTTATTTTGATAGATATAAAATTGGTGATGTTGGGGCAAAGTTTTGCATTTTTGTGCCGAATTATAATCTGGAAAAAAAAAATGAGCATATTTCTGATAGTTTCAAAGGAACTGCTAAACTGTAAACTTTGGTTTTTCTTTTCGATTAGAGCTTATCTAAAAGTCGAAACTTTACATAGTGCTAGGTTTTTTCGAAAGCACTCCTCGAAAAGCAAAATTAAGAATTAGATGTTCGTCAAAACATTGAACCACTAGCGTTGTAAAGATACGTTATCTGAAAATGTTGAAATTCAAGGTGGCGTTCATAAGAGAAACCAAAGTTGACAGGTGTATTTCCGCCACTTTGAGTATCACTGAAAAGGTGAAGCCATATTGTCAAGATATATATTTTTCAAAATCCAATCCAGTATAACACCAAGTATAATTATATTCTAAATTCAATTTCATTATTGTTATAAACAAATCACATGTTTACAAGTCCATGATTAAAGTAGGTCAGTACAAATTATATTATGAAAAGTGTGTTATCACAAGAACAGAATAACTAATGCAATTTGGCTGATGTTGCTGATTTATAATCATAGATTTGATAAAAGTAATTGAAAACGGTTTTTTCGGGGAGTCTTCGGGAAGTCTTCAGAGAGTCTTGAGTCAGTCTAGAATGGTAGATAGGCGTCCGAAGGGGTAGTTCGGACGCCTATGCTACAGTTTTTCTTGATTGCCACTAACTTCTCCTGAATACTGAGTTCTCAGCATTTTTGTGTATTTTAGGGTGAGCATTCCTATTTTTGTTTTTATCTTCTTGAATAATGTACCATCAAAATTATCATTAAATTATATGCTCTGTTTTGTAATTAATTTTGTGAAATCATTTAATTTATATTTTCTTAGTACGACCCAAGCGACAGGGGTGACCCCCAAAAAACACCCCCTGTACGCGACAATATTCAATAGCTTCATGAAAAATGTCTGGATGAACTTTCATTGAAAAATGTGCAGTAGGATTGGTTTCTCCCAGAAAAAATTGATAACAAAAATGAAAAATTTTATTCGCAAAATCTTCAGAACTATCGAAGATATTCTCAATTTCTTTCCAAATTATTATTCAGCGCAATAATGTGTAACTGTATCCCAATTCAATCAATATCGTATCTCTCGAGAAAAACGAACAGCCTGTATATTTTTTGCCTGAAATCATACCAAAATATTGAACACGACAAAATTAGATGTATGAGAACTCACCAATCGATCCCTGCGTTCTATCAACTATCTGTTGTTTCATTTTATTCGAAAGATATTATACAGGGTTAGTCATTAAGAATGGGTAATTTCTGAACTGGAGATACTACACACCAAAGATTGAGCTGATTGAGATTAATACATTTCATACAAATATTGCATGTTTACGAGATAAATTCCATCGGAGAATTATGACAGAAAATTCAAGAAGTTGCTAATATTATCCAATATAATCGACAAATGATATGAAATATTCAAAGATTTATAAGGAGACGTCTTACAAAGAGTTTACTGTTGTTACCCTGCAGAGAATAAATTGATGTTACAATGAATCAAAATACATCGAATGTTTAAAATGCAGATAAATGAAAAATTGATGAGTTACATGAAATAAACAAGTCTAATCATTTTAGCCATAACTCATTAGGTTGAAAAGATATACTGTTATTTACCTAAGTAATATTATGCCAAAAAAAAATGAGTTTGCCAATTTTCAAGATGATGATGCTCAAAATAAAATTTTTAATTTCAAATTGCAAATTTATATAATTGTGGAAAATTTCGATCCCAACAGTAAAATATAAAATCCGGAATTCATGAAATCATTTTCATTGAACGTATGTTTCATCATACATGGATGCTTCTTTTATTTACTATGATGAAAATCGTCACGTTGCGTTGAAACATTTATTATAGAAATAATCATTCTCACATAAACCCAAGTTATTTTTTGTCATAATATTGGAATCCAACTTTGAGTACCCTGTATCTTGTATACCTTGCTACATTTGTATAAAACATGTTGAGCTCAATTGCCATATTTTGGTGTATTCTGTCTCCAGTTCAGAGGATGCCCATTCTTAATGAATCACTCTGTATAACTATTTCTAAGTTCTTATCCAGTGACATTGAATTGAATTTTTGATAAATCATTCGCCAATAGGGTCAATAGGGTCAAAACCATAGTTGACCTATATCTGCCATTAATGTATAATAATTATAATTGAACTATTGCCGAAATCATTCGTATACCTCTTTTTTGTTGAACACTAGGTTGAATTCAAATTCTAATGATGATATCGGAAGTCATATATTATTCTTGTTCAAAGATCAATTACACCTAATCTTTTTTCTACCAAGTGGAGTAAGTATCATCATGTTCACGTTTCAATTCTCGAGTGAAAATCCATTATCCACATTACCCGAGGGAAAAGTAAGACGAAACAACCTTCTATGTTACTCACTTTCTTCTCGCATATCTTATCATCACAAAAAAGTTTACCAACCTATACGAATAGACCTTAAAATTTCAATCATTTATTTGGTAGCGACAATTGGTATCAATATTCTGAGGAAAACATAATTTTATTTCTCAGCAAAAAATTAAAGGAATTATAGACTTGTTTTTCGGTTGTTATTTATTTTTCTGTATATTTCATATATATTTGAAATATTCAATGATGAAGTTTATGGAGAAGGAGTTCGAATTGAATTTGATTTCAAAGTTTTGGTTCTAAGAGAATTATGGACTTTTTTATAAGCTTACTCATAGTGTTAACTTGAAATTTGCTGAATAGTCTTTGCCATTCTGAAGTGTCACCTTCGATAATGATTGAGAAAAATTGAATTTCCATGTTCCTTCACAGCTTCATCGAACAATTCCATCGGAGAAAATAATGAAAAATGATCTTATGAGAAGGGTGTTTATGACATTGGTGGAGAAGAAGTTATCCTTTTTCATTTTCTAGAAAAATAAGTGCACATTTTATTTCAATAATATTTTGACGTCCTCAATCTTGTATGAAGTGAATAGAATACTTGATTGATACTATTTTTTTTCTGTACTTGGGTATTTCAAATGGCGTAAATTTCTCTGTCTGGGAAGTTTTCAGTCTAGAAAAATTTGTGATGGGTGAATAATTCTATCAGCATCATCATCATATTTCATATTGTTTTTTATACAGTATAAAATTGGTGTTCCCTAGACTTATTTGAGAATGATTATTAGATTTTTTCGAAAGTAATGAGAGACAATTTTCTTCTTTTGAATATTCAGCAGGTTGAGGATAAATGAAAAGAATGAAAAAAACTGTTTCACGAATTGAATTTCAAACAAATAATTGACTAACAAGCAAATTCCCTCAAGAGATAGAATTGTTTGCTTATGTAAAGATAAGCTAGAAGAAAGTTTTCCTAACTAGATTTTCGTGCCTTAAATTCACTCAGCTCTGTAAATTCATTCAGGAAAAACAAATAAATGTCTTGGTAATAATCAAAGTGGAAACATGGTTTCGTGATTTTAATCGTGCATCAATTCGTCTCATTTTTTTCGAATATATGTTACCTTTCAGAATTTTTTCAATAATGTGAGATCATTCCTCAGAAAAGCTTACAATAATGTTGGATATCTTATTAAAAACTCAATCCAGACCAATTTCAGTTTTCTGCATCAAAAACCATGACTGAAACATATTCTACTTCGACAAGAATAGTTACCTTCCGTTGAATTATTCAAAATTCCTCGGTAGAAAACTCAGGAACAAGAGAAATTAAAGGAGCTTCAAAACGCCTGATGAAAAATATTAAAAAGTTGAATCCACTAGCCATATCGTGAAGGCTTCAATAAATCGTCGAAGTCTGTATAGAAAACGAGTATAATTCGCATCCAAAATAAGGAACTGTTAATTTGAGCTAATGAAAAGATATAGTATATAAATAGAATTACCGAGTATTCCTTAGTATCGATATTCAAGATTGTGCGTTATCTGAATCAGAATTTTTTTTCAAGGTGATTCACTATGTTATCTTGATCTTTTTCGATTACATTCTCATTGTTTCATGTGTCTACGACATATAATATTCCAAATCATTTCCAATATGAAGCCAATTGAGAACAGAATTTTGTTATACCCGGCGCATTCACCAAAAATAGTATAATTAATTGGGTGCATTCATCAAGTTTGCAACACACCGAATAATTCTTACCACCTCTATTTTGGAATCGAACAGATTTTGATGATATTCCATCACATATCAAATTCATACAACTTTCGATCACTGATTTTTTCAGAAAAATCTTCTTGAAAGATGATTCAAATCTACATGAAATCAGAATCTTTATAAATTTTATATTGATGGTTTTGTATCACAAAATTCATTCAATTCAACTATGTAGCGTATTCCGATTTCTTGTAATAAAAATAAATAAATTTACTCACCTCTAAATCTTCTTCGACGTCGTCACAAAACGAAGCAGTAGCAACAACAGCAGCAGCAGGAGCGGCAGCAGAAAGAACGTTTGTTTGAGAGCGACGACAAGTGCCCGACGTCGTTTTATACAGCGTCGCAACGCCGAACACGCCTTCCGCCGCCCCAACAGGGCGTTCTCACATGGTACGCCGAGTGGGTGATGGGTTTTATCGCGATGGGTGAAGCGTGGGCCTTACGTGCATCGTGGATTTCGGTTTGTTATTTCTTCGTATTCACTTTGTTGGTATTTACAGGTGGATTAACTTAGCATTATTGGATTAATTTTCGAATATAATTATGGAGAATATAGTATTATCTGTATTAATAGTATTTATTTCGATTTCACAATGGACATGAAAATAAGAATATGGAATGTACAGGGTGGGAAAATGTCTATGCTAGTATTGGGTAACTCGGTAACTACAGGAGATACGAAAAAATACAGGTCGTATCCACGATCTCTTTTTTTGAATTGTGGCGTAAACAAAAATTGGCTATCGTTTTTTGTTTTCGACTAATTAACAAAAGTTAAATTTTTCAACTTTTCGACACATACGAATTTAGGAGAATATGATTTTTATATTCCTAGGGCACTTATTTCAGTTGGATCTTCTGTCTTTGAAAATTAAAATGATACTTTACTCAATTTCTCTTCACGTTTCTTGTTATTTTCCACAAGAAGGCAGAATTATAAAGAATAATATGTAACTCAGCTTGTTAATTTTTTTTTGAATTCTTGAAAATAGCTTCATTGGGTTGTCTGTAGAGTTATTCTTTCACAATAAAAAAATAAGAAGTATTGGAGTAGAATATTATTTTCGTTAATGAAGACTCGCACATCGAAAGTAACTCAACGTGTGTACATGGTTGGAAAGTAAACATTCTTTCGTATTGATGAAATTCAGTATAATTCAAATCTGAACAGAAATAACAGCTACGAATATTTAACTGTAAGAAATATCAATCATATATCATACATATCTTGGTTTTTATTCTTCACTTTGAAAAAGTTGAGATACAAAAATCAAGATAAGAAATTTAACAAGTTCGCCACTAACATTTGCACACCCCGTGATGTGTCAATCAAACTCGTTCAACAATTTCGTATTTTCAACAAGGTACTACCATTTTTGATAAAAAACTTTTCGAGTAGTAGTGTAAAATAGATATAGTCGACAATCCTCACTCAATCAAAACTGAGCTATTAAGACGAGAGGAGAGCTACAGAATCCTATATATGTATAAAGAAACAAAACTACAAACACAAACTCACGCACACATTCTTATGTATCCACTAGAACTCTAGCGTGTCAAGTAATCTACATTTGAATGATGACATAGTTTTCATCATTAATGCGACTTCTCAAATTGTTGAGTTCACTTGGACCACTGGAAACTATTTTTCAGGTGTGAGTCCACCTCCATTTCATTTCGTGAGCAAATCAATTCCACAGATAATTACTGGGAAACATGCTGAAAGATATTAGATTCATTATTTCTTCAAGACAATTTGAAGAAGACTCTTGGTTGTCGTCAGTATCTTTCGAGTTCAAAATTTTATGTATGTTCAGAATCAAAGTTTAGGTGAAGTAGTATATGAAGGGAGTTATATAAATATCTCAATATTCTTCATTCTCTCTTTTCATATTAGCTCATTAGGAAGTTTAGAATTATGATGGACAGGGGCAGTTACATTGATTAAAATAAAGAAGCCATTGAGTACGTAACTGAAATCCATAAATTTTGACTGAAATTAAAGATTACATATAGCAAATTCATAACGAAATCGTGTAACGATAATTTAACTAGATATTTTCTGAACTTTTGTATGTGAATAACTTTTGCTTTTATGTCATATCAGAGATCCATCGATAGGTATACAGGAAACTCTGTGAATCCAAGGGGTATATTGAATAAATATTATTATATTATTAATAGATAGTGATAAGAATCTAATTTGTCGTATTTTTTGCAACATAAAGGATTATCTATCATTTTTGTGCGAATGATATCTATAAGTATTGATTATATAAGTTAAAATCAAATTCGGTTGATGATCCCAGATATCAATGAGATATAATGCGAAAGGATTAGAAACAAGTATTGACAATTCATACATATCTTAATATCGCTTATAAAGCATAATTATGATAGCTAGCAATGTTAGAAGACTACACCATGCTATGTCTATATATATATATACCGGGTGATTGTTCAAGGTGGCTCGCCCCTATAACTTTTTTATTATTGGAGATAGAAGAACAAAATTCGGGAGTTGTGTATTATATGTCAATTCGCATTATTTGACGTATTCACTTGCGCAGTACTTCCGGTTTGACCGGAAATGACCTCAACTTTCGATTTTCAAATGGAACACCCTATATATTTTATTTCGATCGAGGATGACATTATCTATCCAACAAAACTTTGTTTGTGAATATTTGACGTATGAAAGAATTTTTATTTCAATTTTTATTTTTCGATCTAGCGTGCCATGGATCGATCCATATATATATATATATATATATATATGTGTATATATGGAAAACTGTGAATATTGGGGTGTGCAGCAATATGTAAAAGAGTATTCTCTAACAGTTGATGGTGGGTCTCGGGCAGTTGTTGAGAATCCGGATCCAGTAGGTGCATAATTTTGGTGATGATGGTTTTGTCATGTGGTTCTCCGGTTCCATTGATTGAGTTCCTACTTCTTTTCTTTTTTGAATTCTTGTTGGTTAGGATAACCTAATCGCTATAGTCTAAGACCAAAAACACACCATCCTCCAGAGGGAATGACGTTGACACCTGAGGAGATTTTGGAGAAGAAGAGGGGTAGGGATTGTTTTCATATTGATTAGAATGTTCAAGAAAGTAATTCCAAAAAAAAAACAAAGAAAAAGTTCTTACATTTAGTGAACGAAAGTTATATTTTCCATGACTAATCAATTACATGTATCATGTTTTAACCGTCGACGTCTTTTAGTATTTTATCACTATGTACAAATTTTATATATTGACTAACAATATTGTGAATATTCTCACTCAAGATGTGAGTTTGTGTTATGAAAATAATGTCCACCATATTTCGCCAATCACATGTTTTTTGTAGTCTCCCTGAAGAAGGAAATAAACATTTTCGAAAGCTGGGAATAACTATAGTATACATACAAGAGTATATAAGAGTATACTCTTTTACATATTGCTGCACACCTCAATATTCACAGTTCCATTCATACTGGTCAGCAAATACCACCTCTTCGTATAATATATATATTTATCATTATAGGGGTCCGAAGAAAATACTGCAGCCGGAGGCTTATTGTATATGGTAATGATAGGGGAATCATTCCGATACCCTAAGAACTATTGGACCTTTCACTATTTTGCAAAGGTCACTAGGTTTCAGGTTCCCCTAGTTGTACTACTCTTCTACAGTTTAGTACCTCACGATAACACAAAATGTGTTCAATAGTCTCAGGTTCTACGCCGCACAATCTACAAGTCTGGTCACCTTGATATAGCCCCATCTTTTGTAGGTGTGTTCTAACAGGAGCATGTCCTGTAAGGAGACCTGTTACTAGTCTTATCTGATCTCTACTTAATCTAAGTATCTCATCAGTTTCCTGTCTTGTCCTGGAGTGTTATCCCAGGCTATTCTTTGTAGTTCTTTGACTAGTCTTTTAATGGAGTTACCAAGTAGTTTCTTGGGCACTCCAAGTACTGGTTCCGGGCCAAAGTAGGGTGTAGCTGACCCCTCCCTAGCTAGTTCGTCAGCTATTTCGTTGCCTTCTATTCCACTGTGCCCAGGTACCCAGATCAGTTTAACTCTGTTTAACCTTGCCAGCGTCAGAAGTTCGTTGATACATTCCCAGATAAGTCTGGACTTTACCTTATACCCTGCAAGGGCTTTCAGGCTGGCCTGAATATCCGAATGAATATGGATTCCTTTTCTCTTGGAGGCCTCCTCATTATATATTTTTGCACATTGTAGAATTGCAAATATTTCTGCTTGGAACACCGAGGTGTTTTCACTAAGCGCAGAGTGTTTCTGCTTCAGGGTAGGGTAATATATTCCCGCACCCGATCCATGATCCGGGATTAACACCTCGAAGGGTTTCTCGAAGATATACTTAGGGACATTTTATCTCTTGGCATTTGCAAGATGTTGTCCCCATTGAATTGTAGTGATGTATTACTACCACTATTTCTTGACGCTACAGGCAATCTGAGGAGCCCCAGTCTAGCCCCCCCTTGCAATTCCAGGTGAAGCGGGGGAAGACAGAGCATCACCTCCATGGCCGCTGTTGGGGTAGTCCTCATTCCCACTGTTATGCATATACAAGCAAGTCTTTGTACCTTGCTTAGTATTCTAATAGTGTTATGTTGCAATGTCCTACTCCACCAGGCGATTGCACCATAAAGTATGGCTGGTTTAACTACCACTTTATACAATCAATATTTTATTTTTGGTTTCAAACCCTAATTAATGCCATAAGGCTCATGGTTGCCTTCTTTGTAACCCTTTGTAGATGTTGGTTCCAAGTTAGCCTGGAATCTAGTATGACTCGCAGATATTTAACTTCCCCCGACATCTCTACAGGTGTACCATTCAAGTAGAGAGGTCCTAGCTCTTCTTTTCGTCTTCGTTTTGTGAATGCTACTACTGTAGTTTTGTGAGGGCTAACTGCTAGGTTCTCCTCCTTGATCCATTCAGTAGTGAGGTCTAATGCTTGTTGCATCCTTTCTTTAACAGTGGTATTGAATTTCCCCTGTTCCATGATAACCAAATCATCTGCAAAGCCTAGTACGCTGTGGTGATTTTGGGTTAGAATGCGCAGCAGTGCGTCAACAAGACTCCACAGAAGCGGTGATAGAATCCCGCCCTGTGGACACCCTCTTGTAACTTTAGCCTGCAGTGTAGTGTCAGAGATATTCAACATATTCTCGATCCATCTATTAATAGTTTCCTCGATATTATGATGAGCGAGAGCTCGTGTGATGGATTTTAGATGGGTATAATTGAATGTCCCCTCTATATCATAGAAGCACTTTTTTTATCTAGCGCATCTGCTCTTTTAACGAACTTGTGTAGTGCTGTCTCGGCGGAGACTCCTTCCCGGAAGGCATATTGGTCATTGTGCTTTCTTTCCAAGCACATTAAGCTTATTAATCTGATTGCTCTCGCCCGATCCTGTCCCTACTTACCAGGTTTAGATATAACTCCTACTTTTGACCATATTTTTGGTACATATCCCATTGCAAGACTGGTTCTTAGTACCATGAAAAGTTTCTGAAGTAGAAGTTCTGGCCTTTCTTGTAGCATTCTTGAATAAACGCCATCGGGTCCAGCAGATTCGAATTTCATTTTGTGCCACGTGATTACCTTTTTAGCACACGCCCAGTTTTCCCTTAGACAGATATATTGAATATTGAACTGATACCTTGACGGTTTCGATATTTAGAAGCGGTTTCAAAAATGTTCATAATCGTATATAGGGAATGCGTTCTACTCATTTGTTAGCAAAAGGAAAATCAAAGTTCCTAAATATTGCTCTGAGTGCTATCAGAGTAGTCTGGTGTATCCCATATAGCACACAACGTCCAATGGATGTCCTATTTAGGCCTAGTCCAAACGTCCAAAGACATGATATGGACAACCAATGGATGTACAAAACTAGAACTTAATTTGAGTTGAGTTGTTCAGTTATGGTTTGGTTTCATTTCCGTTGTTCCAGAATTTTTCTTGAAAATTCCACAGTGTTTTGGACAATCTACTGTTGACGTACGTGTAGAATAGTGATAGTCGGTTTATGCCCCTCGGTATGGTAAGAGCGATCAGTGATGAATTCAACAGGCCATATCAAAATGGCTTCACAGAGCCTATGAAAGAAAGAAAGCTTAGTGTTTTTCAAGTTTTTTAGTATTTTTTATCAGTTTCATAATATGAGTTTTTGGGTATATAATAATTATTTCATTCATTTATTATATTTTGCATTGCTATTTTTTATATTTTTAAATTTTTTTAATTCGTCCATTGTATATCCTGTACGTACGTCCATAAAACGTTGAATCAAGTGAAGTATTTAAGTAATGAACAAATCTAATGTTCGTTCATTGTATATCATGTATGTACATCCTGTATGAACAACCATAAAATGTTGAATCCAGTGAGATTCTGGACATATAACTGGACGTACGTGGACGTCAAAGATGTACATTTTATTTTATACGCCCAATACGTATAATAGATGTACATGTGCTGTATTATTAGGTTTCTGGCAAAAATCATGATATATGTTCAACTAACAAATTCTTTGTATAGAAATAGTCCACATTCGCCGTCCTGATATATCTTGACGGATTGATTATTGATGGATTTAAATTAAACCACGATTAAACCTGAGCTATTCCATGCGAAACGAAATACTTGCTCAAACAACACCCATATGGCGTTTTTCGAATTGGAGTCCTGAGTAGATCATGAGTATTATTTAACTAATGTGTCAGAAAAACAAAACAAATGTTTGAACACTCTCTAATCACTTGCGCAATAAATCACGTGAATGACTTAATAACTTATTCGAATTGTTATTAGATTTGTTGCCATAACTTTTCTGATAATATTAATAATATTCTTCAGCTACCAATATAATCAGCAAATTGATGATACAAAATTAAATCAGATTTCCATTTAATTTTGTTCGAAGGAGACAGCTGGTCAGATATGCTTTGTTGCCTTTCATATTTTTTTCCTCAGGGAGATCTTGGAATAAAATTCTGCTAGTTAGTTATACAGCAAATAACAATAAAATGAAATAAGAATGCACCAATGAAATCACATATTCGTTACGACTCGTAATGACAAGTGTAGTTTCATTGGTAAATTTTTATTATATCTATATCTAGTTTTATATAGGTAAGATTTTATTGGGCGAAATCGGTATAACCGGATCGGAATGTTCAAATGTCGGTTTTGTACGAGACACGAAATCGTTCGTTGAATCAATTCTTTGCCTCAAGACACGTGTTTGAAAGTGGAATAATCAAATTTTCGAAGAATAGGAAGATAATTCTTTTCAATACAATTAATTTCATTGTATACTGTATTTCTTGTTTTCTCAGTGTACCCATTCTCACCGATTTGTTCATTGTAAACGACCCTACTGCTATTAACTGTAATGGTTAGGATTGAAATTGAGTGTATGACATTCACAACATATCAATTCGATCGATTGATTATTAATTACTATTGCTAATCTCTCGAAGCTGCCACAATTCCAATATGTTTCAAGAATATTATAGACCTTATGGCACAGTTATTCCTCCTGTCTTCAAAGTTCGTCACTCATTTGATTTCCTTATAGACGGTGTACTTGATTGGAATATAATCATGACAAAATAAAAAATTATACAGAGCCAACGCTGGGCCTATGCTGGACCAATGCAAAAGGACAGGTTATATAAATAACCCTCTATACAATCTTTAATCCTTTTAGCTTCTGGGTGTCCGTTCAGACAATTATTCAATTTTATTGATAAAACGTAAACATTGTTGTTCAACTTCATCTATAGGCGTATAGTAACAATCGTTCTCACATTGTCTAAGGTGATAATGTTAGTCGTGAAAATGATTGGAATTCGGAAATGTGAGGTCACATATTGGAGGGCAAGTCGTCCCGTTATCTTTAACGACACACTTTTGTTTTCCCCTTGTTTTGCACATCAGTCAGAACAGGGAAGTAGATACAGGATGTAGGGATGTTGAATATGAGCACAGAGTATATGTCAATGAAACTTCACACATACAAATCCGAATAATATTCAGGATTCAAAATGATTTGATTAAATAAATTGGAGATTTACATGAATAAACTGATCTCCTTCAAATAAAGATATCAAAAATACTCTTAACTATTCTTTCTACGAAGAAAAGAATCCGTGGAGAATGCTATATTTCAATAATATTCCGAGACAGTATCCACGAACGTGAAACAAAAGTGTCATATACAATGATAATTCAGGAACGCAATCGAATATTCATTACAGAATGATATGAATATAATAGCTACGTCACTGTTTTTCACCACAAACATTCCGGTTTTCAGTACTTTATGACCGGAAAAACAGTTGGTCCATTTCACTTCACCAATTGATATCTCGATTGTGTCCTTGGTTGAGGAAAATAAATTGCCTCAGATAAGAGTCAACAGCCTCACCATAATCGTTTCTTCCAGAAATTGCTCAAGACTTTTATATTTTGTGGGCATGATCTAAAATAAAATGATTACCTATGAATTTGTTTTTCAGTTTCAATAGAGTAAACATGCGAAACATGTATTCCATTTTTAACCAGGATGTTTTAGACCAAAACAGTTTTAAAATTGATAAATACCCTGAATTAATGACATGAATAACTAGTGAATTTAATTTTTATTTTATTTGAGCTTGAGTTCGTATTTTAAACTTCAAACATTTTAGATTCAAAAAACCAACTATACCGGGTGTCCTAAATTATTGTATACATACAATATCTCGATCATTTGACAAGATAATTTGGAAATTAAAAAACTGTTTTGAATGGCACTGAAGTAACTTCATATACTTGTGCACCCACCTGTCACTTTATATTTTGAAATAGTACCCCCTGTACATTGTCATTGAAAATTGCATGTTATTCTATTTAGAAGAAGAAGACAAATTTATTTGAAATAGGATTCCCTAATATATCTACATGTTACAAAATAAAAATTAAAGTAATATATAGTACCTAAACAACTGATCTTAACTAAATTAACACAATACATTATCCTATCAGAATTGAACAATAATATTCAATTTACCTCACGAATATGTTCCGCAAGTTCATTCTGGAAACGTTTCAACGATGGAATAGTTTTTATTGGATCAGGCAAATCATTAAATCGGACAAGACCTTTGAAGAATATACTGCTCATACTATTTTTTGAATTTGTTCTATTTATGAATGTGATGAATTTCCCATAACAATAACAAGTATGGTGTTATTTTATTCAATATTTTTTAAATAAGAACCATAGAACGATAGAGCAATCTTTGGTTTACTAAGTGCCATTGCAAAATCGATTGCATGGTAGTTATTGGTGTATATCTATAGGGTCCGCCATATAACTTTTATTTTAAAGCTTTTAAAAACTAGTCTATTTTCTCAATTTTTTTTATTTGAAAGTACAGTCCTTCCGGTTAATAATGGAAAATAATTCCATTCAAATGGCTGCCTCGGCTGGTCATGCAGTAGCCTACACGATCGGTCCAATTTTTAAGCACATTATCGATTGTGTGCAGCTGTATTTCACCAATGGCTTCACGAATATTGTCCTTTAAAGCGTCAATTATCTCTGGCTTGTCGGCGTAATACTTATCTTTTACGGCACCCCACAAATAATAGTCCAACGGTGTCAAATCGCAGATCCGAGGTGGCCATACGACATCAGCTCTGCGGCTGATAATGCGATCTTCAAAAACAGGGCGCAAAACATCGAGTGTAGATATAGTTATTCCATTATCAATTGCAGAATATAAAAACTCATTCCGAACCCTTACCGACAATTTTGTTTGATCTGTCATAGGCGGGGATACCTTATTTTATGAATTTATTATTTTCATAAATACGTTTAACATCATATGCGAGAAAGTTTTACTAGAAAGGCAATCGAATCATTATTACGCCGTTGTTTAGCACTCAATTATTTTCATTCGCCTATGGTCTCCAAAACGCCATATTTCGATTCAAAATTTCTAAATTCAACACACCACACTACACCACTGATATCCAGACAATCCAATCTGTTGAGTAAAAAAGATGATTTATGGCTTCCGAGTGTCCATAACCCTTCGACCAATAAAATGCCAATGCTTGCCTGATTCACTGTTTTCATTGGTTGAAAGAGATGTTGACACATAACTCGAATCCACGTTGACCCTGTCGGCTTCTTTGACTTCGTACGAGTACTAATAATGCGTTTATATGGGGCGTATATTAAATATTGATTACTCCTCGCATAATTGTGTTCTGCAATTGATAATGGAAAAACTTATACATTTTTTAAGATCATTCTCATTCCCCGACTCTGAAGTCTTTTGTATTTTGTTGGAAATGAAAGAGAACAAAATAGATGCACAATCTTGAGGAAAAATATAATTTTTTTTGCATTTTTTTTCAGATGTACTTAAAATGGTCGTCAAATGATAGACAGTTATCAAGTTGAAATCCTCCCAGCAAACATGAATGGACGGGCCGTTGCCGTTAACAGCGGAAAATCATCGGCAGCGGTATACTGACATCGGCAAGATGTTAGAATGACATCAGTCCTGCCGCTTCGGCTGGACGTTCGCATTTTTATGTCGGATGTCCGTAATTCTGCTAGAAATTACCCGTTAAAAAAATTTCAGAAATCATAATGATATTGATGTCAATAATGTACCTGGCCTCAGTATTGCAAAACGACCTAGAAATGAAAGATTTTGAAGACCATCAATCCATGAAAATTGATTATGATGTTAAATGTTTGGAAAATGAGCTGACTGTTATGAAAGATGCTTTCTTGAACAATCTCAGTGAATCTGATGATAATATAATATCATAGCTCAGATGAAACTGAAATTGATTCTGAACCTGAAGTTGTTAACAATAACATCAACATTTCTCAGAGAATGAACACTAAGAAAACAATATAATAAATACAGCTGTTTCACAGCTACTTGAATGGCTGAACACCCAACCCAACTTGTCAAATATCCCTCTCAATGCTAGAACATTGTTGAAAATCTTATCTGAAAACTGCTTGAGACAAATGGGCGATGGAAGCTTTTATTATTTTGGTAATATTAATATAAATGTACTACTTTTAATCTAGATCTCAATATAAATGGCCTTTCAATACATAAAAGCACTAAGATATCTTTTTTGAGCTACTGGCCAGTAGAGTTCAATCGGAAACCAAGAACAAGAAATTTCTATCACTTTGAATACTTTCGAATATGTTTCAGATATCTTGATTTCACAAATATTTCAAATATGGTGTAATATTTTGTGAGAGATGTTTTCCCCTCAATATTCCATTGTTTTTTTTTTTCAGAATTACTCAGAAATTCTGAGGCAATTGAAGATAATTAAAGAGGATTCCAGTTATCTCATTGTATTGTATATTGATGATACTAAAAGACAAGTATCTTCTGGGAAGGCAGCTAAAATTTATAGTTTTGAAGAGTTATCAAAATTAAATGATGATTTGTCAAATAAAACTGAATTTGCTGAATGGGTATGTTGTGTCAAATTATAATATTATTATTTTCTGAAATACTAATAAGCTGCAATATATTGGGAGGAAAATGAATATGAACTTTTATAACATATGACTTGCAAGGAAATCAAACCGGACAGGGAGGAATGAGAAGACTGGTTTTGAAGATTTAAAAAATGTGATTCAATTATTACATGGTAAGTTCATATTTTTACCTTGAAAATGTTTCCAATAATTTGGACCTAACAGCCGTTATTATTTTCACATTTCATATTTATTTTTACTTTTTCTGTGTAGCTGCTGCCCAAAGGATATATATTTTTTGTTAATTTCCTTATATCCTTGTGATGTTATTTTCTTATTATATTATTTAATATTTTACTCGTTGTATTTTATTGAGATACCTAAAACCTCTGGTTAAACTAGGGTTTAAAGCCATCATCCCACCTCAATCTGTAACATGCAATACCAATGCATCGGAACTTCAAATGCCCGCTAAAGTGCCGCTATTTAGGCAGGGCGGCTGATAGTCTGGTGGCCTACTAGCGGCCGCCGGGACGCGGGCTAGCCGGGCCGACGGCGTATCATGATTGTGGACCGCTGATGTCGGCATCGGCAGTTTTTAAAGTACCTCAAGTGGCCCGTATTTACTATGTTTGCTGGGCTAAATACTTAACTGATGTTACTTTTTCAATACGTTCATTTTCCATTATTATATTTATGTTGTTTGCATTTATTTTATTATATTTGAATTTACCAGTGATAATCATTGCTTAATTGATCCTTTTTGTTTCATTATTTTGATTTTCAAATATTTTTATAAACTCGCTGAAACTGAATTCTTTCTCATAACAGCTTTATTCAAGTTCATTCCATTACAGGCCAATAAGGTATCATCTGCGAACCAGTTGATGAACTCGCAGTCTGTGAATAAATATACAGTGCGTCCATAAAGTAACGCATAAATTCATTATTGGCTAAATGAACAATAAAATTGGGAATTTCCGAAACAGGTCGATTTTTGATTTCAATTTACTATTGTTTCAAATCATAATCTAATATACAGGGTGAACCACTTTCGTGTAATGACGTCATCACATTTTTTTTCAAATGGAACCCCCTCCTTTTTTTCAATTTCCAAATTGCTTTTGCTGGGCTGATTCCAAAAATGTATAATATGTTGCTTCAAATTGGTACAGGGTGGGCATAAATGCAAAAAAAATATGAAAATTGTTTAAGGAAAGTAATACGTTACTGAATGTAATAAACAAATTCCTTCTTAATTGTTGAACTCGTCGAGTCGTGTACGGCTCTTTGTTCTCAATCCGATATACCGTACGGTAGCCGAGTTAGGGCGCTTTGAAATTCGGCTCGATTCCCGGATTTTTTTCCGGGAAATCTATGCGTCTGACGAAAATGAGTGATGAGGGCTTTCTTTTAGGTATCTCGTTGACCAATGACCCCCTTTTTCTCTCGACTCGAAAAATCGCACGGTGACGCTACAAATTTTTTTTTTCTCGTGCACACCACTTTGATCGCCCGACTGTCGAGCTCTTGAGGATTTTTTTTTCTCCCGGAAGGAAATTTTTTAGGAGCAAATTCCACTGAGGTTTTTTTGTTCCCCCATCCTTTCGCTATACGGCGCGTATTTTTCCACTCGATCACATCATCCCAACTCGCGACACCGCTGTTTTCCTCCGACGCCAGCCGGTCGCGGAGCTAAAAACCCGCGTAAAAAAAATAAGTACGCTAATGAAGTAAATTTTCTCGACGAACTCCATCAGTTTCGAGCGCGGAAAACGACCTTGGGCACCGATTGACTCGATTCTCGAAAAAAAAAAAATGTTTGGGAGGTAGAGGGCGTGCCCGACCACTAAAAAAATTACAAAAATTTGCTTCGACGAAATTCGAAACGAAAATGGCGGAAGGAGGGGCGTGGGCGCGCCCATGTATTTTTTTTCCGACTCGCCGTGGTCGATTTAGTTCTATCACACTTGTTATTGATGCCACAGAGGTTAATTTACAAATGCCATCAAACTTCCAACAACAGGGAAACACATATTCTTCTTATAAACATTTAAATACTGTGAAATTTTTAGTGGGTATTTGTCCAAGTGGTGCAATAACTTATGTTTCTGAAGGATTTGATGGTTCAATTTCTGATCGAGAAGTGTTTATAATAATATAAAGCACGGAACCATAAGGAACTAGTTGGTGTATAACCTGCTTAGAAATGAAAAGTAACTAAATATGACAGATAAAAAATTATTATTTATTTTCATCAAAATAACTACGATAGGACTCAAAAAAATGATTGAGGTGTACTAATTATTGCACGATCTTTCTAGAAATCGCAAAATCATGAGGAAAAAAACTTGAGCCGAACTCCTTAATTGGTGCCGGGGTAATCGAAATGTGGGAGCCACATGAACAAAATCGTTTTTCATTCTTGACGGGGATACTTAAGCTATACAACAAAAAATTAATAAAAAATATCAATACTCTTCTGATCGCATTTTTAAAAACGTACCAATAGATGGCCCACCCTTTATAACGGTACTCATTTTCAGTGATTCTGGCATTTAACAAGGGTTTCAAGTGTTTTTCACATCAAATGCGAATGTATCTGTCTATCCTATTATAGTAATACTGTGATTTCTTTATTTTTAGTGAGTTGAACACACCATTCCTTAGTATTTTTTTATTTTCCCATCTATAGTTGTTTTCAAATTTTCATCGTCTGACGTATTCACGAATATTTTATACAGAAAATCATTTCTAAAGTAACTTGTTTGTAAAGGTGAAATACTATTAATAATATTCGAACATTTTTCGAGTAATTCTTCGTAAAGTATAGACTTACATCCATAGAACTAAATGACCATTTACATTCTTGATTGAGATTATCAACACAAATATTTTAGTATTTTCTTGTTGCGCTCTTTTTGTTAGATTGACTTAAGAGGAAATTGACTGGAATAATAAAATTTGCATTTGAAACTATATTATCGGCATTAGTCAAAATCAGATATATTAATAATGATTGTGAATTATATGTATTTCTAGTAGGCTCATTTGAAGTTTGATTTATTCCATATGTTTAAAAAAGTTTCTCGATTTTTTATGTATAAAAACTTTCTTCTGATGAATTCAAATTGAAATCATCTACCAGAACAAAACGCTTGGAGTTTGTTACAGATCTCTTCGAAACCTTCCAAGAACGTTGCATGTGAACTAGAAGGCGAATCAACCATTAACCATATTGCAGAATCAAAGTTAATTTTAACAATTTCACACCAGTGATTGGATTCCAGTAAGAATTTCTCATGGATAGAAAACTCGAATTTGCGATTTATATACATGACAATATGTCACCGGTATGCCCATTTTTGAATCACAACGGATTCCATATTCACTTCCATGTCTTCAATATCCTCCGTAGTTCTGGTTTCGCTCAATAGAATACAACGATACAACTATTTTTTCATTATTAACGACCTAAATTCAACATTCATGAAATTTTACAAAAATGCATATGCAATTCAAAAAACGAAGACAAAATTATAGTAAGTGTTCAAAATTATTTCCTGTAGTTTCCATGCACGCTTCAAGATGTCTTAAATAAAGCGCTCTTGTGCAGGCCACCTTAGTCATAACTGGTGTAACAGTACGACATGCTTTACGAATGCGTTCTTTAAGATCATCTACATCTACAGGGTGCGTATGATAAACCAAGTCTTTAAGGTAACCCAACAAAAAAAGTCCAAAGGTGTTAGACTTGGTAAGCGAAGAGGCCAAGTAATAGGTTGGTAAGTATCAATCCACCTGTTGGGAAAAAGTTGATCGAGATGCTCCGCAACACTTGCATTATCAAATGACCATTGAATAAACCGCACCATACATTTATACCCCAAACTGTATGAAAACGAGTTGAAGAAACCCAGTTGGATTTTCGTTTGACCAATAATGGGAATTATATGTGTATTATCACTACAATATTGTTGTGGAAGAGCGGCTTTCATCACTCCGAAATATTCTATTTATAAGCAAATCACTAGGCTTCAGTCCTTAGACTGAATGTATTTCAAAAGTGTGATATTTGTGTTTTTTTATAAGTCCCTGTACAATACTTTTGTAGTATGGTGTTAACACCAACATACGCAAGTTCATTAATAACATTATCATCATTGCTCACATGATTTCGGTGGTACATGGTTTTTGTTTGGGAATGCACCGCTGCGCAATTTTCGTTCCAATCTAGGAAACATTGTGTGCTACTTGACGACGTTGGGAAAACCGTTCTCGATATAAACGGGCTGCTCGTCGAGCATTTTTCCTGCATTCACCAGAAACTACAGGGTTATGATAAAGTAATGCACAAAATTCAAAAAACGTGCAACGATCACTTTTGAGAAAAATGCAAAAACACGTCAAACTGTTCTTTTTATTCCGCATCTTTTGACATAAGTTACAAAAATAACACGCCAAAGTTGTCAAAGTTATGACGTCATCAACAACTTTTTTTAATGGGAAGCTGAGATTTTTATCACATTATGTGATAGAGCTTGTGTTTTTACACACGGGAAAAATAGTTGCAGTAGGGCTCACACAGGAAAAAAAAACGAGAAAAGGAATAAAAAACTAAATAACATAACCAATTATAAAAAGATGTCAAATTTACACTTATCTAGTAAGAACATATGTTCTTATGAATTTTTTTCAATTGTTTTACTAAAATAACGATTTGTCAGTGTCAGTCGTACAATTCGTGTCACCACAGTTTTATTATTATGGCTCGTTTAACCGAAAGAGAAAGGATAGAAATTCTAAAGATAGTAGGTGGAACTATTTTTCGCGTGTGTAAAAACACAAGCTCTATCACATAATGTGATAAAAATCTTAGCTTCCCATTGAAAAAATTTGTTGATGACGTCATTACTTTGACAACTTTGACGAGTTATTTTTGTAACTTATGTCAAAAGATGCGGAATAAAAAGAACAGTTTTTAATTCTTCAATTATCTTGTCAAATAAGCGAGATATTGTATGTATACGATAATTTGGGGCATACGATATCTACAATACTAATCCAAAAATGAATAAGGAATCTGAATGAATATAATCTCAAGCAGCAGATTGAGAAATTATGCCAATTTCTGAAATGTTTTCTATCTCTTTGTATTCTATATGGGTACCCAAATAAGCACATTCGACTTCTTCAAGATTGTTCTATAATTGAGGAATTAGATATAAACTAAAATTACATGACTCTTTAAACATATTTATTTGAAAAAACCATCCATCATATATTTTGTCATGTATCATTGATTTAAAATCAAAATAAATAATGTCCGATCACATCAAATAAAGCATAAACTTATGAAAACATTAAAAATAAGATGAACCAGAATATACACTACTTTAAACTTATCACATCAGTATTGGATACCCAATTCATGCATATTTTCTTCAACCACATAATGCAGAAATTGAACAATATATTACAGAAAAGTAGCTAGTCCTTTACATTAATGTTGACAACTAATGACATGAAAATCATTGTGATCTAATTGAGATTGCTCAGATTTTCTATATTTTTATACATAAATAGGTATATACTGCAGAAAATATCTCTCACAAAACAATGAATCTCAAAGAGATGTTATTCCAACTGAATTGGCTAGTTGAAATAAATGTAGTCTGAATAATGTTGCAGTTTTGGTGATAAACAACCTTACTGTTATTCAGATAAATTGAAACAAGAAATAATCTTGAAAAGTTCTTATCACCATAAAAGATGTTTATAAAACCCATTGAAAGAATATGATCATCATAATATTCAGCCAATTCAAAACAAAATTTAGCTCATTCAATTTCAAAATAAACAAAATATCAAATCAGGAGTAGGAATACCTATGGAACTTACTGGAAATTCCCTTTTTCAGTGAGAATATATATATATCTATATTGGATTATCAACACCATTTAGATTTTCAATTTCACATTTTATCACAATTAATTAAGTTCCAAATCAGAGAATGACCCTGTAAAAATATTCTTATACACAATTCAACACCTTTGATTAGTCGTTTATGCAAATTTTCATCAATCTTGGTCCAATAGGCATTGCATGCTATGACTATGAGGGTACAAGGGATGCCACCAATCAAGCACTTTGAAATTGATCACGGGGTCTAAGGTGATACTGACGCCATCTTGTGAGTTGTAACCCTGAATGCCGGACCCAAAACACAGCTGAAGTTTATGATGGCGAAGTCCTTGTGAGAGGTTGAGAGAGGTAGATTGTAAAACTTGACCTAGAATAAATTCAAGTGAAAATTAGGTGAAGGTTTAGATATTGAGTAATCTGGATTTCTAAAATTGTTTTTTACTCAGGTATTTTGGTTTGAGAAACACGAATTTGATAATATTATCGTGGGGAAATTGAGACTCAATAATATCTGAGCACTACATGCTACATAATAAAAAATCTGCGAGATACTGCGTCAGTGGACATCCTAATATTGCTGTATTTTGGGCTGGTTCGGTCTACTCTGCAATACGCTTGATCTTTTGGGGGTTCTCTTGTCACTTCAAAAGGGCATTTGTATCTCAAAAAGGATAATAAGAACAATGTGCCATGCTCATCCAACTACAACATGTAAACCTTTATTCAGGAAACTCCAAATACTAACCCTTCCATGTTTGTATATTCTTGAGCTGATTATGTATATTGAAAGGAACCAAAATGGCCTATTGAGGAATGAGGACACTCATACAATACAATACAATATTTATTCATCCTTTAAATTTACATTTGTGGAAACGTCAAAATTACAGAAAAAATTAAACATATGCACATACGCACCAGTGACAAGTATACATAATACAGGACAGCAATCGAAAACAGACAAATTACACACCCAGGTGAGCTAATTCACTTCTACCGTGCCTATGCTTGTGTAGAACTCCCCAATACTATACAAGCACATGTTTTTCAGAATACCTTTTATCTTTGACTTGAATTTATCCTTGGGTAGGGATGATATGGCATGTGGTATTGCATTATACAGGTCTATGCCTAAGACTCTTGATTTATTTATACTTTTGCGAGAGTGAAGTAGCTTATCCTGACCTCGTGTATTATAGGAGTGGATGTCCCTATGTGAAGAGAATTTATTTATGTTGCATTTAATATACATCAGATTTTCTAAGACAATCATGGAGAATAGTGACATTATTCCTAATTCCTGGAAGATGGGTCGACAGTGTTCCCCAAATTTTGCTTTTGTTATGCTGCGGACTGCAGCTTTTTGTAGAACGAAAATTCTGTGTAAATGTGTGTGGGAGGCATTGCACCAACCTAAGATTCCATACGTTAATACGGAATGAAATAAACCATAGTAGGTGGTGAGAGCCGCTTCTTTATTCACTAAATTGGCTATTCTCCGTATTGCGAATACTGCCCTGGATAATTTGCCACTCATGAAGTTAATTTGAGGGATCCACGATAGGGCGGGGTCAAATAAAATTCCAAGAAATTTTATATGAGAGTTCTCTGATGGACCGATATGTGAAAAGACGCATTTGTCAGTTTTATTTTTATTTAAATATAGTTCATTGGGACTGAACCATCCTAGAGCATGATTTAGAATTTGATTAATTATTAAGTCTTTCCCCATGGACTCCCCATGTTTTAGATGAAAAGTAAAATTAGTGTCGTCTGCATACATGATCGTGGTTATTTGTGATGTGTTATTAAATGTTTTCATGTGATTTGGTAGATCATTTATGTAAAGAAGAAAGAGAAGAGGTCCTAGAATAGACCCCTGTGGAACTCCCCGCTTCATAATGCGTGTATCGCTTTTATTATTATTGACAGTCACCGTTTGTGGTCTATTGTTTAAGTATGACTTTATGAGATTATTTGCAACTCCTCGTATACCGTATGAGTTTAGTTTGTCTAACAGAACAGAGTGGTTGACGCAGTCAAAGGCCTTGGTCAAGTCGGTAAATGTGGCTATGCAACAATTTCTATTTTCATATGTATGATACTAGGAATAAAGAAAAACTTCAACAACCCTATGCAAGGTTATCAGTCTGTGAGAATTCACCAAAGCATATTGGCATCAAATGTTTCAATAAAATAAGACGTGAATTTGAATGATACTCAATTCAAAAATAAATTGAGAAATCTCCTTATTGAAAAAGTATTTTATATGGTTGAGGAATTTTATATTTGCTAATATTTTACTATTGTGAAAAATATTTTACCATTGTGAAACTAACTATTGTATTGTAAGTGTTTTTTGTTTTGTGACTATACACTATATTAACAATTTATTTTATATTACCTTTTTTCTTGACTAGTCTGATAAGTTTTATACAAATGTGTTTTTATGAAGCCATGTATAATCTTTTATTGATGAATAAATTCTATCTATCTAATGAATAATAAGCTGTATAATCACTTTCGAAAATGTTAAATGAAAGAAAGTGAAATTTCGGACTGGAATATCTTGAAGAGATTATACAGCTTATGTAGTATTTTTCCTGTTATAATCGTGTACGTCAAATCCATCCAACATTCACGGTGGTTTGACGGTTGTCAATTAATCAATAGTTAAAGGAATTAATATGTTTACATGCTGTCAAATCTGAGAATTCGAGAAATACTACATTTCATTATATATTAGGTTTCACATTATTAAAAAAATGAGCCAAAAAGCTGTACAATCTTGTCCAAAAAGTGACACAGAAAAGAAGGTGAAATTTCAACTTTGAAGTGGAATATTTAGAAAAGAATCAATTTCCCTATGATAATATTTCCAAATTTGTGTTTTTGAAACCAAAATACATGACTACAAAAAACATTTTTATCAAAATTAAGATCTCTTAATATGTATACTTTAATTGAAAAGGGTATTGAGATGATTCATTAAAATATTATGTTATGGATATTTCACTGTCTCACTGAATGTATACTAACCTAGCATTGGTGAAATTCCAATGAAATGTTTACAAACTATTTGTAAAACACGACAGTATTCCTCTGGGTTTGCTGAAACATCATCCAGCATTTCTAAAAGATCAGGCTTCTCAAAATCACGTCTAGAATGTTGTAAACTGTTGTCTCTTCTCTCTCTCATCTTGAAATAATATATCCACTGCTCTTTTTGCTTCTGGTGCCACAAAGATTCACATTGCCTTTTGCATAGTATATTAGGATGAACTTCCATTGCGATACTGTCCGATTTGATTTTATTTACGAATGGGGGATACATGTAGTACAGTGCACGAATTACAGATGTCCTCAAGCCATACTTTCGTACAAGACCCTCTGGTTGTAATTGTTCTGGCATGTTAGGAACAGGAACATAGTATCGTCTATATAAATCAAACCAGAATTTTGCTGAACAAACAACTTCAAATGAACTCCTACATATTCCTGCAAATTTGCCAACATCCTCAGGCCGAATGTAAGCAGAGATTAAATACCATATATCAATGGGATAATCATTTCCAACAGATGTTTCAACATTATCACTGCCCGAATTTGTCTTTCTTCTCCTTCTTGATTCTGTTTTTTTTATTACATAAACAATATTGCCTTCTTCATCTACCTGTTCAACAAAATCACCTTCAAATTCTTCAGTCTTCTCATCCCAATTTTTATCTTCTTCTTTGATATTTTTTATAACTTCAGTTACATTACTCGAAGATTTCTTCAACCTGTTTTTGCATACCTTCGAATTAGCAAAATCATCCAGAGTTATGTCTGAAAAAACATGCTTTGTATGGAAAACACTATATTACAACATAAAAAATTTAATTTACCTCCGAAGTTTTTTGTGCTACGATTTTTTTTGTTTTTCTTATGCGACATGTTTCTGCAGTTAATAAATCGTTTGTCAAAGTTTCAATTGTGGACATATTAAAATTGAAATAAATACATAATATAGTAACATTCGAAAAGTGAGACCACCACTTTCAAGAGCCATGATGGACTGGTAGATGTCAGCATCACAGAATATATGTGAACTAACATGTCAGCATGTCAGTGCCATCCTTAGTGACATCAATACTGTCAATGCAATTTTTTTTTTTATATAAAACTTCTCACGAAAGGAGACATCCTGTAATGTTCAGAGAACATCGTGAGAAGCAAGGAAAAGGAGGTAGGAATTAGTGTTCTTTTCAAATTTATGAAGGTCATATGCCTCGGGGACCACCTCCCTGGGCAATGTGTTCCAGAGCCTCGCTGTTCGTTGGATAGTGTCATCTACTGTCAACTAATAGGAATCGGAATTTTCAGATCAAATGTGAATTAGACTTGGTTGAATGTAAATAATGATGACATTGATAATATAATCGAGGAGTATTGAGTGGATGTCCCAGTCTTTATTATTATCACGAACTTGAAAACATTCTTGTGTCGTTCTAGTGCGACATCTATTGCAAATAGCAAACATCTGAATTTAATGGAAGCTTCGTTATCGACGTAATTCTGGGCTTGTTTGAGTTTTGACAAGAAATTGACAATTGGTTTTAAAATGGCTGGCATACGATGAATTTGTGTATCCCGAATTCTGAGAAGGGATTTGAAGGTGTGTCATTGTGGAAATTAGAAAATTATGCTATTAATATGGAACATAATCAACGTGAGAATGTGTTCGTGTGACTACTTGTCCCGGTTTCAGTTCCGACACGTTAAATTTAGTTAATAAAAGGTGTTCAATTAACTAAAGGGGTTAGAAACTATAGATGTTATTAAACTGATTTTCTTGAGCGAGTGTGTGAATTGTAAATAATCAAACATGTGGAACATGATGTGCGACGTTATGCCGACAATCTCGGAGGACAGCATCAGCCAGAGAAGTTCTCAATTCTCTGGCGAAGATACAAATTTTGAACAGCTCATGGTGTCTATGTTAGATGAAAGAGACAAATTAATGGATAGTTTGAGAGAGACCCAGGAACGCTTAGGAGAAACTGAAATAAAGCTCCAGGACGTCGAGAAAGAAAGAGACTCTCTCCATAGACAAATAGCGGCGAATCTTCCCCAGGTAAGTTCTGAGTGCTTGACAAATTTGTTTGGTGATTTTGATCTATTATATATTTCCTCAAGTATTTTCCATGGTCATTGTTGCTTTTCGGAATTTTCATTTTTTATCAATATATCCGTTTTTTGTTTTGACAGGCACGTCAAATTAGCGGCTCAATAATTGAACTACTAATGAAAGCATCCCACTCAATTCATGTCATATGCTAGATCAAACAATCAAACTGGATGAAAATCTGTTCTGCATCAATAAATAAATCTTATCGATTTGAAATATTTGTGATTGCTTGAAATACCTTGATACTCGCCTTGATATCTTTAGCTATTGTTTACGTGAAAATGTGAATTTTTCTATTGGATCAGCTATTCCAATTCTAGAGATAATGACATGGACATTACAAAAGTCATGGATAATTATGATTCCGAATGGGATTATGTAAATTCGTAAACAGTTCTTTTTGAAATTTGTGAGAGGAAAACAACTCAAAAACTATAATATAGAAAGCGAAAGAACTTTCATGGAATTCCCCTGAATTTTTTTTTGAACGAAAATTGAGTCAGTTTGAGATCAAATTTCGATCTACAATTTTCAAAGGAATTTTCGTTCAAATAATTGTAAACCCTCGAATGAATCCATTTTCTTGAAATTAAATGAATATTTTTGATGATCAAGAACGTTAGGAGTTACGTAATTATTTATAGATAAAACTGCAGTATCAGCATATAACTTGGGATCCAGATAATATTCATTAGTTGTTTGCTCACGAATTATTAGGCAATGCGAAAAGCAAACATAAAGCGGATCCAGACAGAGGATAAAAACAAGCCTTACTGGGTAACGTTTCGCAAATATTAGGAGAAGCAGCTGCAGGCTATGAAATTGCCCGTAAAATTGATTGAAATACTTGTACTTGATGCACCAGCTTGAAGCTCGGCTTGAACAACTGTAAAACTTAAATAATAACAACGATAATTGCTGCCGCCAACATCATTCGATGATGATTAAAGGACGCGATGAAGCGACTTCTGTTCGCTTTTTTTCTTCTATCCATAAAATGTGCGTTACAAGATCGATGAGGCAAAAAAATGCTATTAGGATGTTGTGTCGAAGGCATCCATTCGATTCTATTAGACCGGAACAATCTGATGCGAAAAGGGAGTCCAAGGAAGGCAGGAAATGAAGTGGAGTTCGATATATCGGGGAATAAATGGAACGGCGGTCCAGCGAGACGAATCACGAATCAGATCTAAAATCTGATAAGATTCATAGGTTGTGGACAGTCAGGGAGGATCAGTGGGTTTACAGGCAGTATTTTAATATGAAATTATCGCTACTAGTTCTTGGGTTGTTTCCGGTAATGTTTATTAGGTCGATTTCTCAAAATATTCAAGAAATACAGAGTATATGTAAGCAGAGTGGTCATTCCAGAAATGGCAGAAAAATACCAACAGTTCTTGATGATCTGTTGACAACTGATTTCATATTTAAAACGTTGGGCAAGTGATTACTCTGGATACTCTGTGGCAATAGTTGATATCTGATATCGTCCAATTAGAAATGAATCAAATTAAATCCAAATTGTGACTACAAAAACAGTTCTTAAACATGGAACAGCTGAAAATACGATCAACAGACACATCGCAAATCGAAATCGCAACTTTTTTATTCGGCGACTTTTTCAAGAAATGAGTAGGAATGTTTCAACTGGAAATCTGTGAGGTTTTCTCATGTTTTTTGACTCCCTTTTCAATTTGGAGATCTCTGATTCTAATAACGCATATTCAGGCGTTTGTGCGCATTTCAAACTCGTTAGCAACTAGTCGAAAGTATTTGCGAATTTCTTGGAAATTCTTCAGACGATTAATCTATAAACGTTTTCACCTTTCGATTGTTGAGATTATTCGCGGGCCTATAAACAAACTGGAATTATTTTTATGTTTCTAGTCCGTTGTTTAATTTTCGATTACTAATTTGAGTCTATGAACGTTTTTTCTACAATATGAACTTTTGTTATACAAGTGTGTGAAATATAAATATACATAGCGATTCACCTTTCTAATTCATTACTGGTTTATTTAGAACTAATATATAGATATCAACTTGAAATTTTGGTGGCAGCTACTGCTCAATGTGACCTATTTTCCTAAAATATTTTCAATAAGCTGTTACAAAGCAATATCAATTTCGTTTTTTCAAATAGAACACCCTGTTTTTTTACATCTCTCACAATTCTTGCATTTGAATCTCTTCTCTATCGTGATCTTTTTCTGAGATATTCTATTTTTTCGAAATAATTTTACAGTAGAAAAATATTAGGTGTTCTATATGAAAAAACAAAGTTGATGTCACTTCCGGATCAACCCGAAATGAAAATAGGTAACATTGAGTCTAGTCTAGATTTTAATAATAACTACGTATCTTCTTCGACCCCTCAGAAGACATTCAACTAGAGATGGCCGTGTATTTGTCGATCACAGCGATCTCTCTAATTGGCGAACGTCGTTTATTTACTTTGATCTGCGAGCGGCAAAGGCGGCATTGTTCGGCAGTCGCAGCCTCAAGATTCTCCAAACAACACTCTTGCTGCACGCCTCGAGTACTGCCGCTCCTGCACGCTCCTATATATCCCCCCCCCCCATTCCTCGTTCTCCTTCGTCATCACTTATTTTTCTTCTCGAAGCTTGGTCGTCGCGGCCTACTTAACTTTTTGCCAAGGTGTCACTTTTGCCAAAGCGGCTTCGAGATTTTCGTTGCAAGCTTAAAGGGTTGAAATATGACGATTTGAAAAGCGGACCGGTGTGAAAACAGAATTAGACCGACAAACTCCGAATACAGATTCCTCACCCCATTTCGAGGTGAAAAGGTGTGCCCTAAAATGTTTCTCCTCTGATATATAGGGTGTCAAAAGAACGAAAAAAAGTAAAGATTTTTTTCCCAAAACTCCTGAAGGAATAAAATTCATGTGAAGTGTTGCCATAATAGTTGATGCTTAAATGTTCCCAGCTAATCAGGAGTTCTGTGGTTAGCTAGTTACCTTCTATTTTGCATTTTGATGGTATTGAAAAATAACCAAATCTGTCAGAACTATCTTCCACAAATAAATAGACTATAAATGTCACAATTTTGATCGGAAATCTTGGAACGGTTTAATTGATTTTGTATGTTGGTTGTTTTGGGTTGGAAAATAATATTACGAATATCGTTGCTGTTTAGAGGTACTTGATGAATATTAGTTGATCTTATTAAAGATTCATCAAAATATATTTATACATGATTCTGAATTGAAAAATCTCGCGCATCTTCAAATACATCCCATGACAAAAATTCAGTTCATCAAGATAAACGTAAATATTTCGTATACGATAACTCGCTTGACTACTGACAGCTGAAAAAAGCAGCGAATTTCTTCAAATTTGTCAAAACTCAAATTTGGCATGCACCAATTAAGAGTAATTAAAGGTTATAAAATTGAGCGTTTGAATGAACATTGTAGCTGCTTTGAGTAAAAAGTTGAAACGCGGCTTTGCGTGAAGCTACCACAACCTCATTATTTCACCAAACCATTTGAAACCATCAGACGACCATTCGAATCAACTTTCACTAGTTTTTTATTGGTGGAAGAAAACTTTAGGTTGCTAAATTGTATTCAAAACTATTTCGGAAATTCAACGGACATCACCTAGCAAAACCGATGGAATCTCAATGAGAACTCATTATTTAAAGTACGTTGATGGGAATATGCATATCATATCCCATTACACGAAAGCCGAGACAATACCCGAACTCCAAAATCCAGGATGGCGTCATTAAATCAGAGATGAAAAAACAAACGAAATCTACATATCCTGATGATGCACTTTGAATAACGGCATACGTTTTCATAAATACATCAATACGGAAACATATACTAGGTGTTTCATAATACGTGAGACACACTTCTCCAAAAATATATGCCTTCCTCCGAGTAAAAGAGTTTGTATTTTTAATTTCCCTACTATTATAGGAATGAATTTAGAATACCAAAATACTGTTACCTATCTTCCGTGCCTATGGTATAGCACGAACTGGGGAACGATATGAAACTTTTTTTTTTTTCAAAAAGCTTGGAGGCGCCGGGCATCGATCCCGGTACCTCTCGCATGCTAAGCGAGCGCTCTACCATCTGAGCTACGCCCCCTTGAAAAAACATTGTGAAATCCACCATTCTTCAAGTGTGTGCACTACTTTCATTCCATGTGGAAGATTTAGAATGTAATATTTGACTCTCTGACATTGTTCAGCGTATAATTTCCCAAAATATGTATCAGGGGGCGTAGCTCAGATGGTAGAGCGCTCGCTTAGCATGCGAGAGGTACCGGGATCGATGCCCGGCGCCTCCATCTCTTTTTTAATTGTTCCTACTAGTATCATATAGCTTAAGGAAGGATTGGTTTTTAATTGTATAGAACGCTGTTTTTCTCAGATCAACACGATGAAATTCTCTTGTGAAGTTTTTTAATTTTAACAACCACTTCTCATTTGAATATAAAACAATAACAGTTCTTGAATGTTTCGTTATGATGTAAATTTTCAAAAAGGACGTAGTTTTACATTGCCCCAGACAGCTTCTTGGGAAGAGTTCAAAGTTATTCTTCCATAACAATTTCATCACAATGAAATATCTCGGTCTGAGAATTCCCGTATAATATTGGTCGCGGTTTCAGTCAAGATGACTGGGTAAAAGCCTGTTTTTCACTTGAGATATTCGAGTGCTTTTTCACGTCTAACTGTAATAGCAAACTTCTTACTATGGAGAAGATCTCTAAATAATGGAATCCTACTGAATCTTCTTCATTGGATGAATAATGATGATGGTTTAGCGTAGAGACAGAAACATGCATCAGAAAGAAAAACATTTTGAAATCAGCATATCTTCCAGAATTTCATAAAATCAGATATTTTTCGATTGAATTCATACAATTTTTCTTTATTTGCTATGAAATATTCGTTTTTCTACATTCATGATCCTCGAATCAAGTTTTGAAAAGACAGATTTCACTTTACGAACACAAACATTCAGATGCAGACACGAACAATGCATCACTCTTAACAATCTGTTCCTTGATTCTAAGAAACCACATCAACTCTAAAAGACGACCAGAATAGTTGTGGATTGAAAGCTACAAGTTCTAGTGGGATTTTGTTACTAATAATTCAATTCTAGAAAGAATCAGACACTTTTACAGATAATAATGTCGGCAAAGAAATTCTCGAAACTTCAAAAGCCTCGAATTGGAAGAGAACCCAACAGAATGACGATACTATTCAAAAAGTGCTGCTCTCCATTGAACAATTGTTATCTGTTGCAGCTTCTTCGGCATCTGTCGAACTTCGAAATTGCTTGGGAACAAGAAAAACCGGTGAATTAAATTTCCTGCGTTTCAAGCTTTTTTGTTTAAAGTTATGTACATAAAGATACCATGATATACATTTGTTTTCTCCAACAAGGCAAACACAGTTATTTTTTGGTCAGACCAGTTGAAGAGTCAAAACTACCTCAAAAATAGTGATACATTTGTACTATAATTTCAATTTTCACACTTTTGGTCTCTATGTTTTTCGAATGTTATGGCAAGCTAGGCTATTATTTAGCCTGATTACAGTAATGAAACTGCTTCGAACACTTACAGACTTCAATCTTTTGAACAATTGTGTATTTTTGTTTCTTGAATTAATAGCCGAATTCAGCAATCTTACTTTGACTTTTCTTAATGATAATACGATGCTTCCAATTCATGTCGTTAGTTGAAATTTTTATACCTATACCATGGATGTGAGTATTTACTTTTGAGTACACTTTACTTGAATTTTCTTTTCGAAAGAAGTGGCTGATTTCAATCGTAGCAATCCTGAATCAAAAGAAAATTGGACCGTGATATGACAGGCACTTCTTTGTCCGGGTCATGAAATCCTGCTTTTCATTTATTAGAACGTTACTTAATCTGTGTCATCTTCAGAATCTACTGAATTTCTCGAAAATAAATCGACAGAACCCAATTTTCTCTGATATTTCGCAGACAAAAAAAAAAGTATATTACTCTCAATTTGAAATTTTGATGATGGCCACCTGAAATTTATCTCGAGTTTTTTATTCGTCCACTTTGTATATTTTTCGTTTTCCGTGGACTCTAAAATCCTTACAACGGAGACGCTCATGCCGATGATAACCCTTATTTGTAAGGATTTCTCTGAATCTGCAGATGATGGTGTAGTTGTGTATGCTCAGTGTCGTTATAGGACGTTCAGGAACCGGTCCAATTGATCTTCCGAAGAAGGGATTTCGCAACATGACAAATCGGGACTTCCGCAGGAGACAGTAATTGCCTTTTGAAGTGACAGTCGAGGTTTTCACGTCAAAAGTATCAAAGCCAAATATAAATCTCCGACGAGAGATATCCTAGCGTCTCTCCGCAATTTTTTATAACTTAATTTTTTCCAACATATAGTTTTGAAAATAGAATATTTTTCTTTCAACATATATTGATATTAAAAACGCGAATTCGATAATAATAAACGTGAAAAAATAATACTTTCTAGATATAGTCTATTAATTTAAGGAAAATAGTTCTGACAATTACTGCAAAACAACTAACAACAGGTTTATACAGGGTTATGATAAAGTAATGCACAAAATTCATAAAACATACAACGATCACTTTCGAGAAAAATGCAAAAACACGTCAAACTGTTCTTTTTATTCCGCATTTTTTGACATAAGTTACAAAAATAACACGTCAAAGTTGTCAAAGTTATGACGTCATCAACAAATTTTTTTAATGGGAAGCTAAGATTTTTATCACATTATGTGATAGAGCTTGTGTTTTTACACACGGGAAAAATAGTTGCAGTAGGGCTCACATAGGAAAAAAACGAGAAAAAGAATAAAAAACGAAATAACATAACCAATCATAAAAAGAGGTCAAACTTACACTTATCTAGTAAGAACATTCGTTCTTATAAATTTTTTCAATTGTTTTACTAAAACAACGGTTTGTCAGTGTCAGTCGTACAATTCGTGTCACCACAGTTTTATTATTTTGGATCGTTTAACCGAAAGAGAAAGGATTATTTATTATTTATTTTATTCCTTTTCTCGTTTTTTTTTCTTATGTGAGCCCTACTGCAAATATTTTTCCCGTGTGTAAAAACACGAGCTCTATTACATAATGTGATAAAAATCTTAGCTTCCCATTAAAAAAATTTGTTGATGACGTCATAACTTTGACAACTTTGACGTGTTGTTTTTGTAACTTAGGTCAAAAGATGCGGAATAAAAAGAACAGTTTGACGTGTTTTTGCATTATTTTCAAAAGTGATCGTTGTACGTTTTATGAATTTTGTGCATTACTTTATCATAACCCTGTATATCAGGTGAGAATATCAAAGCATCAATAATGATGGCTACACTTCACAACGATGCTAATTGTTGTTAAATGCGAATTGTTTATTTTTGGTGATCTTCAAAAAAAATTTTTAGAGCCTCTTTACATGCTGCAATTCATTTGTTACATTATCAAAATGCCGAAATCATTGAGTGGAGATAAATCGAAGTCACTTCCTAAACAAAACGAATCATCAACCTACACCAACTTTATTATTCGGAACATGAAAATTGAGAAAAGTGTGCCAACTCCGCACGTTCTGATGAGGTGTCAAATATATAGACTATAGTTTGAAAATTCATTTTTTTTTTGCCAGCATTTGGTCAAAATTTCACATTCATCTAGTGAATTTTTTTGCTGAAACAAAAGTTTTCATTCAATTTGGATTCAACCTCCTTCTACGTTTGATGCAGATGTCTATCTATTTGTGTTCAAACATTATATATTATAACTGATCAATTGTCAAACTACTATACTTTTCATACGTTTGATCAATGGATCCATACTTCATCTGTCATGAATGATACTCACTGGAAACTTACAAGGAAAAGAAAATTAAGTTTCTGTGAATAAAAATCATCTCGCAAGTTTGTTTCAATTTGGGTATGCAAATACGCAAAAAAAGATTTCACCAAATGTAGATTGGGCGATGATCGCAAAATTACATCATAATTATGTAAAAAAATTAAATAACTCCAAGTATAATGGCTATTCAGATATTCAAACGAGTGCGATTTTTCAAGCAGGGTACACCCAGTAGATACCGAGTGTTCAGACGTCTGGATTCTCTGTCAAGTTATTGCCAATTTATTGGCCATCCAATTAATTTCGTCCCGTTGACCATAAAGCAATTTCGTTCCGCCATTTATGAATGGCCGATGGACTGCCAAGAATAGGTACAAAAGTCCATCGTCTATCACGTCATCCGCATTGGTTCATCGAAAATAATAGTGATGATAAAGAATAGGCACAGAAACGCATACATTATGAATTTCATGGGATTTATCATTACTCGCCAAAATTTTGTCACTTTCAATGTTGACGAACTCTGTATGAAATTAATTCTGAAATAATATTTTGTTTTTGGTAAAAGTTCACGATGTATGGATTATATCATTCACGGGAGTTTTATTAAGTGACAAATCTTAAACTATATCTATCACTCTTGTAGGGAAAGTAAATTTTTCCTTTCGGGTTCATTTTTTGAAAAATGCAGGAGTATTCACTGCCTACAATCTACTATAAATCCCATAAAAAATCGAAAGAACGTTTTATGATCCTAGTGAAGCAAAGAGACCTATTTGCACTGTTGACGATTTCGAACAAGTTTTGAATCCATTATCACACCAAGATTCTTAATTTAAGCAAGTTCTTTCAAATTGATATTATTAAACATACAGTCAGATAGACATACACTTATCTAGCTTCAAGAATAAGCTCTAGCATTACAGTAGGTTACCAATCGGTGTATATCATCTTGTATATTATGGTGATCAATTGAGCTCTCTATAGGTCTATAAAATTTCAAATTGTCCGCGTAAAGCCGAAACTTGCAATGCTGAAAACATTTATTGATTGATATCATTCATGCAAATGATGAAAAACAAAGGACAAAAGTGGCTTGGGGCACTTTTGAATAAAATTTCATAACTTGGTCTTTCATCGAGAAAATGTGGACCTCAAAAACTCATTTCTTGTGAGGCCAGATCTGAATTGAAGTAGGAGGTGAAGATATTGAATTAGATTGACGAAACGATTATAGCTAATTCATTAATTATTGTATTTTTCTAATCACAACTCTGGACGTTTCAATTTCAGGATGTTTATTTACTCCCTTTTATCACGATTCTATATCACAATACAAAAGTTTCATCGTAATTCACACTATATTTATCTTGGATGGATAGATTTTGTCACGATATATGAATTTTCAACATGTTTTCGTTTTGGATGTTTCCACTTGAAATGATATAGAAGGAGAACATTATTATGCCTCATATCTTCCAAAGCCGAATAATCTCAAAATCCAAGAGGGATCATTTAGGTAATGAACATTTTAGTCCAAAGAAATATGAAACATGATCAGTGGCGTACGAGGAGTTTTTTTTTCACCGTTTTGTTGTAATACCAATTATTTCTGTAAAAAAACTATAGTTTGTTATCATTTTCTCAAAATACGTAAAGAATAATTGGTGAAGTAAGAAATATACAGGGACTTCTTTCGAGAGTTAACGCGATCTATATAAGGAGAACTAGGAGTAGCATGATTCTGAAAATTTTGTCTACAGACCTAAGAAGGTGTGGAGAATCCAGCTATAATATTTTAGTTATTGTGACACATCTGGTTTCTAGGAGAGTGACGCCATCTTTGTTATTTCAAATGGAATACCTTATATTTTCTTGATATTTTAAATCTTCTCATTATTTCAATTCAATTTCATGTTTCTGAGTTTTTCAAGTTTTTCTGAAATAGTGAAAGATACAGCTCATCAAACATATAACATTTCTATGTAGATAGCAATTTCCTGAGATTGTTGATATATAATATGCATGGCCTACTAGAAAAATCATAAATTTCAGCGTATGAAGATATGAGTGATGATAGAGAATATCTCCGGATTCATGAATTTTGAGTATATGGGAGTGGAGTTGAATTAGAGTTTATTTTTGGAGAAGAATCGAATTATGAAATTGAAGAATTGGATTTCCATTTGAAAAAATTGAGTTTCGCAATGTTTCTCATTCACATTTCGAACCGACTTTTTCGTACATCCTGTGGATACTTTAGAAAATGTGAATGGTGCAAAATGTTCATTCAACCTTCAATATTCATGGATCAATTGATGTATATCTCAAGAAATGGGTATCCATATAAAAATGTCATATGCTTGATCAGCTGCATCTGTCACTTTTTTTATAAAAACTTGCTGCATCTGTCACTTTTTTTATGAAAACTTGAATACCAAAAACGGTCGATTTTAGATATAGAAATATTATTTATGTATTCACGTGCGTAATGCGGTGGCGCTCCATCTTTTCCCAATAGATGGATTGGCAGACAGGGACTTTTAGAGTGGCCAGCTAGATCTCCTGATCCAACCCAACTAGATTTTTTTATATAAAACTTCCCACGAAAGGAGATATCCTGTAATGTTCAGAGAACATCGTGAGAACTAAGGGAAAAGAGGATACCTTAAGACAAGAGTTTACGTTAACAGACTGATACTATTCATGAACTAAAAGAATTAACGCTGATACCTCTAATAATGTTTTGCAGTAGTTTCAACATCACCTTGCAAATTGAGCACTTATTTCAAGTTTGTAGGTTTGTAGGTTTATTTAGTCCTGTTGTTGAACTATCTTTCATTTTTCGAACATACGGTTATGTAACATAAGAAAAAATACTACAACGATACTCAGAAAAATGCGTTCTTTTTGTAGGTATAATCAAAATAGGGCATTGCATTTTGAAAAAAATATATAATGAAGTCATAAATCAAACAGTGATGACGTTATCAAAAATATGATAACACCAAAAAATGCACAACTATAAAGAAAAATCGACGTGTCTGAGCTTTATTCACCCAACGGTCGAATGTCTAGAAATTGATCAATCCTAGCGTTCTTCAGAAAACCGATACTGGGATTATTGATAACGTTAAAATTAATAATATGACTTCCACCATGAAAAACGTCTTTGGCGAAAGTAACTGAAGAAAACTAAAAAAAAAAAATAATACTTTCAAGAACCTGTATCTTCGAAAGTAAGCTTTATCTGACACCTGCTTAGAGAGGTTTTTTGCTTCTTGAAATAGCCAGAGGAACACCCTGTATGAACCTAATACTTCGGAACTTTGAAAACCATTTTAACCCTTACCTTTAGATGACCCTTCGTCTATTATTCGGCGCGCGCCGTAATAAGAGCTAGCGGCCTTCCTCTGGAAGGGAGTGCGTCGCGACGTTTCTTCAGTCTGCCGACGGCGGCGTCGCTAGCCGATAATCCGATGCTGGAGCTGTTCCGTTCGCCGGTTTGCACGTGCGATACTCTCTCTTAGCCACACGAAGCTTTTCGAAAGTGTATTTGTTTTCGATATGAGTTTGGTTGATTGTGTGACGATATTTTTAATATTTCGAAATTTTAATCGATAAGTTGATGTCGTGTGAGTTACTCACTGGGGAATATGGAAAATTGAATAGCATAATTTTTCGTAATACTAGTTCAAGTGAAAGTAATTAATGCTTTTGAATTTTTTATTTTATGACACAATTTCAAAAAACTACCCCAATAGGTCATATATCTTTTGAATGAAAATCAACAGAATCAATCTGAAAATATATTCGTTGAAAAATTATACTTCTCTCAAAAATAAAATGAACAAAAATAATTTCAGGATTGATTTTCAACAGGCTGTATTTCAGTGAGAAAAGGTCATGAAGAAAATAAAAAAGGCTCTTGAAGCATGAATTTTCTATTTCTCAGATATTTTTGATAAAAATATTTAGGAACTCCGGTTGAAGTGAAATTTCAGAGCTTGATGAACCCTAAAAAAAACCCTGAATTTTTTTATTGAAATACAGCTTGTTGAAAATCTTCTATTACTATTTTTGTTTCATTAAATATTGTGAGAAGTTTGATTATTATCAACATAACAAAAAAAAACAAAACTTTTTGTTGGTGAAAATATTGACATTTTGTAGTAGTTTCGATATAAAAATAACGAAAAGGGCAGAGATTCAAATAACTGTTCAAAATTTTTCAGATATTTCAATTAATACGAAAAAAATTATGTTATATACAGGATGCTGTCAAGTAAAATGTGAGATACAGATAGATCTTGAAGAAATAAGATGGAAAAAACGTGTCTTTTGAGGCTTGTGTCTGGAAAAGATTCTATCTTTTCATAAAACTGTAATTGAAGTGTTTTGTCCTGAAATGAAATGTGTTTTGAGGCACCACCAAAGCAAGTTTGGCATGCGGAAAATTGAGAATCAGTAATGTAATGCAAAGATCTATGACGGACTCAATTAAAACACCAAATTTCAGCCTAACTGGGACCGTATAACATAGGCCACGCTCTACATCAATTCGTTCCCAATTGATAATTCGTCTATACGTGAAATTTCAATTACGAAGTCTCATCTGTATACTAGCCTAGCTTTATAATTCTCCAGAGAGATTCGCCATCTGATCACAAGATCTCGGAGGATCAGGGAAGAGGTCGTATTCAAATCAGTTTGAATTGAATGTGCTAATCAAAATTCGTGCGAATAATTCAACGAAAGCAGGTAATTTCCTTTGTCTTGGCGTGGTGTGAGAATTACTAGATTTTGCCGTCAAAGTTTGGTTGCAATTTGAGTTACCCATCGAGGTTTTAGATTTTTTCCTGCCGGTTTAACAGAAAATTCCCTCATTGACTGTCGAAATTTCAGATATATTCCAAATGGAAACATAAAGGTGCAAAACTCAAAAAATATGCATATCTTCAATACGACTAGACTCAGGTATAGAGGAGAAAAAATATCAAAAATAATCTACTGAAAATTGGAAAACCTCGTTTTTAATCGAATATAAAAGTAATGGCACACTTCAAAGTCAACTCCTTGTATAGGAATCCATAATCGTTTAGATGTGGACTTTTCCTTCGATTATGAAATCAATCACTGTGTCATAGTCCTTATTTGAGACGATATACTCGTATTTTACCTGAAGACTCTTATTGAGATATTTCCCCTGTAAAGAAAAATCATTCCGTTTTTACGATGTACTACAGAAAAATGGGCCCGTAAAATTGTTATGTTTGTCCTTTATAGCCGATATTTCATATAGACTTTTTTAGATGAATGTTCACAACTTTGCTATATAAACTGAGATTTTTTCATATTCTCGAGAAAAAATTGAGGCCTTTGCAACTTCGATATAAAGTTGTCAACTCGATTTGTGAAACATTCTTTTAATCTTCGGTTAATTATTATTGAACTGTTAATGCTTTAAATTTTTCACTGCTGATGTGATGAAATTCGATGGCAGAATTCGAGTGAGGCTTTTTAAATTGCACTCATAGGCAAAGTTATATTGCTAGAGATTTCTTTATCGTTTTTCTTTGTTCTGAAGGAGCCCTTAAACTTTATGATCCAGCCATCTCAGGAATACACAAACCAATCCTGGAATATTCACTATTTTCCTTTCTATATATTTTGTCATATATTTGGATAGATAGATCATCGTCAACAGTAGAATTGCAATAATGATGATAGTAAATTTACAATTAATTCGATACTTTAAGAACAAGACGATTTGAATACCAATTTATTTTTTCCTTGAAATCTTTGCAACTCTGCAACTCTTTATAAATTATTGGAATGATACTTTATTTTATACAACTATTGAAGACATTTCCTGGAAATCATGTAATTTCGAATTCATGTCAACGCTGCAGTAGTATTTCTGAACGAGAATTCATACTACTAACTCAATAACATTTGTCATGCAACTTTCGAATGGCAAAAGCTCAATTTAACGATGAATCATAGAAATTCATTTACAATTAATACATCACAATTATAAATTTCAGGATATAACACATTACAACAATAATATCAATCGAACAAGACAAAACTGAGACAAACAGTTTGTCAACTGACCATCACCATTGCTGGGAGTAGCATTGATGCATCAAGTATCTCTTCAACCTAGTTTTGAATATATTTACTGAATCAGTACATCTAATGTCGTTTGGCAATTCATTATAATGAATGAGGCCTTTGAAGAATACCGAGTTTTGCGTTGCACTTTTAGAAACAGAACTAACATAGAAGTTGTTTCTATTTCTAGTTGGGTAGCTATGAACATTGTAATTGAGCTTTTGTTGTAAGTAAGGAGGTGACAAACCTGTTTTCATTTTATGCACAAATATCATGGCATTATACAAAAGACATTCCTTGACTGGTAACCACTGTAATGCTAGTTGCATGTCCAGGATGGGAGTATATTTAGAGCAGGACAATAGTATTCTCATTGCCCTATTCAGCATTTTTTGCAATCTGGAGATTTCATTTTGATTCAACAAGAACAGTACTGTCGAGCAGTAGTCCATTTTGATAACCCATAGGAACACCCAAATAGGTAATTGGGCTTGTATGATATGATTTTAATGATATAGTTTGCATGGTCTTTGAATTTTAACTGCCGGTCCATGATTACACCTAGATATTTGAATTTATCTACCATATTCATTTTATTCATACCTATTTACTGAAACATATTTCGATGCTTTATAGTAGTATTTGTATCTGCACTGTAGGTAAGTCTGAAACGGACACAATGAATTGTTCATATTATTGAAAAAGTAATGAAGAAGGTAAAAAAGTTTTCTCAATTTTCGGTGAAAAATAAAACAAAAAATATGATTAGCAGAGCGTGGTTTCGATCCACGGACCTCTGGGTTATGGGCCCAGCACGCTTCCACTGCGCCACTCTGCTCTCACATTAAATAGAGTAAGCGCATTTTGTAAGCGATAACACGTTGCATCGTCCTGGAACATAGCACTAGCAGCTGACGTCACAACGTGAAAAACTTGTTGGACTTTCTAGATAAGTTTTTGTCGCTGTGCATTACTTCAATGAATGAAAAATTCTATCACTAGTTAAGTTCTCTTTTCATTCACGTTATGAATATATCAACAATAAAACATTGTATATTCACAACTAGGTATTCACAATCAGTTTTTGAAAACCGGTTCAGGAAAATATCTCATGTAGTTTTTTTTTCATTTGATCATATCAGATATACGATGTGGTTATATTTTTGACCATTCCCAAGGATTTCTTGAAGAACCGAAAAAGGTTATTTTATGAAACTTAGTATCCCATTTAAAATCACGAAGTTATCGTCCGTTTTCTGTGAATTTATAAATACCAGCTTCTTGAAAATATTTTCATTGGTTCACCACCGTTGCCAAATTTTCTGAAAATCTTTGGATTTCGTTGTTGTACTACTTCGAGGGAATGGCCAAAAAATCACTCTGTATATAGTAATCACAATGAGTAAGAAATTCATACTGATACACAAAATGCCACATTCATTGAAGCAACATTCGATAATGGATTAGGAGAAATTTTTATCGAAAATAAAATTCAAGTTCCAGTATTAATTTTCTGCATTTTGTGTTTCTAAAGTTTAGTGTTGCATTACGTTGTGAATAAGATCATCGTTTCTATATTGTTACTTTTTTTTATTCTGGCATTCTTTACTAGCCCTATGAATATTCATCTTATACATAAGTATCTTTAAAATTGATTGAATCCTTATTTTATTTTTATGATGAATAAACTGATTAGGATTCTAACTTTCGATCTTCACTGGTTAGCGTATTTGTTAATAATTTGTGGTACAGTTTATCTTAGCTTTAATTTGGAAAATGTCACATGATATCTATCTTTATCTATTATGTTTGTTCTTATGTCACGAACCGTCAAATTTTTGACTCTACGGGTTAATGCTGTCACCAGACAAAATTCATCACAATTTTGAAAACAACGAGACAATACGATGAAAACGTAATCCGACCGAAAATGAATTACAGGGAAAAAGCAACAAAAATCCAACTACATTGTGAGAATTTTTACGTTACAAGTATAACATTTGAGGAAATGTCTTTCCGCGTCACCTTTCCAGGTTTCATTAATTTGTGGGGGCAGACGCAACCGTCGAGAGTTTTCATGACAATATGAAGTTGATTGCGACCGAATTTGAATTTCAAACTAGTCAGTTCTAGTCGAGGATGCACGACTCGTCCACGAGAGGAAAACAGTTGCATCGGGAAACTTTGACTATACGCAAAATGTATACGAAATTTGCCGTAAATTTGGGAGACTGTCACGTCTAAAGCGAACTTCGCTAATTTAATCGAGATGGATATTGTTTTCTTGTTCATGAAGACATTCTCGAAAACAACCATCTGAAACTGTTGAATGAACTTTGGCGTGCAACATATTTCTTGATATTCATTCCTTGAACATTTTCAATAGAAGGTTTCGTTCATGTTCCATACAATATTCAATAACTTATTGTCTTTATTTATTTACATTGATATTGAAATATTTTTGGTACATGTTACAACGAACAGTAACTGCATAGAATTGAATTAAAGAAAAGAGTGTTCCCCTATCCGCTGGTAGTTGCCACGTTGTGACGTCAGCTGTTAGTGTTCTATTATAGGACGATGCAAAATGTTATCGCTCACAAAATACCCTCACTATATCAATTGTAAAAGCAGAGTGGCGCAGTGGAAGCGTGCTGGGCCCATAACCCAGAGGTCCGTGGATCGAAACGATGCTCTGCTATCTACATTTTTTGTTTAATTTTTCACCAAGAAATTTAAATAATTTCATTACCTTCTTATATGAACTATTCAGTGTGCCCACTTCAAAGTTTTTTACAGTTTAAGCAAAAATGTCACTATAAAGAGACCTCAGCACGGCCACTCCTTCAAAAAAAAATTAGGACATTGACATTTATTGTTCTTGGTGAATAGGTCAGTAGTGATTTCATCTTTGTGCAATTCAATTCAATTTTGAGATGCAATGAAATTATCCAAGTTGCAGAAATCGTAGAAAAGATTAAAGTTTTGTATGATTCATCGTTAAATGGAGCGTCTGCCATTCGAAAGTTTCACGACCAATGTGTTATTAAGTTGAGAGTTGTAGGTCCGAAAGATTTAAATAAAAATTACATGATTTCCAGGATATCCGTTCAGCAGTTGTAAAATATAATAAAACAGATTTTTCCACGACTTATTAATAATAATATTTCAACAATTATCAGATATAAATTCAACTCGTGATACAATTATTCTGTATCTATCCCATCCAAAAACGTAACTCACATCGACAATCAAACTTGCCGAGAAAGTCGAACATGTTTTTCACGTTGGGAAACGTCAACAATAACAACAACAACAATGGAAACGGGAACGGAGGACATAATAATAACAACAATAATAACAACAATAACAATGGTTACCGCCTATTGTCGGCACAAGGAATGGAGACGCTCCAATCATTCCTGAGAGAACACGGAAACGAATGTATCAAGCAATTTGTAAGGGTAAGTAGGAATTTGATGCCGCCGAAATATTATCTTGCACGATGTTGTTGAAATAACGACGTGTGTGTACTTTCCAAAGTGTCGGCGCTAACTACACATGAGTTCTTCTACACACTCGTTAAGTTTGATTATTGATATTTAAGTCTGCAGTTATGACAGTTTGACAAAATATAATTCATATAAATCGCGTACGTAAATATAATTCCTTTTTTCTGATTGTTGATTCTTTACTTCTGTAGCCAATTTCGAAATTCGCCTTTTTAGGGTCTATAAAATGGCGAATACGCAAATTTATATTATTGGTGGTCGCGCTGTGTGAAATGATAGCTCACCATGACGAATCAAATGGTAGAATTATTTAAATTTGACTAATTCTTGTAACCATTCATTAATTCAATTGCTTAAAAATACTTTTACTGCAGTATGTTTAGTATTTGAACGCACATCATTTTCCTGGTATGAAGCCATGTATATACAGGGTGTTCCTAGATGCCGTGTACAAACTGTGAGGAGCAGTAGAGGACTTCACGAGGAACAATAATGACATCGCAAAGCATAGGCGGAAGCTCGCAAATTTCATCTTAATCGCGATGTATATTACGCATGAGATTGATTATCGTGGATGTTTTTTTTTTCAAATCTTGTCATGTAGACTCGATATTGAAACATTGTTTGGGATTTAAGTGAGGTTTGAAAGTCATATCCGAATTCTTCAGGAAATTCTATTCATGACACACTAGATAGATCGAACGAATTTCTATTCTTCCAAAGAAAATCTCAAGGATTTTCAGTTTTGAAGAATTTCAAAAGCATTTACAGGGTGTTTTATTTATTTTCATTTTATCTCATTCTTCACTTCTCTTCACTAAAAATTGGTCTTCCTGAATTGAACATTCGATTTGGTAATTTCGCACATATCATACGATCTGGATTCTGTTGATATGAAGTTTGTTATAAAAAATACGAATATGATACTGTTATCTTCGAAAAATCAATTGAATACTTTTCGAGATATTCTCAAATATAAATAATGTATCCCATAAGATGAAGCTTTCTTTTTGTAAATTTTGTGCACAGTGTCTTCATTCTTCTTGGCCATTAATCAAAAACATCCAGTACATCATATTTCCTGTTCAATTTCTATAGAATATAGAAATCGTTCACCTTATGGATTACACGAGATCAGCAAAATCATGCTATCGGACATTTCGATGCGAGTCTCCGGACAAGTCGTAGGTAAATTATCGAATAAGCATTCAGATCTATATAAATATCGAGAATTGCCATAACAATTCATTCATTTTCAAGAACTCGTTAGTTCTGGTACAAGTGAATCTAGAAGCGACTTGGTCAAAAGCTCTGCCCAACGACAATGGTATTCTCCCCTCTTTCGGCTTGGTTGGCCATTATCTAAGTTAGTACATATTGATAACGTTGTTTTTATTCTATATGTGTCTTACGATTATAAACATTCTTTGTCCGTTTGTTTATTTCGAAAGCTTATACTTAATATAGTAATAAATGTATTTTTAATGAAAGTAACACACATCTTATTTGAGAAAACATGTAATCGGGTCAATACCAAAAACCCCCTCGTATTGCCAAGCGAGTCTGAGTTGCGACATTATTCCACTTTTGAATCCGAAACCTCACTTCCGTTACTGGAACGTTTTCGAACAAAATTGTACAGCTTTATGGCATTTTTTGCATGAAAGAGGCACACAACTTACAAGGAAAGGATTTGCTATGCATTCATCCTCAGGTAAACATAAATGTAATATTATTCATGTTATAAACGTGCACGTCAAATTCATCCGAAATTTATTGTGGATGACTGTTTGATACTCGTCAATTGATTAATGAATGACGGAATGATTATGTTTAAATGCTGTCGCATTCTAATATTCAAGAAATACTGCATTATCAATATTTTCTCAGAATATATAGATGATGATCCCTTCCTCAATATACAAAGATAGGTAGATATACAGGGTTATGATAAAGTAATGCACAAAATTCATAAAACGTACAACGATCACTTTTGAGAAAAATGCAAAAACACGTCAAACTGTTCTTTTTATTCCGCATCTTTTGACATAAGTTACAAAAATAACACGTCAAAGTTGTCAGAGTTATGACGTCATCAACAAATTTTTTTAATGGGAAGCTAAGATTTTTATCACATCATGTGACAGAGCTTGTGTTTTTACACACGGGAAAAATAGTTGCAGTAGGGCTCACATAGGAAAAAAAAACGAGAAAAGGAATAAAAAACTAAATAACATAACTAATTATAAAAAGAGGTCAAATTTACACTTATCTAGTGAAAACATTTATTCTTATGAATTTTTCCAATTGTTTTACTAAAACAACAGATTGTCTGTGTCAGTCGTACAATTCGTGTCACCACAGTTTTATTATTATGGCTCGTTTAACCGAAAGAGAAAGAATAGAAATTCTAATGATGGTAGGTGGAACTATTTTTCCCGTGTGTAAAAACACAAGCTCTATCACATAATGTGATAAAAATCTTAGCTTCCCATTAAAAAAATTTGTTGATGACGTCATATTTTTGACAACTTTGACGTGTTATTTTTGTAACTTAGGTCAAAAGATGCGGAATAAAAAGAACAGTTTGACGTGTTTTTGCATTATTTTCAAAAGTGATCGTTGTACGTTTTATGAATCTTGTGCATTACTTTATCATAACCCTGTATAGATATATTGATCTCTTCGAATCACATACATGACATGAGACAAGTCTTACAATAGTAGTTTTCAAATGAGTAAAAAATTGCAGCACAGTACGATTAAATTTCAAACATGAAAGTATATGTAAACGAACAATATTTTATAGTTTGTAATTGAAACGATCATTGATCATCATTGTATATAGTTGAAAACAATCATTGAAGAAACAAAATATTATGAGCATTGTTGTCAATTCCTCTAACGAATAGAAGCAATTTTCAATTTGGAAATATTTCAGGGTGGATTTGAATTTATGTATATTTGCAAGTTATTTTATTTACACATATAATTTGTCAGGATATTGAAGAAATATGCCAATTTTGTTCAAAAACGTCAAAGAAAAGAAGGTGAAATTCCTGAAATCAAATTGGAATACCAAAAAAAGTATCAAAAAGTATAAATTTTCCCAAAATGAAATCATCAAATTCCTGTTGTTTTGACCGAAAATTCAAGTACCAACAAACATTTTCAACAAAATCTATATCGCATAAGTGCAAAATTGGGTACCTTCGATTTATTATACATTCGTTTTAACTAAAGATCAGTGAACAATTCATGAAATGAGTTGGTGTGTATTTCAAAATGGCCCTGGTATGACAAAAACACCAGAAATTCCACAATCAGCCCTGAAAGCGCATAACAAATTTCCAATAATTGCATGCAATCTTCAATGATTTCCCCGTTGAACAGAGCACCACACAACGACTCTAACCCGACAGGAAAAACCTCGTTATTTTCGTATACTGGCACGGAATAATGGCCAGCTTGTCAGCAAATAATCAAATACGGATGGCGCGAAAATCCTCGCAGCGGAAATGGTAGTCGCACCGCGAAAGAAAATTGCGCTTTTCGATGAGGCGTGAACGGGCCCATTCACGCGTCCGAATTTTTCGTTCGAGTTTTCCCGTGGTTTTTCGCATCATATGCACGAGATGTTTTCTTGTTCTGTTTGGCGTTGACGAGTGGATTCGTTATTTCACTCTGTCTGCACTCTTATACAGTGCGAATGATGATTATTACTCCCCTTAAATCTCCGTTACAGATAACAAAATTGAAAAACAGGTAAATTTCTATTTCAAACGGGGTGTCTTCTAACAGCCTTGACAGCTACCCTCTCAACTTGATAGCAAGGGGGATCGTGCGATACATCGTTTGGAAATAATTTATAAGTAGAATTGAAAATTATTTTTTTTTTGATAAAAATACAAATAAACATAAATAAACGAAAAATATTGAAATAAATCCTGAAAAATAAATGAACTGTATACATTTTCCTAATTAGCAACTGCAGGAGGTATTCAAAATGTTGTCTATTTTTTTCCTGACAGAAATAGATTCTGTGATTGGTTTTTTGACGAAATTTATCTAGTATCAACAACTGGCTCGCATATACTTTGGATTCAAGGTAACTCTATAAATAAAATCCATAGGAGACAGATCTGGTGACCTTGGTGGCCACCCAATGAACCCACGTCGCTAAGACACCATGTATTGTAAACAGATGAATATCTCTAAATGTCAGGTGAGGTCTATTTGAAATTAAACTATATAAGTAAGGATGAAAATATTAATGATACTATTCTGACTAGACCTGCAGCTCTAGGAGTTAATTTTGATCCACACTTGTCATTTTCCTCACATATAGATAAAGTTATTTCTTTGGCTTACAAAATCCATGGCTTCATTTTGCGTTCTGTGAAAGAATTTTCGAATGTGTCAACTCTAAAAACATTAAATTATACATTTGTGCAATCGGAACTTGAATACGTTTCAATAGTCGCCAAGTTTCAATTGAATCGATTTCCTAATCATTTCATGAAATAAATCTTATTTTGAGTACATTATCTATCTGAGTCTGGTTGAGAAATAATTTTTTCAAATGTTCTCACATTATAACATTCATCGAGCAAAAAACATGATTGGTTTAGAAAAAAATATAATCTACGTTCAGAAAATTCAAACCTAATGCGTCTGTTTTTTCGAGCTGATAATTGTCCTGTTGATACATATTTTTCATAGATATATTTCATTACCAAATATGGCTCCAATATTTATTGAATCTTTAAACACATATGGAAACTTGAAGAAAAGTACTATTTTATTCCACAACCAATACTTCTCACCATAACGGTATTCAATTATAATATCGAACAGATTCTGTAGTGGAATCTCAGATTTCATATTTTGCTGATGTACCAATTTCTTATCTGGGTCGATAGGAACAGCTCTTCATTAGAGGAACTTCTTTGTCACTTCAAGATGGCACAAAAAATATCGCCTCTGTACTGAAAGAAAGCGGTGCCCCATTTTACAATTTTTTTTATTGGTGCCCCATTTTACCCATTTAAATCACGCCTCAGCGCGTCACTTATACTTTAATATACTATGATATACTGATACCTGACATAATCCAAAATTGAAATGAATGAATGGTCTCTCAAATATCCGATTTCGCTTCATATATTCGTAATTTTCGGTTTTCTGATATTAATATTTAATATTATTAGAATTTAAATTATGAAGTTGAAAAGGAAGCATTGATTTCATGCTACATTTGAAGATATTATTGCGATAATATCAAATATATCCTACTCATTTGGTCCGCCATTAAATATACAACCTATGACATTTTCGGGGTAACTCTATATTCGATTCATTTTCTGAGACTTTTCTTGTGCACTTACTGAACTCCCAAATCAATAAAATACACCTCGAAGTTGAATTCGTTCTCGAATTTATCATTAACCCCATGAATATCCATCCGTCTGTTTCTCCTTCATTTATTCCTGGGTATTCTCCTGAGTATAGTTCGTGTAAGATCATGGTCTGGTACATTCAACGTATCATTCGTTACTCCTCACAGATAGATCAGTGTATTTTATGTATCGTGAAACTATTGAAGACATTGGAGGAATTGATTGAGTGCATATAATGCATCAAGATACGTTATCACGGTTCAGTACAAGGAGGAATGAAATATATGTAGTTCGTGATGATTGAAATATAAATAACCTCAGTTAGTAAGTATCGAGTAGTCTCACTTCAATTTATGAACTTAAAATCCAAGATACTAGGATTATAGTGTCGTAACAATGCGAGGGGGTTATTCCTTGTCCAAAATAAATTTCGTCATTTCACGTCAATCTCTTCGGTCTTTCATTTGGAAAATAACAATTGAAGTCACATTTTTGGTAGGTATCTACATACTAGATTGTCTATTAGATTTTATTCACAGAATGAGATCCGTTACAGATACAACGTAAGATTTTAAAATAAAGTTGCAAATAAATTTAGTTTCGTCATTGAATTAAATTGATGGTATGTTCTTAATATTACAATAAACTGAAAAAATGTATAGGTAGCCTTTTGATTGGTAAAATATGTCCACAAAATGCTATATCTCCATCAAATTCAGATTATAAGAATGAAAAACTCCACTTCTCATCAATGAGAGAAATATTACCGTTCATATTCAACAAAAAATCAGTCTGTAGAAACTATTACACTAACCTCAATTGTAATATTTTTAATCAAATTTTTTGATGAGAACATTTCCCGTTCGTAAATAAAAAAAATACTATAGTTTATTGATTTGAGCAAGATAGTTTTGACAGCTCGCCAGAAAGTGTGGTGTTGCAGCTTGCTTTTTTTTTTCAGCTATGCTCCGAAATTTGTTTTGTTGTCAAAATAGTGTTTTCGATTGATGAACTGAAATTTCAATTTCAAGAAGTTTATCTTTCAACATCAATATATCTATATTTCCAAACTAATTATTATCCCACATACAAACAATGGATGGTAAAGATTTTGCGTAAAAAATTCTGTATAATTGTGAGCATTAGGAGTCCATTAGGAAATAACTCTGGATTTTCATTTGATACAATTTCTGATACTTTTTATACCCTCAGTGAAATCGGTTGTTGTCTTTATTGAAACATGTATTCGAAATAAGTTGAAAGCCTCAAAATATGCAATAGTCGGTAGAGTTCTCATCGATAAATATTCCTCGTATCTTGTCGAAAACAGTTGCGATACGTGATGTTATCTAAATTTCCAATTTAGTATTGTGATGTACCTGTGTTTGATGATCTAATGCCTCAAATAACTAACTTAACCACGATATGCTTCAGTTGTGTGGCTCGCAGAAGGATTCATATCGTAATTGGATTATTCTAGAGAAACTAAGGTTGGTGTTTTGAGAGCAGATAAAACACCTCACATTTGTATTCAGAAGCGAGATGTGAACTTTACATCCCAAAATCAACACCTCTATACTGAATTTGTCACATAACAGAATATTTGAATACCCAAAGCAACGTCTTCGAGTATACAAATTATCTCAAAAAGTGTCATCGGTGTTTTTTCGGATCCGTGACACAAAATAGCATCTTTAGGCATTCCCTCGGCTCTAATGATTCTATTCATAGCCAGAATTCTGACTGCATTAGAATTTTCAATGAGAAAATGTATCACTAATTTAAGATTTTGGAACAAAATTAATCTGTTGTATGACCAGAAATCTGAGAATGAGACAAGGAAAACAATTATATTATAATCCCACATGATATAGTTCTGCGGCGCATCATGAAATGGACGTGTCTTGGACGTTGGACGGTGTTTCAGTTATTGTTTACCTCGTTTGACAATTGATTGCTATGATTTTCTGTAATTGGCGTGACATCAGGTATAGGTGCTTTATCGACTAAGCCGTGAACTACGTCACAGCCAATTATAGTTGCCTGTAGCTTTTATATGAGCTATTCGAGGAGAAATTGTAATCATTTCTCAAGTTTTGGCAGGTTATTCTTTCCTTTCTCGTTATCATAAAACTGCAGATAAACAATTTCCGAAGCTGTTTGATAGTTTGAACTGTTATTCTAATGTTTGCTGTTTGATATCAACTAATTGAAAATGATTAAATTTCAAGGCTCATCACATTTTCCGGAAACAAGTTCTACAAATATACCTCGCTATACGGCCCACAAAGCGAATAGCAGTATGAGGAATCCAATACGAATTGATTCAATGGGATAGGTTCCTAATTTATTGAATATGTAACATGGTTCATCAAAGTACATTCCATCTTTTTCAATCACATAACAAGTACATAAAATAATAACATACTCCAAAAACCAAAAGTAATTAAAAAAACTGAAACAACTCAATGTTACATGAAATAATATGTGTACTTATACAAACTGGGTCTGGTTTAAAAAAATTCCATTTGTTTCATTCATCAGTGATTTATAACAGCTCAGTTAATTCCTTGAGAAAGTTTGAGGCTACTTACGACGTCAGTATCGTTTGGATATAACAAGCTCTGTCTCTTCAGCAAATACCGAAAACATGCCTTAATTAAAGAGGGCTGCTATAACGAAATGCCGTATAAAGAGCGGCTGTTATAAGGAAATGGTGTATAAAAAGCGGTCATATAGTGAGGAATGGCTATACAAGGTGTTCCTTAAAGACATGCTAATATCTGAAGGTGTGATTTTGAGAAAAAAACTTTCTATAAACCCCAAACTTTTGAGATACAGGGTGATAAAATTTTTGAAAGAAATCAGACTGAGATAATATTCTAGACATCTTTAGAAAATTTGGTACATGTCTTTTATGCACCAAGGTGCATTTTGTGTACGAACTTTTTCATTTTCTCTACCAGTGGCGATTTTTTTTTCAAAATTTCATCACCTTGTAATTCAAAAATTGAAACTTTCAGGACATACGTTTATGGGGAGTTTTTTTCTCAAAATGTGTCAAAGAATAACCCCTTCAAATATTAGCATGTCTTTGAGGAACACCCTGTATACCTTTCCTTTTCGGAATTTGATGGCCTTCCATATTATCGTACGAAATTTTCAATATATATACTGCCACCAAATTTTTTTTAACATAATCCTAATATTTTGGCCTCTTACGACGCCATTCATAGAATTTCTATGGAAAAAATTCAGTCAATTTCGACTTATCACGGAGAAACTTCATTTTGATTTCAATCTTTCAATTCTCAGCGTCAACACCCTGTATCTGTAAAACTGAACACATTAGATATGTTTCTACTTTGAAATCATGAAATGAAACGTCGTCGGTCGAATGTAGAAACATCCTGTGTAATAAAAATAGAACATAACATCTCTACAACTAGTTCACTTAGTATTATTTTTGTTGAATGTATTTCCCAATATTTATTGACAAGATTTCCTGGCCAATAAACTGGGAGAAAGAAACAGTCGGACAAATCAGAAAACATGGAAATTGCAGGGTTCGTTTTGGATGAGCCGCACGACGTTTATTCTATTCTATTAGTCCATGCTCTGTTTGTCTAAAAAAGAAATGGGAAGCGAAACGTAGCTAACGTCACGGAGTTAACTTAGTAACAAGATTATATAACTGGGATTCTTTGCTAAGTCAAGTCGCTGTACTTTGTGTGAGTTGTCTAAGAGCTGAAGCTCTAATTTTAGTTGATTTTTTGGAATGTTCTAGGAAATATTTGTTGTTTATTCCGCAGAAAACATTACCTTGACTGTTTTTCAGTTAGATTAGTTTCTTGAAATGAAAATAACTCTCACTTGACGAGAAAAGAGTGTTCGTAAGTATGATCAATAATACGGTAGGCTATGAAATATAGAGAAATGTTTGCCCGAGAAACAAAAGAGAATGTCCGTGTGGGAATGTGGTTGACATTAAACAAGTGACAGTATAATATAAATTACTGTTTGAAAGTTCGAAGCATAGGTTGGTTTCCTGAAACTATTCAGAAATTTCAGACCTTCATTACTATTCACGGGATATTTCATAACTGAAATCTCGGAAATTGTTAGAGACGAAGATGACTGCAAGCGAAAATGCGGGCGTATTATTGAGTTCTTTTTTTCAAAACATATCAATATATGGTGAATTAGGTGGGGAATGACTTATGATTCAAACAAACTGAAGAACACGCTTTCAGCAATAATATAACTGAAGATTAAACAATTATTCCTAGTAGCAGATTGAAGTTACTGACTAGGAACTATTATAAAAGTGTGGGGTGCTTTTTTGACATTTTTTAACTGAAGGATCATTTCTCCCCTATCACACTGATACCTTGAAAGACATTAGTCGCTTCGAGTACTTTACAAAGGTCACAGGGTTTCAAGGTTCCTAAGCTCTCTAAGTTCGAATCAGATTTGCCTAGTTGTGTTACTCTCCTATAGTTTGGTGCCTCATAATTGAACAAAATGTGCCGCACAATCTACAAGTTTAGTCATCTTGGTAGAGCCTCAGCTTTTGAATATGTTCTCACAGGAGCTTGACCTGTAAGGAGACCTGTAGGGTACAGCTGAGCTCTCCCTAGCTAGTTCATCAGCTATTTAATTGTCTTCTATTCATTCCTCTGTGTCCAAGTACCCAAATCAGTTTAGGTTTATTAGACCGTGACAGTGTCAGAAGTTTGTTCATACATTTCTGGATTCTCAGAGAAGTCTGGACTCTACCTTGTACCCTGCAAGAGATTTCATGCTATCCTGATTATCTGAATAAATATGGATTCCCTTTTTCGGGAGGGCCTTCTCATTACATATTTTGCGAAGAATTGCAATTTCTGCCTGGAACACTGAAGTTTGTTCACCAAGGACAAAAGTTATATTCATTTTTCCATCAGTATTTTTTTTTTATTTTCAAAACTACAATTTATGTTTTACTCTTCAGTTTCATAAACTTTGACAAAATGTTATTACTTTCACAGAGGTTCTGGAAAACCTTATCGTTATGTCTATCAACTTGGTCATTCATGATGCAGCTTCTGAAAGTAGGCAATTGAATATACGCTACTATTGCTGGAAGTATAACTTCATTTTTGTGTAAAGTTTGAAATTCATCTTCCTTTTAGTTGTTGGGAAGAATGATGATATTGGTTATGTGTGGCCTTTTTTTTTTCTATTTCACAGTTGGACGCCCGTACATGTTATTCCCGATGATTTTAATTCCTGTGCTTGTTCTGAACCATTGAACCGATATTTTTTTCCGTGCTGTTATCTATCGATACTTTATATTCGGCGCTTACGAAATATGTTTCGGCCCATAAGTTTTTCGGGGTCTGACGAAAATTTCGAACTTCGTGTTCGTTAACACTCGGACGAGCAAAATAGTCATCCCTTTCGGATTTTATGTGCAACATTAGCGAACGCATCCCAGAAAATACAATTACTTCGGGATTAAAAAGTTGGAAGGAATCTTGGTGTATGTTTATACAGGAAGAGGGCATTTTTAATTGCCGTGGACGGGGAAATAGTTGTTTGTTTGCTTAATTTACTGTCCTAGGATTTGTGATTCAATTGGATTCGTTGAGTGACGAATTCAAGAGTTCAATCGATCATTTTGAATTTTTCCAATTATAAGAAACTTTACTAATTCAAGTAGTTCTCACATTCTAAGAAATATGTTGAGTCGATTGAATGAGAGTGAAATTGTATATTTTATTAATAAAATATCGGAATACATCGAAAAGTTTCGAATGTTGATACTTGCAGTGAATGAAAGCCCCTTTTCGATAAACCCAGTGCTTCATGTGAAAAATGCTTTTTATTTCTTTGAAGGTCATTATTGAACACCTTGATTCATTGAGAAATGGATATACTGTAAGGGTAGGTAGAGGTCGACTAGCTGGTACTGAAAAACCCCCATATGATAGGTCTAGCGCCCTGTATAAGCGAGATACAGAGTGTTTTATGTATTTCTCCTATTTCTTCAATGGCTCATAACTTATGATCCGCATTGTATATTTTATTCATTTTCACAACATAAACTCATTATCCTGTATGCTACCGAATTCCGAATGAATGAAACTAATAATTCAGGTACGGACTTGAAAAAATTGAAGGAACTTCATTATAATACCCTGTATGATGAAATTTCGCAGATATGAAAAGAGCAGAAAAAAATAATTCTGAGTTTGGTACTTCCGCATGTCATTCATGTACCGGGTTATTCATTATATTTTGACCCCCACCCTATCTCCTTTATTTTTGGTTTTACAGAAAAAAGTTTCAGTTAAAAGTTGACGGGTTACATCTAGCTTTTGTTATATACTGCAAAGAAAACAATTGACTGCATAGGTCACGTGATACAGGATTGAAAGTAATTTTTTTAAATAGAACACCCTGTATATTTTTCCATTTTTGATTTCTTCGATTGGTTCTAAACATTTTTTATCGAGCATGTCCTATACCTATCTTCAACGGTTTTTGAGTTACGGGGGTTCGAAAAGTGGCCAAATGGGCCTTTTTGGGCCTCTGTAATATGCATATTGTTCTTTTAATGCACGCCTACTTGTAAAAGTGGTATGAAAATGTTGACAGAAACAATATGATATTTTTCAGTAATTTATTATTTTGTGTCATTAAAAAGGCTCACACCAGAGGCAAGAATTTACTTAACTTTGCGCACCCCCGTAACTCAAAAACCGTTGAAGATAGGTATAGGACATGCTCAATGAAAAATGTCGAAAACCTATCATAGAAATCAAAAATGAAAAAATTTACAGGGTGTTCTATTTAAAAAAATCACTTTTAATCCTGTATCACGTGACCTATGCAGTCAATTGTTTTCTTCGCAGTATATAACAAAAGTCTAGATGTAACCCGTCAACTTTTTACCCAAACTTTTTTCTGTAAAACCAAAAATAAAGGAGATAGGGTGGGGGTCAAAATATAATGAATAACTCTGTACCTGTTGATTTGGGTCAAAATCAATTTTTTCAATGAAAAGGTGGTACAAAATTAAAAAAATACCTTTTTCGTCTCTAAATGCTATTCTTTCACTTTCAATCAATCAAATTATTAACCATTTCATGATATCCATATCTGCAAACGAATTTTCGAAACTTCGTCATGCAAGGTGTTGTATTGAACTGATAAAGTTCCTTTAATTTTTTCAAGTCCGTACCTGGAATATTAGTTTCAGTCATTCTAAATTCGGTAGCAAACAGGATAATGAGTTTATGATGTGAAAATCAATGATATATACAATGTGGATCGTGAGTTATGAGCCATTGAAGAAATAGAAGTACATGAAACACTCCGTATCTCGGTTATACAGTGCGCTAGACCCATCATAAGCAGCTAGGCAACCACCTACCTTTACATTATGCCCATTTCCCAATGAATCCCCCAGTATAACAGATATCCGCAAATTTCACAATCAAAATTGAAATAGTGATCATTTTCAAATGTACATAAGAATTAAAAAAAAATGGCTGAAATACAGAAATGATTATATTTTTCAAGAAGCATCTGCAAAAAATTCTGTCAATTGATTATGAAAGATAACTAAAATAAAGAAGCAGCTTTTGTGAACTACTTCAAAGTAAGAGGTTAAATGTGCCAACCGAAAATGTCAGTGAATATTTTATACCTGAAAACACTACGGCTCTATTTAATTATAAGCCCGGTTAGCTCAGTCGGTAGAGCATGAGACTCTTAATCTCAGGTTAATCTTTGAACATACAGGGTTTTCAAACTTGGATTGGTACTATTGCTAACTTCGTTATCACTGGGAATTATGGTGTTACAAAAGTTTGACCTCTCATTGTTTAGAAAATGTTGACTGAAATAACCATAAAAATATCATAAAATTTGAAATAAGAAATATTTCTGATATGGCTCATTTCAATTACGTTAAAATAATCCAAGGAATAACTTTCTGATTTTTTCACATGTTCATCAAACACCGTGTATATACTGAGTACGAATGATGAAAATTTCATTGAATTGACCCTTTTCGATTGTTCCATTACTTCCATTCGACTTTGTCTCTGCAAATATTACTGTGACAAGTTGTCGATGACAACAAGAGTATAAAAGTGTTAAACATACATCGTCAAGGTATCTCATAAATTCCGCATCTACTATTGTTCTCCAGTTGGAACAATGCAACGAAACGAAAAGTGTACCACTTATTTTTCGCTCTAAAAGATTCACTTCCTGAGGCATTCGTCAGAGCTATATTCCAGAATCTTTCTGTACAAAGATCAGAATGAGTAATCGTCAGTGCTTTTGCAGTGACAAATAAAAGGAAGAAAAGGGACGTAATATGCCGTATAAAATATTGTTTCATCAGCCAACAGGCAGTAGTAGAAATGAATTTTTATGTACCTAACATGTTATCAGTAAGGGAATAATTTTTCTACGAGCATCTGAAATGTAGGAAAAAGTTGTTGCTGAGTTGAAATATGCCCTCAACTTTCGAAGTAGAAAAGCTAAGAATAGATTGCCAATAAAGTGGTCTTGAGAATAACACCTAGAGTTAAAGTTATACCGTTTTAAAATTTCCAGAATTCAATGTGATGGGTTGAATTTATATTATTTGCATTCGGAAGACAGTGAGCTTTCAAGTTTTAATTAGAATAATAAATTCTAGAGTAGGAACAGATGCTACTGTACAGTCCTATGTTTTGAGCGCACCTATAAAGCTTGCTAACTAAATATTTCATGGACAATTACACTGCTATTAATTTCAAGGACCCTTAGCTTATGTTTGGCGATTACTTGGGTGTTATTTTCAAGTGGATGTTGCCAAATACCATATTATTACTTTTTTTTGTCAGTACTGAATTTGTTTGCGAAAAATTGAATTATGTAGTAGTAGTAGTAGAATAGTAGAAGTAATTTATTTAACTATGTTTCATACATTTCGGTACAATTATAGCAGGTCATACAGGTTAAAAATAGTAATAAAAAAGACGAAAGAACAAAAAAAAAACACACAATAAGACATATAGGTACAATGTAGCACACATTAAAAAAAAATCAAAAATTTGATAGCCAACACTTCCTGTGCAACATAATGAATACAGGAGAATGCAAAAATAACATGTAATTTCTTAATTGGGAATGGACACATAAAATCAGTCCAGCCATATCAAGATTGCAGGGATCCCGGAAATTGAAAATCGAGAAATTCTTGTGTGGAGTAGAAGCATTGTGTGAGAAAAATGTTTTTTATGTAATTTTTGAATTGGTTTTTAGAGAGGTCTTTCAAGTAATCAGGTAATTTATTATAGAGATTGAGGTTAAGTGAGTTTTTACGTGATTTTTCCAGTCTAAACCTCTGAGTCCTCAATAGGTTACCAGATCTAGTTGGGTAGCTATGACAGTCCGAGTTTTTTATAAATTCATGTTTTCTATAATGGATTTCCAACAGAGAGTTGTAAATGAAAGAGCATGGAACAGACATAATTTTAAGTTGTATGAAAAACGGTCTACAAGAATCTTGTCTACCCCCACCTGTCAGGATTCTGATGGCCTTCTTTTGAAGTATGAAAATTGTATTGACATGGGATGAATCTCCCCAGAGAATTATTGAGTTGGAAATATGTGCATCAAAAAGAGAGAAATATGCTGTCCTGAGAACATCGAAGCTAAGGATAGGTTTCATTCTTCTGAGCATGAAAATTACACTTGAAAGTTTCTTACTTAAGTACTGTTTATGGGTGACCCATGTTAGGTCGTCGTCAATATGTACACCTAATAATTTTACATGATTGCCGTGAGTTATATCAGGGTGTGAAGATATGGTTGAATATTGTGTTTTCTCTTGATTTAGAGTGAGTTTGTTAGCTTCAAACCATTTTTTGGCCATATACTCACTATCCCGAGCGAGCTTTTCAAGTGTTGATAAATCTTTGTCTGAATTAATTGAAGTGGTGTCGTCTGCAAATAGAACACATTCATTGGGTAGGAGAAACTTCTGCAGGTCATTCACATAGATTATGAAAAGTAGCGGCCCGAGGACAGAACCCTGAGGGACGCCATTCTCTATTTGTCCTTCTTCAGACATATTATTGTTAACGAAAACTATTTGTTTCCTCATGGATAAGTAAGAACGGAATAGCTCGAGAGGAGTGCCACTAATGCCATAAATTTCGAGTATTTTTATCAGTAAGTCATGCGATACGCAGTCAAATGCTTTACTGAGGTCACATAGTGTTATATTTGTATAACTCCCATCCTCCAATCCATCAACTGTGATGACCTGCAAAAGTGCTCTGGTTGTTGAACATCTAGACCGGGATCTGTACTGTGAATTATCAAATAGATGGTTCTTTTCAAAATAATCATATAATCGGTGCTTTAGAATGATTTCAATCACTTTTGATGGCATGGGTATAATCGAGATTGGACGAAAGTTATCAAGACAATCGGCATTTCCTTTTTTTAATAAAGGTATAATTTTTGAGATCTTGAAAGCATCGGGAAAAACGCCAGCTTTAAAGCATTCATTGATGATAACAGTTAGGGGAGGGGTAATTATGTCTACATTATCTTTGAGTTACCTACTGTTTAGTTCATAGATGTCACTCGCTGCAGAATTTTTAAGCGCTAGGATGGCATTTTGAACTTCATTTTCGATAACGTGCTCCAGAAAAAAAGAGCTGCCGGAAATTGGTATATCCTTCATAATAGGAAGAGCAGAAATGTATTTGTTAATTTCCGTAGGATCATTTTTCGGAATTTAAAATGCATATATCTCGTTGAATTTCAGTGCATACTTGATCTCGTTAGTGTACGTTCCTTGGTGAATAAACATCGCCACAATTCTTCGCTTCGACCAATCGAATTTGTCGTCGCAGAGAGGTCAATCGAAGATTCGATGAAAAATTCTCTCTGCTGATTAGAAAAGAAGACGAAATAAAGTACAGGAACTCCACTGGATTCGAATGCTGATTCCTGATTGTTACTGAATCAAATGAAGGAAGGGAATGAAAAGACTTCCGTTCCTTTTTGTTTTCTCTTTTTCATGAATCAATTTATGCTTTTCTGCTCGGAAGGCGAAAAACAACGATGAAACGAACCTTTCTCGTATTCCGATTTCGTTAGTAAGCTCCCCAATTTGACTATACAAATGGTGTATGCATCCCTTAGCCGTAGACACAAATATTTATCTCCTCTTTTTATGAGGGTAATTCTGTTCGTTAAGTACTGGCAAAAACTAATCAAATTTACCTGATTTTGTTCTAGTGTATTTAAGATTTGGTGAATGGATTCGAAAATATGTAGACATACAAAGAACGATAACAACAAACTAATCTCATAACTTTGTTCAAATATCCTGAAGGATTATCTTGATGAAAAGTGAAATAGTGATTGATATTGTACAGGGGACAGAAGAAAATGACTATTACATTCTTGATACACTTATTTCCGTTAAATTCAGTGGTGTTTAAAAAACTTTTCAATTTCGAGTCGTGACCTAAAGTTGCATTTTTCAACCATGTATTCCATTTTTTATTTTCCACAAGCAGGCGCAGTTATGAGGAATAATATGAAGCTGGGCTTGTTGAATTATGAAATTTTTCAAATCTTGAAAATAACTTCATAAGGCTGTCTTCTCTCTGTATAGCGAGTCATACGCATTATTGAAACTGTAATTATTTTTAAGGAGGCATTCTAAAATATGATATTTCTCGTGATTTTTTCAGGTCGTACTTACTTGAAATGAGTGAAAAAAAAAGGATGCATATCTGAAAATTCAGCTCAAATTCATTCATTTCAAAAAATACAATTTTATTCAATTTTTATACGCCATTGGATTGAACAGGAAAAGTGTCAGAACTAAGTATTTTTCTCTTATTCCGATAAGTCCAACAATGGAACTCTTGTTTATAACTTGAAAACAAAAGACCATAGCAAATTCTGCTGTTCCACTTTAAACTTATCTAAAAAAAAGACATCGAGGATGATACCTCCATTTTTTGTAACGTCTATAGTTTCCGATTTACCCCATACAAACTTTCAAATTCACCTACCCTGTATAATTTATTATTAGTCAACTTGGAATGCCATTTCTTGTGCTTACAAATTGATCTAAGAACTGTTTTTTTTTATGGAGACAGCACTAGTTTGTTTTTCATTCTGAAGGAAGAGATTATTCTGATATCATTATACTCTTGAGAATTCAAATTTTCGTACTATCCTAGATCCGAATCGAAGGGCAAATTTGATAATAGTTATCGTCACAATTTTTTTATTTTCTAGAGTTTAAGGTGTACAGTAATATCTAGGTTTTGTTGAAAATTATCGAATTATAGCATATTTTGTAAATCAAGAATCAAATTATAGATGACTCGATTTGTCATCGAAGTGCGTCGTAGCGACGCCTCTGAAAAATTGATACAACTTTGCTCGATTGAAATTTCTTGCTTCATGCGTCAGAAGGCGAAACATGGAAAAACCGAATGGGTATGGGAATTTAGCACGCCCTAGGGAATTCGTCCTTTTCGGGAAATAGGGAACAGACGGACCCTTCTGTAGGGCATCGGCTGGTCACCTGAGTGCTTTTGTACAGGATGTAATAAATTCGTGTGAAAATCTTGTGTACGCTCCTTGCAATACAACTAGTGTTCCGGAAATACGAAAATGAAGAATGAATATGTTCGAACTTGGTCTCAATATAACGTTGCGATATTCTCACAAATTATGATTTTATAGAGAGTAGCATCAAAGTAAACTGTCATTAATAATACTCAATGTATTTATTATGGATAAGAAAGAAGAATACTGGCTTTATGGCCAGTACTTTTGACGATAAAAATCAGATGCGGTTGGGGATGACTCTAAAGACTTAGTTGGCGTATCAACGGATCCCTCTTCTTTTTTTATATATAAAACTTCCCACGAAAGGAGACATCCTGTAATGTTCAGAGAACATCGTGAGAACTGAGGGAAAGGAGGTAGGAATTGGTGTTCTTTTTAAATTTCTTCACAATTATTACATCGTCAGTACTTTGTAATGAACAAATTTTCATTAAGCGCTAGATTACCATCGTCTACTTTTTGAACCATTGAAGGCTTGACAAAGTTTTCTACCATTTTCACCGTTCAAATTTCTCGGTGTAAGTGAGTGACAATGTAATTACAGAATTCCTCGATTTCCCTACCCGAACATTTATTTTCACAGGTTATTTATATGTGGTTTTTTCAATTAAATGAGATTTAACCCACGATTATTGTATATGTCGTTTTAGAGTATTTTTGTGAAATTTTCAAAGAGGTTGGGATTACCATCTTGATTTTTCAAGGTGACGGTGTGTTCCCTATTACGTCTCTTTAGTTTTCCCTATCATATAAAGTGCTTGTTTGACTGGCACTAAAGGATACACTTTGACACCAAACGTAAAAGTGATACGTTTACCAATTTCCGTTATTTGATATTGAAGTTTTGCAGTAATTATTCAATTTAATGATAATTTATCTATTGAATCAATAGAAATTGTTTTTGAAATTTTAGACAGCGTACAAACTTTATGGAAAATCAATTCATATTTTGAAAATTTTGATTGAAAATAATAATTTCAAATGGCATATGTTGTTGTTCGAATAAGGTGAAGTCATATTCTTCAATTGAGTGCGTTCGTTATCGCAGTCGTATTTCATGACCAAAGTGGCCAAAAGAAAACTCTGTAAATTATTGTCATGTTTCCAGAATAGCCACCAGGGGGCGAAACCGTCATCTGAAATTTTCGAAGTGATTTTTATCGGAATACCTAGTAAACATACCAAATACGTATATACATCTTGAAGTTGTCTTTTTTAGAGTAATTGTCTTCCTACAGTTTTTGGCGTATCTATAGAAATAAAGTGGTGGGGGTGATTCCAAGTGCTTTCAAATAAACAGCTCTGACTCGAATCGAATCCACCTGTGATGTGTTTGATTTCGAGTGATGCCACCAGAGGGCATCTTTTGATATGATAACAAAAAATCTCCAAATTGTCATCCTTATTCCGTCAGCTTTCGACTAGCATCCTTAGTGTCTTTTGACAATATCCAAAGAAATGCGTGTACGTGTCGGGCTTAACTTAAAATTTCTGAATCTATACATGAATGTTGAATTTGTTCTTAGATTATCCACTGTGTGTATACGTAGCTGTGCTTGTCAGTTAGCTAATTATGAATGTGGTGTGGTGGTAATATAGAGGACCATTTTGGCCATCGCGAATTTATGTGATCTTTCGAGAGACCTATCATCCTTTATAGGAATTTATGACGCTAGTATACAACATATTTATACGCTTGCGTTTCTCATCAGCGACGATACAACTCACGTTTGGCTTCGTCGTATATTCGAATTTAAATGCGATTTGCCGCCTCCCGAAACGTTCGTTCCAACGACAATAAATTCTTTGTAAGCTAGCAGCGAATATTTCACAAGAAATGTGTCTTATTTACCCTCGAATACCCGTTATGTACAGGGTGACAATATCGCAAATATACAATTAGATAGATAGCACTTTATTTTCAACAGGTATAGATACACCTAATTACAGAAAATGTTCAAAAGTCTCAGACAAAAAATATACAAAATGAAATAATTACTTTAAATTTATCTACACAGAACCAAAAAGGTACGTAAATATAATGAAAAAAGTCATTGCGATGATGTATTTGGTCATTAATTTTCAACCGATGCTCGAATTCATCGATTCAATGTATTAATTCCATCACCAGGATTCCAAAACGAATTACATTCTACTAATGACTATAGCGTATGAGTAAATCAACATTTTCATCAATACAATCTCATGAGTACATGAATATTAATTATGATATTAATGTTTTCTCTACATCGAACAATCATTTGCAGTCATTATATTGACGAATTCAGGGCATTGATTCAATCACCACCTGGACATTGATTCAATCACCTGGACATTATTTTTTAACCATGCCTATGATGCTCTCTTAGCATCGATCAATCAACCCACCGCATTCATTCAATGTTAGAAGACATCAGTATGATCACCAACAAACATCAATCTGAAATAATGCTTTACAGGGTGATCTACTCAAAATTCAATCCCCTTTTTAGTTTTTGAAGATATGAAAAAATTAAACAGAAAAATTGGTTGAAAACTTGAATTTTAATTTCTAGTCAACGTGGTTTTTCAGTTTTTCCGAAATTGTCACTAATATTGGTTTTTCAAATAGATAATGCTATGCGAGATTATATGTGTATACATTTTGTAAGGTCGATAGTTTTTTTTTTCTGATTCCACAGATATCAACGAATTACATGTTTGTTGTCGACGATCAAAGTAGACTGAAATACTGCTTCTTGTATTTCTATTCCATATCAAATGAAGGCAGTTAGTTAATAATTTTCATGTTCCAAACAATCAAGAGTAACGATGGATGGGTATAATCAATTCATGATTTTCTTGGAAGTTTGAGGGCTGAGGCAGTTAGAGGCACAAACAAAATATAAACTAGTGATGTGTTTATGAAAGCTTAGTCGATTTGTCATTTTCTCGAACCAATTTCAACGGGAAGTTATGCCAACAACACAAATGAAAGATCCATTGAATTGAAAAAAGTTTATTCATGATTTTTTGAAAATTCACATGATGTATGTGTTTTACTATATATAATACCTGGTTCAAAGTTGAAAAAATATTTTTCTGATATATATCTGATTCCATCGAAAAATGTATACACTTCTTGAATTTTTGTGATGTCTTCGCCTATTGCGAAAACAAAGGGTTGAATGGCTGTCTTCTTCGAATTCAAAAAATGAATTCGCTTCTCAATTTCTTGGGGCGTTTTTGCAATGTATAAAAAAGATTGCTGAGAATCCCTTATAGTAAATTTTGTAGTTTGAGATTTCCCGGTAATATCTTTCTTCACGACTTTGTTGGTTGGCACGAAATAACCATGCAGTGCCCACAATACTGCCGTATCTCGCCCATCTAGAATAATCATTATACATGTATTACGGTCGAGAATAAATAATGTGGAATTTCATGAATTTGAGAACTACTCTTGTTTTCAAAAAATAACTACTAACTAATAGCTACTGTGATGATCTTCATGTGAAATACTTATAACATGATTTAATGTCGAAAAAAGAGGTCGAGAAGGCGACCTCCTTTTTTTTTTGTATCGACAGGGTGAGTCAAACTGAACGCATTGGAGTTATATGTCCTCATATATATATGGTGATGATCATATTGAACCAATCTGTCACTGTACGGCCATATAAGTCCGAGTAAAAGTCCGATGCGTTCAGTTCGATTCACCCTGAATAGTTACCGAGTTACTTCATATAAACATCGAAATTTTCCCACTCTGTACAAAAATTCGACGTGGAACACTTTTCACTGAAATTTAAATACTTACTTTCCTAGATATTCTCAACTTTTAATCGTTCCAATAACACCTCAGTGGTTTTATCTTCGACATTGCCATTCAATAAAAAAGCAATTCTTGGTGCTTCTTTTCCCCAATTTTTAAGGAGACCATCACCGTGTTCATGTTTCATGGTGGAGTCCATATCAATCTAGAATATATTACAATTACATTATATTTATAATGAAGTGATGCAATCGAATTACCAGTCTGAATCCTGAAGGTTGTTTGTAGAAAGGCCATTTTTCTAAAATTGTGGAAGTAGATTCTAGGGTATTCATTTCATTTAATCTATATCTGCTGCTGAATTCGAAGACCGGTTTCACTGGTGGATTAGTTTCTAAGGGTTGCATATCAATGTGATTATCAGTAAGATCCTGTGAAAAACAAGGGCTTACTGAAAAACTGACTTGCGTAGGCGTGGATATGCTATTATTAGATGACACTTTATCAATATTAGAACTACTGCATTCTGAAAGTGGAATTTCACAAATTATTTCATCATTTATATGGTGGCGATTGACATGTCTTCTGAAACTATTCAAATTTTGAAAGGTCTGTGTGCAGTCACAACACCTAACCATTGAATTCGTACTCATATCATGATTATGTTTCAGATGTGTAATCAACAATTTCAAAACGTGAAATTTTCTTTTACACAGAAAACACTGCATTTTTAGAATAATATTATTTGAAGTCGAAAGTATTATGTGATATGTGTGGTTTTGGTGTTTCTACTCCGATCTCAGATCCAGATCAGAGTCACAAGTTCAGTATTGTCACTGCCTGCAATAAAAATAATTATTTTTCAAAATCGTTTCAGTCTAGACAATAAAGTAGGTAGGTATATCACGAAAAACGATGGATGAACGGTGTTTTCGCAGAAAATGTATTTGAAAAAGTCATCGACATATTTATTATTTTACAGAAAAGCTTTCAATCATCCGTTGCAAAAAGCTCACAAAACAGAAATAATACAAATAGAAATAATACTTACACGGGATACTGTATATTATACTAACCTTACAACTTCCTGAACAAGCACCTACCACAAGAACCGACTTCAAAACAAAACAAAAACTCTCCGTTTGGCAGTAAATATTCGTATGGAGAAATAGGAGGCAAATTGGCATATATTGACGTCGAAGCGGTGGGATCCAGGAAAAACGATAATTCCTAGCATCGTCTCAATGTTCTCAGACATTAACGCAATGACCAAATACATTAGGTGATGTACGCAGTGTATTGTTATGATAAACTTTAATCAACCAATGATTCTTATAACATTGTCTCAATGCTCTGAGACATTAACACAATCAACTAATGAATTATTCAATGTAAGCAGTGCATTATTATAATGAACTAGGTATTCTTATGCATTGGTTAATGTTTTCGAGCATTGAAAATGAAACAATTTTTGATCAACCTATGTGGCTTAAACCTTGACGTAATGTCTATTGATCATAACTTCATTAAAATAGGCATTATCGCAATGCGTCGTGATAATCAAAGGTACATAGTATTGATTATCATGTAGTCATTGATTCAATGTATTTCATACATTGTTGTAATGTAAATTCCATGATATTGATGACTTTTTTCATCAGTTTCATGATATAATTACATTATCATAATGTCCTAGAGTTCATTATATCAACCAAATTACTGATTGACTAATCACGGATTTTCATTAATTTTAATCAATTTTTGTCATTGTACCAATGAAAAATACATCATGGTAATGAATGCATGGTCAATCATCAGGAGTGATTGATATCAGGCACAAAATTTTTTTCTGTGTAAAGCAAGTAGACAACAAATAGAGAATACCATCATAAGGAAAAAGAGTTACAGTTGAATTGTCGTGAGAATATACTTCAAAATATGACATATGAAACTAAAATTAATATCGCACAAATCACAGATTGAATCAAAATAGTTACGAATTATTGACACAGGTGCTTTGAGATAGTTATTTGATCACAGTAAAATTACGTTTCACATATGGAATTTAGGCGAGAATGTTGGAAGTTAAACATTTGTGAAAGGGGGCACACGAAATATTATTTCCCGAAGATATTGTGACAAAAAGTTGTCAGTATTCAGAGATGTTAACATATTCAATAATACATATATAACAGTGGTGAATTGGATACCATATTCTAGTTCAGACCTCAATTAAGCGTTAAACAGTGTCATAACTGAATTTATATTCTTGAACTTACTCGTACTCCTTACAACAAATTCTAACATTTGCTAATAAGGTAGTCTGGTCTATGTGAGAAACGAAAGTTAATTCATAGTCAAAAGTGATACCAAGATCATTTCATTTACTCGACTAATCGGAGTAGGTTTTGTCAATATAGTGTAGAGAAACTCCACTGTGATCTTCCTCCTAGAAAATGGCAGGATATGACATTTCGAACGTATTCTAGAATACCAATCGAATATTAAGATGACCTCACTTTGTATTCGAATTCAAAAAACATGTTTTGGCATCATAACTCCTTGACTGAGTCATCGATGTAAAGCAAAAATAAACGAGGCCTTAGGAGCCTTGTGTCACTCTCGAGTTAGATTTGTTCGAAGAAAACTTGAAACCTTCATGTTTCACGTGATGCATTTTGTCAAAGAGATAACAAAACAAACGTAACAACTCAATTTTCTAGAAAAGCCATATATCAACTAGATAATAATATAGAAATCAATTTGATTAAACGCTTTTGCATATCCTTGTAAACTACGTCAACTTGTTGTCTCTATTCTAGGGTATCAGAAATATGATGCGAGAAGCGTGCAAGATTGGTCACACACGACTTCCTTCACACGAACCCAAGTTGTGTAAATGATATAAAATAAAATCAGTTGTATCTATCAAATATGTCCTTTTTTATTCACTTCTAGTTACATTTTATTGAAATATGTACGGAGTGTTTCGGAATTTGGAGCAATGAGAGGTTCGAGAAAATTGAGTAGATATATTTGAAACTCTGTCGAAACTGTCATTCTTGTAGAACGCCTCCATCAACTCTACTCCATCCACAATTCACAAAAAATCCTACATAGAATATGAAGAGAATATAACGTGATTCAAAATATGTAAATGTTCGTTGCCTGTTTTTTCTTAATTTCCTGCAATCACACTAAGTTTTCTGAATTGAGTTTCAGACAGGAACTCACGGCTGCACCAACTATTGAAGCATTATTATTTTTTATTGAATATATCTCGTAAAAAACTAAAAAAGACAGTAATACCCATATGAATTTATTGAGGAAAATAAACCTTCCCTCTACCTCATTCAAACCAATAAAGTTATTTCATTATTTCTCCACGTATTAAATTCAATCCACGTTGTACAACACGAATTCGTTTAGGGTAAGTTGACTCGAGCTTTGAGTGAGTATTTATTTTCTTTACTATCACAAGAATTCTCCAGCTACATGTATTCAAATTCACAAACTATTTAGTTTTCCTTGTACATGGGAAATTCTCAAGGAAATTCCTGATTAAGACGGAGGAGGAGCGACAATTTCCTCAAGATTCTTCGCGGGTACACAGAATGTCGACTCGTGAGTGCTGAATGCAAATGAAGTGACTTTGACTTGAAATTTCCGGTAATATAATCCGTGAAAGTAGGAAATGTTATGTGAAATTAAAATTAGAATTTTGGCATGAACACAAATGAATGGCACCATCAAACGAAAAATATTTAGTATTTAATAACTACTGTCTATTTATTCAAGTAAGAATATTATGACAGCTCGCCATAACGTGCTTTATTGCTACTTGTCTGTTTTTAAATGATACTCCAAATTAGAAAGCCAAGTTGAGTAAATTTAATTCATCCAAATGGTTTTGAAAAATGTTTATGGAGAACAAATAGAGATATCTACTCGAAAATTTGGTAGCAGCTACAGCTCAATGTGACCTATTTTCCTGATTTCCTGAGATATTCAGTGATTAGCTATATACTTCTTAGTTCGCACTAATATAATCAAATTCTTCGGAATTATCTTCGTCCAATAAATAGAGTTCATTTACACAGTGCAACACGAAAAAAAATAACCATATTCGGACACCACTACGTGATAAAAGACAAAAAAAAGACCCGTGTCCCCCAATTTTTCCCAAAGTCATGCACTTTTTTTTATGGGCTGCCAAAGATTTGGGGCCTCGGTATCATTTTCGCAAAAAAGTGATCATTGGTCAGGTTTTGCAACAAAAATTTTACAAAATAATTTTCATCTCGGAAATCGTCACAGATAGGTATAAGGAATTATGTGGGAAAGTTGTGAGGAATCTCATGGGGATTCCAAAAATGATAAAATATACGAGGTGTTTCATTTGAGTAGCTACTACTTTCTTATACAAGCGACAACACTGTATTGATGAAAATATTTCAGACGGATAGAGCAATTTTGATTATTCACGCTCACAAATTTTCGAAATGATCTGTCTTTCTGTTCTCCAGATACGTCTAATGATCCATCCACTGTGAAACACTATGTATGTTCGCAATTTTTGTTCTTTATGACAAGATCTATAATTTTGCCTCAGAGAGTAAATCGAAATTTTTAACGGTTTGCAAGATATGAGCCTGAGAAAATGATCACTTTTTTGCGAAAATGATACCGAGGCCCCAAATCTTTGGCGGCCCATAAAAAAAAGTGCATGACTTTGGGAAAGAAAAATTATTGAATGAGGAATTTTTTATCGGAACGTTAATGTTCGATAATAATCTCAATTTGATGAAATGTCATTCAATATCAAAGATGAAGGCAAGATTTGACTCCAACAGATTGCAAGTTTGAATTATTTGTGATTTATTCCTAATATCGTTGAGTATGGAAATTATTCATCTGGAAACATTACCTTAAATCTCAACCGAGCGGGAATGTGACTAAACATTGAACAACACAAACTATGCCATTATCTCCATCTGCTGAATCGAATTATGTTCTCCAAGTTTACAAAATGTGGCGAGTTTGAAAGCTCCGTCGCATTTTCGAGATTAAATATTCAACACTGAGAATCCATTTCCAAGAGTTTTAAGTCAAAGGCACCGCACCAGAAACTGATGAGTTGAAGGAGGATTTTTGAGGATATTAATATGCTTAGAAAAGTGTGAATAGAGGGGTTAAGGAAATGAAAGAAATTTTCTATAACTGACCCGGTTGAATGAAAATGTCGAGCCGCACAATGTTTCTTTTTATTTCATTAGTTGAGTCAGCATTTCCAGCTTTCAAATTTATCCACCATTGTGAATGCATTGAAATTTTCCAGTTATTTATTGATTGCCATTTCTCGAATTCTACAAGATATCAAAGAGAGAATCCCATCGATATAATTTCTCCCTCGAAAATGAATCGTTCTTTCAACGCACAATAAACGAATATATACCGCTTTTATTATCGTTTTTAGATTGCATTTGACCAATATATTTCTCTTCTATATGTCATATCGATAACGACTTCGATATAACGATCCGGTGATCAAAATCAAACAATGCTTTAAGCCGTCTCGACATCATTATACGTACAGGGTGTTCTAATATTCGTTCGACAATGCTGAATGAAGTATCTTGTTTATGAAAACTTAATGATTTTTTTCTGCTCCGTAGGTGATATGATTTTGACAAACTCCAACTTTATTGCCTTCGAATAATTCTTCGTGAACTCACATAATGAAAAACGCTCGGAGGTATACTTGCGGATTCTCTTATTCTGGTTCCTCGTGGAATTGCTAGAAAATCAGATTTCCGAGACGATGAATTCGGAAGCTCCAGGGATTTTAAAGTCTACTCTGTCGTTCGTGTACCTGTTTTCAAGGTTTTTGATATTTATCAGCCCATTTTTTGGTTTAGATGCGTTCCAAAAACATTGTGGGGTTGTAGTGAATTCTTCACCTATAGACAATCAAATTGCGATTTTATTTGGGTGAAATGGCTAGCGGTTTTCCAAACTCGAATAAAAAGTGAAAAATTTAATTTGAGTTTTTATACTTCATCTTCGGGTTGGTTCGGGTCGATATGTTGAATTCAACAATGCATCCGATGAACTAGGAATATTTATGTCAGGTACTCAACATACAAAATAGTTGGTTTTTCGATCTATTCGCCATTCTAATAGCGCGGAAGTGTGCGGACCAGAATTTTTACAAAAAAGTGGAGGCGCTGGGCATCCATCTCGGTACCTCTCGCATGCTAGAGGAGCGCTCTACCATCTTAGCTACGCCCCCTGATGGAAATTTTATAGGAATTCTTATCTGCTGAACTGGTTATTTCAACTTCGATATCAACAACTTGATAATGAAAATATGAACAGTGAATGGTCCCAGCAAAGTCAAGAAAACTTTCGATTTCATTCTACATGGGTGTGTCCATCGTACCGTTCTCATGGTATTATGCAGTATCCACGTACTGGTCAGTCATGATACGAATAACGAAAGTAGTTCACTTATCGAATCGATAATTGAATTGCCTTTTGTCAAGGGGGCGTAGCTCAGATGGTAGAGCGCTCGCTTAGCATGCGAGAGGTACCGGGATCGATGCCCGGCGCCTCCAATTTTTTATGAACTTCCCATTGAAGTCACTAAAAAATCTGAAGACTCATCGATTTAATGTTTCACACATCATCTACAATTAGTTATGATACCTACAAATAACAAATAAATCTGCCTGGTCTTGGAACAGGCCTAGGCAGAAAAGAGCGCATCATCATCAAGGATCCTCTCAAAGGAGGAAAAATTATTTTGAGATTTTCTGATGCACAGGATTGTTCTTGCCTCAATGATAACATTGATCAAATTTCATACAAATAAACTCAATAACAATGATCAAACATCTACATACACGAATTAACTTTCGAATTGTCACGTTAATTCTTGATGATTTTATCGAAATGTTCATTGGATCATGTATCGATTTCGCTCGATTACTGCGTTAATACCACCATAGGAACTACGATCATGTATATTTGATATTTTCATTAAAATTTTGACACACGTAATAATTCTGTTATTGAATTTTCGGTCGTTACCATTACAAATTGCGAGAATAAAAAAGAGAAACAGTCGGTATTGTCATTCAAAATTGATACAACAGAACATTAATGTTAATGAACCACAACATTTACTGCTAATAACAGCAACACTCATTATGTTAATGGGCGAGAGGTTGGGAAAAGGTCAGTTTTTGTTGCAGACGAAATTATGGTTTTTGAAAGAACAATTTCGCACTTGTTCTCAATTCAATAATTGGTGGAAACATTCCATCACCTAGAATTGACGAAATATTATATCAACTAGGATATGCTTGTTATTCTACAATCTTAGATTCATCGAGCGGCTATCATCAAATAAAAATGAAAGAAACATATTGTCGAAAAACAGTGTTCTCATTTCAGGATGGATATTTTGAATTCCTCGGAATAGTATTCGAAATCAAAATGGTTCTGCTTGCTTTCAGAGTTTAATGTCCATAGTTTTCTGTAACATTTTCTGTTGATCCCAAAGACATTAATCACACTCAGAAATTTAATTTGAACGACAGACGCTCAAAATCTTCACATAATGAGAGTGCAACTGAATGAGACATCTTGATGTCGCTTCACAAACTTAAGGGAGCCCTATCTTGATCTAATTATATTTAGCGCTCACTATCGCATTAGAATTCAAATGGATATGCTAGAGGGATACTAATACGTGTCCATTTGGGATAAGTGCCTGTCGTATCTTTTACTAACTATATTCAACACGAAAGTAGTGTATTGGATTGCTTCTCTTGAACTTTTTTCTGATAAAGTTCGCGATAATTGAAATGGTATTTTACTGAGTTAAGGGGGTATTCTGGTCTAGAAAATTGAAAAAATCAATATTTTTTTCTTGTATATTTTCAAAACTTAGACTTTCAAAAATATGCTCTCGAAAGGATTTTTCAAAATTCGAATTATTTTGAGAGATACAGTGGATTTTGTGACGAGGCACTTAAACCGGCCGAGCGGAGTGACCACACAATGAATGGCAGATGTTTTCCAAACATTTTTTTGTATCCGACTTGAGCTCGTAGTATACCCTTTTAATTGAGTTTTTATATATACCTGACTACCAGTACGTACCCAATATACCTGGAACTGTTCAGTTTAGTCTCGATCTTGGATCTAGCTAAGTAGACACGAAACTGGAAATCTTTCTCAAACTTCAAACGCGTTTTTCTCAAAACTACTTTTGCTGAGGTGGTTGACACAATATCTTAAGTTCTATCTGACCGATTCCTTTGAAATTTTGTGAGAATCTTCTTCATACATCTCTTTATCGCAGGAACTAAGGATTTTGAAAAATTTTAATTTGAAGTATTTTTAAAAAATTCCTAAAGGTCGAAAAACTGGTAAAAATGAATGTTTTTTTTAAGTAGACTTTACTGATTAAGAATTTTGTTTGTTTGTTCGATTTGGACAAGGACTGGAATCATGTCAACCAGGTAGCCCTGTTTGATTGGCAGCCCCCACTTCATCGGCCTGTCATTTGACGAATTTTTGACATTTCTTTCTTCTGATTTTTTTTGTAGATACATAAAGGATCAATAAACATTATATAAAATATTTATAGTGAAAATGTTTTTATTTTTTTTATATCCTAGTTTGAAAACTACCCAAAAAGTAGGGCTCTAGACCAGAATACCCCCTTAATGCTTTTCGAAAAAGAAAACATTATTGCTTCTAGAGTTACAAAAATGAACATCCTGAACAAATTGTGCGAATGTTGTGCTGTTGATACAATATTATTTTCGAGAACTTGAAAAGTTGAAGACTAGTTTTTTATCTTGAGATAACTTGATATCTTGAAAACTAAGAATTCCAATTTAAAAAATCAGCTTGTATATATCAATATAAAAATGAGAGTACGTCTGGGTTTAGGTTGTGTAAGGTACTAGGAACAAAACGCATCAAGAGTGGCAACCACGGTCTCATTACAGGTCTGGAAACTGGTAGGGTGGTTACCTAACATTGAGGAAAATTTGGGGGCTCTCTTGTTTCGCCTTATTTTTGTGTGTGTCAGTCAATCACGAATCAAATCTAATAGATAGCTGTGTGAAAATACGAATGTTTCTTGATTTATTCGAGAGAATTCATCATTAAAATCTTACTAACCGCTTCTTTCGTTCACAATTACGATACGAACTGTCAAAGATTAATCTTACCACAGAACATTCACGCTCCTAGCGAATGAACATGGCGATTTTCTTTCGAAAATAGTGGTATTCCCCACCACTCACATGTTCCCTAGTTCTCAGACCGTATGTAAGACCAAGACCGTGATAGCAACATATATTCGAAATTTTGGCGGTTCTCGGAAACCGAAACTCTGGAAAATGCGGATAGAAATTTTGGTGAATTCCCAGTTTCAAATCTTGGTGGATTCAGAAATTAGAAAATTGATGGATAAGGGGAATGTGGCGTGGAATCTTGATCAAACTATCATTTGAGATCGTTTGCTGTTGATGAGCAATATATTAAAGAAAATATTAAATGATATATGGATCAAAATAGATTAACACTTCCAAAAAAATTGGAGGCGCCGGGCATCGATCCCGGTACCTCTCGCATGCTAAGCGAGCGCTCTACCATCTGAGCTACGCCCCCTTGACAAAGTTGAAGGCAAATCGATTCGATAAGTGAACTACTTTCGTTATTCGTATCAAGACTGACCAGTACGTGGATACTGCTGAATACCATAAGAACGGTTCGATGGACACACCCATAAAATGAAGTCGAAAGTTTCTTTGACATTGCTCGGACTATTCACTGTCCTAGTTTCCATTATCAAGTTGTTGATATCGAAGTTGAAATAACCAGTTCAGCAGGTAAGAATTCTTGAAAAATTTCCATCAGGGGGCGTAGCTCAGATGGTAGAGCGCTCGCTTAGCATGCGAGAGGTACCGGGATCGATGCCCGGCGCCTCCACTTTTTTGTAAAAATTCTGGTCCGCACACTCCCACGCTATTGGAATGGCGACTAGATCGAAAAACCAACTATTTTGTATGTTGAGTACCTGACATAAATATTCCTAGTTCATCGGATGCATTGTTGAATTCAACATATCGACCCAAACCAACCCGAAGATGAAGTATAAAAACTCAAATAAAAGTTTTCACTTTTTATTCGAGAGGTACCGGGATGAATACCCGGCGTCTCCATAATATTTTTTTTTCAATTTTGTCTCTTTTCAAAAAGACCGCCGTAGCGTGGGTCCTATACTGAAGGTCATCGTTGTTTTTGCATTGATGTGCCGCTTTGTCACATTATTTCTGATATTGAAAAATGTCACTCACGGTTTATAGACAGGTCCTACCAACGAGAATAAGTTAGTTTAAGATTGCAGCGCGTTGGCTGTTATACAGTATCGGATATAATTCATCTTGGGTATCGTGATTTAATGAGCTTGCTGATTTTTTTTCTCGAATCAATAAGCTCTGTAGTTTGTTTGAGGTAGTCTTTCAAAATGTTGAAGGAAATCAAGGAAATGTGAATAAAATTGCATCTTTTTATTTTTATTATATCATAATATAATATAATAGCGCTCCTTGATACTCTTATACAGTAATGTCTATCTCAACATATATTATTTCTACCCACGAATAGTCAGTCACCATTCACAGGCTATTCGTTTTTTTTAATGCCACTATGGAGATCTCGCTTATTTCAAGAGATGAGAAGTTGGTTGAATTGAAAATATCTTGCGTATTTTTGCGCAGAAAAATAATCTGATGAGTAATTAAGAATATCTCTGATAGATATGGCAAAGAAACAAAATTCTTGATTTTCGTTTTTTCTTTAATCAAGTAATCGTACTGGACATTATCAATTAAATCTTCATTCATGCAGTTTCTTATGTAGTTTTCGATTATGACATCGTGTTTCTAGTGATTCCCAAGATAGCGCAGAAATATCTGTCAACTTTCTTATGAATGCCATCTGGAATTTTAGTAATTTCAGATATCGTTTTTAATTCCCTTACTGTATCTACTGTATCACACATGTTGATTCAAATCACGATTTTGTCGCGAATATAATTTTTTTCACAAGGTGTACTTGAAAAAAAAACACATCATCACATATTCTCAATTACTTTACAGATTATTATTCAGCACAGAAATGCGCAACTTTGTCCCAATTTAACCAACTTTGTATCTTTCAAGTTAAGCGAGATTCCCATATTGACACTCAAAAAATGGACAGTGTGTCTAATAATATTAACGAAATCATTCAATTAGGACGATATTAGTTTCGATAAATTTCATCTTCGACTCTACTATAATTACACACTCTGATGCAATTCATCCTAAACCGTATATCTTGTCTAACTCAAATGTGTCCCTAAATGGTAAACGGGAATGTTATGTTCACATCGCTTTCCAAGCTCCTCCATATGCTGACGATGTTCATGTGTTATTGACAAGATTGTCGCTATTGGGTTGGGATATTACCGTTAGCTATTTATACGTTATGCTGGTAATACGATTAGCTTTCTCATAGAAAATGAAATGAAACCTAGATTAAAACCCGCAAGTAGATAGAAAACATCAGGGTTCACTGAAATCTCTTATTGAATCATGTTATGTATTGCATTTCTTTTATGCTCCCAGTTTGGCATCAGGGTATATCATAAAAGCAGTCCCAAAATTTTTTCAACTGAACAGTTTTCCACTCGCGAATCACACGAAATACACTTTTCGGAATGATTATACAACCAGAAGTGAAATTTGGAAACTGCAGTTTCTATGAATGCAAATTAAAGGTTGTGAATTCTTTTACTAGTAATGATAAATGACAAAATCGGCAAAGATTATGTCAGAAAGCCAATTGGTATAATTGAATAGGTTTTTAAGATACTTTTTGAAAGAGATTTGCCGCAGGGTTGTATTTAAAATTATTGGTCACAATAGCCTTGTGACGTCTTCTTTGTCGCTTTTTTCATCTATCATTACTAGTAGGGAAATTCACAATCTGTAATATTCATTTTTCAAAATTTCACTTGTTTATGTATAATGGTTCCAAAGTTAAGAGGTGGAGGTAGGGACTTTTGAGAAGCACTGTATGAGTATACAGTGAGCACGTCAAATACATTTGAAAATAACGCATTTTTTTGTGTATAGTTGTACTATTTTTTTTGTGTTGCATAACCACATGTTCGAGGAGTAAACGATATTCCATTTAATCAAGTTAATAATAATGACCGAAAACCTCTTGGGCCACCCTGTATATGAATGGAAATAAGGGCCGATTTCGTACTTGAAAAGCACTTTTCAAGTTCTAAAGGACGCTGTATGATGTCACTTATATTTGAAAACGAATACAACTAGTCAACAAACCTCTAATATTATTCGTAATCTCGCACTTGATATTTTTGCATTTATCTACGTCTTGAACAATAAGTAGCTCTCCCTGCTTGATGAAATTAGAGGAACGTTTGGAACGTTTCTTACCGGTTTTTTCCTTTAAAGAAACACGGTGTATTTAGAGGACACTTTAACAAACAATTAGATTGTAAAAAAGTATTGTTCAGTGTCATATTATGAAATTGAGCCTCAACACCTCTATTCGTGTTATGATCGATCAAATATAATTATTATTTATTGAGAATACTGTGAAAAACAATGGAAGTTGGTATTATTAGTGTGATTTCAGGAGGCAAATTTTTATATATGATTCGATCTAACTCGCTCGAAATTGCTCAAATATATTCAGGATTAATTAGTTTCAGAGCTATCGGTATGTTCATCAACGTTATGACATTCCCTTGGATTCACCTAGGGAGTATTTGAATAATTCGCAATATAGGCGTTCTGATTAGTTATCACCCTAACGTTGATCACTGAAACAATGAAATCTTCTATATGAAATGATATTGCTCACTACTTAGACGAACTTGCTGCCAAATAATCGATTATTTTTTCGTGATCTGATACACGGAAACTAGTTGCATAGTATTTTTAGAATGTTCTAGCCGAGTATGAGCAAATGAGAAATGAAATAAATTGAGAGTGCAGCAATGAACTCATATATTTCATTCAAGTCGTAACAAATGTGTGATTTCATTGGTGCGTTTCATTTCATGTGGTCTTGATATTGATGAAAAGATTATCTTTGTCTTTCTCATATAAAACCAAAAGACTAAGTAGCTAGTAAACAAACAAATCAATATCATTATTGATATTGATAAAAAACCGAATGATCTACGAAAATTACCTCTCCAAGTTCATTTATATTCCAAAGCGAATATATTCTAAATGGTTAGGTAAATCGAAAATCACCAGTGAAATTTTTCGTAGAGTTCAATTCACTATAGAAACAATATTATCAATAATTAATTTGTACCAAGTTATAAAATCCAAAACAAAAAATGTTTTTTTTTTCAATTCTTCAATCTTCGACCTTTAATATCTTATGAATGTGTATATTTATTGAAAGAAACTATGGGTACTAGAGGTTATTGTATTTCGATTCAACTCAAATTACCTTGATCCTGAGTGAGGTAGAGCCCTTTGAAGAAGATGTCGTTTTACCAGTTTTCTTTATTCAAAAATGCCGTTTTGACATAACCTACAACTACTGATGATGAAAGTCGTAAGTATGAAGTTGTTGCAAGTGGAGTTTTCAAATAATAGCATTTTTGTATGTATCAAAAAAACTCGTATAGGTAACGATGTATTCTTTTAGGGACTGTAGCTCACTTACGAACTCTTTTCAGATTGGGTTAATTTGAAATAAATCGACATAACCTCCAGTACCTGTTGTTTCCGTTAAGCAGAAGAGTTTCTGGACACTTTGACTAAATTGAAAATACAAATCTACTCTGAAGAAATACTGATCAACTGGTTATCGTGTCAGATGAAAAAATGATCGAAATATCTGGTTTGCAAACGAAAATTCGAAGTCACCGGTTGATTGAACGAATGAACCCGTCGACTACACACTGGTTTCTGTGGGACTAGATGAATTTGCTGTTGGTTACTATTCTCATTATCTCCAAAGATAGTTCGGTTTTGATCATTAATCGCGTGGTGGAGAGTTAGTTGATTCGTGTCGAATTGGAATTCGATCGGTGACCGATAAACCGTTGAGATTAAACATCGAATTCGGACAGATTGGTTAGATATTGCCAATGATAAAATAAAAAGATAATTGATGATGAATCAAAATAACACATGAATATTGTTATTGTTAAAGAGTATATATATCATTATTTTTTATAGTTATTTATGTATCAAGGAAATTATATGTAAGTGCTCATTAGAGCTCATCAATTTCCGTAGATAATTTTATTTCTGACCGATTTCAATAAAATATTCACAGATGCTCCTGAACACGAATATGGTGATTAAAATTTTCAAAAAAATATCATATCCAATCGTCCCAAATATGCGATTTCATTGGTGCACGAATATAAACACCTAATGATAAAATCCTAACATACTTTTTTAGGAATTTTTGTAAATCGATAACGGTAAGACCCAACAATTTGATGATTTATATTATACCCACGTTATTAGTAGGACATATTTTGAATAGAATAAGATATTGTTCATATGTCCTGAAATCAATCTCCACAAGAAATATCATGATGGAAAGCTGTCAAAATAGTCATTTTCATAATTTAATATTTTATATTTTCTTTAGTATTATGTTAAATGCATGTAAAATTGTCGAAAATTTTGCATGAAAATTTATTGCTTAGAAACAGCTTGAATGCATTCTTATTGTGATTTACCCTCAAAAAGTGCTCGGGTACTTTTTGGGAGTTATACAATCTATAATGTCCCAAGGGAGTTATGACCATTTTTATTGAAAGCGTAACTCTGACGATATAAGCTCAATTATTTGTATCTTTTCAGTTCATCTTCGAAGCGAGGTTTTACGTTTAATCATATTTATTCTTCATCTTTTAGTTTCATTTTTTGTTGGCGATGGATGAGATTCGAACCGACGCTCGAACTAAAACTTGCGCTTCAAATCGCTCGGCCAATGGTCCAGCTTCAAATGACGGAATATTCTGACATGAATGACTATTAATACTAAAGAAAATTCGTATGTGAATAACGGATTGTAAGGATGTGGGAGAATTATTGAACATTTGTCATGACTCCTTGAAACGTCACCGATAAGACCATATTTGTACGAAACGATTAGGCTAGTCTCAGATAAGTGACAAGAAAATACATGTTTGAAATGATGGTAATTGGATCAAGGTGATTGATTGACACTTGTGATGGAAAACTCTTCGATTCGTTCATAATATGATGTTACTCGCTGTCAGTACAAAGGAAAGTTAAATACATACACTGTGTCCGTAAAGTATGGAACAAATTCATTTTTAGCTAAACAGGTCATTTTAAGAAATAATCCTGAAACACGTCAATTTTTGATTTTAATTTACCGTATTTTAAAATAATAATGTAATATACAGGGTGAATTACGTTCGAGTAATGACGTCACCGTCGTTTTTTTTTTTTCAATGGAACACCCCCATTTTGTCTCAATATTCGGATTACTCTAGCTGAGCTGATTCCAAAAATGTATCACATGTTGATTCCAATGTTGATTTCATATTCTGTCTGCTAGACCACAAGTACCAAACATCTTTAGAAACAGCTCATTTTTATTACTCTAAACAAGTAGCAAACTACGGGGTGTTACATTTAAACCAATTGCCGCTAGATAATAAGTATTTTTGATAATATTGTTAATTTACCTAATAAAGAATGTTACGCGTTACTTTATGAGCACACACAGAAAAAAATTTTGTGCCTGATATCAATCACTCCTGATGATTGACCATGCATTCATTACCATGATGTATTTTTCATTGGTACAATGACAAAAATTGATTAAAATTAATGAAAATCCGTGATTAGTCAATCAGTAATTTGGTTGATATAATGAACTCTAGGACATTATGATAATGTAATTATATCATGAAACTGATGAAAAAAGTCATCAATATCATGGAATTTACATTACAACAATGTATGAAATACATTGAATCAATGACTACATGATAATCAATACTATGTACCTTTGATTATCACGACGCATTGCGATAATGCCTATTTTAATGAAGTTATGATCAATAGACATTACGTCAAGGTTTAAGCCACATAGGTTGATCAAAAATTGTTTCATTTTCAATGCTCGAAAACATTAACCAATGCATAAGAATACCTAGTTCATTATAATAATGCACTGCTTACATTGAATAATTCATTAGTTGATTGTGTTAATGTCTCAGAGCATTGAGACAATGTTATAAGAATCATTGGTTGATTAAAGTTTATCATAACAATACACTGCGTACATCACCTAATGTATTTGGTCATTGCGTTAATGTCTGAGAACATTGAGACGATGCTAGGAATTATCGTTTTTCCTGGATCCCACCGCTTCGACGTCAATATATGCCAATTTGCCTCCTTTTTCTCCATACGAATATTTACTGCCAAACGGAGAGTTTTTGTTTTGTTTTGAAGTCGGTTCTTGTGGTAGGTGCTTGTTCAGGAAGTTGTAAGGTTAGTATAATATACAGTATCCCGTGTAAGTATTATTTCTATTTGTATTATTTCTGTTTTGTGAGCTTTTTGCAACGGATGATTGAAAGCTTTTCTGTAAAATAATAAATATGTCGATGACTTTTTCAAATACATTTTCTGCGAAAATACCGTTCATCCATCGTTTTTCGTGATATACCTACCTACTTTATTGTCTAGACTGAAACGATTTTGAAAAATAATTATTTTTATTGCAGGCAGTGACAATACTGAACTTGTGACTCTGATCTGGATCTGAGATCGGAGTAGAAACACCAAAACCACACATATCACATAATACTTTCGACTTCAAATAATATTATTCTAAAAATGCAGTGTTTTCTGTGTAAAAGAAAATTTCACGTTTTGAAATTGTTGATTACACATCTGAAACATAATCATGATATGAGTACGAATTCAATGGTTAGGTGTTGTGACTGCACACAGACCTTTCAAAATTTGAATAGTTTCAGAAGACATGTCAATCGCCACCATATAAATGATGAAATAATTTGTGAAATTCCACTTTCAGAATGCAGTAGTTCTAATATTGATAAAGTGTCATCTAATAATAGCATATCCACGCCTACGCAAGTCAGTTTTTCAGTAAGCCCTTCTTTTTCACAGGATCTTACTGATAATCACATTGATATGCAACCCTTAGAAACTAATCCACCAGTGAAACCGGTATTCGAATTCAGCAGCAGATATAGATTAAATGAAATAAATACCCTAGAATCTACTTCCACAATTTTAGAAAAATGGCCTTTCTACAAACAACCTTCAGGATTCAGACTGGTAATTCGATTGCATCACTTCATTATAAATATAATGTAATTGTAATATATTCTAGATTGATATGGACTCCACCATGAAACATGAACACGGTGATGGTCTCCTTAAAAATTGGGAAAAAGAAGCACCAAGAATTGCTTTTTTATTGAATGGCAATGTCGAAGATAAAACCACTGAGGTGTTATTGGAACGATTAAAAGTTGAGAATATCTAGGAAAGTAAGTATTTAAATTTCAGTGAAAAGTGTTCCACGTCGAATTATTGTACAGAGTGGGAAAATTTCGATGTTTATATGAAGTAACTCGGTAACTATTCAGGGTGAATCGAACTGAACGCATCGGACTTTTACTCGGACTTATATGGCCGTACAGTGACAGATTGGTTCAATATGATCATCACCATATATATATGAGGACATATAACTCCAATGCGTTCAGTTTGACTCACCCTGTCGATACAAAAAAAAAGGAGGTCGCCTTCTCGACCTCTTTTTTCGACATTAAATCATGTTATAAGTATTTCACATGAAGATCATCACAGTAGCTATTAGTTAGTAGTTATTTTTTGAAAACAAGAGTAGTTCTCAAATTCATGAAATTCCACATTATTTATTCTCGACCGTAATACATGTATAATGATTATTCTAGATGGGCGAGATACGGCAGTATTGTGGGCACTGCATGGTTATTTCGTGCCAACCAACAAAGTCGTGAAGAAAGATATTACCGGGAAATCTCAAACTACAAAATTTACTATAAGGGATTCTCAGCAATCTTTTTTATATATTGCAAAAACGCCCCAAGAAATTGAGAAGCGAATTCATTTTTTGAATTCGAAGAAGACAGCCATTCAACCCTTTGTTTTCGCAATAGGCGAAGACATCACAAAAATTCAAGAAGTGTATACATTTTTCGATGGAATCAGATATATATCAGAAGAATATTTTTTCAACTTTGAACCAGGTATTATATATAGTAAAACACATACATTATGTGAATTTTCAAAAAATCATGAATAAACTTTTTTCAATTCAATGGATCTTTCATTTGTGTTGTTGGCATAACTTCCCGTTGAAATTGGTTCGAGAAAATGACAAATCGACTAAACACATAAACACATCACTAGTTTATATTTTGTTTGTGCCTCTAACTGCCTCAGCCCTCAAACTTCCAAGAGAATCATGAATTGATTATACCCATCCATCGTTACTCTTGATTGTTTGGAACATGAAAATTATTAACTAACTGCCTTCATTTGATATGGAATAGAAATACAAGAAGCAGTATTTCAGTCTACTTTGATCGTCGACAACAAACATGTAATTCGTTGATATCTGTGGAATCAGAAAAAAAAAACTATCGACCTTACAAAATGTATACACATATAATCTCGCATAGCATTATCTATTTGAAAAACCAATATTAGTGACAATTTCGGAAAAACTGAAAAACCACGTTGACTAGAAATTAAAATTCAAGTTTTCAACCAATTTTTCTGTTTAATTTTTTCATATCTTCAAAAACTAAAAAGTTAAAAGGGGATTGAATTTTGAGTAGCTCACCCTGTAAAGCATTATTTCAGATTGATGTTTGTTGGTGATCATACTGATGTCTTCTAACATTGAATGAATGCGGTGGGTTGATTGATTGATGCTAAGAGAGCATCATAGGCATGGTTAAAAAATAATGTCCAGGTGATTGAATCAATGTCCAGGTGGTGATTGAATCAATGCCCTGAATTCGTCAATATAATGACTGCAAATGATTGTTCGATGTAGAGAAAACATTAATATCATAATTAATATTCATGTACTCATGAGATTGTATTGATGAAAATGTTGATTGACTCATACACTATAGTCATTAGTAGAATGTATTTCGTTTTGGAATCCTGGTGATGGAATTAATGTCTTTCAAGGATTGATATAATCACTTGAACATCAGGCAATCAACAACAATACATTGAATCGATGAATTCGAGCATCGGTTGAAAATTAATGACCAAATACATCATCGCAATGACTTTTTTCATTATATTTACGTACCTTTTTGGTTCTGTGCACACAAAACTATTGTATTTTTGTCCACCCTGTACCAATTGGATACTATATTGGATAAATACTATAATCAAAAATCGACGTGTTTCAGGATTGTTTTTTAAAATGACCTGTTTAGGTAAAAATGAATTTGTTCCATACTTTACGGACACAGTGTATATAAAAGTCAAGCTTATTTTCACAATCAAAATATTGGCATCGAGAACTAGACCTCAAGAATCACTCTGTATATGCTATCAGAAAAAGGATAAGTTGCCCAAGCTTAATTTTTGATTATCCTCGTTTCTCAATCTTCCGATGAAATATCGATAAGGTATGTGTAATATCTACGCATTTTTCCCATTTCGGCAATGCATTCCTTCCTGATTCGATTATTTTCAATTACACCATCCTCCGGGCACTACATTAATGGAATATTAAACTGCCGAAAACACCAGAATAACCGCATTACGGACGTCCATATCGAAATAATTCAGGAAGTCTGGGTCCAGCCAGCGAATAATTCTGTTTTTGGTGACTGAATTATTATTGTATCAGGCGTTCCTCGACATACAAGGAGTTCCTTCGTGTGTTTATACACGATCTATAAAAGGAGAACTAGGAGTAGTATGGTTCTGAAAATATTTTAGTTATTCGTCATTTCAGAAAGAACACCTTATATTTCATGTATTATACCCTATACCTAAAATTGACCGTTTCTAAGTTATTAAGATTTTTTTAAAAAAAGTTAGTGCAGATGCATCTCCGGAAACATAAAAATGCTATATGTTTGATGGGCTGCATATGTCAGTTTTTTTTCAGGAAAAACTTAATAACTCATATATGAAGAAACTCCCTATATGTAGCATCGGACGTGTTCAGGAAATCACCGTAGAGATATTTCTGAAATTCTGGTGGTGAAGGGACACAAACGCGTCTCCAATTCAACTAATTCTCGTTGTTATTGGCGCGAGGATCAGAATCATATTCGGATTCTCTCCTATTATTCACGCCTGAACTAATGACCTACGTATGAAATATTCTCGTGACCGTGAATCAGATGGAAGGTTTTGCTGGAATTTTGCCCGGAAGTCGAGTGGAGAATGAGATATTGGTATGCACATAGGGCAAGGACATGATGCAGTCAATGTCAAGAGGATGAAACGAGAGGTTGTCAGTAGCGTCTACTTTTTAATGTGAAGTAGTGTTATACAGTGTAATGCAAAATTAACACTGCCTTCAAATGTATATAAATACTTTGTTTTCAATAAAAATAATAGTATGAATAATAACAATAATCCGTTTTATTTCCTCTAAAAATATAATGATATTGAAGGTAAATGATGATCAAGGCATTAGATGAAGTTCAGCCAGAGAGCTAGTCTTACACTAAGAAACCTAATCCTAAATCTAAACTAAACTTAATTCCGCTAACTTTCACTCAAACCACGTTCATACATTTTTTTTAGCGACTGTATCCCCAATCTGGCAAATCTGTTTATCATTGTTCTTACGTGAACCACCAAAAAAAATACTCTGAAACCTCAAGATCGGGATATTCGATACCAACATCGATGGATCGTTTTGAAAAACATGTAGTTTTTTCTGAAAACGAACCTGACAATCGACATGGATCTTTGATATATTTCATATAAAACGCATTATTACTTCTAGACAAGACAAGAGTTTCATGAACCGTTTTATAATGCTTATAACCTAAATTGTATTTTATTTAGTTAATGCTATTTCAATGTATAGATTGTACGGTAATTATCAGATGAATTTATATGATAACGGGAATAAGATCGAGGTTAAGCTGTTTAATGCTAGAAACAAAGAAGCATCAAGAGTAGCAAATATATTTAAAAATTTTGGTGCGTGCTTATATTCGAAATTTTGGCGAATGGACGCATCCGAAACTCTGGTGGATGCGCTCATTGAAATTTTGGTGAAATTCCCATAAAAAATTTTGGTATATTCAGAATTTGTTAGATGGATATAATAGAGAAAATATAGAATGTCAATCAGACCAAAATGAATGAAAGTTTCTAAAAAACTTGGAGGCGCCGGGCATCGATCCCGGTACCTCTCGCATGCTAAGCGAGCGCTCTACCATCTGAGCTACGCCCCCTAATGATGAATTTCAAGATTTTTAACTTACTGAACTTGTTTTTGTACCTGTTATATCGATGATTCGATAATGAAAAAATGAACAGTGAATGGTCCCAGCAAAGTCAAGAAAACTTTCGATTTCATTCTACATGGGTGTGTCCATCGTAACGTTCTCATGGTATTTTGCAGTATCCACGTACTGGTCAGTCTTGATACGAATAACGAAAGTAGTTCACGTATCGAGTGGATAATTGAATTGTCTTCCATTTTGTCAAGGGGGCGTAGCTCAGATGGTAGAGCGCTCGCTTAGCATGCGAGAGGTACCGGGATCGATGCCCGGCGCCTCCAAAATCCTTTTGCTCGATTTTCGAAAAGACCAAGAAGATTTACTATTTCAACTTTGTTATACAACCTCCTATAACGAAATATCCAAACCAGTCAGAATTCCACATTCCACGGCCCTCACGCCATCTATACCGGGTGGCACATCTAACTTTCGGGATTTTATATTTGCACCCCGAGAGAAAACACAAAAAATTAACGAAACAAGAATTGTTTAGGTAATGAACCATTGAATTTTACGTACAGAAAAGTGCAGGCTAATCACATAATTTCTGAAACAAATAATGTCGCCCATGGTGGACAGTTTCTAGCAACGGGGATAAGTTGAGTATTGAAGCGCGTCGGCTATAATACAGTATAGAAAATAATTTATCCTGTGTGATTCAATAAGAGCTATTTCTATAATTTTGAAGAAACCTAATCCTAATACTAAACTCAAGTTAATTTCAATAACTGCACAAATTACATTCATGAATCTACTTCAGAGTTTTTTTCTTGGTTTCTTTTTACTGACTTAATTCCGAATCTAGTGGATCTGTTGATTATTATTTCAATGTGGACCTAAAAAAAGATTCTAGAATCGCAACATCGATGGCCCGTTTCAAAAGACATGTGTTATTTCTGAAGATGATCCCGACAACCACCAGATAGGAAATTGAATATTTGCTAGATTTTTCGAATAATTAACAAATTTTATTCAGTATTTCCTTACTCTACTTGCTTTGAGAAACATTAATGAAACATTTCGCGTAGCTTGATGCATAATTCATAAATTATGATTCAATTTCAGTGACCAACACACATGACCATATGAAATATGATGTCAACTAAATAATTCGGTCTTACCAAAGTAACTATCTCTTGGAGTTGGCCAGTTTCCGAACATCCTATTAGGGCATAGAGACTAGATAGATGCCCAAAAGCCTCTTATACCTCGTACAACTCTAATCTACGAGTGACAGGGATTCTAATTAACTACCAGAACATATCTGTGTTCATTAATAACTGGAATATCACCTAGTATGTCTCAATGTTTCGTCTCAGATTATTTTGGAGAAGTTACACGCTCCTTGATTTTTGTGAAAAGAACAATGGTTTTCAAATTGTCACCCTTGAAATGTTGAAAAATTCAGTAGAAAATATCAATGAATAGTGCACTACACAATCGACTGATTTATGTAGCATGATATGATGTCAATATAACAGATATTCTATCGTGTTACTAAGGAGTTTGTTGGAGTGTTGTAACTGTTCATTATGAGTTATAGTCTTTCCAATAACAATTGCAGAACACAGTTATGCGAGGAGTATTCAATATTTAATATACGCCATATATAAACGCATGGCACTCACGCTAAATTAAGAAACAAAAATAATGATTAGTACGCGTACGAAGTCAAAGAAGCCGTCAGGGTCAACGTGGACTCGAGTTATATGTGTCAACATCCCTTTCGACCAATGAAAACAGTGAATCAGGCAAGCATTGGCACTTGATTGGTCGAAGGGTTATGGACACTCGGAAGCTATAAATCATCTTTTTTACTTAACAGACAGCCCTCGCGAAGTTCAGTCTGGATATCAGTGGTGTAGTGTGGTGTGTTGAATTAAGAAATTTTATTGAATAAATCGAAATATGGCGTTTTGGAGACCGTGAGCGAATGGAAATAATTGAGTGCTAAACAACGGCGTAATAATGATCCGATTGCCTTTTTAGTAAAACTTTCTCGCTCATGATGTTAAACGTATTTATAAAAATAATAAATTCATAAAATAAGGTATCCCCGCCTATGGCAGATCAAACAAAATTGTCGGCAAGGGTTCGGAATGAGTTTTTATAGTCTGCAATTGTTATTGGAAAGACACAGTATTTTTCAAATTAGAACAAGTGCTCAGAATCCGGGCGTCAGAGACCATCAGAAACTATCACGGATTTTAAGTAGGAACAACCTTAATGGCCACCAGCATGGCCAGTGCTACTGAAAACAATCATTGGTGTAACATCACTCAGACAAAAAAAATGCTTTTATTTCTCTTATTTCACTGAAGGGGTACAAAAGATGCACTGCTGCCCTATTGCAATGACAGCCTTGAAAGATATTCATAAAGGTTACTAGTTTTTGAGGTTTTTACGTTTTTCAGCTTTAAATCAGATTCCCCTAGGTGCGTCACTCTCCTGTAGTTTTGTTTCACAAAATTGCACAAAATGTGTTGGATAGTCTCAGGCTCTAAGCCGTACAATCTACAAGTTTGGTCATCTTGGTAGAGACTTGCTATTAATCTTTGCTCTGCAGCTCTCCTCATTAAATTTTTTGTACATTGAAGAATTGCTAAATTTCTTCTGGAACAGTGAAGTGTGTTCATTAAGCAGATATGAGGAGTGGTTTCCTTCAAAAGGTGCAATCAATTCTCTCACCAGATCCTTGCTCAGTCTCTGATCCGTCTGTATAGCTTGCACTTCTCTAGTGAATTCTTCGTGCCACTCCCTTCGATCCGGGATCAACACCTCGAAGGGTTTTTCGAAGATGTATTTAGGTTGTTGTCCCGTCGAATTCTACTGATAAATCTTGACGACTATTCTTTGATATTACAGGCAGATTAGCCTGTGTTTGCACTTCAACAGGATGTTATATGTATCTTGATTTTCAATATTATCAATCCATAACCAGAACCATATAGATACGAACTTTTCACTTCCGAACTTTCAAATTTGTTTATGTCCTATAGCTCCCTCAGCATTGGTTGAAATAACAATCGAGGTTTAAATCTTATCGTCTCTTGTTCTAATGAAGCCTTCTGCTCGTAAATCATATTTCCGCGAACATAAATCTTTCCTGAAGCGATAAATCAGGTTGCAGCGGTTTCAATTGTTAATTAATCGTGGCCGAGAGGAATTCGCCGTTATTGAATTGTGATGCTCGTCGTTTGATAACACGAACGAGTACGGAGAATTTCGAATGGAGAGTTTAAGCCAGCAGGTATTTGACGTTACGCAAAAAACATTTGATTCGGACCAATTCATGGAAACTTTTGCGAATTCGAATATGTTGAAACAAAAAATGCAAATCATCTATATTCATTTATAAGCCATTTGACATATTTGAAATTAGTCCTGAAGTCCTAGTCTTCAAGGATCACCCTGTATAATGAAGAGCCAACTGGTCTAGCTTGAAAGAAAATGTCACTTTTTTCATAAACAAATATTCAAAATTCACATTTCGTCCAACTTCGACTGATTGTACTGAGAAAAAAAAAGTACTATGCCAATTTGGCAAGTGAGATTGAAAGTTGTCACATTCAATGAGGATTCTGAAATGGTATAATACTTGCTGAAATATTTTTTGCATATTCTTTTCTAATATCTGCATGTGAATAATCTTATGATCACATAGCTCTCCATATTATACCACGAATATTTTGTAAACCCAGTATTCATTCTTCTTCTTGAAACAATGGAAACATGAGTGTATAGAAAATGTGTAATGTAAATCACGTTTTCGCTGGAAAATTCTCGTGATATGTTTGGATTTCGAAAAGCTTCTGGCACTTGATCGAACGGTATAGGGTTTCAAGATTCTCAAGTTAGCATTCTCCTTGTTTCGAAAGAATCGACAACGATTTTTCAATACATACTCGAAATAGGAACTTTTCATACGACATAATGCAAGTAGAGGTTACATTTTTCATTGGCATTTTCCATTTGGTATTCTCAATAACATGCTAAACCATATTCATTCAACTTCCAATATTTAATCCCATACTAACATATACCTGGAATATTTTTCGTCCATAAATATGCAATGGGGGAATACAGATATTGAAATATTGGGACGCTTCATTTGAATATCATCCGAAAATGTGCCATCTGGATATCAATATTGATATAATATTTGCTCCAGAAATGAAGTCGAAACTTCGAATGATATTTTATTGAGCTGAAATCATCACTCACTTCATTTCTAATCATTCCATTGAAGCTGCTCGAAATTTGTTATCAAACATTCACAAGACAAATTATTATCGTATTTTCAATGATATGGAAGACGAAATTTTTGTCATTCTACATTGAATATATTTAGACTTTTCTGACGAATTCACGAAATGAACAAGATGCATGCACTCATAGTCTTCCATTATGAGCTCCATCTGGAATAACAAAACCCTCTAGCTCATCCAACAATGCCCACTCGAAGAAATCCTCAGATAAAACATTAGTTACCTTTATTTGATTAGCAATTCCCACCGTATCTCAGATCGAGCCTGATGAAATATAATTTGCAATTCCAATTTCCGTTTTCCGTAATAGATTCCATTCGAACACCCTAAATACGTGTTCCATTTGTGATGCAGACCAGAGAATGTGGATGGAACAAGGAAATTCAAAATCAAGCCCTTAACAATGGTCTGATAACTATGATAGCGATAGCCCTCGATCTTAAATTATTGATATTGTACATAACTATTCATGTAATGCTTGGAGATAATTTGATTTATATTTCGTCCTCTTGATAGACACTTGAGGCTGCACATCGACAACATACGTGAACATATTTTATGTAGTTGAGCATGCGCAGTTCCGATTTTCTTCATGGTACGAGATACGTCCGACGTTTATGGTAGGGGAGCCCACGATGCTAAATGGGGATTTACTCGAGCGTCGTAGAGACCTATTGGGATGCAAAGCTTAGATGATAAGAAGAAAAAAATGCTATATGATATATACCTTTACATCGGTGGGGGAAGCGGCTATAGATTTTTGAATATGTAAAAAAAACTGTTGCATGGACATTCTCGAGCGCGTCAGATATTGATAGCATCGATACCCTGTGTATTTTTAATAATGTACGTATGTTAATCTGATCGTTTGCATGATGCGGGTGGTTGTATTCAAGGGTTGAAAATGTAAAAAAAATAAAATTAATCGAGCGCGTCAGATTTTCTGAGGGAGTGTTAAGTGCACCAAAAAAAAAGCTCTCATTCATTAATCTGACGATTTCGATGGGACGCAAACTCGTGGCCATTTTCATAACGTGCAAAAAAAATTCGCCATTTTGAAATACTCGAGCGCGTCAGATTAAGATATATATGGTTCATCTTTATGTTCTAAACGTACTGTCTCATAATCTGACGATTATCTAGAGGGATTCGCCTAATCTGACAAAAAGAAATTGAAAAACGTTTCACCTTAAAGGCCATCCCTGCAACTTCCCGCTAATTCCATTCCTGGGCGCTTAAAATTGTACTTATGATATTTTTGAGCTCAAAATATAATTTATGTGATATTTTCAGCTCGCTGAGTTCAAAGAAATAATATTTCTGTGCATTTAAGCTCTCCCTGCTCGAAAGTCTGATAGAAGTTTCATAGAACACTATTTTTGGAATTTTGAAACCGCTTTAACCTTTGAATGGATCAAGCAATTTTCACGCGGTTGGTTTCGCAATTTTAATTGATAGAACCACAAATTTCGGAGTAATCCCGAAAAAACACTTTTTTGAGTTTCTTTCGTTCACGATATCTCTCGAACGAATCAACCGATTTTGACCAGCTTGGTGGCGATCAATGTGGTTTTTCAAGCTCAAAGATGGATTAGTTTTTGGAGTTAATCGATACAGCCGGTTAAAAGTTATTAAAAAAAAAAAAACACTTTCAAAAATTTTTTTTTCTTGAGATTTTTAAAAATTTCTCAAAATCTATCGGCCCGAATTCACAGGAAATCTAATTTTGAGGAAAATCTTTAGAACGCCGTTTAGTAAATTCCGATCGGTTTAGTCGTTCAAAAGTTATAAGCGAAGTTACACACACACACATACAACATAGGAATAGAAGCGCGGAGAAGGAAATGTAGGCATCACGCAGCTGCGCGCATTTAACTTTATCGACGAATTTTTGTTATTTCGGCTTGCGGAAATTGTCAGATTATATATTTTTCATTATTCTTGAATTATTTCCTTCGAAATAAAAAAAAAATAGCTACGCTCGAGAATGTCGAGATGACGATTTTTTTTTGCAACTTTGTTGCCCTCCCCTTCTTTTACGTCACTCTCAAATTGTCAGATTAGTGGAATATACACTTTTTGGGATGTAATTAACCCACCCTACCTTAATCTGACGCGCTCGAGAATTTCTGATGGTCAATTTTTTTTTACTAATCTGATCCTGTATCCTTCACGGGCGGCCTTATATATGGGTCTCATGTTTTGTGGAGGTACTTATCCGGGTACAAGGTATCCCCCTGTATATTAATCTGACGCGCTTCAGTAAATCCCGAAATCCCCGCTTGGGCTCCCCTACTATTATATAAGATTTTATAGGGACACTCAAAATGCGGTAATATCGATCCGATTGGAAATGAACATAGCTGACTTGGAATTTCAGAAGCAAATAATAATGACGACATAATCTAATTGGAAACAAATTCTGATATCTGATCTAAGATTGCGAATACTGATATTATACAAGATTCAAAATTGTAAAAAGACGTGTTTTATTATTTACTAGTGGGTTTAGTGAGGAACATTTCAAGTGTCCGTGAAATAATAGGTTTGTTCCAACACGTCTTAAAACCGTCACGTTATCGTCACGCTCATGCGCAATTGATTTAATCTGTTCCAACCGAGAAGTGATCGTAATCTGACCATCATCTTTTTGTTCCAACCAAACTCGTGACCATCCTCAGCATGGTTTCAGGACGGTAATTTCGGTACATGCTCAAAATTGAAAACTGTTTCGAATCATGAGTATTGACATGCGCATTAAGAAACTCTTCTCCAAAAGAATAGGTTAGCTAACCTAGCTTTTTGTTTGGGTATTTATTCACTTTCATTTGTGTTAATGATAATTTCTTCCGTTCGAATCAAATAAGAAAAAATAAGTATGAGTGACGATATATAGAGATACTGATTGTTTATACGAAATAAGTGAAGACGATTTGGATTTTCAGTACAATGAAACGAGGGCCAAAAATCGTTGAATGTTCCATCATCATGTTATTTAAATTATTGTAACAAAAAATTATTCTTGAACAAAAGAATAATAAACTCCATCTTGTGTAGAACGTGGGTAGCCAAAAACCGTCAATAAAACCGATCCAACCCTCGAATGTTTTTATACCGTCACGAAACTATTCAATGTTCGCGCATGCGAACTAAACGAAACCGAAACGGTCACAAAACAGTTTCAAAACCATACAGAAATGTTTGTTGGAACAAACCTATTATCGTTCACTACTTAAACAAATCAAGGAACATCTGCGGCGCATCACAAAGTGGGCGTGTCTTTCTCGTCTGTAGGGTGAACAATTTCATTCATATCTGTTCTATCAATTTGTATTATATTTCGCAGTGCTCGTTTATTAAGTTTTCGAAAAATACATTCTCCACGCGATGAGCTATTGTTTTCTGTTATTGTTTACATTCCAAACGTTCGACATTCAATGCTGTGATTGGCTGTAACGTCAGGTGCAGATGCTTTATTGAGGTAGACGATTTTATATCCACTGAGAAAGTGGGAAACATCCTCATTCGAATAACTACATATAATAATAATAATAATAATAATAATAATAATATTTATTTGCATTACAAAAATAACATTTACAACAAGGTTGAATACAATCATGCAAAATGGAGCTGAAAACAATTTGGAAAAGTTCTAGTTCAGCCCCAAAATAAGAAAACTTATATTCTAAATTGTTCGTTAACTCATAAACGGAATAACTAACAAAATAACTGCTGAGCGTGAAAAGAGTCACACATATGTAGCCAAAATATTTTCTCTGATTTTCTTTTTAAATGCCATTGTCTTCATTTGCTTGAGTGGAGTTTGGACTTCATTAAACATTTTGTAAATATTGTACGAGAAGCTTCTTTGAAATATGGTGGTTCTATAAGGTGGAGGAGTGATGCGACCCATATGCCGTAAATTCAGATTATGAACATCAGTCCTATATGTTATTTTATTGTAAAGGTATGGAGGACTCTCTTTATGAATTATTGAGTGTGACAGAACTAGAAAATGGAGTTTCCGCCGATCTTGCGTTTTCAACCACTTTGAAGGTTTCAACATGTGCGATACTGGATCATATTTGCGGATACCATAGATGAATCTGAGACAGGATTTCTGCACTTTCTCCACACGATTAATATCCCTTCTAAGCAGACAAGGGCCGTATAGTGTATCGCAAAAATTAAAATGACTCAAGACCAGCGTATCACTCAACATCCTTTTGGTTGTAGTTGAAAGCAAGTGTCTATAAGGATAAAGCATTTTCAGGGAACAATATGCTTTTTGGATACAAGTACTAATATGCTTTTCGAAACGAAGATCTGTGTCCAGACAAAAGACAATTTTTCACCTTGGATATGTATATCCATAACAGATTTGATGTGTTGTTTGTTCTCTCCAAAAATCATGACATTTGATTTAATGGCATTGATTTTTAAGTAATGCAATGTAGAAAGCCTTACTAGCTGATCCAAGTCTTCTGTAATTGCTTGTTGCGCCAAAAACCAATCATCAGGAACGAATGTGTGATACAGCTGTGTATCATCAGCATAAAAGTGAGATTTGCAAGTTTTTATACTAGATAGAAAGTTACTAGTGTATATACTGAACAGCAATGGGCCTAGGAACACCACTAGTCACAACTTCCCTTGTAGATTGTCCGACAGTTGTTTCCACGAATTGGCACCTATTTTGTAAATAATTAGCCATGAGTTGGATTGCATTGGCCGAAAAGCCTACAAAATGAAGAATGGAAAGCAAAACCTGGTGGTTTATAGTATCGAACGCCTTAGAGTAATCTAAAAGTATCAGCACTGTTGTTTTTCCTGCATCTGTAGCCCTTAAGATATCATCGACAATATTAAGTAAAGCTGTCGTACAACTGAATCCTGATCTGAACCCTGATTGTAATATGGAATATTTTTCCAGATGAAGTCTTATCTGATTGTTCATTATTTTCTCGATTACTTTCGACATACATGCCAATATACTAACTGGTCGGAGATCATTGTAACTTAATACTTCACTTTTTTTGGGCAACGCCATTATTCTTGAAACTTTCCAGATATCGGGGAATACATTTTCTAGCAGGCAAGTGTTTACAATATTAGTATGGGATTTGTGTACCGAACTTTTGAGAAATTATTATTTCTAATGAAAAAATCGAATCGATTTCTCATGTTCATGTTATAAAGATTATACGAAATTCATTAAACTTTTCTTCTTGCGATAGTTCCGTCAGAATAGATTCTCAAAGTTAGGGAGCGTTTAGAAAACACGCGGAGAAAGCACAGCGTCGATACGTCATAAGTGATTCCGTACATATAAGCGTTGGACTTGCCGCCAGCTACAAGCGACAGAATGATATTTTCCAGCATTGCTACGCGTTATTCGTCATATTTTTTCACATCGTCAACAGACCGGAAAAATGAGGACAATTCATAGTTTCACATATATTTTCACTCGTAACTGAATCTATAACAACCATTAAATATGGGATTTAATTTCAGTACATACTTGCACAATACTCGTATAAATTTCGAGGATGAAACTGGATGAAGAAGTCCCAAAAGTGGTAAAACTGACAACTCTGGCAGACGCCGAGTATTAGCACAGCTAACAAAACGAGGATCGTTGGTTTTGAAGTCTCGCTGAATATAGTGGTTTTAAAGCTTGAAGTTTTTTCGATTATTACATTTTTTCCAGAGACATTTCATACACACTATTCCTTATTATATTTGATCTTGAAGCAGGTTTGAATCATATACATGATTTTCTGATCACGCCAATTGTTGAATCGTATATCGTTTGTTAAACATCTTGTTATTGTCGATCGTCATGTGTCGTCTTCGAACGTCATGCGTCGTCGTAAGTCATTGTCACCATTTTGTAAGCAACATGGAAGCTTTAGCATATTCTGCAATTCAATTACGATTCGATGTCGAATCCGGAGGATAATCGTTTGATATGAAGTCGATTGTTTCATGGAACGCTGTTTGGCTTGATTTCTCTTTGAAGTTAATTCCTCATTTCTATACCAGTTATATACCTACGCATGTTTGTTTTCTCGTTAGTAAAGCTCTGTTGCCTCTATAAACAAACGCGAATATTTCATCGGAGCAAATTTATAGTTAATTCCCTTAATCTGTAGTAAGTTGAAACGGTCGTATGTTGGGTTTCGGAATTCAGTGCTAATCTGTATTTGAATAGCCTCGTCTGAAAATCTTGATTGGAAGCTATTCAACGGTTGAAGCCGATGTGGGAATTTGAAATTTTTTAAAGTAGGATTAATGAAATGTTTCAATGGTGATTTTCATAAATATTCATCTCGATTTGATAACTGTGAGATACAATTTTTATCTACATAATCCTAGATGTATCTTATGATTCATTGATCAGAGCAGATTTTTTTACAAAAAATCATCTGAAAAGTGTCTCATTTTCCAAAAGTACTCAAACGCTTTTGTAGCTGAAACCCTATTTGAAGTAATCGATGAAACCTTTGAAAATATACATCACGTGACCTCTTTTCTCAAATCAAATTTTGAAAGTTGTTCATCCAAGTTACCTGTACTTCTGGGATGTAAAAGTTTCACATCACCCTGTATGTATATTTATATTCATTATTGACAGCCAAAATGTAATGTTTCGCATTTTTCTCATTTGTTTCGTTTTCGCATTCCAGGTATTACAAAATCCGAACATGCTCTAAAATTTCATAAACATTATGTTGATAACTTTGCTCTAGATCGGGAGTGAGCAACCTTTTTCATAAAAGAGCAATTTAACTCTCAACAATTTTTGGCGGGCGGCATATAAAGTAACACTTTTCTCCAATTTACAAAACTTCATTTATAATAGATACATATTAGACTAGAAAAAGTATGAAATGAAGAAGTAAACAATTCATGTACAATTTTTTATGCAAAATGAAAATAAACAAGAAAAGAACAGAAAAACGAATTCACTCGAAATTTTTAATCAGAAATTTAGCACTGTTCCTAGATACAACGTGACGTGCATCACTCAGTCTTTTGACGGTGGTCGGTGGTCATTTTTGATTAATTTCATTATTTTTTGTCAAAAACGGAAAATTCTCAGGACTTCATACAATTTATAAAAATATTCTTAAAAGCAACGTCGTACGGAAAATCTCTCAACGCTGTTCTGTAGGAATTGAAAAATGGCAATGAGAAAGAGTCTTTAGTTTTCTCATATCTGTCCAACTAATGTCAGAAAAAAATTAAAGCGAAATCGGCAAATTTCGTTTTTTAGACTTTTCCGGAACTAATTTCAAAACATTCTAAACAGCATATTATTAGACTTGAAAATGCCTAACTCTTATGGTTTTTGAGATCCCCATGATAGACATCCTTATCTTGGACACAGTGTATATTGTGCCTATTTTTGAGAAGTAGTAGGTAACGTTTTCTTTTTCTGAATGTGAAAATTGACACACATTATTCTTCAACAGATGCTGTTTTCACAATTTCAATTTGCGCTCAAAGCCCTGAATTTTCGGTTGAAAATGCATGGCAGGTCGAGTGTTGCTCATTCCTGCTCTAGATCAATCACCTTCCTAGCTCTCTAAGTTATAGAACTTGAAACACCCGGTATAACACTAGATGAAAACAAATACAGATTTAATGAAGGAATATTTCATATCTTTTTTTCACCCTAAAAATTCCTCATGAAATTAATTCATTATGGAAATTGTGGTTCTCAGGCAGTCCAAGAATTTCTATCTCAACATACCTCACCTACTCTCAATTGAATATTGAATAGGGATTTAATAATAAAACTCGATTATAAATCATCTTTATGTAGAGGAGATGGAAGCGATATTAGATATGACTCTTTCATTTCCGTTCCCTCAGAAATCTCCGATTTGATATATTCTTGAACAATATTTCGCAATTTTAACAAGGTCATTTCAATTCTACAATATTGTCACGCACAGGGGGTGTTTTTGGGGGTCACCCCTGTCGCTTGGAACGTACTCAGGAAATACAGATTTAACTATTTTAATCACAGAGTGAAATACCAAAGAAACATATAATTTATTAACAATTTTGATGGTACATCCTTCAAGAAATATTAAATGATACAAGCAATAACAAATGAGAAAATACAATTGCTTACCCCTAATATACAATAATGCTGGAAACCCAGTCTTCAGGAGCAATGAGAGTAATCAAGAAGAATTGTAGCATAGGCGTCCGAACTAGGCCTTCGGACGCCTACCTACCCTTCTAGACTAACTCAGGACTCTCTGAAGACTAAGTCAAGAATCTCCTAAGACTATGTCTTCAATTACTTATATCCATTCTGATTGTTATGCGAACATGCCCTAGTGAGTTCAACGTGATTATTTTGTGTATTGTAACAATATGTGTGGTAATGAACTCGTGAACTTGAATTAACTCACATTCGGGTCATGTTGGTTCAAACGCACCTGAGGTCGAACATGGATTGGTTTATATATAGTGAGTGATTATAATTCTTGGACCATGCATTGTGGTGTTTGTGACATTTGCCTCCCCTTTGAAAACGCTGGCCCCCAGCGTTAATAGTTTTACAATATCTCGCAATGCCTAATTAATGATCATTTCCCTACATCCCTGGTACACACATTCTTCTTTTGACCCTGGTTGACCCCTGTTTCTCGGATAGGTTTCTGCTCCCTATGATGTGATGTCCTGTTACCTCATAGATGGCGGAAGTGGTGGATTGGTTTATGGGCTGTACTTGTTCTCTTCTATTTGAACTGCTAGTGCTCTGCGGCCGTAACAGTTAGGTTATTGGCTGCTGTCTCTGGTTCTATGCTCTGGTTGTTTGCTAGGTTAGGTCCGGCTTCTCCCTAGTCGGCGGAGTTCTTGTGCGAAGCGTCTAGTACCCTTGCTGCTCGGTTGGCGTATTGTGTCTCCACCATATGTCACGCACTGGATGTAAGGGCAACTTTCTGCTTCGAGTCTCTTTCCTCCGGACTCCCCCATTGTTTCAGCGGACACCTTCGTGGCCCTTGGTTCCTCTAAACGCTGTTCACCTTTTACGGCTTCTCGTGAAGAAAACAATCTGCCCAACGGTAGTTCTCCAACTACTACCGTGTGCCCTCAATCGCCAAATCGTCACCTACTTCCAGCCATCTTATCGGTAATTATCCTGGGTCTTCTTCTTGGGTCATTGCCATGTTTGTGCGTGTACCATTACATGAAAAAATAAGAGAGAGAAGAACAGCAACAATCAATATTTCAAAACAGATATTTTCCATATAAATGTCATGGTCTAATTCAACAAATAATTCCTTCCACTCTGAATTTCAATTCACACCTCATTTCTTTGTAATAATTCAACAAATTTTCAAAAAATAATTCCTTTCGCTTTGGATCCGAATTCACCCTATCTTTTGTAAATTACATATTTCCATTTGATCAAATTCTACCAGTTCAAGTCTTCAAATTCATCCAAAAAAATTTATTTAATTCAGGAACTCACTTTTTATTAACTAGAAAATCACACAATAACCAAATAGTCAGTCTCGTTTATGTATAAGTGAAATCAGGAATAAAATTATCTTCTAGCATCTCATATGCTTCCTACTTTCCTTAATTCATTCGAAAGTTTTCAAATAGTGCCTTACTTCATTGATTCAGTAAAAATTCTCACAAACTATCTCAGAACTTTGTTGCATTATATTACTTCAATATTAATACCACTCTATAGCACTACTCCATGCTATACTTTATTATAGGGGAAAGCGTTCACCAATTACTATTTTGGCATCCTCCACGCTCCCCTATCTGAACATTTACTATTTCTCAGTAAATCAACTCTTAATTATCAATAACCTTATTTGACCGAAGGGTAAGCGTTCACCAATCACTATTTTGGCATCTTCCACGCTCCCCTAGTCGAAAATCAACTTCAAGCTACCTCGGTATCGACAATATTTCATTTCATACAAACGTACATTCATCATTAAGTTTCTTGAAAAATTATTTTAATCATTAGTAAGGTACTATTTTTGACTCGTAAATAATAAAACTTGGTTATCAACTTTAAATATCATTTCATCATTTTTCCTATTTCACTTATTATTTTTTATTTCATTTGCATGAACAGAAATGTGAGCTCGTGAATTAATTTTGGACAACTTCCTAAAAAACTATATATCTGTTTCAACACCAGAAATATAATTTATATACTCGATGAAAATATTGAACTGGCAACTATTCATAAGAACATATAAAGGGTAAATTCCTACATGTAATACATTTATTCCCATTTTTCAGTTAAAACATTTTGACCATTGAAATAGACGTTTACCATGTAAAGAACAGTTGCATTATTGAATCTAATATTTTCGAAAAAAATATTGATATTATTTGATAGAAGAGTTGGATATTGTTGAATGTTTGTATCCTCATGACTATGTCTTTGTTTATCAATTTCATTTACTATTGTAGGTCAACCTACTAACAAGAATTTGCTATATCATCATGTTTCATCACCATGAAAATATGACCATATATACTTCTCACTATTCTGTTTGTTTTGTATGAATTCTGTTTCATTATTACTCGAATAAATTAAATGTTTGGAACATTTATTTTTTCACCAAAAAAGCGTTATTTATGAATTGATAAATATTACTGAATAATTTTTTGTACCATCAAAATCACATAAGCAAAAAATCTGATCTCAATGTCAAAAGAGTGAACAAAAATAAAAACATTGTCATCATCATAATTTCTTGAAAGTTAGGTTAATTATGAAGAATTAACCTACAGGATTGAGCTACGGCGCCTCCACCATATGTCACGCACAGGGGGTGTTTTTGGGGGTCACCCCTGTCGCTTGGAACGTACTCAGGAAATACAGATTTAACTATTTTAATCACAGAGTGAAATACCAAAGAAACATATAATTTATTAACAATTTTGATGGTACATCCTTCAAGAAATATTAAATGATACAAGCAATAACAAATGAGAAAATACAATTGCTTACCCCTAATATACAATAATGCTGGAAACCCAGTCTTCAGGAGCAATGAGAGTAATCAAGAAGAATTGTAGCATAGGCGTCCGAACTAGGCCTTCGGACGCCTACCTACCCTTCTAGACTAACTCAGGACTCTCTGAAGACTAAGTCAAGAATCTCCTAAGACTATGTCTTCAATTACTTATATCCATTCTGATTGTTATGCGAACATGCCCTAGTGAGTTCAACGTGATTATTTTGTGTATTGTAACAATATGTGTGGTAATGAACTCGTGAACTTGAATTAACTCACATTCGGGTCATGTTGGTTCAAACGCACCTGAGGTCGAACATGGATTGGTTTATATATAGTGAGTGATTATAATTCTTGGACCATGCATTGTGGTGTTTGTGACAATATTAAGAGGCGGTGTGGCGATGTCATAATCAGTAAAGAGTTCAGTATATTTTCATACTCACTTCAGTTTAGACATTTTGTGAATACATTTACTTTCAACCTCCAACGATGACAGATCTTATCAAGTATTCATATTCATTATGTTGTTAGCACAACTGAACTTTCACGTTCCACGAACCAACAGCAGACATGAAATGTACTTTTATCTAACGAAACCAAAAACAAACATACTCCCAAATTCCCACTATACTCAATATGCAAAAAAACAAATGAAGTCTGTATAAACATCGATATTTACAATGAACCAATAAGTTCCTTCAAAAACAAAGTTTAACAAATCTTGTATAACAATCAAATGCTTCCATATCCCCAATGAAAAACTCTGAGCATATTCTATCACTCCCACAGTTCTAATCTGTATACCTGCAGTTTTTCACCTTTAGATTCAGTTTATATACTTAGTTCAGGTATTTCTAAATGAAACTTGCCTCATACCTTCAACTGTTTTGTAATTGGGTTCTTCCTGTTTAGACAATAAATGTTTTTATTTCTGACAGTGACATTATAAGCTTATATCGTCATAGTTACGATATCTATAATGAGGGTCATAACTCCCTTGGGATATTAAGGTTCAAAAACTCCCTCTTAACTTTTACAGGTGAAAATGATACAAGAAATGCTTATAAACGTTTATATGTAATGAAAACTAAGACATATTTTCCTTATTCACGTCATTACAAATAATAAATGTACAATTTTCAAATGTACCCTGAAAATTACTTCCGCCGATATTTATATATTTTACATCTGTTCTGGAATGTTCTAGAACTGTCAGTCTTCTGTCACATCTTCTCATCTCTCTTCATCAGACTGCTCGCAGGATCTTCCATCTTTTTCTATTCTAGAATATTCGAGAGCTTCCAAACATGTGATACAGGGGGATTATTCAAGTTCTCCTGGATTCCATTACATTACATTTATTGCGTTCTAAATATGGACATATTGTTATGAAAATCGGTCAAAAATAAAATTATCTATGTACCACGGGGTATTAATTCCCTTAATACATAAATAACTATTTATTGTTAATCGATGTTTCACCTGATTAACGTCTATAAATATTCAATAAATAATCTCTTTGAAATATTTTCGATTCACTGTCACGATTTAACCAACATATTGAATAGGCTTTGATTTTTTCCCATTCCAAATGCTGATAACTTTTCAATTACAATTCTCAATTCATCAATGTATTTTCAAATCGTGGGAAACTGCAATCAAAAAGTAGAATGAAATTGTTATTTAAAACTCCAGGCATTAGGAAGGCAGGTAATTGTTATTCCTAGGTTGGTAGGACTGTCTATAACATTTGCCAAGCGTTTATTTGTTAAAAGGTTCAGGTGATCAAACTATGACCCGAAAAATGTTTATGAATGGTACAACGAGTTGCAAGACGCTCGAGAACGCGTTGAAGACGAACTGTACTCTGTTTTGGTGCTCAAACCATTGTCAGGAATGTTTTTTCTCTTAAATGCGTCTAGGTTTTGGTTTCTTCATCACGATAATGCACCATATCTGACTACATTGGTTCTTCGCGAAGTTTTTGCCAAATTTGCCGATTGAGGAGATAAAAATCGAATCGAAGGTCTTGAAGACTATTCCAATTGTTTCGCGTACTGGAAAAAGTGCTCTTTTATGGGACGGGAATTACTATCAAGGGGTTCAAATTAATTTGGAAGAACTAATACAGAATGTGAATTTTATAAATGAATTCACCATACTTTTTAGTCACAGTGATATATCAAAATGTTCAACTTTACAGCTACCCTATTATAAAATTTTAGTGCTAGTTACTTCCCCCTAGTTATCTACAAACTCCAACTAGTACCACAGTAGGAAATAATATAATTCAACCCTTTCTATCATTTGTCTTGGTAATATAGAACGAATAAAATTATATAATCCCGTCGTAGCGAACTGACAACCAATGTCTTCTTAGCACGACATGTTTCAAGATCAATGTCATGTTATATGGTACATTCAGCAGTTCCATTTATATTCACCCTCAACGTAACAAATCCAGTTGATGTTTGGATTAAATTTATGTAAATACGTTGATGACGTGCGCATGGAAGATCTAAAGAATTATAATTGTTTCAGGAATTTGCAACGCTTACCAAAGAACTGAATGCGGCCAGGGAACATCTTCTTGAACGAGAAGAAGAAATATCGGAACTTAAGGCAGAAAGAAATAACACCAGAGTAAGTATTGGTTCATTTTAGTTCATTTATTATTGATAAATCTGTGATGACTGCAATAGGATTGAATAAATTGAATTTGTGTTTGCGTCTGTCAAATTTCAGTCATTGAACTTTGTGCTATTTGCTACCTGGTGACGCTAGAGAATAATTAGAAATCTTGACATATGTAGCTCTTCTCCAATACATGCTTTTTGTATTGTGTCGATAAATATCGTGTATGGATAGAAGGAACCTCTGTGTACACTGATGTCACATATTTCTATAGTCAATCATCGTATAATTCTGATGTCTACTTTCGTGAGAAGTTATATATATATATATATATATATATATATATATAAAAAAATGTGAATGTTATTTTATTTGGCACTTCTCAAAAATTTTCTCAAAAGTACATCTACGAAATGCTACCCATTATGAGTAGAGTTTCACGTACCATTATATTTCCATGTTAAGTGCTTGATTGTACAGAAATTGTTGTTACAAAAACCAAAATGCCTTTGTTGTAGAATCGGGTTTTATTCTCAGTATAAATGATAATGTTGAATTCATGACAAGTGTTTCTCTTGAATGTTTTATCACCTTTATTAGTGAATCCTATGGTGGAAGTACATCTGATAAAACTGTCTTCCATCAAGGTAACTCAGTCATCAGTTCTCAAACTCCTCAAGATTTTTCCTAAAACAAAAAAAAAACTTTTGAAAAAACAAAGACCATTTTGGCGCTGCATTCTTATATTCATTTGTGAATACTCTGTCAACTTGACAACCAGAGTTGTGACAGTTTATCAGAGTATTAACATTTATCACATTTTCCAGCGATTATCTGAGAATACCATCCTGCACAAATAATGGAGATAAAATGCTTCTAGTTAAATCGGTTTCGAATTTTCATTTCTGATACAAACAGTCTTATTTTCCCAAATGTTTATTCTTTCCACGGCACACTCTGTAAAAATTCATTTTATTCGGTTTCTCTCTGGATTTCGCCGAATAAGCCGAGCGGAAATGTCTGTGATAGGTCAGTTCGTCTTGCCGGGTCTAAAACTTCCTAAATTTTCTTGTTTCCCAACTGGAAACGTATAAATTTCTCGTATTGTTTTCATTGTCTCTTCGTGTTCGTTCGGAAGCACGTAACGTAGATAATAGTAAAATGGGAACCATCCGGCAGTTTTGTTTTGTTTTGCCCGACAGATATAGTTTGTGTTTGGCTTTGCTGTGCCATGGCAAGCGTTCGTTTGTTTGTTTTTCGCAAAACAATTTCTCCACTTTTCTCGATCCAACTGAGAATTTGTATATTGATTTCGAAAATATAAAATATAAAGAAACTATTCATGATCCAATTCAAACTATTGCTCGTTCATGCGAATCTCGTTGCATTCGCTGAGGATAATTTCAATAATTCTAGAGATGATTGAAAACGATTTGGAATTTTGTAGGTGAATCAAATGATAAAAATTCGTAAATTTACAATGCAAATATCTCTGAAACGAAAAAATAAAAGGCGCGTACAAATGCTATACAGGTAGGGGGAACTACCATGTTTTGGTTAGGTATATGGTGGGTCATCCCCTGGGCCCGATGCACCACAACTCCAAACTAGCACCCCCCATTTTGTGATGCCTCAAATTGAAGATATTCTGGAATATAATTCACCTGCACAGACATTTCTCCTAAATTTTATACAGGGTCAAAAAAGGTACAACTTATATAAAATAAACTATGTTTTATAAAGTGTTATTTTATTTAATTAGATGCTCAGAATGCAATCTGATTTGAGCTAAACAAAAGTATAATATTGTCGCGCACATGGATGGATCTACCGGAAAACACCCCTTGTCGCTTGGGACGTAGCCATAAAATAGATAACACTCCTCCACTCTAGACAAATTAAACAATATAGGGTTTTATTATAACACATATATTATATTCAACCTTAACGAGGACAATAATACACAATCGAAAAAGAATATCTTTACAATGTTTTAACATAAAACAATACAGATGCTGGGGGCCATTTTCCTAGAGGACACCAAAGAACGGGAAGAAATACTCGCACGATACTCTAATGGAACTTCGCGACAAAACCGTACCACTTTGTTATCGATACCCTTACTTTCCCAACGTCTCACTCGGAACCCCCACGACTGACTTCAATCTCTATCATCGGTCCATTTTATCAACTCTCCTCACACCAAATCCATGATTCCAGATCAGCACCGTCAGCAAAATCGTATTTGTGATTTTCTGCTTGTAATAACACATTTTACATAATATATTTCGTACTGACCTAATTTCATCATGGACTTGTAAACAGAAGTGCTTTGTTTATAATAATAATGAAATCGAATTTGAAATATAATTATACTCGGTGTTTAACTGAATTGGATTTAAAAAAATGTATATATTGACAATATATTTTCAAACTTAATTCTCACATATTGAAACACTTCTCTTGGATTACAATCTGTAATAATCTGTTGCCAAAAATCATCGAGTAAAGCTATATGTGTTTTGAACACAGCAAAATGTGAGAAATGAGTTTGAGAATAGATTATACTGAACTATATGGGGTTGTTTGGGGAATAACCTGACATACACCAAAGAAATATTTGCAAATTTGACAAATTATCATTTGTCTTGCGCTGGTCGAATTATTATACACCGTATAATATTGTGATCAACTATTTACGTTATGAAAATTCGAAATTATATTCCAAAGAAATGAACTATACAGGCTGTCTGTTTTTTGAGTGCCACTATGAGGATCTCGCTTATCTAAGGTTGATATCAATACTGTAACTTTTTTAGTGTTTGTGAAAAAAATGTTCAACACATTTTATATACCCCCTTCAAGGAGCTGTATCTCAACATATGATATTCCAATGAAGTTTCTTTATATGAAAGATCATATCTCTTTTTCAATGAGAGATCACCCCTTCAAATGTTTTACACTTATTTAGTTACACCCAGTATTGGCAACGCTGCAACGAAATGCGAATAAAAGAATATTTATTAGTCAATGAATCAACAAATATGAATATAGAACATATATATTTTGGTAGTAACAGTTTCTTGTGTCATAGAAATTTCATCCCATCCAATTCAGAATTTTCAAGGATTCAAAAACTCATTGTTGTATATTCTTGTTATAATGACGATAATGAAACTCATGAAATTATAGATAGTGTTATTCATGTTGAACTCAAGTTCTTCCACGAATGAATAATTATAGACGTGCCAAACATTTTCAATGAAGCACTGTGTCACTGCTTCACATTGCATTCACAGGACCCGTTATGATGTAACGAGAGACACTACACTTTCCACATCAATTCTTTCGTGAGATTGTATCTCAGAAAGTACAGCGTCGATGTCGAATATTCCTCGACGTTTTGGTATCTCAATATCTTCCTGTGGTTCAAAATACCCATGTTTTCAAGAACATCCACGCTGCGACTAGATATCATGACACAAGTTTGCTGCTAGAAAATATCCTCATAATTCTTATATGCTTCAATGGTTTTGAAAAAATTCACAAAATGATTTCAATAGAATTATTTTCCGTTTTATTCTGATCACAGGTACATGGTCAAAAAAATTTGCTGGAGAAAATATTTTGAATAATTCAGTATTTATTCTGTAATGTTTTTATCTCCATAGTATGGCATCCCTACCACAAAAAAATTCAATGCTTTTCAACTTTAATGTCGAAAAAAAAATTTCACTTCCAAATGCCAAAACTGTCATAAACAAAAACAGAATTAGTATTGTAACGTTTCTATTTACTAAAACACTGGGTTCGATTTATATACACTTTTATTTCCACTGACACGATTTATTTACAACGCTCGATTATCAACTGATTCCCTGCGCCTCTGTCCGCGGAGCTTTATACCTGGACGCTTCTCCAGAAGTTTCCTGGCGGCACGCGAACATTTCAGACCTCGCGTCTCGAACGTTCATGATCCGCGTCACCTGGAGTGGGCGTGGCCAAGCCATAGGCGTATCATTTCGTTACACTGCTCCCTCCTTAGTTCTGATCGCCCCGATCAGAAATTCTCCATGTGGCAACCCCTGACGTCGGCTCTTGATGGCGAAAGCTACAGGTGTTTCCGGCCCTGCAGAACCCTCGGAGAAAGAAATAACAGTCGATCGTCTTTGAGGGACATACTCTTTTCGGGTTAAAGCAGCACACCGTGATCTGTATGCCTGTGTCTCGGAAAATGACTTCTATCATGCTCCTCACGATCTTCCAGTCCAGGTTTTCCAACCCATGGCCAATTTTAGGTAGAGCCAATTTCTTTATGTCATAATGGCAGACGACTTTCCTTAGGTCTACTAACGCGTACCATATATTCTCGTAGGTTGCTCTTTCTATCGATAATTTCTTAGTTATCAGGTAGAATAAGGATCGGCTGCCATCTTCTAGTCGTAGTGCTCTTCCTACTCTGGGCATTTGATCTCGCAATTCATCCAGGCGGCCGAACTTCTTGCGAAAGACTGTTGCAATTCCTTTGCTCATTCGGAGATCTTGAGCGACGCAGTGTGCAATGGAAACATCTTCTGGAACTGTGAAAAGATCTTGCTGGACCTCAACGGTCACGCCAAGCCTGATCTTCCCCCTGCTTGCGTAATCCGACATGAATTCGGTGTAACTCGGTTGGAAGTCGTCACCGTTTGGTACTTGTTGAAGAGTTCTTGCTTCTTCGACGTCGTTCGAGCCAGCATATGGTGCAAGACGATTTATGTGAACAACTTTCGGCTTCCCTCTTGGCAGCTTTCCGATTCGATAAATCAGGTCATTTATCCTCTTCTTGATCTCATACGGGCCTTCCCATTGTCTTTGGAGCTTAGGAGAAAAGCCTCGACGTCGTCGTGGATTATACAGCCAGACAAGATCACCTACTTCGAAGGTCCCCTTCGCGGAACGGGAATCATAGTGTTTCTTCATCCGATCACTGGCTATCTGCATATTCCGTCGGGCAAGGTCGTGGATGTCGTTCATCCTCAGCTTCAATTCGTCCGCATAGCCTTCACCGGCCACATTCTCTTCCGAGGGTTTACAGCCGAATTCTAGATCACATGGCAAACGGATTTCACGTCCAAACATCAAGCAGGCAGGGGTCTGGCCAGTAGTCTCGTTGGTAGCCGATCGGTAGGCCATCAAAAACAAAGGAATACACTGGTCCCAATCCCTCTGGTGTTCTGATACGACCTTGGAAAGATGTTTGCCCATGGTCCTATTCATCCTCTCAACCATTCCATCCGACTGAGGGTGCAAGGGTGTTGTTCTGGTCTTCTCAGCACCAATCATTTGACAGATTTTCTGAAAGAGAGCCGATTCAAAATTTCGTCCTTGGTCTGAGTGGATCTCCAAAGGAACACCAAATCGGCTGAAGAATTCTTTGACCAGAACATCGGCAACTGTGGAAGCCTCTTGATTAGGGATCGCATAAGCTTCAGTCCATTTCGTAAAATAGTCCATGGCCACTAGGATGTATTTATTTCCAGCATCTGTTACTGGAAATGGACCAGCAATGTCGATAGCTACTCTCTCCATTGGACTACCAACATTGTATTGTCTCATGGGCGCCCTCTTCTTACCAACTGGACCATTGCCCGTTGCACACAACTCGCATTTCCGGCACCATCTTCGCACGTCTTCTTTACAGTTCACCCAATAGAACCGCTCTCGAACCTTCTGTAAAGTCTTCGTAATTCCAAAGTGTCCTCCAGAAGCACCATCGTGTAACTGACGCAATACCTCCGACACTTTACTCCTAGCTACAACCAGTTGCAACCTGGACTCCGTACCATCTTCGTTTTCAAATTTTCTGTACAGAAGATTATCTTTCAGTACCAGACAATCCCATTGGCTCCAATACGATTTTACTTCTGGGCTACATGCGCTAATATCTTGCCAGGACGGTCTTTCCTCTTGAAGCTTCCAACCCAGAACAAGTTTCAGACACGGATCGTTCTCTTGAGCGACTCGTAATTGTTGAGGCTGCCAATTATCACTTTCGATGGTAGTTCTTCGAATATGGCAAAGTCGTTCATCTAGCTTCGAACAATGGCTGCAATTCTCACTGCATGGTCTTCTTGATAGGGCGTCAGCATTTTGATGGATTTTTCCTGCCCTGTGTTCGATGTCATAATCATATTCCTGCAGCCGCTCTATCCACCTTGCTACTTGACCCTCTGGATTACGGAATTGCAGAAGCCACTTCAAGGCTGCGTGGTCGGTTCGAAGAAGGAACTTTCGGCCATACAAATATTTGTGAAAATGTTCGCAGGCCTTCACTACGCCTAGGAGTTCTCGTCTGGTAACACAGTAGTTCCTCTCTGATTTAGACAAGGCTTTACTAAAGTAGGCAATTACTTTTTCTTGTCCCTCTTGAAGCTGAGAAAGGACAGCTCCTATAGCAGTATTGCTTGCATCCGTGTCCAAAACAAATTTTCCAGTCTCTCTGGGATAACTCAGTATCGGTGCATTGGTAAGAGCTCCTTGTAGCTGTTCAAAAGCTCTTTGACATTCTGTATCCCAAAAGTATTCTCTGCCCTCCTCCGTTAGCTTTGTTAAAGGTTTAGCGATGTGAGCAAATCCTTTGACGAAACGCCTGTAATACGTACACAGGCCAAGGAAACTTCTGATCTCATGTTTATCCTTGGGTACTGGCCATCCTCGAATTGCTTCTATTTTCTCGGGATCGGCTGTTACACCATCACTAGATACGATATGGCCCAAGTATCTAACTTCTCGCCGAAATATGTGACATTTCTTGGGGCTCAGTTTCAAGTTGGCTTCACGTAATCGTTGAAACACTTCCTTCAGATTCTTGGAATGGTCGTCGAATGATCTTCCAACTACGATTACGTCATCCAGGTACACCAAACATGTCTGCCATGTTAGCCCCCTCAAAACTGCCTCCATCAGCCTCTCAAATGTGGCAGGAGCATTGCATAGCCCAAAAGGCATGACCGTGAATTGCCAAAGACCCGATCCTATCGAGAATGCTGTTTTCTCCCGATCAGCAGGCTCCATTCCTACTTGCCAGTAGCCACTTTTCAAATCAAGGGTAGAGAACCAACGGGATCCGGAAAGAGTATCCAAAGTGTCATCAATTCTGGGTAAGGGATAACTGTCCTTTTTAGTAACTGCATTGAGTTGGCGATAGTCAATACAAAAACGTACGGAACCATCCTTCTTCTTCACAAGGACAACTGGCGAGGCCCACGGGCTATTCGATGGTTCTATAACACCTTGTTTGCCCATATCCTTGATAATTTCTTCCGCCTCCTCCCGCTTTGCCCACGGAAGTCTTCTCGGCTGCTGTCTTATTGGCTGAGCATCCCCAGTATTGATTTTATGGGTCACGACGCTGGTTCTTCCTTTGTCATTTTCATCGATGGCAAACACATCTTGGAATTCTTCAAGCATGGCTCTCACTCGACGGGTCTGTTCTCTGTCCAGATCTTGACAAGTATTAATGACGGTGTCTACAAGCTCCTTTGAGTTCTTAGATTTCGGTGGTTGGTCGGTTGTAGTCACACAGCGGATCGACGAAACAGGAACACACTGTCCTACCACAGTTCTTCGGCTCAGCCCGATGGGAGTTTCCTTCACATTCATAACTCTAACAGGAATTACATCTCCAACCCTCACTAGAGCTTTCGCAGTCAAGAACTCATTATTGCCCACTTCTTCGACCATCCTTAGACTTCCTTTCCTACAGTATCCCTCGAGACTGGTCATTAAAATTTTCTCACTATGGCCGGGTATAGTTACATCACTAGTAGTTAGTAGGCGGACTACATCTTCTTTGTCTTCATGAAAAGGGAGTTCCTCACCTTCGACCTTGAGAACTCCTCTGTGTACGTCCAATACGGCTCCAAGTTTCCTCAAAAGGTCCATACCCAAGATTAACTGGTCAGAAATCTCAGCGACCAGTATGTTGTGCTTGATAGTGGTCTTACCAATGGAGACAGGAACATTAACTTCGCCATAGACTTTTATCCTTTCACCATTCGCCGTTCTGAGGTGTGCTGTTGCTGGCGACATTCTGGAATGATCTCTCACTATTTCCGGTCGTGCAATAGTTCTTGTTGCACCAGTGTCTATCAAGAACAACTCATTCTCTCCGTCAATCCGACCATCAACATACAGGCTATGGGCTCCACCAGAAGATGTTACGTTGACGGTAACTACAGGTGCTTTAATTCTCAAGGTCGACGATCGCCCCCTCCTGTCGACCTGTTTTAGTTTTCCGACTGCTGTATGGGTTTCGCCACAATTCCGGCATCTGGAATCTCGTTTCTTGGGCATCGTCTCCTGGATAATTTTCCGAACCATATCTTCCAGATCATTTTCTTCATATTTCCCGCTAATGGTCCTAACTTGGTGACCTTTGGAAATATGATTGGCCGTTTCATGCTCCAAAGCAATAGCAAGTGCTTCATCCAATACTTTCGGTCTGGCCAATCGTAGAGCTTTCTGAATTTCGCTCTCTCTCAATCCATCGACAAATATGTCTACTGCTATTTCTTCCAAAATGTTATCTGACGCTTCAGGGTAGGCTAGACGCACCATTCGAGCAATGTCTGTTTCAAATTCCTGCAAGCTTTCACTTGCACGTTGGATTCGGCTGCGTAGTTGTGCTTTGTAAACCTGTTGCAGATGGGCATCTCCATAGCGTTTCTCAAGTCGGTTGAACAATGTTTGATAACATTTTTCTTGGCCTATAGGAATCGATCTTAAAATATCCGCAGCATCACCTCTTAGAGCCGCAGTCAAGGAAACAGCTTTTTCTTCTTGAGTCCATTTATTGGCCGTAGCGATGGCTTCAAATTGTCTGAGGTATACGGACCAAGATGACTTCCCATCAAACGGAGGCAATTTGAATCTCAAATGATGTTTTGCTTCTTCCCTTGTCCATTCCTCTTCAACTTCCTGACTGGTACTAACTGTGGTTTTATCCATAACAGTAGTTGGTACTTGTACTGCTGATCCACACTTAGTTATTAGACATTCCAGCTGCTTTATTTTCTCTTCTAGTCCGTCTACGTTTTTATGCATTTCGTCGAATGTTCTAGAAACTTCTTCAAATCGCTCGTCGTTCTTTTTCGAAATTTCATTAATCATATCAGAAACTTTCTCGAATTTCTTGTCCAGTTTCTCATCACTTTTTCTAGAAGTTTCTTCTATCTTTTTCATGATGACTTCGTCCGCCGACAGGAATTCAAACGTTTCTGGATCATCTCCATTGTCCGAAAGAACACCAATCAATCGTTCTTGTAGGATTTTTTTAGTTCCACTACTATCGGCATCACGTTCCTCCAATTGTTCACGCAATTGTTTCACTGAGAGGTCTTTCAACTTCATTTTAGTTTATTTACGATGCAAATCAGTACCGAAAACAAAAATTATCGCTCAGAACAATCGTTCAGAAATGCCCTGCTTCCGCTACAAAAGTTTGATGTCTTCCACTTTCCAAAAGTCTACACGTTTCTTTTTCCAAGTCCACACTGTATTTATTTTATAATTTTAATCCCACTCACTGACACCACTGTAACGTTTCTATTTACTAAAACACTGGGTTCGATTTATATACACTTTTATTTCCACTGACACGATTTATTTACAACGCTCGATTATCAACTGATTCCCTGCGCCTCTGTCCGCGGAGCTTTATACCTGGACGCTTCTCCAGAAGTTTCCTGGCGGCACGCGAACATTTCAGACCTCGCGTCTCGAACGTTCATGATCCGCGTCACCTGGAGTGGGCGTGGCCAAGCCATAGGCGTATCATTTCGTTACAGTATCATTGAATAGGTTTTTTCGATACCTTTTAAAAGAGGTGTCGCTTGCCGTAGGGTTACATTTAAAATGATTGGTCACAATGGCCTTGTGAAGTCATCTTTGACGATTTCGTCATCTATCATCCCTAGTAGGGCAGTTTACAACCATTAATATTCAGTTTCCAAATTTCACTTGTTTATGTATAATCGTTCCAAAGATAAGATGGGGGGAGAGGACTTTTGAAAAGCACTGTATATGAAGAGATTAAGTTTTCATGGTTCCTAAGATTTTATAAAATTCAGCATTTTATTTTCATCAGAATCAAGAGTAGGTTTTATGAGGAATGAATTTTAATGTATTTAATTTCTAAAGGGAGTTATAAAATGGAAGTTGCTTCATGGAATCAGTTTATTGAAGAAGATTTTGATGTAGTAAAAAATCTCTAGATGTAATATGGAATCTTTCTAATAAAAACTTTGCCTTATATAATGAGATCCAATTAATTTGGAAAGTTCTTACATCGTTCTTACATCGTTACAGCGAAAAAGATAACCACCGGTACAGGTTAGTCGAAATCAAGTGAAACAAAATTTGGTTTCTCGAGTAATCAGTTTTGTAGCAAAGTAGCAACAACTTTGTTATTTCAAATGGAACACCCAGTATTTTATTCTATTTTTCGTTTCTCTAATACTTTCCAATCATTTTCGTATAATACTTCCTTATACTTATCTCGAAAGGTTTTCGAGGAGTCAATTGATTTCCTTATTTTTCGTGCAAAACATAGCTTCAATTAAATGTTCATTACTGCGGTATTTCGATTCGTGAAATGTTGAAAGTTTGGGTGTAGTTTACCAATGTTCTATGTATCAATTGGTTCTCCACTGTACAGGGCCGTTCTAATTTTATGACTTTGATGATAGATACAAAAATGGTGAAAAGTGCATTTTTTTCAAATGGAATGCCCTGTATATCATTCAATATCCTGAAAGACAATTGAAATTCCTTTCAAATGATATATTATGTTCCTATGCCTAAATAGTCAGGTTTTCAAAAAAAAATCTATTATTTTCAAATCAGATTATCGTAAATGAAAACGCCAACGTTTTCAATCTCAATAATGACATGTTTCCATGACATTTCATAGCTGTCTATTACAGAATATGGCGTTCTCCATATACGTCTAACCTACCATCGACCATGAGTGACCCTGTATAAAATATCATATTCTCATGGGCACAAGAAATCGGATAATTATAACAATAAAATGTTTATTTCCATGAAAGAAAGAACAAATACAGCGAACAAACAAACATGAATAAAGAAGAAAATGAATTGAAATGATCCACGAAGTAAACTTGTCATCATCTCTAACTTTTACAATGGTAACACAAATTATTATAAATTGCAAAGGTTAAAAATATGAACATGCAAAAATAGAACTAAATACACATAATAACCATCATGAAAAACAATTTGAGTGACAATATAATAGGTTTCGGATAAGATGAATTCCATGGAAATATTAGTTTTGAATTTCTTTTTGTAAAGAGGGGTATTATTCTAGTTGATATTAACTATGAAACAAATATTGAGGTTAGTTTATTCACTTCATTACTTCTGCATACTTAAAGTTGTGGTAGTGCCATGTCTGTAAATTCAAATGTCCTTGTTATGATGATGAAATGAATGCAGGAGGTTACATGAGCTTCGTACATTTATATCAATGACCGATTAGATCAATGATTTCCATTTCCAAACAGTTTTTGATATCTGTAGATGAATTTTGAAATATCGCAACTATGTAATTACAGATTCTTCCTCATGAAGTTATGTTTTCTGTTACTATAATTACTATATTTATTTAAGCAAGATAGCTTATGTGACCGCTTCCCAGAAATTGTGGGATTACTGATTGTCTTTTTTTTCAACGATACTCGGAAACAGAAAGTTTTCAAATTGTTTTGACAAATGTTTTCCATTCATAAAATACATACACCAGAATTAAATCACTATCGACTGTGTAACCACTGAATAGTTTTTCTCAAAATTTGTAAAAATAATAAACTTCATTAGCGAATCAAATATTTCTCTTGAAGTTAATTTGGTATCATTGTGAAGTCACTGTAAAGTGTTGCCATAAATATTGATGCCTAAATGTTTTCAGCTATGTCCCAACCAATTAGAATTTTAATGTTTAGCAGATACGATTTATTTTGCACTAATGGTATTGGGAGGTATCTAAATCTTTCAGAACTATCTACGTTGAATAGATATTTGCGGGAAAATATCGGAGTGTAGCTCTGATGTTGATATTGTTTTTGGGTCCTTGATAGTCATCAGGAAATACCAGAATTCTTGAATCCGAATTGAAAAAAAAAAGTCCAGTCGCCAATTTCGGTCTCCCCCTCCGATGGGAAATTTTCGCTTCCGCCTATGACGCCGCTAATAAACCCGCACGTGGTGCACCAGATGAACCGAGACTTGAACTCATGATGGGGGACACATTACGGGCCGTTTCATGCATAAAGGTAAACGAAGTTGGGGGACGAGAAGCGATTGTCGGCGGCGACCCCTCTTCAATTTGACGCTCCGCATAGCATCGCGATGACGTCGGGACGCGTCGATCTGTACTGAAACGTCGTTGCGATTGTGGCGTGCAGTTGCTGGAAGGTAATCATGAGTTGCAGCAGCGCACCGATACAATTTGCAGCTTCGGAACAATAATAATAATATACAGGGTGTTTCGTTAATATAGTAAAAAAATTGAACTAAGAGTAGAGAGGACCAAAATATGACGATTGAGCGCAACATCTCTTATACAAATATTGATGGTTTAAAAGATACAGTGCGTTCAAAGTTAAAATTTTATTCACAAATTTCTCAATAACTTCGACAGTTTTTATGATATTGGTTTAAAAATTGGTACATTGGGGGTTTTTCAGGACGGCAAACAAGAATATTTCATCAGTATTAACGTAGTCCTCAGAGGGCGCCACTTACCCGCTTACAATTATTCAAAAATACGCACAACTTTTTTGTCCGTCAAAAATCAACGTTTTCGATCAAACATTTATTAAACTATGTTATCTTTTGAACAAAAAAGTATTCTTGGAAAAAGGCGAAAAAACTTACCGTTTTTACGATAAACCCGATTTCAAGTATTGAAGTCACAAATAAATTCAAATAATTGTATCAAGAAAAAACAAGTAGGTTGCTGTCAGACAAGCAAATAGTTCCTAGTGTCAGAGAAACCGATATCATTAAAACTGTCGAAGCTATTGAGAAATTTGCAAATAAAATTTTGATTTTGAACGCACTGTCTCTTTTCAACCATCAACATTTGTTTGAGCGATGTTGCGTTCAATCGTCATATTTTGCTCCTTTCTAATCTGAGTTTAATTTTTTTACCATATTAATGAAACACCCTGTATATTTATTAGGCATATCGTCACATACAAAATCAGTAAATAATAATAATATAAATAATAAAAACGAATATTATTAATATATCGAACAATACTGAAAACTAATAATAAAAATAAGTTATAAACAAATATAGTAGAAATAAGTAAATATAAACAAAGATATATTTGTTATTTATTTTCATCAAAAACAATATTTCTTTGCACCTCTTGCATTTTCCTAATTTTTGAAATAAAAGTGTCTTATGCTTTATTATTACATTAAATTTTCAGATTGGCATTAATTAAGAGCTCATTTTTTATCGATGAGATATTGTTATTCTTCCGTTTTTTTCTTCTCGTCAATTGTAATTCATAACTGATGGAACCTAAAAATGCCGAAGCGGCGGTAATAGAAGGCAGGAATGAAATCTCTTCAACAGATTGGGGAAATTATTTTCAGTATATTCAGTAAACACACTACAATCTTTCACTTTTGCAAAGATTCCATTTAAAGTTATTCTTTCTGAGTTAAGATTGCCCATTTTTATGCTCAACACTACGCACTATGCCGACACCAAATATAGTACAATACTATACAGGGTGGCACATCAATGTGTGGAGTTCGATCTCGAATGATTCAGAGGTTATAGCTCTGGCCGATTTTTGTGCACACCTCTTTATATCCATTTCCACATGTATAATGAATATATTATATTCTACATATCTTGATTGGTCAATGAGAGAACAATTCGATAATTGTAGATAAAATCATAATTTCATCATATATCACTCATCTGAACAACGTGAGACTGGCACTTTAATATGTCAGTTTATTCCGAAGAAAATCACGTGCAGACTAACGTAAAAATGGAACGAGACGTCACACAAGTGGGACTTAGGCGCCTCAAGAGGCAACGTGTCACTCAGTTGTGACACGTGACATTTAATATGAGCATGAGTAAGTTTCTGTGATATTCTTATACAACGAGACATGATAAGAATCGAATACTTATCGATATTTGTAATTCGAGTACCACATCACTAGTAGCAAACACCTACCCATTCAGTGTGTCGAATGATATTTTTTGTTTCAATTTGAGATCAAGTCAATAATTCCATCTTGAAAATATTGATACTTTCTGAGAAAATCCTTACTGAATCATAATTACACCTTCTTTGCCTCACAAGGAATATGCATGCTTCAAATTCCCCATAAATTGTCATTATCACTCAAAAATATTCTTACAAAAATGCTTTGACATCAATAAATTGAAATGAAATGTATTAGGTTTGTTCCAACACGTTTTGAAACCGTCACAATATGGTCACGCTCATGCGCAATTCATTTAATCTGTTCCTACCGAGAAGTGATCGTAATCTGACCATCATCTTTTTGTTCCAACCAAAGTCGTGACCGTCCGCAGCATGGTTTCAGGACGGTAATTTCGGTACATGCTCAAAATTAAAAAATGTTTTGGATCATGAGTATTGACATGCGCATTAAAAAACTCGTTGCCGAAAGAATAGGTTAGCCAACATAGCTTTTTGTTTGGATATTTATTTACTATTTTATTTATGTCAATGATAATTTCTTCGGTTCGAAACGAATAAAAAAATTATGAGTGACGATGGAGATTTTGATTAAGTAAAGATGATTTTCATACTCAGTACAATGAAACGATGGTAAAAAATCGTAGAATGTTCCATTTTCATATTATTCTAATTATTGTAACCAAAAATTAGTCTTAAACGAAAGAACAATAATCTCAATCTTGTAGAACGTGGGTAGCCAAAAACCGTCAATAAAACCGATCCAACCCTCGAATGTTTTTGTACCATCACAAAACTATGCGAAGTACTACGAAGTACTGCTAACTAAACGAAACCAAAATGGCCACAAAACAGTTCGAAACCATACAAGAATGTCTGTTGGAACAAACCTATTGTATTTCTTAACGAAACTCAAAAATTTGGCGAATGCACTCATAGCAGATCAACAATCGGACATGTTATCTAAAGAAGAAAACTATATAGTCTGATTATTTGACTAGATTTTACAAACTTCGATAGCGGATCAAAGATTTCCCCCCGAATAAAATTAGGATCTTTGTGGAGTCTCTGTGTAGTATTGTCATAATTATTGATGTCCTAATATTCCCAGCTAAGTTTCAACCAAGTTCAATGATTAGCTATATAGGCGAATGAATTTAAGATTGCAGCGCCAAAGTGAGCAGTCAGAGAACCATACAAACGGACATTGAATGGTGTAGTTGTATTTGTTTACATGTGATTTTTTGTTAATAAAGTGTGAGTTTATAATGAAAATAAAGACATTTCAGACTCTTATAGTGAGCTAGGGCATCCATGTGTATGTATTTTCATATTTCTAAAGGTGGTAAGCATTATCATTTATTTTATTCATTGTATCATATTGAAAATAATACGAAGTTAGAATACTGTTGTGAATGGTTTGATCACAATATATACAGGTTTCTGATAATTTGTTTTGTTTTCTAGATTCGAATGGCAAGATTTAGTTTAGGGTTCTTTGAAGGCACAAACACTTTCATAAGTGTTCATGAAGGTGAAGAAGTTTTGAGTGCTGGACATCATAATATCATGGCAAGAAAATTGTTTTTGTAATGGAATTAATTATGAATTTATATAGTATTTGTTTCTTCTGATGTTTTTTGGTGAGAAGTGCTAAATAAAATGGATAATGTGAGATCTTGTTTCAAATTTGTTGATACCTGAACAATACTATGCTTAATTGTGACCAATAATGTAAACAGAATTGCATCTATCTACTCACGATATATCACCAGCTTGAGGAAAAGCATGGGAATTAATATTGGAATTTTGATTTAACCGATTCAGAGTTTCACAATCTTTCAAATATTCAAATTCATTATAAAATCAACAAAACATAATACCAAACACAAGAACTATGTCCGCACGTCTAGTTATCTTTAGTGCCACCAGGTGGCGTATCGCGTATGTTCGTTTTCCAATAGATACTTTTTATTTCGCACTAGTGGTATTGGAGGATATCCAAATCTGTTAGAACCGTAGTCTACAAATGAATAAATCATACTTACAGTTCATAGGGGAATCCGAAGCAATTCAGTAAAACAGATATACTCATTCGATGAACAATTCAAAGCTATAATTATTAATAGTAATCAAGTAAATCAAAATTCTTGGTTATAATTGAAGAGTAACGAATTTTGTTTCGTTTAAAAATTAAAATTTTCATCACTCCAACGAAATCTACTTTAGTATAATAAATTATGCATCTTTCAAATTTATGGATGCGTCCCTACTTCGTGAATACATCCAATTATTTCGCTTTTATTGAGCTATAAATAAACCACGAAAGTACTGGGAATGTTAATAAATGATTATATTTCGTATTTTCGTAGACATAGCGCTGCAGGTGATACATAATCATCCTGTACTGAATAATGTATTCCTATAAGAAAATTCAATATCAAAGCTCAATCATATCTTTCACCTTACGAGGTAGGATAAATAAACGTCTGATCAAAGAGATATTTACGTCAGATATCAAAAAACTGAATGGTACGTGATTCCATTTGCAGAATAAATAGTATTTAGGTAATTCCTTAATACTATGTGGGCAACAAACTTCGCATTGATGTCAAACTCATTCAACATTTCGGTCCTTGTGAATGGTTTATTTTTGCTGAAATTTTTGGAATTGTTGGAAGTTTACTGGTCATTTTTGAAGACCTGGCTACAGCGTTTACAGTCACATTTAGGTAAACCTACAGTATAGGCAAGCAACTCCAATTTTGATGAAATTTTCAAAGAAGCTTCGGAACACTAATACAAACACCCAGTGATAAAAATTTTTCCGCGGAAACACCTCTAACATACTCGTTTTTAGGAAAGTTTCTGAAAATCGATCACGGTAAGACCTAAGAATTTGATTAATATTGTACTCACGTTATGGTTTGAGAGAATGTTTATTACACTAAAACATAATTAACATGTTCTTGAATCAAATTTCACAAGAAATTTCATGATGAGAAACTTTGGAATTATCTATTGTAACGAAATGATACGCCTATGGCTCGGCCACGCCCACTCCAGGCGACGCGGATCATGAACGTTCGAGACGCGAGGTCTGAAATGTTCGCGTGCCGCCAGGAAACTTCTGGAGAAGCGAGCAGGTATAAAGCTCCGCGGACAGAGGCGCAGGCAATCAGTTGATAATCGAGCATTGTAAATAAATCGTGTCAGTGGAAATAAAAGTGTATATAAATCGAACCCAGTGTTTTAGTAAAGAGAAACGTTACAGTGGTGTCAGGTGTGGGATTAAAATTATAAAATAAATACAGTGTGGACTTGGAAAAAGAAAAAGTGAAAGATATTGAACTTTTGTAGTGAGAACAGGACATTTTTGAACGTTTAGTGCGATAATTTTTGGTTTTCGGTACTATTTTGCATCGTAAATAAAACAAACATGAAGTTGAAAGACCTCTCAGTGAAACAATTGCGTGAACAATTGGAGGAACGTGATGCCGATAGTAGTGGAACTAAAAAAATACTACAAGAACGATTGATTGGTGTTCTTTCGGACAATGGAGATGATCCAGAAACGTTTGAATTCCTGTCGGCGGACGAAGTCATCATGAAAAACATAGAAGAATCTTCTAAAAAAAGTGATGAAAAAATGGAAGAAACTTCTAGAAAGATAGAAGAAACTTCTAGAAAAATGGAAGAAACTTCTAGAAAAAGTGATGAGAAACTGGAGAAATTGGACAAAAAATTCGATGAAGTTTCTACGAAAACTGATGAGAAATTCGAGAAAGTTTCTGATATGATTAATGAAATTTCGAAAAAGAACGACGAGCGATTTGAAGAAGTTTCTAGAACATTCGACGAAATGCATAAAAACGTAGACGGACTAGAAGAGAAAATAAAGCAGCTGGAATGTCTAATAACTAAGTGTGGATCAGCAGTACAAGTACCAACTACTGTTATGGATAAAACCACAGTTAGTACCAGTCAGGAAGTTGAAGAGGAATGGACAAGGGAAGAAGCAAAACATCATTTGAGATTCAAATTGCCTCCGTTTGATGGGAAGTCATCTTGGTCCGTATACCTCAGACAATTTGAAGCCATCGCTACGGCCAATAAATGGACTCAAGAAGAAAAAGCTGTTTCCTTGACTGCGGCTCTAAGAGGTGATGCTGCGGATATTTTAAGATCGATTCCTATAGGCCAAGAAAAATGTTATCAAACATTGTTCAACCGACTTGAGAAACGCTATGGAGATGCCCATCTGCAACAGGTTTACAAAGCACAACTGCGCAGCCGAATCCAACGTGCAAGTGAAAGCTTGCAGGAATTTGAAACAGACATTGCTCGAATGGTGCGTCTAGCCTACCCTGAAGCTTCAGATAACATCTTGGAAGAAATAGCCGTTGACATATTCGTCAATGGATTGAGAGAGAGCGAAATACAGAAAGCTCTACGATTGGCTAGACCGAAAGTATTGGATGAAGCACTTGCTATTGCTTTGGAGCATGAAACGGCCAATCAAACTTCCAAAGGTCATCGAGTTAGAACCATTGGCGAGAAAGATGAAGAGAATGATCTGGAAGATATGGTTCGGAAAATTATCCAGAAGACGATGCCCAAGAAACGAGATCCCAGATGCTGGAATTGTGGCGAATTAGGTCATCTTCGTCGCAATTGCCAGAAACCCATACAGCAGTCGGAAAACTAAAACAGGTCGACATGAGGGGGCGATCGTCGACCTTGAGAATTAAAGCCCCTGTAGTTACCGTCAACGTAACATCTTCTGGTGGAGCCCATAGCCTGTATGTTGATGGTCGGATTGACGGAGAGAATGAGTTGTTCTTGATAGACACTGGTGCAACAAGAACTATTGCACGACCGGAAATAGTGAGAGATCATTCCAGAATGTCGCCAGCAACAGCACACCTCAGAACGGCGAACGGTGAAAAGATAAAAGTCTATGGCGAAGTTAATGTTCCTGTCTCCATTGGTAAGACCACTATCAAGCACAACATACTGGTCGCTGAGATTTCTGACCAGTTAATCTTGGGTATGGACCTTTTGAGGAAACTTGGAGCCGTATTGGACGTACACAGAGGAGTTCTCAAGGTCGAAGGTGAGGAACTCCCTTTTCATGAAGACAAAGAAAATGTAGTCCGTCTACTAACTACTAGTGATGTAACTATACCCGGCCATAGTGAGAAAATTCTAATGACCAGTCTCGAGGGATACTGTAGGAAAGGAAGTCTGAGGATGGTCGAAGAAGTGGGCAATAATGAGTTCTTGACTGCGAAAGCTCTAGTGAGGGTTGAAGATGTAATTCCTGTTAGAGTTATGAATGTGAAGGAAACTCCCATCGGGCTGAGCCGAAGAACTGTGGTAGGACAGTGTGTTCCTGTTTCGTCGATCCGCTGTGTGACTACAACCGACCAACCACCGAAATCTAAGAACTCAAAGGAGCTTGTAGACACCGTCATTAATACTTGTCAAGATCTGGACAGAGAACAGACCAGTCGAGTGAGAGCCATGCTTGAAGAATTCCAAGATGTGTTTGCCATCGATGAAAATGACAAAGGAAGAACCAGCGTCGTGACCCATAAAATCAATACTGGGGATGCTCAGCCAATAAGACAGCAGCCGAGAAGACTTCCGTGGGCAAAGCGGGAGGAGGCGGAAGAAATTATTAAGGATATGGGCAAACAAGGAGTTATAGAACCATCAAATAGCCCGTGGGCCTCGCCCGTTGTCCTTGTGAAGAAGAAGGATGGTTCCGTACGTTTTTGTATTGACTATCGCCAACTCAATGCAGTTACTAAAAAGGACAGTTATCCCTTACCCAGAATTGATGACACTTTGGATACTCTTTCCGGATCCCGTTGGTTCTCTACCCTTGATTTGAAAAGTGGCTACTGGCAAGTAGGAATGGAGCCTGCTGATCGGGAGAAAACAGCATTCTCGATAGGATCGGGTCTTTGGCAATTCACGGTCATGCCTTTTGGGCTATGCAATGCTCCTGCCACATTTGAGAGGCTGATGGAGGCAGTTTTGAGGGGGCTAACATGGCAGACATGTTTAGTGTACCTGGATGACGTAATCGTAGTTGGAAGATCATTCGACGACCATTCCAGGAATCTGAAGGAAGTGTTTCAACGATTACGTGGAGCCAACTTGAAACTGAGCCCCAAGAAATGTCACATATTTCGGCGAGAAGTTAGATACTTGGGCCATATTGTATCTAGTGATGGTGTAACAGCCGATCCCGAGAAAATAGAAGCAATTCGAGGATGGCCAGTACCCAAGGATAAACATGAGATCAGAAGTTTCCTTGGCCTGTGTACGTATTACAGGCGTTTCGTCAAAGGGTTTGCTCACATCGCTAAACCTTTAACAAAGCTAACGGAGGAGGGCAGAGAATACTTTTGGGATGCAGAATGTCAAAGAGCTTTTGAACAGCTACAAGGAGCTCTTACCAATGCACCGATACTGAGTTATCCCAGAGAGACTGGAAAATTTGTTTTGGACACAGATGCAAGCAATACTGCTATAGGAGCTGTCCTCTCTCAGCTTCAAGAGGGACAAGAAAAAGTAATTGCCTACTTTAGTAAAGCCTTGTCTAAATCAGAGAGGAACTACTGTGTTACCAGAAGAGAACTCCTAGGCGTAGTGAAGGCCTGCGAACATTTTCACAAATATTTGTATGGCCGAAAGTTCCTTCTTCGAACCGACCACGCAGCCTTGAAGTGGCTTCTGCAATTCCGTAATCCAGAGGGTCAAGTAGCAAGGTGGATAGAGCGGCTGCAGGAATATGATTATGACATCGAACACAGGGCAGGAAAAATCCATCAAAATGCTGACGCCCTATCAAGAAGACCATGCAGTGAGAATTGCAGCCATTGTTCGAAGCTCGATGAACGACTTTGCCATATTCGAAGAACTACCATCGAAAGTGATAATTGGCAACCTCAACAATTACGAGTCGCTCAAGAGAACGATCCGTGTCTGAAACGTGTTCTGGGCTGGAAGCTTCAAGAGGAAAGACCGTCCTGGCAAGATATTAGCGCATGTAGTCCAGAAATAAAATCGTATTGGAGCCAATGGGATTGTCTGGTACTGAAAGATAATCTTCTGTACAGAATATTTGAAAACGAAGATGGTACGGAGTCCAGGTTGCAACTGGTTGTACCTAGGAGTAAAGTGTCGGAGGTATTGCGTCAGTTACACGATGGTGCTTCTGGAGGACACTTTGGCATTACGAAGACTTTACAGAAGGTTCGAGAGCGGTTCTATTGGGTGAACTGTAAAGAAGACGTACGAAGATGGTGCCGGAAATGCGAGTTGTGTGCAACGGGCAATGGTCCAGTTGGCCAGAAGAGGGCGCCCATGAGACAATACAATGTTGGTAGTCCAATGGAAAGAGTAGCTATCGACATTGCTGGTCCATTTCCAGTAACAGATGCTGGAAATAAGTACATTCTAGTGGCCATGGACTATTTTACGAAATGGACTGAAGCTTATGCGATCCCTAATCAAGAGGCTTCCACAGTTGCCGATGTTCTGGTCAAAGAATTCTTCAGCCGATTTGGTGTTCCTTTGGAGATCCATTCAGACCAAGGACGAAATTTTGAATCGGCTCTCTTTCAAAAAATCTGTCAATTGATTGGTGCTGAGAAGACCAGAACAACACCCTTGCACCCTCAGTCGGATGGAATGGTTGAGAGGATGAATAGGACCATGGGCAAACATCTTTCCAAGGTCGTATCAGAACACCAGAGGGATTGGGACCAGTGTATTCCTTTGTTTTTGATGGCCTACCGATCGGCTACCAACGAGACTACTGGCCAGACCCCTGCCTGCTTGATGTTTGGACGTGAAATCCGTTTGCCTTGTGATCTGGAATTCGGCCGTAAACCATCAGAAGAGAATGTGGCCGGTGAAGGCTATGCGGACGAATTGAAGCTGAGGATGAACGACATCCACGACCTTGCCCGACGGAATATGCAGATAGCCAGTGATCGGATGAAGAAATACTATGATTCCCGTTCCGCGAAGGGGACCTTCGAAGTAGGTGATCTCGTCTGGCTGTATAATCCACGACGACGTCGAGGCTTTTCCCCTAAGCTCCAAAGACAATGGGAAGGTCCGTATGAGATCAAGAAGAGGATAAATGACCTGATTTATCGAATCGGAAAGCTGCCAAGAGGGAAGCCGAAAGTTGTTCACATAAATCGTCTTGCACCATATGCTGGCTCGAATGACGTCGAAGAAGCAAGAACTCTTCAACAATTACCAAACGGTGACGACTTCCAACCGAGTTACACCGAATTCATGTCGGATTACGCAAGTAGGGGGAAGATCAGGCTTGGCGTGACCGTTGAGGTCCAGCAAGATCTTTTCACAGTTCCAGAAGATGTTTCCATTGCACACTGCGTCGCTCAAGATCTCCGAATGAGCAAAGGAATTGCAACAGTCTTTCGCAAGAAGTTCGGCCGCCTGGATGAATTGCGAGATCAAATGCCCAGAGTAGGAAGAGCACTACGACTAGAAGATGGCCACCGATCCTTATTCTACCTAATAACTAAGAAATTATCGATAGAAAGAGCAACCTACGAGAATATATGGTACGCGTTAGTAGACCTAAGGAAAGTCGTCTGCCATTATGACATAAAGAAATTGGCTCTACCTAAAATTGGCCATGGGTTGGAAAACCTGGACTGGAAGATCGTGAGGAGCATGATAGAAGTCATTTTCCGAGATACAGGCATACAAATCACGGTGTGCTGCTTTAACCCGAAAAGAGTATGTCCCTCAAAGACGGTCGACTGTTATTTCTTTCTCCGAGGGTTCTGCAGGGCCGGAAACACTTGTAGCTTTCGCCATCAAGAGCCGACGTCAAGGGTTGCCACATGGAGAATTTCTGATCGGGGCGATCAGAACTAAGGAGGGAGCAGTGTAACGAAATGATACGCCTATGGCTCGGCCACGCCCACTCCAGGCGACGCGGATCATGAACGTTCGAGACGCGAGGTCTGAAATGTTCGCGTGCCGCCAGGAAACTTCTGGAGAAGCGAGCAGGTATAAAGCTCCGCGGACAGAGGCGCAGGCAATCAGTTGATAATCGAGCATTGTAAATAAATCGTGTCAGTGGAAATAAAAGTGTATATAAATCGAACCCAGTGTTTTAGTAAAGAGAAACGTTACACTATGTTTGATTGATCTATCGCGCTATCGCAGGAATCGTGTGCATCGAATTATTTGGATTCGTTGAATGATTGTATCCCGAACTTTGAAATAAATCAAATCTCCGATTTTTTATTCACTTGGCAACGCTGCTTGTTATAGTGACACTAAACTAGTCATTTGACATTTCAATTATTGCACGCCATATTGGATTGAAAATATACGATATTAAATTATGAAAATGGGCATTTTCACAGCTTTCCATCATGAAATTTCTCGTGAAAATTGATTTTAGGACATGTCAATGATACTTTAGTCTATTCAAAATTTGTCCTACTAATTACGTAAGTACAATATCAATCAAATTCTTAGGTCTTACCGTGATCGATTTTCAGAAACTTTCCTAAAAAAAGGTGTTAGAGGTGTTTCCGCGGAAAAATTTTTATCACTAGGTGTTTGTATTAGTGTTCCGAAGCTTTTGTGAAAATTTTATCAAAATCGGAGTTGCAAAATATCTTATTCCAAAGTTTCTCATCATGAAATTTCTTGTGAAATTTGATTCAAGGACATGTTAATTATGTTTTAGTGTAATGAACATTCTCTCAAACTATAACGTGAGTACAATATCAATCAAATTCTTAGGTCTCACCGTGATCGATTTTCATAAACTTTCCTAAAAAAAGGATGTTAGAAGTGTTTCCGCGGAATAAATTTTATCACTAGGTGTTTGTATTAGTGTTCCGAAGCTTCTGTGAGAATTGACGTGTCATGACGTTATTATACAGGGTCACTCACGGTCGATGGTAGGTTAAACGTATAAGGAGAACGGGACGTAGGATTATTCTGAAAATTTGATTTCTCGAATAATCAGTTTCGTTCTATCGATCTAAAATTTTCAGCGTCGCGGCGTTGCCGCTTCTATCGAAAAGTAACATTAATTTTGTTATTTATAGAACACCCGTATTTTATTCCATTATTCGTTTCTCTAATACTTCTAAATTATTTTCGTATGATACTTCCCTATACCTATCTCAAATTGTTTTGATGAAGTTCATGGTCAATGTAATCAAATTTTAACAAGATCATGCAATGAAATGTAACCCGATTTACAACCAATGAATGGGAGAAAATTTGTACGATAACAATAATTTCATCACTTATGGGTCAAAACTGAAAGCAGAGAAACGAAATTTACTAAACTAATGAATAAACAATTTTCATTATGTTGAATTACAAATAACAAAACCATCCATCCTACCATCGACCGTGACTGGCCCTGTATAATCCGTTCCTTCTGACCTACAGAGCTGCTGTTTCGTTCTCAATGGCCCACTGGAATATATAGACTCTCACTGTATTTTTCAATAGTTATATTCAACATATTTGTCTTGTAGTGAATATTTTCATAGAGCTCACGATGATTAATTTCGATGAATGAAGTATCTTGAGCGATGTAGTCATGGCCTCCTATATTAATATCCAATAAATCATGCATAGATTGATTCAGTAGCGATCGATCTTCATCCATCATCTCTATTAGAGTTGCGGCTTAAATTTCTGTGATGTACGGTCGATTTTGTGTACGTGGATAAAATTCTCGACTCAAACTGAAAGTGATTAAATCTACAAGAAACTCGGTATTTACCGACAGCGTCTAAAGATTAGTAATTTTTTCAGAAGGTACGCATCTCATCTGAAATAACTCGTATAATGAAATACGAAATCACTATGAATTGTTGAAAAGAATTATTCTTTCATTTGACAATTCAATGATAGCGAAAAGAATTCCCTGAATAAAAGTTATCAGGATCACCTGTTAGCGGAAAAATGATAAGAACAAATTACGATGATTTTACATAGGACAGATATTTGAACAAATCGAACTGAATCATTCAATAATTTTTTTTGACATTCGAGATTCATGTTTCGCCGGAAAATTATTGATCATTCTTGTAGAGGATAATGAAACAAATGTATATATTTTTTATTTGAATCATTTCATCGTATGTTTGAACAAACTACCAATTTGGGCTCCACAATAACTAAAATTATTTAATGACTCAGCTCCAGTATCCGCGAAAGCAAGTAAAAAACAAATGAATACTTTCTTGTCTTACTTCATCCAAATTAATTGATGATTTGTACTTTCTCTGCCATTGTATAAATAATTGACATTTTCCATTGTTGTCGCCACCACTGTCCATCGAAGACCGCCTCTTTTATCTTTCTCGTCGTAGGTTTCTCCCTACATGGAAGAGAAATTCCGATACTGTTTATCACATTTGAAATGTCAAATTGGTTCCTCCTTTGTGTAGAATCGTCAGCACCACATTATGGAAAAAGTGTAGAACGAATATCGCAATATTACTTTGAAACGTGTTGTATTTTCATTGCAGCTACTTCTAGAACATCTAGAATGTTTGGTATCACGACACGAGCGGTCCCTGAGGATGACCGTAGTGAAACGTCAGGCGGCAGCCCAGTCAGGGGTGTCCAGCGAAGTGGAAGTCCTAAAAGCGCTCAAGAGCTTGTTCGAGCATCACAAAGCCCTGGACGAGAAGGTAGGATATGGTTGTTGTAGGCGAGGTACAGATAATGTTGACTTCGGTAATAATTCACTAATCGTTTATAGATGGCGCTGCTATTACTATAGGATAATTCATTGTATTCAGTTCGAGTATAAAATGAAAATAATTCCTAGCAAATGTGTATAAGAGCATCAGAATTTTTTGTAATCGCGAAAATACTATTAAATATGGTGTTCCATATTGACGTATATTCTATTTGTTTAAGGAAGATAGTCCTGATAGATTTGGTTATCATCTAGTACTATTAGTCCAAAATAAAAAGTATCTAGCTAACCACTGAACAATTATAGATTGGGGAACATTTAGACATTAGTAACAACAATTCACAGTGATTTCAGAATGATGCCAGATTTATTTGAAGACAGATCTTCGATTCGCTAATGAAGTTTATTTAGTTGAAAATTTAACATATTGAATATTCAATACAAGTTTTTCAAGGACTCATTTTTATTCAAATATTCGAGGTCAATCTAAATCACGAAAATCTTCAATCCGCTAAAAAATATCGTTACTTCTAGTGGAAATTTCTCCAAATATTGAAGAAGTCTGTTCAACGGTCATCTATAGTCAATATTTATCAATTTGTGATGTATCTATTTCATAGATCGGAAACATTTTTCAAAGAAATTGAATGATACACTAAACTTAATTTTCTGTTTTGGGAATATCTATAGAAAAAATACAATCGACAACACTGCACTTTCTAGTGAGTTTTTCTATGTACATTTATGAAATATGCACTTTTATTTTCAAGAACAAAACTAAGTTTGCCCTGATTAAAAACATGCATAATGTCAATACACGACAAAAGAGTAATTTTCACATTCCATTTTATAAATATAGGGTATCTCAAAACTCACTCGCTCATCTGGGTTTGACAATCTATAACAGATTGCCGTGTGAAATGAGAAACATTAATGAAAGTGGAAAGTTCATCACAGTGCTGAAAAAATTCCTTATTGAAAATTGTTTTTATTCCTTGGACGAATATTTTAACATGTATTTTTTTTTGTATGTCTACGTTGTTCTGTTGACTGCGAACATGTGATGTTTTAATATTTTAACATGTGGCTATGTTGACTATTCCTATACATATGTACTTGTGTCTTACTGGAAAATAAATAAATAAATAAATAAAATAAATAAATAAATAGTTGTTACAACTATAATGCTCAAATAAATGGACTATACCATGAGTTTTATTCAGCATGATTGAAACCAATTTCCAAATGTTCTTTACAATTATTATACAGAGTGTTTCACAGTGGATGGAACATTAGACGTATCTGAAGAACAGAAGGACAGATCATTTCGAAAATTTGTGAGCGTGGATAATCAAACTAGCTCTATCCGTCTAAAATATTTTCATCAATACAGTGTTGCCGCTTGTATCAGAAAGTAGTAGCTACTTTGTTATTTCAAATGGAACACCTCGTATATTATATCATTTTTGGAATCCTCATGAGATTCCTCACAACTTTCCCACATAATTCCCTATACCTATCTGTGACGATTTCAGAGATAAAAATTATTTTGTCAAATTTTTTTGCAAAACCTGACCATTGAAAAATATCAATTATTTCCCAATGCAAATTTACAAAATATTGCAATTTGAGTTATACCTGCATAAGACCATCAAGTATTCTGTCATTGGAATGGATCTCAGTTTCAGCATACAGGGGGGCTCAGAAGTGAGTGTCATCCGGACACTCATGAAAATGACTGCAACTCCGTTTTTTTAAATAGAACACCCTGTATATTATCACTTATTCGAAAAGCTATAACATTTTCCATTCTAATTGAGTATACTTTCCCTATACCTATCTCGTACAGTTTGTTAGTTATGATCACTTATGTTATGAATTCGTATTCAATAAAATAAATATTGGATAGTGCTTAAGATAGTAGGCTATGAACTTTATTCTAACAGAGAACTAACATGTTATTCCTTCATTGTTATCCTGTATTCAAGTTGCATGGGTGTAAGGATACTATGGCAGAAAATAATTACTTGAATGCGGTTTATATGGATTTATTCATCATTCATGGTCAATGTAACAAGAATATCAGTAGAACATGCAGCTAAAAGTATCAAAGTCTAACATGTGTATTAATAAATTTAGAAAGATTTCAAAAACATGTCAAAATTTCTCTTCAATCTACTGGGTAAATCACTTTATGCTTTTCATTAAACTCTCTGCATGTTCTACTGATATTCTTGTTACATTGACCATGAATGATGAATAAATCCATCTAAACCACATTCAAGTAATTATTTTCTGCCATATAGTACTTTTACACCCATGCATCTTGAATAAAGGATAACAATGAAGGAATAACATGATAGTTCTCTGTTAGAGTGAAGTTCATAGCCTACTATCTTAAGCACTATCCAATATTTATTTTATTGAAGACGAATTTATAACATAAGTGATCATAACTAACAAACTGTACGAGATAGGTATAGGGAAAGTATACTCAATTAGAATGGAAAATGTTATAGCTTTTCGAATAAGTGATAATATACAGGGTGTTCCATTTAAAAAAACGGAGTTGCAGTCATTTTCATGAGTGTCCGGATGACACTCACTTCTGAGCCCCCCTGTATGCTGAAACTGAGATCCAGTTCATCGACAGAATACTTGATGGTCTTATGCAGCTATAACCCAAATTGCGATATTTTGTGAATTTGCATTGGGAAAAAATTGATATTTTTCAATGGTTTTACACAAAAATTTGACAAAATAATTTTTATCTCGGAAATCGTCACAGATAGGTATAGGGAATTATGTGGGAAAGTTGTGAGGAATCTCATGAGAATTCCAAAAATGATATAATATACGAGGTGTTTCATTTGAAATAACAAAGTAGCTACTACTTTCTGATACAAGCGGCAACACTGTATTGATGAAAATATTTTAGACGGATAGAGCTAGTTTGATTATCCACGCTCACAAATTTTCGAAATAATCTTTCTGTTCTCCAGATACGTCTAATGTTCCATCCACTGTGAAACACCCGATATAGGAAAATGTAAGCATCATTCGTTTTTTGTTGGTATTTACAAATTTACCTGATATGGCATAATATATTCAATTGTTTTTCAGGTCAGGGAAAGACTGAGGGTAGCTTTAGAAAGAAATACGACTTTAGAAGAAGAATTAGCTGCAACCAAAGAAGAAGTAAGCCTTCCCAATATATTCAGAAAAATACATGAATATGATGTTTCTGTTTGTTTCAGTTACAACAGTATAAACAAGGGGTGATACCCTCAAATGTACCTGCTATAGAAGATAAACCCAAAGAAAATGGTCAGGTGGATGTGGTGGACCAAGTGACAAATGTTAATAACAAGGTGATTATTCTACAGTATTTATATTGTTAGGGTCATTTCCCATATTCTTTCGTCTATCGCACGACCTATCAGCTTCGACGCTCGTTATATTATAGTTGTTTTCCAACAGCAAAGAAAAATACGAATCAAATTATAACAACTTCGGTAACGATTCGAATTTGTGAGCTGTTTTTCTAATGGGCAACACATTTTTCATTATTTACATCTGATCTTTTATGTCCTACGATAATGTTCATGTTTGGTGTAGTTTTTTCTATAATCTATTTTAATTATGTTGATAGTTGCGTTATGATGCAAAAAAGTTTTCAGATTCATGAAAGTGACTAGTTGACCAACCTTCATAATTTGGATATGATCTTATTATCGGGCATAATGATCTGGTTCTTTTGAACAATATTTTAACGCTTTACATATTCACAACATTCTCAGTGTATAATTATTAAATGGAAACTTAAATTATAATTCATGATATCTGATTACGATATTCAAAGGAAAATATCTAGAATAGGTGAGAGATGGAACCATTGAAATTTTTAGTGGCATTATTTATGTAACGCAATCATCAGCTTTGAATAAATAGTCAATATTTATGGAAATTATAGAGTTCAGTGAATTTGAATGCCAATCTTACGTGCATTCCACTATGTAAACTGATTCAAATTATATTTGAGAACTAAAAAGTCATTAATTGGGAAAAATATTCACAATTAAGGAAAACTTGGAAAAATCACTTTGTTCAGTTATCTTTCTGTTTACAAATTTTGAATTCAGAAAAATGTAACTATTATATCAGTCATGGAATAACTAAATCATATAGAGAGAGTTTAGTCATTGGTAGAATAAAATTAAAATAAAACAGTTATTCCAAAGATACCGCATCATACGAATTTGTCAAACATTTCCATTTAAGTACCTTGTGACACACGAATTTACGTATTTTTAAACTCAAATTGCATGTTTACGATTAGATGTTGTGATGTGGCATGTTGTTGTGGGTATATAGGCAACACCGAAGACGCGTCTCACGAATGGCGGAGTGGATACCACTGAAACAGACGCTGCTGCAAGGATAGCCGATTTGCAGACAGCTCTCGAGCAACAAGTGAGTTACATCTGTGGAATACCTGAGTAGTAACATTAACTGGAGTATGTTGTATTTAGATTTGTGATGCGGGATTTGGAGAGGCTGTCTCATGATGGATTAGATTTCGGAGAAAGCTATTTCTTGATACAATTTCTAAGTTTTAGGAGATATTTCATCTGTTTGAAACTACATCGATAACACTTCTTCCAATAATAAAAAAAAATCTAGATCCTCAGAATATGAAATGTTAACATCACTAAAAACTGTTATTTAGCTCTGGAATAATAAGAAAAAATTGGAGTCCTTGCTTTCTAATGACAAAATACATAATAACAATCACAACATTTCTCGTAATATGAAAAGTTTAACGATTAATTTTCGTGAGTCGTGATTTTCGCCACTTCTGCGTATCCATTTATACTATTTTTTTCGCTGAAAGTAATTCATACACTTCACAGCATAACATCTATGATGTAGTTGCAGACATAAAAAATTAAAATGACTTCTCATTTCCTCAGAGCGGTGAGGTGACAACGTGGCAGCGTCGCGTCGCCGATATGCAGTCGCGCGTGGGCGAACTTGAAGAGAACCTCTCCAAAGCTCAAAAGGACCTTCTGAAGGCACAGGAATCAAATTCGAAGCTACAGAGAGACCTCAGAGAAAACGTGGCCCAGAAAGAGGACCAGGAAGAGAGGATAGCCACGCTGGAGAAGCGGTACTTAAACGCTCAGCGAGAATCGACGTCTTTACACGATCTTAACGAGAAATTGGAACAAGAGTTGCAACACAAAGAGGCTCAAATTAAGGTATTCTCAGACGGAACACCTTTCCTCAACAACTATTTTCAACAAAATTTTCACATGCATTAAAATACCTTCAAATCCCGATGACAACAATTATTCAACTCTTTCTTGGATCATCGGTTTGAAAATTCATTTCTATTCGAAAGCTAATGGGCGAGATAACTAAGTTTTCGAAAATATACCACGACATCCAGAATGGTGAAAAATGTACCTAGGCTTTTTTAATTTTTCTTCTCGCAAAAGTTGAGGTGCGTTTAGAAATCACACTCAACGTTGATACGTCACTAGTATTCCCGTATATATAGGCGTTGGACTTGCCGCCAGCAGCTAGCGACAGAATGATATTTTAGAGCGTTGCCAAGCATTATGCATAATATTTTTTCAGTAGACCGGAAAAATGCGGACAATTCGTATCCCCATGTTCATTTTCCACTGGTAACTGAGTCTATAATAACCATAACATATGGGAGTTTTCATTCCAGTATATACTTGCAAAATTCTTGTATGATTTTCGTAAAACGATTTTCGGACGAAACTGAATGAAATATCCGTAGAAGCCACAAAAGTAGTGAAGGGTGGGCCATCTATTGGTACGTTTTTAAAAATGCGATCAAAATAGTGTGCATCGATATTTTTTATAAATGTTTTGTTGTTGTTGTAAAGCTGAAAGTATCCCCGTCAAGAATGAAATACGATTTTGTTCATGTGGCTCCCACTGCTGGCCTTACAGTATGTCATTCGGTCACCCCAATTAGTGATGACATTTTGAACTACCTCGGCGCCAATTTCACTCAAAACAGTCGTAATGTTGTTTTTCAAACCTGGATTTGTCTCTGGATTATCCGCATAACATCGGTCTTTAACGGCACCGCACAAGAAGAAGTCTAGAGGTGTCAAATCGCAGTTACGCGCAGGCCAATTGACATCTCCTAAACGGCTGATTATGCGGTTCTTAAACTTGGTGCGCAGAAGGTCGATCGTAAGTCGGCTTATATGGCATGTGGCGCCATCATATTGAAATCAAAGGTAGTCCACATTCATAGCGTCGATTTTAGGTCATAAAAAGTTGGTCGACATGACTCTGTAGCGTTCCCCATCGACGGTAACGGCGTTGCCAGCATCATTTTCGAAGAAAAATGGGCCAATTATGCCACCACTCCAAAATCCAAACCAAACTATGACTCTTGGAGAATGCATTGGTCTCTCTACGATTGCGTGTGGCTGTTTCGAACCACAAATCCGGCAGTTTTGCTTGTTCACATATCCGCCGAGATGGAAATGCGCTTCGTCCGAAAAGATGATTTTTCGACCAAAATCGACGTCATTATTGGTTTATGGCCCACACAGCGAAATAATATCGAAGCGGATGGTCATTTGCTTTCAACTCCTGAGTCATCTGGATTTTGTAGGCGAATAATCCGAGGTATTTGTGCAGAATTCTCCTCAGGCTAGTGCGTGTAATGCTCACTTGCTGCGATCGGCGTCGAGTTGAGGTCGTCGGATTCTATCTCACACTTTGGGCCACAGCCTCAATATTCTCGGGTGTGCGCTCTGTCCGAGCTCTGGGACCACTTCTGTCATCCACTAACATCCCTTTCTCACGAATTTTCTTCACCAATTTGCGTATAGCGCCTTCGGTGGGTGCTATATCACGACCCATATTTCTTTTCAAAATTCGCAGTTTCCGCGACACAGCACTGACTTTGAAAATAAGTTTCAAAAATTTCAAAACGATCTTCAAGAGAAAACATTTTGTTTCGTGCAGCGGACGGTATAGTTAATGAACTCTAAAAATTTCCGGTCTGTAGCTCGTTTGCCGTTGTCATACGACGAAATTCAAAAACGTACGATGGCCCACCCTTTACAGGTGGCAAATCTAACAGGCACCGAGATTAGCCTAGCTAACTAAACGAGTCTCCCCGAATATAAGGGTTTTAAAGTGATATTTTTTCGGATATTACTCATATACACAATTTCATATTGAAGTCATTTCCGTTTGATTTTCCTAAATAAATAGAAATTCATTTCAGTCTCCTGACGAAATATAGAGAATATGTATTCACACCCTTTTACAAACTGAAAAAATATACAGCAGATAACTTCAATACAATATTATTTCATATAGAAAATTCTTGTAACGCCTATGATATACTTTCGTATCATTCGCTCATTCTCAAAATATTTAGTCCATTTAATCAGCAAACAACAGTTATGCACTAACATTAACCTTTGGTCCCGTTAGTATGATCGTTTCATTGTTGGCTATCACTTGTTGATACCGATATAATCAAGGAAATGCATTGACACGAAAATAAATACGAAAATTTCATTATTGATTGGATTCTCAGAATGTTTTCATCGATGAAGTGTTGAGTCTAGATTGGTATATAAGATGTTCAGTAAAAAAATGTGTTGTATCATTTATTTTCTGAATTTCACTAGTTTTTGGCTATGGCCGATATAAGGTTTCCGTACAAATCTTTTCTTCAGTGAGATTTGTGATACGTATCACCATAGTTTTCAATTATAATAACAGTTTGTATATCAAATAGGAGCATTAAAATTTTCACTTTGGCAGTACAAACAGTGGAAACATGCAGGTTGTTGCAATCATAAAGTAAATAAATATTTTCATTCATGTACTTCACTGCATTGCAAGTAATAAAGTTGTAAATCTTGCAAGTATGTATGTAGATTAGATTAGACATATTGATTCTTTTATTTACATAAATGCATTCAATATCCAATTTACAATGCTAAGATTTTCAAAACGAATATTCACATGATTTACCTATATGTAGGCAGTTTTATTTGATGTGACAATTTTTACTGATAATAACGTGTTGTTACTCACCGCACTGATAAAAAAATTTCAGGAATTCTATTTTTTTAAATCTCAAGTTCAGAAAAAAACCTATGAGTGTCACTAATCTACGATATTTATTATTGTGAATTATCGCCTGCAAGTGTGTGTACAATGTATACTTTTTTCAATAAACTTTCAACGATTTCTTTTAATTCACATTGTAATATGGGACTGAATATACTCATTTATATGAGTAATGAACTTTTTGTACTCAACCACCAGTGAGTGACGTTATAACACAAAGTGAAGTGAAAAAATTGGTTGGCCGAAATGTCTTATCATTCCAACGAAAGAAAAATGATTCAATTTCTCACATTGGTGGTCTCTGAATTGGTGTACGATTTTCAGCTGCACGAAGAGAAAATAGCTGCTATTCAGGAGAAGTTAGAGTTGGCCGAGCAAAAACTGGCTCAGTATTCGAAGCTGCCAGAGATCGAAGAGCAGTTGAAACAACGTATGGAGGCGCTGACACAGGTGAGACCACAGGTACGAGAAAAAGCTCCTAGTCAGTTTGTTGTTTTTAATTAGTGTAGATCATTGGTCGTCAAACTGAGGTCACGACAAAGAAACCGAATGACTGTAGAAGATATTGAAATATATCTTCCTCCTGCAACTTGCTTGCTGTAGGTCAAACTGAAGACTTTTTGAATTCACCAATCATTGCTCCTATTATTATATTAATGGGACACCTTTATGAGTGTTGACTCCGATGGTGTCAGAATTTTTCTACTGAATCACAATAGTAAACATTTCGCAATTTCAATTAGGAAGAATAACTAAATCAGTAATCACATTCTTCCTCGAATAATTAGACTTTAGGAAATTCCTTGAATTGGCTAATGGAGACAGATGGCCGTTAGATAGTTCATTATCTTTGGATTGTCAACTGAAAAATACAAAAATGTATCTCTTATGTTATGACTTGAAGAGTGTGACGACCACTGGTGTAGATATAGTTGTTATATGGTGGATCATAAATGGAGAATATGGGAACTTGAATTCATTTTTGTAACCACATTTTGTCAATCCATTAGTTCTCCGTTTGCTGAAAGATTCTGTTATGGATTTTGAACTTCATGAGCTGAGAACTGAAAACTATAGTATATACAAAACGACAGAAGCCAGCCATAAAGAATATAGCACGCATCTATCACGCGGTTACGCAGAGACGTACTGAGGTGGTTCTGATAAGGAATATGTAGGGTCATAACTCAGTAGTTAACACATTTGTCAGCTCCATATGAGTTATTTTTACCATTCAACCATTTTATTATCGCTGAATTGTTGCAACTTTGAGTGCAAGAAATACATGTACAGGTTTAGATATGATAGTTTTCCAATTTTCTCATTTCTTGATACAACTTTCTATTTCCATGCTAAGTTCCTCTGCAACTCATAACTCCATATCTTTCGAACACTTGACTGGAATTTGAGAGATTTCAACCTACTATGAATTGAAAATCATACCATTCATTTCGACAACGAATTTGTGTGAGAAATCTTAAGGTTCTGCAGACGATATGTCCCTGTATAGTCTCTTTCACAGACAGCTTTTTGACCAATAGGGGTGCAATTAAAATACGATCACGCGTTACCAAGTTTGTTTACGTTGGCCTCTTCGATATGGATGGACTATAGCATACTTGCTAGTTCATCGTGGATACTTTTGAAAAAATGTGATATTCTTAGAAGTTTCCATATTCTACAATTTATCTACACCTGCTTTATTCATCAAAGTGTACTCAAAAAGTCATCTATTTCACCTCTGGAGCTTTCATTTGTTTCTATCTCAATCTTTTTAAGTATATCCTCAATTAGTAGTAGTAGTAGTAGTAGTAATGAACCACTACTACTAGTACTACCACTACAATTAATTGAAAATGCCATAGTGTTGACGAATTTAACTTTCAGAATAGACGTCAAAAAACTTGTCTCACGGAAAAAGTTACTTCAGAATAGTTTGGTGAAATTACATAGACAAATTGTTAAATTCCAGTTTGTCAGCGATATTACATTTGCCGATATTCAAAATACTTTTATCATTATTATTGATTATTATCTATATTTCTATCATTCCACTGACAAATTCTAAATTTCACTTTCCTATAACAGCACTGTATCAGCTATCGATTTCCTAGTCGTCGATCTCTTTTTCATTCTATTGATTTTATCGTCATATTTCCATAATAAAATATAAAATTTAGTAATACTTCGAGTACATCTTATCTATGTTATGTATATCGCTCAATAATTCATAATATTGAATTTCATTTCGATAACAAATTGATAATCATATATTTCCAAGGAGACTTTATGTCGGTCTGTCTTTTATAATTATTCATGTTAAGGAAGAAGTTTACTCATGAACGAACTTCAACATGACTTATCCCGATGACACATTTCATTCATTACTTATGTATAACATCAGTTGTTAATAAACATTTTATTCAAAACCGTCCAACCTATTCATGCATACTTGAAATATATTTGGAATATCAATTTGTAGGCTCAAGAAAGACATGGTTCAGCCGAAGATCGTATTCAACGGCTGGAAAATAATTTGGACGAGAAAAATGCTGAACTAGTCCGTCTCAATCAAAGACTAAAAATGAATGAAGACCATAATTCTCGTCTTTCTGCAACAGTTGACAAATTATTGTCCGAATCTAATGACCGATTACAAGATCATCTGAAAGAAAGGATGCATGCCTTGCAGGTAAGCGATGCTACAATTTTTACAATGTGAAATTAATGAACATTTGATGTTTCTCAGGAGAAAAATAGTCTTACCCAAGAACTGGAAAAAACAAGGAAAATGTTGGAAGAGTTGGATGGTCAAAAATCCGATATCATGAAGGAATTGGCTAAGTCTAGGTTAGAAATAGATAGCGTCAAGAGGCAGATGCTTCAACAAGAAATAGCTTATAATATTCAACAAACAGATGCCCTTACTAGGTAGGATTTCATCAGGTAAAGTTTGAATGGAAATTGTAGCACATACTTGCGTAGGTCCTTGTCGCCAAACACAGTGGATCCGAATAGCTTTTCAAGAAGTGCTAGTCATTCCAGCTTCGAAACTCATTCCTTGCCACGTAGAGCGACCAAGAGCAGAACACCAATCGAAGAGGATCCAAAGATGCAGTTCACATCGAGATCGATGGCTGAACACGAATGGGAGAAGCTTCAACAAGCACACGTACTCGCCAACGTCCAACAGGTAGGTACATTCTCACACTTAATTTTCACCTCACACATGAATCTATGTGATTCAGGCCTTCGATGTATCGAGTGACGCCGAAGGAGACGACGCCGATAGCATCTTCAGCACCCAAGACATGCTTTCGCCGTCGGGCCACACGGACGCCCAGACTCTGGCGATGATGCTGCAAGAACAGCTGGACGCCATCAACAATGAAATCCGGCTGATCCAAGAGGAGAAGCAGAACACGGAGGCGCGAGCAGAAGAACTGGAATCGCGCGTCGGCAGCATGGAACACATGAATCTGCTAGCGAGAGGCAGGAGTCTCGAGCGGCAAAGCCCCCCTGTAAGCGGTAGATCTACACCTAAGTCGCACCATTCTCCTCAAAGGGATTATTTACATAAGTATCACACGGTGAGCTGCGATGGGTCTATCTCTGTCTTCTCTCTTTTTTTTTGGTTTTTCGCTTCGTTTTCATCGAGCAGGCCGAACTTTGTTTCAAAATTGACAAGCTGTTGGGCTGACAGTTAATCTTACCAGATGATATGATCGCAAATAAACAATATGGAGAAGACGATAACACAACCACAAATTGAACACTCTCATGTGAGACATTCTTTTCAGATTCACAACTGTGATCAAAAAATAAATAAAATTATCAATTGAAACTCTTAGAAATGCAGGTAATTTTTTCCTAGATTAGTAGAACCTTTGCCAAGCATATGTTCAAAACGTTTAGTTATCTTCAAGTTAAATGTATTTTAGTAAACAACCGAAAGTGGTTTTTTCGACTTTAACGATGGGTTATTTTGTTCTTCGGTGATCAGACTATGGATCAAAAGAAGAACCGTTTGTTTCAGTTCAAACCATTTGGAAGAATAATTTGAGTCTCAATCGAGTCTAGTATCGATTGATGCTATAACCATTCAATTTTTCAGAGAAAAAAAAACTCGTCTTGATGTGGGATCAACTCTGCTGTTTGATTATTAGCACCACTTGAAATGCGTCATCATACGACCCTGAAATCACCGCCCAATCTATCAAATATCGAACCAAAGTTGAAGCAAGACCGAAAAGACTACGGCAAATTCGGAATAAAGATCATGTTGACAGTTTTCTTTGATAATCGGGGTGTGGTGCACTATGAATGGCCAGAATTATGGGCGAACAACTTTCTTTCATCACAATAATGCACTTTGTCATACTGCATTCTTCGCGACTTTTTTGCTAAAAACTCGACTTCCGCAACCAACGTATTCACCGGTTGAGCTCTGTGCGACTTCTGGCTATAAAGCAAACTCAAAAATCCAACGCAAGGACGAATTTGAGTTGAAAAGCAAAAGAAAGATGGTTTGGGAAAAGCGTTGGAAAAGGTGCATTTTATCGGGCGGCGATTGTTTTGGAGGGGGTCCAATTATTTTGGAAGAAAAAATGTAGAATTTACATTGTATAAACAAATTCACCTTGTTTTTTGATCACATTGGTGTGTGCTTCTATTTTTCTGGGCAGAATAACTGCGAATTGGATAATCATCTTGTTTGTCGATTTTGAAACTTGGCAATGCATTATTTTTGAGGAAAATTCACCACTAGATGAGCAGAAACAAACCTTGCAATGATGATTCGGATTCTTCCTAATCTATATTTCATTCAGAACACTGTTGCTATGTGCATCATTCAATCCATGGAATAATGTAGTGGAAATATTTAGTATGTTAGTATTTTGTATTCTTTAGGGTATTAGAAAATGTAATACAACAAAATTCCTTCTATAGTTGATTGGAATACTGGAATATAATCAATAATAAAAAATATGTACATATTTCAATTTCCGAAAACGATAACGCTTAATAGAATCAATACAATGTAGAAAGTATTCAACTCACAAAGCGCTAATTTTACAGGACACAATCTTGAAATTTTGTTATCAATAGTATTATTGCTAATAACTTTCGGTGGTGGATTCTTCTAATCCATGCATGCACTTATAAGCACCCTCATCCTTCCTTTTCTGTGATCATAAAGCCAACTCTTCCTGACTATCACAACTAATCCAACTAAACTATGGTGGAGCTACCTGAAAATATTGTTTTGGTGTGTGAAAATATTCTTTGTAGGCACCTGCCAGTATGTCTCCGGCGCATTTGCAACAATATCATTCGACATTGAGTCCTGGCGCCTTATCTGAATCGTTGCCATCTAGTCAGGTTTGTTCTACTAGCGTATCGAATATTCTACGGTAATATTAACCAACTTGGTTCGCAATGATTCAACACTGTGTAATTGATTTACAAGAAATGAAATATCCTCAGCAGAACCTTGGAACCTGTGGAACCTTATATTCAAAATACGAATGTCACGTAATGTAATAAAGTATCGATTTGTAACTTGTCATATCTGAGAGAAAATCAGCCAGTATCATAGTGATAACGTGAAAAATTAGATTCATTTAACTTCTCATATTTGGAAAACCTAACCTAACCAGTTCTAAAACGTTGATAAAATGTGAAAGTGCTATTATATTCCCTAATAGTTTTGTGTTGGTGTCAGTGAGTAACCAAAAAAAAAGGTTGTAAACTTTCCTACTAGTGATAGACGACCTAATCGGAAAATGTGTCGTCACAGGATCATTCTGACTAATAATTTTAAATGAAACCCTACGGCAACCAAACCTCTTTAAAAAGGTATCGAAAAAACCTATTTAGTTATAATTTTTATGGCTCATTAGTAATCATGAAAATTTAAATTCCATTCAGTATAATATTAATTACAGATTCAAAAATCAGTATCTACTAAAGGAATTGCTCGAAGTGACCTTCATTTATTGCCTGACAGAGAAATATACTTTTTTGAAACTCGTCATTTTTGTCGATTTTGTCATCTATCATCACGAGTAGAGAAGTTTGCCTTTAATATTCAGTTTCCGAATTTCACTTGTTTATGTATAATCGTTCCAAAGATGAGAAGGGGGAGGGGATTTTTGAGAAGCACTTAAATAATAATTTTTTAACTTTCCGATCATTGTAAAAAATTTTTCACTTTCAAATTTTATTTTGAATATTAGTTCTACTGAATATTTCGAAATATTTAATGGTTACAGGTTCAATTATTATAGTGTTTTATCATTGTACCGAACATCTCAAACACATACTTTGTTGGCTTTAACAAACATCACACGCACATATTGGATATTTCAGCGACCTATCTCACTCACTAGCTGCATGTTAGTGTAACTCTGTTGATTTCTCCCCTGAAACAACATTTCAAATTTCATTCTCAATCGTTGAACGCCTTCACTTCATATCAATTCAATTCATTTTCTGTTCAAATTTTAGATGCATTGAAAATTGAAATGGCGTTTCATAACTCCTACTGTTTATTCGATTTTGCTTCACCTCCATTCTCCGCAGATCCAACTGGCTCAGATGTCTGCTGAAATGTCGAGAGAAGAAATACACATGGGTGATAGTAGTAGTGGGGGTGGAGCCTCGCCATTGACCGCTAGATCTTTGAGGTTAGAAAGAGTCGCTCAGGCTTTGGCGCATAGCCAAGAAGAATTACGCAGGTAAGATCGATTTCATCTTTCAAAAAATTTGTTTATCAGTATACAATTTACAATACAATCTCACCTCTATATAAAACAATAATTTCGGAAATACAGAGTGTCGAACGTTAAATTGAGTTTTGGTTTTCATGAATGACATCCAATTTTGATCTGGGATGTTTTTTTCAGTCATATTTTAGCTTCAGAAATATGTGGTAGCATGCCTCTTACCGTTTACACTGTGTATTTCCTTAAACGGTTTAGAATTGCATTAAAAAAAATAATAGAACTAATAATAATAATCTATTTTCAATGCTAGACGTACTGCTGCAAGTGGTATACCACCAGGAGTTTCATACAGGTTCAAATACAAATTTATTCTAATACCTCCTAAGAATTTGACAGATCAACAAGTTATTTTTTGACAAATGACAAAATAATCACAGTATCAGTCAGATCCTTAGTTATCTATAGCTTCATTTGTTTGAGTTATATCCATTGTGTGTAGAAATTTTTCAAGTTTGGTTGTTATTGTTTGAGAAGTTGAATGACTAGTCAACTGGAAATAAAATCAAAATCTGGTGCTATTAATATTCTGAATTTTCCATTTCAAATACGACTGCTGTCTTTGATAGTAAATTGTCTCAAATTTCTACACTTTATGCATGCACACATACCTGGAGAACTTTATATGTTTCATTCTTGCATTTTTGTTCAAATTAGAAGTGAATAAATTCATTACGAGGATATACATCTATATAAAGCTATTAAATAGTGTGTCGAACATTTCCATCAATTATGGTGCAAAATTACAAAACATAAGTGTCAGTGGGCTAAAATAGATTGAGAAACACTTCCTCAGATTATAAAGTTCTCACAATTCTCACCCTCCTCCACCTAGTCGTTAGTCTAGAAACGTAGAACGTAGTGTGTTTAGGCAAGGGGGGCTACAGACGCACACTCCCCCATCACCTCTCTCCTCTCGTCACAGCAGCCAGGAGAGCCTCAACAGGAACGCCGTCATGGGCGGAGGGGGCGCCACCATGATATCGTCGAGAGACATAACATCCGCGGCAGCGGCCGCGGCGGCTGCGCAGAAGAAGAAGGGTATCAAGTCATCTTTGGGCAGGTTTTTCAGCAAAAAAGAAAAGGTTCGTAAATAAACATTTCATTCATATTCTGTTACATAATGTTCAATCAAAGTAATCAATACCTAATAGTTTTTTTTCTGTTGATCGTCAGTAAACGAAACGTTTCCACTTGATTTTTTCTTTTGACAACTGAACAATTATTATTGTGTGTTTTCTTGAATATCAGTCACATTATCAAATTCTTGCAACTAATCTAAAAAATATTCCCGAAATAATCCATTTATTCAAACGATATATCAATGATAATTCTTTATTCAAGGTGAAAGGAAAAGAAGTTTCTGGACAAGATAATAACTTGAATTTGAGCCAAGGCAGTATTGGTATGCCAGATGGTGACATCAATGACACAATGAGCCTTTCTGGAAAGATTGGTCAAAAGGCTGAGTTTGATCGCAGACAGAAGAAAAAGTGGGTGTATGATATCTTTTTTATATTTTCACTAATTTTCTGGTATTTTTCTACTTGGAGTCTAAGCTTCAGCACCAACGTTATTATTGTAATATCAGAAGACTTAACAGCATATATAGAACATTCACGAATCGTTCGTTTATTGACATGTTTTCTCAATTATGCATTTAACTTGATGAAAATGTCATCTCATATGTGATTTATTTGAATGCTACCTACATACTTTTAAAAATATAATATTGATTTTTTTTATGCAGACCATACAGGGTCGAAGATATCGGTATAAGAGTAACGGAAGGAGCAAGTGTATTATAATTCCACATAAACAAGAGAGACTCATCGCTCTTCTCCTGAATTCCTTACCTCCCCACCCACTATGCCACATAACACCGACTGAGAAGATGTCGTTCCATTCTGTGCCGGACAGTGGTTGCGAAAACAATAGATTATTCAACCAACGTTCAAAAGATGCCGAACAAATTATACGATCGCAGAAAAAGTACATATTATCAAATGGTATTTTGAGGGAAATTCCGTAACAGACGTTATTGATTTATTCATAGTAATTTTAGAAGATGAACCTATACTTACTGAAAAGACTGTACGTTCCGCTAGATATTTACAACTTTTCCATCATCAAATTATTCCCGCAGTTCGAACTTTGCATTCAAAAAAGATTTAAACTATCTTCAATCCGACAAATTGAATTTAATAAATGATTCAGTTCAATTTGTTCGAATACCTATCCTACATCCTAATTGTCGTGAATATCTTTTCATAATTTCGACCCTAACGACTTCCCGCATCATACTGAAACGGTGTGTGATGTGTGGCAGTGTCACGTAACCAATCTCAAGCTGGCTATTCTTTTCTATCTCCCTAAATTCCTGTATGGAAGATGAATTCATTCCTATCATGATAATTATTTATCTTTTTTTACCTTCCATACTCAATCTACTGAGCTGATGCAATTAATATTTCACTTTCTATATTACTTGCTTGATAAATGCTTGAGACCATATAAACCAAATTTTTTTTTCTTGACTTTGGCTTCCATTGCACTAGCTTCAAATTATCAACAACACCACCTCATGATTCAAATATTCAAAGAAATAAAGGTAGATGAAAAAAAACTCAATTATTTTTCGGTGATATCTATGGTAATCGTTCAAGAATCGTTTGGAGATGGCGCCACTGTTTTCCGAATATTGTCAATAATTATTCGTGAAATGAAAAGCGACAAAGAAAATACAGATTCAATGCATCGAAATGAATAACTATCATACAACTTGTGACAAGACGACGCACCATCTACATGAGCTTGCGGAACTATTACCAGCGAACACCGTGTTTTAAATTTGATATAACCGAGTAGACAGAAGTATAAAAATTTTTCTACTGAATTGCCGAAGATAATGATGCTCCATTGAAAACCAAATTCGAGTTTCTCAATGACAGATTTCGAGAGGTGCGTATTAGCTAACCCAGCTTTCCGTTTCTCACAGGGAACGTGATTACAGACAGGAGCTGCTGGCCGAAGCCATGAAAGCGGGAACTCCGTTTGCCCTTTGGAATGGTCCGACCATTGTCGCTTGGTTGGAACTTTGGGTAGGCATGCCGGCATGGTATGTGGCGGCGTGCCGTGCAAACGTCAAATCCGGAGCGATTATGAGTGCTTTGAGCGATACGGAAATCCAAAGAGAAATAGGTGAGCTGGATTTGGTTCTGCATATATATATATATGTATATATATATATGATTCGAATAATATTGTCTTAGTAAATTATAATTATTTATTTATTTTCTATTGAAATGTATACCTGGAAGAGCAATGCAATGATAAATTCGCGACCCAAATTGAGTTCGCACAAGTGCTCTAATGAATTGGTGACATCAATACTGCGAAATTTCAAATTTCAATTCAAATTTCATTTCAAGCAATAAAAACTCATTTCACTGTTTTTCGTGCTCTAATGAATTGATGTATTTTCTAATTATTAGAGGATACTCCTCACCATGAAACATTTCAACTTCAAGCTGTTTTTATTGATTTTTGAAAGAATACCTACCTACATAGGATCTTTAATAACTATACTAGTTATGGTGAAAACTGAAAGGTAGTGATTAATATTAATTAAATATTAATATTTAACAGAAAGTGACACAAAATATCAACTAAAACCCTTCAATCTTTGTAATCAATGTTTAGAATACTTGCAAGATTGTGTATCACTATTATAAACTGAGGATGATTGATCAATTCTCAGTAACATTCACAATTTGTCTCTTTTTCTCTTCAACAAAATAATACACATCGACTACATTCTATTCGGTGGTTCGCGAACATGTTGAAAAAGAAAGTTTGCATCAATTATTATTCAGATAGGCCGTTTCTGATTATTTTGAAATAACAATGTTCATTTAGTCATTTAACAATATACACAATCTGGATATAACAACGTGTTGCTACTGCGCGATTCAGTAGAGCACCAGCCTTCCCATCCAACACATCTATTGGCGTCCTTGTAATAATATATTTCTGTGTTCGTGACAAACAATATACCTCACCCGGCAGATTCGCACAAAACTGCCACCTGAGGTCGCTTTCATGGATACACAACTAAGATAAAATATTCCTATACTTTTTTAAATCTCTATATCGTACGTTGTTTCTCGGTAAGATTACTTGACGAAGAACATTCGACGAAATGCTTATATCTGAATGAATGTTGTTTTCCACCTCCCTGATTACAAATCTCTCATTACTCAGCCTCCATGAAAATCATCGAATTTCCGATAACCCATTAATTGATTCATTCAGGTATAAGCAACCCTCTGCATAGGCTGAAACTAAGGCTTGCGATCCAAGAGATGGTATCTCTGACATCACCATCTGCTCCAAAAACTTCACGAACAACTCTAGCCTTCGGCGATATGAACCACGAATGGATTGGAAATTACTGGCTGCCTACTCTGGGCCTTCCTCAATATAGAACGACCTTCATGGAGTGTCTAGTTGATGCTAGGATGTTGGATCACCTCACCAAAAAGGATTTGAGAGGACAATTGAAAATGGTTGATGGATTCCACAGGTTTGTATGCGAATTTTTCATAGATGATGTCGAATTGTTAGGAATTTTGTTTTACAGGACAAGTTTGCAATATGGCATATCATGTTTGAAAAGGTTGAATTACGATAGAAACGCTTTAGAAGAGAGAAGAAAAAACTGTGAGAATATATTATCTGATGTACTTGTGTGGAGTAATGAACGTCTCATAAAGTGGGTGGTTTCCATAGGTTTGAAAGTGAGTGACATTCAGTTTGAATCATTATTTTATGAAGTTTCAAAGTTAGGTTGATTATTATTTGATCACGTAGTGTGACATCTTGACAGCCTCCAGTTGTGAATATTTTTCTCCTCCTTTACCCATGAGCGAATTATATGAATGAATGCAATTTTTTTCAAGGACTATGGAAATAATTTAGAAGAATCAGGAGTACACGGTGCTCTGATAGCTCTGGATGAGAGTTTCGATCCCGATAGTATGGCATTGGCCTTACAGATACCAACACAAAATACTCAGGTATGAGAATTATAAAAATACATTTATATTTTTTTTATCGACTGTCAATGTTTGATGAAATGAATCAGATGAGAATGGTGAGTGCTGTATATCGGAAACTATTCGTCGTAGAGACTTGCGATAGGAAATTTTATTTTCTAAGTGGTCAAGAGAGAGCTCTGGAAATTGTTGTTATATTTCAAGGATGGCTGCGGAGGGGGCGCAATCTTCATCTGAAACTTTCCGAGTGATTTTTCACTGAAATGTACCTAGTAAATTGATCAAATAGGTAACTCCTGAATGACTCATTGGATTTTAACAAACTTAGTCTCTTTGAAATATTACATCGATAATTCACATTGACACAAAAAAAAAGATATCAATCAATACTTCGAATGGAAGCTTACGTTTATCTAGGTGGTTTGGTCAGATATATTGACAGTTTCATTACAAATTTCTCGAAGTAAAATCCAGAGCCATGTCTTACGACAAGTTTTGAACGATGTTTCGTATTTTCTAGGCAAGACAAAATCTGAAAGCAGAATTCAGTAATCTAATCCGTGTTGCCACTGACCGAAGGCCGTTGGACATTCAATCCTGATATGGCACGGACCTCCACTAAGATATAAATAAAATGAAATTGACCATGTAGTGTTCTGCTGCTCGCATCTTAAACGCAGCCCCATCTCCATTCTTCCGCAATCGGAGATTGCCGAACTTTCTGGAGAAAAAACTAAAGGAGTCGCGATATGCTATGGCTAGACGACTGTGGGTTTACGTCATGAATTTTTGTTTTAGAAAACCTCTGATCACATACTCGAATAGTATGGAGATATCAACAGAAATATCAGATGTGTATCCGTATGCAGTTTTCAAGTATGACAGATTATTCTGATTTGACAGATTCTCAGTGATGTTATAGGGAAGTTATTTTATGAGTCGAATATATGCTAATGAATAACACGAGGAAAAACACGAGAGTGGCACTACATTTTGGACATAAACCTCAGCATTTCATATCATGTTAAAAAATACCACCAGGATATGAGTCTAGCAAAACGAGTTTCATTTGATTTTATTTAGTAATAACTTGGAAATACCAATATGAATCATTCCGAAAGTCAACCTTATACAGTCTAGGAGTTCCTACACCAAATATCCGTTTATTTTATAATTATACGAGGTCCGTTCAAAAAGTATCGTGAAATTTGAATTTTCACGGGCTTCATTTATTTGATTTTTCATATTTTGTAGTGTTATGTTGACAAGGTCGACCATTTTGAATTTTTTTTTTGATTTGTGACAGCTGTTGTGCTTGGATGTGTTTTGACTCACTATTTTTACCTATTCCAAGAACGTATATCGTATCCAAACCCATGATTCGTCAACAGTTAGACCCGCTGGAGCACATTTGGGTCGTCACGGACCGAGTTCAATATCTCCTGAGCAATGCAAACGTGATGCTGTTTTTGAAATTTCGAAATTGAGCAATTTTGGCACGAATGTCACGGCGATCTAACTTATTGGTTGAAACCGAATGGCACGAGCCAATCGATACGTTTAGGTTCTCATCAATTTCTCTAACGGTCATTCGTCGATTGGCCATACTATTCTCTTAACGTTATCAGCAGCACTGGCTGACCTTGTCACCATAAGTAAGGCACATGAGTAGCAACATAACGGTACGAAAAAAATGAAAATCAAATACACGTAGCCCGCGGAAATTAAAAATTCACGATACTTTTTGAACTGACATCGTATACACATCAACCTTTGGGAAATTGTGAACTGAAACTTGAACGCACATTATCCAAAAAAAAAACATCTTGCCAGTATGTGATGAGAGGTTAACCAAATGTTTCCTGAAATACGATATTTGATGTCTAGAATGGAGTGTACGAGCTTTAATGGACTAAAAATACCTTGTATCGTGAATAACTCATAGTATTATTAATTGTACATTGAAATTGTTGTTTGTTGGGTTACCAGCGATTGAGTAAATATTGTTGAATGTGGCAGCGACAGTCAGTATTACCCCACGCGTGCCTGCACTACTTTCCGGTGCTGACATCTGTTGAGCTTTGTGGCTCAAGGAATTTTCATACGTTCACATCACAATAAATATTGAATAATTTGGAAGGATTATTTGATAATTGACAATTATATGCTTGGAGGACAGGAAACAATCATGACTGATAGAAGAAACTTCATATAATTATATGACTATCGATTTTATTTCTCTAACTTTACGCAACAATTCGATTATATTTTCATTTTATTAATGGACCTATCTTATAAATCAAATAACGTTGATTAATAAGAATTCCGAAATATCATGAAAACCTCAATTGAATCTGATATTATCCATATACAGGGTGAGTCAGAATAAGACAAACTTGATTAGTTAGACTCATCAACACTCAACCTAAAAATGATGACTTTTATATGCCTGGAAATAAAGGTTTCTGAGAAAAACTGAAGATTTGTCGTGATGAAATTTCATGTGTGCAATAATCGCATGATTCTTACAGCATACAGGAAATTTGGAAAAAAAATCTGTATTGTATCTCAAAGAGGGTGCATTTTGGGGCACACCTTTATGGAAACCTAGGAATGAATGGAGTAATCTGTATTCGGAGTTTGTCGATCTTGATCTGACTCACCCTGTATATTCATCTGATAGAATAAACGTGGTGATGAAAAATTCGATGTAGATATTCAAAAGACATATTTTTCCAACCCAAAAAGGACTTTTTCTTGAAATTAATGCATGCAATCTCTTCCAGTTACAATAATGATGATTCAAATATTTTGAAAATTGGCATGTCTGGTTTCAGGAATCTTTTGACCTTTGTTATGAAGAAATTAGAGCTGTTTCTACATGTCTATTTATCCCAATCTTATGATCAAATAGAGAAATCGCAAATTGGTATTGTCAAATTTTGAGTCACCTTCTTTATTGTATCGATTTTAATTATTAAATACTCAATTTTTATGTTTTATGTTCGTTCTGTGATCTACCAAACTTCAATATGAAATACAATCCAAATGAATTCCTCATACTTCGATTGTTTATAATTGCAATTATCAAATTAGCTTTTCCTGATTTGAGAATTCCCTCAGCTATGGTAGACAGTTCATTTCGCTATGTAGCTAGTACAAAACTAAAAGAAAACCGGTGTCCTTGTAAAGCTTTTTGAATGTGAAAAGTGAGATAACCGATTTCCAAAGTAAAATCTATTTAACTGAAATTCTTAGTACCAATATTATTTAGTACTTTCATGAAGACCAAAAATGTGTTTAAGTCAACGGACCTTTTCTGACTGTCTTAATAGAATTAGATATATTTTATAATTTAGTGAAACTTCAATTTCTTACTTATATTTACATATATTTATATAAAATATAGTTACCTTGGTGGTGTGGCAATTCTTGAATAAAATAGTTCAATTCATTCATCAGATTTAAATAGAGTTTACTATGATCAGCTATTTCACATCTCAACTAGCATTTATTTCAAAATCAAAATGACAGTTATTTCCGTTTTAATTCCAAACACCACCTCAATATATACCATCAGTCATTAGTTGTAAAATTTCTGTATATATTATACAGATAATAATATATTTTCATGTTTTTATTACATTTAGTATGTTTTATACGATGTTTGTAATATATTTTTACTGTTATTTATTTTCAATCCTGAATATAAAATCGTGCTTTTACATATACAAACTGTTATAAATTAAAGAAGAAGAAAAAACGGAGTTGTTGACCTGACACTCCGGGAATGATTGTCATTAATCGTATTTGATCTAATAATAGTGTTAACCATGTACATAAGTACATATTACATGAATATAACGGAAAATCGAATTATTTCTTCAATGTTTTATTTCTCATATCTACCGATTATACAATACCATTTCAAACAATTTCTTATCGATACTTATTCTCATATATTGCTATATGATTTTGAGACTTCTAGTGTAGTATTTATTTTGGCTATTTACGAGGTATTATTTCAATGCGAATCTTTTCTAATCTATAACTCTTGAAGAATACATCACTATTTATTCATGGATATTTCTATATTCTATTCATTTTCTTCTTCCTTTACATCAAAACCTCCATTGTACAGTTTCTTAACATAATCTTTTCTACAGTTGAGTTTGTCGGAAGGTCGGATGTGAGCTTGATAAACTCCATCTTTCAATATTCTCACTCCTGTGAATATTTTCTGCAAAAAATGATTTTATTTTGATAAGATTCAAATATTAGTTGCAATTGAAGATAAGTGAAGTCAAAATACTCCAGAATCCTTGAATTGTCTAATATACTCAAGTTATTGAGGCGAACTATGCAATAACTTATTGTGATGCTCATAGATTAATTGGTACACTAGACTAACAATGACTCATTGTGATGCTTATGATCATGAAATTTATAAATTTTAAATCCACTTGTCCAAACTGTAGTGTATGGAAATATTAATGACAGTTATGGAATAATATTTCTAAAATCGAATAAAATATAACTATTATTATAAAGAATCCAATCCAAGACAAAATATATTCTGTATTTTTTTCAAATGCAGTTTTCAAACAATGACATTTTTCGATTTTACATGTCTTGACTATCGAAACACAAATTGTATGAATAAGGTTAGTTTTCAGCAAATAAGAATGGAATAAAATAAGAATACACCAATGAAATTACACATGTCATGTCAATGTGATTTCTTTGATGCATTCATATTTTATTTTATTATGATTTGCTGTATAAACTAACTTTAGGATACTAAGGTACAAACTGGATAAAAACACAAGTAAATGATATTGATTTCGTTGAACAATTTGGATTTTTGATTCACGCTTGCATGAAAATGATGAACAATAGTGTGTATGAAATTCTCTGAAAAGTATTATGTATTATCTGAAAAAACTTCACTTTAAAACCATTATATCCGGCGAGATTTCGAAACCAACGATCCTTGTTACGTCAGCTGTATTATTACTCGACGCCTGTCAGAGTTTCCAGTTTTGTATCACTTTTGGAGCTTCTGCGGATATTCCATTCAGTTTCGTCCACGAAAATTATAGAAGTATTGTGCAAGTATGTACTGAAATTCCAGTGAAAAATATAAGCAGGGCTATGAATTGTCCATATTTTTCCGAACTACTGACGAATTGAAAAAATATGACGAATAAAAACATATCATTCTGTCGCTAGCAGCTGGCAGCAAGTTCAACACCTAAATGTATGGGAATACTGGTGCTCTGTGTTTTTTCGCGTAAATTTCTGAACTAAAAAAAGGGGCATATTTCTCTACGTTCTGGATGTTGTGGTGTATTTTCTAAAAATTAGTGGTCTGGACCATTATAATTTGGACTGTCCTAAAACAGCTGTATTTAATGATTCCTTGCTAATTACGCCTTGCATGAACTGTTTGATTAGAAACCAAATATTATTTATAACATAGATATGCACCTGTTTATCCACAGTGAATCTGTGGTAACATCCACCAGGTATCACGATCAAATCTCCTGGAATCATTTCGATTCTTATCCACTCGTCGAATTTATCACGGACATCGTAATAGCCGCATCCTTCAAGTACGAGCCGAAATTCATCATAAGTGTGAAAATGCTCTGTGTAGAGTTGACGCAAGTCGTTTTCATCCAAGTTTTCCAATAAATGTTTGCCTTTGTTATCTCTCTCCTGCATTAATTTCACCAGGGTGGCATCTATTTGGTAGTTGGTAGGAGTAATCTGTGAAATTATTGATTAGCAGGTCACATATCGATTTAGAATTGGGAATTCAAGTAGCGCATGATATGTTCCATCCATATTTCAATTCTAAAATTGGTAGAGAACTCTTCAGAGATTATTGTTGATATGAGAGAAAAAATATATCAGAGTTTGTGATTATAGGTATGTTGATATGTTTGATTGATTTTCAGAAAATGTAACAGCTGGAATCTTGAGCTTCCCACTAAAACATGAAGAAGATACAAAATCAACTACTAATATTGTAAAGATATAAATACATACTATGAACTATACGAATTTGCTGAGGTTACGTTAATAAAAATATAAAACAGCTGACGGCTAATCATCTTGAAGCAAAATTGAGCTGTTGATACACGAATCGTTCGAAATCTGTACGTTATATTATCTGTGAAATGTCATAACATTGCCGTTTTCCAATTTGATTGAAGTTATGGAACCTACGTTAATATAGACTCTGAAAAAGTGTTATTTTTGAATACGGATAGATCGTTAAACAACTCAATACGTAATATAACATGCAATGATACATTATCCGTAATTCTTGATCATTCTAATACCTATCCTTCAATTTACAATAATAAATGAGTCATATACGTATTCCACCAAACTTTTTTCATGTCAAAACTGTTTAAATTTTGCTTTCTAAAGTTACAAAAAATGTGTATTGAATTCAAAAATGCAAAATGTTTCAATGATTTTCAAATTTTGAAGCTGAATTCTTCTGAGATGGTATCATTTCGAGTGAAACGTTCATAAATGTTAAGAACGAATGCGTCATTATATTTACATACACTTGCAATTATAAAATGCATATTAATCAATGGATATATCGTTACAATAAATTTTCTAATATTGGATCGAAAGCTTCAAGAATAAATTGCTGATCATGAATAAAAGTAGACAGAAATTATCCGAAAATTCAAAATCACTTCCGATAAAAATCAAATGACTCAAAAATGATTCTTTGACTTGCCTCGAAATATTCAACTCCAGTTGTCTTATACAGTTGTTCCAGACTAACGAATTTTGGAGGTGACCTATGATGCTCTTCTTTCGGATTTTTTGGATTTTCATCCATGAACCAAGCACGAACCATTTTAGAAAGTCTCTCATGTGATACTAGAATTATGAGCACCTACATTTTTCAGCAATGTTAGAGGAAACCAGTGGCAGCAACGTTTCGAGGGGTTATTCACCACTTACTTTTTTAAAGATGTCAAAAAATATCATGAATTATGTTTTTTGAAAATTTTAGTGATCATCGGAAGATCTTTTAGAAAATTTGAGCAGAAATGATATTGTTTTAAAAACTTCGATTTAGCATGTATATCCACGAGATGCCAAAAGTTCGCTGGTGGAAAGTATGTGAGTTGATAATATAAATAAACTAATATGAAAAATTTGATGAAATTTACATTCGATTATGTGATGTTGAAAAATGGTTGAAAAATGATTGCACAAATGTACCTAAATATTCATGAGTTTTCAAAAAAGATTAGTTCGCCACTGGATTGAACGTATAGTTGGTTATTAATTAATGGTAATGATAAGAACAAGCAACATTTCAGTTTGTTTAACAAATATATAACGTCAAGTCATATGATTTGTTATGTTATATGAAAACTTATTTATTATACTAGTGTATAAACTGACTATGTACCTGTATACTCTGTAGGACTCGAAAAACAAAGACATCAAAGTAGGTCTGGTATCTCAGTAATTTTATTGCTAATACCATTATAACGTAATCAATAACATATACAGGGTGTTAATTAAGTATGTTAACAAACTTCAACCACGAATAGTACTCCTAGAAACAGGAAGAAAATGTCATATGAACATGGGTCCGGAAATGCTTCCTAAGGGAGCTACTCTCCTTTGCATGGGGCACCCTGTAGACGGTTTTCCCTCGATATTATCGAAACCGTTCATAACAAAATTACGAAATTAGGTGGGATGGGCAAACTTTCGACGCTGAATCTGATTCTGAATTCAGAATTTCATGATTTTAATCACAGGCGTATCATACGGAAGGAGTTAAGGGTAAAAATAACCCCATTTTCTAAATGGTAATTTTTTTGACACTTTGATTTCAGAATATGGTAATTCAGAGATTTCTACGTAAAAATGGTCTCCTGGTACATCTCCATAGGCCTAACAGTTTTCGAGAAAATTGCAAATTATTGAATCGATGCAGGCTATTGTAAATAAATAAATGTTCGTCTACATACATATTTAGTTAGTGTGCTGTGAAAAACAATTGCAATAATTGATAAACAACTTGAGAACTGTCAGTTTATTGAGTAATTATTCGTTTTCGTTAAATAAGTTATTACAAAACATTTAGGTATTATTTTTTAATATCGAGGGAAAACCGTCTTCAGGGTGCCCCATGCAAAGGAGCGTAGCTCCCTTAGGAAGCATTTCCGGACCCATGTTCATATGACATTTTCTTCCTATTTTTCGGAGTACTATTCGTGGTTAAAGTTTGTTAACATACTTAATTAACACCCTGTAGATAAGAGTTATACAGGCACTGTAACGATACAGATTGAGAAGCAGCTACCTTCACGAGTTTTTGAAGATTATTTCCATTATTTTATCGATATCGAGGCGGCAACTCACAATGCGCTTTCTATGATTCCAAATAGCGAAAATCGTATAAATTAACTAATAAAACACGTGATGATAAATTGTCTGCTTTCATTAAATTTCGATTATAGGAACAACATTGAGGATATCTATCCTGAAATGTCTTGATTGTAATTTACAATATCAGGTATATTTACGTCAACATCAATCTAGACATGGTAAGCCTACGGACACGACTCTTCTGTCTAGTAAACATAAGATATAAAATATAAAGGATATAACAACCATAGATTTAATATCTTCACAAGATGAGTAACAACAAACATTTGTTTGTTGGTCCCAACATTACATCTCTTCTATATCTATCAGGGGAATACAAATATTTTGGCTGGTCGCTGCTCTAATTGGTTGATTTGAATTTCGCGCCTTTAAAAAGTTCTGACATTTGTGTCCTGTGTTAATGTTTCAAAACAAAGCCGCCATTACGCGCAGTTATTAGCTTGAGTTTACTATATTACAGAAGTTTGAGTGCTGTTAAAGGTTGATCAGGTCATATTTATGCATATTTGACATTATCCAAGTGTGAAAATGAGCAAAAAATGTTTAGTTTGTGATTATACAGTAAACATTGGTGATTGTTTACCATTTCACAGGTATGTTGTCAATGAAGAATCAACATAGGCGTGGTACATTTTTTATTCGTACCTACATTATTATATAATCATGTATATTTCCAGATTTCCCGATGACAATTCAATGAGACGATGTTGGTGAATAGCTCTAAATTTGAGAAGAGAATAATCTTCATTTTGTGTTTGGAAAACCTGTTTTTCTCCCAAGATTGTCGATAAGTTATTTGGACAAATAGTATTGAGAGAAAAAGCTATTCCATTTTTATCAATGGCAGATGATGAATGAGTATCAAGTTTATGATTTTTTTGGGGTATATCTAAGGTCAATTCTGTAGTTTACAAGTGGATTATCACTGAACGAGTTCCAACACTGAAATTTTTGATAGTCCAGGACCATGTACCTCAAAGTATACAGAGAACATCTCTTTTCCATGTACAAGGCATGTAACTGAATTAAATAATCAATCTGTATTGTACTTATTCATATAAATCTATTTTTTAGGTCCAGTTTGAATAGTACAGCAAACATTTTAGATAGAACTCTAACAGAAGAACTCTTAAAGGAGGAAAAATGATTCACCAAATTCGAGTTCAAGTTCACCTAGCTCTAAATCGAGTTTGAGTCCCAAAAGAAAATCTGCAGAGTTTTCATAACATACTTCAATTAAATTATAGCACACTTTTAAATAACTTCAGCTGGCACACCAAGAAGAAATATGAGAATAAAAAAAAGAAAAACTCATTTTTGGGGATTAAGTCCATCCAAAGCCAAGAAACCTTTTGGTATAGCAAAAATAACTAATTTAGTTAACATTGATAATATATTAATCTAAGGACTCATTTCGTTTTTATGTATTTCTATTTATTCTATCTTCGGGAATCGTTTTGTATATAAATTTGAAATTATATATATTTTGAAATATAAAGTATGAAATTTGTGATGTAATGAATATGTCTTTTCTGGAATAACATTCGTTCTTATTAAACCAAAATAATTGCTGTGTAACATAATTGTAAATGTATTATATTACGAGAATAAATTTTGTTACGCCACTGTTCAGTGTGTACTCTAGCACAACGAGAGCGCAAGAAAAACATCCCCACCACCGATTCTCATGAGTTTATCTTGGGACCACTTCCCCTTATGCTTTTGGTATAGGCGTTACTTTACTCATCTTGTATTTCTTCATCTGAGATAACAACACATATTTGAAGATGGTAGATATGATTTATCAGCTCTACTGATGACCTTTGACTAATTTGTTCGTTTATATGGATAATGAAATGTTAAAGTCACGAATTGTAACATTGATGATAGAACTAAAACCATAATAATCGCCCAACAACTTGGTCAAGATGGTACGAGCTTGGTACATGGATAATGAAGAAACTGATCAAAGAAAAGAACATCATAGGAATCCTGCGGAATTCTTAACTTTGAAAGAAGTTTATGAACTTTCTGGTGTGGAATATTTCAAGGTGAGTAGAATCAAAATTGCTATTTTTTATTTAGATGATCGAATTCATATAGTGTTTTTTTTTTTTTCATTTTGTTAAGTCTTCCTCAACATTTTCATAAAAGAGGGACCTTTTACTTCTGGTTATGTCGAATATTACTTATTTTAGAATGTGATGTAAAATAGTGCTTTTATGAAATATCTATTTTTGATTCAATATGCATTAACTCATGGATTTGAATATTGTAAATCATACTTTTCTTCATCAGATGAACTTGGACACTTTGAAATCAGATGGGGTTCTGGACAAGTTGAAACATGAACGAGGTTACACATACGAAGATGAAATGGTTTGCTCAGAAAAGTGCTTACAAAATTATGAGGAAAAACTGAAGAACTTCTATACAGAACATTTACACACTGATGAAGAAATTAGACTAATCATGGATGGATCAGGATACTTTGATATTAGAGACAAAAAAGATGAGTGGATAAGAATTGAGGTTGTCCCTGGGGACCTTTTGATATTGCCAAGTGGGATATATCACAGATTTACTTTAGATGAGAAGGTTAGATAAACTGTTTATTTTGATTCCTTTATTTGAAGTTGATATATATTTTTTTCAGAATTTCATCAAAGCAAAGAGATTTTTCATTGGTGAGCCAGTCTGGACACCTTATAACAGACCATGTGATGATATGGAATGTCGAAAAAAATACATAGAGAGTATTGTTGCCCATAGTTTTGTTACGTCACTATGATTGTTAGGAATTATTTGTTCATTGAATAAATGGAATTCGATATTTGGCATCAGTTTTCTTGGTAGTTTTGAGTGACTTTCATGATTTCAAGGGGTTAGTGCACTGTAAATGTAAAATGATAACATAAAAATGAAAAACTTTTGGACACAACTGGTAAATACCCAGGACCTTTCCAAACACGCATACCAATAATATAAAGAAACTCGGAATTCTTGTTCTTTGTGATGCCATTCCAGATATTTGTAAAATTTTTCAGATCACTATTTATGTGCTATTCAAAAAATGGATGAATCAATTATTGCTCAAAGGAAAATAATCATTCTCGAAGACATTTATGTTTACCCAACAAACCTATTTTATATTCTTGTAATGATACGCGATAACATTGATAACGCTGCTTCGTTGTTTCTGTCATCAATATTTATTTTTGTCGACATTTCAAAATATACGTATGGGATACTAATGGGTGTTTAATTCATAATTTGTATTGAAATAGTGACAATTATTGAGTGAGTAAAAAGAATGAAGTTGCGTCACTTTCAAAATCAACATGTGCACGCATCACGCATGTCCATTGAATATGTTTTGAGTTGCTTCAAATAAAAAAAAAACATACAAGTTGATGACAACTGAGTTAGGCCATATATGTTGGACAGGTTTTAAATTATTATATTTGATGTGAGATGCTCTACAATTCAGTAGGTAGGTACTTGGAAAGAATACCGACAGTACAATAGAGTATAGCCTCCACGTGGGGCTAGTAAACATCCGTAATATTCAGTTTCTATGAAAATTGCTAATACGAAACGATATGGCATGAAACAACGCAGTTTGATTAACTTTGATGGCCGAGACACTGGTTTAGCGAGATTAGGACAATCCAAAAGACATTCGATGTTGAAGATGTATGATTTATGTATTAATTCTAAAGCTCCCAGACAGCACCAGATATTCCATGAATATTCCTAGAATATTCATCTTCGAATATTGGTATATTCTAGGAATAATCTGGAATATTCAAGAATATCTGTGGTATATTCCCTGAACATGCGAATGGGAATTCCTCAGATAATCATAGAATATTCTGAAAAGAATATTCCATGAATATCTAGAATATTCTTAGAATATCTATCGAATATTCAAAAATTTCAGATAGAGATTATTCATGCAATATCCTTGAAGAATATTCCATGGATATCTAGAATATTCTCAGGATATCCATGGAATATTACAAAATTTCAGGTAGAGGATATTCACCCAATATCCTTGGAGAATATTCCATGAATATCCAGAATATTCTGGGGATATCTATAGAATATTCCGAACATATTATATAGGGGAATCAGGAGATTATTTATTTAATAAAAATGTTTTCACTAGTGAAAGATATATATTCATAACAATATATATATAACATAATCAAAAAATATAAAATGATAAATACAAAAACAAGCAAATATTTCAAACAACACTTACATATATAAATATTATATAAACTAAATAATAAAAACTCGTTTTTTTTTGGTATATTTTATTCATCATCCATCTCTGTTGCTGAATTGGCAAGTCTGAAAAAAAAACTTTTCAAGTAAGGAGGAACCAGATAGTACAAGATGTGTTTTTTTCAGTTCTCTTGGGGTAATTAAGTTTTTGTCTTCAAAATAATTGTGCAAAATGATTCTGACAACTAAAAAAATCAGAGGAAGTATTGATCTTTGGTTTTATCACCTTCCCCAACCAAAATACATATATGTTGAAAAAAAACCTTACTCATTCCTTTTTAGTCGCTCGGTGGGGTGGCTTTGGCAAGATACACCGACATAACCATTTCAATTTCTTTCAGAGACCTTGTTGTGCTGACATAGTTGAATTTCATCTATAGAAAAAATAAATATATATATTTCACTATTTGTGTGATTCATCCACTCACTGATAGTCCCTTCTTTCTGAGCCAATACAATTGATATATTATTACAGTTAATGAAAGAATAACTTCTTCACAAATCTCACCTTGGGTAAAGACATTTACTTCAATTTAATATTGAATAATTATTGAAAAGCAGTGACAAATATCCTTCCATAACATTTCCTATATTTTTCGTATTTATTTATGTAGTATTTATTTATGTATTGTCCCTGAAACATCATTCGAGTCATTGTATAACTCTATCCTAGAGTAGTTCAGGAAGAAAGGACTGTCTTTACATAAATATTGTTTCCTCAAACACCAGAACTCTGACAGGCTATGTGCATTTTGATTGTGCCAACTATATTGGTCTTTTGTTTCTTGAAAATGAAACGAAAATAATGATACACCATTGTTTATAAATATCTCACAGCACAAGAATCATTGTTCGTTGTTACTTACCTGTTCTATAAGAAAACTTGTTATCGATGAGTCACTTTACACTTCATATGATTATACTGCTAATCGTAGCAAAAAAATAAAAAAACAGAAGGCTTCTTTGTTCTCAATTTCACCACTTTCAACAAAGAACAAACGCAAACGCACGTGAAACTGAAACGCACACACTAGTCAGAGCTCAGAGCACTCATAATAATACTGTCGAATGTCAAATGACAGTGCATCACTCCATCAAGGCACCACCACAGAACTAGACTATAATAGTAGAGTCAAAATGTTTTCAATTGTTTGAAATTCAGTGCCCACAGAATTGGTCTTGGTTCAAAAATATATTTGTGCCTAATATCTAACGCAAAGTATTTCATTGGAAACAATAAATTGTATTTTGAAAGGAATCGATGTCCATTTATAAGGCGTCATTTCGCATGCGCATCATATGAAAACATCTTTTCTGGAATAATTCATGAATATTCCGTACATACCATTCTAGGAATGAACCGTTCAGGATATACAATATTCCACGAACATGCAAATGAGAATATTCGCATCGGAATATTCCTGGAACATTCTTTCATGAATATACCTAATATATTCCACTTAGAATATTCCATGAATATGCCCAACGCATATATATATTCCAGGAATATTCCATGAATATTCGGAATATATATATCCATTCAGGGATATTTGAGGAATATTCTAGGAATATCTGGTGCTGTCTGGGCTATTTCACGAACTGTGTCATTCAGTCACTTATCACTAACTTTATGTGAATAAATATCATGTTTCGAGACAAGTGAAGGTTCGTAGACAGACAAAATATATCAATTAATATTTTGTTTCAAACCTTTCCAGGGTATTTTGTTCTGTTTTAGTGGAAATCGATAAAAATAATTTCAAAACCTATTCAGCACCGACAGTTACTAAGTTCTTTGAATCTCTGCGTCATGAACGTTTGTATAAATAAGTGAATTTCGGTGTAACGTTTTGGCAGCTAAAACTTATTTCTTTCAATAATTTGTCGCTACAGAATTTATCTCATGATTTTCTTCACCAACCTATAATCGTACTATATATGACCTGAAATTCTGTGCAGAACATAATTTAGATCTGTGAATCGCATACCAATAATAAGTTTTATATACGTGTATGCTAGTGACATATAACCACATATGTAATATCTATTCGAAAAATCGTTCGCACCTAGAGCATTAAATAATCATTCTTAATCTACATGTTCACCAACCTCAAAAGTATTGTCTGTATGTTTGTCGTAGATGGAGGAATGAAAATAAACACGTAGCTACCACATTAATGGTAGGGGAGCCCACGATGCTAAATGGGGATTTAGTCGAGCGTCGTAGAGACCTAGTGGGATGCAAAGCTTAGATGATAAGAAGAAAAAAATGTTATATGATATATACCTTTACATCGGTGGGGAAAGCGGCTATAGATTTTTGAATATGTAAAAAAAACTGTTGCATGGACATTCTCGAGCGCGTCAGATATTGAAAGCATCGATGCCCTGTGTATTTTTAGTAATGTACGTATGTTAATCTGATCGTTTGCATGATGCGGGTGGTTGTATTTAAGGGTTGAAAATGTAAAAAAAAAAATGATCGAGCGCGTCAGATTTTCTAAGGGAGTGTTAAGTGCACCAAAAAAAAGCTCTCATTCACTAATCTGACGATTTCGATGGGACGCAAACTCGCGGCCATTTTCATAATGTGCAAAAAAAATCGCCATTTTGAAATACTCAAGCGCGTCAGATTAAGATATATATGGATCATCTTTATGTTCTAAACGTACTGTCTCATAATCTGACGATTATCTAGAGGGATTCGCCTAATCTGACAAAAAAAAATTAGAAAAACGGTTCACCTTAAAGGCCATCCCTGCAACTTCCCGCTAATTCCATTCCTGGGCGCTTAAAATTGTATTTATGATATTTTTGACCTCAAAATATAATTTATGTGATATTTTGAGCTTGCTGAGTTCAAAGAAATAATATTTCTGTGCATTTAAGCTCTCCCAAACAAAGATATTTGCATTGTTTTCTCCACAAGAATTTTTATAAGAATGAGTCAATGAGAACTCAATATCACTATATACAAACAATGTTATACTTAGTTCCAACTGAAAGAAGCAAAAACGTGAAATGACCGCTTTGTTTGGAAAGGTTTTAAGCTTGTGACGTCAAGACTTGGCTGTCTATTCTGATTTTGACCTGAAAATATCTCATGCAGTAAGTGAAATGTTTCACGGACTGCATTGTCGTTGAAAAAACGAAAAGGCCAAGGCGGACAGATTGGTAATTTTACAGGTGAGAGTTTTATCTTGTTAATATTTCTTGAATTATTTAACATTGTATGGTGTTGGGTGGGTTGAGACACATGCACAGTTTATTAGGTCACAGATACCATCAAATCGAATCGACTGATAGTCGTAACTCCGAATCGTCGAAAATGTTGCTTTCGCCCCTTCGTCTTGTCAGCAACAATATGACATATGTGGCACCGTCTTGTTGAAACCATATATTAGCAACATCAATATATCATTCAGTTTCGTCAAAAAGAACTGTGTTGCGGTATCATGTCGTACCACTAAAGGCCGATTCTCACTAGAGCGGTGCGGAGCGGCGCGGCGCGGTGCGGCGCGACGCGGCAAAAAGTTGCTCGCAATAGTTTGCGTGTATTTAAGTGAACCCGTCCCCACTTAAGCAGAGCGGTGCGGAGCGGTACGGAGCGTTCATCGACGAACGCTTCCAGAAGCATTGGCTCGCGGCATTGCTGATCTGAAACGCGCCGGTCAGATGGAAAATGTAGGTATATATGTCAATATTACAATACTCTGACGAAATTTGGTATTTTGCTTGGTTAGTGGAATGCGTAAAAGATCATATAGCTGATTGAATTTCTCTGAAGACATTCTAAAATATTTGTAAAATTTGCGTTCATCCATCTGCAGTCGACTAAACAGCGTGTGAAATTCTCCTTATTCTAGTCTTGCACGGAATATGTCATGGGCCCAATATTGTCGCTTCTTTTTTCGTCTATTCTTCTCGTATTCATGACATAATGCAGCTACTAACACAAAATCTTCTGATGATAAGGATGTAGAAACCTCCTCTGGCAATTGTGAACTCATTGTCACTAATTTCACAAACTTGAAATACACACCGCTTCGCTTAAACAAAATATACAAATGTACAAAATGCTGGTTCGCGCAGAAAGGCACCGCGCCGCGCCGCTCCGCACCGCTTAGATGAGAATAGCCTGTACAAAATGCCGGTTCGCGCAGCGAGGCACCGCGCCGCGCCGCGCCGCTCCGCACCGCTTTAGTGAGAATCGGCCTTAAGAGTCACTGCTTGACCAGCCTCATTTTCAAATAAAGAGTATGGTCCAATTATGCCTCCCGTCCAAAATTCACTCCAAATAGTGACACGTTCTAGTTGCATTTGTTTTTCGATGATCATATGTAGGTTTCAGCTGCAGTTCGTCGCTCAGATGATATCACTTCAAAAATCAGCATGCATTTCATATTTATCCATGAAATACATTTGTATAAGCTCTGGAAAGAAAAATGAAATGAATAAATATATATTATTAAATATTATATTATTATTTGTTGATCCTTAATAATCCATTTTGCAAACCCTCGCTTCTCTTGGCATGGTCATCAGACTGCAGTTGTTGTGTTTATTGAATTTGGTAAGCAAGGAGATATAGATTCTTAGTGAGTATAGCTTCTTCAAATTCGCAATTCGCAATACGAAGCCTAATTGAGGTTCCTAGATTGTCACCGGAGAACGTACTCTGCTTAAATTTTTTATATTCGAACGGCTTATTCATGGATTTAAGAAAAGTAAACTGTATCTATCATTTTACTAGTAACAACAATAATAATTACAATTTTTAGGTACGTTATACTTAAGAACTGAAAAACAACTAAGTATTGCGTAAATACACAAATAATTTTCCCGAAAAAATACTCAAAGTTGGTGCCTTTGTTATCTCTTTCGACAATGCATTGAACCATTTGAAGCCATCATACAAGAGATATCTCTGCAATAATGTTGATTTCACAGCCAAATTGATTGTTTTTCCAAATGAGATGGTGAGGGGTTTTGTTCGATTTTTATATATCAAAGTTATGTTCGCTCTCCTAATCCACTGTTCAACATTCAGCCACTCAAGAGAGGACAACATATACCCAACAGGAGTATACATATTGCACCACAACAAAACCCTCATAACGTTGTTCTGCTGTAACCGCAGCCTTCCTTTTTACATAAAGTCGACAATGAACAACAATAACTGAAATGAGGCATGATAATTGTCATAAATTAACATCTTTATCCAGAGAGACAAAAAACATGAGACTCTGGAGAAAAATCAGACTTTTTTCCCGATTTTTTTACATAAATGATCAATCTGAGACGAAAAGTTCAGCTATGACTCCCAAATACTCAATATCTGATACAAACCCAATGGGAAAATCATTTGTTTTCAATTTTGAATTGAATTCGAAATATTTTCAACAGCTTGCTTTTGAACCTATAACCATACATTGTGTCTTTTTATCATTGAGTTTCAGTCGATTGTTGAGTGTTCTCCACATTTTCTTACTATCGTCCTTACAGTTGTCAATGTCACCACTGTAATAGTCAATGTTTTGTTTTCGGATTTAATAATAATACTTTGTTCATCCAAGAGACCATACAATGATATAGGGCAAGTCAAAATAATAAGTGACACCACTCGATTTCTCATTTCTTTATATGATTTCCAGTCATTCGTATTTTTTGTCATGCAAATTTTTTTATACAAAAGATCTCTTTGCCTCATTAGATCCTTTATTCCTGCGGTTATCCATGGAATTTTCATTCTAGAAGGTGCAGCATTCTCCACTGCTTCCTGAATATTATTTATGAACCCTTTATACAAAATATTCACATCTCTTGTTAATTAATTTTGAGTAGAATAGTTTGCTTCATCATCAAAAACTTGGCTGAGCACCTTGCACGGTTCCTTATCCTGCGGCATAAGGGACATCCTGACACCAACAACCTCATGATCACTAAACATAGGAACATCTCTCGGCAGCTCCTCCGATGTATAATCATTTGTTATAATGTAATCTATCAATGATGATGATATATTTATATTTCAAGTTGACTCATTTAGAATCTGTTTGTACCCAGCTCCATGTGTAACAATTTCAATCCTTTTCGATGGACTATCTATTTTTTACCAACCAATATTCCGCATGATAATTACCGTCGCATGTTGGTCATGAAGATCGTTATTCAATTTATCGTCTGAATAGTCAAACAAATCAGGACCTGAATCTGGCGACCTATAAATAGATCCCAAAATAATAAATCTTTCTTTGGATTTTTATCTTCAAATTTACACTCCAATATGTGTATGCAATCATACCATTACTTAAACAGTAAAACAGACACCTTTCTTCACATATATCGTAGTACCCCTGTGTGCCAACTATTTGATAAACATGACACCGTATTATATCCATTTATGCAGACTTCACTGTCGTCGGCTGGCATTCCTCAATCAGTTGGATTAATTCTTCCATACGTGAAGTAATACCTTGGACATCAATATTTGGCTGCTACAATAAGTAATGTGTTCTGGCCTTCAATTTGTCCAGTGTCTTTTGGTGTGAAATGCATTTTTTATCGAAGACAGTATGATTGTATTCTATGTTGTCTACTTTCAAAACATCATGTGCAAATCTGCAGTTTGTACATTCATGGATTTCCGATGTGCAGTCTTCACTCTTATGGTTCTTGGAAACTATGTGTTTGACGTCTCCAACGGATTCTGTCTCCCGGAATTTTTCAAATAATCTCATCACACAATTGACGAAGTTGAAACATTATTCCGACCATATTTTGTATGAAATTTTCGAACTGCGGCCGACAAATTTTCATTATTTTTTAAAACTGTTCATCAAAGAAGACACGATATTATATCGTGTAACGCTCCAATCTCACGTATTTTTATCTGAATAAATTAATTTTGAGAATATTGGTTTATTCATTGTAAAATTGCATAACCTTTTCCAGTCCCCTTATGCAAACAATCACAAATCCAGTTAGCAAAGCGGAAACTGAAGTTGTCCAGGCCGAAAACCTCACCGGTTTCTACCCGAAGCGACATCTGGTGGACGAGTTCCCTTTCGGGCGTCGTGACCAGGTGACGGCGTCGACACCAACAACAGACGCCGATGCCGTCGCCGCCGCAACGCTAGTCAGTTCGTTTCCGCCGCCACAGGTTTTCCGAGCATCGAAACAGACGTCCGCGGTGTTGAACCGCGAAAATAAACACACGGAAGTAACGCGAACATTTCTACACGAATATATCACGGGATTCGGTTGGCAAGTGAGATTTAGAATTTTTGGGGGTAAGTAGATTCTTAAATTATTAGAAACTGGGAGTTTTCGATATGATTGATAAAAATGGATTTCAGAGAAGTGGAAGATGTAATTTTTGAATATGAGCATTATTGTTATTTTTGCTTTCTACTGGAGTTTCGAAATATTATGTACTCTCTCCTCGGTACCAATTTCATCAAATAATGATATCTCATGACATGTCTTGTATAATTATTAGCTCGTATATTCAATATCTCTAAAAAATCCATAAACCATAGAAAACATTTTCATGTGAAGTGATATTTTATTTATGATATTCAATTTCCATATCACTGAAAGGATAAACAACGAATGAATCATGAAATAAGAAAGTTGAGACAAACAGAAAACTAAAGGGTTCCAAAGGAGCCAACGACTATCGTACTTATCGCACTGAAACCGTGAAAGATATTAGTCCCTTTGAGTAATTTACGAATGTCACTAGATTCCAAGGTTCGTATGTTCTTTAGGTTTGACTCAGGTCCCCTTAGTTGTGTTACTCTTCTGTAGTTCAGAGCCTCACAATTGCACGAAATGTGTTCAAGCAGCACAATCCACAAGTTTGGTTACCTTGGTAGAGCCCCATCTTTTGTGAATGTGTTTTCACAGACGCATCTCCTGTTAAGAGACTTATTACTAATCTTATCTGATCTCCACCTGACATAAGTATCTCGTTAGTTCGTTCTACATATGATACCTGAATATCAAATTCACCATATTCTTGTCTTGGTGTGTTATCTTAGACTACCAATTGTAGTATTTTGATCCGTCTTTCGATGCAGCTCCTAAGTGTGTTTTCAGGTAGACCCAGAGATGTTTTCGGACCACGGTAGAATGTAGTTGAACCCCATCCTAGTTAGTTCATCAGCTATTTCATTGCCTTCTATTCCAATGTATTCAGGTAACCAGATCAATTCGAGTCTATTTGACCTTGACGCTGTCAGATAGTTGATACATTCCCAGATAAGTTTGGATTTCGGCAAAATTTAGAATAATTTCAATGATGAAATCAAGAGTGATTTGATGATTGCTTCACATACTATTCAGAGATAATCCATCTTTTATCTAATAGTAATGACACAAATCATTAACATGATGGAAATTATTGGTCACACTATTAGTTCAAATCCAAAATAGACAGATAAAACAACTCAATATTCTGAAAAACTTCTATTTAGACGATGATGTTTACGAAAATTCTCTGATCTACCATTTTCTATATATCCGGCTTTATTCTTATTTCAGTTTTCACTTTCGAAAGCCCTTTCATTCGAATACTCCTAAATGTATTCACTGGCGGCTTTATTCATTCATATATTCTAGGCAAATATGTTTATTATTGCTCCCATGAGATGCGTACATCATTTGAATAATCTGTTTCATTTCAGTTATTGAACTTTCCATTTATCAGAATCATAAATTCTCTGATTTCGTCGTTTCTTTTACTCCATAAAAATTATATCAGATATTATTCAACCACTCTTGATAATGTTACTTTGAAACCTTGACTATTTTGAGTTCCAGATTCAGAATTTCAGCAGTGGTTCCGAATGTTTACGTATTTATTTCATCCAGTTATTATTATAATAGTTCGAATGTGAAGTATTTGTATTAAGTTTTATCTCTGATATGTTCAATCAAATCCACCATAGTTTCCTCTACGGTATCTCTCTCTTATATATTTCTTTGACTTTTATCGATTTTTGTTTTGATTTCACCATGCTCTCATAAAATAAAACTGAAGTATCGCACTTTTGTTCCATCTAATTTGTGTCATTCTAGTTCACGCAATTATCATACGAAATAACTTGGAGAGTTTTGAAGCATTATTACTATTTTCTTTGCAAGCAATCACTGCTATTTTTCAAATTATTTTCATGGTTCTCTAGAGAGTTCTACATTTTTAATGGAGATACAAACGAAGCAATACTTAAGAATATAATATATTACTGGAATTCCAATGTCGAGTGAAAAAAAATTTCTATTGATTCGGCAGAGAAAAACGCACATTTGACTTTATTACTTATGCAAATTCGTTTATTTGCACACGAATAGAGACTTGAAGGAATCACACTACGTATGCCATCCTAGATACGTTAACGTAGGAAATATTGTCAAGATATACATTTTTTTAAATCCAATTCAGTAAAACACCAAGTATAATTATATTCCAATTTCATTATTAATAAAAAGCACTTCTGTTTACAATTTAGGTTTAGGAAATTAGGCCAGTACGAAATATATTATGTAAAATGTGTTATTACAAGCAGAAAATCACAAATACGATTTTGCTGCCGGTGCTGATCTGGAATCATGGATTTGGTGTGAGGAGAGTTGTTAAAATGGACCGAGGATAGAGATTGAAGTCAGTCGTGGGGGTTCCGAGTGAGACGTTGGGAAAGTAAGGGTATCGATAACAAAGTGGTACGGTTTTGTCGCGAAGTTCCATTAGAGTATCGGGCGTATTTCTTCCCTTTCTTTGGTGTTCCCCAGGAAAATGGCCACCAGCTTCTGTATTGTTTTATGTTATGAGTTTTGTTAAAACATTGTAAATATCTTTTATTCCGATTGTGTAATATTGTCCTCGTTAAGGTTGAATTTAATATATGTGATATGCCAAAACCTCGTGTTCAACAACAGTCAGAACTGTCAGAAGGTAGGCAGTTTATTATACATACCTACCTACTATTTTGTGTATACATATATTAAACTATGAAATCAATGAAACGTCATTATTTCATTTTCAGTTTATAAAAAAGTGGATTGTTCATAAATACAGTACAATCCCGATTATTCGAATATCGATTATCCGACCAACCGATTATCCCAACGCATTCGTCTCGGCTCTATTTGCTAATTAAAAATGTTTTGGCGTCGCAACAGGACATGTTACGACAAGTTTTTTCCCGCCTACGATTGTGTACTATGTTGCGAACCAAGATGTGAGAAATGAAACTACTTCGGTGGATAACAGAAAACTTATATTTACACACTCTAGTGTGGATTATGACTGACTCTCACTCTCTGACTTCTAGTGACTGAAAACTTCGAGTTTTGAAGGGTTTCGGGAAGACAAAAAACAAAGAATAATATCGAGTGGAAACAAAGGGCAACACAATATTAGGATACAATAATATATATTATGGTTAACTCAATAAACAGTTATTGAGTTTAGGCAAGCTACAAAGAAACAGAGAGCAATGATAATAAACTGATAAACAGACATATGTTTGTTCCTAGATAAAAGACAACAACATGAACATTATGATCTTGACATAACCAATTATTTTGTTTAGGAAACGGAAAAAAATGAAATGAAGAAATAGATAATGCGATCCTTTACAAATAACCTGTGCCTGTCCTGTGCCGTTCGCAAGTTATCGTCCTCATTTCGTATGATTTCGGTTAGCATACGTTCCCTCTTTTAGCACCCGTTAAATAGTGTGAGCCTACGTACACCTGTAGACCCACAAAATACTAAAACGTGACGACAATTTGTGAAATGCGCATGCCCAGATGTCAGAATGAATCCTAACGTTACCGTTCGTGGAACCACTTCAACTCTCTATTGTTTCATTTTCTTCGCGTTCAACTGTATTTTATTTTTGTTAAAATTTTGAGTTGAAGATTTAAAATGTCCAAGCGAAAAAGAGAAATGTTCTCTCTTGAAGATAAAGTGAAGATAATTTAGGCAACCTACTTCAATAGAAGATCTATTCCAAGAGATATGTTTCAAAATGTTCGAATGGTATTTGAATATCAATTATACTATTGCTTACAACAAAATGGAATGCATTTTGAACATCTGATCGAATATAATATCCTTTTAACACAATTAATTCCATTTTATTCGACTTTTTGTTTTTCGTACATCCTGTAGTAGATTGAAAAAAGTCTTGTACGGGTGAATACAACTTACTGAGACCCTTCATTCAAGGTATCACGAAAGAGGTAGTGCCATTTGACATTTCAAAGTTGGGGTGTTTCGCGCCGACGGGGTGACTCATCCCTTCACTGAAATATGATGGTTCTAGTTCCCCCTAACTCTTTAGCATTTGTGCCAAACGGCGTTTTTTAAACTTTTTTATTTCGCGAGATATTCGCATTTAAAGTTTTCAAATTGACACCATGTATACTGGGTTTATCTGGAAATCCGTTTTCGATTTTCCCATTCACATGATGAAATAAGTTGTAGCATTTAATGTTACCTTTACTTATTTTAAATAACATACTCTATATCTCATTCAATTTCTGGACTCGAGGCAAAATTTCAGACATATTTCATGTAGGTATAATCAATTCCGTATTAGAAATATTTTTCAGAATGACCAACGAAATTATTGATTTTTTTTTGTATAAAAAATTATACAGGGTGCTCAAGCACTCAATCGAAATGAACATTTTTCTCATTTTTCAATATCAATTGAATACTTGAAATGGAGGCTGAATTTTTTTTCGAAATAATATCATTCGAGTTTGTAAGATTGATATTACTACATACATGCATCAAAGCTAGAATTTGCATAGAATCGTTTGCTTATATCGAAAATGAGAGAATAGTGATGAAACATATCATTTCCATAGTGCATGAAGAATTAAAAATTTTCACTGGGGTAACTGCGCATCAGAATTCATTTTCTTAAAAATCGATCTGGAAGCTGAATTTGTGTCGACAGAAGAGCGATAGCTCCGACCCTTGTCTGCCTGAACGTGCTACACAAAATAAACCCTGCATATTCCATCATCCTTCACGGGAAACCTGTATCGCAGTCTCAAGAATAATTCAGTTTTAACGAGAATGGATGGCGACCTACAACAGAAGGCAAGTTCGCCGGAATATGACTAGCAGTACGTATCGTTGAATTCCTAAACTACGAGAACTCCATTCCGAAAAGTCTACTCGTCTTTTGTGGTATCTACTTCATCCAAACATTTTATTGAAGAAGGAGCTAGGCTAGTCTGAGTCTGGTACAAAGTAGAGTCCAAACTCATCTGGGAATGTATTAATGTATTTTTGACACTATCAGGGCCAAATGCTGTTGAACTGATCTGGGTACCTAGACATAGTGGACTAGAAGGCAATGAAATAGCTGATGAACTTGCAAGGGATGGCTTAGCTACATCTTAGCTTGGTCCAGAACCTTCTTGGCGTGCCTAAAATTATACTTAGGAGAGCTGCATTGAAAGATGGGGTACACACCAGGACAGAAATGAAGTGATCTTGTTATTCAGGTACCATGTGAAACAAAACTAATAAGATAATTATGTTTAGTAGAGATCACATAAGATTAGTAACAGGTCTCCTTACAGGCTATCCGTGAACACATTCACAAAAGGTGACCAAACTTGTAGGTTGTATAGCTTGGAGCATCAGACTATTGACAGATTTTGTGAAATTGTGTAGCACAACTTCAGGAGGGGAACGCATCCAGGGAAATCACAATCAGGTTTTAGCTGCAGTGCATCTTTGCCTTCAGTTTTGAAAAATGGAAGTTATACGTGATATCGAATGAGAAAAGGGTTTCATGTACACTGTGACTTTTACAAACCAATTTTGCAGTACCAACGGATGGTTGTGTTTGCCAATTCTTTATCATCATTTTGTTTGTATATAACACCTTGTCATTTTTCCTTTGTATCTACTCCGTATATTTTTGCGATGATTATTTGACGAATTTCTTGATGTGTCTCATGCCTGGCGTCCTTTCTCCACCATTCTCGAGATTGCTTGTTGATCCAAAGTCCATATATGATCTCCTCAGCGTTTTTGCTATACAACAAAATGATTGTGGACAAATTCTACTTCTTTTCCGGCTATTACATCAGTATATCTTCATTTCACTTGGACAGTGTCAGACCTGTCATCCAGGCCAGAGACAGGTTAATATAGCTGCTGAATTCTGAAAGAGTATTCGAGCAATCTCAGAGCTTAGAGTTTGAAGTTAACTTGGATGGAGTTAATTATGTTATAGTCAATCGACTCGAATATAACATTATTACCTCTTTCAATCCTTACCTTTACATTGCTTCACAGAAAAATTACTTCAATTGTTGTGAGTGAATAAGAGTTTATTTCTTTCATTACTATTTTCCTAATGAAAATAGAACATCGCATTCAAGGTTATTACAGTGAGATTCTATTCAAGAAGGGACACAAATGAACTAATCATACAAAGAAAAATCTATTCAGATTTCAATCACTTTATATATTCAGCTCTCGTGGAACCGTTGAAATGAAGAACAGTTAAAGAACTCGCTCCAGGCGCCAAGTATCAGAAAGATCAGCTTGATGGAAATCCAGGAAGTTTATCCAATTTCCTGCCTTGAAGTTGGATATATTTATCCCCCTAGCATGTCGTTTCGGTCTACAGAATATCCCTTTTTCCGACGAACCTAAACTGGAAACTATTAATTTATCAATCGAAAATATATTGATGGCATATCCTGGAAACATCGTATTTCTTTTTTACGTTGGCTGCCAATAGCAGCCAGTGGAATAGAAACAAAGCGTCAAGGAAAATTGAAACGACAGTCAGGGGAATTAAAGGGCGACATCTGTTTTGACAAGGGATTTCATTATGGTGATGTGTTATTCAGGTTTCCATCTCCGATATTGATGTTATATTGAAAAAAATCTCTTAAGCCCACTTGTTAGAATTGGTAGTTGTCGTTTTCAAATGAAAACTACTCAGATAACACATGCCATTGACATCTTTGAAATGTCGCCATGGATTCACTTTATGTTCGCGTTTCAAGATGAATCGATTCTTGAAAAAAGACTTGGACGTTAATTGTATCAGACACTCTTGTAATTGAAATGTTTGTTGTTGAACCGAAGTTAGAATGGGCGGGTTTAATTTTTCAAGATATAACATAAAATCTTCTGAAGGATTTCAAAAGGTGTGGTACAAAATCAGATTCATGCTTTGCCCATATTATAAATTGATAATTAAATAAGGATATTGTTGTTTAGTGGAGGTGAATAAAAACAAAAAGGTAATTTTGCACTTATCATGTCATCTGGATTTTGGTGAGAATTTTTGTTGGTACCCATGTATTTTGGTGAAGAATACATGAATCTGATAATTCAAATTAATTTATCTTGAACATTCCCAGAAAAGATTGTACAGCTTTACTGCATATTCCTTCATCAACCAGACACATAAGGTATTAAGGAAGAAATACTGGTCATTCAATGTTAATTTTATGGAAACAGTATTCTGTGCATCCCAGGGGCGCATCGTTCCGTGGTAATTGGCATTTACATGCCGCCATCAAAATAGATTGTACTGTTATATGTAGGTATTTCAGTTTTCTGTTATATCCAAAATTCAAATATTTGGCCGGATTCATATTTATTCCATATACAAGGTATTAAAAATAATAATGCAAGAGTAGTCATCAAAATTTATTGCCCATGGCATAAAATGAATAGGATACAATAACAAAACATAATTACTTCTGAAAAAAAAGGGAGAGTTATAAAAAAATCCAAATGAAGCAGTAAAAATTAATACGAAATCTTTCCCAGCTTTTTCATATTATTGAAATTGCTTCACTGAAATAACCTGTAAATATCATCATTATATTTTTCAACTATAAGAATGGAACTCCCATTAAAGACACTTTTTTTGTGGAATTAATGTGTTCCATACAAAGAAATCATCTGAAATTTATATCTGAAACAAATAAGTTCTCTAGAGAGTCCTGGTTTAAAGATCTCGTTCTAAGAAATTTCAATCATCCAATTTATCCCAAATTTCTAGTCCCTCTCTCACTCAGAGTAATGATTCAACCAGTTTTGATTGGCATATATTCTTAAGATCTATCCTTGTTGATTCTTATTGATTTTATGAAACTTTCTTGTATTGTTGTCTTCGAAATGTAAGTTTTTTTTCCTATATAAATATTTAAATCAATAGATTGTGGACTCTCTATGTTGTTATGCATTTCAGTTTCATTTGTAGTAGGTTCATTGAAGGGTATACATGAGAATATAACCTCTTGTTATGGAAATCCCTAAAATATTTTGTTTCAAAGTTATACTCACATGAATAACAACTGCCGGTAGTCCCAGGTATAGTCATTATAGTGAGCCAAAATTTTCTCTTCTGTACATATTTTTATCAAAAAATTGAAAATAGCAGAACATTTGTACCTAAACTCGCCTACCACAACTCGCTAGATAAAATTATCGATAATTTTTCAATAAAAGTATCTTGTCCAACCGTTTATTAAACTCAAAATTCAATGACATCTGGCATTCTGACATAATTCTTGGAGAATTGCTCACAGAATTGCATAAAACATGTAAAACTGTCATTGAGCACGAAACATTCACACCTGACCTGTGCATAACAATATTTGTTGATTTTCCTATGCTTTGACCAGTCTCTCTACTGTATTTTGTCTCTGGTTTCCATATTCTAAACATACACGTCAAATTCTTCTGACATTTGCATAAATAATGATGTTATTGCCGGCACTTTGATAATGTGTTCATTTTATAAATTTGACTGACTCTATGTTTTCCTCCTCTTGATGAAGTTAATAAATAATTAACGAAATATTGAGAATGATGACAAAAGAATGAGTTAATAAAAACTCATTCCTGAAACCTCACCTGTTCCTTAACATACAGTACGGTCGATATACTTCGTTATGATATAATATTTTATCGGTATGAATACATGATTAACCCTTTCTCAATATGTTATGTCTCGTTATTGGAAAAATTTGCCAGGAAACTGTACGATCTTCTTCGAAAACGTTTAAGAAAAGGTGACATTTTTGATCCCAATTCCGAATATATCGAAAAGTATCAAATTATCTACGATAATATCGTCAGATTCGTGATTTTTAGTCCAGAATACGAGGGTACCAACAGAAATCTTCATCAATATCAAGTTCGAAAGTGCAAAATTCTTATTCACAATTCAGAATGATTCATTTAAAATATCAATAACAATTAACGAACAAGAGTTTAATCATGGTCTGACACAGAGGTCTGAAAACTGGTAGGTTGGGGGGTTGCTCAAACATTGAGGAAATATAGGTGACTCTTGTGTTCGTTTTTGTCATTGATTTCATTCAGTTTTGTTCACAACATGAACTGTCAAACATTAATCACATGATCATACCCCTAGATACATACGCTCCTAGCGTATAAATATATCGAATTATTCTTCAAAAATGGTGACACTTCCCACCACCCGAAAGTGCCGTAGTCTCCAGACCTGTGTAAAAAACCGTGAGTATAATCAATTGGAAACAAAAATTTTTTGCATGACATTTCCATCAATATTAGTTCGATCGAATCGTATAAGTAGTAGAAAATTATGCGTCTTGATTGCGGCTCTCAAACAAGAATTGTTTGATGACGGACATTTGAAATACGATAGAAATAATCTAAATTAATACGAATTATGTACTTGGTCCATTATAATTCATTATCAACACCAACATGCTGAATGAACACCCAGAATATCAATTCGATATGAAAATCCACTAAACTCGATCATACCAAGGCTGACAGCATTCCCCTGATGATCGGAAAATCAAACGACACCGCCTAGAAGTCCGGCGAATCAATTCCCGGATCTAATCGAAAGCGGAATTGGAATCCAGAGTCCGGACTATTTTGGACTCACAGGCAACCTCTCAACCGTGAAGTTGCCATAAATATTCAAAGCGAGCAGCTTAACCGAACGACTTTCCAAACTGTCAACGTATTCGCTCGTTAACCGATAATTCCCGATAACTTCCAAGGACTTTCATCAAGGCTGTTAGCGATAAGATTGAAGGAAATAGTGATGTGCTAACTCGGAAAAAACAAAACTCGAGTTAACTCGAGTTAACTCGTGTTGAAATTCACGTGACTCGAGTTAACTGAATAGAAGAGTGAATGATTCTTTTGAATTTTCACCCTCATGTTCTCAGCTTCGTAATAGAAAAAAATTCAAATAGATGAATGATGTTTTTATTTATTAAAATTATTTATTTATAATGTATCGGGAGTGCAGTAACTTTACACTATATGAAATATAAAACGAAATTATTGTGTGAAAAAGTATTTTTGGTTTGAATTTTGATTTCAGAAAATATTATATAGCAGTCTTTTGAATGTCATAAGTACACTTATAGGCTCATAATTGTTTTATATCAACGAATACAAAATTTTCGGAAACTTCGCTCTATGTCGGTTCCATCAGGTTTTTGAATTTGAGTCAGAGAGAATTGAACTCGAGTTAGTTCGAGTTAATCCGAACTCGAGTTAACTCGAGTCGATTAACCAAGTTGACCATCACTAACATAAAATTCAGAAAACATGAGATTGATACGGAATATTGATACATTGAATGGACTGAGTTTGCCATCTCAATATACTATTAATAAGAGTTGTGACACCTTATCAGAACTTACTGTTCGTGATGCTTTCAAAAGATAGGTCAAGTTCAAATAAAAGAATCGCCTTACCTGTTTCTTGAATCTCTCGCGTTCCAATGATGAATTCTCCTCGTGTGTCATACTATTGAAAATCTTTGTAGTAGTATAGCATTTTTATTTGATAATGAGATAAATGCTATTTGGTTACTCGATAACTACACAACATGGTACGTAACATTTGCGTTGTTGGTGATTAGTATGAGTTTATTTAATTTGCGTGGTCGGTAAAGTGTTTTTTTCAACATTCACTCATGTATATTTCCAGTACCCAAAAAGAAATGATATTTCAGTTCTGAATAATATTGTTGAATATGTCACACAATCCTGAACTGATCAACTATGTAATTTTTGCTCTCCTATTCACTGTATGATCTCCATTAACTTTATTTTTATATCGAGCCATTAGCTTATTGAATGATTACCGAATTTTGTTACACTAAACTATTATTTTTTTAACTCTGTATATTTATTCCTAACCATTGTTATGTTTATTTCCAGTACTTGGATCATTCTTTCATGAAAGAAACAGTCAAGTTTCCGCCATGTCTCCCAACGATCAGCTGTTTAACCTTGCAGCCAACTTCTACACTGGTAGGCGTATTTATGGGTTGTCGGTGATTATTTAGATTTCTTGAATTTGCGTTATGTCTCACAGAGCTGGGTTACCTTTTTGTTGAAGTCACCTTTCATTTCTTTAACCCTGGTTGTCGATGGAATTCATCTAGATAGACATCCTTGTTCATGACGATCTAGCATTCCACTCTAAGTAGTGTGAAAGAGAAAGACCGTTGTTGTTTCCTTCTCTCCAATCTAATGTTTTGATGTATGTAACGATGAAACTGTCGTTCACAATTTCCGGGTGGGGATATTTCCGGCGAGCCATTTTGACAAGGTGTGTGGGAAGAAACCACGCTTTTGCCTGTTGACTGCCGTGCGGATATATGTCCTACATAAGGTCAATCTTTTGATAAAGATACCAATAGGTTTTGGTCACCTTGATCGGTTTTCCCTCTGTACTAAGAGGTATGTATCTTTCTATATTTTTTTTATCGAACGTGTCATTTCGTCCTTTTTTCTTTAATTTTCACACACGTGTTGAAATGGATAGTTATTAATCCTATTCCACAGGGACCAAAATCCGGATTAAATTCACCGTCTTGAAATTTCCGGACTGCTATTACCAACTTCCGAATGGTCATTACCAATTTCTGGAATAAACTACCAATTTCTGGGTTAGATTTACCGGCTTAAAACTACCGGAAGGTAAATCAAATTTCCTGACTTTCCTATTGAGATTTCCACTGGAATTGTTATGAAAACTGGAGACTGGCTGGAAAGGAATGATCCAGGTATCGGCGTTTCTTTTTACACCTGTTACATATACCTGTTACATAAACCACCAATATCATTTCACCATTTTTTTTATATAAACATTTTGTTAATAAATATTTATTGGGAATTTTGATTATCATTCCATGAAGCTCTGTCATCACAAAAGGTATGTTTCTAAATTCCTTTTCAACAAAAATTTAGTGGCGCCCTTTAAAATTTTGTAAACTGTGAACAAAATTAGTTAAATCATTGATCCATGACCCAATGCCACCAGACGAACAGTTGCCGTTCGCTGTATATATAAAAAAATACGGTATAGTAGGAGGATGTTTAAATCAATAACTTTCGTTAATCATCTGATAAATCATAAGATAATAAGATGACTTTCGTACATCATCTGATGAATAATAAGATAGATAGATAGATAGTTCTGAATTATTATGTGCCCTTTTCCACCATTCATGATATTGCTTATTCATCAAAGCACTGTTGGATGTTTTTCTTAGTGCTTTAGCTAAGCCACAGAAAGGTTCTGGACCGATTAGAGCACCTCGTTCTCTTTCTCGGACTAGCGCAGCAACCTCTTTGTTGTTCTTGTAACCTGTATGGCCTTGTACCCAGTCTAGATATAGTCTATATTAACTCTCCACTTCCTGGAGGGTTTTTAAGCCATCCCAGACAAGTTTGGAGTGAATAGTAATGAAGTTAGTAATATAAGGAACTCCTGTCAGATCAATAATCTAAAAAATCCAATCTCATTTAGACTTCACGTATCTCGTTTCTTCGTTGATGTTGCCATGGTGACTTTTTTAAAGTTCGATTTGAACACGCTGAGGCGTGCTTTAAATGGGTAAAATGGGGCACCAATAAAAAAAAACTTTTTAAATTATACGAGGTACTCTGCCTCTTTACATATAAATGATTCTGGCCTCTAGTACTGTATGTATGAATCTGGTTGACAGTCCAATGATGAATTCTCCTCGTGTGTCATACTATTGAAAATCTTTGTAGTAGGAGGATGTTCAAATCAATAACTTCCGTTAATCATCTGATAAATCATAAGACAATAAGATAACTTTCGTACATCATCTGATAAATAATAAGATAGATAGATAGATAGATAGTTCTGAATTATTATGTGCCCTTTTCCACCATTCATGATATTGCTTATTCATCAAAGCACTGTTGGATGTTTTTCTTAGTGCTTTAGCTAAGCCACAGAAAGGTTCTGGACCGATTAGAGCACCTCGTTCTCTTTCTCGGACTAGCGCAGCAACCTCTTTGTTGTTCTTGTAACCTGTATGGCCTTGTACCCAGTCTAGATATAGTCTATATTAACTCTCCACTTCCTGGAGGGTTTTAAAGCAATCCCAGACAAGTTTGAAGTAAATAATCTCATTTAGACTTCACGTCTCTCGTTTCTTCGTTGATGTTGCCATGGTGACTTTTTTAAAGTTCGATTTGAACACGCTGAGGCGTACTTCAAATGGTTAAAATGGGGCACCAATAAAAAAAAACTTTTTAAATTATACGAGGTACTCTGCCTCTTTACATATAAATGATTCTGGCCTCTGTATGTATGAATCTGGTAGACAGTCACAACAAAACCACTTTACACCTTGAGCTCTTTTTGAACCAGCAGGCCAATTCTAAATTAATTGGAGGTAATCCATGCTATGCCTTTCTGCCCGTTATGGTAGATTTGAATTTCCACGCCCAAGAAGCATTTCATTTGATGGCATTACCATAATGATGTAGTTTCAACCCTTTGTATAGGTCCTACCGTGCAGTCTGCTGATAAACATTTGTCCTCTGGTCAGTCTATCGGTGACTGACCTTGCTTCACCCTGTATATAGATATGGAGTGACGGCAAGGTAGCTTGTTTTGAGAGTGTACATTTGTGATGTCATCATGTTGATTTGCCTTTTATTTTTTTGTATCCCATTTTCTTCTGTTTTCTTTTTGTTTCTTTTTACCTGTTTCGTAATTGGGTTAGGTAAAAAAGTGAATGAATCAGTAAAAAAACTCAGAATCCTTGTCAAACTATATTTTTTTCAGTTTACTCAGTGCAATTTGATGAACCATGTAACTTGCCACAAATATGAAAGATATGATCGCGAATTGAATACATTTCTTGATTAATTGATTTCCTATAGATTTATCATACTTGGTAGACACAACAACCGATGAAAAAAGTTATTTTATCAACTGCCAAAGTATGAAGAGTTGCTCCTTCAGGGAATTGAACGAAATATCAGATCGAGACGTTATGAGCGATGATCCGACGACAGCCTAGGTTTAAGTGTGAGCCGGAGATACTTTAGCGAGAAAATCTCACGTCCTGGAATTTATTGGATCCAGCAGACATTATTCTGGCCCCGTTTATCTCACCGAAAACATTCAGCTAGACAATGCCTTATCTCTCAGAAGGAATTTGGAGGCACTGGGAAGGATCTACCACACTTTATTCTTTTATTGTAGATTCACTTCCAAGAGACATTGAATAATCCTTTATGATAGACGAAAAAAATTGATTCAAATGAAAGGAGGATGCAATATGTCTCAAAATTTGTTATTTGTACAAAAGTCTGAGCTGAAAAATTGAATATACTATAAATGTGTGGTTTCGGAATTTTTATAAGCCAGATATAGGGTGCTTTGGTACACCCTTTCCCTTACTCAATCGACGTTCTTATCTTATCTTATAAATCTTTGGATATACCTATGTCCGAATTATCAAAAATTCAACATATTCTAGGGTCCCCCGAAAAACACTCTGTACCTTCGATTTTTCAAAATCTGATGGGAGCGCAAAAAATTAATGGAACTGTGTTTCTATCATTCATCCGCGTGTGCGAGTCTTTAGATTTGAATTTTAAATTTCATGTATCCAAAGGGTTCAAATTTAATTTTGAGTGTCTAAGTTATAATACAATAACACCTACCTTATCAAATGTTATTGTTATCGTTGGGTCATTTCCAGCAGAATATTCAGTACATATTTGAAATATTTAGTGAACACTTCTACTCACGTGACTGAATTCATAGGGAAAGTAAAGGTTCAGACTAACAAAAAATCAAGATATTCTTGGGACAAAAACCACCCTGTACTCCAGATTTAACAGAATTCAAGGATATTTTGAGTGAACTGAACCAAACTTTGTTCTCACCATTTTTTCTCAAAGTGTTTCACTACTGAATCCTCACATTCGAATATCAGGCATCTGAGGATAGTAGCAAATTATTTGGATGGGACCAAATCAGTGAAAATCATCACGTATTCAGTTCAATTTTGATAAACCACTTAAGATACCACCTACCATTAATGAGAAATTCCTATAATTTTTTCATCCTATTGGTGGTATTTTATGTTTTTTTTGAGACTCAGTATTCCAAATGAACCCTTTTGATAAATGAAATTTTCGAATCAAATGTATAAAATCATTCGTAAAACATTATGCATGAGAATAATACGAATCAAGTTTTCTATGTTCTTCTCGAACATCTAAGCAGATTTTGAAAAATCGAAGATACAGGATGTTTCGGTGTCAGCCTATTTCTGTTTCCCATCCAATTTCGACAGTATTCAAGTCGAAGAGAGTTTCAAAACCATCACAAATAAATGCGATGAAACTAGAATTTTTAAATGAATCATACTACGCATGCTCAATATATCACCAGTCCAGTTGTCACCTATCACGTTGGGTAGTATGGCATGGTATTGTATAACTTCAATCGCTAATAAAGTTGTAACTTTCTCCTCTAGAATGGAATATTCAGGTATTTGATAAACGTATTGATATTGATTCTATCGTGGTGAGGCGATCGATATTTCCTGAATTATTCATTTCACAATGAAAGGTTGATGTGATGTGGTGTACGATGAAATAGTCGATTGGTGATATTCAAATAGTGGTCACGTACGTCTCACCACAAAACATTTCCAAATCGTCAATCCTGAACGAATTTTCGTATATTTGGTGAAAATAATTATGTTAAATTAATCTACTTTGTTGTGTGAAGTGGTTCTAGCGAATTGAAATGACAATGGTATTGAAAGATAAAAAATGCGGTCATGACAATGTCAATGTGCAACGATTCTGAAATTGTCGATATTTTTCTTTATTTTGTGTCAATTGAGATCGTCGATTTATCGAACAAAAAGTAGCAATTCATGACTTTCATTCATTTTTTATGTAAATGATATTCATCAAATTGCAGGGAACTGTGCAGGGAACTGTTCCAATGGCTCATTTGCCGATGATACATTGGTGTATTGTGCAAATCACAGCTTAGACCAAGCTATTGAAGAAATTAACAACACATTGGCCCATATTGAAAGATATTTGCGGACGAATGAACTCAAATTAAATGTAGCTAAAGCTAAATCAATGATTGTTACAACTAAATATGAATATGATAATATACTTGTTGATTCGATTGATGTAGTGATTGAGGGTCTTTGGAAATTGTAGAGGAATTCAAATATCTGGGATTTATGATCGATAATAACCTAACATTCAATATTCATGGAGAATATATCATTAGAAAAATATCTAAAAAGATGTACTTTTTTCACGAATTTCAAATGAGCTGTCCATGTTTGCCAGAGTTACCATTTACAATTCTATTATAAAACCTGACTTTGACTATTGTGCAACAATAATTTACTTGTTTAAACAAAATCGGATTTCTCAACTCCAAAAGCTACAAAACAGGGGAATGAGATTGATACTGAAATATAATAGATATACTCCAATTGAAGTGTTGTTGGATACACTGCAATGGTTTTCAGTTGCTTATCGTTTGGGCCTACTACCTTCCCATTTCAACGAGTTCTTAACGAGAAATGATGACATTCATAACTGTGACACAAGATTGAGGACTGACTTTCAAATTCACCTAGCAAAGTCTAGTATGAGCATGAGACCGCTATTTTTCAAAGGGTTGAATGAATTCAATAAACTGTCAATGAATATAAAACAATCAGCTTCTTTGTCTCCTTTCGAATCGTCATTTCGACTATATTTAAACTCCATGATTGTTTGATATACAGGGTCACTCACGGTCGATGGTAGGTTAGACGTATATGGAGAACGGGACGTAGGATAATTCTGAAAATTTGGTTTCTCGAATAATCAGTTTCGTTTCATCGATTCAAAATATTCTCAGCGTCGCGGCGTTGCCGCGTCTATCTAAAAGTAGCAACAACTTTGTTATTTCAAATAGCACACCCTGTATTTTATTCCATTTTTCGTTTCTCTAATACTTTTTGATGAACCTATATCAAAAGGTTTTCGAGAATTTGATTGATTTCCTTTTTTTTCGTGCAAAACAAAGCTTCAATCGAATGTTTATTACTGTTATTTAGTTATTAGTGTTTTTCAAGATATTCAGTTGGTTTCTTTGTTTCATATCTGGAGTTTTTGGTTATATGACGATGAATCCATTTATTCATTATATTTATTTGATATTACTATTTTTAATGATTCTTCATTTTTTCAATTCGTCCATTGTTCATCCTGTACGTACGTACGTCCATAAATTGTTTAATCAAGTGAGTTGAAAAGAAACACACACAAAGTCGTCTTCCTTTTCAATAAACTTGGTCTTCCACTTTGAGCATGGACTATTACCTTTGTATTAATCAAGTGAGGTTTGGACCTATTCCAGACATACCATTGTATATAACTGGATAAACAATGGACGACTTGGATGTACATTTTTTACTCGATTTGATCATTAAATGGATGTATATGTGCTGTAAGGGCTATTGTTCTTAATCAATACAATTTTCGGACTTGATTCAAGAGATATTTTTTATTCCTGTTCAATTTCCATCATTTTGATTTAATATGAGCTCGAAGCATATGGTCGAATATGGATTCCTTACCATATTTTCTCTCGATCTGCTTCTGAAATGCTGTGAATATCATCGACAAGAAGTGAAAACTGAAAAACTATAAGGTATATATTCCCATTGAGTTTCGTATGGCAATTTTGTGGTCGAATTAATTCTGATGGCTGAAAGTGCTTCAGTGTTGTTGCCTAATAGGGGATCCTGTTCTCATTAATGAACATGTCTGGTAACACTTGAATTATTCACGAGGATAGTACCGGGTTGAAAACTGATCGTTATAAATTATTCACGTAATCGATTCACTACTGTTATGAAATCAAGAATTGAATGAATTTCTCGTTTATCGAGAATCAATCAACAACCACCAATGTTGATTATAGTAGGAGAGGTGCCACCAATTTTTGGGTAGGCATTGGAGGTAAGCTGAGGAATCTCTAATATCTCATCACTTAGTCATCACAAGTTAGCATTGAAGTCCTACCAAAATGATCTGTTTTTTGATAATCTCATTTTTCAGTTAAGAGCAAAAGCTGCTTCGAATACATTTCTTATAACTTTTTGTAAGATATTTTTCACGAGTCTGGTAATATTTAAACCCCAACCTAATCGTCGTCATTTTTACACGGTTTACATTAGCTTGAGTTGTATGTATTTATTGTAATCACCCTGGTCTAATCGGCTAATTACCATCATCGAAAACGTCACATCATGCGTTTACTTATCATCATACTATTTTGTTCAATTTTGATGAAAGTGTGAAAATTATCGAGAGTATGATTATTCCACTCGGTATTTTTAGACAAAACCTGTATGATCATATTGAAGGTTGATCCAGATATATCATGATACCGAGCTGGGAATAATTGAAGGGATTTTCAGCTTCAAAAGGACCCCCAACCTCTGGAATTCTCATTTGTACAAGGGCCCTCTCATATCACTTTCCCTGGAAAGCGCTGAGGAATTTTGAGATCGGCATTTGTGTAATTAGTGACGAGAACTGACGCTAGAAACGGATTTTCGACCTTATTTATAGATGTTCATCATTGAATACAGTGTGCTTTATGACATGTGAGACATTCTTCTAGAGATGATGCATTGAATTCCGGAGGTTTGTACTTCCGTTGTTTGGTACCTCTCTGAAAATATTGAGAGATTATCAATAAACTAGACAATAGAAGTCCAAATATCGAAAATCCAATGAGGAATATAGTCAAAATCATTGAAGAAAATCGTCTCAAGGAAATGATATATTTGTCTTTTCACAGTTTTCTGTGATCCTTATTTAGAAAACGTACATTCTTAGTTTGAGCACCAAACAAAACAAATAAATTGACTTGACATTGATTCAATGCTCCTCTGTAATATTTGCTCTTTTTTTCCACTTTATGTGAGGCCAATGGATCGTTTTTCATATGGCACTTAAATTGTATTTGTTGAGTTATTTTCCGAGAAAAAAGTATCGCGTCCCTACACTCCACTCTTCTGTTCTTTGTTATGTAACTTTTGTCCTTTTTGCCTTGAATCTTTGATAACCGTGATAACTCTCAGATTTACCTCAATTATTGAGAATCTGGCAACTTTGCTAGACAACCTCTCAATAGCTTCATATTCAATTCATTCATTTTCAGATGTTCAGATTGATCCATTGTCATACAATTATTTCGTTCAATTTCAATCTTTCAAGTTTCAATTCATTTAATTCAGTTCATCTCATATTAATTGAATTTTTCATCTATCTAACATTTGCTTTGAGTTAGATATCCTTGCAACTGCTATATCTACCAAGAAAAACTTGTAAAATTTGAAGTTTTGAAAATATGTATATTTGTGTGAACTTGCATCATTACCTCATTATGAACAATCACTTCAAGAAACACAATATCAAACATCATCATGTGGACTGAAGACTAATGCAAATGTGTTATAAATTGATGTTTTTGGACATTTTGAGGATGAGGAATCTAGCACATAGAACTTTTTCGATTCAGTGATTCCAACAAGTCTTCTATTTTTGTGAGAGGGGAGCGGATTTAATTATCTTTCATTTCCGAACAACGGTTCGATTCATCCGAAGTCGACTACAGACAGAGAATCCGTGTTTTACAGACTACAAAAAATTCACCATTAATGCAATTTGCACTCAGTAGCTTTTTGCTGATATACAGGGTGAGTCAGAATAAGACCGACAAACTCTGTATACAGATTCCTCTTCTCATTTCGAGGTGAATATACAGAGTGTCAAAGGTATGAAAAAATCTAGCCTCCATTTTCTTTCCAAAACTCCTGGAGAAAAACATTTCAATTTGGTATACTAATCAAGGTTCATTATTGTGATGTTTTTAATTGAAACAAAATGATTTCCATAAATCAATAACGTAGTTACAATGATATGTGGTCATAGTGTTCTTATTTTTCCTAGAAAATACTCATCAATTCTCAACCTAGAAGTCGTTACATTTTATCTTCCTGAAAATGAAGGTTCCTGAGATATTTGCAAAAGATATGTGATATCATGAGGATGTCATGTGCCAATAATTCCTGAACATTTTTCAATGAGTTGCCTAAACGTAGTCAAGGTAAGTGAAAATAAAATCGACAAACTCCATTTTTTCATAAGACATAAGTTCATCGATATGTGTCTATAATAATCACGAAAAGTGAGAATGAAATTCATAGAAATATTGAACATTATTTGATCTCAAAGTGATTCACCAAAAATATAAGTCTTCCAGGTGCAAAATATCTTCAGTTTTTCGCAAATATCTTCTGAGATATTTAGGTGGCTGCATATGGAATGTCATGACTTCTAGGTTGAGTATTGAAGAGTCTAACTGGTGTCAAACACTTTTTGGGCTATCAACTTATCTAAAGTGTGGCGACATACCATCGTATCTACGCCACTAGTTCACGAAAATTATGAATTATAATTTCGAAACTTCGAATGACGTTGAAGAACCTTTATTAGTGTTAAGAATTTCCTTCTCTAGGAGGTTTGGAGAGAGAAAAATTGAATCTCAATCATTTCTTTCGTACTTTTGACACCCTGTATCTCAGAAGGGGGGCAATTTAGGGCATATCTTAACAGAATATTTTCACCTATTTATAATTGAGGTTAGGAAAGTTTATGGTTATTCCATCTGTACGAATGCTGAGGTGGTAATGCATTGTTGATTCACTCGACTTGAACTGGGAGCAGACGCAATCGTGAAGTTTGCAGTAGTATTACTCACTGTCGGACGAGAGGAGAATCTATTGAATTGAAAAAAGGAACCTGGAAAAATCAATTTCGAGCGTGAACTGAATAGACCATTGCTGTTCAGGTGATACATCAAAATGGTTTCTCCCAGTTGAGTATAAGTTGAATTCCGTAAGGAAATTATAGCGATTCCTGACGTTCTTTGAACTTTATGATGTGGCTGAAATGTGTTTCGTGGAAAGTGGAATTTTCTCCGATTCAATCAAGATGATATGTTTCAGAGGAGATCCATGTTGGTATTGAATTCTCAATGATGACTATATGATTGGAGGTCATACGATGTAACATTATTAAATTTTGATCCATAAAATTATTGAAGATATTGACTGTAACAAAAATAAAATAGGTCGTACACAATACTGAAAAATGGTTACATCTAGCACGATTCATAACCAAACTTAATACTGCTCGCTTGTCACGATTCACCTTCTGATTGGCAAAGTAGAATCCATAAAGCACACAACGTCCAATGGATATTCCATTTAGGTCCACATGAAGTCCAAACGTTTATGGACCTAATATGGACAATCAATGGATGTACAGAAGTGGATCTGAATTTCCAGTTTCAGGAATTGTACGTTTATGTACATCCACTGGATGCAAAATATTGGAACAACCCAGACATCCATGATTGCACATATTTGAACATCCATAGCTTATATCGGCCGATTCTTTATGGGTGACGGTATCTCAGGATCTATTTTTTGTAGACTTGCGGCGAAATATTTTTTGAACAAAGTAGGTAAGATAAAAGTTTAGGTTTTATTCTCACGAGGCCGTCAGGGAGCGTAATCGTCATCTGAAACTCTACATTTTTCATCGAAATAAACTGTGTAGTAAACTTATCGAATACACGTATACATTCTAAAGTTGACTTTTATTGGAGCAATTTTTGACGTACCCATTGAAAAGAAAGGGTATGGGTAAAGTAAAACATGATAGTGTAACCAAATCTCGATATCTCATCTCTAGTCCAAAAACTCTAAGAATGAAAATTTCATATCTGTAAAAATGTTAGTCGCGTTTGTCTATTTGTACATCCAATGTACATTCAATGGATATATACGTGGTGAGACGTGAAAGGTTTATCTCGAATTATTGTATAGATGTATCATCTGTGAAACAACTTGAGAGTGTCAAACGTCGACACAATGAAAATGTCAACATTTTTCAAGATGCATTTCGACCACATGAACGTGTTAATGTGGGAATGTGCTTGTTTAGATCTCGAATTCGTGCCATGAATTCTGTCCGAGATAACGTGGGACAGAATAAGAAGACTCGGGGTGACGATTTTCCATGCGGGATTTAATTCTGCCACCTCACGGCTTAGTCTCACTATATCAACTACGTCATTTGAAATGGCCTGTGGTGAAGAAGGCTACTTTTCATGGAATGTAATCTGCGAACAGTTGAACATTCCAATGAGTTAGGTTGAAATGAGATGTGAATTAAAGTGATTTTTTTTAATTGTTTCTTTCAGTATTTGAAAGGAACGCAGAGTTTTGAATAGCAGACATTTGATTAAGTATGGAATTATCGATAGCAATATCCCATGTAGCATATAAACATCCTTTGAATGTTCACTAGACGTATAAATGGACATCCAATACGTCCACTGTACGTGAAGTTATACAGGGTTTCAATTTGGAAATTTGCAATGCAAATATCTCTGAAACTAAAACAGAGAATTGCGATTCGGTTTTCAGAATTTTATTACCAGGTATTGTTTGGACTTTCAGAATCGTGAAGAGCCGCTTCGAATAAGAATATAACAAGTTAAGATTACCTATAATGATCTGCTGTATTATCTTTACTTTGAATCATCATTGTCTTTGATAATACACGAATAAGTCATTGTTGCATCTGCCATTTTGAAGAACCAATATAATTGAAAAACTCCTCTGAGGATCCGTGGATCGAATCCTCTTCCGCGATATCGAATGTACAAAATGCCGTTAAATATTGATCGTTAAACATATGCATATAAATTAATCTTTATCGCATAATGCATTTATATGACATCATTATCGATATGCTCTGCACAAACATTCTATATTCAACAGGAATAGGAATTCTACTGTATATTAATTCAGCACTAGTGAAAACTTCGATATAAAGCAGCTGAATTCCACCTGAACTTTTAATTGAAAAATTCATCAATCAAAATAAGACGGTCGAATGGAAGCTCCAAAGTTTCAGAGTGATGAAATTAACAGAAGGGCATTTTTAGCTCTTTAACGCATAAAGTAATTTCCATAGTAGACTGAAAATGTATTCTGGAATTTTTATCAACGTTCATTTCCGAGAAAAGTTTATGGAATATTTTAATCAACTGGATAGTCGAGTCGTTATCAGAAAAGTTGTGAGTAGGTAATGACACCGATATTTTTGTTGGAATAACGAACATTTTCTGCCATCGAATAAACGAATGTATGAAGTATATTCATGAAAGAAAAAAACTTCGAATGTGTGCTTCAGTCGTGGATATTGGAGGATAAATAGATAATGCTTCATTCGCAGATTGATGTGCATTGAAGAGTAGGGCAAATGGGAGAAGAATTTCATTTGAAAGGAAATTCAATTTTCATCTTGTTTACAATGTTCATTCATTTAATTGAAGTCAATGTCAACTAGGATTGATGTACAATGTCCAATTTGAGACCAATGGTTTTGATCGAAAATGATATTCTCAGTACAGAATATAATTTGTAGGTACTACAGAAAGTCATGAAATATTTAGTTACATACATGTCGCTTTTCGTTTTGCGCGAGAAATGGTTCTGAAATCATATTGTGTGATACGTCGCATACAGGATATATTTTAGTGTCGGCTCATATAAAAATACAAAGTTACAGCTCAGAAAAATTTCATTTACGTTAAAGTGCAGTCCTTGAAAAGTGGCCACGGCAAAGTGCTATTTGTTTCACATTTCCTGAGAGCTGTGAAACGACATTTATTTGATTTGGTAACAGAATTCTCATTGACAGTTATTATACTTCACTTCATCAAACTTTTACTGTTCACTTAAATGAAGTTTTTATTTAGATCCATACTCCGACAGTAGTTCATTTAACAGACATGTTTTTTATGATTCAACTGGAAAACTTCAACGAAACATGAAATACAAATGTATTCAATTCAAACTAGGTGCTCGAAATGATGACTACAAAAAGCTATATACTCTTTCTATGGAAAACTGCCAACATTTAATAACATTTGAGGCGACACTCTTCGAAAAGTAGCCCTTATTCTCTCCTCCATATTTTCCAATGTGGTTGGAGGTGTGTCGTCAATCCCATTTTCCAAATATCTTCATGACAAAAATCAAGGCAAGTCAAATCTGGCGATCTCGCTGGCCAATTTCGTAGTCCTCACCCACCAATCCACCTTTGCGGAAAGCAAAAATTGTCGAACAGTGAATTTGAAATGAATATGGATCTAAATGTTCGATCAAGTGAAGTATAATAACTGTCAATGAGAATTCTGTTACCAAATCAAATGAATGTTGTGAAACGACATTCATTTGAATGCATTGAAATGATAACTACTATTTGAAAATGCCAATATCTCAATATACCCCAATATAAAATGGAAGGTAATCGAATTTTGTATTGTTCAGATTGAAAAAATACATGGTGTTCTATTTGAAATAACAAAGTTATCTGCGTTTGAAATTATAAAAAAGTGACAATGAATTTTGAACGTCCTGTATAATATTGGGAAACGAGTTCTATCGGAATCAATAGCCTGAAACCTCTTCAATGCTTGGTCAGAATTGGAAGGAAGGGTATTCATACATTTCGATGTTATTCAGTCTTCAAATGTACCCTGCATTTTCAAAAAGAAAACAATAACTCGAAAACGGTTATAGTTAGGTACATAGTCCCTCTTATGAAATCGTATTATTTTTCCCTGAACTATCCAAAACTGCAACAAAATACTGGGTGTTTCATTTGAAAAAACCCAACTTTGATATGTCACACTTTTTTGAGCCACCCTGTATACCTCAAAATAATTTCCTCTTGCAGCCTGAATGAATATACAAATGATGAAAAGAAGAAATTTCCGAAATATTCAATGGTTTGGTTTACAGAGACCGTGTCGTTTGTGGTGCCCCACCCTGTATATAAGGTATCTTGACTGGGCTAGTTGAAAACACCAACAATTCGGAAATACACTCTGAGGGATATTTCCTTGAGGTTGCAGTCAAATAGTAACGGCCGGAGTGAAAAAAAAACTCGTCGTTAAAAAGGTCAAGCTTTCGAAAAATTTATTTCCTTTATCAAGACAATTAACTTGAGGATGCTTCTAAGAAGATTACAGTGAACTTCATCATTAAAAATCTAATAACACAGGTATGCAAGAACACATTACAGAGCGGTCTGCTCGTAGCCCAGTGTTTTCCGGCAATACTTCCTCCCGTATTTTGTTGGGATGTTTTCCGGCATTTTTACCAGTTCTACATATACGTGCACACATATTACATGGAAGAACTGTTATTGGAATAATGTTCGCTATCTCCACTGCTACTTGATTCTAGTTATAATTCGAATATTCCTGGAGAAGTTCCAGATACTGTTTCGATCAGAAGTTTTGGGGCTGAAATGGAAAATAATATAATTATCTCAACGCGATTATTCAGTTTTCTCATTCATGTTTCGCAGAGTGTTCATTCCGTGATGTTCATAATTTCAGAAACTAATCTCATTTTAGCACAAAAGTGAATGATTGAAATCTAGAAACATTGTTCTTATCCTGTTCAACTTGTTCATCTTATTCAAGCTAGAAGATACTGAGAAAACTCGATACCCTAGGGGATTTTGCTTCGAAAGTTTTTGTTCAGTTCATCTCAGATAATTTGTTTGACAATCTCTATTCACAAAATGAACCTTCAATTCTATCCTTATATTCACATGATTTCGTCGCTCATATATCCTAGCATGAACTTGATAATATCAGTGTATCCAAGTGCAGGTTTACCGAGATTTTTTGATGTGATAACAAAAAATTTCGAGATTCTCTGAAAAATCGAACGCAGCAGTATAAATATGTAATCAAACGATAGGTACCAGAATGATCCAGTTGAAATCGTATATATCTGAAAAAAAATAGTTTTTTCAAAGATCAATTCCAAAATTTTATGATTTCACACATGGTGAATCATCCTCGACTATTATGTTTAGGGTTACTTAAAATCAAGAGTTTATTCAGCTGAAATAAATACGAGAGAACACCTTCTACAGATAGTTGAGTACGCATTTGAGAAATTGAAGAATAATCAAGATATGATCAGGAAATCTATTAGAAATCTTACCAAAAGAGCACAGAAATGTATTGAACAAAATGGTGGTCACTTTGAGCATCTGTTGAAATAAAGCCAAACTTTTCCGGAACGTGATTTCTTCAAGGTTGTGATCCAAGATTCAGGATATTATAAAATGATTAGTAATTTGATTGTTTGAAATTGAAAGAATAGTATTTAGAGACGAAAAAGTTATTTTTTCCAATTTTGTACCACCTTTTCACCGAAAAAATTAATTTTGACTCAAATTAACAGGTACAAGAATGGTATGCGGAAGTAACGAACTCATTTTTTTAGGAATATTTTTTTCTGCTCTTTTCATATCTGCAAACGAATTCTAGAAATTTTGTCATACAGAGTGTTGTATTGAACTGATGAAATTCCTTTAATTCCGTACCTCAAAGTCCGTACCTGGATTATTAGTTTCATTCATTCGGAATTCGGTACCATACAAGTTTATGTTGTGAAAATGAATAAAATGTATAATGCGGATCGTAAGTTATGAGCCATTGAAGGAATAGGAGAAATACATAAAACACTCTGTATCTCGCTTATACAGGGCGCTAGACCCATCATATAGGGTTTTTTCAGAACCAGCTAGGTGACCTCTACCTACCCTTACAGTATGCCCGTTCCCCAATTGATGAATCACCCTGTATTTTCTCGATTATACTATTCTCGTTTTAGAAAATTTCATGAACATTTTGGGGCATAATGATCAAAACAATTTCGGAGTATGTAGAATACGAAGTGAAGGTAATGAAAGAAAAACAGAAGGCTAAGATACTTGAGATGGAAGTAATCAGTGTTTATTGCAAAGATTTTGATATCAGTATTCAAAAAAAAAATACTGAAAATATCTAGGTAAAATGATGAAAAATTTCCATCTTCGATATTCCACTGTAGGAATGAGATATCGAGATATTGTTTTCACTAGATTTCAGAAAGTCATAGTGTCTGAAAGAAATTTATGATTTTTTGTTATCATCAAGATGCCTTTCAGTGTCATCACTCGAGATCACATCACAAATGAGGCGAATTCGGTAAAATTTTTTGAGTCAGAAGTTACAGCTGTTTTTTGAAAAAAACTTCCCACTTCTCCATTTCAATTGATACGTCAAAAACTATTCCAATGAAAGACAACTTCGAGTTGAAGGGTACATTTTTAGTGAAGAATTACGCCTCCTTGATATGGCAATAATTTCCAGGAGTTTATCTCGACCACTTTGATCATGGAATCAACGATAAATAGTTCTTGAGATTAAGTATTTCGTCACCCTTATTGAACACGAACAAATCGATCAACATTTCCATCGAAATTCAGTGCAATAATACCAAAATGCTTCAATGCACCAATTTATCAGAGAAGACATATTACAACCATTCTATTTCGTTTTTATTACCGATATAGCTTTCCAGATTGTTTTCCTCGCATATATTACTTTCTATGCTCCATCCATCATTTCTGAATTTCATTCTGAAATCTGTTAAAGCGAATTTATTCCTAGATAATGAATGATGAACCTGTAAGCGAATGTAGTTTAGGTATACTTCGGTTCAATATAGTTTTTTAATCATCATTGGATGATTAACCTCCATTGATTCTTGGAATGATTGGTGATTATCAATCTCCTGAGATTAAATTGCAGTTGTTGTCTTTCTAATGTGGGTTGAAGATAAATATCAAATCTTGTAATCTTGAGTATAAACCAGTGGTAGACAATGAAAAATATCCTGTCACAGTTCTCCTAGACATTTCCGGATGCACCTTTGGAAAAATATATACGAGTTTGTGAATTTTCAGTTTATGCAAGTGGGGTAGAATTAAGATAAATTCTGGAATAAAAGCGGATTATTTCACAAAAAATTTAATTAATCATTTGAAAAATTTTTCTTTCGCAATTTACATCGAACTGGTTTCTTCGAACACTCTGTGATTACTTCAGGAAATGTGATCATTGCAAGATGTTTATTCGATGCATATCTCCCTAAATTGATATCGACACAATAACGCCATATTTTTGATGAACTGCATCTATCACTTTTTCGAAAGAAACTTGAGTGTCTTGAAAACAATAAATTTTGGACATAAAGTTTAGAATTCGAATTGGAATAGAAGGAGGGATCAAATAATCATATGAAATATAGGGTGTTCTTTTTGAAGTAACGAAGATGGCGGAAGTGTTACAAAAACTAAAATATTTTAGCTAGATTCTCCATATCTTCTTCAGTGTATATAGAAATTTTCGGAATCATGCTTATTCAAGTTTCCTTTATATAGGTTGAGTTAACTCACGAAGGAACACCCTGTTTACAAATCGAGAATGAATACTGATTGAATGTTGAACATATTTTTTTTTATCAATACATAACTAGATATAAAGTAAAGTGGAAAATAATCAGTTTTGTCAATGAATATTTCGTGGAAATAAATATATTGATTGAACATATATTGAAATCAGTCGTCCGGCAAGGTAATCACTACCTGTATGGAATAGGAACTACACGTAGGTTCATTTATTCGTCAATATGTACATACCAATGTTATTAATGTCAATATTATCATAATCATTTAAGGAACTCATTATTTCTGTATAATTCCCAATGAGTATAATGCGAAGATAAGTGCGGAAACAATCAGCTACTATATAAGTAATGGGAGGCACTTCATGGTAGGTATAAGTTTACAATTTTGGTGGTGCATCTAAGGTTCTCAAACAAAATAGTGGAAGACACTGATGAATAAAATTTCTGAATAGGTTCGTTATTAAATTCATGAATATTGAACTCAGTTCGAATCAATACATACATAAAATCGATATATAGATTATCATATTCTAGTAGAAATCGAAAAGGAAACAGAATCACAATTAACAATAGAGCGTAGGATGCAATGCACACCTGACATAAAACCAATTGATACTTGTTCCAAACTCAAAGAGCCTGTCCTATCTGGAGTATGAAGAAATTAAAAGGATGGTTCATTTCTGTAAGACGCATCGTTGGCCAATTTCGCAGTGCGAAGGAGAAGAAGGGCGAGTGTTCGTGACGTCACTGCCGTACCTCTCATTGTTAATGTCTTATCGCCATTCGATTTTTATGCTGTGGTTAATGTGGATTGTGATTTGACGTGTTTATATCTATGAAGACGAATTATGTATACGTATTTCGAAGGTGGTTTATGCCAACAATAATGAGGATGAACTTCAGAAACCAACAAATCTGGAATACCGAATATATAAGGTCTAGTGGTCCAAACTGGAAGAATAAGAAAATAATCATTTGATATATTTTGATGTAATGAAAAAAAATCATTCAATTTAATTCATACCATTTTCAATATATTGAAAAATAAGTACTTCATGTTTTTGACAATTTTATTACCTGGATGATAATTTGTTCAGCTTGACAAAGCAACCTTAACTGAGAATATAAGATCGATATTCATTATATGTACTTATTAAATTCAAAATCTTCAGAGAATCACGAAGATGAAACATATAAAATGATTACAAAACGTGAATCATGATAATATGATGAACAAAATGAATAAATTTGAATTCAGGGCCGTTGCTGTAGTAATTCGCGCCATTGAAAGCCACGCCTTTTGGACGAAAACTAGAACCATCCTTTCATGTATCATTCTGGGTTCTATCGGACTTGTCTAATGCGTATATAATTCTCGAGTGGTCATGCGCACTCGAAATTTTAAAACACAAAAAGTGCTCAGTAATGAGTCTAGAATGGAATTAGCTATGATCGAAACAATAAAGAAGACGAATTATCTAGTGTCAACATTTTTCCACTTCATGTGAATGGGAATAACATTCAGATAGATTATTCGGAGTTTTTGAAATCGTGAAACCAAGAAATCAATGAAATTACCATATTTTAATTCCTGAAATAGGTAGCTGAATAATACCAAATGTCCATTCAACCTATTTTCCATTAATTCTCCTGAAATTCTCATGCAAAGACACGAAGTTGAATTGCATGTTGATTACGTAAATTATGAATTTTCCACCCACGTTGTGAAAAGTACCACCAGAAAAATCAGTATTTCCCATGTTGAACATGCACCAACTAAAATACCCATTATTCATCGTGATGTTGATTTACGAGCGATGCATAAAAATCTGACAGCCAAATGCGTTTTTGATGGACACATTATGCTTTGTTTTCAGACTACTAACAAATTTATTTCCACTTTATAAATGGAGTGAAATGAATGAACTCGATTTAAACGAACTTGTTTATATTCAAAGCTTTGACACCAGTCAATAGATGATGCAACTTGGAAAAATTTTAAACTAAGATATGTAGAAATAAATCGAGTGTAACCACAAATGTGATTAGTTTATTCAGATCCATTGGAACAAACTGAATACTTGATCAGTTCACACAGGTTACAAGGATAAGGAAGAGGCTTGCCCGAGAAGGAGCACGTGGTGTCCTAATCAATCCACAATCTGTCTGTTACTTAGTGAAAGCAATGAGGAAAATATCCAACAATGCTCGAATCAACAAGCAATCTCGTGAATGGTGAGGAAAGGCTCCAGGAATAGGACAGGCCAAAGAGTTATTAATGAACCATCGCCAAAATTCTCAGAGAACCTACTAGATGAAAAAGGATTTACCAGAATCATGGTTGGCCTGACAGAGCATTGTAGGTTCAACAAGTATATAAACAATATCGGACAGACACAACCATTTGTCAAGGGGACCAGGAAACCTCAGCACACATTTTGGTTTATTGCAAAGTTCTGTCAAGGCTAAGGTTCTCTACGGTGGATGAAGAAAAACCGCAACCTACCTGGTACATCGAGTCTATGGAGTACAGTTACGGAACTCTAACATAACGTGGGGGCGTACACAATAGATCTGTGAAGGTCGCCGTGTCGAGACTTCCAGAACTACATATGCCTCTTTCTATCTAATCTACTGAATTGAAATCATACGCAGAAACGAAGATGAAACTAAGAAACTAACGCACCCGTCAAATTGTGATATACTTTTTGGGGCGGGTTTCAAAATTTTGTGAACTGAAACCTAAAGCGAATAAAAAAATATTCAAATCATCCACACTATGCAATTATGTTCCTTGTAGTCCTGAGAACAGTGGAATAGAAAGATTTGACTCATAAATAAGGAAATAATTCCTTTTGCCTTGATAAGGTTCATTTTGTTTCCTTGAAGCATCATATTGACCTAATTTTTTCAAAAATATCTGTAAGGTATGTAACTTCCAACTTCAATAATCAATAATTCAGAAAAACGGAACAAACAGTTTCCTTTGGAAAGCTACCTCACGGCAGTATGTAAAAGCAAACGTTCGAATTTTTCATCATTTTCAAGGCAAAGTTGTCTGAACAGGCGGTCCTTGAGGGAATTAGCTTTGATCTTATTAATACTAGTAATAAGCATTTGTAGGGTTTCATTCAGGATACCATAACATTTTTTCGCAGCTAAATATTGACGATGAATGACACAGTGAATAGTAATGACCTCTGGCATTTGTTTTTTAAGGTTGGCTAGAAACCATTAGAGGAATCTCTTTTTCTTCAAAATAATCTTGTACCACTTTCAAAATTTGTTCATTGATCTTGATAAATGATCTTTCATTCGAGAAAGCTTCAATGCTTCATCACTAGCAAATGTTTTATCACACGAAAGACAATGAGGTAACTGCACATTTGGCGGTGACACAATGAAACAGAATCTCAAATATTCAGCTGAATATTGACGACACTTTGTTGAATCCATCCTATCGCCCACTACACGATTACATTACGAGAAACACAAACGAACACTTCTTCCAGACACGCGATTTTGGTGTTGCCAGGTCCCTTGCCTCCTGTATGCATACGTGCACGCCACAGATTTTTACACCTCCAACCATGAATGCATAAAACGGCAAAGATACGCACAAAAACTGAATAAAACTCGCTTTAATGATGGAGTAAAAAGGCAAAAATGATTATTCATATGGAAATAAGTTGATTGAGAGGAATATTGTTATTGTGAAAAAATATACCTATATTTTATTTTATATTTATATAGTATTCATAAAAACTGATTTTTGTAGTACCCCACCCTTTTTTATAAGATCAATATTCCTCTTAATCAATTTATTTCCATATGTATTATTATTTTTGCCTCTTAAGTCCATCATTGAAGCGTGTTTTTTCGAAATATATTTCCGCATTTTTAGTCGATGAGCTTCAATTTCAGACTAGAAAAGTATTTCTAATTCCGATTCCTAGTTTTTTTCGCTACCATATTGACCAATTCAAAAAATCCACGTCGGTCGGTGCGGGTTTTGGCGACGAGATCATAGAAGGACGTCATCAAACGTTCCTGCCGACTTCCGACTCTTAACTTTTTCACCTAATGAGAAAAAAATCGCGGAAACTCGCTCAAAGTAGTGTACCGACAAGAATGGACGTTGGCCGGTCGGTGCTGCATTTGGCGGCGAGATCAGACAGAGATGTACAAATTTTACTGCACCGTGCTATTTTAATTTTTCTTCATTTGAATACTCATCGCCCCCCAAATCGCCCCCAGGTTGGGAACCACTGGTCTATAACATTTTTAAAGCTTCTGTTTGTTGGGAGATTTTATTATATATTTTACTATTATATTTTTTAGTGACACGTGTCCAACCAAAACCAAACCAAACCGAAACAACCAGAATTATATTTTTCGATCACTGAACTATGACACACAAAAAACGTTTATAAGTAGTACAATGAGTTTAAAGAGACGATCATCAACGTCCAACGACGAGGGCCATGTCTAGAATATCAAAAATTTGATGCTTGAGAATCGTATATTGATGATTAGAGATCTCGCTGATAGAGTTAAAGAAATATCATTTGACTCAGGCCAAACCATTTTGAAGATTTTTTTGTGTCTCAATCGTCTCGGGCGAACAACTCTTGGTTCCTTCATCTTGATAGCAAGCCTAGCTGGCCGTTTCGACACGATTGGGGAGATAAAGATCGAATCGAAGAAGGTTTTGAATGCTATACCGGAAAAATACTGTTCCGACTATTTCGATTGGAAGGAACGAAGGAAGAAATATGTTTTATCAGACTTGGATTACTTCGACGGGATCAAATTGATTTGGAAGAATGAGTGATTTAAATTTCATAAACGAATTTACCTCACTTTTTGGTCACAATAGTATGTCCAGTATTATTTTATCATCAATTTGCCAATTTGACAATTTCAGGTATAAAAATTTCATCCCCGTATGGCATCTGTCACCTTTTTTATGTTTGGTTAGCAAGAGCATTTATCACTTATGTACCACATTATCCTATGATGTCCATATTTTTGCATAAATCATAAGATATTCACAAACAATTATACACGTAATATTCACGTAATTGCCCAAATATTGTATTTACCTCCTTTCAAGTTCTTCATCATCTTATTTCAATGAGGGGAACATGCTGATAGAGTAGAGCCAGAAGAGATATTAGGACTATAATATCCTTCTACTTGATAGGTTCTTTAGAAACAGCATGGGTTACCTTCCGAACGGAATATTACGTGCAGAATGAGCGATAGGAAGTAATTACTTTTCGATTTATCAGCCCTCAATATCCGGTACTTATATATTCAGGGCAGGTTCATACTGTGTTCGTAGATGACATAGCAATTTTCTGATATCAGCCACTGATCTCAAATATATTTTCATTGGATAAATGAATTATTGAACATAATCTAATTCAGTTTTATGCAACCATATGACCTGTTCTTGAGATTTTTTTTCTTAAAGGGGTCCGAAAAGTGTACTGCAGCTAGAGGCTTATTGTACTATTGTAGGTTTGAATCAGATTCCCCTAGTTTTATTATTCTTCTACAGTACCTCACAATTGCAGGAAACTACAAATTTGGTCACCTTGGTAGAGCCCCATATTTCGTAAATGTGTCATAGGGATATGTAAGAAGATATGTTTCTAATCTTATCCGATTTCTACTTGATGTAAATATAACATCAATTCGTTTTTCACCTGTTACCCGAATAAAAAATGTACTATTTTTTTATCCTGGTGTATTATTCCAGGCCACTTCTTGTAGTTCTTTGACCCGTCTTCTGATGCAACTCCTAAGTGTGTTTTAAGGCAGAGAGAATGTTGTTTCTTTACTCATGATGACATCAAGAAGCAGTTTACATTATTCACATTCACAATGGTATTTTTCCGTATTTAATTCCTGCGAATGAATTATAAAAATATCATACCTTCATTAAAATCTCTTTTATGCCACATATCACTTTGTCTTTTTACTGAAGGAGAACTCAACATCTAAATATTCAATTATTAGGAGATTTAAGCAAGCGAAAGGCCTCTCAAGATAAAATAAGAAAACTGTTTTATCGTTGAAGGAAAATGAATCGTTTTCTGAAGAAAATATATCTGAAATCAGACAACAAATTGGATACTAGCAGATATATTTATATTTAGGAGATAATTCTCTTCCTATATTTATTTTTTCAGATTTATATTATTCATCATTGGGATTTTTATTAATTTCTGCTCGCTTATTAAAGATTCCCGGAGGTAAAATTTTGAACTGAATAATTGAAGGAGGCATATATGAGATTTTTATTTGGAATCGGTCATTTACACAACTTGCTCATTGAATATTCCGAACAAACTATATTCCAGAAACTTCCAAGGATCTCATTCGGATAGTTGCTGTCGACATTCTGCTATTTCATCGAATTGAATCATGTTGACAATTGAAGCGATCTGTATAACTATCACGTTCATTGCAGACATCGACTATCGACAGACTCGATCACTCAGAATAATTACTCTTCGGAAGGAACAGGAATTGCAATGATTGGATGGAATCCAGATTTATAGCTGCAGGATGGAAGGAGTAGATTTATCTTTCCACCGCAAATGGATCTACGTGGTTTCCTTGATTTCACACCTGGCGTGAAGAATAAGTGATCTGTAACCGTAACTCCATAGGTTCTTTGCTCTGGAAATAGACCGATAGAATCCCCTATCTCATGATGTAACAGCGAAAAACATATTTTTATTATTTTTGCTGAACTATCCTAAGTGATGACAGAAATGAAACAGCTCATTATTTGGTCTCTATAGAAACAGCTGATGCATTATTTAGCATTACAGTTCGATATCCATGATTGTTAATTGAAATGATCCTCACGAAAACGTATGGAAACACGAGGAAACGAAAATAATACACAGAATTCAGTTTGAGAATAATTAATTATACAGGGTGTCCCTGAAGTCGACGTCAAGCTGAACTCGGGCAATAGGCTCAGTTATAATAGTTATTTGGAAAATGAAAAAAAAATCCAAGTTGCTTATTTTGAAAGATCATCATTCATGGGAATACATATAAAGCCAACTGGTCCAGCTCGAGAGTAAATATCACTTTTTCCCCAATCAAATATTTAGAATGAACATTTCGCTCAACTCTGACTGTAATGAAAAAAAAAACAGTTTTATTCTAGTTTGGCAAGTAATATTGAAAGTTGGTGTATGTAGAATATTTCTCAACTTGTAGACAATTTCTTCTTTTGCAAGGAAACCCAATTCTTAACACAATCATTTGATAAACTTGAAGATATTTTGAGCAAGAGTTTACACAGACATCATTCAACATCCCATAATGAAAGAAATAATCGAAGAGTTGAAACACTGTTACGCAGCTTGGATTTTTTTATATATTTTTGATAACTATTACAACTTGGCCTATTGCTCGATTCCAGCTTGACGTCGATTTCTATGACAGCCTATGTGTATATTCAACAGTTCATGTAGAAGCAAAACTTTCATTGTAGTAGAATGAAATACATTTTTTTTCTTCTTTTCTATTGGTTCACAAAACATCTAGAATACCAAGGAGGAAAATAAGAAGAAATTGTTATAATGAATGCTGGAGTAAATGAATCAGTATTGCCTGTTTTTCTGAAATCTAGACACCCTTAATTTTTACTCTGGATCCCCCTCCTCGAATGTCAACCACGATGTTGTTCGTAATCAAACGGAAGTCTCCTGATGATATTTCCAAATTGGATGCATATCCAACTCGACTTCATCACGTTCATTCGTTCTGATATGGGTTGAAAGCATTCGAATGCCGGAGTGGAATGGAGGATATTCTCGGAAATGTTGTGGGTGCTTTTCTTCAAGCTACTTGAACTGTGAAACAGGGCGAAGTCGAGGTTTCCACAATAACCAATCGGTTTCTGGATAAACAAATTGAAATTCAGTTTCCTAAGAGGCCATCCATAAATTACGTCACATGAATTTCGTTATTCTCCCACCCCTTCCTCGTCCTTGTCACAGTTGCTTAAATTTGTATAACTCCTCCTTCCATAGTGTGACGTCACAAATGTTGCAGTTTTACATCAAGAAATTATTGAATGAGAACAACAGTTCTGGAATTTTACATCCATTCAAATTACCTTTGATTAAACTGAACATCAAGTTAAACATTTCAAGAAATTAAGAAAACAAAAAAAAAATTCTATTGAATAGGGAATGGAGGATTCGTTTCTCAAGTTAGAAACATGATCTACCAGAGCTATAAAATCACATTGTTTAATCTGCGAAAATCAATCGCCTATGAAATAGAAACAAACAAATCACCGCAAATTTCGCAAATGTTTCGAGTATTTCGTTAGTAGTGCAAAGTTCGTGATTCATCACGTAGATTTGTTTGGAAATGGGGCATCCTAAATTCAGGACCCCTCCCAACCCCCTGTCTCACAATGGACCCCCTCCCTTCTTAATGTTTGACGTAATTTATAGATGGTCCCTTTCTCAGTATTTCGCTGAATAAAGAGGTAAAGTGCACTGGACTGGTTAATACTATCTGCTGATCTGATGTCAGTAGACGTTTACCCATTAAGATTTGTCGAAAGTATTATAAACATAATTGTACCCGTCGACTCAGCTGACTTAGAAAAACCAGGATGCTGTCAACTGTCAAGATATTCGCACTGAGTATTTTATCACATGTTTTCTTAACTTTATTCGAAATATACAGTTCTTGAGTATGTCGTAGGGTTTTTTGAACGAATACTTCAATTTTTCCAACGCCAATTTTTGCCAAAAAACTGAAATGATTTGATGATTTTGAAAAAGTTCGAAAAATAGTTCAAAATTCTGTACTACTGCTATATGTTTCGAATTCTATACTAAATAATGAAAAAGCGTCTGAAATAAAATGTGTTGAATCAAATATAATGATAATATTATACGTTCGTATTGATAGTGTGTGAGCTTTTTTAGAACACCTCCCTGTTGAATACTTTCCATTTGGCTGTAACATATGTGAACAACGTCGAAGTCAAGTCTATAAGCGTGTTTGTTATTTTATATTTCATGCTTCAGAGTTATTCGATTCGTCTGATACTATGAATTATTGGTTCAATATATCCTGATTAGAGTAGTTACGCTAGCATAAGTTGGTAATTGAGATATAATCTTGGATCGTGTGAACAAAAAATACATACACATGCAATCATGGGTATTTTTTGATATCATATGTTCAGACTGGACAACATTCTTGGATATTGTGGACGTATTTATGATAAAGCGAAATTATATTGTATCTATCACATGAGATATTGTCGAAGTGAAACTGGTGAATATCTCTCGGTCAACAAAAATTAATGAAATGATTAAAAAAAATCATTCTTGATCTACAAGGCTTATATCTCTCAGACCTAAAATTAGCTCAAGAAACTAGGCCACTCATATCTTAATTCCTACTGTTCATGATCACAAGAAAGTACCTCATCCTTTTTGAAGAACACAAAGCATTTCGTTGAAATTTTGGGGAACATCGAGGCAACAAAGAAAAATCAGTTTGTGAGCTTTGACGTGGAGAGCCTTTTAACCAACGTTCCAATAGATGGAGCGCTACAAGTCATTAAGTCAACACTAAAAAATAAACCTAAATATCGGTAGATAGTATAATAGATTTATTAGAATACTGTCTATGAAAGTGTCACTTTCAATTTGGCGGGTCTTTTTATACGTAAGATGAAGTGCTACCAATGGGATGACCACTGTCACCGGTGATAGCGATTATCTACATGGGATGGTTTGTAACCTCAGATTAATGAGGACAAGATGAGTAACGCCTATACCAAAAGCATTAGGGGAAGTGGCCCCAAGATAAACTCATGAAAATCGGTGGTGGGGATGTTTTTCTTGCGCTCTCGTTGTGCTAGAGTACACACTGAACAGTGGCGTAACAAAATTTATTTTCGTAATATAATACATTTACAATAACGTTACACAGCAATTATTTTGGTTTAATAATAACGAATGTTATTTCAGAAAAGACATATTCATTACATTATTTTATTACATCACAAATTCCATACTTTATATTTCAACTTGTTATACAAAACAGTTCCCATAGATAGAATAAATAGAAATACATAAAATCGAAATGAGTCCTTACATAAATATATTATCAATGTTAATTAAATTAGTTTTGTTGCTATACCAAAAGGTTTCTTGGCTTTGGATGGACTTCATCCCCAAAATGGGTTTTTCTTTTTTTTATTCTCATGTATCTTCTTGGTGTGCCAGCTGAAATTATTCAAAAGTGTGCTGTGATTTAATTGAAGTATGATATGAAAACTATCCAGATTTTCTTGAAGATGTATCAGAAATTCTCCTTCTTTTGGGACTCAAACTCGATTTAGAGCTAGGTGGACTTGAACTTGGTGAATCATTTTTCCTCCTTTAAATTAGACATCATATAATGATTCAAATAAAAAAGTTGCATGAAAGAACATACTGTATACTTCCAGAAAAAAAAATTCTTTAGGTTCATTTCCCAGGTCCTCCATAACAAATGGTACTGCGGAATATCAAATTTCAAAAGCTGTTATTGTGCCATTTTCAGAATCCGAAGCTGTTAGAGTTCTACCAAAAATTTTTGCTGTACCATTTAAACTGGACCTGAAAAACAGATTTATATTGATAAGTATAATACAGATTGATTATTTAATTCAGTTACATACCTTGTACATGAAAAAGAAGTGTTCTCTGTATACTTTGAGGTACTTGGTCCTTGACTATCAAAAATTTCAGTGTTGGAACTCGTTCAGTGATAATCTACTTGTAAACTACAGAATTGACATTGAGAATCCTTAGATATACCCCAAAAAAATCATAAACTGGATACTCATTCATCATCTGCCATTGATAAAAATGGAGAGAAAAACAGGTTGTCCAAACACAAAATGAAGATTATTCGCTTCTCAACTTTAGAGCTATTCACCAACATCGTCTCATTGAATTGTCATCGGGAAATCTGAAAATATTCATTATTTATATATAATGTAGGTAAGAATAAGAAATGTGTGTCACGCCTATGTTGATCCTCCATTGACAACGTACCTGTGAAATGGTAAACAAACACCAATGTTTACTGTATAATCACAAACTAAACATTTTTTGCTCATTTTCACACTTGGATAATGTCAAATATACATAAATATGACCTGATCAACCTTTAACAGCACTCAAACTTCTGTAATATAGTAAACTCAAGCTAATAACTGCGCGTAATGGCGGCTTTGTTATGAAACATTAACACGGGACACAATTGTCAGAACTTTTTGAAGGCGCAAAATTCAAATCAACCAATTAGAGCAGCGATAAGCCAAAATATTTGTATTCCCCTGATAGATATAGAAGGGATGTGATGTTGGGGCCAAACAAATGTTTGTTGTTACTTATCTTGGTAAGATATTAAATCTATGTTTGTAACAAATGCCACTGATGTAGTCCATAAGAAGTCTCGAGATTTCATAAATGTCTTCCTAAAGTACTCAAGAAATTTCAAAAGCAAATTCGGAATATTTTCAGAGTGACAAAAGAACTAGAGAACAAATGTCGAACATGTTCAAGAAAATTACACTTTGAAACCACTTGGAGTAGATGCACATTCTGTGATAATCCATTGCCGAAGATAATCGAGTGGAGCTGGTGGTGTTTCAAACACAACAAAATGTGAAAAGCTAGTTTGAAAACAGAATATACTTTTGTTTAGCACAAAATGGAAAGCATTCAATTAAATAAAATAGCACTTAAAAAGCATATAAAACAGAGTTTATTTTATTCAAGTTATAACTTTTTTCGAACCTGAAAATTTGGGAAAAATTTTTTTCCAGGTGTATTCGATAACTTCTGTGACAAATTGCGCTTTGAGATCGGAAATGTATGGAAATGTATGTTTACGGCTCGCTGAACCAGAAACATCTACCCTACAAATATAATCACATTCTCGAAATTTGTTACATCTCACACAATGGAATCATCGTTAAGATTATTGCTTTATACAGTGCTTCTTAAACGTTCTCTCTCCCGCTCTTATCTTTGAAAGTGAAATTTGGAAACTGAATATGGAAGGTTGTAAATTTTCGTACTGATAGATAATGATAGATGACAAAATTCGAAAAAGGCCATTGTAACCAATAATTTATTTTGAATGGAATCCTACGGCAAGACAACTATTTTAAAAAGTATAGAAACAGCATATTCAATAATACCAATTTCATTTGTGTTAATGGCAGTTTTAGCAACCTATTTGTAAAAAATAAAGATAATCCAGAAGAATTCGGCATTTTGAAAATAAGGAGTATCGTGGTAGATGGATTGGACGACAAGGTTCCACGGATTGATTTCTGAGGGGGTAGCTTGAATAGAAAAGTTTATGATTCTGAACCCGACAATATTGACGTTTCAAAACAACAAATTGTTTGAGAATGTGAAGCTGAGAGACATATTCAAGAAAGTACGAGATATTTCACTGGTAGGAAGTTAATGGAGACCACGTTTAGCAATTTTTTCCAGTAAATACTGATTTTTGAATCTGAAATTGATATCATACTGAATTGAATTAAAATTTTCATATTTACTAATAATCCATCAAAATTGCAATGATCACAAACAAAATCGACATCGTTGAATAGGTTTTTTTCGATACCTTTTGAAGGAGGTGTCGCTTGCGGTAGGGTTCCATCTAAAATTATTGGTCACAATGGCCTTGTGACGTCATATTTGCCGATCTTATCATTCATCATCACGAGCAAGAAAATTTACAACCTTCAATATTCAGTTATTTGAATTTCGCTTGTGTATGTCGTTCCAAAGATAAGCGGGAAAAAGATACTTTTGAGGAGCACTGTATATATAAGTTTCAATCACTCATTAGACACAGGCCCGCGGCTAGCTGTTTCGTCGCCCGCGTGCAATACCGATTATGCCGCCCTATTTTATCAAAAAAAGAATAATCAATGTTTTTTCATTATGGTGGGAAAAAAACAACTTGACAAAGCAAAAAATAATTTATATGTATACAGGGTGATTCACCTAACTGGTTCATCAGAGGTTTATGGAGAACTGATAGAGTCAACTTGAAATTTTGATGGATGCTACTACTCAATGTGTTCTATTTTCCTAAAATATTTTCAATACGCTGTCACTTCCGGTTAAACCGGAAGTGATATCAACTTTGTTTTTCAAATGGAACACCCTGTTTATGTTCACATTTGTTTCGTGATAGGTTTGCATAAGTATATTCATAGACGAAGTCACTTCCTAATGGATTGATGTTCATATTATTCGTCAAATATGAAATTTAGAACCATCCAAAGCACACATACACATTAGACGAATGAGCGTATTTTCACATTTTTGTTCATATCTCTGTAAATATTAATTTTAGCAATATGGTATGCCCATGCAAATCGATAGGAAATTAAATTTTGCGTCGGATAGTGTGAAAATTTCATGGTCACCCTGTATGTATAAATATTTGATCGAAATTATATATATATATATATTCTTTCACTGATGTATAAAACTATATACTTGAATATGCATCTACAAAAATGTAACTTTTCTTGCCTTAACATTTGCGAAATCTATTATCAACTTTCTTGTATCCAAACTGTCTAATATTTCATGTTCGATCGAAACTATAAAGCTAAATAACTTAGGCTTTGCTGGAGCATTGTTGATCTCAAACAGTTTTTGATAATTTTTAATTTTGAAAAGGATCTTTCACCAGATGCAACTGAAACCGGCAGTGTAAGAAAAATTCTTAGTGCAATGGTTGTGTTCGGAAATGTTGAATGACGTTTCTTGTATTATGTCAATGACTTGAATTTTGTGATGAGTCGCTCGATTTGCCGCCCCCTAGGTGCGCCGCCCGTGTGCGGTGCACGCCTTGCACGCCCGCTTCCGGCGGGCCTGATTAGACAAGTCCAAACCTCCGATTATCAACCAGAAATAAGAACCATTTTTTGATATTCATTAAAAGTTTTCCTCTATGATAATGTCTTCGGATATAAATTCATGATAGTAAACAAACCCACGTTTTTGTGGGAATTCCATGTTTATTTACATCTCAATAACAGTTCTAGTGTTGATTATGTAATGACATTTTTTTGGAAAATAAACTTATTATTATTATTATCAATCAATTCGATTGAAAATTGTTGTTTCATTTTAATTCTTCGTTTCATCTTTAATCTTTATCTGAGACTTCTTCAACACTTATGTTATAGAATACCAAACAAATTCAAGATGTAATACTGATGTCAAATATTGAAATAAGCAAAACAGCCTCTGGTTATAATTGGCAAATAAATTGAATCGTATTAACTTTCGCAAGCAGAACAGAATAAATAAATGGATGTTGGAAAGATGTATCAAATCATGAATTATATATTTTCGAGTCCCTCCCATTTCACTCGCCCTCAACAGATGCAATAAAATTTTCATCTTTCACGAGAATTACGGGTTTCGGGAATATGAGCATCGACTTTTATGTGCGAATAAATGGATAGGAAGAAATATAAATAGTTGTGTTTTATAGTGTGTCATGTATTTTTTGTATTCGTTCGAAGTCTGATTCGAATTCGATCTATACTATATGAGATAAATCGCTATTAGATGCTGTAGTCTCATAGTATGCGCTATAAAATCTCTGTAAGCAAACCTTCAAGCCAAACCACGTACACGCTATTTGTCTCTGTGCTCGCGGGACAACACAGAAGAGTATGAATAATTTGATAAATGACAGGAATTTGAGACGTACTGTGATTATTTTATGGAATCAATCCTTGTCACGATGTTATTTATTTTCAGGTGGAGAGTGGACAGGACGATGAAAAATCTCATTCAGTTCAGAAGGAAATCTAGTACAAGAAAATAAGGTAAGATGAAAGCACGATAGTTGTGACAGCTCGCCGAAAGTGCGGTGTTGCTATTTGTATTTTCCTTTCAACGATCAAGAAAGTTAGGTTGAGTTTATCATTGGAGTTATGTCAAGAAATGTACCATAAGATAGATATACAGAAATTTCTAAACTATTAACTGTGGATAACAGTTATACCAGGTTATTCAATGAGGGTAAAGAGATACTCTATCTCAGGAACTATTTATCGAAGAGACTTACGGTGAAAAATTTCATCACCAAAGTGGCCAAGAGAACACATTGGAAATCATTTCCATGATTACGGGATGGCCCCTAGGGAGCCTCATCGTCATCTGAAATTTTCTATCTGAATATTCCTAGTAAACTAACCGATTTTTTTATTTTAAACTTTTTGACGTATCTATTTAAATGAAGTGCAGAGGCGATTCTATATGTTATTTCAAATAAACAGCTGAAACTTCTAAACGACTGAACCGATTTCAACAAACTTAGTCTCGTTAGAAAAAGCATTGATTGGTTTACTGAATCCATCTCATTCGTGATGTGTTTGATTTCGAGTGATGCCACTGGAGGGCATCTTTTGATATAATAACAAATTCGCTGAATTATCTAAAAAATCAGATGTAATATCATGATTTTCTCTCCATGAAAATGTAGTGAAACAATAACCAAACGATTTGGTGGAAACCGTATCTCGGTATCTCATTCCTAGTCCAAAATATTATAACTCATTTCGAAAAATTTTGAGATATAAATGTGAAAAATGTAGAATATTAAGTGAGGGCTACTTGAGAAAAACAAAACTCCAAAATATCGAAATTATGCCTTGAATATGTATTCTCTATTTTCTCATCCCATTTTCCATCGTTGATAATAGTAAATCTATCAGTCGCAGTCTAAGTCATTCACTTCGTATTCTGAATACTTTTTTTCATCCTTGATATTTCGTACTAGGGATGAGATATCAATATTTGGCTATTTTTTCATTACACTTTCACGAGCAGAATGGGAGAATTTAGCGATTTTTTGTAATTACATCAGAAGATGCCCTCCAGCGAAATTGAACATATCACAAATGAGATGGATTCAGTAGACCAATCAATGCTCTTTCTATCGGAACTGAGTTTGTTGTTCATTCAGTAGTTAGTGATGTTTATTTGAGAACTTTGAATCACCCACTTCTTCATTTCAATAGATACGTCGAAATTTTTATTACAATAATTGCTCCAATAAAGATCAACTTCAGGATATATACATATATTCGGTAAGTTCACTAGGTATATTTAGGTGAAAAATCACTTCGAAAGTTTCAGATAACGATTCCGCCCCATGACGGTCATCCTGGAATCATGAAAATAATTTCCAGGGTTTCCTCAAAAAAATCATGAAATAGGCATTAAAATTTCTCACCGGAAGTCTACGATGAATAGTATCTGAGATACAGTACCTCTTCACTCTTATTCGAAGATTTCTCTCCAAATAAATTTGGCATTCGCGTGAATAACTGATCATCAAATTTGTCAGAACTATCTTCCTCAAATAAATTGCTATAATAGCTGGCCTACCAGTATCTGATCTGAATGTATTTTTAGGAGAGAAACTTTTTTCCATTATTCATTTAGTGGTCAGTGATATAAAGACATTATGGAAAATGATTATTTCCATGATTTCGTATATTATTGTTCGGTGATCTTGGAGTAGCAAATATATATTATAATTTTCTTCTTGAACTTGGCAACAACGTCAACAACAAATGATATAAAAAGAAAACAGGAGTGTGATTGGTTGTTGATTGATATTTGACAGACGAGTTGATGATCATTACAACTAGTGAGTTGTGGTAAAAACTATTCGATATTGTATAACTTTATATTCACAAAAATATAGGAGATAGATGCAGAAAAGAGGAATGAATCTTAGAATTATAAAGTGCGAAGTACGCATAGAAAGTTGGGCTGAGAGCTTTTTTCTTCTTCACTATTCTACAATGCACTTCGAATACTCAATAGTTCATTGAAGTTTTGAATATTATATGATGAATGGGAGTTCAATACAAGAATGGATGCCTCCCATATAAGTGGTTTATGAAAGTTGAACAGGATTCGAATGCTTGTAAATGAATTGCCAAAATATAATGTCCGCCATTCCATAGTTGATTCTCCTTTGAAAAAACACATATTCATGCAATTACAGGTATGAATTTGAAAACTCAATCATAATCATGGCAACTCTTCGAAGATCAGATAGAATCATGAAGGCATTTATTATATCTATGGATTGAATAAGTTTCTGAACATCATTTTAACGAAATACATTATTTTCATTAGATGTGATAGAATTATTCCATTTCAAACTTTCCCAAATTGTTTGTTAACTTACTTGGAAACGTTCAAGATGGCAGTTCTGCTATATTTGACCATTTATTGTCAAACCGTATCTAGCAGACACAGATAATTGAAGCTTAGATTGTCTAAATTGATAGTGATGATGACAGTATTTCAAAAGAGAAAATAGCTCGAATGCTTGCAATGCATATTTCAGTAATCAGTTACTTCCTTGTCATAATCAACAAAAATCACCCTTGATCATACATGTGATCACTAACACGCAATTTTGGCTTATCGTATCCGCCAAGTCCAAATTTTCAACGGAAATATAGTCTCCTTCTAGTTGGATCATTAGGGTTTACAATAAGGGTGCTCAACGATGAACAGTTGAGAAGTGGACCGCTCATTATTGATTTATCTCTTTAACTTTTTCTCGTTTCCCCATCTTTGTGAAAGAAAATTTCTCGGAATAGGACCCGAGACGTCTTCCTGTACGGTGAGATAGTTCATTAAGAAAAGTTCTCCTGAGGTTTCTAACTGGCATAGGATTGAATTATTTCTTTGATGTGACTATTTGATGGGAAGAAATTCTAGAAATTCTTGCTAGGGCTGACGCAAATTATGTAACCTCGAAATTGTTCGTTTTTTAGCTTGACCACAGATTGTTTGATTGTTTGTTTTGAAGCTCACCTTGATGAAAATTTCTGCACTGTCATAACTTTGGCAAAAGTAATTGTATTGACGAACTCTATTCGTTACCGAATAACCACGAATTAACTCACCTCCGAGTTTTCATAGCCTCGAGAACACAAACTCAAAGTTTGTGTAAAGTTGAGGTGAACACTGGATAGTTGAATCAGCTATTTTTCGTTGGGAAGAAGTCACTGAGAATATAGAATGAAACTATGGTATGATTTCATGGGTAGAAAGATATCACAAAATCGACGAAATATACAGGGTATTTCATTAATATGGTAAAAAAAATCAAACTGAGAGTAGAAAGAACCAAAATATGACGATTGAGCGCAACATCACTTATACAAATGTTCATGGTTAAAAATATACAGTGCGTTCAAAGTTGAAATTTTATTTGAAAATTTCTTAATGGCTTCGACAGTTTTTATGATATCGGTTTAAAAATTGGTACATTGGGGGTTTTAAAGACGCCAAACAAGAATATTTCATCAGTATTAACGTAGTTCTTAGAGGGCGCCTCTTACTCGCTTACAATTATTCAAAAAATACGCACAATTGTTTTGTCCGTCAAAAATCAACATTTTCGATCAAACATTAATTAAACTACGTTAAGAAAAGTAGTATTCTTGGAAAAAGTCGAAAAACCTTACCGTTTTTACGATGAACCCGATTTTGAGTAGTATTGAAGTCATAAATGAATTCAACAAATTTTATCAAGAAGAAACAAGTAGGTTGCTGTCAGACAAGCAAATAGTTAGTTTTCTAGTATCAGAGAAACAAGGGTATCATATTAATCACTTTTGAGTTCACAGTACGTGTTTTTGTTCGAGTTTCATTAAAAAAATGGTCTACACAAATAATGAAATGTGCGACATGCATTTTGTGTACATATGGTCTTGCTAATGGTTATGCGTTAGCAGCTAAGCGTATTTATGAGCAAAGATATACCAATCGTGTAGTACCATCCGCTCGAATGTTTACTTCTCTCCATCGCCATCCTTCCACAAGCACAAGAAAGATTGCTGCAAATCTAAATTTACAAAACCCTCAGTTTTTGGGAAACATACTGTGGCTAATTTCTCCAGAGATGCCATAATGAACTTCCACAATAATCACATATGGGCAGAATTCCATATAAAATACTTGAAAGTCGCCATCAACATACATTATCTGTAAATGTGTAGGCCGGTATCATTGACGATCACTTGATTGGACCGTTTTTTTACCAATAGGCTAACTGGAGAAACATATCACAATTTTCTCCAGAACGTTTCCAATACTTTCAAAAGACGTCCCAGTCCAATTAAGACGACAAATGTATTTTATGCACGACGGAGCGCCACCTCATCTTAGTTTACTTGCGCGTCAATATTTGGACGCAGCATACCCATGTCGTTGGATATTTCAAATTAGGTCATCTCTGGTTTGTGGTTTATTTCTATACATAAGACTCCTCCTGTATCTCCAGATATAATAGTCAAGAGACGTTAAGTCAGGTGGCCAAGCAACTGAATCACCTTTTCCAATCTAACGGTGTTAAAAGTTATTATTCAGATATGATCCAATATGTCAATTCTGTTCTGAAGTGAAATTTCTTTCATTTATCTTGGCAACTCGTTCTGTAAAAAAATCAGAAGAACTTAAGATTTCGAACGTTCTTGAACAAAAAATTGCTCGATAAGAAGATTATTGAAAATACTACTCAAAATATTCACCTAAAAACGATGTTGAGAATGGGTTTCCTGGTTTCAAAAGAGTTTTCAAGTGCCCATAAATGTGAGTTTCTGGTATTCGTAACTGGTGGTGAAATTTGAAAATTTTGTAAGCAGTTATTATTTGTAAACAACGTGCTCGAAATGAAAAATGTTGAAAAATAAATTCAGTTATTGTTTGTGGATATTGATAATATACATGGTTAGATGCTCGCTTTTGATATAAAAATCACCCACTGCAAATATTATGATATTGAATATGGCATCGACTCTTCAATAATTTCAGAGATATGTTCTTTAGTTTCATGATAGGATCTGGAATGTTTTGGTCATATTTTCGTCATTCATAGATTCAGCATTCGTGCTGAGTAGATGTGCTATTGAATCGGCATTCTGGCGTTTTTAACAACTACTTTTCTATTCGGTATTTAGTTTGTATCAGGCTGGTTTTCATCAAAGATCAAGAGCATGACATCAAATAATTATTTGTGAGTGTACCAAAGATGGTGGATTTCTGGACTCCCTCTCTGACAAGTTATCAGAGCTAGTTTCAACAAAACTTGCTAAAAAAGTTGGCGAATTGGAAAACAAGCTACACAGAATGAACGATTTAGCCGACAACAATCGAAAACTGCAAACGGAACTTGATCAAGTGCAACAGGACAAGAAGATTGCTAACTTACCTATGTATGGTATTGAGGAAACTGAAAATGAGAATATTTTGGAGGTGGTTAAAATAGTTTTCACCGTTAAACTTTCACTCAACCTGAATGATCTCTGAATTATTAGCTGTTATCCAATCAAAACCAACCAGGATGGTAAGAGGATAACTAAACCAATTATTGTCAAGTTCGCATCTTCCGACGACTGTCGTATCGTGCTTTCCAATAAAAAAAGTTGAAGGGTTCCCGCGTCACAGTCACCGAAGATTTAACGAAGTCCAGGTAGGACATTTATGTGAATGCGAGAGAAATTTTCGGGAAAAAGAATGTGGCAAAATATGTATTTTGATCGATGGGAAAAAACATTATATCGATATCGAACTCAGACAAATTAAATATCCTTCTCCGTAACTAGGCGGACTCCGATTCATACGAATTTGTTATAATCTCTCGAATCGGCAGACTATGTGCTGTTTTTTCTCCATGATTTATGTTTAATTTTTATTTTCAATTCACAATCAATTCTCATTTTTATTTTGTTCATCTCACATTATCGCATCGTTTGAGAGTTTTCAGAAGTGAAATATTGGAATAAACTGAACTGTGTGGCCTGATTCGACTGACAAATTATAAACAAAAACATACTATTTTTCAGGTTCCTGATTTACTTTTTGCTTTGTGAACCTGCATTTGAATATTTTATACTATTCGCCATTCGAAGATTCTCCTTCCTTAGATTCTTGTTGACATTATTTCTTTTTATAAATTTATATATGGGGTGATTCACTAATGATTCGTGAATTTCAATGAGATAGTTGAAAATTTGAAGATATGTCATTTGAATGTTCGATCACTTGTAGCTCATTTTGATGATTTGTTGACTCTGATGAGCGATTTTGATACGGTGGGTGTTTCTAAAACATGGCTGAATGATAGTAGTGATATTGAAAATATTTCTATTCCTGGGTATAGCTTTTATAGATTGGATCGTCGAGCAGGAGGGGACTTGGTGTGCATTTCAGATCCAAATTACTAATAACAAATGAACACTGTGAAAAAATATGGATCGAGGTGAAAATAAAAAACATTTCTTTCGGAATCGGTAATATTTATCGACCTCCTAGAGGCAATTTGATGACCTTCATTGAGTGTTTGGATACTTCAATGTCCTCAATTATTCCCACTGTCAATGAAATAATTTGTATGTATGTTGTATTTGTATGTGACATGAATACCGACTTGCTCACAAATAATCTTTTAACTGATTCCCTAGAAACCTATGGTCTCACACAACTCATTGATGAACCTACAAGAATTTTCAAGTGTCCAATGACTCTGTTAGATCCTATTTTTAGTAGTAATCCCGAATATGTGAAAAATGGGGTGTCTTAGACGCAAGTATCGTTGCTGATCACTGTCTAGTTTATTGCGAGCTTTACTTTGAATTAAGTATAACAAAAAGTAAAATACATTATTACAGGGATTTCAAACTATTTGATAATGCTTTCTTTCAGGCCGTCCTAATGAACGTACATCTTCAATATAGAGGACATTGGCGAGAATATTCACTATTTTTCCAGCTCAATATTATCATTACTTAACGCACATGCTCCTCTAAAAACAGCTCGTATGACAAAAAAACCTACACCCTGGTTAACTTTTCCTATTGAAGTTATGATCAAAGAGAGTGATTAGCTTTAGCTAAATTGGAACTGATGAAAGCACCTGTGGATTGGTCTAGGTATAAGAAGTTGTAAAACTTCGCTCAATTAGAAGAGATAAGGAGGCTTACTATGATGGTATTTTCTACTCACGTGATTCAAAACAACTATGGAGTGCCCTCAATAAAATTAACCCAAAGAAAAATGATACTGACCTGCCAACAAATTTACAGAAACCTGAACAAATAAACAATTATTTCAGTTCTGTTTTCATTGACAGAGAAGTTGATAACGACCTCTTCAAATTCTGCAATACTGAAAAAAAATTTCTGAACTAAAAAATCATGATTCTCCCTTCAAAATACACTTAATTTCTGTCATGGAAGTCAGAGAAATTTTGTTGAGTATAAAATTTAATGCTGTTGGTTTCGATATAATGACTATTGATATGTTGAAATTTTGTAGTCCAATAATTGACATATATTGAATTTTTGCATAGAAAAAAACTATTTTCCAACTTATGGAAAGTAGCTGTGATCAAACCTTTCTGTAAAATCAAGAACCCTCAGGAACATTCTGATTCTAGAGAAAGCCGTTCATCGGCAATCAACATTGTATGTTAATGAAAACATTATCCCAGATTGTCAGGCTGAATTCCGGACAGGCTACAACACGACATCAGCTTCAGTACAGGTCACTGATAATATCCTCAGAAATACAGATAGAAAAGACATAACAGCTTTAATTATCCTCGATTTCTCAAACGCTCTCGATACGATCAACCACACATTGCTCTGTTATAAAGTAAAATACTCGTGTTTCTCTGACGTCACCATATTCTTCATCAACTCTTACCTGACGAATCACAGTCAGAAAGTCTCTATTAACAATGTTATATCAACTTCTCAAATTGTAACTTCCGGCGTACCTCAGGGATCCACCCTAGGGCCGCTACTCTTCATCTTATGTACGAGTGATATCCTAACCTCTATTAAATATTGCAAAATCCAAGCATGCGCAGATGATACCCAGATTTATTCAAACCTCAATATGGAAAACTTTCAATCTGTTCAGAACCACATCAACAGTGACCTCAGAATAATCTCATAAACACAACCCAGAACTTAATAAAAGCAAATGTCATTTTATATTACTTCGTTATAAAAAATTAAGAATGCTCCTCTCAATCCACCCATACGGAAGTTACTCAGGGAATCATTGGTCCTTTCTGGGTTCAATTACGGAGATATTGTTTACGGCGACTTACTAAACTTGATCAGAATCGTATTCTGAAAGTACAGAACCTTTGTTGTCGATTCATTTTCTCTCTTAAAAATATGATCATGTTTCCAATAAAATAACAGAACTGAAGTGGCTTATATTGGCTAATCATTCTCAATACATTTTTTGTGTTTTTCTATATAAAATAATGAAGAACATGATTCCTTTGGCACTCTATTGTAAATTAACTCCTAGGTCATCTCTTCATTCATTAGAAGTTAGAAGTAAACACCATCCTCGTCACTGTTCCAGAAATCCTTCACCTAGCAAGCCGTTGAATTTTACAATTCACTTCTCATCAATCACCTTTATTCATCTGAATTTGAAATGAAGGAATTTTTGAAAGTAAAATTTTGTAAATACCCAATATAAATTAAGACTGAAAACTCTATTACCTAGTTATATGTTGACAAACTACCTTTGTTTATTTGATGTATGATAATCATGTTCTTCATTACCCCATGAATGTCTTTATCACCTAATTTTTCGAATATATGTTTTCCAAATATATTTTTTCAACCATATAATTATTCTTAACGATTGCGACGTATGTTGAACGATATGATCATTTTATGTTTCATTTGGGGATATTTTCGTGGAGAGAGAAGAAAATTACCGGCTTAACTTGAAGATTTGTGAAAAAAATGTTCACCTCTCCCAAGCACAGGATTGAATAATAATAATAATATGATAATAATAATAATATTCTGCCGGAATTTCAAATTCAAGTATACAATTTTCATACTGCAACAAATATATTGAAAGAAGAAATGATTTGAGAGATTTGGTAAATTTTAGGAAGAAAGTTGCAATGTGTTTGGAATCAAGAAGTTAGCAAATTGATGTATATGTTGTATAGTTGACACGTTCTGATTTGAATGACAACAAGTGTTATTGTCATTGTTATATTATGTAGAAATCCATTTTCATATAATCAATTTTGTTCACTTACTTGTAATTCCGATGGGGAATGAAAAATTGAGAGATTTTGGGAAATTGCTAGCTTGTATGTAATTTGTCGTCACCCTACACATTTTGTATAGGAATCAATTTGCTCTCATGAAATTCTATTCGAGGATCAGGATGATACCTTTGATATCACAGAAAACTGAACCAGCATAGCTATATGATATTGTTAAAACTTTTTGACTGCATCATGCGAAATCTTTTAGTATAATAATCTCGAAAACAGGGTATAACACATAATGATGCATTATATGGTTTACATATATAACGAAATTCTTTACCCTTCTGTTGTTTTGTGCATACAATACAACGTCTTGTTGGGTTGGATTTTGATTCAGTTGCTGGCAGGAATGTTGGAAAGTGTCTAGCGTAGTTCTGAATTTGCAGTTTCTGGGCGAAAATATTCGTGTGGATATGTATAAATATATAAATTTCGATTCCCTCATCTAGAGTTCATTTTGCAGTATGAAATACATTCACAGATGTTTAAACGTAAATAATACAAGGAGAAAATTGTCGTGTTGAGTAGTAAACTATATAAAAACAGGCCGCGAAAATACTTTCTCGGAGCGTATGGAGCATATTTTTTTTTGCGAAAATATACGTCCGGAGCAGCGAAAGGGTTAATCTAATTCAATTCACTTCTTGCCTGTTACAATTTCCGTGAAACTGACGATGGCTGCTATTCTGCTACCATGTAATTTAGAAAATCTAATAAACCTCGTATTCTCCGAGCTGTGTTTACAGGCGGTTTTCTCTGGAATAAAATATATGCAGAATTCCTTTCCTAATCACTTCCTACCCATGTCACAGTTGGAAATCATCCGCCTATAACGTGTCTCGACGATTCTTCATGTCTCCTCGACTCCTCTCTTTGGAATGTAAATCATGTCCTGGAAATCATGTAAGCGAGTACATTGCAAACAAACGAGGATGTGAGAGAACATCGATATAAAAGGGAGATCGAGGACTTGGAGAATGTGGTACATAAATATTGGAGTACATTCATTCTTAACGTTTTTATGTGTTTGTTGTTATTTCCTTCTGTAACCCTATGCATTTTCCTATCAACTTTATACAGTATCGGAAAAGATTTATTTTGGAAATATGATCCAATGGTAGCGTGAATAATAGCTTGATAATATTGAGAAAGCGTTACAATTTTTCTTCGTGTAGATTGAAAGAGTCTGAGTCTGTCGAATATGATAACAGGCAGGATGAACATCATTGCATTGATTATGTTGTATGTTCCTTGTCAGTCTCATGGATTAGAACACTAAAAAAATTGAGTATGCTTGAATTCTTCCCGAAGGTATATAAAAAACAATGCAAATTCACATTCACTGTATTCTCAACTAGCCTACTATTATCTCCTAGAAAAATATTTCCTTTCCATAGGGTGATTCACTAAGCTTATATCTACAAGAAAAAACAATTTCTATCGAGGTCCTGTAAGTTTCATGTTACTCTGCTCGGATACGTTTTGTTTCTTTGAAACTCAATTTAACGAATCAGAGGAGCACTTCTGAGATTATAAGGATAATTTGATGTCGTAAGGTCATAATTAGATATATCCAGAATTCCCAGAATCTTCTGTCAGTAATTTTCATTCATCCACAATCTCAATTATACTCTCAGACTTCTGCCACTAATATTCTCTAATATTGTAACTCTTACATTGAGGTTAAACCTATGCGTTTGGACTGCTCAGATAAATGCGGTAGGTCGTGAATTAGATAAGTTGGGCGCCAGACTTGCAAACGGCAAAAGTCAATTAGAAAATTATATAACCTTGCTTGGAAAGGAAGAAGAAAAATCCAGATGAAGATATTATGAATTTAATGACAAAAATCTAGCTGAAGGCTCAAAATAACAAAAAAAAAAATAAGGTGCTGAATGAAGGCTATCAATAAATAGCTAATGAGAAATCAAACTTTAGCCAGAACATCAAACCTAAATCTGCCAAGAGCCCTCTGCTGCTCGATGTTGGTTGGATTCACGGATCAGCCACCTCACGGAGACATGAAAAGGATGTTGATAAGTTCTTCAATCAAATGATTCGAAGATGAAACGAAATTTTCGTTACAATATAATATGAGGTACATCAAAATTCGATGTAGATATTTCATGGATCATAAATAAATATATTTCTCCTTGATCAATCACAGTGGTTGTAACTTGTATAGGACACTAAATCATTCGAAGAAAAGCTTTTTGAATAAAAATCTCAATCACCTTGTATGTTGACATAATTGAATATTGGATCACCAAGGATACCAAGAAACAGAACATTGCAATTACCATTATAATTTCCTCGTTTCGATCACGTGACATAAGCAAGAGATATGACATTGGAATTCAGTCGTGCGACTGAAAATGTCTATTTTACAGACAATCAACTTTACAAGATCCAGAAATTCATCAAATTGTGAGCAGCAAATCACAAACGTCTCGGTGCAGAAAATGAACTGGAATGAATGACATAGAGAGAAGACAAGAAGAGATCAGTACGCTAAATTCCTGGAAAATGAAGGCCTTTCTGGGATTTACATTCGCGTGTTATCATTTCTCTGGTTATTTCATGAAAGCGAATCTTGAATCTTGAATTCACTCAAATACCGTGTGTCACAGTGGATGGAACATTAAAAGTATCTGGAGAACGAAAAGACAGATTATTTCGAAAATTTGTGGGCGTGGATAATCAAACTTGCTCTATCCGTCTAAAATATTTTTATCGATACAGTTTTGCCGCATGTATCAGAAAGTAGTAGCTACTTTGTATCATTATTATATATTATCATTTTTGGAATCCTTATAAGACTCCTCACAACTTTCCCACATGAATCTGTGATGATTTCCGAGATAAAAATTATTTTGTCCAATTTTTTTGCAAAACCTGACTATCGAAAAATATCAATTTTTTCCCAATGCTAATTTACAAAATATTGCAATATGGGTTGAAACAGCATAAGACTGTTGAGTATTCTGTCGATTAACTGGATCACAGTTTCAGCATACAGGGAGGCTCAGAAGTGGGTGCCTTCCAGGGACTCATGAAAATGACTGAAACCTCGTTTTTTTTAATAAAACACCTTGTATATTATTACTTATTCGAAAAGCTGAAAGATAAATCAGCATACTATTCATTAGACTCTCTGCATGTTCTACTGATATTCTTGTTACATTGACCATAAATGATGAATAAATCCATAAAAACCACATTCGAGTAATTATTTTTTGCCATAGTACTTTCACACCCATGTAACTTGAATACAGAATGACAATGAAGGAATAACATGTTAGTTAGATGTCATAATGAAGTCCATAGCCTACTATCTAAAGCACTATCCAATATTTATTTTATTGAAGACGAATTCATAACATAATAAGTGATCATAATTAACAAACTGTACGAGATAGGTATAGGGAAAGTATACTCAATTGAATTGGAGAATGTTGAAGCTTTTCAAATCAGTAATAATATACAAGGTGTTTCATTTGAAAAAACGGAGTTTCAGTCATTTTCATGAGTCCCCGGAAGGTACTCGCTTCTGAGCCTCCTTGTATGCTGAAACTGAGATCCAGTTCGTCGACAGAATACTTAACAGTCTTATGCAGCTATAACCTAATATGCAATTTTTTGTGAATTTGCATTGGCAGAAAATTTATATTTTTCAATAGTTTCAAAGGTCAATGGGTTTCAATGGATCTGTTCGTAATGTGAAACACCAGCCGCAGAACCCGCTGTTTTGGGGCAAATCAAGTAGTTTCTGATATCAAGTCAAGTTCAAGTACTTGAAAAATCAAGTACTTCTATCAATTTACTTGATTTTTAGCAAATTTGTGTTTCAATAAATGATGAAATGAGAATGGAAGTCGCGAAAAAAACTTTTGTTTATGAAACTTACTATATAATGAAAACAGAAATATAAACTATTTCAAAATGAATTCAGTCAGCTCGGAAGACAGGGAACCCCGTATTAAGTCTGATCGCGCGCGAGCTTGCAGAAATATATTATAATAATAATAATAATAATAATAATAATAATAATAGGACTTTATTCAATCAGGTACGGGTAATACAACTGCACTATATGTGTTTACTTATATGATTGAATAGACGAAGTGTCACTGTCAAGCAGTGTTTTTCAACTCAACCTCCAGCATGAAAGCTAATAAAATAACAAAAAAATATTAACACTGATAACAATAAATTAATTCTCAATAATAGCAAAAACAGGATGCATTTGATAAATATGGAACTACTTCCAAATATTTTATTTTGTCGCACAAAAGTTATAGTTTCTTGTTTTTGGGCCCAAAAATCAAAAAAACATTATTATAGGAACGATCCTCGATACCTAGTTGCACTTTTTCTGTTGATAATTTTCCGATTTTATGAAAACTTTTCAATCGATCTTTTTGCGTAATTTGAATAGCCTATAATTCGGATAACTTTCAAACCAACACCAAAAATCAAAATTAAGTGATTGTAATTGAAATTTCCTTGGCATTGTCCTATTGACCAATTCTGTTGGCTTTATCATACACAGGGAATTCCTGCATCTGACGTTTCCTCAGAAATCTTTCGTTAATATCGAGGCTTTGAGCATAGAGGTAATGCATGATGTGGGCATCGTGATATGCTAGCGCGCTTTCTATTTCATGCATATTGAACAGATATGGAAGGGCATTCGACCATATCTCCATGGCCATTCGGTCTGCCCTTATCGAACCTAATAGACTCGAAACTCTATCAAAATATAGAAGGATACACCACATTGAATTCCTTCGAAAGCTGTTTGTATTCAAGTTAATTCAAAATTGAATAATAGAGTAGAGTGAACATGGGAGTGGGAAACAAAGAGGCCATTAAATAGTGATTCTTAATTGATGAAAGAGAACCAAGGCGTCGTAATAATGTTTGCATATTTAGAAATGTCGGAGGATGAAAACACCTTCATTTCATTTATCTCTCACAATCCAATTTCGCCAGTGCTCAATGAAAAGTGAAGAGAGAAATGAGATAAACCCTCATAACAATATTAGGAATGCTCGAGTAAAATAAATGGAATTGCAAACTTCAAATTGCATAGGCTAGAATATACCGAAATGTCACTGAATTCATTCGTTCACATGATCCAACTAGCAAAGAGATTTTAGTATTCATTTTCAAACATTGTCAGATGGAGAATCTTCCTTCCAGAGACGGTGCACATTAAGCGATAGTCAGCTTACCGTCCTTTGTGGAAAACTCAGCTAGGACAAATCACAAATATTTCTAGGAGAAAATGACATTGTTAGGATGAGAGCTGAGGAAATCTCTTCATGAGGTTCCTTGTGATGATATCTGGGGTCCAACTCGAGATGAAAAATCATTAGGATTGTATATGGCCTGCAGTATGCCTGCAATGTGCCAACAATTGATCAGTGTAGTAGAACATTGAGAAATACAAAGAACTGTGTCATAGCAGAAGGCAAAATCAATCTCATCACAAAAAACTTTCAAAACCACCACCAAGAGGGTATTCCATTAACAGTTCACCAACGTTAGTATTCTTTTATTAAACAGGATGTCCCAGCAATCGACGTCAAGCTAGAATCGAGCAATAGGCCAAGTTATAATAGTTATCAGAAGAATACAACGAAAATCCAAGTTTCGTGTTTTAAAAGATAGGGACATCTGACTAAAATCGATAAAATTTTCAAGTAACCCTAGAAGTTGGCGCATTCAATAAGGATTCCAAAATGGTATGATACCTGATGAAATATCTCTATATGAAAATATCTCTAACTAAATAATGTGATATATAATTCAAAAAAGTTGATTGAGGGTTGCTATCTGGCTCGCTCATACCTCATATAACTACTCTCCCCATCTCACTAGATAAACCATAAAGGCATTTTGAACATCCATTGTCTATACAGGTTCGTGTAATCATCACTGACCATTTTATATCAAGCCCCTTTTTCTGTTCACCCTAACTCGCTCTATCTTACGATATCTTCGATATAGAGTCGATTCCATAAATCATGCTCTGGATACGAAGACAAATTGAATCCCGTCCATGAGCCCACTTAAACCGGAAGTTCTTGCCGTCACCTGATACTCACTACTCTAATTAACCAAACGTATATCCTCGTAACCAATCTAGAATTCTCGGACCAATCCCGAAACGCGGATGAAAGCCCATTCATCAAGAGTAACGAGAAACGGATTCAGAGGATGAATGATAAAGCCACTGTTGATGCCAGACGGCTAGATCTGGCTTACGATTATTCTAAAACGCCAGTGACAGATAAATAATCAAATGTGCCTTATTGCACCATCCATTGTAACAGTTGAATTGGTTTTGTTACTGGTATTCTGTAACATACGTTAAATTCTACAGCTGAACTCATTATTCATTATATCAAACCTTCTATTAATCGCAGAATCGCAGTGTAGTTTTCACGATGATTCGATGACGATACCATTTTATAACATTGTTCTGATAAAAATAAAAATCCTATCCAGTACTTTTCGAATGAAAAGAAGAATCTATATGAACAAGACACAGAAAGGAATCCATCAATGGTTTGATCAATCTCAAAATGGTAGATGTTACAAGATCGAGACGAGAATTGGAGTTATGGACTATATCTCCACTTCTAGCTACTTGGGAGTAGGACTGAGCAACGTTTGTTGAGCAACACTCCTTCCAGGTGAAAACTTCGCAATTATTCATTATGCCAAAGAATTCTCTCACCAGAAGAGAAATCCATTTTCATTCGGATAGTCAGGCTAACCTGAAAGGTCTTGTAGGGTACAAGGTCAAGTCCAGAATCTGAGAATGTTTCAACAACCTTTTGACACTATCGTGGTCGAAAAGAGTTGAACAGATCAGGGTATCTGGACACAATGGGATAGACGCATTGAAATAGCTGAACAACTAACTCAGCTACACTCTATCTTGGTCCGGAACCTTCTATTGGCGTACCTAAAAATACACTTACGAGCTGCACCAAAAGACGAATCAGAACAGTACACAAAGGCATCTGGACAGGAATATATTATAGTAAACTTATCATTCAGGTAACATATGAAAAACGAACTGACGAGATGATTATGTTGAGTATAGGTCAGATAAGATAGTAACAAGTCTCCTTACCGGCCATGCGCCTGTGAGAACATATTCACAAAAGATGGGGCTCTGTCAAGGTGACCAAACTAGTAGATTGTGCGGCTTGGAGCCTGGCGATATTTCGTGCAATTATGATACTGAACTATACGACGCTCAAGCTGAAAAAAAATCTGTGGGCACAATAATTCAATGCATTTTTTCAGACAATGTCCCCTTGATTAAGGCCTGTATGTCAAGTCTCGCAGAATTCTGTCTGGGTCTCAGTCCTCTGCCACGTCAGCTCTACTTGTATCTGCTGATCATTTCCTGATTCTCAAAGAGATTGTCGATTTTCGACATTCTCGATATAAAAAAGTGTAGATCAAGGTTCGCTGATATTTTGAAAAATAAATTCCTGATTTGATAGTATATGGTTTAACATAAAAAATAGTGATTCGGAAAAAATATGTCTACTCATTACGAACATTTTTTACGAGATGTATATTTCATTTCACTTCATCCAAATGAAACTGTTGAAAATAGTTTTCTGAGAAAATAGTCTATCTATCATTTGAATGTGCATTTCTTATAGTGAGGTCCTATAGTAAAGAATAAATTCATTTTCTACGTATGCAAATGAATGATTCTGAAACAGGACAATTTTTATATATGAAACTGCACTTTCTGAATGAAATTATTCACTTGCCCCTCCAACCCTCTAGGGGTAACAACTACCCCTATGAATTTTTTAAATGAAAAGGGGTAGCTTGTGATACCGCGTTTGAAGGGGTTTTCGATTCTTCATTCAGTACTATAGCGCGTTTTGATTTTTGGACGTGGATACTTGAGAAAAAAGTGATTTCATTTCATACAGACAAGTAGTCCTAGTAGTTAGATACCTTTCACGATTGACTAGTCTATTAGTTATTAGTTGTTTTTTGACAAAAAAGTAAAATCGGATCTTTTTGTGACTTTTTTGTCAATGTGATTTGTAATTACCCTCGATGTGATATTCGGGACCTTCTAAGTTCGACTGTATACAGAGTATAAAAACGGAAAGAGGCTGATTTTGTGATCGAAAGTTCAGATTACTAGTAGTGGTAAACGTTAAAACAAATTGAAATTCACAGCCCCATTAAAATCTTATTCTTTCGGTGGATTCGAATCAACGAGAATCTCATTAAATATATTCCGAGATTGAATATTCAATTCCAAGAAAAATTCTAAATACTGATTCTACTGTGATTGTTTTTGCACTTGATTTATCTTGAATTTCCACCAACTGCTTGTTTACCTCAGTCTCCGAAAACTTCATTAGAGACCTACGAAATGCGCTAGGAATAAACAATGAGTTTCGGATTTCTCTGCCTTGATTTCCTCAGCTACGAGTGTATTTTGTCAGTAATTAGCCGGAGGGATCAATGGATGAGGTTTCCAAATCCAATAGTGGAAGAGAAAGAGACAAACAAAATAGGGCGTTTCTAGCTCGTGACTACAATATATTTGAATTTGTGTTGAATTCATTAGGGGAATATCTGCTTCTCAAGTGACATATAAAATGTCATTTCCTTTCTCCAATCCAGTTTATAGGTATTTCTTCGTATTCTTATAGTTTATGTAGGAATTCAGTTCGAGGTTAACAAACAGCAACGAACAAATCTTTATTTCTGAATGAATATGTTGAAGAAAACGTAGAAATGATAGTCAAACCCATTGCTTACTTTCATGGCATATATTCTGTCAAGTTGTAGGGTTCTGAATTGATTAGATGATTGAATCGTGTCTTCTAATGGCCCCTCTTCGATAAACCCTTCCAGGTGTTTATCCTGTATCGAAGGAAGTGGCACGAAGGCCTTACTAGAGAAGAGCTATGCAGATTGGTCTGGTATATAGACGGATCAAGGACCAAGCAAGGCTCTAGTGCATGAATTTATTCCCCCTTCTTGAAAAAGAAACATTCCTATGCATTTGGCGAAGATACCTCTATAGTTTCAGAAACAAATCTTTGTGATTCTTCAATGTGCAATAATATTCAATCAGAATGCCCTGAAGAAAAAGGGAATCCATATCTATTTGGATAGTCAGGTCAGCCTGAAAGCTTTTGTAGGGTACAACGTGAAGACTAGATTTATCTGGGAATGCATTAACCACTAAAACTGGTAGGGTCGAATGTTGATTCAATTATCTGAACATAGCGGAATATAATGCAATGAAATAGATCATGAATTAGCTATAGCTATCAGCTATAGACACCCTACTTTAGTCCGGAACCAGATGTTGGAGTTTTTAAAAACATGCTCAGAAAATGCATGAAAAGACCGGTCAAATAACTACATATTCTGGGATAACATGTCAGGGCTAGAATATGGTGAACTTGTTATTCAGGTAACAGGTGAAAAACAAACTGACGAGAAACAAAATAGAGATTAGATAAGATCTCCTCACAGACCATGCGCAACACAATCACAAAAGGGGCTTTACCAAGGTGACCAATTTTGTAGATTGTGCGGCTTAGAACTTGAGACTACTGGATACATCTTGAGCAATTGTGAGGCAGTAAACTACAGAAGAGTGATGCTACTAGGATAATCTTATTGAAATCTAAAGAACGTGGGAACCATGATATTTGTGAAATACTCGAAGGAACTAATTTATCTCCAGGTATCAGAGTGATAGGGGAAGTACAATACGCTTCTGGCAGCAATACATTCTTCGTACCCTAGTAAAATAATAGAACAAAATTACGTCTTCAATATTTGAATTGTTATTTACTGTGTGTAAGAAGCATTTATGTTGAAGTATCTCATGATTTTCATTATCCAGAAAACCCAAAATATCCCTGAATAAAAGGAACATTCGAATAATTCATTAACTGTGAAAGTTCTCTAGCGCCTTTTTTACGTTCAGGTAATTGAAGTTTTTCACAATTCGAATATATTGAGCCTTTATCATTAGTACACTAATTCGCATCATGATTTTCTCCACATCTATAGCAGCACTGTGATGAAGTACAGTATTTTTGCCACGTCACCATAACGCTTGATATTTATATATTTATAATTTTCTAAGATATTCAAAACTGTCGAAAACGGTTTAATTCAGATGTATCAATTTTGTTGAAAATGAAATGATATAGAATGATATATACAGGGTGGGGCACCACATACGACACGGTCTCTGTAAATCAAACCATTGAATATTTCGGAAATTTCTTGTTTTCATTATCTGTATATTCATTGAGGTTGCAAAAGGAAATTATTTTGAAGTATACAGGGTGGCTCAAAAAAGTGTGACATATCAAAGTTGTGTTTTTTTTAAATGGAACACCCGGTATTTCATTAGAGTTTTGGATAGTTCAGGGAAAAATATTACGATTTCATGAAAAGTACCATATACCTAACTATAACCGTTTTCGAGTTATTGTTTTCTTTTTGAAAATGCATAACATCGAAATGTATAGAAACCATCCCTTCCGATTCTGACCAAGCATTAAAGAGGTTACAGGCTATTAATTCCGATAGAACCCGTTCTCCAATATCATACAGGACGTTCAAAATTCATTGTCACGTTTTTATAATTTCAAATGGAGATAAGTTTGATATTTTGAATAGAACACCCTGTATTTTGTCAATTTGAACAATACAAAATTCGATTATCTTCCATTTTATATTAGAGTTCCCTATACCTAGCTTGAATAGTTTCAAGATTTTGGCATTTTCAAAGGAGAGAATAAGGGCTGCTTCTCGAAGACTGTCTCAAATGTTATTAAATGTTAGGCAGTCTTTCATAAAAAGAGTAGCTCTTTGTAGTCATCATTTTGAGCACCTCGTTTGAATTGAATACATTTGTTTTTCATGTTTTATTGAAGTTTTTCAGTTGAATAATAAAAAAATTGTCTGTTTAATGAATTACGGTCGGTATATGGATCTGAATAAAAACTTTCAGTGAACATTAAAAGTTCGATGAAGTGAAGTATAATAACTGTCAATGAGAATTCTGTTACCAAATCAAATAAATGTCGTTTCAGCTCCTTCGATTAAAAAAATGCATTGAAATGCCAATATCTTGAAAACTATTCAAGCTAGGAATAGGGAACCTTGATATAAAATGGAAGATAATCGAATTTTGTATTGTTCAGATTGAAAAAATACAGGGTGTTTCATTTAAAATAAGAAAGTTATCTCCGTTTGAAATTAAAAAAATGTGACAATGAATTTTGAACGTCCTGTATAATATTGAGAAACGGGTTCTATCCAAATCAATAGCCTGAAACCTCTTTGATGCTTGGTCAGAATTGGAAGGGATGATTTCTATACATTTCGATTTTATTCAGTCTCCAATTCTACCCTGCATTTTCAAAAAGAAAACAATAACTCGAAAACGGTTATAGTTAAGTATATGGTACCTTCCATGAAATCGTATTATTTTTCCCTAAACTATCCAAAACTGCAATAAAATACCGGGTGTTTTATTTGAAAAAACACAACTTTGATATGTCACACTTTTTTGAGCCATCCTGTATACTCCAAAATAATTTCTTATTGCAGCCTCAATGAATATACAGATGATGAGAAGAAGAAATTCCAGGAATATCTAATGGTTTGGTTTACAGAGACCGTGTCGTATGTGGTGCCCCACTCTGTAGAGTGTTCTATTGAGAAAAAAACATTTCGTCAGAATTTTTCGATTAATCCTATACACTCAATTTTCATTTGGTGTGATAGATTTCGAAAAACCCTGGAACTTTTGTTTTCTGATTTTTTCTCCTAGCTATCTATCCTGTATGGTTTTAGTACTTGAGATAGGGAAAGAGTGATGATGTCAAATTTGGAAATCAGAATTGCAACTTCAATATAATATAATTTCGTTGCCCACTTTATATTAATACTTATTGTGGAAAGTCATTTATTATAATGACAATCACTCACTGAGATAAATACAGCAATGGAAATAAAAGAGTAAATCTCGAAATAGTATCACGATCTGATCATCGAAGCTGGAATCTGAAGTCTCAAGAATAGGCAATCAACGTTAAACAATGTCCCACTCTCTTCATCAATATCTTCTAATCAAACGGCAATTGTCCGCCAAATGCTAACGAAAATCGTTATTCAAGTGTCTGGCACACCAAAATTTTACACAAAGCTCAATCAAACCGAAGTGTCGACAAGCAACAGTCAGAGTAATCGCCAAATTGTTTTCGATTCTTCCATTTCCCGACAATTTCGGAATATATCCCTCGGATTTCTGGCGTTGAAATGTGATCTGGAGCTTTTTCAACCATTTCGGCCTTTTTTCGTAGATAATTGAAATGAGAACGGGTTCGTAATAACGACTTTTCTACAGATCTTAATATTGAAAACAGAATATGGTTGAAAATCTATTTATAATATTTATTATACAGGGTGACTGATTAGTGTATGGATGGAAATTTCTCATTCAGGAATGAGAATACAAAAAAAATATCAACTGAAGCGGAAAAAAAAACATCATCAGTGGTATGTTTCCTTACCATCCTTTACGGAGGTAAAGGATGGTAAAAATGTCAGCATGTTTTCTGGATGAATATCAATTCACAAAATTTCACTCAACAGGAACCTAATTCTTTCAATAAAATACGCATTATATCATTTCATCATTTTGTAAAACTATTAAATTCTCTCATAATTTGTCTTCATAATATACTCTCTGGAATTGATTGTTTAAAAAAAGATTGCATTTTTAGTTCTCAACCAAAAATTTCACTTCTTCAACAAGTAAGCCATGATACTGTCTTTCAAAGTACTTTCATTCTCGATAATTTCCTGTAAAAAAATGAAACTAGTAACTTTCTACCAGTGGAGATTATATAAAAAAATCAAACCAGTGTAAGAATAACTAGAATAAAAATTTCCAGCGACAAATGTGGAATGACTAGAAATGTTAGATAAATATTCCATTACATGTTCAAAATTACTAATCTGAACTTCCATACAATAATTTATTCGAAAGCTCTACAACTACGAAGTATCATTTCAACTTCAGCAATTCAGAAAACATAATTCTACTCTGATTTACCATGTCTTCCTCAGTAGACGCGGATGTATTGTTGTGTATTCGTTTTTTGATATTATCCGTGACTATTTATGTGCGCCACCTCTGTCCATCTATCGTCCAGAAAATTCTTCAATTAGATATTCATTCATTAGTACAAAATCACTGGTTGAATATGTCACGTAATCTGAACGCCCTGTGTATGTCAATTTATTTGGGATTGCAAATGAAACAACTTGTATTCGAAACATTTTTTTCGTATTCTCATTCCGTTCTACTTACACAAATAATTGTTCACCGAGTATATTCTGCCTCTGCAAATCAATTGATGCCGAACTGAATACTCAACAATACCCAGGAAGCAATTATTTTGAAGTTATTTATAAATTCTCAGAGGACCGAAAACGATTGTTGACGTGTTGAACTTCGTACGTATTAAATTCTATCAACCATATGGGCTTTAATGAACGCACAGTCGGTGTGTCTTTTTGTTTTTTTGTCGGGATATTCGAAGAGTATCAACATGAAAAGGGATGACCATTTCATGTGCCATATATGTAGTTCCAGTTTTGGAACAAGTCTCTCAACAACGTTGAAATTTTGAGTGATTGCTACTCTTAGTAGTGCGAATGGAAAATATATCAGATATATCCCAGCTATGAATGTCAGTGAATTCATTGAAGAATATGGAGTGGTACTTCATCAGGAGTTTAAAGATAATGAGTTCAAAATCTTAAAACTATTTGTCCGTTCGTAATGTTCGTATACTGCAAACAGTATCATTATGAAACCACTCAATGATTTTTTTTTCGAAATATCAAGTGTTATACAGGGTATGGAAATTGCGACTGTAATTATTCGTTTCTGATTTATTCCGGAAATTGTGATATATTGAATAGTGCGGTAGTTTTATCTTATGATAACTATTTAAAATGGGAGTTTATCACTTCAATTCAATCCTACAGATGCCAATACCATGATTCTCAAATATATCTTCGAGAAACCTTTCGAGGTATCGATCTGGGATAGAAGGGATCGACCCAATAACCTCACTAGAGATGAGTAAGGTGGATTGATCTGGTATTGGGTATTGTTCTGGTGCGGGATTTCATTCACCCTTTTCGAAGGAAAAACACTTCTTTGCGCTTGGAGAACACAATTCAGTGTTCCAGGCAGAATTTTCATGTAATTTATAGTGCAAGAATATATAATTAGAAAGGAAATCCATGTTCGTTCGTATAGTCAAGCTTACTTTCAAGCTCATGCATGATACAAGGTCAAGTCCAGACTGACCTTGGAATGCATCTACGAACTTCTATCACTGGCAGGGTCGAATAGAGTGAAACTAGTTCGGGTACCTGGACACAGTGGAATAGAAGACAATGAAATAGCTGATGAACTAGCCAACTACTACTAGAAAAAGTAGCGTGTGATAACAAACCAGAATAAAAATAGACAAGACGGACGAAATAGTCATGTCAAGTAGATATCAGATGAGATTAGTGACAGGTCTCTTAACAGGACATGCGCCTGTGAGAACACATTCACAAAATATGGGGCTCTATTGAGGTAAAGAAACTCATAAATTATGTAGCCTTCTATCTCTTTTCAAAGACTCGTTCATCCAACGAACAGCGAGACTATGGAACACATTGCCCAGGGAGGTGTTCCCCGAGGCATATGACCTTCAGAGATTTAAAAAGAACACCAATTCCTACCTCCTTTCCCTTGCTTCCCACGATGTTCTCTGAACATCACAGGATGTCTCCTTTCGTGAGAAGTTTTACATAAAAATAATACTATTGTGAGATACTGAACTACTAGGCAAATCTGATTCGAACCTAGAGAGCGTAGGAATCTTGAAACCTTCGTAAATATCTCGAAGGGACTAGTGTGTTTTCAACGTATCAAAGTAATTAGTAAATAAGCCTTCGGCTGTAGTGCATCCATTGGTCGGCAATAGGAATATAGAATATTTCGTGATAGCATGTGGGTTCACATACTATCCATATAATATTGAGCTCGATGGTATTTGTAACTATTCAACGCAAACATTGATGTGGTTTGACACGAATATACATATCCAGTTCGTTAACTCATTAAAACTTTCCCACATAAACCCTAGATCTAACATTACACATGAGTTACATAACTTATTTCTCATGCATCCTAACATATTCTGCAATAAATACATACATTTCCCTCGGTATCATACTGAAACGAATTCTGCTCACGATTGCCATGTGACGAGAAATAAATAAAAGCAACTGATCCTGGAGAGTAAACTATGAAAGAGAAGCTCATTCAAGGTCTTAGTGCTTCATTTTAAATATTGCCACATATTATCTAGAACTCTCATATGTACTACTAGAAGTACGCTGTGTTGACATTGTTAGACTAACTCAAAAGAATTCGTATTGCAATTATTTACATCATGAAACAATTATTCTTCGAGTAGGCCTGTATGAAAAAATCTTCACATAATGATATAATTCCGATAATAAGCATGCAAGTATGGATAGATTGAACTTAGAGAATAGGGTTGGAAATGGGAATAACTATTGAGGATAAAATGTAAATTACAACAGTGAGAACAATGTTCACATTGCGGTAATACGAAACATTTTCGATAATGAAATATCTTACTTAACTGTCATGATAAATTCTAATTTGTGTGGTAACTCAGGGATGTAACCGATTAAATCGAGTTTCAGAATGTTCCCGAGCAGAACAAAATTCTCGCTCGATTTAATCACCGATCACATATGTGATTTATAGGAGTTGAAGTTAGGAGATGAATGTGCGCTGAGGGTTGTTTGAAGTTGCTGTGACGAATCTCTCAAGATGCATGCTTTCTCAGGAGTTGATACCATACTGCAGCTCTTCATTAGATCAGATACAGGGTTTTCCAAGTCAAGACTGTACTATCGACAACTTCGTTTGAATAGGCCAACTGGTGGTACTGTTATTTCTAGTGGTACGTGGAGGCACTTTGAGGTGTATCTTGGTTAATAGCTCGGAACAGTTCAACTTACTGTTTATGATAATATGAAAAAATATCGAATCTTTATGAATTCTCCTCTATCATTCAAACTCACGTTTTTTAGGATATTGTGAATAGTTTTCGAAGATTTTCCACTTTCTGGCATCAAATCCTTGATTGTATTATTAGAATTTAATATCAGAATCTAAAATGTGTGTCTAATGTTGACCTTATTTTTTTTTCAGCTCACGATGAGCACACTCAATCATCGAACCCTCTCACCCCTCCCACCCCTACATTAGATCGCTCCGGTCACCCCCATCATGCTGCACCGCACCACCTCCTCGCGACGCCGACGCGCCTCGCGCAGCGCTGCCTCATCTCCGCAGACGCGGACTACCGCCGCCCGGAGCGCCGCCACCAGCCCTTCTGGTCCGAGACGGGCCAGCATCGCTGTCAGTCCAGCAGCAGATCCGCCCGACAGGAAGAGACTGTGTCCCGATCAAGGGAGGAGAAGTCCGAGGCACTCCATCATACCGGATATATCGTTGGACAAACAACGAGAGGGGGGAGTAGTGGGAAGGAGTCCCAGGGGTAGTTTGGTGCCAGAGTTCGATAGGAGTCCGAGAAACAGGTGATTTGGGTGTACTTGTTGCGTTATCACTGCCGCCCAGTTTCACCAACTATTTAGATCGCGATCAACCAAAAAATGAAACTTCAAATCGTGATTCACGTACTAAAACGTTTCACCATGCTCAAATGCGCGATTATATCAATCAATCACGAATTGGTATGAATCAGCCATTCCGGTGGATTAAACCGTGAAGTCCAGATTGAGATATTTGTTATTATAGCATATAACACTTGATCATCTTGCTTTCGAAGACGATAACGTAATAAATAATGAAAACATTTTGAAGATATTCATATTTTTTCATAGTTATCAATAAAATATGCAGACTCCCCCAAAACACATAAACAAAAACAATCATAAAAAATATTCAAGAAAAAACAAACAAGTCAAGACATAATAGTGAAAACTAATGGAACAGTGTACATACGTACTAAAATTTTGTTTGGTTTTGAAGTTCATTTCATCAATTCTCAATAAATGACATGAAACTACATGAAACTATATAATTCTTTACTCAGTGCTACTCAAAAGTACCCTCCTCCCTCTTATCTTTGGAACGGAACAGGGTTATGATAAAGTAATACACAAAATTCATAAAACGTACAACGATCACTTTTGAAAAAAATGCAGAAACACGTCAAACTGTTCTTTTTATTCAGCATCTTTTGACATAAGTGACAGAAATGACACGTTCTTACACACGGGAAAAATAGTTCCACCTACCATCATTAGAATTTCTATCCTTTCTCTTTCGATTAAACGAGCCATAATAATAAAACTGTGGTGACACGAATTGTACGACTGACACCGACAATCTGTTGTTTTGGTAAAACAATTGAAAAAATTTATAAGAACAAATGTCCTAGATAGATAAGTGTAAATTTGACCTCTTTTTATAATTAGTTATGTTATTTAGTTTTTTATCCCTTTTCTCGTTTTTTTTTCTATGTGAGCCCTACTGCAACTATTTTTCCCGTGTGTAAAAACACAAGCTCTATCACATAATGTGATAGAAATCTTAGCTTCCTATTGAAAAAATTTGTTGATGACGTCATAACTTTGACAACTTTGACGTGTTATTTTGGAAACTTATGTCAAAAGATGCGGAATAAAAAGAACAGTTTGACGTGTTTTTGCATTTTTCTCAAAAGTGATCGTTGTACGTTTTATGAATTTTGTGCATTACTTTATCATAACCCTGTATATACACAAGTGAAACTCGGAAACAGAATATTGAAAGTTGTAAACTTTCCTACTAGTAATGATAGATGACGAAATCGGCAAAGTCACAAGTCTATTGTGTCCAATAATTTCGAATGGAACCGAAAGGTAACGAAAAAACCTATCCAATGAAACCAATTTTGTCTGTGTTTATGGCAGTTACGGCAACCCGCTTGTAAACATTTTGAAAGATCTAGATGAATTCGGTAATTTGGAAAAAATATTCCAACAGGATGGTGCTCCTCCACACTATAACGGTACAGTATTTGAATAGGAAGCATCGTATTAGACGACGAGGTTCAACGGAATGGTCACCTTGATCACAGGACTTGACACCTTTGAATTTTTTTCTGTGGTGTAATCTCAGGATCTATGGTTTATGTCAAGGAACCTGACAATATTGACGAATTGAAATAAATTATTGCAGAATGTGAGGCTCTTTCCGATACATTTGAAAAAGTACGAGAAGAGCTCAAAAATTAGTTATTGGAGGTCACTTCTAGCAGATTCTTCAAGTACATATTGTTTATCTGTAATTAATATCATACTGAATGAAATTTTAATTTTTTTTGCTTACTAATGAGGCATTGAAACTGTCATAAACACAAACAAAATTACTATTATCGAATAGGTTTTTTCGATACCTTTTTGGAAGAAGGTGTCGCACTTTGGAGAAGCAATGTATGCACAGAACGATCGAATAAGTGAGTAGAGCTTAATCAATCCATGATCAACTGTTGTTCGAAACTGAGCCTAAGAGCTCGAAATACTTGATTTTCAACGGTTCTTCTTACAATAACGACTTAGTCAATAGAATGAAACGAAATGAGATGCATACTTGAATGAGAATTACTTTTGTCATTTTGAATGTTATCGATTTTTGCAACCAATCCTAGTTTTAATACGAATCCTGATTCGCCTGTCTCTGGAATGTGTTTTTTCGAATCGATTTACTTTATGACTGTACTATCTTGTATTACTGAAATATCCGCTTTTATGTTATAAGTGAATGCCTTTTCACCTGGTAGTAACCCAAACTCGAAATGAATGGGTAAATAAATGTATATCAATTATAATTCATAGATAGAATGATACAATGTATGAATCGACTGAAGATGGAATAATACTATTAGACTGAAAAGAAGATTTTTTATTTTGAAGAAGAATTGTAACTTCGCCTCTTTTCTGGGGATATCATTTGTTTTCAGCAGAACATGCTCATTATTAATTTCAGAAGCGAAAATGCTGAATTATCTGCTCGTCAGTTTAGTTGTCAATTGGTGTGAAAAATGAAAACATTTCATGATAATATATTTCTTCATTTGTTTCTGTATGAAGATTCAGAACATTGGAAAGGGGCACAGTTTCTTCCAAAATAGTTGTAACTAAGAAATACTACATAGATATCAATCAAATTATAAAAGATATTCTCAAAAATGATTATAAATATCTAAAACGAAAGATTCCTGTGTTAGCAAAAATTACACATTATACATATAACTCATGTGTTCAGGAAAATAATAAACTATGTTTAACAATTGTGAGTAATTAAAAAGTATTGGGTATAACATCCATTTCAACTATAGGAATAAACAACGACAAACAGTTTCCGGTAGTCCACGAACTATAAAAAACTCATTTTTCATTCAAAAACAACACACAGCTATATATTCGCAATAATATCCAAAGTGAGTTGAAGAACGAGAAAAAAATTGAATTTCTCGCTAGTTCTGATTGTCTTCAGAGCAAACGATTTTACCGAACACAATCATGTCACCATTTGAGAATGATTCAATGAGCATCCTCATAGGACAAATCATTGAGTTATGTAGTCAACTTAGTTATTCCCAAGGCAGCTTAAAACTTCATAATTTTGAAGCCTCAGTTCCTGCAGGCAAGTCAGCCCCCTTTATACAAGATATTGAAAAATAATCCATAAAAGAACTACCAAATTATGTGAAAGTCTAAAACTATGAAATTCTTTTTTGGATAATGCATTCAAAGAAAACATTATTCGGAAAATATCAATATGAAATGAAACCCTCACGTTTTTTCGATGCTTGGTTTGTTCATCATCGAATTTTTTTCACTTTCCAATCGGCTATCACACACTATACATCCTTACAAAACAAAACTGGACTCCACATCCATTGCTTTCCAGTTTACTGCCCGATTCTCAACGTAGCCCCCGTCATAGCCTGGTACCTGGTGAACATTCACGTAGTGCTCGCAATAGCCTCGTCCCGGACTCGGCCATGAGCCCCCGAAACAGCTTGGTGCCGGACTCGTCCATGAGCCACCGGAATAGTCTGGTGCCCGACCAATACCAACGGAGTCCGAGGAACAGTCTCGTACCTGATACGAATCGTACTCCACGTCACAGTTTGACACCAGACAGTACTGCTTATGGGTCTAGGTTGAGCATTTCAGCAGATTTCAACAAAAGTCCTAGAAACAGCTTGGTGCCTGATGGTAGTCGATCGCCTAGGCAGTGTTTGACACCTTCTGAATCGACGACATGGGATCGGGACGAAAGTAAGATTTTTTGATACTAATAACACAGAATGAGTAAACATAAAGTAGTGTTACTTGCTGTTGTTTCCTTCGATGTTGGTTTCCACAAGTTTTATTTTTTTACAAGGCGAGTGCTCACAGAACCTTGCACAGACCTGCGAGTCACCGTTTTGTTCAACCAACAATAAGCTCTCCCGCCAAATTCTATAAACATCTTCCACAATCTTGTCTCGTGCCAATGTCTGAGTTTATTCTCGAAATTTGCTCTAAGATGTTTATGGTTGTGTTGAGCAATTTTATTCCTCTATAATCATTGCAGTATTTGTGGTCTCCATTTCTATAGATCGGTGTAATCATAGTGTTACCCCATTCCTTCAATATTTTTCCTGTCCTTCTAGCTTCATTGATCATGATTTGTGATAGAAAAACTTTCAACTTTTGTATCATTTCTGTTGTTATTCTGTATTCGCCTGACGCTTTTCAATTTTTCAGAGATTCAGCTACATTGAGATAGAAATACTAGAATATATTGAAACTGTGCTAATTCGTTAGGTTAGATGATAGTGAATGATTTGTGAACATTTGTTTTCTTAATTATTATGACTACATTATGACTTGAAAACAGCATTTGACTAATAGGAATTGATTGTTGTCCTTATCGACTTAGTGAGAGTTCGATTTATTTATCCCATATTACAATTGTGTTTTCTAGAAGAGTATAATTCAGTAAATTTGGAACGAATCTCTAGAAATTTGAAAAACAAAGTTCAAATCTTTCTGCTTTCATTACTCGCGTCCATCTGAGATGAAATGAATTCCTTTATTCCAGTTTGATGTCAAGTAAACGTACGAGTAATGATTTCAGTCATATTTTCCAGCTCTCAGATAAAGGAAATTTGAAATTCTGGATACTAAAAAAATTTCCTCCCTCATTCTGAAACGTCGAAACAGTGATCGAACGTACCTTATACCCATACATAAAAAACCTCTCGGGACAAATAATAGCTTTCTCTTGTTTCTTTCAGTTTGGACCCAATGTTTTATAGCGACTGAAAACTTGATCCATCTACCAGAGTGTTCATTCTTGATGACATATGACATATGCAGTATGCCATTTAGATTTAAATGGGGAATTGTGTTTTCCTTCAACGCATTGTAGGAAATAAATTCAATTCATTTTCATCTTGACATTTGTTATGTGTTATGGCTTTATGCAGCATTATATTCAGAGTAACAAGATTTTATTCTCCTTAGTTTGATGTCTATCATTGATATATCAATGAAATATCTGTTGAAAAAGGATGGAAAATGTTTTCACTCAAAATTCACTGAAGCTTCACTAAAGAGCACAAAAATTGAAGGATTGAAAATGGTTTCAATTTGGATAAAAACGAGGTCACCATAAAAGTCTGGAAGTTATTTTGAATGGTCATGAGTGGAGCTACTGATGATTTCCATTGAAAATTGAAAAAATACCATTCCTGCATATTCTGAAACGATGGTTCCGAAGTCGTCTGAAATAAACAAAATTGCAGTCTTGAAAATAATTTATTATTATACAGCCCATTAGTAAGTAGAAGTAGAATATAACACTGGAATGAGAATACAAGAAAATGTTTTAAAAAAGCTGTTATATTTGCGCAGATATAATGTTCTGAAATATTTCAAGATATGGAGGGTGTTCAGACAAGACGAGATAATATTGAGTTCACTTCTTTCAAACGGGACCCCCTGTATATCCGTTCACCATCGAGTGTAGCGTATAATATTCTGTATGCAGTCTCATGTTTCTTTTATTGGCAGAAAATTACAAATTTCGTTTAGTCACAAGATATTATCGGAAATGCAAGGAATTTCTAACATCATTTGAAAACATGAAAATTTTAGAATCTCAAGCTGAAATTGCAATTTTATCAAGAACGACCAATTCCAGGAAGTTGATTATATGGACATGATTTGAAGGTATCAAATAATTCTACAAGATGGTGAGATGATATAATGGGTATTCTATTGAAAAAAAAAACGGTTTCGCCCATTAAAATATCCTGAATTAATGCTCATTCAAAAAACACCCCGAAACAAGACTTATACTATTTTTATACATTTCAGTCATACCTTACCTTCGTACACTGTAAAATAGTTCATTTTCTAATCACTGATGAAGTTGTTTCGGCAGCTTCTATATTGCCAATTATTGCCAAATTAATAAATTTCGTTTCAGTTTGACAACGCCGCATTTCATGAAGAAAAATCAACAGATTATGTATAGACTGATCGCTGAATTTGACAGTGAACGCATACACAGGGTGTTCGATTTCAAAAAAGTGAACTTAACGTATCACAACTTTTATTCAAAATATCTTTTGTATTATCATTCCACACATCAATGGGCCACCCTGTAGATCAAAACCCAACATTAAACGATAAATTCGAACTGACATTGAGATAAAAAAAACACAGAGATATCGGTGACTGTTCGTAACTGTATACTATACGTTTTCTCTGGTTTTCTTTACAGACACCAGAAGTCCCCGCCACAGTATCGTCACCACTACCTCAGATTCGGCTCGCAGCCCCAGGGGCAGCATCGCTCCCGATACACCGCGCGTGCGTACTAGCCCACGGGGCAGCATCGCGGGCGGCGAGTACGCGACGGGCGACCGCAGTCCGAGGGGCAGCATTGGCCCTGAGAGCAGCGAGAACAGGAGTTCGAGGGGCAGCATTGCGCGCGGAGCGGTACTTAGTGAGGAGGGTGGCAGAAAGAGTCCGAGAGGCAGTTTGACATTGACATTTCAGGAGCCGTTGACTAATGAAAGGAGGGCCAGTGCTGATAATACGGCAGGTGGGTGAGGATTTCGTGATTGTATGATGATTTCTATTCATTTGGTGTGCCAATTCGTAATTATTTTGTGGAAAACTATAAACCGATATACCACTTTGAATAAAAAGTAAAGTTCTCTTATTTATATCAAGTGAATTATTCATTTATGTTGCCGTTTCCTCGAAATTAATCCTTGATCGATAAAACGCTCTTTTTCCAGTGCTTTCTCCAGTCCTCGAAATAGTCGGGATGTTGTTTTTCCGGTAAAGCCTTCAAGACCTACTTCGATTCGGTTTCTATTTTCTCAATCGTGTTAGAACGACATCTCCACATTGGTTTTCAGAGTTCGCTGAATAGCCAGAAGTCACATGGAGCCAAGTCAAGCAAATACGGTGGTTGTGGAACGATATGAGTAGCGTTTTCTCAACAAAATCGCCCATTATAAAAATAGGAAAATTTACTTTAGTTCGATAACGAAAATACGTGTAACTCGAATATGATCAAACCTTTTGACAAACAGACGCTTGGCAAATGTTATGAATAGTCTTACCAACCTACGAAAAAAACTTTTATTCTCCTTAGTTTGTTGTTAATCATTAATATATCGATGAAATATCTGTTGAAAATAGATGGAATATTTTTCACTTGAAATTCACTGAACCTTCACTAAAAAGCGCAGAAATTCAAGGATGAAGAATGATTTCAATTTGTTAAAATGCTATAAATAGTCTTACCAACTTACGAAAAAAACTTGACTGCCTTTTCAATGCCCGGAAGTTTTGAATGAAGATTTCACCTTACTGTCTGATCAAAGTGGTATGGCACTCGATGAAAATCTTATGAGAAATAGGCAAACACTAAAGAACAAGGACAGAAATAAATCAGAACATTATGTAAAGAGAAAAGTGTTTCATTTCGGGAAAACGAAGAACGATCAAAAAGTGATCATTCGTAGATGAATGAAAATAAAATATTCCGGGCTGTAGAGGTGAACTTTGTTTAAAGGAGAATATTTCATTCATCAATATATTCGAATGAGGCGATGAGAACGGATGGATTATATTCATTCACATTGTTCTAACTAAATCATAAATTTGAAACTGACAATATCGCGAGTACACTCCTGTATTTCGACTAACAAGTAGAATAATTACACTTAAATCAATGTATGACGCTCATGTGACAGCAATTAATAAATTTGAGCTCATGATGCAGACAGTGTGAAATTCGACAAATGATCAATAGGTGATGCAGTATCGAGGGTTTCTCTATCGTATCAAGTAATCCTATCAAATATTCATGACCGCTGTTCAAAAACCACACGTTTCGGTTCCTAATTATGTGCGTGCTGGCGCAATATAAATTCGGTGGAAATTTGAATATAAATTTCGTGAATTATACGACATCTCTTGGTTATTCCCTTGGATATGATATGTTAACACCACAACTCATTCGTGACTATTGCCAGTTAATCATTCCTTTGGATTTATCAAGAAATTATCGTTGTAACATAAAACTCTACTTTCCCTAGTTTCCAATTTCACTAACACGAACTGTTGGATATCGCAATGATAAATGAAGTGGTGAATGGTTTCTACCAATGAGGATTTTTTTAATGTTGTATCTGCCCAGTAACACTCGAGTTCTGTTCGAAAGGAAAAGTGAAATTTGATTTTTTTTGGGCTCTGTACATTCGATTATAAATTTTTTAGTTATGTTGATACACACATTTTCATCACATGTTGGCATTATCAGCCAATTTGGATAAGTAATTTGTTGTTGACAGATGTTTTTGTGTGTTATATGAGAACATTTCTTTTTGAATTGAACATGAAAGGTCAACCTAATTGAATGGAAATTTTGGTATCATGATGATATCAACATATACAGTTCTGTGGCGCTATGTTTGTTTGGAAGGTTGATATCTTTGGGAATGATCACAAAAGTTCTGTGATCGATTGTGTATAGACAAGAGATTATTGCAATATAAATGGTGTTTGGTTAAAGTTGACAATTGCACAAGGAACATGAGGTGTGAAAATTTTTCAAAAATGAGGCGTTTTCAGTGTTCTTTCATGATGAATATATGATGAACCCTTTCCTAACATAAAATGTGTCACGATATTGAGGAAATGAGCCAGGAAGCTATATAATCTCGTTCAAAAAGGTAAAATTTCATCATCGAAGTGGAGTATCTTGGGAAGTTTTGATTTTTCCATGACGATATTGGCAAATTCGTGTTTTTGGTCCATAATACGTATATTCTAACAAAAAAAAATGTCATTTTAAATGGTCTTCAAGTGCAATTCCTCCAAATATCGAAACAACAGAATTTTTTTTTGGAAAATCTCCGAAATCTACCAAAATTCACTTCCTCTGTTGTAAAGACTTCGTATATCAATAACTAGTTCATTCATTTATACATATTATTACAATTTATACAACTCATTACATAAAAATCTGATAAATTCGATTCAAAATACTTTTCCATAACTCATTATCGTCGGTACCTAGTCCATCGAGTCCAGATATTGATTTCGTTTTTTTTTTCTCAACCTCCTGTCTCCAAAGAATGCTGTTCCTGAAAGTGACCTCTTTTCTATTTAGTGCATTTTTTGTTCAAGGAATGAGAGGACGGAGTGTATCGCCCTACAGATCTGGATCCAGAGGAACAGTTAACGCTGGATACAGTGGGAATTCAGTATTTTCAGAAGGTGGATCGAGAAGGGCCAGCAGTTCGGTCAGTCAGGTATTCAGTGATTAGTAGCAGTTGAGAGTGGCAACGGCATGTGTATCTTTCCGATATGGAATTTTTTTTAAATTTTTCAGCTAACCGAAAGTAGGAAAGAAATATCTGTACAAAGTTCTCTGCAACGAGAAATCTCCATAATGGAGGCCTTCTTAGATACAGGAAACCTTGAATTCCCTTCATAAAAATTCAAAGTGTATATTCCAAGCGCTTTGGCTTTTCTCATATCGAATTATTGATTTCTTTAACGAGTGTTACGTGAAATTCAGGTCTCAAATTTTCTTGAAATATTGCTGATTTCAATCAATTTTCGGTAACAGTGGCAGAAAATATACAGAGTGGTATTTGAACGAAAAGTAATAGATATAATTAGTTTGATGGGTCGATTTCTGTTGTTGATTCTGAAATTCATGTTCACATTCACTGGCAATATTCGTAATATTAATCCCCTCAGAGCTACAGCTGAAGTGGGCTAGTTGAGACCACTGCATAGATATGAATAACACTCATACCTTAACCGACTAGTCGCAACCAACTAGGTTGGGTTGGTTACAATTTTTCATGAAATTTTCAAGTTATTCAATGACCAGAGCTAGTTGTACTCGGATATACTTTTTCCGAACAAAATGTTATGATGAATAATAGTATCTGAAGCCAATATAATTGTTCGAACAAAAACCATGTGGTATATCAAAAATACCAGGACATGACAATTTTCTGGAAGTCTGAACCGTAAATATAGTCGAATCAATACTAAACAATACATTGGAATGAATACATCGAGGTTCGAATTATCCTGTAGATCGAGAGCATATTCATTATCTGAGCCGCTTGAATTTTTTCTTGTAATGGAAATTTGTTCAACGTTCCTCTTCTGATATTTATGCGAAACTCTCTCAAATTGACTCGCATTTTTATTCTTACAGTTCGTGAACTCAACTTTGAGTTTCGTGAAAGTTTCGAAAGTTCACCACCACACATTATGAATACAACGAACTTTGTATCTCTCATCCGGTTAGATTGAAACTTCGATGAACTTTGCCAAACACTTGAGGTATTGTTCCAGAATAATAATGAAATTGACCCAATTCTGGTGGTTCCAGAAATCGTCACAGGTGCATTATTCAAGGAAAAATAATTGAGACAACATGAATTTTCTTTTTACTCAAATTCGGCATTGAGAATGTTTCCTAAGGATGTACAGTATGAACATGAAGAAAGGAATACAATGACAATCTTTTCAAAAAAAATCACGAATACAACTCAACATGAGAGTTAACGTGTCGGATGTCGTAACGAATTTTTTCAAAAAATCTTTCAACGAACGAGTCTATTTCATGGCATCATTATTGTGAAGTTCCTTCGATGAGCTGTGTAGGGTGAATCACTGTAAAATCATCAAAAATTGTATTTTTCAACCAAGTTACCAAAGACGAAGCCTTAATTTGGATTATTCTGTCAAAAATTTCTTTGCATTATGATTTCTTCTCACGTATACATCGAATTCATATTTCGTCTGACCAATTCACAGAAGATTGGTGGACTATCGAAAAAAGTGTTCGCAAGTGTTTTACAAACGACTGACTCTTACGCTTTGGAATTCGACTGCTGTGAAGCATGATCGAAATTGATTTTTCTATTCAATTGTGTTCCACCGTGGCGCCATTTTCGTTCGAATAAACTGACTCTATCTGCTTCACATTCACCAAACGAAAAACGAGTTCCTTCAAATGCATATTCAGATATTCAGCTGTAGCATGGAAAATATAAAATCGCGCAGTCGAAGTTGAAGATCGAGAAATGAATGAAAAACGTAATTCTCTCAATGTCCAAATTATTCCTCTTCCCATTTTGGAGTTGACATAACTATTTTTTTTTCAATGCTCTGAATCTTTCAAATTTCAACTTCGACAACGATCAAGAAAATTAATAATTCATCTTCAACGGTGTTTTATTTTATTTTTCATTTGATTGTTTCTGGCAACTTCTTGAGTATTTTTCAGATGAAACGTCATATAGTTTCAGAAACTTTCATTGCGACATAGAAGTCTTTTGATATATTGTTTATCGAAACGTGACAAACAAATTCCCAAAGCATTGAATCGATCTTTTGCAGGGGGTTGCAAATCGCGAAAATTGCCCCTAGCTGGTTTTTAGGCTTTTACGCCAATACCATATATTATACGGAGAAAATTTTTGGATAAAAATCATAGAGCTTCTCTTCCTGGGTAGTTTGCAAACACTTTAGTTCGATTTGGACGAACGAGTCTCTAGGTGCCAGCCAAAGTCGCGAGTAGGTGAAGTGCGACATCATGCGGAGTGCTAGAAAGGAACATTGCATCTGCTCATTTCATTTTTTGTAATTGGTTGTATTGACGAATGGTTGGCTTCAGGAATTACGAAAATGGACTATTCAAAAATGATACCACTTAAACATGCCAATTCAACTGATATCATAGTTTGAAGATTGTTGAAGCTACTACTGAAAAATACTCTCAATATGAATATCTATGCAGAGTGTGTTCATAAAATAAGAAATAAATTTATTACCTAGCCATTCTGGAAACGCCAATTCTTGTTTGGGAATGAACATATTTCGAAGTAATAGTCGCATCTGTGACGTCATTTCTATTCCGGAGAATTGGTCTTGTTACAAAAGGATATTTTTGGGTGAATCAATTTTTTAATTTTATTCATTCTAGTCGGTTCCTTTTATGGGGTATTACATTGAGCCTTCAAACTGGAGTTCTTCCTGAGTTTGACAGTATCCTAGTCGGTGGATGAATTCTTAGATCTTCCTGAAAGTTTCTTGGGGAATTCTTTTAGATCCATTTGTTACATTATTTTTCAATTTATCGATTGTCTGGCCTGCTTTCGTTTATGACATATTCAATAGTTCCATTTAAAAAAAATCTAAGAGATTGAGGTCAGGAGATCTTGGAGGCCATTCAATCGAATCACGTATGTCTATCAATTAATTCGGAGAAAACCTCGCCAAGATCAATGAGGCTATGCACCATCCTTCTGATACCATAAGTTTTCATTCGGTAGAGCAAGATTATTTGCATAATCCAATATTCATAAATTGAAGTTTAGTCTATGCATTGAAGGAAAAGTAATACTGTCGAATTTATAATGGTTTACAATTGAAATTCCATTTCCAGATGTGTAATTTGATTCATAATTTATCAGAGTATGGATATACGAATATGATTACTTTTTCTATAAACTTGAATTTTGTTCTTTTTATATTGAAAAATCACCAAATCTGATACAACATTGAATGAATAGACGATATATCAAAAAAGTCAGTATGCTAATAAATGTATAACTTGAAAATCTCGATTTCACTCATTTCTACTATTTCATTAGAGATCCATCAAATTCGTCAACCGGTTTATTAGAATTGACGAGGTTCAATGATAAAAGTAGGTAGAGCTTGTAATAAATTCTGAACATTATCAGTCTCAACCATTATCCATATTATAATAATGCTCTATCAACTATAACCAAGTCAGTGAGACGTTCCGAATTTTTACACTACATAAACACAAAATCTGGTGTTGAAGTCTGTAGCTTTGCTTTAATAGTGATACGACTTGTAGCCTATCCAAGAAAAGACCTTAACTGACAGGTACCAATGCTGCCGCAGGTGTCTGGCGACGAACAGCGTCGCTTGTGCGCCGACCAAAAGTACGGCGCCGCGACGCATAGCGTTGGACTGTCCATCTCGCTGACGACCTACGGGAGCGTTGCATATCAATTGAAAGATGCCAATCTCGAGGCCAGCGGCACTTGTGATTTCGTTTGTAGGGCTCTCAGTATCGTTAACAAAACTGGTAAGTATTGTCAGTTACATAGGGAAATAGTTATATGACGTCCGGAATAACTCAATGTTTGTCTTTTGAAAAAGGATCATTTCATTTATTGTATCATCATTTAATTCAGCTCATAATTCAGTAACTCGGTCTCTTTTTTACATTTTTATGGGTCAATTCTCTTCGATACTTTATTTGTGAAATAAAAAATATAATTGATATAATTGACGTTTATGTTTTTGTTGAAATTCACGTATTTTGACGTAATTATGTCGAACATGAAATTCAACTCTTTTTTTGCAAGTTTCCACTCTGAATTACGGAATTGCGGAATCCTGGATAACGATGCACATAACTTGCAATGCGGATGAAAAGTCTTACTACTAATCTCCATTACTGATGACGAAATTGAGAAACGCTCGGACACGTCATATTTTTCTCGAATGGGGTGTTTTTTGTCACTCCTTTTTTCCCCTCTCCTCAATAGCAACTCCCCCAATAGCAATAGGAGTCAGGCGATGTTTACTATCGGAAAGAAAAAATTGCAATCCTTTCACCTTCTTCCCTTGATAGCTACTATTAATTTTTTTTAGAAAGCAAAGGAATAGTGTGAAATATCATTGAAAAAGATTCTTGAAGAAGAGTCCAAGAATTATAATTCAATTTTTTTTATTAATAAACAAAAACTTAAATACTGCACGTTTTTAAGATAAACCCGATTTTAAGTATAAATGAAGTCACAAATGAATTCAAATAATTTTTTCAAGAAAAAACAAGTAGGTTGCTGTTAGACAAGCAAACAGTTAGTTTTCTAGTGTCAGAGAAATGCTCTGTATGTGATGATTTTCTGATTGTAATCAAGAAATCTGAAAACTCATCATGAAGACTTCATGGGGTTCATCGGGTGACCTCGATTTAGTTCGGTTGAGTGACCTGGAAGACATTAACGAAAACGTCCTCATCTTAATTGTCAAAGGGGTCAGATCAATAGACAATGTCGCACAAACAGTGTAGACGGTATTTCATCCTGAAGCAAAAATATGACGATCTGATGAAATTGAATCCGTCGAAAGGTGGATGATTTTGGGAAAACAAAATATCAAGAGTTGCGTTTTTTTTTCAAATTCAGCACTTTCTCAAACTATACTTCATTCATGAACAGAATTGTCTAATCAATCTCCAAAGTATTTAACTGAAAAAGGGTATATTTGGTGAAAGTTAATTCAAAAAGTCGTATTTGTTTACAAGTTTATATTTCAGGTCAGGTCTGAATTATTGTATCAACACGGAGAATTGAGTTTGGGCATTCATGAAACACAAATGAAACTGAAACATTTCAAGTAAAACTTGGTTGTAGTATCATTAAAAGACATCCTGTTTCCCATCAATGTGGGTTTCCTCTTATTCATCTTCGTGAAAAGTTTGAATGAACCTTATCATTTTGAGAGTGTGATTGAGATTTCATCAGTAAGTTTCGTTCAATTCATTAAACATTTCTGCTTCAATGTTCCTCCTTTGTTTCAGTCGTGGTTACCATCGTGCTGGTGTGTCTGTCCATCCTGCCTATAATAATGCTGATCATGGGTGAGTTGTTAGCGTGTTGTGGCATTTTCGAACGTATGCGTGCTTCATAGCATTTATCATTTCGTACGTTCCCTACTTCGTAGTAACACTACCGATTCAGTAATTCCAGCAACTTCCGCTTCGAATGCCTGATTCCGAATATTTATCTGCCGAGGTGTGACCCATTTGGATATGTGCCAGATGAAAGAAGGAGGTGAACAAAAAGAATCGTATTATTATTATCACCAGTCATCGCAAAAATACAAATGAACATCTTCATTTTTGCAACTATTAAAAAAATAGTTTCTTCGGGGATTTCGCACTCAATACGTGATCTTGATTCCGATGGAAATGTTTGTTGGTACTCACATGCTCTGGACCAAAATATATGAATTTGATATGATCGAAAATTGTTACTCTTCGAGATATTCCACTTTGAAGTCCGAAATTTCACTTTGTCCAAAAACGTTGAGGAAAAAGGAGATGCAATTCTATACTACAATATGGAATATTTCAAAAAGTAATAATTTCATTTCCGTACTACAATTTCATCAAATTCGTATCATCTGGACCTAAATACGTGAGTACTAAATATATCATTTTCATGGAAATCCAGATCGCATGATAACTGCAATATTACCTACAGTTTTGTCAAGATCAAGATATAATTCTCGAATGATTGACATTTGAAAATGTTTCCAGATGAAAACAAACTGGGAATTTTCAGAATGTTCGTTGAAGCTTATACTTTCTCGATATTTTCCTATGTAGATATGTACTGACGACTAAGAATGATTTTCAGGTTCTCGAATAGGTAAACAAACACTAGTGTGTTTGATCAAATCTGGTTAAATGTTTTATATTATACAAATATCAGTAGCTCACTGATTGGAATAAAAATGGAATGAATAATGAAGCAATTTTCATTAGTATGTCAAAATGAAATGTCCTATCACGATAAAAATATTTATCTTCGATAGGCCCAGTATTTTCACAGCAAATAACTGAATAAAATTTTACAGAGTGAGTCAAAAATGTGTACTGAGCTTTCTGAGAGTGATTAACCTAATAGCCCAAAATACATACTAAGGAAGAAATATCCTTCAAAAGTAGATAAAATTCAAATCATTTCTCCACATACCTTCTAAGCGGTAAAACTCACCAGATTGAAATTTTCTGCATAAATGTTTGTTGTTGACATGCTTTCTTTAACTATAATTCTACATTTTTGATTTTACCTTGGAGCGTATTTTTGAAAAATAGAAGCATTTGTTGAAGGCAAGAAAATGAAGTAGATGTTTTGTCAAAATACAAGAAATTCAACCGTTTTCGTGGTTTTTGAGTTTTTATATTCACATGATGTCAGTAGATTAATTTATCGCGAGATTCATCGGTAACGATATTTCAGAAGGACATGACCAATTTTGTTCAATATTTTGAAATCATGACAACAACATTGTTGCAGTTAACTCATTCGTGTAGTTTTCTAGTTATTGTTGAGTTATTGAGTCTATTTATTCTGGGTTGATAGTTGTGTCAAATCGCCAGATTGAGCCGTGTTTTTCACTTTTTCAGCGATGCTCCGAATAAGTTAGGTTGACCGTTTGTTTTGTTTTGAAAGTGTTTTCGACTGATGAAATGTATGCATTATACTTGGATTACTATTGATTGTGGATAACCATTGAATGGTTCAAATGATGTAATGGACTGTTCTCATGCTAGGAATCGAATCGAATATTCTATGGAAGTACATAATGACTACATAATGATATATAAAAATGTTCATCTTTCAGTATCAAATCTGTTCTTTCTTTCTCATTTGATGGTTCTATATTTCAATTTCCAACTCTAATAGGTGTGTTTGAGAGAAAGTCCAGAAGTTATGGATTAATTTATTTGTGGGACAAAAATAGTAGTGCATTTGCTCATTTCGTAAACGCTACACATCATTACATTTCAACAAAAATTACAATACAGATTCAAATTCGAATGTCTCTCAATTGGATAAAAAACACAAATGTAAGGTGAGAGTCAAAGATCGTGGATGTCAAAGATCTTGATATCCATATCTTTCTGCTTTTATGTATTAGGGCTGGTTTGTTTCTGAAAATGAAAGAGTATATTACATATATCATAAAGTCTATGTCCTACAATTGTACTAAACTAGTTAGTAACTACAGCTTCAACATTCTATAATCAGAATAAATCACATTGTTAGTAAGTCAGCCTTGAATTGCTGCCTTATAAAAAGCTGAGGTGGAAACTTTATTAATGCCTGTGCTGTGCTAAGTAGCATTATCTATACATTACAATTGTGGAAGGATTTTTTTTATTTCGGCAGCAGTTGTGTATCGAATCAGTGGAGAACGTTATCCTGCTTCATTCCTCCATGGTAAACTTTGTTAGCAGTTTCAGGAATAAAAACAAATTTTGTCCCAGGAATGAATCCATCTGAACAACCAGAATGCAAAATAATGAATCTAACATAATTCCAATACACTATTTAATTGATTTACAAATTCTAAATACCTTGAATCTCATATTCTTTGTATTTTCACACTTTAGACACTAGAATCTTGCCAAGAATATCGTAGAGTTCCATTCTGAAATATCTTCATTCTTCAACTGAGCAATATTAGGTAACTCCATCAATGTTTTCCATTTAAGATGTGAGGCAAATGTTGAGGAAGCTTTCATTTCAATGTTATGTGTTCCTCTGCAATGAAGAATGTTCATCAACTATTGATACATGTTATGTACTAAATACTCACTATTCTTGTACATATTGTAACTACAGTTCCCTATTTGATATTGTTGAGATTGATCAATATCCACAACTGGTTTCTTCCGTTGTGTAGTTCTGTAGAAGTCCTAGGACAGTTTAGTCCTTAGCTTACCTTCTGTGAAAGTATGCAGATATTTCCTACACAGTTCAATTCCTACATTAAAAGCAGCAATTACTCTCTGTAATAATCATATTTCATAAAAACTATTGAACCATTGTTAGATCGTGGTGAATGAATATTCATGAAGATTCTCCACTTACCTTTCAAACAAAATCCAATAAAAGTAAGGGTCTCTTATTATCCCTTTCTCGTTAAAAATGTTCTAATAAAGATGCAACCATTTTCTGGAGATCTCTACTAAATCCTCTCGGCATTTTGATAAGAATACGATGAAATTAAGCTCTCAAAAGAACAAATTCACAAAAATCGCAAGAAAAGAACGATTCGCATGTGAACAAACGATTGTAAGGTTTCGCTCCAAACAATTTTGCATCGTTGTAAAGTGACATTTGAGTGTTGCCACAATTGTTGATGCTTTGATGTTCCCAGCTAATGTATAAACCTATTGAGACGTCTGTCATTGCTAGATACTTTTTGTTTTGCACTAATGGCATTGAAGAATTACCAAATCTGACACAACTATCAACCCAGAATAAATATACTATAACTACGATTTTCAACCGAGATTTTGGGGAATGTCAGGATTAAAAAAATAAATCTTTCTTTTCGTGCCATAGGATTATTTATCAAACCACAGTGTTGTTTCGATGGGTTATCACGTTCAGGAAGCTCGATACACATTTTCGATTCATCCTGTAAAATAGAGTAAATTTCATTCAGAGGAAGAATTGTTATAATGTATATTCAGTCGCAGATACCATTTTATTTTTTTGTATTCTAGATTGCAGTAGTTAGGTATTATGACATGTTCGACCAAAACCTTACATAACCTTAAACGGAATGATTATTACACGCCTTTTATAGTATCTTGCAAGCTGTTCCATGCGTAAGTCGTGGAAAAACTTCTGTCAAAAACACATCATCTTGATATGATATCTATGGGTTACACGCTTAAAAAAGTATCTTATGCAATAATTTCCACTCAATAACTTAGATGAGCTATCCTTCAGAATGGAAAACCTCATTCATTAATCAGACATTATTTTTGGTCAGATTATTGGAATTCATAGGGACTTGAAATTATATATATAAATATAAATACAAGCTCTTTTCGAAGATAAAGGCCATTGAATTATGTTTTTTTATTCAATATCGAGTTTTTGTAGGAAATTAGAAAGTATCCATTATTTTTCGACGCACTCGGTATAGGCTATATGAGAAATCGAGTTAAGTGAATTGGGATGGTGCAGAATTGAACTGGGAGAAAAAATCGTGTTTGTGATGACATGACCAGGATACAAAATTACTCTGGGACATCACACTCTCCAAACAATTTGAACTGAAATAACTTTAACCAGTTTTACGTGTAGCCAAAAAACTTCGGTTCAGTAGATTTTCTGCTGACATCAAAATCGTGAATTCCTCTACTGTTTTGTACAATGATGAACATCGTTGATGATACATTGGAAATCAACAACGTAAAGCACTTTGTCATACTTCGATGAGGAAAATTGATGGAATTATCACCTATGCAATGTTATGTGAACAAACGTGAATTGATGACACAGGGCTCTCATATTCATTGTTTCTCTCGTCCAATAAACCTCTTTATACTCTCTTTGAAGAAACTTCACTCTCCTTTCTGAGGATCTGTCATGTTTGTGATAAATTATGGATCAGTTATAAGGCATCTAATATCTGGCACAACGAAAACACCTTGCCATAACTCTACCTTCAAAGGTCTGGAGACTTCGACATTTGAAAAAAATTGCATGTTATTCACAAAGATAAAGATCTATAGATATCATATCATACTTCGAGATCAAGAATTAGGATAATTGCTCAACTAGCATCATCCATTATGTTCGTTAAGGGATTTTTTGAATTCAGGAAATATCCTTTTGTATATCCAGCATGCAACAAACTGAATTTAAAATATATTGTAGACCGAAAACATCACCATAATTCTATGAGAACAATGGATACTTTGGACCACCTTTTTCGTTTTGTGTTTTCTTTGTTTACACTGGAAAATCTAGATTTTCATGGCGAAAACAGTTATTTCTTAAAACCTGCAGAATGTTTCATGGAAATATTAGATTATTCCATTATTATTTGCCTGAATCAATGATTTTCATCCATCAATAAAATATCATTCACGAAGCTCAAACCTCACTCCTCACCTTCCATTTAATGTGTTCCTCTATTACCTATAAAGAAAATCCATTAATAATTGATGATCTCTTGGTTCTTCTACAAGTACATACAAATTCCAATTCGTAACTGTTGGTTATCATTTTATTGGAGTAGAATAGAATAGAGATGTATCCACCTTAAATAACAGAAGGTAAGTCAGACAAGAATAGGTACAATGATTAATAAAACAATTATTTAGAGGTGAAGAGTCTATGTATATAAAAATAAAATGAAATATTTGAATCGTCTATGTATTATACAGTGTGGCACAGCTATAGAGATGGGTCACCATGCGAAATGAACTGTGATATACCTAGGCATTGTTGCGAAGTGAATTCGATAACGAATAAATGAAAGCGTGTTGGGTAAAACGTTTGGATACGTCGATTCGTATTTTTAGATGCGCATTTTTTTCAAAAAAAAATAATTAAGTAGGGTGTGTTATGTGACAGTGGCCGATACCAACTTTCTCATTTTGAATACAATCCCTGTATATTATAAGTTTTTTTTAATTCTTCAGAAAATTCTAGAATTCACGTACAATGTCCCATACCTATCTTCAACTGTTTCGGAAATTTCAAGTGTTTTCAGATGTATTACAACAATTAACATTAAAAAATATATTCATTTCAAAAATAATGTGAAAAAAATCGAATTAATTTCAATGTTCGCCGTGAACGTTTGGCAACATGCTATTCGGGTGTAGAAATGTCTTTTAACGTTACTCAACATCTCAGGTGTGACTGATCTAATCGCAAACGTAATTCGTCTTTTTAAGTAATCTAAGTTGAGTGGTTTAGTTTGGTTACAATTCTTTTGACATATGCCCACAAAAAGAAGTCTAATGGCGTCAGATCAGGAGATCGTGCTGGCTATTCTATCGATCCACGCCTCCCTATCCACCGATTTGGAAAATTTGGGTTCAGGTACTGCCGGACATTGATTTGGTAATGGGGCGGTGCTCCATCCTACTGGAACCATAGTATATTGACAGGATCAGCATATGAGTTTGTCAAATTTGGCACGACATTATTTTGGAGCAGTTCTGAATATTCATCTCCATTCAAGTTGCCATCAATGAAAAAGATATGATTTCCAACAATTCCTGCCCAAACATTAACTTTTTCAGGATATTGCGTTTGTTCCTATCTCATCCAGTGAGGATTCTCATTAGACCAATAGTGGCAATTTTGACGATTAACATGACATAACATTGTAGGGATGCTTTTTACTTCCCTTTAATATTCGAAAAATTTATGAGTGGCTAATGTTGAACAGTACGTACAGTTAACAAAATCCAAACGACAGTAGCACTGACACCGATCACTACTGTCATGCAGACAGACAACAAGTTGCAAAGGCTATGAGTTCTACACGAAAATAAACAAAACTGTTTTCGTATTTATTTCATTTCATATCAGTTGAGAGGAACCGAATCAGTTGAAGATAGGTATGGGACATTGTACATGAATTATGTTCAGAGTTTTCTGAACAATACAAAAAAACTAATAATATACAGGGGGTTGTATTCAAAATAAGAAAGTTGGTTTCGGCCCCTGCCACATGACAGCCTACATAATTATTTTTTCTTGAAATAAATGCGCATCTAAAAATACAAATCGACGTGTCCATGCGTTTTTCCCAACACGCTTTCATTTATTCGTTACCGAATTTATTCCATTTGGCTGTTCCACACTGTGTAATCAGAGTAATACTTGTGTATTATCGGGGAACAAAAATACCCCGACGGATTGAAATGGATTTTGTTGAAAGAAATATTTTACGCCAGTCTTGATTGAATTGTGAGTGGGATTTGATTTGATGTCGTCTGGTAGAGCGTTATAAGAAACAATGCATTTGAAAAAAGGAGATTTTCGAAACATAGTTGTTTTGTCTGATTGGTTTTGAAAAGTATTGACATTGTTTCTGGTGAAGTCGACACTTTTCATGATATAGATAGAAGGGACAGTTGAAATTGTCTGTTTTTCTAATTATCATTTGGAACACTTCACTTGCTCATTAAGCAGATATTTTCCATAATATTTCCAATGAACTTTTTGTCAAATGGAAGTAGAGTGCTTTCGTTATTTCGTTTTTGCACCAAATATTTGAGTAGCAGCATGCGACCATTTTCTGGTCATCTTCACTGAATGCTTTCGTCATTCAGATTGTGTGATCTGAATATCGGGAAAGAAGTTTTGAAAATAATACGTTTTCAATATTTGTGATGATTTCGGTCAAATGAAACAAACTTGCTCAAATATTTCTCTTGAAATAAATTTGGCATAATTGTGAAGTAACTGTGAAGTAATGCCATAATTACTTATACTATAGAGTTCTCAGATATATCTTAACCAATCAGGGGTTAGCTACATATTCTTGATTTTGCACTAATGTTATCGAAAGATAACTAAATCTTTCAGAACTATTTTCCTCAAATGAATAGACTGTGTTGCAGATATTTGTTGATATACTTGAAACTTCAGTGCTTTAGTATATGGAAATATCGTTTTCAGTTCTTCTGAAATAAAGATGTATCATGAAAAAGCGTTTATTCATATACTCCATTACCATTCATAATGTTCGTTCACTATGTACCTTATTACAAAAATATATCATTGAATACATGTCAATTTCTTTGAATAATCAGGGATCCAGTTTCTTCGCGACTGTCCACGCGAACCTAACATCCCCATCTACATGGTGGTTGGTGGTAGTGTCGGTTGCATCAAAATGGCATTGACTTTATGGTCGCAGTTGCACACGCGACGCACAGAGGTCGCCACAATGAACGCCACCTCCATAGGGTCCAAAGTGGCGTCACTAGCTCTCACCGTTCTCCTCATCACGTGGTTTGCCTTAGGTGAGAATATCCTATAGTTCATTTATTCTGGGTAGATAGTTTCTGTCAAATCGCCAGATGAGCCGTGTTGCCAGATGTTTTTCACTTTTTCAGCGATACTCCGAATAAAAAACATGTGTTAGGTTGACCGTTTGTTTTGAAAGTGTTTTCGAATGATGAAATATATTCATCATATTTGGATCACTATCGATTGTGGATAACTGTTGAATGGTTCAAATAAAAAATTGGATTGTTCTCATGCTAGGAATCGAATATTCAAAAGAAATACACAATAACTATAGGCAATGAAGTGATGTTTATCTTTCAACATTATATCTGTTGTAAACTCTCATTCTCATTTGATGGTTCTTTATTTCAGCCAATTTGAATAGGTATGTTTCAGAAATAATTCAGAAGTTATAAATTGATTTATTTGTGGGAAAAAATAGTGGTGCATCTGCTCATATGGAAGGTTTCCATATGATACATGAGGAAAACCCACAAAAACTCATGTAACCACCATATATCAGTACATTTCAACAAAAATTACAATATAGATTGAAATTCAAATGTATCTTAATTCATTATGTTTGTCTTCTGCTGCTTATGTATCCTCTGGAACTGAAAACTAACAACTCAACATATATTATGTTGAAAAATATCATAATTGAAACCAACCCTTCTTCTTCTCGATGACTTCTTTTTACTCCAAATGATGATGCTGCCTTCTCTGAGGTATGACTCCTGTTGATTAATCTCATCAATATCATCCATTTACATAAGAATAAAATGTATAATTTATAATTTTCAATACATAATATAATGTTCAATACCTTACCTAATAAACAAATTATAATTATCTCACCAATTTTTCTTATAAATGACAAATGATAAATTTTTCTTCCTCGACTTTCTGGCTGCTGATGCTTTTTCTGAACCTCATATTCCTTGCTGTTCATATGACCTGGAAAAAATATTCGATCAAGCATGCAATATGAAAATCCAAATTCCCCAAACAGAACTAACTGTTCCTCTTCTACCTTCTTATGCTAATCTATTTTATGTTATAATTTCGAATTGAATACTATATAAATGTTTTTAATCTTCATTTCCTACAATTTCATCAACTTTCACATTCTGACTCTTCTCTCCGTATTAGTTCATATTCTTATTCTTCATGTATCACCTACATATAAAATAGAAAATTAATGACATAATAAGTCGAAGAGATAATTTAGTAAAATTATGATGATTTACCAAATTTTGGGAAGTACTATAATTTTGCATTGGTTGTTCTTATTCTCCAACCAATCCAATCCAACATCTGAAATCAAAAAATATTCATAGGACATAAAATATGTGATAATGTGATATTCCTGGGTATTGTTGATTTATATCAACTCACCTAATTTTTGTTCTGCCTATAACTGATTCCAAAATACAATATTCATTTTCCTCTTCTATAATATTATGTGATTATCTAATAATACACAGATAATCTGATATCTGATGATCCACGGACTTAATTAATTACTTATTCCACCTCACTATCACTATCTGAATCTTCCTCACCTACTTGAATGATGATTTGGGGATTATCTTGCATATCTAATATTTGTTCTCGCTCCCACCAATTCTCAATAATTTTTTCAGTATGGTTTATGCTATTGGCCCACATTTCAGGAGTTACGTTGCTCAGAGCTTCCTTCCACATATTCAATGATTTTTCGGCAGAACTTCCAGTTGGATCTAAATGGTCTCTATAATAATTTTTGGTGATGCCCCATATCAACTCAATGGGATTAAAAATACAATGATAAGGTGGGAGTCGAAGAACTTGATGTCCATATTTTTCAGCTATCAGATCTGCCTTATAAATAGGGGCTGGTTTGTTCCTGAGAATCATAGAATATATTACAAACAAATTTAAAATAAGTTCTGAATATATGGCATACAATTTTACTAAATTAGCTAACTGTGGCTTCAACATTCCATAATCAAAAGCAATATCATTATTAGTGAGCCATTCTTGAATTGCTGCCTTGTTAGAAGCTGAGGTGGGAACTTTGTTAATGATTGTGCTATGATAGGGAGCATTATCCATAACTATTGTGGAAGGATTTTCTAAGTTTGGCAGCAATTGCGTTTCGAACCAGTGGAGGAAGTTATCCTGGTTCATTTCTCCATGGTAATCTTCATCAGCAGTTTTAGAAGAAAAAACTAATTCTGCTCCAGGAATGAAACCATTTGAACAACCAGCATGCAGAACAATGAATCTAATATACAACATAAATCCAGTACACCATCTAACCCAAATACAAACTATAAATACCTAGAACCTCCTACTTTATTTTTTTTCACACTTTTGACACTAGAATCTTGCCAGGAATGTCCTATAGTTCCATTCTGGAAGATCCAGGTCTCATCAAGAAACACAAATTGCCTCAAACCTTCATTTTTGAATTGAATATACTGTTGGAGGAATTTTATACGTTTCATAGCAATGTTAGGTAACTCCATCATTCCTCGCCGTGGATCATCTTTTCTAAATCTGAAGCCAATGTTTTTCAATACCTTCCATAAAGATGAGAGGCAACCATTGAAAAGAAAACGTTGAGCAAGCTTATCATTCAATGTTTTTAATGTTATGTGTTCCTCTGCAATTAGGAATGTTCATTATTCAATTATACGTGAATGGCACTGAATACTCACTGTTCTTATACATATCGTAAATACAATTTCTTATTTCGGACTCCTGAGATTCTTCAATATCAACAATTGGTTTTTTCTTTTCTTTAGATGTCCTGGGACCGTTCAATTCTTCACCCTCTGTTGATTTTGCTGATATTCTCCACACAGTAGCAATACTTATATTCAGTGCAGCAGCCACTCTCTGTAATGATCATATTTTATATAACCTATTGAATTATCATAAACTCATCGTGGTAAATAAATATTCCATAGGATTCCTCACTTACCTTTCCGATAGAATTCAAAGGAAGTAAGGGACCTCCGTTATCCTTTTCTCGTTGAAAATATTCCAACAAACTTGCAACCATTTGTTGGGCATCTCCACTCAACCCTTTCGGCATTTTTATAAAAATATGATGAAATTAAGCTCTCAAAAGAACAAATTCACAAAAATCGCATGAAAAGCACAATTCGAATGTAAACAAACGATTGTAAGGATTCGCTCCAAACAATTTGGCATCGTTGTGAAGGTAACGATGCCAAATTGTTTGGTCTCACAATGGTTCAATGGTTTTTATGAAATATGATTATATACCCAGCTATATACATTCGGAGCATCGCTGAAAAAGTGAAATACATGTGGCAACACGGCTCAATCTGGCGATTTGACAGAAACTATCTACCCAGAATAAATGAACTATATAATATCGAACAATTCAAACAACCGATCACACAATTGTTATCGTTATTGCATAGTCGAGAATTTTCATATTGACGTGAGAATACAATTCTGAAACTTTGGTCAAATATTGGCAATTCCACAAATCTATATTCAACCAGGAGCCATATTGAGAACTTTATTCAGTTGCTGTTATTCGTTCGACTAGAATTATCAAGGACTCAGGGCCAAGAGAACTTAGTTGAATTATTATTGAGAAAGATTCACGCAACATTGATTCATCATTCTGCTAGATTCATGTCATAGAAATGTATAGTGAATCCAATCAATATTTCAGATTCTTCAGTTTCTTCACAATTTCAAGAATATTGCAAAAGAAACATGAGCATTGACCACCGTCATCCCTTTGAGATGCACTTGTTGTATGCACAAGCGATTGTCATGATAGTGTGAAAGTAGCAATTGAATGTATCTTGATGAAAGATATTGTAGGCTCGGATAGAAAAAAGTTTCCGTGAAATTTGATCTAGTCAATCCGAACCTACAATGTATCTGTTCTATATTTCCTTGAGCCCTTGAAATTTTCCATACAACGGATGAAATAGCGAAATTATCACAGTTGACTAGAAAAGGAATCCATATTCTTCGGAAGCCTGAAAGCTCTTGCAGGGTACAAGGTAAAGTCCAGACTTATCTGGGAATGCATCAACGAACTTCTGATACTAACAAGGTCAAGAGTTGGACTGATCTGGGTATCTGGACACAGTGGAATAGAAGGCAATAAAATAGCTGATGAACCAGCTAGAAAGGGGTCGACTTCAAGGATGAAGAAAATAGGAATTTTGGTCGGGAATCTGCACTTGGAGTGCTTAAAAACACACTTAGGAGTTGCATCAAAAGACGGACCGAAGAACTATAAAGAGTAGCCTGGGATGACACACAAGAAAAAGAATATAGTAAATTTGTTATTCAGATGACAGGTAGAAAACGAACTGATGAGATACTCAGATCAACTAGAGATCAGATAAGATTAGTAACAGATCTCCTCACAGGCCATGTGCAACACATTCTCAAAAGATAGGGCTTTACCAAGGTTACCTAGCTTGTAGATTGTGCAGCTCAAAATCTGAGGCTACTGAACACATTTCATAAAATTGTGAGGAACTGAACTACAGAAGAGTGGTGCAACTAGGGGAATCTGATTCAAAGAGAACGTGATAATATATCTTTCAAGGTATCAAAGTGATAGGGAAAGTGAAAAGAATAGATTAGACACGATCAAATATGTATCCTGTAATTTTATCTACAAAATGCAAATTCAAAATCTGAAAGTGTAAGAAAATATTATTCTGAACTGTTTTCCGAGGGTATGGAGCTTTTTCAGTCCCAAATGATCTACGGTAGGGATCCTTTTTTCTTTATATTTCCCTTTCTTGAAGTCCAGTCACCATTTCACTTATACCTTGATTGAATCGCTCGTGACAGAAACCAGGACACCTTCATGAGGTGATGGTGGGCAATTTTCGTTTTTGTTTTCAATTTCCCTAAATTTAAAACGGTTCATGGTCTAAGTTCACTAGAAATATTGAATTATGGTGACTACCTTGGACCGTCGTTGAAGTATGTTCGAACAGTCTGAAATAAATCAAATTCGATTGGTTCTCCTGGCTCAGTAAATACAACCAGCTGATCATCGATTGAACAACCTAAACGTCATCCTTTGGCAATAGGTAACTACTGGATTTTGCGCATCAAATGGCCCGACTACGCACCAACTCTCTTCGAGCCCAACAAATGGTGCCACAAGACTCTGTACGTCTTTTCACTCGTCCACTTGTGCATCATCTACTCCCTGATCGGGGTGGTGGTAGTCTTGATGGTGGTTCTGGCCGGCTGTCAGTTGTATGGGTCCCCTTGGCTTGGCCCTACCAGATTCAAATAGCCCGACCCTCCGGACTATTTCGAGCTGTGGGACGTACCTAGGACCTACCATTGAATTGGGTCTACAGTTTGTACTATTGTATCGTATATTTTTCAGGTAGAACAACTGTGGTCCTCTCCTCCAGATGAATATCAACATATATTCTTATAACTTTCAACAAGGCATTTTGATATTCAAGTATAAAGTGTAGGTGGTAAATCAATCATGCTATCGATTCAGCACATTTAGTTTGATTGTCAATTATTCAACGAAGTTTCAGCAGATTGGTGTGTGAAGGATAATGATTACAATTATACTTTTCATACTCATAATGAATACACTTCTTCTTAAGCACATGAAACATGGTCACGACTGGTGTCGTTTAACACAATATCACGTAACCTAACCTGACTTTACTTCTTTTGTCAACTGTCAAATGTCAAAAAATATTCAAATGCCATGAAGAGTTCAATGGATATTCAGGTATGTTTAATTGTACTAATACAAAATGAGAAATTTCCATTGATATCTCCTCTAAAATGGTCTGAGATATCATATGATGAGAAATTCATGAGATACTTATACTGGAATATATTTGGTTTAGTACATGTGACGTTATATCAGGAATATTGCGATATCTAATGAAACTGTAGAATGATATTACACAAATGTCCACATCCTTTATTTTTGAGCATGACTTGGAAAGCACCCTTCCTATCCGATTCTGCAACTTTCCCGATCAAGAAATATTCGGATTCCATTTTTTTCAAGAATTAAAACCGTGAGCATTCAACCAGATGAAAACATTGTAATTCGTGAACCTTCGGAAAATTCTCTCTGTAAGTTGATAAATACCACTTTATATATTACAGTATAAACGGTATTGAAAACTCTATTATGCTCAGTGTTAACAGCTGATAAACAAAATTGAATTTCAATTTCATGAAAACATTCGCTAATGGACCTTAAAAGTGCAGAGTCCAAAAAATAAAGAAAGATTGCTGGCTTGAGTCGTTCCAATTTCACAGAAATGATACGGTGATTTTATTTTCTGCGAAATTGAATCACTATGAATATAGCAATCGATATTATAGCTTCATTTCGTAGAATTCAATTCAGTTTCCTTGAACATTTGATGATGAATCAATAGTAAACAAACTACACTATTTTGTGAATTGGTGGAACGAATCCGCCAATTATTGAAAACAAAATGATCATTTGGCGGACGTGTTAGGGATGTATCCTCCAAAATTTGAAATCTTGATTTACATTTCTGGTGACTGTTTCTCTTTCGACCCTCTCCGTTATGAATTGAATAACTGTGAACCAACACGTGTGTTGTAAATTTTCTTGAAGAATTCGAATGACAGTCTGTTTAATCGGAGCCTCAAAAAATGAAAAACCAGTCATTTCATCAGATGATTGTTACATGAGAATATTGAATAGATTCCTGGACATAAACATGTTCACAAAAATATTATTTGTTCCATAAAATGTTGCTTCATGTATTTACCGAAAAATGGTATAGAATTCATAATCTTCGATATTATATCGAACAAAAAAAAGTATTTACTATTTATAGCTCTAATGAGAGTGAAAGAACCAAATGTGAGTTGATGTAGAAAGTTCAAATTACAGATAGAGAACAAAAAAATACATACGATAATCGATAATTGTTTATATTAGTGAATGTATAATCTGCATACAATGTGAAATTTATATTGAGGAAAATGCTTTGAGTATTTTGATGTTGTTTCGGAAATGTTTTCTTGGATGGTGTGACCACTGTTTCGAATTCGTCTGGCACAAATATCTTTTATTGTGTTTGGGAATATTATCGCCACCTTTAATGAAAAGTGAAAAGCTTGATTCCATTGATCGAACGAGGCTTCTCACAACGACCAAGATATTCATCTCATTCAAAATTTCCTCAGTGTGTACGTGAAGAATTGAATAAATGTGATATTTACTCAAACAAGCAACCTTTTCAAACTATTTTGAACACCAGTCGCAAATCAACTTTTTTTTAGGCGTGACAAGAATTGAAAGATGCCGCTCCCACTCTCTTATATGAGTTGTCCATTCGACTTTCCTTTGAACTTGTCGCCCGTGAAATGTCCGTGTTATATTTGGGGCTGTCAAACATATCGATTGTTTATTCCAATATTTGATTCTTCATTGTTTCACTTGTTGAGGTGATTTTATTTGAATTCACACATACATACAAGATTTTATTGGTGAATATACAACATATCTAGCAGATTTGAAAGAACCGTTACGTCATCAAGGATCAGTTGGAAATTTGAAAGAAATGGTTGAAAATGATCGCAAGAATTTTGGAAATATGTCCATTTATTCATATATTTTTGGGATTACTTCATTCAATTTGATCTGAAATCTCCACAATTTGGGCAAATGCTGATGACTTCACCACCTCAATGCATATCACTCTGTTGAAATAAATTTTCTTGTGGAATATTAGATATTGGGAGATTTGAGAATTATTTCACACTTCACGAACACACTGTATCCTGAGAATTTAATAAAAGCCTAAAATTAATTGCTTCAAGAATGTCAAACGTTCCAGCAGAAATTGTATCGGATGTTGACATCAAAGGTGGTGAGGAATATTTAATTTTTATATTGATTTCGTGGAAACAGCTGAATGCACACCTTGCTTATGAACATCTCACTCGTTCTTAAGATTGCTGTGGAACAAATAATGAAATTAAATATATTCGTATACTTTATCGAATTGATTTGTGTATTTTGGGATCTGTTGTCTACGCAACAGTTTGAAATATCGCGGTCCAGCTTTAAAAATAATATTGTGAAATTGTACTCGTGAAGTGGAATGGGATTAGAGAATGCTCGGGAACTCGTCAGAGTGATCGATTGCGATCTGCCATATTATTTGAGAAAGAAATATTTATTCGTTCGAGTGAATTGATCCCATTTCATTCGACGAGTTGTATATATTTATAATGTAATTTTTGTCATTAATAATGTTGCAGACAAGCGAAAGAATCACAACATTGATACATGTTGATTTAATGATCGCTCTGTCATTAACCTTGTATATACACATATATCAATGAGCCTTCAAACTATATTTCATGTAAACTTATTTTTATATAGATGATAGAAAAATCTTGTCCTTGAATGGATGAAATATAGAATAATGCTTTTTGTGAACTAATCTTCCATTTTTTTGTTCATGTCATGTATCGCCTAAAGTGATGGATGCTTCAATGAATCTAGAATTATCAGGAATATAGATATGGTACTTTATAAAATGTGGCAATTGAATGTGTTGAATTTAGCGAGCTTTTCTTACACCCCTTGTAAGTTAAATAGCATAGGTGGCGATTGAATTCTTTCAAGTTTGATAAGTATTCGGATTTAACTCTATTATAAATTATACAGGGTATGTTATTCGAAGGGGGATAGTTTGTTTTATTCAAGATGAACTAATGTTTTATTGTTATCTTGAAATAATTTGACCAATATTTTTTCTAATCTTTTATGCACTTTGGGAATCCATGTTTATTTGAAAACATATAATCAGTGAGATTTCAATCGTGGGCAACTTATATCAGTTGACATAGTGCAAGTGGGATTATTCAAAAAGTTAGAATAGTTATTGAATGAGTCGAATTATTGATATTCATCATTATTATTCTTCTACTCCTTTGAAAATGGAACATAATATTCAATATCATATTGGAACGGATGTATTCCTCAGAAAAAATCTTTTGGGTATCTTTAAAACTGTACGCAACATCAGAATTAACAAATAATTTCTATGAAATTGTCAGTTGGTAATTCAGGAATTATGGAAGATGGTTTACGGAAACTATTTATACAGATTGATTCATTGAGAAATGGGCATACTGTGAGGGTAGGTAGAGGTCGCCCAGCTGGTTCTGAAAATCCCCTTTATGATGGGTCTAGCGCTCTGTATAAGCGAAATACAGAGTGTTTCATGTATTTCTCCTATTTCTTCAATGTTTCATAACTTACGATCCGCATTGTATATCTTATTCATTTTCACAACATAAACTAATTATCCTGTATGCTACCGAATACCGAATGAATGAAGGAGAGTGGTACAAAATTTGAAAAAATATATATTCCGTCTGTAAATGCTAATCTTTCACTGTCAATCAATCAAATCACTAACCATTTCATGATATCCTAAATTTTGGATCACAACCTTGATCTAAAATGAGTCAACAGTTCTTATTTGGGACAAAGTGCTATTTCAATAACCAGTTACAAAGACCCCGTATGTGTGATAAAGATTTATTCATCATGCTACAAATGATGAAATGGGAAGATATCACATTTCGAAAGAGTATGACTTTCTTTTTTGTACCACCGTTTCATTGAAAAAATTAATTTTTACTCAAATCAACAGGTACATGCGGAAGTACCAAACATATTTGTTAAGGAATTTCCGAAATTTTGTTACACAGGGTGTTGTATTGAACTAATGGAGTTCCTTTAATCCGCACCTGGATTATTAGTTTCATTCATTCGGTATTCGGTAGCATACAGGAAAATGAGTTTATGTTGTGGAAATGAATGAAATATACAATGCGGATCGTAAGTTATGAGCCATTGCAGAAATAGGGAATATACATAAAACAGTCTGTATCTCGCTTATACAAGGGTCTAGACCCATCATATGGGGATTTTTAAGAACCAGCTAGGCGACCTTTACCTACCCTTGAAGTATGCCCATTTCTCAATGAATCACCCTGTATAACGTATATAAACGAGAAAATATCGTTCGTGAGACACTGCCAGATGAGTTTGGATAAAATTGAAATATACGGACAATAATTTTCAGCAAGGAACTCGAAAAACAGTTACCTGTTGGAAGTATTTGTAGATATCCAAAATTGATTTTATGGAATTTTCTATATCCAATCTATAAAATATTACCCAAGGACAGCAAAGATGAAATATTCTGCTCGAATTTGTGTATATATAGATCATTATCGAAAATAATTGAACTTTGGCATGATTTTTTATTTTGATACGGATATCGTAGCTCTACAGACAAATTTATGAAAGTGAAAAAATATCAATTCACCTTTTTGTATGATATTATAATTCCGAACAGTATTTTCAAGTTCTTTAACGAAATATACTGTCTGTACAATAGGATATTTAACCTGTCTAACATATTGTTGACATTTACGTTATATGTTGTTGTTTCCGTTAGATTTACAATATACGTATATGTTAATATAATTGTCATTTGTTTGAAATGAAAAATAAATGAATGTGAGAATAATAATGGTGTTTTCATTATATTTCAAGTATTCCCTTGAAAATTTTCGATATCATCTACGTTAGGACTGGCACAAGTTATGTGTTAGATCGCCGTATTTCAGTCGAAAGAATTCGTAAAATCATTCTTTTACATTTCCATATACTTTCCATTGTGTCATCCAGATCATATTCTGTTTCAATTTCGTATTCAAGCTTCAACTAATAGATATTGATGATCTGAACATTCCATGGATTGAAAACCGAATTCAATCGCAGAGCTGACAAAAGAGTAATATTTCTTCTCAGAACCCAAAGGGCGGAAAATATGAACGATTCCAGAACTTCTACCATACATCGCCTGGGGACTCGGATATCGTACGGGGGCAAGGCGAACCTTAAACCGCACTATAACTTTCTTTTCCGCCAGAAAAAAACTTTTTTCAGAGTTCTCGCTGGAGTAAACACGTATCCTCCGAGACTATCATGTGATTAAATATTTGATTTTCTCAGTGACATAACTCACTTCATTAGTCGCTGGAAGATGGTAAGTGGGAGTCTCTATTTGTCTGTCTAGTTCATTGGGTTCAAGGCAAACAAATAATACGTAACGAATTTCCACTTTTCGTCGTTATAGGGTGATACATTTGAAGATAACAATAATAAAAATAATAACCCATCGTGCAATAATAAATGCGATAATGAAGAATATCATTACGTATATTTTTGTGCTATGAGATACAAATATTTATAAAAATATCCATCAATATCGTGAAACTAATACTGTATCATGGACCATGATGCTTGTGCCTTGAAAAAAGATTATGCAGAATCGTGTTGTACTCAATGTTTAATTTCAGTGAGATCCGATTGATATTCTGATATGTTATTACCGTTATTATGTCTCACTTTTACTCACAATATGTTTTTGAATACGAGGAGGTTTTTAATTTGAACTCATCACTCAATTACATACATTCTCGAATATTCTCGTTATTTTTATTGCAAGGGTATTCATCGAAATTCGAGGTATAAAAATTGAAAATATTCCTGATACTGAATAAGAAATGGTAAAGGAAACAACGTTACCATAACCAACTTATATTATGGCCAACCAAGCCGCAAAAAGGGAGAAAACCATTGTCGTAGGTCGTAAGGGCTTCCGGCAAAGTCAAAACTCAAGATTGAATTAATTCTATATTTATCCTATGACGAAAATTTCTACAACACGATATTGCTGATTTTATGTATTCCATAAGGTTAATGAGTTCTATATGCTATAGAAATTGAACAGGAAATATCATATACTAGATGTTTATGATTGATGGCCAAGAGAAATGGAGATTTTGTGAACTAAATTCACATGAAGAAATTATCATTTTATAGAGTTCATGTTTAATATTCGTCATTCTTATCCCAATCAATCATTAGACATTTAATGGAAAGACCTGAACGTATCTATGCGACGTATCTCGGATACGAACACGTATCTATTTATGAAATGGCGTATACCTAGTTAGAATTCGACAGTTCGAAAAATAAACACATAAGATTTTTCGTTATTTAATGATTTGTTCTGGCTGGTTTTTGGACATGGTAATAATTTATACCCTAGACGACGCATAATTTTACACAATCTTTATGATCAATTGAACGTGGGAAATCCATTCATATTTCAACCATTTTTATCAAAAATGATAATTTCACAAATTTTATTCGAATGGCGATTTTGTCCAATAAATTTTCTCGCTTTCTCAATAGGTATAGAGTCATCTTTTTGAATGAAATCCATTCATTTAGCTAGTGGTAGATATTTTTCAAAGGCAATTAGAATGTTCCCCACTATACCCAACTGATAAACTGTACATATCTTTCAACGATTTTGAATCTTGTATAGCATCAATATTCGCAGTCCTATTATAATAATAATCAGCAGAATAGCGACATAAAAAATTGCTTTCGATTAGAATATGTTTTCATTGTTATACCTTGTCGAATTATATAGTTCATCAGTAGTCAGCTTCAATTGGAGCGATAATACCGCGTTTTGAGTATACGTAGAAATATACGTCGGTCGTATTTCGTAACTTGAAGATAATCAAAACTGCGCATGTTCAGCTTTCATACCTCGAATTCCGAAATGGTAAATTTTGTCTAAATTCGCGTAATCGAAGAATCATAAAATGCTACGAACGAAAAACTACTATTATTTTCATCTAGTTTTGAGAGTTTATTCGTGAGCTCAGAGACTGCGGTGAAACTAAAATTGACCTTATGTATTTTTATGCACTAAACCATTTGGAATTTGATATTCGGCCTGTTCAAATGGTTTTGATACTTGAAAAGAATAAGAAAATTAATTCATAAATAATATATGATATCTGAGAAGGAGTATGCATATACAAAACGATTCTGATGTAAGTATATACATATACATCGATATCTATGAAAAATTTCAGGAAACAAAAGTTGTAAGGTTTTCCAGAATCACAATAAATAAAAATACAGGATCAGCCGAGAAATCTTACAGAAATAAAGTTGATTTCTCTTATAGGACACCCTATATAATATCCCATATTTCAACTCTGTTTTTGAATAGAATTATTTTAGCACATCATTTCCTCAGTTCAACCATTCCCGAGATATTGAATTTGAAGTATCCTGGACATTCATTAAAAAAACATGGGTTTCTTATTTCCTGTAAAAAAAATGAATCGCAATTGTATCCACATACTCCACCTTGTGCGACTTTCATAACCATCCATCATTTCGTGCTTTTCCTTCAATAAATTTTAGTAAATAGTCCTTTTCAAAATTCGATATCTTGAAAACGGTGGAATTTGGGAAATGATGTGCTGTAATAGTTCTGTTTAGAATTTTGAGCAGATTTTAAATAATGAGTGTCCTTACATTTCCTAATCGACCGTTTCTATACATATGGGCGGGACTCTAATTGGAGTTATCCAATACATCAGATCAGTTTTCGAATGTTTCAAGGACGCGTAATGTCTGTTCATGGGAAACTCGCCATTTGGCTAGAAGGCAAAGAGCCTCCTCTTAATCCGCAACAAATCACTGACAATGCATATCCTGTTTATTGCTATTATTATTACGTTTATCCTTCCGTCATTATTACTTGTTAACAGTAAGCCGAGGCAGAGCAGAAGGATCCCTTTGGTAACTTCTTGTTTGCTAATATTTCATAGTCAGTTTCGAACAATGAATAGAGATATGGGGAGAATCTAGCCGCTGGGCAAATAAAGTTATGAATATTTCCGGTCAGAACAAATATCAGATACATTGTAAGTCGTGAACCCTCAGCGAAATCTTGTTTTATATGTTTGGTTTTGGACTTATGAACTTCTTTGTAATTGCTTTCGAAATAAATTTGTATTTAGGCATATTTATTTCTAGCAATAACATATCTATTCAATTGTTTCATTCAACTGAAACGAATTTGTTGAAGATTCTAGTTGTACAGGGTGTGTTATGGTAGAAAGGTCAGGTAGATATAGTCTGCTTCTGCAGTTTGTGAGAAATTTCACTCCAGTGAGAAGTACAGATTCAGGTTTCATCATTGGGTATGCCAAATGGTGAGAATATACAAGATGTACTGAACTTTCGTGAGGTTCACTATAAGCAGATTCCTGAATACAAAATCTCCTTTCGAATTCATCCATCCAATTTTCATCCTACATTATTTTTTCTTCATCTGCGATTGTTTTGAACGAAGACTATTGAAAATTTCAACTAGATGGAAATGATTCCTTCAAAATAACGTGAAAAACCCTGTTTTAGAGAGTCTGCATAGTTTGGTCTACAACACTATCAGTAACAAAGCGTTTGCGACCTCACATGAACTTTATCTGTACTGGCTGGGCAAATTTCGATTTTCGTACACAGAGCTCAGTGATACGAAAAAAAAAAAGAAGGTATCAATCTTGATCTTCCATGATCTCAAGTTGTATTGTTCTAAATGAATTTTTGTTTATTCATTCATTATGGTATCGCTGGTAAAATTTTTTTATAGAATTCTTGAAAACACCTCATTACGTAGTCTTATCTATTTTCCTAAGATATTCTGGCTTGCAATCAAAATATAAATATATACCCAATATGTTGAAAGGGAAAAATAAAACAATAAACTAAATCATATCTAACTCAAAATTCAATAGTTCGATCGAAATTTCCTCTACATCACTGGAATGAACAAAAAAATGCATTAAAAAATGTGGAAGTCACTTTCTCCTAACTTCACTAACATCACGCTATTCGTATGTGTCAAAAAATATAACTTTTTGAACTTCTTTTGTGAATATATCTCAAGAAAAGATCAACCACCTCCTTCCGTTATCCACCCTGTACATACGAATCCTTTCTAGAAGAACTTCGTGAAGTCTTCCAATAAATTCTACCCATCAAAATAATTCCATAACCAATAGTGAAAAAATGAGCATCTTCATCTGCATATCAGACATATTTTTAATTATATTCTTGGTCATATAATTCATTTGTATCAAATTCGGAAGGAAAAATACAATAAGGCAAGAACACTGTAACTTAGTGAACTCTATTCAATGCCATCTTTTCTATCAACAAAAATAAAGAAATGGAACGAAACGAATAAAACTCCTGGAGCAATGCAATTCACAAATGGGTTTTTATTTAGTGATATTGTGTATGAGGTTGGATTACGAGATTAAAGATGTCCCTATATTGTCACAACCTACAAAATGGAATGCCTCCAGGGCCACTGTCGAGTTCAGATAAGGCACAGCGTGAGATTAGCAAATAAAAAAGACACCGAAGAAAATCGATTTGTAGTTGGTGGTTTGAAAATTGAAACAATAGAATTGACATTATTCGTCTTCACACTGGACCAGGGTATAGGACAAGATAATTTGATACAATTTCTTAACTAATGAATCACTCGAAAAGGCTTCTATGTTGTGATAGTTTGTCAGAAATATAGTTGTCGTTCCTTGTTTCTCCAGCGACTGTCAAAGAAAACATCTTAATAATGCTCCTAATTCTCATTATCATTCAGTTTGTTTGAAACTACATTGGAACAAACAGGGTTTTCAAATTTCGTTCTTACTAAAGTTAAAAAATCGGTTAAATCGACAAGTTAGTGGTATTTTCTTTGCGTTCAAGAGTTATTTCAAAATTATATCTTCTCATTTTACACCTTGTCTAAAATATCTTCAATCGATGGAAAATCAAGTTTCGAATAAAAATTGTCCTACCAACTTCTACTCTTCAGTCAAAAATGTCAGTTATTGATGATTATTCAAATCTGTCAAGGTGTATTCCATGAATAACATTCGTTTGCTTGATAAATGTTATTGAGATACAAATGTCAAATGAAAGTTTCGCTAGTACGCAATTCACAAATGGATTAATGCTATATCGAGCCATCGAGCGAAGTTCCATACTTCGTGCTTCGTTTCCTATACGTATAATTTCCCAGATCGAAGGTACTGTTTGCGTCTGTATCATGAGTTCAGCGAATGGAAACGTATTCACAAACATCGAAACAAAGAAACAGTTTATAACTGAAGAATTTGAAATTCAATCAAAATCAAGGTTCATAATGTGATCTGAAATAAAACGATACTGTAATACATCATGTATACTCCTCTCCCTTCATACCATGTATATATTATTATATGGTGAGTTGAAGATACGACAATAACTGAAACAATCATCTTAAAAAATGTGAAAAACCATCAATTACTTTGAAATTTTTGAATCTAGTTATGAGTTCATGAGACTATTCCTATTCAGAATTCAATTTTTATCGATTGAGAATATTGTATACCATTTCAAGAATATGTTCATCAAAAACAAATTTCATCATAATCAGCGAAGAAATCACCTCCAGTCTGCTCATTCAACCAACTTTGAAGCTCCAGTATCAACGAAGTTAGCAATAGTGTCGACTTGAGTTTGGAAACCCTGTATATAGTTGAATTGGATAACTGTATATAAATTTCAATGAGATAATTCAGTTATTCGTTCTCAATTAGGAAATATGAGAAATCAAATACTTGTTGTCGTTGTAAAGTAATTGGTGTCTGAATGGTATCAGCCAATGAGAATTCTTATAGTTTCTAGATTCGTTTTCGTTTGAATGTTGGTAAGAAGGTTTCTGATGGAAATATTGGAATCTAATTGTTTGAATTATCAGTTAAAATACTTAAAAAGATGACGGAACATTTTTTATCGTGTGTATCAATAATCGTCTTGGGAGATTTATTTTTTTAGGAACTAATTATTTCAACGAATGGGAGTCCGAATCTGTGAATTCCAACTAGATGCCTTTTGTTTCGCACTAGCTGCTCGAGCAAGTTGATTATTTCAATTATAGCCAATTTTTAGTTATTTTCACTACAATCTCCAAAAGCACCAAATCTGTATAACTACTCCAAGGATTCCAAAAATGTCTTTTTATGGAGCCCCTAAAGTTACAGTGATGAAAACAAACATCAACGAAACTTAGAACTATCATAAAAAATCCCTCCCTTCCATCGTCAAGAATTCACATTGGATGTTTGGGATTTTTTACGGCACCCAAGTTCCAAGTTGTGCGTGTAAACAACAAAACAATCCTTTGAATGCTTCCTGAAAGCAAACAAAAATTCGGGACTGTCTCCCCCACAAACGATCAAAAGAAAAATTTACAGGGGAGATGGGTCACAATGCGAAATGAACTGTGATATAGCCAGTCATTGTTGCGAAGTGAAGCCTTTGGATTCATATAAATAAAGAGTATAGAGCTGAAGGTTCGTTATCGATTGCGCCTAACAGAGGCGTAGGTGAGCTCATCAATTAGTGTGTTGATTCCATGTTTAGCTTCATGTATCATTATTAAATTATTATCAACATTATCTAAAAGGTTTTTTGAGGTATATGGATTTTCAATAATCAATGTTCATGAACCATGAAATATTTCGATAAATATTGCACTGCTATATTCATCACTCGAACATTAAGCGAAGTTTTGTCTGAACAACATTTACACACGTACAATAATTCCGAATCATTGTTGTAATATCCTAACTAGGATCTAGGATCGTCTGGTTCAAATTCTCCGCCCGAATGGATTGTATGCTACATACAAATAAATTTCATTTCTATTCATTCTATCATCCGATCATCCTTATACACCTTCGAAAATGATTTTTGTTGAACTAATCACAGCCTTCCTATGTAGCCTATCCAACGTAGGAAAAATGACGCTTATGATGTACACCTAAAATGGTGTTGAAGAAGCTCATTACGTTAGCTCAGAATTCGCCTAGGCAGGGAATGTTAAATTATTTCAATATCTTACTTTCCATACTGTTTCATGTAGTTCAACTTCATGTCCTGCGCCATTCGTGAATTATCGTCCTTATTTCATTCGATTTAAGTTAACGTAAGATCCCTTTTTATCACTCGTTGAATAACGTGAGTTCACGTAAACCCGAAGACCCATAAAATACGAAAACGGGAAAACTTGTGGAATGCGCATGCCCAGATGTCAGATTGAATCCGTTTGTTGAACTACTTCAACTTGCTACTCGCTAGTATTACTCGAATAGTTTGAAGAAGGAATACCGGACGACGTTACACATGGGCGTAGCACGTACTATGCGGGATCGCCTGTTGGTGAAAGAATTTGAGAAAAATAAAACAAACTGAATCATTCATTCAATTCAATTCGAATGAATTTCGCAGGCGCATGGGTATCTTAAACGGAACTAGAACACATTCGGATGATTTCTTGTCTCAGTTTATCCAAATCATTTGACGATTCGTACTTTCACTAAGGTTAAATGAATAGTTGGCATGTTTCATTCGTTGATTGAATTTTCCAGTGAATTTTGCCAACATAGTCTCTCAAAGACCAAGGTCGGGTAGATACAGTGGAAGGAAAACTCTAGTATATATGAAAGAAAAATTATTTCCGAAGCTATAAAGGAAATTTAATTTGACTTCTATCAACACGATACTTGAATGTTTTGATAATCCTGAGGTTGTCGTTACAATTTCAATATAGTTGGATCGCAAATTAAATGAATAGTTGAATGATTTTTTCTTGGTTTGGCACTATTGTAGATTATATCTCTATTAATGTATAGAATCCGTATGCAATCAATCGTAATCTCATTTTATTTCCGTGATTGATTGTTAGTATTCGTTTATCAAACACATCCCTTTCATCTGAAATGGAATTCTTCATTGGAGTATCTCACTTTGTTCAAAAGAACTCCTATTTCTACTATTTTTGTACAATATTGGGATTTTAGGAATTTCATTTCATGTATTAAAATTTGCTTGCTAATGGTATTCGGATATCTGAAGTTATTCATAAATCATTTCGCCTTGTGTTTCTTCGAAAAAAGTCGTACTTTTTCGGAATGTGATTTCTTCTCATTTCATCATTTGTAGCATGATACAGGGCGCTAGACCCATCATATGGGGGCTTTTTAGAACCAGCTAGGCGACATCTACCTACCCTTACAGTATGCCCATTTTCCAGTGAATCACCCTGTAGAATCCTACTCCCGTGTTACAGAAAGGTGAAGATGAATTGGCAACTTTGACATGGATTGCAATACGAATTTCCGAAAGTATGTCTCAGTCCATTCAATACATATTCAGATGGAGTTGCATGGATGTTACGGTTGGCTGAAATGGCGCTGCCTGTGAATACATTTCTCGAAAGTAGTTATAAATATTCCGAGTCTGCAAACATCCAACAAAACCAATTCGAACGATCTACATTCTGAAACTAGATGAAACAGAACTCGAATAGAATATATAAACAATTCTCATCTCTCGAGAAATAGTTTCATCTGAGAAGTATCTACGTCATGTTACCTTGATGAGAGAAGTTCCAGACTCACGCGATGACACGAAGGAGAATAAGGAAATGAGTCTCATATATCTACAACGGAAATTCTGAAAACATGAATTATCCACATTAGGATCAGAGTGGGTCTTCACTAAATTATGCCCAATTGCTTCCTCTTCAAGTCTTCCTCAGACGTGTTTGTATACTCTCGTTCTCTTTCAGACACCTTCCTGAAGCTTTAGATATTGTTCTAACGAATGAACCCATTTCATTAGACAAGTTAGGTTCTGTTTCAACCATTTAGGATTTGTATTGTCTGATTATATTACTGACTACTATGAACCATATAGAAATTCAATGGAAGCGAGAAGAATAGTCTGTATGATTGTGCGATGAAGTCGACTTGAAGAAGGGATATCGGACAACATTACACATGGGCGTAGCACCTACTGTGCTGGGATTTGTTGGGATCGCCTGTTTCTGGAAAAATTATAAAAAAAATTCACGAAAACTTCACATGATATGAGTAATTGAAGAAGTCAAACTTAATCATTCATTCAATTCAATATGAGATAGTTCGAATGTATTTAGCAGGTGTCGCTGCGAAAATAAAAAATAATCATTAGTCTTCATTGACCATTAACATCAACATTAACGAAAACAATTATCTTGGTTGAAGATTATGGAACAATAATATATACATTATTTCTATTGGAAGAAATGATTTCATCATATATTTGAACAACTTACCAATAACCAAATTCATTTAACGAGTCAGCTCTGGTATCCGCGAACGGAACCAGAACATAATCGAATGATTTCTTTTCTCAATCGTCTAAATTATTTTACGATTTGAATTTTCTCCACAATTATAAAAATAATTGGCATGTTTTATTCTTCGATTGAAATTTTCAATGCTATCGCCACTACTGTCCATCGAAGACTGCCTTTTCAATGTTTTTCGTCAATGGGACGAGTGGGTCAGGTGAAGACAGTGGAAGGGGAGCAGTTCAAAAGAAAAGCGATATGTCCCTCTTATTCATATGGGATTATAATACACTTACACTTCTTGTTACTATTATAGATTTCTCTTTATATATACAATGAATTCTTTCCGAACATGTGTAACTCAATTTATTAATCTATCTATCTATCTATCTATCTGATCAATCGATATTTGGATACGTTTCTAGTCACAATAATATCACCTACCAAACATTTCAACGGTGGCAGAGTTTACAAAATAAATATGCAGTTGCAGGAATCGACAAGTGGAGACGATCGACTGAGATTTTCATTCGGAGGTATAAGGGGCAATTGGAGCCCAATAAAGTATATAGCGATTTGAAGCAGAATATAATTCCACCATATTCACCATACTATTCTTCCAATTATTTGATTCCAATATGATGATATCTATGAACTCAGGTTGGCACGCGTGATGAGAAGCCATATAGAAATGTATAATTAGCCATAAGGATTCTGAATGACACAGGAGTGCCCACCTGAGATTGCTCGAAATAGGTCATGTGATCACCGTTTCGGTTTGAAGTGGCAGAGTAAATAAAAGGTCACTGACCTTGACCTTTGAACCTTTAGAGCATATACTTGGTGATAAATATTGTCTCGAATTATCTTCTCCGCATTTGGAGTTGAAAACTCAGGTCTTTGGAGTGATGCCAAATGTTTCTGTAACTCAGTAAGTGGTCAAGAAACTGAACTCAATTGAAAATACTCATGGATGTCATAGTGACGAATCTGTTTGTCGTGTCTCCACACTCTCTTTTTTTCTGTGTAAGTTTTATTCGTGTAGGTGAATCTTTGATGAACATATTTTTGTTTCGCGTTTACTCTCAGATTCACATTTATTGGCCAGAATCTGGCAATCTTGCACGCCGATCGCTTAGATTCAGCCACTTAATCTAATTCATTTAGTTATACTGATACCGATTCTTTAATCAATTTATCCATTTATGCATTTTTTTCCAAAATTCATTTCATTTTTCATTTGTTTTTATTACTGACCTTTACTTAATTACCGTGTCGAACGATTTACCGCAAATATTTTGTTGTGTGTTGCTGAAGAAAACGATAAGAAACAGTTTTGTGGGCAATCAGCATTTTTTTCCTACAATCTTCCTGGACAGCTGGCCCCAGCAACCTTGGAAGCAACCAACAAGGAATTTGAGACGACAATGTCACCTGCAACCCGCAAGAATTTCACAGTCCATTGTTTCTTCTCCTCGAGCACATTCGACCTGAGTTTATTAATTCAGGTTCAATAACTCACACTGTTAGTCGTGGAAGTCGTGGAAATAGGAGAATTTCATTAATCTTGGTTTAATGTGCTTGTCTCATGATTCGTCAATTTTTGTTCATGAAAACTGAATGAACTGATACTCAACATATACCCAAACTCAATCTCCCATCTTCATTCAAACAAAATACGTGTAGTTCAAATATCACTAATTTCTTCATTCTCTACATCATTAGTTAAGTGCTGATATAAATAACTCGATTTTTACTCTGTAAACTTTTTCTGCAGTATAAAATTTATTTATCCGAGCAAGATAATCACATTCGACAGACGCTGATTTGATGTGACAGCCATTGGTAGAATCGGCAAGAAGAAACCATCCCCGCGTAACGATCTGAAGGGTTTCACTAGCAGAATCGACCGGTATCAGTATCAGATAATTGTGGGCATAATAAATCCCAATGTCAGGAGCAATGATAAGGTCGACTGATCGGAAAATGATTCACCCTGGATATGGTTGGATATTGATTGAAGAGAATCATTGAATTCCATGAAATGTTCGAATTTCTCGATAAAACATAACTCCGTTTAATTTTTTCATTGTTTTTTTCCTGACGAATACTATTTTCCGATCGTTGGTTTGGAGGTGAATATTAGCTCTTTTTTGATAAACTCTTTCAATTTTAAAATTAGTGGTCTGCAAAGTTAGACATCTTTCCAATCCTGTAATTACTGGAAATCTTGGTTGATAATCGCAGTGATATAACTAAGCAGAAACACCACTCGAAGAAATCAAATTGAACAATGTTGTAGGCATAAACGTCAAAATTCAGAACAACAATGGACATAGCCGTGAAACATCGTTAGCAATGAATCTACCGACATCATGTGAATACAAAAACTCAAATATCTCGAAAACGTAGTAATTTTTTACATATAACATAGATAGAAGATAGAAACTTCCATTGAATGCTTCCATTTTTTGATTATACAAATACAAGAAAATCAGTTGTTCCAAAAAAAAAAATATCAAAATTCACTCTCCAAAAACACCCTTATCAGAAATGTTGTAAAAATGTATGTATTTATGTAGGAAATTTCAATATGGTGGTTTCCACCGTTTAGAAGTAATGAGAAGAAATTATTTCAATTTCACCAACATTGGAAGGCTATATCTTCCTTAGTATAAATTTTGTGCCATCAGTTTCTGTATCACACTATTTTTTTTGTACTATCACTGTTTTAAAAGCTCGGCACACATTTTAGACACATACTGTATGGACAGATTGATTTCATGAAATTCTGATTCTAATAACTTTGATTCTCAATATCTCATAACTATTTCAAAATTATGATATTTCCAATTCCCAAACTTCCGACTTGACCTTGATTTGCCCGCAATTTGTTCTAGATTCAACTTGAGAACTGAGACTTGAAGCTTCTGTATCAATTGATTCGCACTGTTGCATTCAAATCCGCAAATGATCAATGAACGTTATTTGAAAATTGAAATGAGTTTATTGAAGAAAGAGTTCTGCGATGCATCAGCGGAATTCATTTTGATTGTTTCTGAGATCCACCCAATGAAATGATCAATTATTGAGAACCGATGTTCTAAACATAAGTCGTCTTGGAGATCATTATCACAAAAATTGAGTTTTGCAGTAACTTGATCAACAGTATGGAAATTGGATATTCATAAAGCATGCAGGAATATTTTGAAATCTCGTTTTTATATAATGAATCTGTGCTTTCAACGCTAGAAAAACATTTTATAGCCATCTAAGCAACCTATAATTGATCAATTCTGTATTTTGAAACAGTTCTTTCAATCGCTTTCGGTTATTTCAGTATGATGGAAATGTTAGAATGAATTCGATAAAACTATTCCGTGTAAAAAATATCATATTGTAGAAATTTCGCCGTAAGTATAGGACTACGTTAGACTTTTTCACATCCATGACCATACTTTCTTACAGGTAATCAAAACCTACACGATATATTAACCGTAGGGTGTAGGTAACTGCATGACAAGGTTGTTCTATTCTCTATCGACCCTTCGACACCAAAATGCAATTAGATGCAATAATCTTCTTGTTACACGCTGATTATCATGTTCTTCATACGTCACAATAGTTCCTAAAGATAAATTGAGAATCACCATTAACATAAAACTACCATTAGGTTGATGAACATTTTATTTAAATTTCATGCACGGTAGTATTTCAATTATCAGAGTTCTTGAAGGGTGATAAAAAAGGATGAGTTGTCAATACAACTATTCCGGAAGCGAACAGGGAACAAAGAACGAGAATTCTAGGCCCAGACGGTTAATCTGAATGGCATGAACTTTTTTATTTTCACTCACGATAAAGAGGTGGAAATAAAATTGTCAGCGAAAGAAAGGAAAATCTCTGGAGTAGAATTGGAGTTCATAAATATAAATAGGCGTAGCTTTAGATATATCCACTGATATTGATCCTTACAAAACTTTTCACAAGGGTAATGTTACTTTATCAAATTATGCCTACTCTGCTATCATTCCCAGACCTCCATTCTTGTCTGCCTGAAACGGGATTATCCTATACTCCGAGAATCGTTGCCATAGCGATGAATGTAACTGTTTGTTATATTGAGCTATCGCAGAGTATGGAAAATAGGAATAAATTCTAGAATCTTTCAAAGAATCGAATGACGCAGTTAAATTACAATGTGAGTAGAAATTCAATGGTATTTTCATATGGATTGTTTGGGCGAATGAATAATATTTTAAACAAAGAGTCAGGCAACATAAACAATTGCTAAAAAAATTTCTCGCTTCGGAATATCGTACAGATCATGATTGCTTCTACGTTTATTTGTATCGAATAGGAAATTGTTTGTTGAATGTGATGGAATCAAATCATTTATATTCACAGCAACTTATGGAGTGTCACAGGGTTCAAACTTGGTATCAGTACTCTTTCTGCTCTTTAATAATGACATCTGCGATCATATACAATGTAATAAACTACTTTTCGCTGATGACATGAAAATTTTCCTAGATATCGAATCGATCGAGGATTGTGAACTGTTACAACATGATCTTGTGTCACTTAATGGTTGGTGTATTGAAAATAAACTCTCTTTGAACACTTATAAATGTAAAAGTATGACCTTCACAAGAAAATCAACCCCAATTTCATTCGACTATTACTTGAATACATCATATTCGTCGAGTTACCTGATTCGAAGATTTAGAAGTACATTTTGATTAGACGTTAAGTTTTTCCAACCATATATAGAATATTATAAGCAAAGCCATGAAATCATCAGTATTTTTGATACGTTCTTTTAGGGTATTCAATTCATTCGATGCATTGCGCCTCCTGTATATTATTGGTTTTTTGGATTCTTCAGAAAATTCTAGACTAAATACATGTACAATGTCCCATACCTATCTTCAACTGTTTTGGAAATATTAAGTCTTTTCAGATGTATCACAAAAATCAACATTAAAAAAGAAAATTATTTTGAAAACAGAAGAACATTAATTTCAATGTGAGAAATGTTAAAAATGTTCGCCGCGAACGTCTTGGCAACATGCTAACCTGGCGTAGAAATGTCTTCTAACGTTACTCAACATCTCAGGCGTGATAAATCATTTGGCTGTTCCACACTGCATAGGTAAACTTGTTGGATGTTTTATTCGTGATTGTTGCTTTACAAATCTTCGAAAAATTTGGGAGTGATCGCAGACATTTGATGTAAATCAGCCAAGAAATTCACAAGATCTATATAGACCCTATCATAATTCCACTGGCCGAATACAAATGAAAATTATGTGAAGAGTTTCAATATTCTGCATCCTGCATCACTTCACGCCCATACCTGCGTTAAATGGATTTCGTTATTCTCACCTTCCACGGGTGAAAGGTCAGAGTCGAGGGAAGCACCTAATGGAATGATTCCGTGATTCCACGAGTCCACGAGGTCGAAGGGAAACGAAAATGTTATTCCTACAGAAACACTTCGAGTAAGTGCTAATCATGAATCACGCTCGTAACGCCTAATGAAAACAAATCAAGTGTTCCGATGAGTTTTATAGCTCTGAGGGACGAAAATCCGATCCTGTAGGAATAAATCGCGTGTGAATAGCGAGAAGTTACATGAAGGAAGTTCTCCCAAATTGAATTTTGAGCTTGAAAAAAGAATTAGCAAGTGACTGGGAGAAATTTTATACCGGGTGTCCCAACAGTGCTCATTTGCTCGATAAATCGAAAAGGCTGATTCATATGAAAAAAATTCATGAATCAACTCTAGAGAGTACATTCTGGAAACATGATTCGAAGGCATGAAATAGTTCTACAAGACAATGAAATGAAATACTGGGTGTTCCGTTTGAAAAAGTTGAGTTTATGCTCCTGAATTGATGCTTATCCAAAAACACACTGCCTACCAAACGAGACTTCTACTCGATTCAGACGTTTTTTAGGTAGCATTTATAGTGCACCAATTTTCGTCAAAATTTCGTTGTTATTTTTGGCTCTAGTTTGACAACGTCGCATTTTATGGAGAGGAAAAAATGGGACTGTATGCAGAATTCAAAGCTGAATTATGTGGTAAAAGGATATACAGAGTGTCATATGGAAAAAAATATATAATTTTTGCTATCACGGAAAAATGCAACACTTTGTGCATCTGAAACTATTTAAAAGACATGGTATGGTGCCATGTAACTTTTATGAAAGATTTCTTACATATGAATCATCGATATTTCAAGCAAATGCGCACTGTTGGGACACGCGGTATAATTATTAGTCAGTGTAGTTGAAAGAAACAAGCAAGCTAGTTTTTATTTTTTTAGAAACTTCGACACATTTATACATACGACGAGATGAAGAGACGAGGAATTGATTGAATCCAGAGTTGTTTTGGTAGGTGTCATTCTCAACAGCAAAAACGTGAGACTGATTAATAAATCAAATTCTAAGGTGCAATATGACGAGTGGTGAAATAAGAGCTTCTATTTCTCCGTATCATCCATTGTGAAGATATTTGTATAATATTATTGGACTACCAAATCTCATAAAATGGTTGAATTCGATCGTATCCAAGTGATGCTATACCGGGTGAGTTAGAAAGAGACTGACAAACTCGAGGTGAAAAATTTCTATTAAGGTATGCCCCAATGCACCTCCTCTGAGATAGAAAGTACGAAAATATTTGTTTTCTCTTTAAAACTCCTAGAAGGAAGCAATTCAACATGATTCACTTATCAAGATTCTTTAACGTGATGTTTTGAATTTCTAATTTTTAATTTTCGTAAACCAGTAGCGTAGTTACGGTGATATGAGGCCATACTTTCCTTCTCATTTTCTTTATATAAGTGAATGTACGAATGAGTGTTTAATATCAGTTAGACTAATCGATACTAAACATGAAAGTCATGACATTCCATATGCCTGAAAGTGAAAGTTTCTGGGATATTTGAGAAAAACTGAAGATATGTTGCGCCTGGAAAACTTATTCTGAGGTCAAATAATATTTGATATTTTTAGAAATTTCATTCTCAATTCCCATGAATAAGTGATAGGTGTAGAATTTTACAATAAGTCAACTGTGTATTAAACAAAATGGCAGTCCTGAACATTTGTTTTGATGTTTTTCTTTCGTTTTCATTAGTGTGGAATATTGAGAAATATTTTTCTCGATAATTCAGACAGAAACGACTGTGATAATGATACTCCAAGATGAAATTAAGCAAATTGAAAGTTGATACTCAATTCAAGTTTTCCGCTAGTATTATTTCAGGTTTCAACTCTCATCTATGGTAAGAGACTCTGAATTTGAAGCTGTGTTTCAAAACGTTTTCCAGTTACTTTTTTATAATAAGATGATGAAGAAAACACATGAAACGTTGAAAACAATTTAGGCTTAGTAGAAAGCGACTTCTAGTGTTTCAGTACGAAAAGATATGCGTAAGTATTGAAGTCTTATCTTTGGGAATGACCTGGGAATAAATCTAGAACATTTCGACGAGAGAAACTTCGAAAAGAGAACGAAATATGTATATGGATGATATTTTGCGATCGTTGGTCAACCTGATTACGTCATTATAGATGAAATATATTCCAATTCAAGAATATCGTAGAAGAACCTCGAACAACTAATTTGGTTACGTTGTACGCACGCATGCAAAACTTCGAATATCTTCGCAGTAAGATAATTTGGATATTATGATACTTTACACAGTTCAAATTGGAGTTATTCGTTTATGAACTCGTTTGATATATAAACCCTTCAAGAGCAGGGCTGTCGAAATAGACTATCTCTAGCCTGATGGGTACTAGGCCACACAGGTTACAAGAGCAGGAGGTGTCCCAATTGGTCCACAACTTTTCCATGGCGTACCGAAAGCACTGAGAAAGAATTCGATAGTGCTTGGATCAACAATCAATCTCATGAATGGTGGAAAAAGTAACCGGGAATGAGACAGGCTAAAGGTTTGTCAGAAAGCTATCGCCAAAAGTACATCCTAGGTTACAACAAATGAACAATCAGAATTATGGTTCATGAAAGGTCATTATAGACTCAACAAACACATTGGTAGCATAGGAATTACAGATACAACTATTTGTAAGTTATGTCAAGAGGACGAGGAATTCTCAGCATACATTTTATCATATTGCGAAGGATAAGGTTTTCTAAGTTAGAGAAGCTAGATAATGACAATTCCCAGTAGATGGACCTATGGGGTATAGTTAAAAATATAGGCCTGGACATGGGATTCTTACATAACGCGAGGTCGTAAACAATACCAATCTGTACGCAGTATGGAGGCTCCCAGAAACATGAATTGAATCTGACTGACTGACTGATTATATGTTTTGTATGCCCTGTAGCAGCTACTTGAAATTACCTTAAAGAAACCATATCCATTCGAAAAAGCGACTATTCCCAGGTTTGCCGATGTGATTCCGATTCTGTGTGTAGATTCAACCCAATAGAATCCAATTTTATTACGCGAACGCCAAACAGAGCGGTGCGGCTTCAATATATTCGCAGGCTTCTTTTCTTAGCCGTCGAACAAAAACGCATTGTTTGTGATTGTGTTTAAAGTGAAACCCTCTAGGGACCTCCGCCGAATCTGCGGTTCTAAGCGGGACTCTCCATGCGGAACACTTTAATAAACGAATTCATCTGATGTTTGTCTAATTTTCAGCAGGAAGAAAGGCTCCTAATGCGTGGAAGATTGAGTACACGAACAATCTTGAATTCTATTATATTTTCTTCGCTATACAGCCAGAAATTGATTAACCTCATAAATCTGGCATACAACTTGGCCATGAGTCTATCTAGTGGAGAAAATTTATTGACTGTTATATATATTTTTCATAATAATAGTTGTTCTTGCACGGCATCATTACAATCTGATCTTAAGTTCAATCAGCTACTATACAGCTAACTTGAATTAGTACTCTGTAACCCCATGGTCTTACTGAACAGCAACCTTAGATTCGTAATGAAGGGTCGTTGAAACGCATGGAAACGGTCGATTTCTTCCTAAAGTTAGATAGCTAGCGACATATGTTGGGATAATAAAGTTCTAGGGTTCTTCGAAAACTATCACTCTAAATTATCAATTGAGCATGCAGGATCAGTCGAAAAGTCTTGAATGAAATTATTATAATCTCATTTCAACCATTTTCGAGATATCGAATTTTCAATATAACTTTTTACGACCCTCAAATTTATGGAAGGAAAAGCATGAAATGGCGGATATTTATTATGAAAGTCGCACAAGGTAGAGTATGTGGATATAATTACAATTTATTCATAGTACTTTCCCATAAAAAATCACAAACGCATACTTTTTCAGGGTTGATGATGTGTTAACCATTGGAAAATTTATTAAAAAGTTATTCTCGAAATTAAAACGATTGAATTCAGGATATGACTTTCGATATCAATTTTATTCAAAATCTCCAAAAAAGTGAAATAATATATATCCTAATATATCCTATTGAAGAAAAACCAAAAATCCCATTTCTTAATTTTTCGACTAATCTTAACATTTTGCCCTAGCTATTTCACTTCAGGAAATAATCGACCGTATATCAGCGACCCTGCATATTTGGTACACCAATCAACACGTGTTCTCCCGTTCTTTTGAAGAATGCTTATGAGATTCAAAGCGGAGTTTTTTTCTACAAATTAGAGTGTAATAATGAATTCTTTCAATTCACGATGAACATTTTCCAAATGAGCAGTCAAATAGGCGTACAGTCATGAACAGCTGAATGCATTTATATTTCCTTTTTGAAATTCGACTACGATGCTGAAACCCAACGTTTCATTATGTTCAGATCAACTGTATTCGTATATTCGTATTCGTCCATTGGCGTACTGATGAGTAGTCGCAAAGTAGGGAAATCTGAGAAAAATTGTAGGGAGTTGCTGCTCAATACGTCAATTTTTCGATATATGCATGCATACAATTTGAGTCTTTTATCGTATTTCATGAAATCAGAAACCAAGAAGAATTTTTAAAACTGCTTTCTGGCAATAATGACTATTTGAAGGCTCATGTGAGTGAAGAAATTATTGTTGAAAATTCAATATTTTTTGTATGACACAATATTCAGGAGATATTTTCGATATATATATTTAGTTTAGTAAAACTTCAAACAGATTGATTTAAGAATAACTAATATACAGGGCTATTCAAATTCGAGTCTATGCATGGGGATTCCGATAACGGGTAAAAGATAGAGGGTTGGTTGAATGTAGGCAAAGTAGCATATTTCAGCGGTCAATTATATGGATAAAAAAAAATCTGACCTAACTTCTTTAGTTTTCTTCTTTCTTTTTATTTCACGAAGATTTTTTTGTTGCCACTTTGCCATAGCAACTTTCTGCAGGCTATCCAAATATCTGAATAAAAATTAAATACAGGTTATCGTATAAATTGGGCCACTCTCAACTTTTAATTTTCAAATACGGACCTGTATTTTCATTGCATTTTTTTGATTGCCAAGAGTCATGTTCCATGTTGACGTAGAATTTTCATCTGCATTACAGAGTGTTTGGAAATCCCCATGCATAGACTCGAATTTGAATAGCCCTGTATATTATATAAATAAATAATCAACGAATACTCTCATTCTTCTTCATTATAACGATTTTTTGATTGCTTTGAGATGATTCAAAGAATCCACCTGAAATACATAATGAAGAAAACATGATACACCACTGGTGGTTTATAATTCGACGTGAATCGCTATCACATTAAAACAGGTCATCGAATCAAAAGTGCTCGAATAGGGTGGGCCTTTAATAATACATCCCCTTCGCTGAACGGGGATTATTATTTTTCACGCTTTACGCGACAACTTGCATGGATAACACGATTGGAATTCTAATTTAGAAAACATTGGATAATGTCTGCATGTACAGTTTATTTTTTATTTAACTAAAATAATCGTCATCGATACGGTAGGGGCAATGTTGTTTGCCCCCTTCGCAGGTGTTTAATAATGTATTGAAGAAAAAACGATTGAATAGAATAAACATTGTAGGTTGGTCATTTGCATCAATCTATCTACAGTAATGAAACACTTATCGCCTCGGTTTGTAATATACTATTATCTGATATTTCGATAAATCCTTAAACATTTATACTACTCTATATATTCTCATATAACGGATATTTCAACCACAATATTGAAATGTATGAATGAAATAAAATGAATTGAAATGAGATAGTTGAACATGCCCATCTCTGTGTAAGCTGAATTTAGGTAAATAACAAAAACTTTATCCTCCTTTTTTCATTCCATTCCATGATATTTTCAATTATCCAAAAACATTTCAACATATTACATACAGTATGACACGAAGCTGATTACAACTAAATTCACACACAACAATTCATCGAACACTAATGTTGACGAGTTAATACTATATAGTTGAGAAATTCCGTTACACATATCGAATTTAACGGTTCGAAGCCTGCCCAAGATAATGTAATCGCATTTGATCCATTTATGACATAATTAGGACACCTATCAATTCATTACCAACACTCTATCTCACACTATACATGTGTCAGATGCTGAAATAGGCGAAGCCTAAAGTGAAAATATGACGCATCGTGACAAATCACTTAGATCTATCGAAGTTCTCATTATTAACGATGATGGAAGAGTGCTATGGTTGGTGACACTTGAACGTTGACTTTGAATCAGTTTACTAGCGAAAAGGTGAATGTAACTAAATTTTCCAGGTAAATGCCCATAAAACTATTACTTCTGCACGGTTGCGTTCGGGAAAATTCATTCGACTCATTTGTGGAAAGTAAAGAACAAAATCCTTACTGAATTCTGAATTCTCCAATTTCTGGTATTCAGTAGCATACGATTGAGAGTGTTTTTCAGGAGAGCTCTACGAATAAATTTCCACCAGAAGAGTCATTCGACCGAATCTGGGGCGAATTCATGGGTAGCTCAGCTGAATGAAAAAATAAAACTCGGAATCGGTATGGGCTTGGAAATTGTGGAAGTTAGGAAAACCTGACAATGTTTTTTTTTTATTCTCATCAAATATTTCCTAATTGTATTCGCCATATGATCATGGGCAGTTTTTTCCTGGATTATTTTGTAGATGTTAACAATTCTTTGATATTTCAGTCATGATTAACATTCCAACTATAACGTAATGACACGTACAGCGATTTTTTTTTTCATTACTACAGGGGTCCAAAGGATATACTGCAATCGGAGGCATATTGTATTTTCCCTATCATTCCGATACCCTTGAAGATATTGGTCCCTTTGACTATTTTGCAAAGATCACTAGGTTTCAGGGTTCCCACATTCTCTAGGTTCAAATCAGGTTCCCCTAGTTGTACTACTCTTCTTTAGTTTGGTGCCTCACAATAGCACAAAATGTGTTCAATAGTTCAATAGCATGCCCTGTAAGGAGACCTGTTACTAGTCTTATCTGATCTCTAATTAATCTAAGTATCTCATCAGTTCGTTTTTCATCTGTTATCTGAATAATGAGTTTATTATATTCTTGTCCTGGTGTGTTATCCCAGGCTATTCTTTGTAATTCTTCTCTTTTGATGGAGTTACCAAGAAGTTTCTCGGGCACTCCAAGTACTGGTTCCGGGCTAAAGTAGGGTGTAGCTGACCCCTCCCTAGCTAGTTCGTCAGTTATTTCGTTGCCTTCCATTCCACTGTGCCCAGGTGCCCAGATCAGTTTAACTCTGTGTAACCTTGCCAGCGTCAGAAGTTCGTTGATACATTCCCAGATGAGTCTGGACTTTACCTTATGACCTGCAAGGGCATTCAGGCTGGCCTGACTATCCGAATGAATATGGATTCCTTTCCTCATTGCATATTCTTGCACATTGTAAAATTGCAAATATTTTTGCTTGGGACACCGAGGTGTTTTCACCAAGCGCATAGGAGTGTTTCTCCTTCAGGGTAGGGGAATAAATTCCCGCACCTGATCTTTGTTTGGTCTTTGATCCGTCTGTGTACCAGATCATTTTGTTTTGCTCTTCTCTAGCGTGAACTTCATGCTACTCCCTTCGATCCGGGATTACTACCTCGAAGGGTTTTTCGAAGATGTATTTAGGGATCATAATATCTCTTGGCATCTGCAAGATGTTGTCTCCAATGAATTGTAGTGGTGTATTTTCCCACTATCCTTTGACGCTACAGCAAGTCTGAGGAGCCCCAGTCTAGCCTCCCCTTACACTTCAAGGTGAAGCGGGGGAAGACAAAGCATCACCTCCATGGCCGCTGTTGGGGTAGTCTTCATTCCCCCTGTTATGCATAGGCAAGCAAGTCTTTGCACCTTGCTTAGTGTTCTAATAGTGTTATGATGCAATGTCCTGCTCCACCAGGCGATTGCACCATAAAGTATGACTGGTTTAACTACCACTTCATACAGCCAATGTATAATTTTTTGTTTCAAACCCCAAATTTAGCCATACGTTCTTCTGACAACCATAAGGCTCATGGTTGTGTTCTTTATAACCCTTTGTAGATGTTGGTTCCGAGTTAGCCTGGAATCTAGTATGACTCCCAGGTATTTAACTCCCCCCGACATCTCTACAGGTTTATTATTCAAGTAGACAGGTTCTAGCTCTTCTTTTTGTCTTCGTTATATGAATGCTACTACTGTAGTTTTGTGAGGGCTACCTGCTGAGTTCTCTTCATTAATCCATTCAGTAGTGAGGTCTAATGCTTGTTGCATCCTTCCTTTAACAGTGGTATTGAATTTCCCCTGTTCCATGATAACCAAATCATCTGCAAAGCCTAGTACGCTGTGGTGATTTTGGGTTAGAATACGCAGCAGTCCGTCAATAACAAGATTCCACCGGAGCGGTGACAGAACCCCACCCAGTGGACACCCTCTTGTAACTTTAGCCGCATCAGATTTGAATGGTTCAAACGAGTTGATAGCCCATTTTATTTTGTGCTACGTGATTATCTTCTTAGCACAAGCCCAGTTTTTCCTAATCACTCTTCTGTTGAGAGTTACCGGAGAAAGCGGTCTTTGCTTCCCCAGATGTGGTAGTGAGCGTTGGCATCGCATTCCATGACTAGTTGTGATCCAGTTCCTCTACAACTAGTCATCAGTTCCTCTACTCCACTTGGTGATGGGGGACTAGGTGCATCTCTGGGGAAGTAAGCAAAGGCTATTGAGATCTCCCCTGCCTTAGTTCCCCCCTTCTCTAAGGTTAACTTCATGATAACAAGGTCCCTAGAACAAAAACTTGTTAGAGGAAATACTTTCAAGTCCTTCTTAACAAGGATACAGGCCCTAGGGCGGTCAGTAGTTCGGCAATAAAATAGCTCCCCACTACCAACTCCTAGTCCCCTGATAAAGCCCCATTAATCCAGGGTTCTTGAATTAATGCTATATCAAATGAACCCATTAGCCCAGATAAGACAGTTGAAGCTGCCTTACTGTAGATTCGCTTGAAGTACTCTTACCTTTGTCTGCATCACTCGGACCGGACTTCAGGGTCCTGAAGAATAACTTCCCCAGTTTGTAGTAAGCCCTGAGGTTGTTTGCCTCCAGAGCCTTCAAGGACGCCTCATCAATAGAGTAGGTCAGCGTCTGGCTCTTATCCTCTACCTTCCGGCTGATCTGGATCCACCCGTCTGTCTTCAGCAACGGATTTCTTTCTTTCTCTTCGTCCGGCACATGTACCAACACTCTCGGGCGCTTCAGGAGGTCTTTCGATTCAATCACAGTCAAATCGGCACCCTCCCAAAGGTCCCCAAGCGAGGCAATGATGGCCTTCAGCCAGTTTTTCGTCACGTCGTTTGCGCAGTACATCCAACAGATCCCTGCGACAAACGACGAGCGCTCAAATTGAGGTGGGGTTGAACTTCCCGACGGCGTTTCAGCGATCAGTTCCAAAAGCTTTCCCTGTATAGCGTCCGCTTTCCCCTGATCCAGGAGCACCTCAGGATGACGGCGATCAATGCCCGAAGCCTGCTTTTGAGGAGCAGGTTTTTTAGGATTGTTCTCTGTCCATTTCCAAGAGCAATTTTCTTGGCTTTCCGTAGTTTCCTTTTTAGGGCACCAGAAAGTCGAGGTTTGGAGCTCTTGTCCATGTCCATTGCTTGCGCAACCCCATGAACCGCTCCAGCTGCTTGTTGAAAGTCTACCTTTTCAGGTTTCTCTCTGAGGGAGTCTATCTCTTTGAATTCCTCCTCTTTGAATATTTCGGTATTCGTGTCCATACTATGTCCCACGAGTCACTCTCCTGCTACCGATTCACAAGAAGAGAAGGCTATTACAATGAGATGTCGCCCGGTGCCTCAAGGTGAGACCAGCATTGGCTGAACTTCTACTCAGCCACGCATCCCATTAGCCTGGTCCCCCACCGTAGGATTTGGGTTTTTATTGAGGTTGTCTCCTCTTGGTTCAGGTGTTTGAGCCCCGACCCCCCGCATAGACATCCCGTAATACATGTCTAACGCAGAGGTCCTGTGAGGTGTATCAGTCCTGCAGACCAAGGTATAGCAGATACTGGCGCCGTTATACTCCTGTGCAGGCCTTTAGTCACGACACGACAGCTAGGCAGGAAGAGTTTGTCTGCGGTAGAGTATTTATGAGCTACCAGTACAGTTTAAGGTCATACGAGCTCTTATTCCTCTACTAACCACTGCGTCACTTTCTGATCATTTGCTGTGGCCGTTCACTATTCGCAACCTATAACGCACATGGTAGCCACTCAAGCTGCAGGCACGTACAGCGATAGACGAACAATATGGATAGAAGTTCCTCAAGGAATGGTCTTGAGAACGATTTTGTTCATTGTATACCTAAATTCATTTCTGGAATGATGTCAGTTTCAATTGGAACAAAAAACTGACTAGATACTAACTTGAGAACACTAATTATATTGATTTTCCTTTGATAACATCATCGCGTCCCAATTTCTCTTGTATTACCATTGATGATGAAAAAAATGTAGATCAATACATTGTTTCCAAGATGTCTATCATGGGGATATCGGAAACCATAAGAGGTACGGAGATGGTTGAAATAGAGAAAATATGCACATTTCCACAATGTGCCGTTCAAAAAATTTTTGAATTTCATTTAGTTTCGGAGATATGCCTAAAAAAGAGTTTTTCCGATTCCGTTTTAATTTTTATGTGACATTATTTGAAGAGGTACAAGGAAACAAAAGACACTTTCTCATTGCTATTTTTCAATCCCTACAAAACAGCGTTGAGAGATTTTCCGTACGACGTTTCGTTTCAGAGAAACCACCATCAACTTAATTTTTTTTTGTAGCCCATGGAAAAGAATATCCTGTATTGAATGGAATATTTCATTACTTATACAACGATGTATGACACGATATGATTCTGCGATATTTGAAATGGAAAAAAAATGGTTTTTATTGAAGATTGAATGTTTTGGTGTAGTGTGCGTTGAAATGATGACCCTTAGTATGATATAGTAGGTTATGATTACTTATGTAATTGGAGATTTGAGAAGTTCGTTCGTATAAGTAGGTAGGTCACGTCATATGTGATCAATCGACCCAATTAATTGAGAACTACTGACTAGAAACTAGAAACACTAATCTGTATTTAGAGAATGTTAAAATTACCATTATTCTCTGAACATGGATAACACCTCCTAACTCTTTTTTTTTATATTGAACTTCCCACTAATGAAGACATCCTGTAATGTTCAGAGAACATATCAGGTGTTATGCTCTCGCACGCTTCAAGCTGTAAGTAAGTAAGTACTACTAATGGTAAATGTTTTGATTCCTAATAATCAAAACTTATTTGTATTTTCCATCAATACCAAAGTTATAGGGTTGATGTTCTTAAAGCCATTTTCGCATTAACTGTTCGAGTAAATTTCAACAAATAAGGTATCATTAGAAAGATAGTTTTGTGCCCGTTTGAATGTTATATCATTCGACCCCACTTTGAAATTTAAGGGTTGTGATCCTGGGGCGTTGAAAGCACAGGTTGAAAAATATGTTCAAGATGTGTCCACCTCGAATGCAAACTCCACGTGTCCGAGCATGTTTGTTTTCAATTCTAAACAAAGAAGAAAAGCTAGGTGCATACTTTTCGTTAGACCACTCTGTATGCACATATAATATTGTAACTGGTCGTAAGGTTATGTGAAATTTGTTGTATGATTTCCGCATCTCATGTAATGAGTCACACACAGAAGCTTCAGCTTTTAGGTATCTCTCACAAAAGTATTTCAGAATTATATGTTTCTGTACTTCTGACCTCTAATGTTCTATTTGTATAATGTATTCTGAATTGAATTGAATCAAATAAGTACTCTCTCATTAATACATCAAACGACATGGAATAATCATATCAAACGAATTCATTCACCATTTCATTTGAAAAAACCTCGTTCGTATGATTTCTTACCTATACCAGAAGGCATCTAATGTCATACAAAACTGAATGGGTGTCGTACCATCTGGCTACAACCCATCCATTAAGTGTTCCATAATAGTACAACAACTACACAACATCGATATGTTAACATTGTTAACAAGGTGTTTAGTGTCCGAAAGGGCCTTTCCTTACCGACATCAGAGCTGGCCATGGATCGCCTTGAATGGGCCATTGTTGATTGTGAGAGTTTTCCACTCGAGTAGGTGATATTTGCATTGTTGAGGGCACTTCATTCAAGCCCAATCCATAATGGCGGAGTCAAGATGACAAATGCGCAATATATTGGCCGCTCTCAGGAGGAATTTGTAGTTTCTTATGATATGGCTGGGCACATTCCTCGATATTTTTTCGGTTCGTTAGATTTTCTAGCAACACGTGTAGAATAATCGTGTGCTATAATAGGAATTTTCTACCTGGGCATGTTTTCTATAATGTGCAATTATATGGTCCACTGACACGATATTTCGAACTTTTCGAATAATAATCATCAAATTATATTACTTTTTGGAGAGAAATTTCAATAGTATTTTTATGATAAACTATGCATAGGATATTTCAGGAAGGGGCCATTTATACTATTATTATGAAGAGCTCACACATTGATTATGGGAGTAATAAATAATAATTTCGGTTCAAATTTGCTGAATCAATGAATTCTCCAAGAATCCCTAATGGAACCTAATCCATCAGAGATGTTTCATTTGACATTTCATGATATATCCATCAGATTTTGAAACAAAACAGTTTTTTAACAGAACTCGAATAAGAAAATGATTCTCATGGACAAAATTCACTTTTTGTACCAACTAATATGAATCATCGTGGCCTCCTGGTAGAAATACCGTTTTCTTGTCAAAAAATCAACTGCCCATCGGTTTCTATGATGGTGCACTTTTTTCAACGTTATTCAATTCTTCGAATATTCTACATAATACTCCAATTTTTATACATCTGCCTGTGATGGATAATGGATTTCCTCGTTAATGATGTAGAACATTATATCAGGTATTCAAGCATGCTGAATTATACATATTATTGAATGTTACACTTTGTCATAATGTATATTGATGAATTTGAGAAAAAACACGATACCACTGTGTCTTTTCAAACCCACTAGTTACTGTAGAATAATAATTACATCTGTTGATGAAGGTGTAATGGAATGTATGGAACATGTTATTAACCCATGTATTCCACAGAACTCTGTTCTTACGCCCATCCTATTGAAAATTTCGAATATACACTGCGAATCAACTATGTTCGCAAGTGACAGAAAGATTTGATCAAGTAAACATTGACTTCAAATGGTCACGAGGTAGATATATCACCATTAAACATTAACAAAATGAATATCAACTCATTCTCATGTGGATTAGATATTGACCCTTACCCACAGAAATATATGAAATAATCATTGAGAAAGTTTTGGTTGCAAGGGACCCATATTTTATAGAGAATCAGTGGAACTGAACTAATGAAATAATCAGAAGTGTGATTCACCTCTTCATAAGTTTATTCGCCATGTATTTGGCAATTTTAGGTGAAAATTATCGTGATTCGGATAGGACCAAAAATGTAGGTGAAAAAACTTAAAACTTCGAAATGATAATATCCGAGCGCAAATTATAGTTATAAACTTATTGTTGAAGCATTTGTGGTTGGCGGTGCTTCACCAAAACCCGATTTGGGGCAGCGGTGATAGCGAGAATAGGCGGCAGAATTACCAGAAGATTAATTTTGTTTATGAAACAGTTTTCTATTTTTTCTACATGAGGGCACGACGGCAGTACATAGCTCAACTTGTATCATGAAATTTTAACTCACACCAATACAATAAATTTCGTTTCTATAAGCCATGTATAACAACAATATAAGCGAATTATAATTGAGCTATGAAATGAGATATGAATATAGAAAAAGGGACAACTGAAACTGTTCATAGTATTCGTCAAATATGGAATTTAGAACCATCCTAAGCACACTTCTGGAAATACAGACAAATGAGCGTATTTCCACATTTTTGTTGATATCTCTGTAAATATCCATTTTAGCGATATGGTATGCTCATACAAATCGATAGGAAATGAAATTTTGCGTTGGTTAGTGTGAAAAATTCATGGTCATTACATCTGAAATAATCGAATTATTGCGATTTGAAATTTCCAAAAAGTAAACTGAAATATCAAACACCCTGTCGAATATTTTGGAACACTTTGAAAGATACCTGATAAAACACTCTTTCAATAATGTGTGTGCGGAGATTGATCCTCCAATCTTGATAATTTAAGATAATATAGACATTTTAATTAAATCTGTCAAAATTGGAATATCTTGAAAACGAATCACGATAGAAAGAAAATTCAAAATGCAACAGGTCTAGAATTCTTCGTGGAATTCGAAAATGTAAAAATGAGTTCCTATCACTTCCGGTTCAACCGGAAGTAACAGCGTATTGAAAATATTTTAGGAAAATAGAACACATCGAGTAGTAGCATCCACCAAAATTTCAAGCTGACATCTCTATCAGTTTTCCATAAACCTCTAATGAACCAGTTAGGTGAATCACCCTGTATATTGGTTTGATTTATATGGAGATTGAAAGATCTGTAGAGCTGTTCGAAACTGAATTCTGCAAGTCCACCACCCCATGATGTTTCATCGTATTCTCGAATTTTCGATATCTCATTCGAAATCATCCCACCGTTTGTTTAGACGACGACGTATTCGGCATCAGACTCATCATCATCACTCAGCGGTTCGAAATGTATTCAATGGGACATTCAACAAAGTTCATCCATACAAACACGCGTGCCAGCTACATATGCTTCCCTTTATCATTTATCCCTTGCCCTACGCTAGCTGATAGATTACTCTCCCTCGAGAAAAGCCAATATTGCACCACTTTATTACATCATTAATTACAGGAATTATCTCCCGAGGGATACAAAAATGGCGACGAAGTGAATTCGATAATTGGGCTTCTATGAGGATCGAAATTATTGGAAATTGTTAATTTTGTACTCAATTGAGTGTACAAGATGGATCGAGAGAAAAATTTTGATTGAGGTTAATGGAAGAATATAACCTGAATGCATTATTATCAGAATTAGAGATTTAACGTGTTGTCAAAAGTCTATCGTATTTTCAATTATCAGTCATGTGTGAAATTGAATACTATGAATGGATGAATCATTGAAATTTCTGAGCAAGTGGATTTATCATAAACATAAATCAAGTATAATAGTTACATATATGTTCATAGTAGGCAAATTTCGATGTTCATATAGGGTAGCTCATGCTAGAGTTACAAAAATATGGAGGTCGCATCTTCGATCTCTTTCAGGCCAAAACAAAAATTAGCTATCGATTTTTGAGACGACCCAGATACTCTTCAGAGACCAACGATTTCAATAATAGAGGAGTAGGAATGCATTCTGTAACAGCAAAGGGCATATTGATTAAACAGAAACTTCTAAAAACTATTCAAATCTGTGTAGTTAATAAAATCTTGATTGGTAAAATATCACAATACTGTATTCAATATTTTCTTTTGCCAATCTACAAAGTTGGATTCAATATTGCTCATAACTCCTCTACTATAAGGCACTTTTGACTTGAAATTATTCAAGGAATATGCCCTTCAGCTATGGACATCGTGTCATGGGATACCATGTAACTATCAAACATGGCGATAACTATGATATCGCTTCATAGCGCTTTACGAAATCGAATTAAATTGTATAAACTCATGTGAATATTTGAATGTACATCTTGAAAGTCTAAAGAGATAAAGAATTACATGGGTGATTTTCAGAATTATTAGTGTATTAAGTGACGAAAACTTATTTCCTTGAAATGACTTTCAAATTCTTCATCTGAATAACGATGATACGTAGGCTAAGATATCGTTTTCCAGGATTATATTTTTGTTAAATTGTATTCCATTCTTCATCTGAGCTGAACGAATTAGCATTATTTCGATGCACCTATAAATTTGCAACTGTCGTCATGAAAGCCATCTGAATTATATATAAAAATAAATTAGTTTTTTGTTTTGTTTTCAATGTATTGAGTTCTTAATGATTTTAATGATGACTAATGATTTGTAATATAACCTATTCGTTCAAATAAACGCTCAAACGCTACAAACTTTTTGTACTGTGAACTTTTTTTGTGAACTTCACCGCAAATATATGAATTTATGTTCCAATTCGTCGTTGAAAAAAACGAAAAGGCGAAAGCGAAGTTTTGAAGAAAATGGACCCTGTTTGAATTGCGGTTATCTTTTTAATGTTTATTAAATTATTCAACATTGTATGGTGTTGGGTGGGTTGAGACACATGCGCAGTTTGTCAGGTCACATCGAATCAACTGATGGTCGTAACTCCAAATCGTCAAAAATGTCGCTTCCGCCCCTTATATCAGCGACGAATTGTCATGTCTCTGATATTTATCATACAATTTGTTTATTTGAGAACTCATCACTCCCAATAGATCAACCACAAAAAAAATTGAAGCTGGCGAATACACAGTGAAATAGAATGGTGCTGAATTTCAGATTTGCAACTTGGTGTTATCGGGGAAAGAGTGAGTTTTCGAGTGTGTACCACTAGTCCGCCTTCGAATTTGAAATTTAACGCAGCGACATGAAACTAGACTTCATCCACATTAGAATTCTAACCAAACGGGTTTACCAGCTAGCCCAAATGAATATTTAATTTGCGAACGTTAACTGACAGAGTACTCATGTTTGTAGATCAAACGAAACAGTTAATATAAATGATTATTTGGATATTCCATCAGATTATCATACTTTATAATCCATTCAATCGATATCATTGTTCACGCGCTGTTTTTTGAATGCTATAGTAATGGGGATCTTGCTCATCTTAAGGGGGTATTCTGTTCACTTTCTTTTTTCAGTTAATGTTTATTGATTTAAATAAAATAATGAAGAAGTCAAGAATTCTTCAAATAACTGGCCGATGAAGTTGAGGTCGCTAGTCACGGTGCTCCCTGGTTGACATGATTCCAACCATCGTAGTGATTTCAATCAAAAATTCTCAATCAGTGAAGATGTCGCTTGGACTCGCCCAGGAAAACAAATCAGAAAATGGCGTCCACTTGAAAAAATTATTCCCTTAAGACATACGAATTTCGATAAGTTTGAACAAAATTCAGCATTTCAGTATTGAATAATAATTTGAGAAAATATTCTTGGTAGTTCTGAAGATATCGCGAAAGAATTGAAATTTTCGATTGTCGTTTTTGATTTTTGTCTCGATAAACCGAATGTACTAAATTTTTTCATCTACAACTGGCAGTTTTTTATAGTTTTTGGATATAGCATCGCATCAGTGATTCTTAAACAGTTGTCGACTTTGGTTTTTCTCACGAACGCTATCTAGAATGTCAACATCAACATATTTCATTCTCTTCACAACATGCTTTTATTTTTTTGCGAGAATTTCTTTGAAAAACATATCATAAGGAACCGATCTGTGAAAGGAAAGTGGAATTCACCTTGCAACTTGAAATAATCTGAAAAGAGTACAGGCTTCTGTAAAGCAGTGGACCAGATGAGATGATAACGCTGATGATAATATTGATGAGATTAGTAATAAATTGAACTAGGTGATGTGAATGTTATCTTTCAACAAATATTCTACTACAGCTGAAGTAAGGTTCAAAACTCCTAACATAAACCAAATGCGGTTCTGAAATATGTCAACTAAACTCAGTTTAATGACAATGCATCTGAGTCACTAAACATGGACTTTCAAATGAAACATGCCTGTCAACTAGCCTGTATTGCCAACACAATCACTATAATTCAATGATCTTTACATGATGGGGAGCATTCACTGGCCATTTTCCAAGGAACTCCCATTCGACATAAAAAGCTAGTTTGACTGCCAACAATTTCCGATTAACAACTGTGTTCTCCAGCAGTAACAACCAACATTAATATTAGCGATGGTGATAGTGATCTGCTTCTGACGGGGTGGCTCATAGAAAAACTCAGTGGCGTATGTAGATCTTATTTCAGTATCAGTTACCGTGCTACAAAACTCCGAGTGACTTTTGAATGAATGGGTTTTTGATTGGAGAGATCGTCGTCAGGATAATATTGTTTTAGGAGTACAGAACAGATATAGTAGATCCAAGAGATAGTGCGGGATATAATGCACTGGAAGTATTCATTGAACACAATAGATTTTTGATAGCAAAGGACTACTGCTGCCTGGTTGATAAGATTTCAGATCTAAAGAAGAGAACGTGAGATCGAAATAGGATAAAAATACAATCCCATCATGAATAAGAATTTTATTGGGTTCGAAAGTACGTTAATCGACAATGTGTGCATTTATTTGTCCTCATTTACTCATTGACCCTCTTAGTTAATCATTGTTGAGAAGGATTCGAGAATATCCTGTATTTCTTCGGAAAATATTAGTGTTACCACGTCATATCTAGCCTCAGCTGAGTTCTTTGCAATCTGTATTTCCGACTCTTGATATTGTCGCGTATAGGGTCTTTCGGAGTCACCCCGTACTCAGGAAATGTAAATAAAATCATTGCAATTACTGAATAGAATACAAACAACATAACAATTTTATGATAATTTTGATGGTACATTCGTTGAGAGAAGTTAACTACTCCCTTAGACGCCTATCTATCATTCTTCCCCAACTAACTTTCGACTATCTCAGGACTAACTCTCTCAAAACTTACTCTCAATATCTACCTTCAATCCCTTTGATCAATTCTTCCGATTCCTTATCTACGATCAGCACCATCAACAAAATTTTAATTCTTGATCTATTTATTGTATTGACACATTTTATCTGAGTAAATTTGAATTGACCTAATTTTATCATAGACTTGTAAACAATTTTTTTTATAAAAAATAATAAAATCTAATGTAGAATATGATTATATTTGGTGTTTTACTGAATTGGATTTTGAAAAAACGTATATCTTGGCAATATTTTACTACACACTCACTAGTCGCAACGCAGACAGCGACTCATTCTGTGCGTCATCTGACAATTCGATATCGTTTCCTCTAGCTATTCCAAGATGAATTGTTATTCTCTCAAATGTTCAGTTAATCTTTTAGTACGTTAACTACAAATCGCCCTTATCGAGTATCCGCCACTGATAAAAATGCGCACATCATCCCTGGCTTTGAGCATTTAGCGTCCCATCTAGAGCTTGCACTTGAACGTGTGGGAAACATCAAACATCCACAGCGGGAAATCTAGGCAAAAGGGCATATGTTCGCCACGCGGCCCTTAGCGCTGGTGGCGTAGAGGGTTGCCTACATGTCGCTGACAGTGGCAGCATCTTTGACGCGTGCACGTACGCCTAATTGGGCGGTCATCGGATTGTCCACGGTACGTTGATGCGTTGTCGAAATGTTAGAAAGTTCTTCGGTCGGTAATTGAAATTGAATACCCCGCTAATTTGGAAGTGGAACAACAAAGGAACGGTTTCGGTTGTCGCAGCGTGATTCTGATTCGACCGAAATGCTCAAGGGTAGTTATCTATTCAGGCAATGTAGTATGTATAAGTATAGTCTATTTATTATAGGTTGAAAGTTACGTCACACGTGGTGTTTGAGTGTTCCTACCACTAGAGTGAGAAAAATACCCCATTTCGTCATTGAATCTTCCATATCACGCTAGTACTACAGTTGACATGTAGGTATTCTATTCTATCCGATGAGAATATGTAAAACATGATGGTTGAAGAATAATATTTACTGAATTCTGCTTACGATGAACCTATTTCTATTCATGTTTGGAGCATTCAGTACCATTTTTGTCAGACAAGTGACTGGCTAGGATAATATTTCATCCTGTATTCGATAGTTTAGTGTCTTTTAGGAGATCTAGATCACGATCGTACACATAGATCTGGAAACTGGTAGGCTTGAAGGTTACCCAAACATTGAGGAAATTTAGGTGTTTCTCGTGTTTTGCCAACTGTAGTGCTGTCCTCTCTTTGTCACTTTGTCAGCCGATAAAAAATCAGGTCCGATCAGCTTCGTGAAAATACGCATGTTTTTTGATTTATTCGAGAGAATTTCGCAAGATACAATATTTCTGTCATTGTTTCCATCTATCATTCAAGTCCTAACGGTTTGTTTTGTTTATAATACGAACTGTCAAATAATTAATCATGCTTCTAGCGGATGAGTATGGCGAATTATTCTTCAAAAAATGGTGACACTCCCCACCACTCAAAAGTGCCGTAGTCTCCAGACCTGTGTATAAGACCGTGGTTGAAGTAATCACAGTACGTATCACGATCGTATACATAGGTCTTGCAACTCGGGTGGTGGGGGGTGACCCAAACATTGAGGAAATTTTCGTGGTTCTCATGTTTCGCCACCTGCAGCGCTGTCCTCTATTGTCACTTTGTCAGCCAAACACAAATCAGATCCGATCAGCTTTTTGAAAGTAAGAATGATTTTTATTTATTCGAGAGAATTTTGCAAGATATAATATTTCTGTCATTGATTTTATTTACCATTTGAGTCCGAACCGTTTGTTTTGTTGTCAAAGATTAATCACGTGATTATACCCCTATGTCCTCCTAGCGGATAATTATGGAAACATTTTCTTCAAAACTGGTGTCACCCCCCACCACTCAAAATTGCCGTAGATTCCAGACCTTACGTATATGACCGTGGTACGTATACTGGTGACGTAGAAAATATGACGTTCATGGTGTACACCCAAAATGGCGTTGAAGTAGTTTATCACGTCAGCACAGAAATCGCCTAGGCAGGGAATGTTAGATTATTTCATTATCTTACTTTCCATGCTGTTTCATGTAGTTCTACTTCACGTCCTGTGCCATTTGTGAATTATCGTCCTCATGCCGTTGGATCTTGGTTAGTGTACGTTCCTTCGGCACCGTTCGTGGAACTACTTCAACTCTCTATTATTCTAGAATATCGTGTTGGTATAAAGAGTGGAATATGGTGAGAACCATGGAATGAAGAATGCGTTATCAGGAAAACAATTCTGGAATGTCGAGACGACATTCTATAATTACTTCCTTAAGACCATTTTTTGACAGGAGTTAGTTGAATACAAGACAACGTTTTATGAACATTGTCATTAATTTTTTAGTGTACAGAATGTTGTGAATATAAATAAGTCATCTGAAAATTTCCACGAACCCATAAATAACGTTGCAATAGTTAATTAGTTTTCTATATCGAGTTGATATCATATTTCAAACGATTCAGAAAATCTCTAAAGTAAATCATATCAATCTTCTCGATTCCAGGTATTGATGAATATAAAGTAAACAAAGAAAAACCTAAGGTTGTTCAATTGCCAATTTTTTTAATTTACTTTGCTATAGTTTATGATTCCATTCATGTTTCCCTTCCCTTCCGTGATTTTTACTTTTGACTAATTGATGAAAACCCACCAAAGCACTGCAATAAATCTGCCACTTTTTTATGTCGCATCAACCGATAAAAACGGTGTTGTTAAAGTTCGGTAATGATATGCGCATATGATATGACCAGCTGTTTGACATTCATTTGAGGCTGTATGGCCCCTCTGTTGACAGGTATAAGGGGATCTAGAACATCAATCTTGATACACAAAAAAGTTGAGTTCATCACGAAATTACTGCAGTTCCGTTGACATCGATCTTTTTTGATTGTTACAGTTCCCATTGTGTATTTGAATTGGTATGCTATTTGTTTTGATCGGATTATTAGTGAGAAACATTTAATTCAATCAACTGTGTGGGTAGTGGTACACTATACAATAAATTATGTCTGGTTCGATTGTATTGGTTGAATGTTTACTGAAATAATTTCACATCACTTCCAGAACAGCAATTATGCCGACAAACGAAATATTTGTCATAGCTTGGCAGTACTCATTAAATATCAATACCGATTTTCCAATGACATTTATATAATATCAAATTGAATGTTCCCCAATGTTGAAATTTGATTTTAGAGAAGAATGTGATGATTCAAAATTATACAGGGTGTTCCGTTGGAATCGGAAATAAATCAACACGGTTTAGAGTTCAGAGCGATATACCCAATATATTTCTCAAATAGTTGGTAGACACGTTCAAACTAAAAAAAAATTACACCCCAAAAAACAACCCGATTTTTCAATTTACAATAATCTGATTGGACTTTCAGAATATAAAGAAACTGAACTGTACTCTGTTTTGATAATTCTCTTGCTAAGTGTTCGACAACTAAATTTTCACATTCAAATATCAAAATGGAATAACATCTGTACATATTTTGAATTTCTTATCCTTTACACATATTTGATCAGAATAAACAAGTTGACATAATACAACAGATCACTATTGTGAGAATGTGATTTCTTGAAACATTGAAACAAACAATTGAACATCATCTACCAACTGAAGATGGTGAAATTATAATAATTGCTCAGTGTCTTCGGTTACGATTCACACGGAAGAGAAGTTATATTCGAAAAAAAACTCCACTGTAAGTCTGAAATGCGGTGGAGCACTGTAAAGTAGAATATTCTATGAACAAGTATATTCCGTCATGTTCAGAATGTGTAGCTTCATTAATTTGTTTTCGAATAGCGAGATTATGTTTTCCTATCCAGATATGACAATTTATATTGTATACGCCATCACGTGTGAATTGGGCTTTATCGGTGAAGAGACATGTTATTAAGATTTTTTGATTTTGTGTTCAGATTGACTAGGAACGTCTTCCAATACGCATATTCTTCTTGTAAATGCAATAGATATCGGCGATCATTTTTCATTTCTCTCCAAACAGTGGTCGTGATTTATAATTCAAAATATCATTCTTTATACGAATATGCCTTCTTTCATGGTGTTCATTCGAAACTACTGTCAGAAATCTCCCATGTATGTTTCCTGCATGTAATTGAAAACTCCCAAATGTTTCATTATCACGTAACCGGCAATTAGAAACCCTTCTTTGAAACTTTCTTCTCGCATCTAATGCATTTCCACCACAAAAACCATAAATATACGTTGTATCAATAAAGAAAATAAATGAGGTTTTTTTCTTGAATTATCCCAACAAATGAATCGATTCTACAGAAACATTCACGAGTTGAATTGTCTAACAAGAACGCTTTTTTCAATATCGAAGCTTCTTAGGTTATTATGAAACTAATGAGGTTGAATACTAACACAAACAGAAAAACAATATTGGAAATAACACGAATTTTAGTCTGGACCTCAAGTAGGAAAAACAGAACGTGAATACCAAATATAATGGGTATTCAGTTAGTTATGACTCCAAGCAAACAATTTCTATCGGCCTTATTCCGGCCCAGAATATGCTGGCCAGATCTGGCCGGAACGGCAAGGCACCTATAGCCTATGGCGGGCCAGTGAAAATAGGAGACACCGGCCATCATCAGGGCCAATGCTTGTCAACAGTTTCTTTTGAATGACGGGCCTTCGAAGGCAAAACTGTGGAAATCATTGTTGGCCCAGTAGAAATACTGCAATGGAAGTTACCTACTCAGTAGGTTGGCCCCCTGTGAATTAAACATATTAACTGATTGCCTATTAATTGATAAGTAATGAATGGACTTTTATATATTTTGAGTGAAAAAAAAAGTTCAAATTTACCTTAAGCAATTGAAACAAAATGAACTTGAATTGAATTTATAGTACACACCATATCTCAGAAAAAAACATTATTTTCTAATGTTATATCAAATTATTCTAATTCACACTCCTGATTCATTGGTAAATTCAAATTTTCTGGAGTTTCCACATCTTCACTGAGAGCATTTCTCTGAACAATCTTTCTAATTGCTGAATCGAGCTTAGCTGAAAAAATAAATGTCTATGGTTCACATATGACTAGGATCGAAAACTCAATATAAAAATAAGCATGCTAAACTAGTTAGCTTCTGTGTTCTTGCAGTTACAGCATGAACTTTGTAAAGCTGGAAGTTTTCGGCTATTGTCTGATTTAGTTTTAATAGTGATATCCAATTCATCATCAGTTACATCAGAGTCAATGAATGCTGGGTTTTTTTCATTGTGGGAGGAGACAGAGTGGGAAGGTCATCTTCTGATGAGGTGTTATGTTTCCTTGTTGAAACATTCAGTTGGGAATATTCCTTTGGCCTGGTCTGAAAATCTTTGTATAATGAATTTGACCTTGATTTACTTTTTTACTGTCTATCATCTTCAAATTGACTGGTCACAGAGGTTTTTTACAAGAATCTGAAAAATGGAAATCATGAATCCACCATCCCAAAAATTATATTGAGTATTATAGTAAATTGTTTCGAATGAGTAAAGTTACTTGTATTGTATTTCACCACTAATGTGCAACTGGTACAGGGCTCTTGTTTGAATTGAATTTTTTGTATTACTGCCCTCCTTCTCTCTTCATCATTTTTTAAACTGGGCCAATATCATATATTTCGTCTAGTAGAAACCCACACCTTCGGTATACCACAGATAGTGGTTTTGAGTTTTCATTGGCATCATCTAGAAACTCAACAATCAAATAGTCTCTGAAAATAATGAAATATTTAATTTTTAATAGCGTTTTCACTGTTTGGTCAATTCCACTCAATTCTATAGATTTTCCAAACTTTTCTTAATTAGTTTATACTTATAACTTCTTGAATAATTATCGAACATTGTTATTTTCAGCAGCACAAGATTTTGGCTATAATACTTAACCTCAAAATGAAGGTTGTTTCTTGTAACCCTGCTTGTAACTAACGCTACAATTTATAGATATAAATAGTAACTCACCTCCATTCATCAGGAGATGTCGTCATTTTTCTTCAATTATGAGATCTTGGAATTTTTGTACACAAAAGTATAAATAGCAGTAAATACAAAAATAAAATAAGAATGTACCATATAAATGTGACAAAACTGTCAAATGTCAAACCTGTCGACAGCATCGAAACTTTCCTTAGTCTCGGGTCACAGTCACATATTCAGCAGGACGGTAGCACAGAGTTGGTTTTGGGATTGGTCAGTAGGTTATTGATGCTGAATTAAATATTGTATTCCTTTCTCTGAACATTACAGGGTGTCTCCTTTCGTGAGAAGTTTTATATAAAAAAAAAAACATCATTTGTGTCGACCTCTTATAACAGAAAATCCGACCTCTGTGATAAATGTGTCATAATAAAGCACCATTTCTATTATAATATGACAAATTCAATGCAAATAATAATATATTTCTATCCATAATTGGTTGGTCCACTGGCAAACTATTGGTAGAATATAACACTTTAACTGGCCTTCATTTTCATGATGTCGGTCGAAAGACACACTTTTGATAGTTTTGGCCCATTGCTGGCTGGATTGTAGGTATCCGATTACAATATGGCATACATTGGGCCGACATTTTGCCGATGTATCTTTGCCGTTGCCAGCATATTGCCGACCGATCATTCATTGGGCCAGAAGACGGCCAGAGATTCACTGTTTGCTGGGCTGAAAGACGAAATTGGTGAAAATGATGAAACACTCATATATCTTGTTCATAAAACTTCGGAGACCCCCCAAATATGGTATTTTCTGAATCAGCTCGGTGAACTCAACATAATGGTACCTCATTTCTGGAACACCCAGTATAAGAAATCGGGGGAATTCTATTGAATGCTGTAGTGAACAAATCATTATCCCAAGTGAGAAGAAGGAACAACGAGCGTATTATACTTTTATATTGTGTCTCTTGAGTATGTGAACTTGTTCTGAAATATGAAGGGATGTGAAAAATGAAAAATATATGAGGAAATGTCTGAAATCAGTCCCAATAAATAAAAATGTTCTCCTACAAAGTGGAGTTGTTTCAATATTTGAACCCTTGTTTCTCTACCCTGTCTCTCGAACGTGATAAAAATGAAAACAGAGACTTTATACTATTTCCGATACTCGATGAAATTGATGAGAAAGGGGGATAAACACCATACGGAATGATCGATATATTGCACGAGATTTTAAATGCATCCAATTTTTTGATTTTTTCATCATTAATAAATGACGAGTCTTTCAAAAATTCAACTTCAACATTTCCCAAATTCTAAAATTGAATTTTATATGATGAAGTTTCAGTTATCATTATTGTCTAGTAGGAATGTAGGCTGTGAAAATTTTAGTACACTGGAAAAGCAGGACGTATATTTTCAATTGCAAACATTCATGAACCTAAATTCATTGTCTGCTTGAAACTATTTCCAAAAAGCTCGTCCTGAATCTGAAACTCAAGAAATATGCAGATACTTCATCGTTTCGTAACTCAAGATGCTCCTTGAATAATTAATCGAGTTCTGAGGTTCAGATAATCGTTTTCTTGGATATTCAAGATGGTTGAATGCATTTCGACACCCACATCCAAGTATTTCTCTAATATAAAGATCTCTCATGGCATGTAGAAACCGTTTGCTGCCAATGTTTCATCCTGTATATTTTCAAATCTCTACCGAAACTACTACTACTTCAATGAGGAGAACCATTTTCGGGTTTGAAGCTTGAGCGACATAAAATTCTCATGCCAATAATAGTTCGTTATTACTCACAAAATCCTCCTGAAAATGGAACCCAAATAAATTCGCAGTATTCGGCAATAACGGGATTCCACTTCAATTGCAACTTTGTTGAAACAAAAAACATGATATTCTGTGCCAGTCATAAGTCACGTCACCCCTGAATAATACTAACGTAGGGTAGGTTTTACCCTCGATGAAACAAATGAACAATTAGTTGTTCTGTTGTGATTTATTGCAATTAAAAAAACAGCACAATCAAAGGGACACAATCACACTAATTTCGTTTACCTCAAATAAACACTGACAATATCAACTCGTTGTCTAAATGACGTTGGGTCTTGCGAAGAAGATATTTATGGGTGTTCCGATTTGATACAGGTTGCCATTATTCAGCTATTTGCATAACTGTATGCAAATGGGATATGAGCCCGCTGGTACGTAGTTTCATAGAGACTATCAAGAAACTGATGTAAGATTAACGTAACGTGGAGTATTATAGAGTCTCTTGGTGATCTGGCTATGACGATTAATTGATATTATGTACGTGTAGCGACTAGAATGAATAAATAATAATAATGTTTATTTACCAAAAAGTACATGAATGTGAAGTTTACAATATACAGGGTGGCCACTTTTTTATTGGGATTGTATTGGTAACTTTTAAACCATAAGATTTAGAAGGTCAGTCAAATGGAGAAAAAGTTGCATTCATAAAAGCATTATCAAGCAGTTCAAACAAATCGAGATTATCAGGGTTGGTTATTGAGATATCATAAGAAAAGTAAATTCTGTCATTTTGATTTTTCACATTTTCCCGCTTTATTTCGAATATTATCGAAAAACGTGACAGGAATTTTTTATTCGACAGTAAATTATCCTCAATTTGACATAAGCTGATTTCGTATCCAACGTTTCGTACGCACTGGGCCACCCTCAACCTAATTCTTTTCAATACGGACCTGCATATTTTATGACACTTTTCGAAATAACTTTTAACGCTGGATTCAACGACATATCATACAATGTTATTCAAAGTTGATTTTCAGTTGATTTTGACCCTTATCCAAATTTCTTTGGGTCGTATCTGTATCACATTTAGGTACCTTTAGTTTAATTAACAACATGCAATACATTTCGATAAGAAAATCAACTTACTCTTCTCAAACTGAATGAAACGTAACAGAATCAATGCAAGGAAACAAGTAATAATTAAACGAAACTATCATTTAATGAAATAAAGTTAAATGATTATTCGAAAGTTGATGATAAACATCAATGAAATGTTCGAAATGTCCACCATTTTATAAAATGCACTTTGCGGTTCTGGAACCCATACTCCTAATACATTTGCTTATTTCGACTCCTTGAATACCTTCCAATACATTTTCAATCTTCTCGCGAAGAATCTCTATTGTCGGGTTCGTAGTATCATAAATTTTATTTTTGAGATATCCCCACAAATAATAATCCAGCGGATTCAAATCGGGAGATCTGGTAGGCCATGCTACTGGACCTCTTGTTCCAATCAATGAATCGGGAAAAGTTTGATTTAGATAGGCTGTGACTATTCTTGAGTTGTGTGGACCAGAAGAGTGAGAATGTTTTGGAAGGTATTCAAGGAGACGAAATAAGCACATGTATAAGAAGTATGCGTTCCAGAACCGCAAAGTGCATTTTACAAAATGGTGGACATTTCGAACACTTCATTAATGTTTATCATTAACTTTCGGATAATCATTTAATTTTATCTCATTAAATGATAGTTTCGTTTAATTATTACTTGTTTCCTTGCATTGATTCTGTTACGTTTCATTCAGTTTGAGAAGAGTAAGTTGATTTTCTTATCGAAATGTATTGCATGTTGTTAATTAAACTAAAGGTACCTAAATGTGATACAGATCCGACCCAAAGAAATTTGGATAAGGGTCAAAATCAACTGAAAATCAACTTTGAATAACATCGTATGATATGTCGTTGAATTAAGCGTTAAAAGTTATTTCGAAAAGTGTCATAAAATATGCAGGTCCGTATTGAAAAGAATTAGGTTGAGGGTGGCCCAGTGCGTACGAAACGTTGGATACGAAATCAGCTTATGTCAAATTGAGGATAATTTACTGTCGAATAAAAAATTCCTGTTACGTTTTTTGATAATATTCGAAATAAAGCGGGAAAATGAGAGAAATCAAAATGACAGAATTCACTTTTCTTATGATATCCCAATAACCGGCCCTGATAATCTCGATTTGTTTGAACTGCTTTACAATGCTTTTATGAATGCAACTTTTTCTCCATTTGACCGACCTTCTAAATCTTATGGTTCAAAAGTTACCAATACAATCCCAATAAAAAAGTGGCCACCCTGTATAGCCTACAGTAAACAAACAATGAATCCCATAGAAACTCGGGGTGAAATGAATAAATAGAATGTATAATAAGATATAGAATATGGGGATGATACAATAATACAATAATACAATAATACAATAATACAATAATACAATAATACAATAATACAATAATACAATGATACAATAATACAATAATGCAATAATACTATGATACAATAATACAATAATACAATAATACAATAATACAATAACACAATAATACAATAATACAATAATACAATAATACAATAATACAATAATACAATAATACAATAATACAATAATACAATAACACAATAATATAATAATACAATAATACAATAATACAATGATACAATAATACAATAATACAATAATACAATAATACAATAATACAATAATACAATAATACAATAATACAATAATACAATAATACAATAATACAATAATACAATAATACAATAATACAATAATACAATAATACAATAATACAATAATACAATAATACAATAATACAATAATACAATAATACAATAATACAATAATACAATAATACAATAATACAATAATACAATAATACAATAATACAATAATACAATAATACAATAATACAATAATACAATAATACAATAATACAATAATACAATAATACAATAATACAATAATACAATAATACAATAATACAATAATACAATAATACAATAATACAATAATACAATAATACAATAATACAATAATACGATAATACGATAATACAATAACACAATGATACAATGATATGATAATACATGAATACAACACAATAATAACACAATATAGGAATTTTTTCTGGTCTGTCCAATGATGATGACCTAGGCACAAGTGCCTGTTTTGTTTAATCCAACCTGGACAACGTAAAGAATAGACAATAATAAACAAAACCAAAGAACAGAAGAAAATATTCGATTAACCAAACGTACCAAATTAAAAACAAAAAATCAAAATCAAAAGACAACCAACATCGAGGCCCACAATTTTAAGACGTTGTTCATTTGTTTCAAAATGCAAGACCCGATGACACATGATTCAAGAACAGGATGGACCAATCGCATTAATAATAATTCAGAGGAAATGGAATACCATCAGAAGATGTCAAACAATTCTGGGTGTCTACGAATGAACTCTCTAACGTCGATCATGTGTTTGGACTTTTTTCTTATGATCCTGATCCCGAATCTTTGGGTGAAAAATTTCTTAAAACTATCTAATCCTATCTATGATTCATTCATTAATAGAAGAGAGGTGTAACACCATATGAAATTTCCGAATGTTTACTTTCTGTACCCATTGTGTAACATAACATCACTACTCACCAATCTATGCATATTTGACAGAAAATCACCAACGTCATCATCATACCCTTATTGTCGGGATTCTAAAATGAGGACTCAACAATACATGTTACATAAACAATGTGAGTATTCATCCGAGTATCATAAACTGTATTGTATTGTATTGTAATCATAAATTAATAGTTTTCAAATTCAACATCAATCATGAAAATAAATTCTCTCCCATTTGTATTCTTGTCGTCTCGCATAGAAAATCCCAGAGAATCATTCATGAATAAGAACAGCTAGTAATGTTGAATAAATAATATGAAAATGTAATCGGAATTGAATTACTTTCCATCAAATATGAAAATGTGAGAGTTGGAGATGTTATCCATTCGAAATAGAATTACAAACATCACCAGACAAATTTGCCCCTCTGTGGCCTACTTCAATTCATCGATTGACCACCTACCTGTCGTACGGACCGCAAATAATCCTCTTAAATCGATAATGTTTCAATGAATACGAAATAAGAGGATTCTAGGGCTTCGAACAGATACGATCTTATAATTGGTCCTTACAGTATAGAGCAGCTCCGAGCAGAAGCGATGTGATACCTGTATTAGTCCCTCAGGCTGCACATCGACAATAACTTACGGGAACGTATTATATAACAGCTGAGCATGCGTAGTTTTGATTTTCTTTACGTCTGACGTATGAATATAGTTTTTCACATACATTCGAAACGCGATATTATCGCTCCAATAGGAGCCAACCACAGCCGAATTATGAAATTTGTCAGCGTGAAAACATAACCTTTTTGGGAGCGATTCTTGATGTCGCTATTCTGCTCATTATTATTGTAACAAAACTGTGAATACTGATATCATAAAAGATTCGAAATCGTGGAAAGACATGTCTAGTTTTATCAGTGGTGTGTATTGAAAAATATTTCAATTGTCTGTGAAAAAATATCTTCCACTAGCTTTACTGAGAAAGTGAGGAAGTGTATTGGACAAAATCTCCAAATTGTCCGATAGGAGCCGACCACAGACGAATTTGAAATTTTGGCGTCGTTTAATAATGATTGAAAGCAATTCTTGATGTCACTATTCTGCTGTTTAGCATTGTGATAAAATCCGGACTACATCAGATGATATACAAGATTCAAAATCGTGTAGATACATGTTCCTATAATTTCTTAGAGAGGTATAGTGAGGAATATTCCATGGATCATTGATACCTTAGAAACTAAATAACATTTGTATCGATTTACTCATAAAATGAAACGTAGATCATTTACGTGTAATCAGCATGAGACCACAAGGGATGAATTTCATAAGTTATAAACATATGCTCAGGAAGTATGAACTGAAATACAAGAGATATTGAATTTCTCGAACATAAAAAAACATATAAGATAAACATATTCCTGCTGTGTACCTACTTCAGAATTACTCTATGCTCTTTTCATGACCTGTCAATTCTGGTGAATATGCTAATGCAATTATAAAAAGATGTCTTCAAATGGAAAGAAGACAAAATTTGAATTTTTATGGATAACTGAATGCATTCATGAATCGACAAGTAGTAGCACCTACACAATTTTATTTTATGAGGTTTTCATGCACGAGCATTTTTATCATAATTTGAGTGGTTCAATATGGTTTCAAATATATTGTAATGATCTAATCTTTAGGGATCCGCGGTTGATAGATATTGAATATTTTATCTCTATGTATTTTGGATCTTGTTATGATATGCAACGAAAAAAATATCAAATAAAGAATAAATGGAATACAGATCAAATCAACACAATATATAATTACCAAGCCCCTCGCTAAAAGTGTCCCAGCTGTGACGCCGATGTCGCTTGAATCTTTTTCTCTTCTCAATTAGGATTCTTCCTCCAAGAACTCAGTTCGGTACGCCTGTGAGACTTCTCAGGTGGATTCAAACAGCGCCTCTGTTGACGATTTTGATATATATCTTTCCAAATGAATTTCGAAACTTGAATTGTTTACTGGGGAATAATAAAAAAAATAAACAAGATTGAATGTCTATAATGGCAACAGAAATAACACACAATAACAGGTAACAAATTTTAAAACCTGCGACAACTTACTTGCTATGATGGAATGGAAATACAGACAATGAATGAAGTTATATGAAGTTATTGTTTTCAATAAAAGTTCCTTTTGAGTCTATTCTTCCTTCAGGAATAGTTTTCCTTGGCCCTTTTACTGCCTCCTGACTGTCACGTTCTGAATTATTGTGAGAGAACTTGAGGTAATTTAATTTCCTTGCTTGATTTTACTTTCTAGACCATGGACTTCTCTTTTCTTTTTCTTCCAACTGATTTTTGCTGTTTTATCTTATGATTTTCCAGGATAAACTTCTTTTTCTTCTCTAATTTTTATCCACCACAAACTATCTCCAAATTTTTTTTTTCTAACTAACAATCTTTACCTTGGCAACCTTCTTCTTTCTTTTTTTTTTTATAGTCACTTCATTCATGATGGTTTGTCACTTGACTTCCATGTTCTATTCAACACTTCTTATTTTAATTTGTATTTCTAAATTGATGAATGATGAGAATATATTTACAATGAAAAATAGTCATTATATAGACACATACTCTTGTTGCTTCTTTATTATTCCACCCCGATTTTAAATCCCAAAATTCACTGAATACTGACATCGATCTGTCATTTCTAAGTTTGTCCTAAATCATATACAGGATGTTTTTAATTTCAAATAAATAGATTCTGTGATGGAATTTCGAATAATGGTTCTAAAATTAATTTTGAAAATTTCTAAGTTGAGACGAAGTTTGACATCTCCTGAAATGTCATGCTGAAAATGAACAAGCCACACTGACTTCCTTCTGAGCTGTGGAAAACCGATCAAAACTGAAAAAATTGCAGATTGCGAAACGAACAAACCAGCAACACAGCAAAAACAATCCAACAAGGAACTTGTATAATATATTGTGATCAATCTTCCATTCTCCTTCATTCCATATTCACTCTTCATATTTCATATCATAACAATATTTATACAATGCGAATATGCAAGAGATTCATGCTAAAACTAACATGCCATATGACTAGTCTTCGATATTGGCTTTTGAAACAAAAATATCTTCGAATGGAATATGTCATACATAAATTGATACGATATGATCATAGTTTCTGGAGATCTAGAGGTTTTTATATGGAACCGAGAAAATAAATTGACCAATACAGATCGAATTCAATTAAGTAAGAAGGTAGAGGTGAAACTATATTGAATGCAGTTTTGAGTGAATTAAAAGAATGAAACTGGAAATGTGGTGATATGAAAAGTGTTCTATTTATCTTGAAGCTCATCCAAAATTTCTTCGTTGTTGATGTTGTTTCTTAGAAAAAAAACATACTAGCCGAATGGATGATTCTGATTGGTAGTCTAATAAGATTTTCAAATTTTGAACGAAATAATTAATAGGTGACAATTACGCAAATAATCATATTTCAGTAAGAATTGATCGGAAATGATAGAAACTTAAACCAACCAAAGCGTGGGGACTTAAGTGGATTTGTATATGTACACAATTAATTTGACGGAAATCAATGTCAGGAGTGTCGAATAACATCAAAATTAATCATTACAAAAAATGAATATTTCGGAAAAGTATTCAGGTGGAATAATTTCAGGTCATGAGTCTCCTAATTTGGTAGCAAATAACGTTCTCAGACAGTAGAGGGTACCTTTTCTCAGCAAAAAATAAACGGTCCTCGAACTCTCCTCATAAATGTAAAATCCATAATGACCCGAGACGAGAAATACTTGAAGTGACAATTGCCCAACCATTCAGAGGGTTCGAGGCATTTGAGTCTTTTGTTGCAATTGAATTTGTAACAAGATTTTTTCATTGTTAGGCGTGAAGTGAGTATTCTGTGGGACCACCTAATGAAACGTGAGTTTGTACAGAGGGGTGTTTTTTGCAGCTAAGTATTTCATATTATTTCACGATGACATTTTATCAAAAGGAGAAGAGGATCTTGAACAATGAAATGGTGTATGTAGGGTTTTATATTTTAAAGGTATGATTTCAACTAGAGAGTGTGGAGAAATCGGTAGAGTATTGAAAATTATTACAAATTTATTCGACATTGAGACATTCAAAAACCTAGTGGAGATCATTGACGTTGAAAAAACATTTGTATTCCAAAATACCCACAGAATCAAATTAAAACTAGAATATATTAATGAATCAAGAAAATCAATTTATATTGACGCATAGAAACAAAATGGTCTTGGTTTCGGAGAATGGTTCATAGATATACAACATTGGAATACAATTTTGTAAAAACCTGTTTACTTAGTTTATGATGTCAGTGTCAGACTTTGAAATTTTATTTTCAAAATAACATATATTTGAGAAATGTCCTGACAGTACTTTTTCATTGTCTAACTACACCATGGTCTTGTAAACATAATATGTCTTCATCGGAGGTAATGAAATATTCCTGAATCGTAAACAAATCCTCTCAGTTCGAAAAGAAGTATTCACACAAAATGAAATTGAATGATAAATAGAATCATATACGGGGTTTTCCAAATCAATCATTCGTCATTAGTACACTAATGATGATACCATTCATTGCCTCAATGAATTCTATCCAATGGTATCTAAAATGTACTCAGAACTTCCATATATTAGTGAACTTATATTGATGTAAACAAAACAAGCAACTGTGTTCTTGAGTTATTATTTGAAATTATATACAGGGTGTTCTGATTAGAAACGGACACCATATAGAGAAAACTGAACGGAGTTGTCATGAATCAAAAGGTTTCAAATGGAATTCTGAATCTTGAAAAAAAAAACAATACTATACCACCAACTACCTTGGAATAGAAAATCTATAAGAATTGCTCGAAGTAACTCCAATTTTGATTCAAAGGTTTTTGCAGTGGCGTATTTATAGGGTGGCAGGGGTCACCCCTGAGGGGTGGCATAATCCCTCGCACCCCCGACACAAGAGGGCCCCGGCTCGAGAGGCTAAGAACTCAAGAATAAAATTTTTATTGGTGATTCATGAAATCTTATGTGGTTTATCGAAATTGAACTGAGTACGTGATGATTTTTATCGATTTGGTTTCATCCAAATTATTTGTCACTTCTTTCTTTTTGAATTTTTGGTAGTCCGGGTCAATATTTTTTCGACAATTTATAGGAACGATTAAGTAGAAGTGAGAGAGCATATATGTATACCAATATCTAAGAAATTCAGTGCATATTCTGCTATTTATGAACCAAAAAGGAATTGGTAGAATTGATAAGATACCCTATATCTCGCTCACAAGAGTTGACTGAGACCCCACATATATAAAATATTCTGGGCAAGCTGAACTCTTCATCGTGTTAACTCATTTTTGTTGCCTAACGGAAAACCCTGTATATTTTTGGAATACTAAACTCGTACATTCGCAAATTGTACTAATGATTACAAATTATTATTCATACAAGATAGCCTAGGCCTTTGAGAAACTATTTTTGATACCGAACTAATTTCTATAAAGTTTCGACCTCCTTATGAATTATTAGATTTGTAACGAGCATGCAGAGTCTCAAGGCTGGATCGTATCCCAAACGAAGACATCAGACGTCGAACAAGAAGAGTTCAGATCGAATAGAGTCCAGACAATTGATATGGTACGGACATGTAATGAGAATGACCGACGCGACGAACGCTGGCCAAAAAGAATTTTAAATTATGTTCCTCAAAGTAAAAGGAGAAGAGGAAGACCAAGCACATCCTGGATACAAGGAATTAGGCAAACAATGGCTGATCGGACAATAAATGATGACGATTGGAAAAATAAAAAAAAGTGGCGATCGAAATGCGGGATGCGGCGGTTGTAGGACCCCCGCCTATCTTCTAATATATAAAATTCTCGTGTAACAGTTTTCGTTGCCAAACTCCTCCGAAACGGCTCGACCGATTTCGATGAAATTTTTTGTGCTTATCCGGTATCTATGAGAATCGGCCAACATCCATTTTTCATCCCCCTAAATGTTAGGGGTAGTCCACCCACTAATTTTTTTTTTTCAGACGAAATTTTCAATTTCTATTTTTTTATGATACGACATACAAAAATACATACGATCCTCAATTTTCACCCTTCTACGATCAACCCTTATTTTTTAATAGCCATTTTAGTGCGACGACAGCGAGGCAGTAAATTTCCCCACAGAATTTTTGAACTCACTGGATTTGCCAGGCATGCCATCGCATACTTTACAATTAAAGGTTGGATCTGCGATTATCTTGCTTCTTTATTTGAACCCGCCCCGGCAGTGCAACGGTACGCGATTAGTCATTCAAAAATTAATGAAAAACGTGACCGAATCCAGCATTTTGAATGGCAAGTTCCGAAGTGAAAATATATTAATACCAGGGATTCCTATTATACCTACAGATGTGACAATTCAATTCAAACGCATTCAGTTTCCGATTAGATTGGCATTTGCAATGACAATCAACAAATCCCAAGGTCAAACGATGTCTATTTGTGGCTTAGATTTGAGAACACCATGTTTTTCACACGGACAATTATACGTGGCATGCTCTTGAGTGAGTAAACCATCCAGTTTGTGTTAGCTAGAGATGGACTATCACACTATAGCATTAAGAGATAGTGATATTGTTTGTTAGTGTTACTGTTGTGATTGATCAATCAATGATATATAATTTTAAGGAATGAATTATAATAACTTAAAAATAATGTTTTCCTTTTGTTATTTTTATATTCCCTCATTGTTCATAGTGCCTATTTCAGGCATATACCACATTCTTACACACTTTAAATGAGTGAGCTATTTTTTGTCTACACTAGAAATTCCTTGAAAATTATTTATATGACAAGACAACGTTTGCCGGGTTAGCTAGTATATATATAAAAATATCCACAGACCGACGACCAAAGTTCAAAAATTATAGACTGTGAAATTATGAACTCTTCGAGAATTCTATACGTGTATAATTGTAGGTATACTTCACAAAGCTCAAAACATGAAAGCTCTCTGTATAGCTTTCAACACGGCACACGAGGTTCACTACTTCTCACAGAATTGTCTCCTGAGTAGCTGTCACTCAGCGATTATTTCCCATAAGAAATGTCATGCACTCTCCTCACATTGACATCTAGAGGGCTCGGTTACATTGTCTGAAACATTGGAATCGTTGACTCAAATAATTACTCATTTGTTGCCGAAAATAGTCATTTGTTATAATCAATCGAGGTTATGTCAACAAGGCTTTGTGTTTCGAGCAGGTATAATAGACGAAGGTAATGGCATGAATATTATGAATAATGAGGAGTTGCTTTGAATGGAAGGGGTTTCGAATTTCAATGACGTTGGTGCTTCATTGGCTTCCTATTATCAGGAGTGGTCGTTGTTAGAGCCTTTGTTGCTTGTGCCTTGAACTTGAATCGTTAGTAGAACTGAATAAACATTATTTCGTGATACTTAGGAATGGGTGAGTATTCGACTCGACTCGAAAAATATCTTGAAAACGGTTAAATATGAAAAAGAATCAAGCAATATATAATACAAGATTCTGTGGTATACAAGGTCTCCTATTTGAAATAACAAAGCAACGCTACTTGGATGAAAATAATTATTTTCTATCGATCATAAGTGCTCATAAGAGTTTATCACAAGTATGCTTCGTCTCATTTTCCGTTTTCAGATAAGTATAAGGTACCATCATTTGTGGGCCTTGATGCATAGGTACGTACCAATTCAATTTTGACTCCGGTGGTAGATTGTTTGCGCGGTTGGTTCAACTTTTATTTTATTATATGTATAAAGACTCATGTATCGTGATGCCATCGCATTGTCTCAGTTTACAACAATTTCTATAATTCTGTTTTTTAAATGTCCAACTTTTATTATGTCAACATTATCGCTGAAGATGTAAGTGTGTATTTGTGTTTTGCCTTTTGTACAGTGTGTTTTTTCATGTTCACATTGTTTCTAGTGTCCCTGATGATGGAATGAAATAAAGATTCAAAAGCTTGGATAGATTTCAAAGAGTGCATTTTTACTTGCTGCAAATTCCCCACTACATTTTCTAGTTTGTATTTAATTAGACAGCAACGACTTCCTCTGATAGACCACCGAATTCAACTAGCAGGTAGGGACCCAAACCCAAAAAACTCAGACGAACTACAATGACCTCCGTCAAGTCTATGCCAAACGTAACCAATGTTTTATGAAAAATGTCAAAATGTTTTTAAAAAAATTTGAAAATAATTTGGAAAATATATAAGGTACTGAGATTAATTGAAAAGTTGTCTTACAAAAACTTGTTTGATTGTTATCTAGTGACAATAAATAGAAGTATATTCTACTTAAATGGTTTATGTCAGTGTTTTTGTTTATACTGTTGCTTTCTTGAAAGATGAATGCCATTTATAGAAAAGTCCTCCTAGTCATATGTGATTCTTTTGCTAAAATTTTCATAATTCATCCGGTGATCAAATCTGTTAACGTGGTCTGCTAGAGCGCATCTTTCTGGATTCTACTGGATAACAATCTTGATGTTTGACCAATGTACTTCAGGTCACAATCCCGACAAGCAATTTTCCAATATATACATATATATGAAGTTTTAGATTTCATAATCCGAGGCATCAGTTTATTTTACTTATATGTTGACTAGTTCACCTATAGATGATGATAGTATGCATGTACTCACAGAAATTATCAGTAATGATTTATATAACATTGAGCTGTTCCATTTCTAATCCCAATATCACCAACCCCACGAAAAGAAACTTGATCCTATTGTGAGAACGAGGCCAACTGCTCACACATTCAATAAATAGTTGTCATGACTGAATGTTTATTATTTGGTGATTATCATGAGAGGCCATGATTATTGAGAACGTTTCCCATTATTCACAGAAGGGGTTATTAGTGTGACGTGATAAGAATCTGTAACTCTAAGCGTGGCTATTAACTCTTGAGTTCTTTGTATAGCACAGAGTTTTTAATAGTATTGGGGTGCAATATGTTATTTACTTTTTTCATCAATGCACCTCGCTTAATACTTAGTTGATAATAGTAGATAAATCATGAAATTTGAGTGCCAAAAATATAAAGAAGGGAATTACAATATCAAAATCTTCTGATATGTCATATGAGTTCACTGGTACTATTATTGAAACTTTTTATCTGGTTTCGAAATTTATTGATTACATATATTTGACTGGTTGGAATCATCGTAACACAATGGGTACGAATCATCTCGTTAACCTATATAAATTTTCATGGTTTGACATAAAACTGATACTTATTGCATTTCGTATTGTCCATTAAATGACCGTAAATTCATGAATAGGGCATAAATAGCAAAAATAAAGGTGTTAACGATTTTTTTCCTTCAATAAAATCGTTTCATGTTGGAACCTATCTGTACAGCAATGGCAAGATGATTTTGTGATTCCATCATAAATAAATCAATACTCTTCAAGCTACCCTATGCTGCAAAGTCACAAATTTCACCTTTTTGCCCCTTCAGTTTCAAAGTGTTTTTTTTTTTCATGCTTGCTATTACAATAAGCTATTTCTGATTCGAGTGGAATTTAATTTATAGCCCGCTTCAAGTTGTGATATGAATTTTGTAGGAATAAATTTGGCAATATTATCTGAGGGAAATTATCTCTTCTCGAGATTACGATACCAAAATTCTCATTCGATTTAGTTCTAACCTATTTTCACTTTCCATTCAAGAGTTTATAATACGGAAATCTCGTTCCCATTTCGATTTCATGGTATAAATCCCATGAAACAAAACCGACTATGTGTTCGACCATTAGTATGACTGCTTCAATGTTAACTGTGTGTAAACGACATTTTACAGCCGAATATTTCAGTTACTACAAAGTTGACAGTTGCTCCAAGAATGTATAGGGCCTTAAATTTCTAACGATACGGCTATCTCAATATTTTCTTATGATCAATACATAATGAACCCGTTTCTAACAAATAATATGCCACGTTAGTGAAGAAATAGGACAAGAAACTGTACAACCTCTTTTGGAAACGTTCAAAATAAGAAGGTGAAATGTCAACTTCGAAGTAGATGTACAATGTTGAATACCAAAGATTTATTTTATACTGTACTTTATTTTCAATATAAACAAACTGAATATCGCTCCAATTTGATCTCATATCGACAAAATGTAACTTCTATTTTTCATACATTGATAATAAAGACATTCATTATTCATATTATTATTATTATCATCATTATTATTGATATTTCGAAAAGTATCAATAAATACATGGGTTCCAACAAGATTTATATCAAAACTGAAAGTGGGATATAAATGCAATTTCACTCTGATTCTTAATAAAGAATCCTCATCAATTCAAATAACGAATATACTATGGAGGAGAATATATCAGTTGAGAATCAAAGCTTCACAGTCGTCTAATAGAAACAAGAAATGTGAAATGTATGATTTGCAACACAATCTCGTGATTTTTGTATTCAATACTCAAGAGATACCACATTCTGTATGGAGCCATTTATCGTTGTTTTGGGTTTGAAAATATGGTTCGACAGCTTCCTACAGTCAAGTTATTTCCTAGCTTTTTTAATACAGGTTGGTGTTTCAATTCACTTTGCAGTATGGATTGATGAACTCAGTAATTTCTAATGGAATATTATTGGATAGTTGATGAAGTATGCATTTTATGCTGATTAATTTTCCAACCTCTACGAAATCGAACAATTGCCTTCTAGAAATATCATATGAAAGATTGAAGAGACGGAAATGTCACACCCTGTATTCGGCAAAACCTTCAATAATTCTCGAATATATCTGCTTTCCACCTTTGAAAGTCTTTCTAGCCATCTGCCTACCGCCATTTCCTCAAATTGGATTCCTCTCTACTCGATACAGTTAGTTATTTTCAACAGCAGTCGTTCGAATGGAAATTAAATGGAATATGACTTGCAATTCCATTCAACGACATCGAATTTCATGCGGATTCTTAGTCGGAAATAAAATGTCGTTTCACTTTTGGAGAGTTAGGTACCTAATGGGATTCGCCGAAAGATGTAATACTTTCGATAACGTCCTTCAGAATATCTCTTTCGGTTTTATGATGGATTTATTTGAGTGCCACTTATATTGTTAACAGGAAGTACTAAGTGAGGAATCATGAGGAGTTATATGATTTTTCATCAGAACGGTATAAATACATATTTTATTGTTTCAAAAGATTTCTAGATTAGAACTAAAAATTTTCCATTATTTGTTGTTTCGAATAAGTATACGAATAGAGATAATAATTTTAACCACAATTTATAATGAATTCAAAACGATGTCAAATTAATTCGGATAGAAATATTTGATCCGCTAATAAAGTTTGTTAATTCCAGTTGAAATTTTCACGAGTATTGATGGAAGTATTTATTCGACTATTATCCACAATCGATCAGTTATCTAGTGTACATATTTAATAAATCCAAACTTCTTATTACCATTGAAAAAAAATAGACAGGGAACAATGCCACACTTCCTGGCGAGCTGTCACTATTATCTTGCTCAAATCAATAGACTATAGCAGTATTAATTTATGATGTCCCAAGTATTGATAATTTATTTCTATTTGAATATACAGGGTATCCAGAAACTCTACTGCAAAACGGAAACAATAATTTTTAGAGGTGTTATTTAGCTCAATTTACTTCGATTCAAAAATGCTTCTCAGGTGAGCTACAGCCCTTTGAAGATGACATCGTCATACAGTTTTTCTATGAATTAGTCAAAAATGTCATTACTTGAGACATTCAAACTTGGTATAATCAATGACAGTTACGAATATGTTTTGTTGATTTTTCAAAGTTAACTTGATATGACAGATACAATTCTATAATCTGATATAAACATGATTTCATTTAAGAAACACAAAAAGTTTGGATTCATTTCTCTTGGAAACGGTTTATGATATCGATTCAAGGATAATTGTGATAATGTTTATTTTCAAAAAAGTTGAAAAATACAATAAATATTGTCAAACCTCGAAAATAGACCTGAAAGATCACCGAAGCTCCAAAAGCTTGTGATATAGGTAAAAACAAGGATATATAATAAACAGGAGCACATAGAAATAATTCATATTGAAGCAATAATTTCCTATTAAAATATCAACATAGGTAACATTGAACTAATAAAGTAACTTTTTGTTTGTTGTTCGTTTATTTGTTTGTTTTTTTTTTTCTTGCCTGAAATGTGTGATATTACCAACGGTTTACAACTGCCAAATTTCAATATCGTACTCCAAATCGTCTTCGAGATATATATTGCCCGAAACATCGTTGGCCACCCTGTATATTTTTGGTGCAAGAAATTCTGCTGGGCGCTGTCCGGCAATTTTTTCGCAAGTCAGAACTTTGATATTTCTATTACTGTTACGAGTTTCATAAGGGGGGTCGATGAGTGTTAACTGAATTTTATTTTTGCGGATGTACATTAGATTCATTTTTGTATGGTACCCAAATTATGAATATTATTTTCTGCTGCATCTCCCCAACCTAAGATTCCGTAAGACAGTTGGGATTGCACAAGTGCATAGTAGAGATTCTTCTAGTTTCTTATGTCCGAGAATTCCACTGAGTACTTGAATTTCGTGAGTAGATCTCTCAATTAGTTCTTCATTTGCTCGATATGTGAATCCTATCCCAAGTGTATATCATACGTTATTCCTAGATATTTCTGTTATTTTTCTTTGATACGAGTTCTGTCGACAATGTTTGAAAGAGATTCGAATAAGATGAGAAAGGTAGATAATATGTTTTTCGACAGTCTTGTTCTATTGTCGTTTGCCGATCTGTCCATGTTTTTCCCTTGTAGATTATTGCCATATCATCTGCAAAACTGGTAAGTTCACCTTCAAATCGAAGTGTCATTGAACTATTTTTATGTATAGTGAACAATAAAGGTCGAAGCACTGTACCCTGTGGGACACCGTAAGTGACAGTTCCAGGAGAGCTTTTTATTCCTTCAATTTCAACCACTTGTTTTCGATCTGATAGGTAATCCCTCAGCAACTGGTATGTGGGTCCCCTTATGCCGTAGGAGTCTAGTTTTTGTAGTAATTTCTCGTGGCATCCAGTATCGAATGTTTTCGATACATCTACAAGAATGCTAACACAGAGAGAGAGAGAGAGAGAGAGAGAGAGAGAGAGAGAGATCCCTTCATCTAATGCGTTGTAGATATCTGAAGTTGACATTAGAATGGCATCTTCTGTACTATGATTTTCTTTGAAACCGAATTGCCTATATTTTATTTCTTCATGAATCTACATATTATTTCTTTTATTATTTTTCCGAATATTTGAGACATTACTGACAATATAGTGATTGGTCGGTAGTTTTCTTAATTTTTTTGATTGCTGTTTTCGTGTAGTGGTTTATTTTAACCCCTTTTTTTCAAATAATTCGGGAATTTTTCCACCACAAAACTTCTGTTGATGATATAAGTTAGAGGAATCGATATTTGTTCAAATTGTTTCATTGCTTCTGATCTGATATTATCCATCCATATCATTCAATCCGCATATCTTTGGCTTAAATTACTAAAATAGTTATAATAGTGATAATTTCATTTTCAATTCGTCGAAATACAATTTCAGTTTTTTGTATATTATTAGGACAAATAATAAAATGAAAATACCTCTTATATTGTTGGTAACTGTTTATTGATTATACCAAGTTTTAACTTTTTAAATGATGAAATCACATCTAGTAAATGTAGTTTCCGTTTGGCAAGACAGTTTCTGGACACCCTGTATGTTTTCAATCGTTTTTAAAAATCGTCTGTAAATGAAGCTATTCCTGGCATTCGTCACAGAAACAAAAACGTCCACCCTGATGACATTGAAAGTGTTGGTAATCGTAGGAAGTGGGCTGTGGATCAATAATGACAAGGAATCGATAGAGCGTGTTCTTGGTGTTTCATGAAGGATTATTCGAGAAGTGAGATCCACTTAGGATATCGTCACCTGCGAATGTTTATTCAACAGCTGTTCGGATGCGTCAAGTTGTTGGATAATAGAGAGTATGGTGATTTTGCAGTTCTCTAGCAAATTATAGTTTTATGAATTACCTGCGAACTTTGACCTGAAGAAAACCATTCTTTTCGAGTGAATCCAAAGTCTACATCCAACCTTTTTCAGTTTTCAAAGAAATTTCATCGATTACTAGATTTATGACACATACATATAGGAACACCTTATAGATCGAATAATTCAAGATCTCAAGTCCCCCAATGAAACAACTAAATATCAGAATGACCCTTATTATAGAAAAATATTAGTTATTTTCTTAAGTATTATATTAGGCACATATCCATAATTTCATCGATATCAATAGTTCGACAAACAATCCAAAATAGTATATTAATAGGTGCCGTCGTGCTCGAAAAATCGCGCGTGTTTTAAAGACCAGATCCACGAATACTTTACGCTATTTTTTTATTGGTGCCACATTTTGCGTTTGAATACAGTTTTGCATTTATCAGTAATATTTTATTTGATGTTAACAAGGTACTCCTGTCAGATATTTTCAGAGTTTTCCGCTAGTTTCGAAACCTTGCGCTGTTGCTCGCTGAAACTCGTACAATCAATTTCTTCATCTTCAGAATCGAGCCCTAGTTATATTCATTTTGATGAATTATCATGAAAAAAATGTTCTGTGTTCAAGTTCGAATTGAAAAACATCAATTCTCACCTTTGATAATTTCAGAAGTTCAGTTTATAAAATATGCAATTTGCTTGAGGATTATTGGAGGTTTATACATTTGACACGTCATTTGGAAATCCTTACACAGAATCAGTTCAGGTACCTCATTGTAATTTATTAACTATTTCATTGACACAAGAAAGATAATGAGCTCGTTTTCGGGAATATTTTTCTTGGCTTCTATTCTATATCAAATAATAAATTTTCAAACAGACCTTTTTATAGATAATATGGAATGCAAATGATTTTTTATTTACAATTCAATATCCGGATCTTCTAGTCTGAATCAATAACAAGAAACGTCACTTTCACATTTTTTTACACCGTTCATGTCCTGTGAATTTTGATATTGTTAATTTTCATTCTTCATGTGGTGGTTTACCACACAAAACACCTTGATGAAGGATCGTACCAAATTTCATCAAAATCGATCGATCGATTTCGGAGATTATCTGTTGAAAAAAGTGATTGTAAGAAAAATGCTCTTTTCTTCGATAGGTGTTTATATTTTCAGAATGAAATTTTTTCGGTAGTGCATTTTCACCAAATTTCAAGAAATGATTCTTGACACTACAAAACGTTGGAAAATGAGAACAAAAGGATACTGCTATCCGATTCTGAAGAATTCTACTTTTACGCCGTGATTTTGTCAATCATATCTAACATTTCCTTATTCCATACATTTCTTTATTGATTATATTGATGAAATATTGATAAGTTGATGTATTGACAACGAATTAAGCGTAGCATAAAAATGCCACCGATCGTTTCAATTGTTGGAGTTTGTTGTATTGTTTTATATCCTTCGGCATATTCGCCTGGATGAACCCCAATTTAAAATCCTTCAATCTGAGATTCCCAACAGGATGGGACTAGAGGCAACCTTTCAATATTGCAGAAACCTTAAGGAATCGCAGATACGATCTAGAATTCTCTCTAACCCACATAAAATATCACAAAAAAAAAACCCACCGATACCAATACTTCCAGTCGGTGAACATCAAAAACATGTAAAAAACAAATTGTCCCGGTAACGAACGGGTTGCGACCTGACCCACGGCCTCCTTTGATGTTTCGATCCGATGCCATTCCATTGGGAAATCTCAGTAGGGTATGACGAACGAATTTCACACAGAAGCATGAAAAAGTGAAGAGCTCTTTGAATTGCAGAACGGAGATGCGACAAAAGCAGCAAGAATTAACGACATTAAATTTTTAATGAGCACGATTGTGCAGGTACTGGGACTCGGAATTTGAGGACAAGTGTAGAGTAGCAAAAATGGTGGTTGAACTAGAAATTTAGGGACATTCTTCTGTCAACTGTCATTGGAAGGGGTGCTGCTCTTTAATTTGAAATTATATGATATTTTCAACAAATTTTTGCTCAACGCATAGGAACGTTTCATCAAAGTAATGCGAATGCGAAACAGCGCAAAACGAAGCTATCTTGATATACAAATAATGGTCAGATGCAAAACAATGGTGAGGTATCAAATTCAATGATTATCTTCTTCAAATAAAACAAAATGAAGTTTTCATTCAGTATATTCTGCGTTTTCAATTTCCTTAGCTTTGCGTTCTTTTGTTGAGAAGTGTATAGAGCCTATGACACACCGTTTTGTTTTCTCCTGGCCTGTCCTGACATTTTGATAATTTTCAATCGATTGGTCTATAATTTCAGTTACATTGGTCAAACTCCTTTTTTCCTTCTTCGAGATTCCTACTGTGAGAAAGCAAATCATTGAAAAATACGAAGAAAAGTAAAAACTCGGACACTCTCTGACATCCTCATTTACTTCTCTTACTCCTGAGCAGATTGTTTTTTTTTCCTTCCAAGGCATATTTTTAAGTAACTCTGAGGATCGAAGTGGGAATGCAAAATTGATAAAACCGATTTATGAGAAGATTATGAGGATGAGTAATGAATACTCATAACAACTGACACAACTGAAAAAACAAACACGTGTTATCGAAGATTATAATTCATACAATGTGATGAATCTCTTGATTCTCTTCTTCAAGTACTATTTATGTTTTTGTTTTCTTCCTACCCAGTTGATTCCTTGAGCTCATCAATAGAAAAACAAGCTGCTTTTTCTTGAACTATTTCTTCGACGTCTCTCACATTCATCCTATCTAAACCGGCTATTTGGGAAATCCATGGGTTGAACTAGAAGAGCGCTATACAAAAAGTATCTTACTGTATGTACTATTTTCCACAGTATAGGTAACTCATATCACTGGATGAAATGATTCTGATCTATCATAAACCTAATAATACAGGTCTACATACCACATATTCATCATTTTAATTCAATTTCAATTTTAGCAACACCAAAATCTTTGTAGACCTGCGTAATTCATGAAAATATGTACATCCCTGTACGAAACAACCACTATTAATCTGTCTGCAAAAAGTCTCTTCACAAACTCTCCAAGAATAAAAATCCAGACTTAGTGAAGTGTTCGACCAGCCATAAATTAATTTGAAGAACTACGGAGGAAAAAGTAAATGAGGTTTGAAAACTTCGCTGGTAACTAACTACATGGTCCTCTTCGAGTAAGCTCGTGAAGCTTGCTTGCTCCTCAGAATAATGAAGTAGACGTTTGAGAAGGAAAACGCTCTGGAATTGTACAGCATTTCATGAATAATGATGATTGTCAGGTATATCGTATCGCGAAATAACAATGGAATTTCCATAAATTCATCAACGATCTGCAACGAATGAGATCTGTGTAAGAATTCAAATTTGAAAGTGAAACATTAATTTATAAGAGAGAGTGCTTTCATCTTGAACCTATGAATATGAAAAACTCACCCAATTGACAATTTAAGCTAGTAAAAGTAAAACTTTTACCATTTACTTTTGTGAGAAATCCATGTTACAAGTGGTTGAAACGAGTTTATGGAAAAAATAATTGATTTAATATCCTTATTGCAGAATATGTTTTCATACAATCAAGCATAAAAATCTATGAATGAAACAGTGTCAAAGAAAGAAAGAATACTCTCAAGATCCAAGGGTGACTTATTAAAACACTCTTTTCCGTTAGTGTTAGTCTGTGAATAAGAATGTGATGAGAATGTTGAAATTGGCTGAATAAGAATTGACTTATTCTTGAGAAGAAGAATCGAATATTCAAATATGTACAATCGATAAACTGGTAACGAACTATTTGCCTCAAATATATTTCTACAGGAGTCTGCATATTTCATTTAATAGCTCAAATCTTTTTCCAAATTTTCACAGCCACCCTAGAAAATAATGCCCTTTCTAATTACTGACTCGAAGTTTACGTAATGAATTATTTCCATAACTATCATATCTAGATAACTTTACTACATTTGATCTTCATTACATTGTGTTAAATAGACATCATCAGTATCGCTCTTACTTTTGACCACAACAGATTTTTTTCAGAGAATACTTTTGAAAGAACCTTGCAATGATAAAAACACAATAAGCATCTCTCGAAATGCTCTCATTTCAAGTACCAATTCTTATTGTGAATATCTCACTAGCAACGAATATCAATGAAGAACATTAACAAACGAAAAAGCAGAAGATCTAAACACCTGTGTACAAAACTTCTGGACTCACGCAGAGTCGTGCCATTCAAAAACTTCGTCAAAGTCACGAAAAATACTATTAGTCGGAACAAGTTGACAAAGAAAACAGCATTTAAAAAATATTAGTCGTTGCCCACTACTTTCATTCAACAGGTATACAATGTCGAAAAGTCCCATTCATAAAAATTCCCATTTATGGCAACGTTTGTAAAATGAGCGTAGAGTCAAGTACTATGCGTTACTATAGAATTCGGCATAGTGAGATGGAGAAGAGCTGTTGTAGATTTGCTGTTGTCTATTGTCCGGAACTTGAGGACAATGATGACCTAAGTGTGAGAAAGTTTGAATGAAAAGGAATTCCAGTCGATTGGGAAACATTAAAAGGGAGTTAATAATGGCTGTGGTATTTTGGCCGTTTCGAGTAATTGTATGCAATTCCCCATTCCAATTATTGTTGATTATAATATATCCAGGATGTTCTAGCAGTCGACGGCAAGCTGAAATCGGTTATCAGAAAAATAGAAAGAAAATCCAAGATGTGTATTATGAAAGATATCAAAGATAATCGAGAAAATTTGCACCCTGTGACAGTTTTTTCACTCCTGTTGCTCCTTGATTTATCAATTTTTCTCTCTGTTCTAGTATGCTGAATTCTCTCTCTTTCTCGAACTGTTGCTCAAATTGTGAAGCCAACTGGCCCAACTTGAAATAAAATATCGCTGTTTCCTCAACCAAACATTCAAAATTGACATTTCGTCAAAGTCTGATTTGTAACGACGGGAATGAAAAAACTGTTATAGGGCGTAAATTTTCGTATCTTTTAGATACTTGTATTTCTTCCTGATATAGTTATCAGTATAATGTATAATAGTTTATAACTTGGCCTATTGCCTGATTCCAGCTTGACGTGGTTTTTTGGGAAACCCTGTATATTTCTTTTGTGTTCAACGTCGGTTAGCTTCCAAATATTTACATCCAATATCTTGATGCTGAAATAATTTTTCATTGATTGAAATAACAAAAAACGAATATGTCCGCGTGTTCAAACAAGGAGTCCTGGAATTATTTTGTTGAATGATATTGGTAAACTGAGTTCTGGATTGAATATAACTCGCAAATATTGAACATCGGTATTCCAAACTATAATTGAAACGTTCATCACACATAGTATTAGTGAATGTCTAACTAAAATTCACAATGTCAAGAAATAAGTGGTTTCGTTTGAAGTGTACAATGGACGTTTTTGGAATTCTTAAAATGATAGTTCATTATTACAGTTATAAAACTATACTCTATAACTTGTTCAGATTCTTTATGTTATTTCGATTTCTTAGATCCCGAATTCGAGAATTGCATACTATTCTGAACTTGTTTGATTCGCACTTTTTCCTTTCAGAATCGTTAATGTTGTCATTTTGGAATATCAATTGAAATTCTTCCTCAAATTGAAGTATTTATTGGTATATTTATAATTAAATACACATATAAACATATACAAAACTTGTCTAGTCGACACAGTGACTGATAATGAATATTGATACAATCTTTCTCAGAAATCTGAATTCGTGTAATGTCGTTTTCAGATGGAACATCCTATACGAGCCAATTTCCTATAATGACAAATGATGAAATTTGTATCAATAATGTATTCGATTGTTATTCAACTATCGCAATAAAATTACATGGTGTCGAATATTTCTACATGGTGAGGAGAATAATGGTCAATTTGTATTCCTGCATTAATATATTCTACAATATTCGCTGATAGTTCCAGATATCACAATGTTTGAGCAGGAATGGTATTATTTTATCGAATAATTGAAAAACTCTATACGTATGCAATATTGTATCAGTCATTAAACAACGTAATCAAAACATCACACGAATTGTTGAAACTCTATTCATTGAAACCCAACAAACCCCAATTAAAATCCCCATCCAAACCAATTCGGGCATTAGCCGATCTGTTTGTCTAACCAGCCAATATTTACGCAGCCCAAAGCTTAGCAAGTATATAATTTGTTTACCTACGAGTTCGCTACCCCTATGGGCAGAGAATAGGGTCGAACAAGGCGGAGCTCTTAACAATACGAAGCATCCTGACGGGGTGGTTAGATTCAATGCCAATTCGAAGAGGGGGTATATAAAAATACAGCCCAACGGGTCATAGACCAGTACCTCCTGAATTCATCAGTGCAGAGAAGTTAGTGCGAGGATGAACATGTCGAGATCTTTCCTAGTGGACTCGCTCATAGGCAATCAGCCCAAAGATTTGCAATCGCGCTATCAGCTACCAGAACGACCCATGGTGCCTTACCCTCAGAACTACATTAGCAGTTATCTATTCTCGCTGAGTCTGGCTCAGCAACAGCAACAGCAGCAGCTGCTTCAACAACAGTTCCATTACCAGCCAAAGCCCCCGGTCAGACCTGTGCCTTCTCTACCGAGAATCTTGCCTCCAATTGGGCTGGAGTTGCCCCATAACAAACCTGCTAAAGCTTCTTCCCCCAAGTACTACCCGGGATCTTCACCAAGTCGTACCGACAGCCGGGAATCGACTCCGACCCCACCACTGAGCCATTCCAGCAGGAGCGAAGACAACTCGACACCCTGCAAGGACTCGAGCAAAAGGATTCGTACTGCGTTCACTAGCACGCAACTCCTCGAACTGGAAAGAGAGTTTGCTTCCAATATGTATCTGTCGAGGCTGAGAAGAATAGAAATAGCAACGGCGTTGAGACTGTCGGAGAAACAAGTGAAGATCTGGTTTCAGAATAGGAGAGTGAAGTTTAAGAAGGAGGATCTTCCGGTGTCTGGGAGTTCTTCGTCTCCTTCGGGCAAATGTTGCTGTCTGAGGACCTGCTCGAATAATAAGAGAGGGAAAAGTTCGGTTTCTAGTTGCGAAGATGTTGATATTGATGTAACTAATGTTGATGAGCATGAACATTGATTGTAAAAGACTGTGGTGATATTGGTATGTAATATATTTTTGATAAGGAAATTTTTGTAAATAATAGATTATATTTGAAAGTATGTTTCACTTCTGATGCCAAAGTTTTATGAATAAATTTTATAATGAAGACTTGGTTGTGTTTTTTTTTGTTTATGTCATAACAATTATTGATTAAACATTTCCAGATACACAATACAAAAACATTATTATCAATGAAATCAAATTAGATATATGATCTTGAAAATCTTGTACATTCAAACAGTAAAACTAAGAAGATGAAATGTAAAGGAAGAAGAAATAATAAAAATTGAAATATACTAATTAGGTTGATGATAGAGAAATTACGATGGAAAATGACAGGTTTGTACTAAGAATGGAGTCGTTATTTTTAATATATTGGAAATATGGAAGTATATATGTTCAGCTGTGTCCATTATAATTATTTCATTTGATCAAACCCAACTCAAGTTTTGGAAAAATAAACAATGAGTTCACAAGTGAGAAAAGAAACTATGATTACAGCTAATATAATAAGTAGAAAATTCATACGATCGAAAATGTAAACTTGTTACTGAATTAAACATCGATAATCTAACGATGAGTAATATAACAGAATTGTGGCCAATACCGCGATAACCAAAAGTTTTCAGTGAATTTAGCAACATATACTATTGAACAAGTCGATTTAATAACAAGATATCCTGATGTGCATCTGTGATCTTGTGAATATCATGTATCACCTAAGAAGGAGATGAAAACAAAATTCTTTCGAAACATTCCATAAAATGTGTTTTCGAAGCATGAAACATAATTAACTGTTATTAAATGCATCATTAGGAGAAGAGTTGTGTCAGAATACGAATCATGATTATTCATAATCCAAGTTGGAAAGGAGAATGTATAGTTTGATCAACATATCATCAACATACAATGGAATTATTACTCTTATATTGCAATTATGGAACTAATAAATCGAGGAATCTGTCATAATTTTATTCCTTGAATAAACGAGATTGAAAAATATACTTTGAATGTCTGTCCGATGATTTTTCCATTGTGTATTACAATGTATTATTTCATTATCAAGAGTTTTTTTTGTTTTTCATAATTTTTCTGAGGAGCATTATCTATAGAATTTACATAAACATAAACATTTTGAAACATATTGATGATTCTACTGAATATGATATGATGTTCAAATGCTGAAGAACGATTGATTAGAAAACGTCAAGATCCAAAATGATATGAATTTGAAATAACACATTCAACCGTTTGCTGTAACATTGAAATCCATGAGGATCATCCGTGCTTCTGAGCATAATCAGAAGCACGGCACATTCATAATTCAAACATTCCCATATCTGATTGTATTATTAACTACTCGCCGACTCGATCATAAAGACATGCGGTCAGGAACCATCAGCCCTTTGTAAACCCTTTTTCATCCATTCAGTTATTCATAAAGATTCTAAGAGCACAATAGCAACACAATTAAATATCAGCTGAATTACCAGACAACATTTCGAATGTTATTATAACGGATACGTTTTAAAATAATTGCTACGTTTTCAGGGGTCGCAACCCTTTGGGGAAATACCCTATTGGCTGGAGCCTTTTGATCATAACTTATGGGTGGAGCTTAACTAATAGCGATGACAGGGATATGGGGGACGAGCCTCTGATGTTAACAAGATAAAAAACAGAATGTTATTTGTCCGTGTGGAGGGCTTTGAATGGAAATATTGAAGATTCATTTGATTCATCAACGAAGTGAAGCTGTGTGATTTTTGTACGGCGCCGGCGCGATGTTGATTTTGTTGAAGGAAATGTTATTAAACCACATTTGATATAATTGAAAGGCAACTCTGGAACTATATTTATAATTACTGAAGTATCGTGTTTGTGACAGATTTAATGAACATTCGATAGCATAACGAAGTGCATAACGAAAAGTAATCTACTTATATTCAATATTCGTAGAACATTGAGTGGTAATTAACTAGTCGCATTATTAACGAAACATTTCGAACATGAACAGGATAATGAAAACCTTCTACGTTCATTATTTCATAGCTACTGTGAAAAACCTCGATGAATAATATGTGATATAGAATGGTCGTAAAAATCACACTTCCAAGGTGAGCGATGTTTGATGTTCATATGTGGTGATTCTTTAACTATAACAGATAAAGAATATGAAGATTGAAATGTTTTTCAAGCTATGATTTTCTGTCGGATATGAAATTATTAGTTGGCTATGATTTGTCAGTGCTTGCATTGAAGCCTTCATTATCATAAATATGAATATATTCAGAAACTCAAAAAATACTGCACTTTAATATAACAACCATTATGTACTTTTTGAACTCTATTGCTATTATGCTATGAGAGATCACGTGGGAATTTTTTTTCAACAAAATTTTTCGACAAAAAATGTCCTACGTTACTCTCGTATGATTTAACTGGCATCATGACGGAAATGAACGGGCCTTATAAATGACACCTGCCTACTTGGTTAACATAAATAACAAACACTTTCATCAACAATGGTTCGATATAATCCGTTACAATTTCGGCCTAATCGAAATTCTCATAGCAATTTTCGACGTTCTCAATCAAAGACTGAGAATAATATATTATTTAATGGATCCAAGAGTCGAAAAATCACACTGTATACATAACTGACAAATAAATAGACTAGCATATCTTCTTTTTGTCACTTCTCTACATTTCTAATCTTCTGTAGAGGATGGGCAAATGTCGATGTTTATATATCCTATATGCTATCCTAGCAGAGAGATTATAGAAAATACGAAGAAACGGAGATCGCACAGTCAATCTCTTTTTCGAGATGATTTCACTGGTTAAGAAAACATTTTATATTTTCAATAGTCTTTTGTTTTCGAGTTATCAATGGAAGATCGACTTCTCGACTTCTTGACAAAACGAATTTTTATTTGTTTGAAGGAAACAACTTTCGCATAATATAGTGATTTTTTTCCACAAAACTGTTCAATTCCGAGTTGGAACCTACAGTCATGTTTTTTGAATAAAAATCATAGTTGACTATGGTTAAGTTCAAAGAATTTTTTCTTTTCCTTTTCAACTAATCAAATGTTGAATCGCTATTGATTGTCAATCTTCAAAAACAAAAATCTTACCCAACTCCATTCCTATTCGCATTTTCTTTCCTTTCAATTGGGAATGTCGTAAAACAGTTACGAGGAGCATTGTATATCAGGATATCTTATCCAAAGTAATAACAGTCATGACATTGCATATGGAAAATGAAGTGAAAGTTAACTTGAAATTGAACAGTTTTCTGAATATTTTCTTCACGTCACTAGATTGAGAAGAAAAGGATGCCTTAATGATGTAGAAGTTGTTTTCACCTTCCTCCACTTTTAACGATGATATTCATGGAAAAGTCGAAAATCGATCCCGAAAGAAAGATGAAGAATGCTATCCCAACGTTTTTGTAACTCCTATAGTTATCGAGTTACCCTATACAAACATCGAAATCTGTCCATCATATACAAATATGGAAATTCGGACATTCTGTTGAACTTTCAGAATGGTACTTCTGAAACTCCCTTTTTTACAACGAAAAAGCATTCATATTCAATTCAGACATCAGAAATCTCTCTGACTGTATTTATCAACGTCCCAACGCAAGCCATATCTTTCCAGAGATAAAAAGAATATATGATGACCCAATCTGAAATTCAATTGTTTCATTTCAAGGACTAGCCCGACTCTAGTCTTATTTTCCACATTTTTATTGTTATGCCGTATGTTGCATGTTCGAGCTTTCTTATCGCCATCAGCCTAATGAATATGAAACAATCAAATAGAAAGCACGCGCCGCATGTTTCTTAAGGGCACATCTCCTAGGTGATAAAAATCCGAAGTTAAACACGCTCGAGAGCATCCAGCATGCCTGGATTATTCCCAGCGTCTATAATTTGCTTTTTGTGGAAACTAAATAGACATCGACAGATAAATGAGGTGGCCGGTCAGCATCAGAATAGGGTATCACTTTGTGTGTACCTTCACAAAATCCAATATACTAATAAAAAGACCTCGCGCGTTATTCTTTTGTTGGAGGGTGCACCTGGTACTCTCACTCCGATGCGTTCGGATGTGAAATTACCAGAAAATTACGGAAAAAAATCGTTCGTACGTTTTGGGGTGAATTCACTGAAAGGCGATAAAATATGTTGAGCAACTCACGGCCCACCATGATATTTTGCAGGGACGGTCTGGAGAAGATTTATTGGAACAATCTCTATCAATTGAAAAAATCTGTATCATCCAAAATGATAAACCTTGAACTGTTTGAAATATATCATAACTGCTATTGATGATATTTGAGATATGAAATAAACCGAAAGTTGAACAAAAAGGTTGCGTCAAAAATTTGTACTGAAGTTTCTGAGTATTTGATGAATGACCCGAAATACTTACTGAGGAGGATGTATCCTTCCAAACTTGATGAAATTGAAATGATTTTTTCACATATTTTCTGAACCGGATTTCCGCTGATGAGTTTTAATACACTTTTACATTTAACCGTTACATGATTTCAGCAGATCAATTCATCGCGAGATTCATCGGTAACAATATTTCAGAAGATCATGAACAATTTTGTTATAAGTTTCGACGTTTATGTCAACGAAATTTTTGCAGCTAGTTTTTCTGTGTAGTTTTTCTGCTTATTTATATTACTGCGATTTTCAACTGAGATTTCAAGGAATAACAGGATTGGATATCTTTTTTAGTATGCACCATGAGCGATGAGTTTATGTATAAAACTATACCATTTCTCATTGTACTATCATTCTCAGAAAGCTTGGTACACATTTTTGACTCACCCTGTGTGTAATTACACCAACTTTGAAAAACTTGCTTTTGCTTTTTCGAATAAGGTGTATTTCAGCTATTGACCATTCTGTATGTCAAAAATGTTCATTGGTTTGATCAGAATTGAAAGAAAAATAACCTAATATTATTCCTGGGATATACTAGATTTGATGGTATGAATTGTGAAAACTCAAAAAAAAATAACAATTATAACATCTATCTGATCTTGATAAGAACCACTTCATTTTCGAAACCACGGTCTGTATTTAAAAAATCTCCATTCCAAGAAAAAAATCGAATATCTGACCAACCCAAACCTCAGATATTTTTACTTGAAGTTGATCTGGTTTATACGTGAAAATGATAGGCATCAATTATTCTATCGTAAACACTAAAATTCAGAAACTAGTAAAGAAGGAGAATAAGCTATTGTAGAATATCATGGAAATGTGGAAGAAATTGAAATAATTCACCACCTGCCATCCAATTTTTCAAGCACGCGTATCTCAAGAATAAAAAATAACATATTTTTTGGCAATGAATTATATTCATCGTGTAATCTTCCGGTACTGAGTCGATATTATCGATGTTCTCAACATAAAAATGGTATATGAAGTTTTATTTGGCATGGTCGTAGAGGAACTACTTCGACGACTCCGGCCCTTACCAAAATCGTCGAACCACTATTTCTATCACTATCGTCGGCTTTGTTCGTCGGTTCCCAATTCAAGATACTCGAAATCGCAATGTAGTGGAGCTAATTGTGGGTTCGATACAAATACGTGTAACTAATACGTAAAGCTCAGGAGTCATTCAGTAAACACTCCACGTAAGGACCCACAAAGGATTGGTGGTTTGTTAGTCGAAGGCATTCCGAGTCCGAGACCATTCACTAGCTTATGCAATGACAAATGAGGACAAATAGGGGCATTAATACTCGTGATACGGTATTTTGGAAGATGACGGCTGTTTCTTGGGCCTGATTCCCTTTCTGGCCCATGAAAAATGTGCCTAGAAGATGCAGAGATCAAAGAGGATGATTCATTTTCTATATTGTAATAATGGCTCTACAATCGAAGGAAAAGCATTTGCTACCCTATAAGCAAATACTTTTGGTAATATGAATGAAGTCGTGATTTTGCTAGGGATCTATAGCAAAAGCTTAATTTTTCTGAAGGTACTCCCAATGCAGACTTCAAATCCGTAGTTGTAACACGTGTGTGGTAAATATAACATTTCTAAATGATTTAAGAGCCGTGAAACGTTACAAAAGACGTGTAGAGACATCATCGGCTGATTTCAGACACCTTTTTTGTTTCAATGAAGTAATTTACCATTTCCTTGGTGAGGAAAATAATGAAAAATGAGGTGGGGCATTATCACCGTTCCAGGATATGAAAGTGTTTTTGCGATATATTTCTGATCCGGATTTCCAAAACGCCGTAGGGCTCTCCAGTATATTCAAGTTCATGACACTATCATATCTGCACCATAATCTGTCATTCAAAACCAAACATTTCATGTTGGTATATCCTTACAATATCTAAGCATAAAAAGGAAATATTCGAAAGTTACAACATAACAATTTTCATTGATGATTTGGTTATTCGTGATAATTCAGCTTCAAATTTATTTGCGAATGCTTTCGAAATGGAATATAAATTGATAATATCAAGTACCTCCTATGACATTTTAATGTAGTCACTCCATATGTGAAGCTGTTTCGGTTTGGCAAAATAAGTTATACTTATCTCTTTTTTCTTTCATGCTCTTCACCTTGCTATTCTTTTTGTCTTCATATTTCATTTCATATTTCATCTGCTTCAATTCACCTTATGGTAATACATTTAGTGAAATTTAGACGCTGGTCAAAGAACAGACGTGAAAATTTAAAATTAGCTTGTATTTTTCTTGTATTCTGATAATCTGAATCAGATCAGCCTTTCGCAAAGCCAATCATTTTTGATACTCAATAGACTATTCACACTATTCATCTGACAATAAAAGAATGATTATCATTGTTATTATTTGTATCATCATTATTATAATCGTTGTTATCATTAGTATCATTACTATTATCATTATCATTATTATTATTATCATAATTATCATTATTATTATTTTTATTATTATATTATTATTATTATATCATTATTATCAAGTGTGAGTTATGAATTTCCTTTTATACTTTAGATATTCAACTGATATCATTTTGAATCAGATAAGTTTCATAGATTTGATAACCTTGAGTAACGCTTTTTGGGGATTTACTAATGCTCAACGTGGTGTTACACACACTTCTCTGTAGACAAATCCTTCCATTAGCTGCGACTAGATTCCCATGACAAACAAATCCTTTATACAGTGTGTAAAAGCCAAATGGAATAAATTCATTATTTCGGTTACTGTACATATTTCTAAAAAGTCCCGAAACACGTCAAATTTAAATTATAACTTGACATTCTTTTACGTGAAAATGCAACCCCTACCTTCAACCCCCTTAGAATGACAGGTACAACCCCCAATTTTTTAAATGGGAAGTATAGGCTTGTGATATATCATTTGAAAGGTCTCTTCATTCTCTATTCAAAAATGTTATTGTTTTTAAATTTAATGCAAAAATTAACATAAAAAAAATTAATATCATGTTGTTACCGAAATTCGCTACATACAATCAAAAACTAAAATGTAATGCAAAACGTAATAAAATGTAGAACACGAAAAAGAACTATGAATGTTAATGAAGTAGATGTTCAAAATGTTCTCCGCGAACGTCTTGGCAACATCCTAATCTCAAATAAAACTGTCTTCTAACATTATTTAACATATCAGGCGTGATCGACCTAATCGCAAGCGTTATTCGTTCTTTTAAGTCATTTAAATCAGAAGGTTTAGTTTTGTACACATGGCTCTTCACATATCCCCATAAAAAGAAATCTAATAATGTAAGATCAGGTGATCGCGCTGGCCATTCAATCGATCCTCGCCTCCCTATCCACCGATTGGGAAATATTGTATCGAGGTACTGCCGGACATTAAGTTGGTAATGTGGTGGTGCTCCATCCTGCTGAAACCATATCGTATTCGCTGGAACTTGAGGATTACCTGGATCAGGATATAAATTTGCCAACGTTGGAATGACATCATTTTGAAGTAGTGCCAAATAATTGTTGCCATTCAAGTTGCCCTCAATAAAAAAGGGACCAATTATATTGTTCCCTACAATCCCTGCCCAAACATTAACCTTTTGAGGGTATTGAGTGTGTTCTTCTCTCATCCAGTGAGGATTTTCCGTGGACCAGTAGCGGCAATTTTGCCGATTAGCATGACCGTTAAGTAAAAAAGTACACTCATCAGAAAACATAACGTCTTCTAATTGGATAATATTGTTATCCAACATGTCCATCATTTGCTCACAAAAAAAAGTTCTCCTATCAAAATCGTCTTCCATGAGCTCCTGAGTAGGTATCATCTTATACGGATGCAATTTATTTTCTTTTAATATGTTTGCTATCGATGTATGGCTAGCATTGAATGTAGTGGATGCCTGTCTACTCGATGTATGTGGGTTTTCCTGAAACTCAAGCAACACATCTAATTTGAGTTCATCACTCAGTGCATTAGCAGCTGCTTTTTTTATCTGCCTTACATGACCAAACTCGCGAAATTGCTTTTCTATTTTACTTATTGTTCCTTGGGATATAGGCGGTAAATTAGGAAATTTCTCATGAAATAGGCGAGTTACTTCCTGTTGTGTTCGGATGTTATCTCCGTAACCAATCATTTGTAAAACTGTTATTTTATGCATTTCCGTTAATCTAACCATTTTTCAGAATTGAATTGAACAAACTTTATACTTAAATTACAACAATGACAACTTAAATAAAACAATTTACTACTGCTTGTTAAAATAGCGTTGCCACGGAAATACTTTAAAGTTTTTTAATGGTTACCATCTAAAAACCACATTGCTACGGTTTTTGTTCACTTTCTCATATTATGTTAATTTTTGCATTAAATTTAAAAACAATAACATTTTTGAATAGAGAATGAAGAGACCTTTCAAATGATATATCACAAGCCTATACTTCCCATTTAAAAAATTGGGGGTTGTACCTGTCATTCTAAGGGGGTTGAAGGTAGGGGTTGCATTTTCACGTTAAAGAATGTCAAGTTATAATTCAAATTTGACGTGTTTCGGGACTTTTTATAAATATGTACAGTAACCGAAATAATGAATTTATTCCATTTGGCTTTTACACACTGTATATTCGGTACAATCAAGTACAGGAAAACATTAAAATTATCGAATTCGTTTCGAATCAAACCGTTTTCAAACAAACACACTTCTCGATCCCATCAAATCGCTTTATCGACGAAACATTGTATAGAGTAATTAGGAAATTTTAACGAAATTTTGAATAATAGCGTCCGGTTCAGTAGGAGGTTTCCCGTCGACACGTGACTTGTGGAATTGGAATTGAAGTTGCTAGGGTGTGTCGAAGAATCATTTCATTATATAGGAAGTTTTAGACGCGTGTTGTTCGTCAACAACAATTGCATCTACTTGTATTATAGTTTCCATAGACGTACTGGGAATTTATTCCGAGTTATTAGGCACTTAAGGCAAAGCACAGCGGTGAACGTATCTATGCGACGTATTTGCAATTTGAACATCTTTTCGCTGCTGAAATGAGAGTTGAGGCAACATGACTATGGGAATCATCTATAATAATAATAATAATAATATTAATAATAATAATAATGATAATAATAAAAAGAATAATAATGTTTATTGGCAAGTTGAAGACATTTACACAGTTATTACAATTTCCTCAGCATATAATTGTGCTGTGGTGACACATTATAACACAGCGCAGATAAACAATGGTTTCTGCAAAGGCAGTGCCTGAGCGCAGTAAAGTGACGCATACCTAGTTTGAATTCGACATTTCGATTAATGAAGCTATAATATTTTTTATTATGTGATAGTCATTTTCTGCACTATTCATTTCGAGTTGAATCAATAATAATCATTTTGTACATGGATATGATTTAGATTCTGGACGACGCATTTTAAGTTTAATATACAAATACCATATATCTCTATTCAAATGAGGATTATTTTCAATCAATTTTCTCACTTTCTTAGTGAAGTCGTATTCTTTAATGAAATTCATTCATTATTTGAAAAAATTTAAATATTCCTCAGTATACCTCATTGATAAACTATACATGTCTTTCCGCGATTTTGGATCTTTTATAACATCAGTATTCACAGTCTCATCAAAATAAAAATGAGCAGGAAAGGGACAAGTAGGTTGAGTTTTCATTATTATTCGTTGATAAATTTCATAGTTAGGCTGTAGTCAGCTTCTATCAGAGTAATAATACCGCGTATTGAATGTACGTAGAAAACCGTATTTATACGTCGGACGTATCTAAAAACGAACTGCGCATGCTCAGCTCTCATAAGATACGTTCTAGATAGATAATATCAAGATGATAACAATGAGTTGTTCTTCGTAGCTAACAGAAAACATTCTGTCCACCAAAAAATCTGCCTGCACATAATAGCATGTAAAAAACAGATGACTATAATTAAAAGAGCCAATGAACTTCATAGCATACGCTGGAATGGAAATGTATGGAAAGAAAATCTTTTTGGCACTATTTAAATGTCCTACGAAACCATGCAGAGGTCAAGCATCCATAAAATTCGCACAATAAACTTCATAGCCATCTTTTAACCACAATAATAGGTGGAATTTATTATGGTTGTTATCCTTAGTATGTGACGTAAGTACTTTTCTATGGGTTATCCTGTTCTGAAAACAGACTCCTAACAGTAAATTCTATCGAGTATAATTTTTTTTATGAATTTTCAAATTAATGTATCTGAAAGACGGCGAAAATAGAGTCCAAAATAAAAACAGTAAGATATTAGCTCTCACAATCAGTCTTGAAATCCATAGAATCTAGAATACACGTAATACAATATCACGTATCTGCTAGATAAACTCATCACTAATAAGTTTTAACTTTGATCTTGTGAACGGAGAATATTTCCTAATACTACGCCTCTGTGTCTAAACCATTTCCTCCCTTTTTGAGTCTGTAAAGGTCGTGACTCGTGAGTCTCCAACCGATTTATCACCACCAATCAATGAATTAGGTAATGTGACTAATTCACGCATTCAGAAATAGAAGGAAGCCATACGGTGGATGAAGGAGCAATATGTTTAATTGAATGATATAAATGAATTTTGCTCTAAGGCGAATCGTGAGAAGTGTTTGGATAAATTCGATTCTGATCGATAATGATGGCATTTTGATTGATTTGTTGAACTGTATCGCCACAAATAATCGAAAAGTGGTTGATTCTTTGTTTACTGTCAATCGGGCAGTAATTATAATTTCAAGTAAACTCGAACCAATAGATAATAATGTTAATTGGTTGAATTTCTGTTCATCAGGCGATTTGCATAGTGACATTTTTTTTCCATTTTCTGGCTCGGAAATACATATTTGATTATGTCATAGTGAATAATCTTATACTTTCCATCCATTTCATTTGAAGTTTTTCCTTTCTTACCGCTCGAGTTTTCGATATACTCGCACAATTATCTTCTGTGAGAATGTTTTATCATACTTTATGTCATGAAATGAGGAGTTGAAAGATGTAGAATACGGAGTATTGTCTGATTGGAATCGGAAGAATTAACAACAAATACCAGATATATCACATTGTCGACAAAAAACTTCAACATTGACATGAATAATTTCCCGTTTTGCATCTTTCTACTGATAACATTTTCAGACAACATGCGACAATGAATCATTGAGATAATAATTGAAATTATTTTCAAGTGACAACATCCGTTGGTCTATGTAAGTATCGTTTTGTATCTTTTGTATACTCGAGAGTTTGTTTCTTCAAGTGATCAACAAATATATCATCTATTCTGAGTCTTCTGCAATATCATGCATCCAGTTTTTCTTCACAAATATTTATTCGTATCACCTGAAGATCATTCTGGGTCACCCTCTATATCCATTTCAAATATCGAATGAAATGCACTGTCAGTTGTCATATACAAAATTTTTCCATAGTTTTATGCTTATTGAAGGAGAAATATCCATCGCTAGCTGTTTATATTTATGTGACATGAACATTTTATTGACTCCGAACGAATTTTCATATCCACCAGAAATATGAAAATTTCAGCTCTCTATAATTGCATTAGAAATTGGACTATCTCCAATCTAAGCCCAATCCCCTGTTTTCTAAAGAAATCTGACACTAATATGTCATTGCCAATGATACCGTAATTTGGCATAATCCCTGTTTTTATGTTCACGTCAGTTCGAATCAATTCCGAATGCACTCTGAGCTCTACCCGTTTTGACAGTTAACACGTGACACGGGACGATAATGAAAAGGATTCGAAAAGCGAATAATATGCTTTCCGATAATCCGGATTTTGTCGCAATATGCACTAGTAATTTATTCACTTTAATAACAATATTCTATAGATTTCGCCCTTTTTTCGACAGGATTATCCTCTATTGTCTGGCTGAGTATACAATTCCCTGAATATACAGGACCGCAGATGTAATTTTCATGCCAATGAAGGTACGAATTGAGACGACCTTGCAGATCTCATAGAAATTATTCAATAATGAAACATTTTCAATGAATAGGAAAATGATCTTTCAATTTCGAAAATTGGCCAGAAATTGTTGGTTATTCTACTCAATGGAATAATCTTCAAAATATATAGATTTATTGGAAATATTGTATTCAATCTTTGACAATTGTAGAATAATCTAGAATTCTTGAGACTCAAATTGGGAATCTCAACCAAATCTCAAAATAAAACCAACATTACCTCAAATCTAAATATTTACAAAAATAAAAATTTGTTGAAGAATGAATATGAGGCAGATGTTTATTGTTGATTATGACAAACTCTGCCCCTTACGACAAGAATATTCGTAACGATCTCCTGAAATATCATTCTTAAGAAAAATATCTTAAGAGTTTGATCAAGTTCTACATGATGAAGTCTGAGAACTGAATTTCGATAAATTTCATAGGTATCTGGACATAGTTAGGCATTAATAATTCCTCATCGTCAGAAGTTTCTTTCGGTTTGAATTGTATTCATTTCGTTTTATTTCGCGTTTTTAGAAACAAAAAACTAGCGAATTGTATTCAAGAGACTCATAATATACTCATGTCATGAAAAATAATTTGAAGGTCTTGATATTCGAAAATAAATCACCCATTAATATTCCCAACTCATGTTGCATGAACCTCATTTATACATTAGTTCAGATTTTAACACTGATTTTCTTCTAGTGATTCATCTTTCATGCTGAGACCAACCATGTTAGCAATAACAATAACTAATCCATAAATAAGAATTATAGCGGCCATACATGCACGTATTTATTGTACGAAAGCAACCGCTAGGTACAGGAATGGTTTACTTGCTCTTTTCATGTTCGCCAGTTTTTCCCTCATCTTCACTATTTTCACCCCAAAGAGAATACAAAGGTAAAAGGTTAGGGCTTTAATCCCACCCGTTTACTTTCCTATACGCGAAATAAATGGGCCAGAGATTCGTATATATCGCACACAAAATAGCAACGTGAAATATTGTGAAGGCAGATGTTGCGGAAAATATTACAAACCCAATAAAGAGTGTTTTATGGAGCTGCTCTACGTTTTCTACGTGTTTGAGTTATTCAACTGGATTTTTTCAATTTAATATTAGTCAGCAGGCTACGTTAATGGACTTTTCCATCATTTTTCAATACGATCCTTCCAGCCTTCCAGAGATAATCGTTTCTTACGGAGTCTGTATTGCAAGCTTACTGAAAATATATGAAAGATAGTTTCATAACCTGAAAATTATACAAGGTGGACAATCTCAGTCACTATGGCATACACGAAAAGATAGAGGAGGCGTCCTCATCCTCTGGTTAGGAGAGAAAAAAAGTTTGAGACACTGTTGACAATTTTGAGTTGACCTGAATTTGAATTTTTCAAACTGAAAATCACAGTGAGCTATGGCTTAGTTGAGAACAATTATTTTTTCACTTCCCAACCATGTGGGTAGCTATGGATGTGCGAGTCTTCAATATCGAAAACGATACTCTATTTCATTTCTCTTCCCTTCCTTCTTTTCTGTTATTTTCTACAAGTAGGCGGAATTATGAAGAATATTACGTTGAACGATGGGATTTTATTAAATTCTCGAGAAAAGCATCATTTGATTGTCTTTTCTTTGAAGCGCAATTCATCAAAAACTCATGAGCAATATTACAATTGTTGTTACTTTCAATGAGATATTCTGATAAATAATTCTCGTGAGTTTTCTACAACATTCTCACTTGAAATGAATGGAAAAATGCAATCCAACATGTGATACATGGTTAAAAAAGAAAAAATAATCCAACTGAATCATAGCCAACTATCATTTCCATTTGAAAGAAAATAACCCAATTATTTTGTCCTTTTCCATTTCCTTTTATAATTTCATTCGCTATCAAATCCAAAGAAAGTTTATCATCGAACGTAACAAAACAGCGGTTTCAATCTGATAGAAGTAATAAAGTATGTTTGCTGAATCAGCGGCATGATGTCGAATCCCAATGAAATAAGGAAATATTTATAAAAGTTAAATGATGAATGTTAAACGAAAAGATTAACACGATTCATCAGAAACCGACACATCCCTAATTCATTGTGTATAATAACTACAATGTAACAATTATTGTAAGCTTAAAAATGTATGCAAAGAAAAGAAAGACAACGAGTATTCCCCAAGCGATACTTATCACTGATAGTGAAGTATACAATTGACTGTCTGCCTTAGGTCATGATGTGGGCTTCCAAATGATAAATCATGACAATACAGGGTGAATTAAATCTTGTTCACTCCTTAAATAGAAATAAAACCATGTATTAATGCATCGTTTTATTGTTTTCTGATTCAATATGGATCTATTAACCAAGCCCAGGTGCACATTATGGATATCAACGATTAATCTTCCATATTTCCATACAATGAAACCAATAAAATTTCGTAAACGATATGACAATAAGTAGGTGGATTCCGCAGAAGTAGTTACAAATCTCTTTTGTCAACCCTGAAGTGGTCCGTTCCATTCGAATCCTAATAATATTTCCATGACAATAGGAAGATCCAACGAGGAGTGTTATCCTGTCATCTGCCACCCTTCTCGATGATTTTACACGGTAGCGATATTCATTCATTATATTGAATTTGTTTGTTGGTAAGGGATGGAACGGTGAAATAGCATTCTTGGAATGACAATATTTTCATTACATAAATTCCACATTCGCTTGGGGTACTCTGGATATTGATTTTGTGTTGTTTGAATCAAATATACATGCACGAGAGTCTCTTGTTATCAAACAAAATGAATCATTTCTTTGAAATAATTCGAAAGGTATTTCCATATCAGAATTTGTTCGTGGATCAACCTTCAGATTCCAGAACTCAAAGAGATAATTATTCTTTCGTGTTATAACGCATTGTTGATATCAAAAATGAATGCTCTTGAAGTTGTTGACAATAGATAATCATTTGTTATCGCTATTCGAAAGTAAAACGTTCATATCTCTATCGAAATAATAGCTGAATACCTGGATTTCCCAACAAACAGGTTACTATAAAACAGTTACCTTTTCTCGATTACACCAATAAAAAAAAATTGTCAGCTGACATCAAAATATACTTTGTGTGCAATTCATCCCCGCCCAATTTTCAGAATTCAAAATATATGGTGTCCCTATTATTATTATTATTATTATTATTATTATTATTATTATTATTATTATCATTATTATTATTATTATTATTATTATTATTATCATTATTATTATTATTATTATTATTATTATTATTATTATTATTATTATTATTATTATTATTATTATTATTATTATTATTATTATTATTATTATTATTATTATTATTATTATAGTATTCGAATACCTTGTCAATGTCCCAACGCTCAAGTTACGAAAAATCGTCGAGTAGCCAATGGAATAACAACTTGTTTCCATATATCACTTTATACAGAGTGTTCTTTTTAATACCAATAACTCTCGAAAGCTACGCTTCAAATATGAAAATAGTGTAGGAATTGGAGCAATCTATCGGGGCAATTTTGTTGACTTATCCTGTATATAAAACTGATGATTCCGGCTATGTTCGTATTTTATAGATAAAATGCAATGATATCACGTGACTAGCTTGAATGAATAGTGTCAGAGAGTATGAATGCTGATTATTTATGAATATGGTATGATCACACTCGTGCAGGTAAACTAAGGTTGAACTGTCAATACTCAAATTTGAACAACAATACTACATTTTTCAGTTGGTTATATTATGAAATTTATATGATTTCGATTGTTTATCATATTCTTGAACTAATTCAATCGGCTCGATCCTATTATATCAAATCGGATGAGTTTTTAAATAGTTCCTTCCAGTTTCAGAGCATTTAGGTCATAGAATTACGGTCATTGAATTAATCTCTTCAATATAGCGGAAATAATTCGCTGAATTCAAATTTTTAGATAAAACTGAATATTTCCGTATCGAGATCAGTGATTCCGATATAATCAGGTATACCTATCATGTATTACCTTTATAGTGAAAAAATTCAGTTTCACGATACAAACAGTTGACGTTACCAACATACGTTCCCATTATCTACAATTTACATCAAGAATCAAATCTTAATGGAAAGTAAACAAATCCTTAATTACAATAGACGTTTTGAATAACCTCAATTACTTCAAAATTCATTACTTCAATATTGCATACGAAATTGGAAATCATTTGATCAATCTAGATGGATATTGAAGTTGTCTTTATTCGAATTGGGAAACATCATTGGAAATTATCTGAAATTATTACTTTTCACATATGTAGGTCGCCATCTATGAATTCTTCTCTGTACCACTCTGTAATACATTGTGGTGGATAGCCACCCTTCCGAGAGGACCCTTTGTTGCAGAGTTCTTTCAGAAATATTGCTTGATATCTCATGCCATAGATGGAGCACTGAACATTTGCCAGTAGAAGTATAGTGGCGACAATAGGTGGTCAACATTTTGATTGGTTCAGCCATTATTGAGAGGCTGAACGATTTGATTCCGGAAGCGTTCAACAAGGGTGCGTTGCACAAAGCGCTCACAACGATCACGTTCCATTTGGTTCCGGACGTCACAATCATAAACTCAAGCGTAATGGATTTTGAAGCATTTTGGATGAAGAGGTTATGTTACAATATGTAGGTGATATCATTGAGATTTATTATAGTTATTGGTTTATTGATCGACGTGATCGATCTGCCAGCAAAAAATTCAGTTATAGAAAAAATATTTAGTATCATATTGTGTTCATTTCGTCTTGAAGAAATCTAATATTTTTTTCTGGTGAACAGTTTTCCTAATTTTATTTCCAATACATCATTACAGAGAATTGAAATGGCCAAAAAGGACATAATCTGTATATATAAGTATTTTTTGCCTCATCTCCTTCCTCATTTTTATCTGAATCGTTGGCCACAGACATGTACATCTCAACGATATCTTGGTCGGAAGGAAATGCCGATGTTGTGATCTTGGAAGATGACACCATCTGGTGGACCTTTACCATTTTGCCATTCTTCAAACTCCTCTTTGAAGTTCCGCACTATCATCATTCTTCATAAGTTCACTAAAAAAATCAGAGGAATTTCATTTTCTTCTTCCCGTTCAGAGTATTGACCGATACCGGCTTTCTAGGACAATTAGCAAATTTTTTTCATTGATTGGTGAATTCGTTCGTTTCGCTTCACTGACATTCTTCACCAAGTTCTCCAACGGTAAAACAGAAAATTTAACTTGAACAATGTCCAACTAGATCAGCTTTTATCGTGTGATAAACTGAAACAGCCAACGCATCTTTTTGGAGTTTGGGCATAGAGACGAAGTTCGATTTGTGGGGTAACAATTACATGTTTTTTTTTTCGTACTCAACGCTATTGTTATCATTTTCACTTCGAGTATAATAGAAAATTCGAATTGTAGAAGTTTGAGTTGAAGTAGTGCGACTGTATACTCATATTTAGTATCCAACTAATTTATGTTGGTATATTATTAAAGTGGCTTTTACGGCGATAGTTGTAAATTTATTGGTCCAACGAAATAATGCTCCACGAAGTGCTAGGTCGTCCAGCTGAAATGAAGAATGGAATACAATTTTACAAAAATATAATCGTGAAAAACGAAAACCTAGACCACGTTTTATTGATTAAGCTAATGTAATTACTAGTTGTTCAGATAGAGTATTTGAGAGGTAAATAATTTTTGTCACCTAATACACTAAAGATTTTGAAAATTCCAGTCATGTAATTATTCATCTCTTTAAACTTTCAATATTCACATAAGTTGATTTAGTTCGATTTAGTTCAGCAGAATGATGCGATATAGTAGCGCAATTCTAAAAACTTGAAGCAGCAATATTGGCGGCATCTACGATATCGTTTTATTGCGTCTAAATCGAACCGAATGTGTCTCGAAAATCCGAAGGGATAAATAATAGCATGAGTTTTTGATTCTACGATTATATTTTCGCCAATTTGAATTATTTTCTGAGCTGGAAGAACAAGCACACTGTAGAGAAATATTTCGAAGCACCAATAAATTTCCAACTATCGCTGTAGAAGCCATCTCAATTATTCACGAACATAAATTAATTATACTCTTCTGAAATATAGTTTATGTGAAATTTTGTTTTGATAAATCAAGTTAACCAATGATTAATGAATCTTAATGATACCACACACGTGCAATGCAATTATCTTATCCAAGCATGCGACGTAGTATTTAATTATGAAATATTCATCTCAACGAAAAGAATTTAATAAAATCTTTCTCGTTTACTCCATCGTGATTGATGAAAATGTGGAATTCATTTCATGTCCCAGAAAATAACTGAACCATATGCTCGATTTTTATTTTTGCAATAAATACATATATACCAGATTCCTTAATTTTAAATAATATATTAAATAGCTCTTTAACATTAGTATAACGAAAAATAATTTTATACAAGGAACCATAAAACGATTAGACTAGTTCAAGACCTAATAGAGAATTGGGTGAATTTGTTTCTAGATATTTCTGTAATCAATTGTATAATAGAGACAGCAATCACATATGAAGGAATACCACAATATTATTCATTTCTGTACTCTCTAAATATCCCTAAAATATAGATAGATTTGTAACTTCATTTGTGGTTGTTTTTGAGTCATATTGTAATGAAATTCTGAAACTTGGTAGAAAAAATATTCCTACAAAATTCAATCGATTTCAATATCCATACATACATTTATTTTTATTCGTCAAGTGTCAAAGTGCAACCTACTGTTTCTGATAATACAAAACGACAAGTAATCTACATACTACACCTATATATCCATAATAATTATCAATAATCAATTTTTTGACTAGATCCAATGACTATAATCGTTTTCATTCAACAGTATTCAATAACATTCAGTCTCATTCAGCTCTTTGACTCGTATCAACGCTATACCCCGAGGTGCTTTGATATAACTTAATGCCCTCAAATAGGATGATTTTCATAATGCCATGGAAATTACACTCATCTTTCTCTTTCCATATATAGAGAAAGTTCCTCCATCAATTTGGGTATGAGAAATTCATCATTTTTGTAGTAGAATTGAAATAGGTAATGAAATAAATGGATTTCAATTTGGAAAAATTGAGTTCTGCAATGTTTCATTCACACATCGAACCGGCTTTTACGTACACTCTCTGACTATTTTAGGAAATGTGATTATTGCAAGATATCCATTCAATCTTCATGGATGAATTAATGCATATCTCCAAAAATACCTTATGTTTGATGAGCTGCATCTATCACTTTTTTAGATAACTTGAATCTCAGAAACGAACTATTTCAGATATAAGGAATGATGGAAGATGAAAGATGGCGTCACATGCGGAGAAAGAGGTCACAAAAATTTCAATATTCTATTTGGATTCTCCACATCTTCAGTATTTGAATAAATGTTCAGAATCATATGCTACCGCTAGTTTTCCTTATACAGATCGCGTTAACTCATGCAGGAACTTCCTGTATATCGGCATTACGAAAATGGACAGTCTCTGTACATTCCAAAGTTTTGATTATAATTCTTTCATCAGTCTTAACTAGAAGATACTATATTCGAATCTTGATATGATACACCTATATTGCACTGGGTTTCTGATAAGTCTTCTTCTTCGTCAGCAAACTTGATATCGTCCATATAACCACCATCTAGACTAGGCGATTTCTCAACTTTAGTCTCTTTTTCTTCTTCAATTTCTGTGATTTTCGATCGCAATTTCTTTGGAAAATCGTGAAGCTGTATATCCACCACTTTAACTCCATGTACCAACGGTTCTACATCATGAACGAACTTATTATCAATGTTATCACCTTTTGGAGCGTATATTTTTTTATTCCTAACTCTCAATATCGGCGAGCATTTCGAGGTGCTTTCAGTAATGGAGACAGATCGAACTCGAGGCAATAACACCTCCTCTTCTGGTGATTCTTTGTTGCTGCCTGGGTCGATGTAGACTTTAGGTTTCATATTTTCCATTTCATGATATTCATGACTGTCTTCAGGAAGAATCTCTCCACCTTCATCCAGAGGTGGAATCCATACTAAAAACGCAGGATCCATTCCTGGAACAAGAATATTTGTAATTCATCATGTCGACTTTATTTCAGGTCCTTTTTTCATATCAATTGTGACAATCCTTGAAATAAAAAAAAAAAACGAAACATATTCCAACGCAATATTCTGATGGATTCCAACACCTGCTTCTCAAAAATATCGAATGATCGACTAGATTCAATTCAATTTGAAAAATGAATTATCCATGGTACTCGTCAACTTCCAATTAAAAATTCACAAATTTACAAAGGTATGAAGGTCATGAATTATTAGGTATTTTGTGTATAAATATCATTGTAGTCATAAGAGACACTGGCAGTCACTGCAAGGTCTTCAACACGACTCCTATTTCAGTGATTCCATTTGCTTTCAGGACTGCTCCTATCCAGTTCAGAGTTTTTATAATCGTGACATTTGATTCTGATTCGAAATTAATTTCTTCAACAGTTGATAATCAAAATGATGCGAGATAACCGCATTATGTACAGCAACTTTAGATTGAATATTTCTGAAATTCTTGCATAAAAATATATTTTTTATATATATTTATACATAGATAATCCATGTGACTGCCAGGAAGAAATGAACTGTCTAACTAGAAGCCAAAATATTCAATACAATTCAAATGTTTCCATCATCGATTTATATACTCACTTCATTCAAATCGAAAGAATCGAACTTATTATTATTAGCATTATTATTATTATCATCATTATCATCATAATTATTATATATATATATACATATTATATATTATATATATATATATATATATATATTCATATATCTAATATATAAAATTCTCGTGTCACAGTTTTCGTTGCCAAACTCCTCCGAAACGGCTCGACCGATTTCGATGAAATTTCTTGTGCTTATCCGGTATCTATGAGAATCGGCCAACATCTATTTTTCATTCCCCTAAATGTTAGGGGTAGTCCACCCCTAATTTTTTTTATATTTTTCAGACAACATTTTCAATTTCTATTTTTTTATGATACGACATACAAAAATACATACGATCCTCAATTTTCACCCTCCTACGATCAACCCTTATTTTTTAATAGCCATTTTAGTAATTTAATCATTTTTCCTCTCCGCACAATGGTCCAAAAGCCTAATTTCCTGGCCAAAACCTCAAAGGTTAATGGATTTTTCTCAAATTTTCAGATTCATAGTTTTTTGGATCGCTGATTACGAAAATGAAGAAAAAATCTGAATTCAAAATGGCGGACCCAAAATGGCGGACATTATTTTCAAAAAATAATACGTTTGTGCTGAAATTCATATTATAAATGTTTTTTGGGTCACCGATTACGATAATGAATAGGAAAAATTTATAATTTATTACGAAATGAATAGGAAAAAATTATTATTGCAGAATCATTACAAGCACAATATGTGTGGGGAACATTATTCTTTATTTGGCTGAACTACATGATTTCCTCAAATACAGATCAATTGCTATCAGAGCTTCCATCGCAACTTTCATTTTCAGAATTATTATCTTTATTAAGTTTATCATCTGCGTCGTCGCCTCCAAAATCGAATTTTTCATAACTGAGTGCTCTGTCATCTGACGCACGAATGCACCAACACTGATCCAAATAGTACGGTTTTTAAAGAAATGGCAGGTAATGCCAACGGTTACGAATTCTACATACTTTTATACGCGTAAAACCGTTCCAACTATTTCAGGATCTCTTGGGATCATAACTAATTCTCTACAGATATAAAAAAAAATATGGAAAAAAAAACAATTCTGAATGCCGACATTTCATTCTTAATAACATCTGCAAAAATGCACGTAATGATTCCCGCAGTAAAGAATAATATTCTACATACATTCAGGAACATCTTCCATTTTGTCGCAAACGTTTTCACAAAAAACTGCGTTTCTCATGACAATTTTAGTGAAGCGCACGAAACAGAGGTCATGGGCCGTCATTTCCCATGTGGCGCGATAACGGGCAAGTTTGAGTGTGTGCCCACGGCCAAGTATTGAATATATTGACCTAATCTTTTGGATTATGAAACTTTCATTTCACCTGCTGAGGAAAATATGAAGCTTTACTTCTTTGGGTAACTTTTGATTTTTGAGGTTTTGGCCAGGAAATTGGGCTTTCGGACCACTGTGCTCCGGTCGAAAACTGATCAATCGTCATTTAATTAGTTATCCCCGCCAGATGTCTATAGGTGTCACAAGTTCAGAGATGAAAATATACTCATACCACGGATTCCTATTATACCTACAGATGTGTCAATTCAATTCAAACGTATTCAGTTTCCGATTAGATTGGCATTTGCAACTACTGCGACTATCAACAATTCCCAAGGTCAAACGATGTCTGTTTGTGGATTGGATTTAGGAACACCATGTTTTTCACACGGACAATTATACGTGGCATGCTCTCGAGTGGGTAAACCATCCAGTTTGTTTGTGTTAGCTGAAGATTGACTAACAAAAAATATTGTTCACGCTATAGCATTAAGAGATTGATATTGTTTAATAGTGTTACTGTCGTAATTGTTCAATTAATGATATATAATTTTAAGGAATAAATTATAATAACATATATAAATAATGTTTGCCTTCTGTTATTTTTATATTCCCTCATCGTTCACAGCGCTCCATGCTTATTTCACGCATATACTACATTCTTACAATAAGTAAGCTATTTTTTGTCTACACTAGAAATTACTAGGAAATTATTTATATGGCACAACAACGTTTGCCGGGTCAGCTAGTATATATATATATATATATATATATAAACAAAACGGTAAGTTTTTAAGCGTAATCGATTTACTTTTTGTATTTTTTGAGAAATGTACTAGCGACATTCCAAAGGTCCATATCCTTGCAATGTGTAGACGGAATTTCGAAATTAAAAAAGCAAGGTATCATTTGACCCCCATTCCCATTTGAAAAAATGTAGGGAATTCTACACCTGCTTAGGAGGGTGAAGTTTGGGCTATACTTTTTGCGTCAAAAGTTGTCTTCCTGACATGAAAAGTTGACGTGTTCCAGGTTTTCATCGATAAAATATCTCTCTGGTAGTTATACCTTGCGGTACGTTTTCGTTTGACCAGCCTGTATACACTTGAACTCACTCATCATGTTGCGATATTTCAATGAGATCTCTATTGTGGTTTTCAGTGTGTTATTATTTTTCGCTTTTGTTTGTCTGATACCGATTTGTTGCTCACAACTTGCTTGAAATTTTTGTGGTTTCGTGTGTGATACATTATGGTGATATATTTTGTATCTTCTCCTTTCACATCATATATTATACACTGTGTCCAAGATAAGGATGTCTATCATGGGGATCTCGGAAACCATAAGAGATGCGGAGATGGTTGAATTAGAGAAAAATTGCGCATTTTCAAGTCTAACAATGTGCCGTTCAGAAAGTTTCGGAATTCCAATTGGTTCCGGAGATATGCCTGAAAAAACGAAATTTGCCGATTTCGTTTTAATTTTTTTCTGACGTTATTTGAAGAGAAACAAGAAAACAAAAGATACTTTCTCATTGCCATTTTTGAATCCCTACAAAACAGCGTTGGAAGATTTTCCGTACAACGTTTCGTTTCGGAGACACCACCATCAACTTTATTTTTTTATATGGCCCGTGGAAAAAAATACACTGTATTGAATAGCATATTTTATTACTAATACAACGATGTATGACACGATATGATTCTGCGATATTTAAAACGGAAAAAATTATTTTTATCAAAGATCGAACGTTTTGATCTAGTGTGCGGTGAAATGATGATTGAGTATGGTATAGTAGGTTAAGATTACTCATGTTTCTAAATATTAAATTAAAATCACGTTATTGGCGATTTGAGAACTTCATTCGTATAAGAAGGTAGGTCACATCATATGTTAATCAATTAACCAATTTAGTTGAGAACTACTGATTAGAAAGTTGAAGAACTAATCTCTATTATTGAGAATGTTGAACAAATTACCATTATTCTCTAAACATAGATAACACCTTCTAACTGTTGAATTCAGAACATTTCTCAACATATCAGGTGTGATGCTCTCGGACGCTTCAAGAACTAGTTTCCTAAACTGATCCGCAGATTCAAAAACACGGCGGTAAACATAATTTTTACGATACCCCCAGAAAAAAAAATCTAGCAGTGTGATGTCCGGCGAACGAGGAGGCCACGAAACTGCTGAATGTGTTCCATTTTCCCGGAAATCTATTCGGTAGAAACTCCCGCACTATCTGGGCATTGTGTAATAAATAAGTAATCATAGCCTACTATACCATACTCAGGGTCATCATTTCACCGCACACTACACCAAAACGTACGATCTTTGATAAAAACCATTTTTTCCATTTCAAATATCGCAGAATCATATCGTGTCATACATCGTTGTATTAGTAATAAAATATGCTATTCAATACAGGGTATTTTTTCTCCACGGGCCGTATAAAAAAATAAAGTTGATGGTGGTTTCTCCGAAACGAAACGTTGTACGGAAAATCTCTCAACGCTGTTTTGTAGGGATTAAAAAATGGCAATGAGAAAGTTTCTTTCGTTTCCTTATGTCTCTTCAAATAACGTCAGAAAAAAAATTAAAACAAAATCAGCAAATTTCGTTTTTTCAGGCATATCTCCGGAACTAATAGGAATTTCGAAATTTTCTGAACGGCACAATGTTAGACTTGGAAATGCACAACTTTTCCCTAATTCAACTATCTCCGTACCTCTTATGGTTTCCGAGATCCCCATGATAGACATCCTTATCTTGGACACAGTGTATATCAGTTTCTATGGAGTTTCTTTAGTTGAATTCATTCGCTTTCTTATTTTTGTCTCTAATTTCATCCATTCATCTTGAAAATGGGTTTCATTGTTGGTAATAAAGAGTATTAAGATCATTTTCATTAGTAAACCAGTGGAAAACTTCACCATCAATACCTAAATATGATCCTGGCGCAGCCCCAGCATTGACAACATTATAATCATAGTAGTCCATTTCCAAATCTGTATCCTGGGCGGCTATGGAAAACTCAGAACCAGTTGGCCCTGCCAATAATTTTTCTCGGTTCTTCTTCTCTTTCTTCTCTTTCGCATTGTTGGTGCTAACGATAGTTGCTCTGCTGATCATACTTCCAGCTGATGAGTAGCAACCCTGATCGAATAATAAAAAACAATTATACATGACATTTCGAAAGGGTTGCATCATTATCAATATGATTACGTGGTGCTGCCAAAAGTGCTCTGGTGAAATAAGAGAATATATGGTGAGTGTATCTACAGTATTTATTTTGATCGTTAAAAGTGAAGTAGCTTGGCTATGATTTATCTACACCTATTCCAATTGTATTTCAGAAGGCGTCAAATGTATTTTAAAATATTCGAATTTATTTCAGAGAGTGATAGATATATGTATTTCAAAATAACCAAATGTTTTTCGGAAATTGATACAATATGTATTTCAGAAGACTAAAATGTTCAGAAAAGATGAGAGTGTTGAAAGTATCCGATAACAGTTAAATGAATTTCAGAAATGATTTTTCAACAATTGAAACAAGAAAAATAAAACTCAACCAACAAAGGCAATTATTGATTGTAATTGGAGCATATTTTGGATGCTTTTTATGAATTGTTATGCATTTTTCGTATAATCATGTAATAGATATAGTACAAACAACTTTGTTTTTATCGAAAATGGCAAGTAAAAGGTAGTTAGCATATTAAACTGGCCAAACTATACGGGGTTGAAAAGAATTAATTTTCAATAAAGGAATTTAATGAGAGTGAGAAAAATAGCCTGCATGAAATTGAGATGATCATTGAACATTATTGAACATTGATGCCGACATTAGACGAAGAAATCATTGTTGTAGAAGATAATGAAACGAAATTATATATTTTTTCATTTGAAGAAATTTTATCATCACATGTTCGAATCAACTACCAATTTGTGCAAATTATTATTATTGCCGACCTCGAATGTCGACTGTGGAGTTGGGGCACGTAGTGTTTGGGTAATCTCTTGACGTCCCTCAGACAGCTGGTGCTCTAATCAAAGATCTCCCCCAAGAAGGTCAGGATATTCCTGATAGCGCCTTAATAACAGTGGAATCACTGTGGATTTGGGTGGCCTAGGTGAAGGCGCCTCAGGACATTGGAAGATGATGTGCAGTGAGGTCTCATTTTCTAGTTCACATAATCTACATAATGGGTTTTCTTCCAATCCCATTCTGTGTCTGTGCTTCCGCAGAGTACCGTGATCGGTCAGAATACCGATGATCACTTTTGCGTTTTTCCTACTCAGTGTGAGTAGTTGTTCTTCCCATTTCTTCATTTGATCTGGTCAATTGAAATATCCTCAATCTCAGTTCATCCAAATTATTAGACGATTTGTTCTGTACTGTCTCTGCGGTCGAATAAATAGTTGGGATATTTCAACCGTTCATCGAATCTCTCAATGTTGTTGTCACCACTATCCATCATGGGGAGAGTGGAAAGAAAGCAATTCGGGAGAAGAGCTTGCTCTCCTCATTATTCTTATAGATTCATTCCTGAATGAAATGAAGATTCTTTCCGACCCTGTACAGTGCCATATATATTTTTCATCATTCTGATATATAGCAACACAAAATAAGGCTTCCCAGAATACATTTAACTCCGTCGGAATTAAAATTGATTATTCTGAAATATATTCTTATTTATATTATTGTATTTTTCGAAATACATTCAACCATTCTGAATAACATTCGACGCTTTCGCTAAAATATATTCAGCATTTTCCAAAATTAATTCGACTATTCTGAATTATATCTGACACTTTCAGATATATATTTGACTTTTCTAAAATACATTCAACACTTCTAAAATACAGATGGAAAAGGTGTGGTTTCTCCATGAGATATTCCTGCTTTTGTGTGGAAGTTTACGTGAAATTCAACAAATTTCGCTATCGAAATTCCTTCATGAACCCAATATGTCAGTTATTTAACGACTCAGCGATACATAGAAACAGTTATGTGTTAACCGAAACAGTGACCGTTTCACCGCAAGCCATAAGTTGAAACTATCAGTAATGTACTCAGAAATCTGTATTTCATTATGTGTCTCATCATTCGTGTCTGTCAGAATAAAAAATCGAGGAAATATCGCTCGGCCCATGTGGAATGCAGAAGCCTGATACAATAAATATCCTTTCACTTCAATATTGATCTCAATCTCATTTCGTTTTGCTCACTATATGAAGTTTCGGTTTCGCCAAACTATTTCTCAACAGAGAAACCACATTTCGAGAAACATTTCCAGCGATCTGGCGTAAAACAACCCTCCTAGTGGCTATGCCTGAATTGCTATACCCTCCATTGAGAGATGGGAATAGGCAATTATCGTATTTCCTTTCGTCTAGAAAGGAATTGGATGAGACAAATCCAATAGAACCATTTCTTCGTTAGATTAAATCATCATCGAGAAGAGCATTTTCTTATACAGATATTAGTATTAGCATAATGAAAAGAGTTATAAATAAAGGAGAAATATTATAAACAATGCGACTCCCCGAATCGAAGACGAAATCGATTGAAGGATATTTCCAGACATAGTTATGGAAATATTCGGGAAGTTGTTTTTTTTTTTTTTTAAATGTGAGTTTTCTGAGAGTTCAACTGAGAAAAGCTATAGCTTGCATATTGAACGATCAGTTGAAGTTTTCCGACTGAAGTAAAGATTCCATGGTGATCTTCAAGAGGTCGCTGATGTTTTGAAGAGGGAGAGAATAAGATGAAATGCTCTTTCAATGTGCCAACTTGGAAAAAACAAAACTCGGTTTGACCCAAATTAAAATTCACGTAACTTGGGTTGGACTCGAGTTACATGACTCGATCTAACTGCATGGAAGATTGAACGAATTTCACCAATTCATTCTTTCAGTTTCGCATTATTGATTTCATCTGTTTGAATTATCTTTTTTTATTGTATTTATTTATACATTGAGACAGTGATACTAAGGTTCATTTATGTATGTTTGCGTGAAGTTTGATTCAAAACAATACTCAAATTTATTATCCATTTTCTAGTTGAACCAGAAGTAGTATCAACTTTGTTTTTTCAAATTGAACATCCTGTTTATTCTTACATTGTCGAGTTCTCTGTGAAATTCTGGACCTGTTGCATTTTCAATCCCTATCGTCATTCGTTTCTGAGATTTTCCATTTTTTTCTTTAAATTTCGCCAGATGGACTGACCAACTGGAATGTCTGTATTATCTACAAGTTTCATGATAGGAAGTTTAATCTCCGTATACACATCAATAAGACAGTACCCCTAACAGTGTTCCAAAATATTCAACAGAGTGTTTAATATTTCAATTTACCTTTTCGGATATTACAAATGCCAATAACTTATTTCAAATGAAGAGAACAAGAAAATTCTACAGAATGAATTTGACGCGAAATTTCATTTCCTATCGATTTGTATGGACATACAAAAGTGCTGAAATGAATATTTACAGAGATGTGGACATACGCACATTCGTCATGTCTCATTTTCACAAGGATGAGAACAAAATTGATATATTTCATAGTTCCCTATGAACCCCTAATGAATTGGTTGGATGAATTACATGGGTATACTTATTAGCTAATGAGTATCACAAAGAATAGTTTTGCAGAAGTCAGATCATGAATTAATATTTCAGTCTTGATAACAATGTATTGTTAGTTCTCGAACTTGAATCAGAGAGAATCCAATTCGAGTTGAGTCAAGTCAAACCCAACACGAAATAACTCGTGGTCGACCATCGACCTGTTCGCAAACGCAGTATTTCAGGACGCGAAATATTTCGAATTCCTCGGCTGAGTGGTGGGTGAAAATTAATCTTTTGAGAAAGAAGAGGATCATTAAAGGTTACTAAACTAGCTGGTGATAGTGTGGTGGAAACGAAAAAACAAACGTTAACCAAATAAATACTCCACCGGATCACTTTTGGAGCATGTTTGAGGCATCCGGCTCACATGGGTCAATGTTATATTACTGACGTTACTGAGCCTTCTCACAGCTTCCTTCCTCGATGGGATGAACCGTCTCTCCTTCTCTGTTGACGTGTCTTTTTCACTGGTCATAGTCGAAGATCTCTTCAAGGTTGGGTAATCGTCGGTCTGCGGAGAAGTCGGTAGACTGGAGGTGGAAGTTGGTTCCTCGCTGTCATTTTCATTGTTTTCTGCGACAGCTAGAACCACTGGTGGAGTCAAGGTGGCTGTGCTACCCACGCTTAACGAGTCCTCTTCTTTTCTGTGGAATCCGTTTTATAATCATATGAATTGACTCATTTGAGTTGTGAAAATGATTCAACTGTCATTGAAGTTCTGAATCACTCTGTATTTGTAACTTCCTTATAAAAGGTGTTTCGTTGAGAAACGAAAGTAAGTCAACACCATGTAAAGTTCACCGAGCTGGTTATATATACCATATATTTGATGTCAGAAGTTTTATAAGCGAGATATAGGGTTTTTTATCAATTTCGCCAATTTCTTTTTTGAATGATAACAAGCAAAATATCCACTATATTTCTCAGATATTTGGTTAACACGTTCTCTCACTCTCCACATCGTTGAAAAAATCCAGGTCCGTACTAACAAGAATTCAACATATTCTTGGGTACCCCAAAAAACACTCTGTATCTTCGATTTCTCAAGATCTGATGAGATATTTGAAAAGAGCACAAAAAACTTAATGGAACTGTGTTCTCATCATTTTCCCACAAAGTGTTTCACGTCTGAGATACAATAAAATTTTCATCTTTGAGCTTGTGATCTCTCAAGAAACTATTAAAATGTGATAATCAAAATAGAAGTAACCTCGAGCAAATCTTAGTATTTCCTTTTCTCAAGATCGTAGGTGGTATTGTGTTCTTTCTGTGAGACTTAAAATTCCAATTGAACACTTTTGATGCATGACATTTGAAATTCCAATAGAAAAACTCAGTACAATACCCTTTGTGGGAAAACGATACAAACACAGTTCCATTCATTCAATTTCTGTGCTCTTTCAAACATGCAGATCTCGAAAAATCGTAGATACAGGGTGTTTTTTGGAGAATCCAATAAATTGAAATTCTGTTACTCCTGACCTGGGTATTTCCAACGATTCAACTTCGTTTGAGTAGGAGTAAGATAACGTGAAACCAAATATCTGAGAAATATGGTGGATATTTTGCTAGTCATGATATAAAGAAGAAATTGGTAAAATTGATAAAACACCCTATAAAGGGAGACGTTTTCGGCATTTATCCGTGAATTGTAATTTTAATCTATGATTTCCAATTTTCAAACATTAATTTGTGATCTCAGGTTGAGGAGTAACTGCTCATATACAAATTGTTATTGTCATAAAGGAAAACAACATTCTAATTATTATTATTATTATTATTATTATTATTATTATTATTATTATTATTATTATTATTATTATAGCTCGCTTGTTGAACTTCTGATACCCCTACCGGATGTAACAGGATGATGGTACACCTCCCGTATCTCCGTTTGTTTTGAAGGTAATGGATTGAAAATTTGTAATATCCCATATACATAATAAGCGGCATTCTTTGATCTATAAATGATTTTTTCCACTTCCGGTTTCGCCGGAAGTAATACCAACATTCGATTTTTCAATGAAACACCCTGTGTATTATTATATTTCTGTAATCTGCACAATTTTCTGAGTCCAATGTTACCACGTTAGTGACATTTCAAACGTAAAAATTTTTATGATTCAATTTTTAGATTCCCATTTAAGTGTGCCATGATGGTTCTTATTCATTCCAATTGACCCGTCTAATACTAGAAAAATCGAAATCCCGTCAAAAATACTAAATCGCGTTTTTTATGAGCGAATAAAGTTCATCATAAAAGTTTTTGGGATAAAACTCATTCTTTTCTAATGGAACCATATTGGTACCGTGGTACTATTTATTAGTACTTTTATTTATAAGGAATGTATCCATACCTGGCAATAAATTATGCGATCAATATAATGAGAATGACAGTTGAAAGAAAATAAGAAAATACAATTATTTTGTTCTACTTCAATACTAAGGAGTTACTAAGGTAGCTTCGAAAACAATGAAATTATTTCTACAGATTGTCAAATAAATATTTGTTGGTTATTCGGTGTTTTTATTGTGAACCTTCTGGAGAAGTCTTTACGTTTGTAGTTATTTTTGTTCAAAATGGCGCACATTCATTCAAGGGATAAAAAAGTTAACATAATAATTATTTATGGAGGATGTAGGAAAAATGCCGTTGCGGCTAGAAACCTTTATGTCGACCCATATTCTGAGAAAGTATTTTAATCGTCTCGAAAATCAATTCCGAACAGATCCTACCTTTTAAACTAACGGAGATACGGGAGTGTACCATGATCCTGTTACACCCCGTATACAGTATATTCTGAACCAGCTCAGTGAACTCTACATAGTTTTAACTAAATTCCATTTCCCAACGGAACACCCTGTATATACTAATTCACGAACATTGTCTTCCCTAACCATTTACCCTCAACCAAATGTGCGTATTTACTGTTTGAACGACACAATGCGGTAAATATGGGAAGGAGAAATCTTAAGATAAAGACGAAGTTTCATTAATGACTCTCAAAGCTAGGCTCTGCTCGAGCAATTATCCTGCAGATGAGTGAAAGTCGATTTCTTGTAAGTAGAAACTTGGTAACTCTTCTGGAGCTCGTTTGACATATGCGAAACCAGGATGAAATGTTTAGTTTTCACTCATCTCATATATTTGCGAGATCGAAGTCATTCATTAATCCATAATATATCGAAAGTGAGTTTCCACAGACACGAATACGTTATCTAGATAGTATTCGACAATATCACAGGAAAGTTAAAAAAAAATTATGGACTGAGAAGAATATTTCGATATTTTATCGAATGAGACAATATAGGGTGAGATGCAGACTAGAAGAATAAAAAAATATCGAAAATCGAGAAGATATCAAATAAGCCCAAATAATTGAATCAGGAAATAGGGCATTCTTGACAATCATTTTGGTAAATAGTGAATAGTAAAGATCAAAATATACCAGGCACTTATCGAGTATTTATTGAGGGGAAATAATACGAGGAAGATTAACAGTAGAAAAAATGGAAACTGAATAATCTGAGCGAAAAATTACGAGAAATATATTGAGAATCATATTGCTTGTTGATGAATCAGGGAAATGATGCAAAAAAGGTTTAGTCGAAGCACCAAAATCGAAATGGAAAGGTGAAGTTTGGTATAATAAGAATCAGGAACTGAAGATAATCACATAGTAATGCAGGCAATAAGGCACAAAAAACTATGATATAGAACAGAAAAACATCAGTGTAGTAATCATCTGACAGAAATGAATCGAAATAACTAAATAGGCCAACAGTATTTCAGAACTTATTTCTTCGATTGATACGTTATTACATAAAATAATATCTTAATAATTCTCATTATGGAAGATTCTTGAATAATTTATTCCTTCTCGTGGTACGACTCTTTTACTTGAAACGTTGTAAATGCAAATTCCAATCTGTAATAACGTCGAGACTTGAGCATACAAACGGAATCAAGAAGTCGAATTCCGTCGTTTGAATATGGGAAATTTATCCTCTTGAGGGTGGATCGATGGAGAAATAGTCCTATTCTGAAGAACTAAATTTCGAACACGATTGTGGAATTTTATTCGACGTGAAAACGTGCAGACAGCATTGAACATATAATTTTCTCAGTATGGAATCCTTTACGAACGATTCTGGAAATAACCATTTCAAGTATGGAAGCGAGGTATTGTATCCTCAATTATTCAGAAATCACATAGTGTGGGAATCATATGTCAGAATCAGAATTTTGTTTTTCTTTACGAATATTGGGATCAATGATCATAGTAATGTTTTTCTGCTCTACAATTATCAGTGACTTCGAGAATAAATATTCAAGTCTTCATAAATGTAGTAGATGATGATAATTTTGGATATAAGCATGGAAACAGTTATTTACAGATAAAATCGATGAGTGCAGTTGTAATTTGGACACTCGATACGTCGAAATCTCTTAGTATAAAAAAGTAATGATACTGCACTGATTCCAGCAGAAGGATTTGGGTGACCACACCCTGTATTCGACAGTTCAATTATTTCTAGAAGATACATTTTCCTTAATCCTGTGAATGGTGGATTATACAGGGTGATTCACCTATTCGTTGTGAATTAATGGAGAACTAATAAAGATATCAATTTTGTTCTCATTATTTGACAAAAATGAAATTCAGAACTATCTGAAACAGAATTGTGAAAATGAGACTTGACGAATGTGCGTATTTACACATTCGATATCAACTTCGAATTGAAAACAACATTCATTTTTACAGTTTCGAATTCTGGACCAGCAGTATTTTGAATCGCTTTTGTATCCTAATCTGTTTTCAAGCCTTTACAAATCTGGGGTCTTGGAACCCTGCCTCTCAGATCATGCTGGTCAATATATAATAATTGATGTAATACCCAATAATTCAGTCAATCACACTTACAGTAGGAATATTACAAATTCTGGTTTCAAATTATTCAATGAGGAATTATCTCAGATAAATTGGAGTGATTTGAAATTGAATTCTGATGTTGACTTTGTAGCTTCCTTTATGATCTCATGTTTTCATGGGCTAATAGAGAAAATATTTCCACTAAAAAAGAACAAATTTAATAAAAACAGACAGCTGGTGCCTTGGTTCAACAACGATCTGAGATCACAAAGGAACACACTGATGAGTTTAAAAACTGTATGTGATTCTACCAAAAACCCACGAGACATCAACATATTTAAGTGTTACAAAAAACACTATGAAAAACAGTTAATTTTAACTAAAAAAACAGCTTACGATAAGTATGTCTCAGATGCTGAAAATAAATCGAAGGCAAGCTGGCGCTTGATAAATTTCGAAAGGAACAATTCTAAGTGTAAATGCGACACTTCAACGGACAAACTATTGTCTGATGATTTCGTTGAATTTTTTTCCAACGTGGCCGAAGATATAATCAAATCTTTACCACATGTACCCACCACAACATTCCTAAATTACAAAAATTTTCCCGCTCCATCCTCCTCATTTTTCATGCAGCCTGTAACAATTTCCGATGTCAGAGAAGCTATCTTATCTCTGAAAAACTCAAGATGCCTAGATTTCCATGAACTTAGTAGCAGAATCTTAAAAGAAACTATTGATACAATTGCAGAGCCTCTAACAAACCTATTTAATCAAATTTTCGAAACTGGTAAATTTCCAGATATTTTCAAATACTCCAAAATCATTCCGCTTTTCAAAAAAGGGAATAGGGATGAAACTGATAATTATAGACCCATTTCTATCATCAGTATTTTTTCGAAACTGATTGAAATTATCTTAAAGCAAAGATTATCCAAGTACTTCGAAGACAGCAAGTTTTTTAGTAATGAACAATTTGGCTTTCGAAAAAATCATTCAACGACAAGTGCAACAATGAGGGTGGTTGAGCAAATAGTTGCGGGTCTTGAACGGGGAAATCATGTGGGTATTACTCTCTGCGATTTATCTAAAGCTTTTGATTGTGTTTCCCATGAGATCCTTCTTGAAAAACTCAGCTACTACGGAATCAGAGGTATCACTCTCACACTTATTGAATCGTATTTGACAAATCGTTTCCAAGCTGTTTTTTTCAATAACGAATTGTCCAGTTTTAGAGACGTTAAATTTGGTGTCCCACAGGGTTCGGTCCTGGGCCCACTGTTGTTTGTAATTTATATTAATGATCTTCCTTCCTTTTTGGCCCCAATTGAAAGTGTTCTATATGCAGATGACACTACTTTAATTTATTCTCATGAGGAATATAATTCCCTAGAAAGCGTATTGGAAGAAATTGAAGAGAAAGCTGAACAGTGGTTCATAGCTAACAAGCTGAAATTAAACAACAATAAATCACAAAACTTGATAATCTCTACCAGGAAACCCATCCCAGAGGATAAAAATGTGAAGCTACTAGGATTCATTTTGGACGATAAGCTAATCTGGACCGAGCACGTCAGGCAACTTAATTTGAAACTGTCGCGCTCTCTTTTCTGTATTCGACAACTCAGACATTGCACAAATATAAACACCCTGAGATCAGTTTATTTTTCTTTATTCCATTCTCATCTTAATTATGGCATTGTAGTTTGGGGAAACTCATCTGCAGTTTCTAGCGTTTTCCGACAACAAAAAAAAGCTATTAGAATTATGTGCAATGCAAATTATAGAGAAACCTGCCGACCACTGTTTAAAAATTTAAAAATCATGACTCTTCCTTCCATTTACATTTGGAATACTTTGATAGAAATTCACAAAAGAATTCCCACATTAATAACACAATCAGACATTCACCAACACAACACCAGAGGTGCAGATATAATAAGAGGACCTAGACATAGGCTCAGTAAATCCCAAAATAATTCACTGAATTTGAACGTCTACAACATTCTTCCAGGAGAAGTTAGAAAATTAGGAACGTTTGCTTTCAATAAAACAATAAAATTATTTTTGCTCGAAAACCCCTTCTACTCTCTTGAGGAATATGTTGAATGTGTAAGACAAGGTGTAACTATGCTCGGGGAATCATGACTTGTCAATAACTTTTCAATTATTTTAAATGGTTGATGATATGATTGATCGACTTATGCTCAAGTTCTTGTATGTGATGTCTATTATGTCTGGAATAGCATATTGATGCTCTATCGTGTTCATTTTGTTTTATTTATTTATTTACACATATTTTGACACAAACTTTTTTACTACTTGTGAACTACAATTTTACTATTTTTTTAACTGTGACCTGTCATAAATGTATTTTGTGTACATAGCATGATTAATAAAGTATCTATCTATCTATCTATCTATCATATTCCATATCTTCGAAAAATGTTGACAGATGGACTAAAATGTTTGTATTATCTACGATTCTCGCGTCGAACAGTTCAATATCCGTTCACACATCAATGAAAGAGTATCCTGTCAGGTACCCCTAACAGTGTTCCAAAATAGTCTTCGATACATTAGTTTACTTTTCGGAAATTTCAAATTGCAATAAGTTTCTAATTCCGATTAGAAATAACATAAAATTGTTATTTGTCCAATAATATAAACATTAATTATTCGAAATTTTACTACACTTCATCTATGAATATTCTGATGCAAACCTATCACGAAACAAATAATATGACATTGAAAATATATTGAAATATACTGATATGCGCATGACACGAAACCAAAATAATTCAAAACGTTATTCTCTGAATATTACAGGATGTCTACTTTCGTGGGAAGTTTTATAAAAAAAACATAATAATTCTTCTCTGGACACTATTATTCGTCGACCTTCGAATTTCTTCTCGCGACACTCCTGTGAAATCCAGAGGCTCTTTTCGCACTAGAGAATCTCTAGAGCTATCAGCTGTTCTGTAAACTTCATTTTATATGACTCCCCAGAGATAGAAATCATAGAGGCGACAACACATGTGATCTTTCCGAATTCATCGGTCATCAATTTATTAATTTTTGCTATAGGTTTACAATTCTTTGATGTTCATATCATGTTCATATCACGAATATAAAATTGGGAATCATCCAAATTCCAAAGCACTCTTTTGTCAATATGGCCTGCTCATACAGATCGATAGAAAATTGAGTTTTACGTCAAATAGTGTTAAAAGTTCATGGTCTCCCGATTTGAATTGAGGAAGTTATTACCAAAATATTGAACACCTTATTGGATATTTTGGAAGACTGTTAGTGATACCTGATATATACGTGGAGATTATTATAGATGATACAGACATTTCAGTCAGTCAGTCCATGAGTTGATATCTCGATTAATTCTCCATAAACCCCTAATGAACGAGTTAGATGAATCACCCTGTGTATCAATCACAATCTTCATGAATTAAAGTGTCAGATTGGTGTTCCAGTTGTCGAGAGTCAAATTCACTTATTGTCCTTTCGCAACAAAACTGTACTAAAGTTATTCTACTTACGCCAATGTCACTTCATTTTCATTTTTGGAATTATCGCAGTCCATCGACTCCCTTAATCTGACGTGTCTGTTCCTGGACATGATATTGTGTCTTATCCTGGTCATGGAAATCACTTCGGAGATGAGAGTAGCGCTAGATGCAGCTCTAGCTGTAAGCGGAAGACTCGATGTGGAACCTGGAAATATGTTTTCAGTTTTGAAAGCTTTGAGCAATCACGATCTTCTATTCGAATGCTACTCAGTAACCTTCTTACTCAGAGCTGAATAAGCAAATAACTGATACAATAGCATAAGTTACCAAACAGCTTTGTTTGAGGAAAATTATATTAACCATCTTATACTGTCGAACAGGAAGCTAACCTACTTTAAGGGCATTGAAACTGAAATCTGCTCATTCGATATATTTGATTCCAGTCGATTATACAGGGTGTATCAGAATGGAACCGACAAACTCTGAGGTGAAAATTTTCTATTGAGTTATGCCCTAGTATGAACCTCTGAGATACAGGGTGTCAAAAGTACGGAAAATGAAATTGTATTCTTTCTTCTGAAACTCCTGTAGGAAGAAATTGTAAACTCGGTGCACTTATCATAGTTTTTCAACGTATATGTTTTGAATTTTGAGTTTTCAATTTTCAAAAATTAGTGGCGTTGTTACGGTGGTATATGGATATACTTTCCTTCTTATTTTTTTCGGAATGGTTGATGAACAATAGTACATTGTTTACCGAGTAGGAAAAGCTTAACATTCCTGGGCGACCGTGAAGATTGCTAAGTCGAGGCGCAAGGGTTGTAGACAAATGGTAGGAATTCATCAATTCAGAAAAATGCCCAAAATAGTTGCTACTTATTTGAACTTGTTAAATCCGGCAGGATACACTGGTCACTGCTTTCGTCGGTCTTCTGCAACAATATTGGTTGATTCTGGTGCCGATATAACTAGTTTAAAGAGGCATGGCGGATGGAAGTCATCAAACGTTGCTGAAGGATATATCGAAGAATCGCTTAACAATAAGGTTGAGGTGGAAAATAAAATTTTCACAGTACAAAATATTCAACAAAATAACCCTACCACCCCGCATGTTGTCCAAAATGTTTCTCATAGTTCTAACAGTGTTCCTCCAATGTTCAATAATTGTACTAACTGTCAAATTACTGTAAATATAACAAATTGATCTCAAAGATGTATTCAGCAAGGACTTGATAATTTCAAAATATCAATTAATTCCTTATAAGCAATGTGTTTTCAATCATTTATGTAGAACACTAACAACTGTACGGAAATAACATTTCCTTACAGTAAGGAAATCACATTTCCTCACAGTAAGGAAGTCCTGACTTTTTCTTCAAAAATTTTGACAGGAATGTCAAAATTTAATAGCGATTTGCGGAAAATAAATGTTTGATATGAGACTCATCAATACTCTACCTGAAAATCATAACATTTTATATGCCTGAAAGTGAAAATACGTTCTGAAAATCTGAGGATATGTCGTGCCTGGAAGACGCGTGTTCTAAACGAACTCATATCTTTGGCAAATTACTTTGAGGTCAAAGAATCTCAAATCTTTTTGAAAATAAGGTATAGAACGGGAATTTTATGGATATGTCGATTGTGTATTGAACAAACTGGTGGTCCATTTGAACATTTACTTTGATGTTTAGTTTTGTTTCTATTAGTGTACCTAATGAACCGTTACATTCAAGTAGATATTGATACATAATAATTGATTTTCTTCATCAAAAGTATGTAGATTGAATAATATATTCCTAGATAGTTCCTGATTTTATTTTTTCGCAAATATTATTTCAGGCCTATTTCATCTGAGTGGGATATTATGATTTGGAAGGTCAGTTTGTTTTTTAGTTTATATTTCAAAACAATCATTATGCAAAATAGTATGGTCATATATTGGTGAATTAACGACATCGATTCGATCAGATAACATATATGTCTGTCGGTTTTATTCTGACTTCGTTTTAAATTACGTGATTTAACATCAGAAAATGTCCAGGACGTTGACAGTTATGCCTGTATCTCATAAGAAATTTGCATGGTGCGATTATTGCACACATGACATCATCATGGTATCATGACATATCTTCAGATTTTTGCAAATACCTCAAGAACCTTTACTTTCAGTTATATGCGTCATAGCTTTCAGGTTGAAAATGGATGAGTCTAACTGACTCTTATTTGTCCATTCAATTTTCTAAAGAATATAAGACGGAAAGTACGGTCACATACCACAGTAACTACGCTACAAGTCAAGTTTTGGAAATAGTTTCAGATGCACAGGGTGTTGCATTTTTCCGTAATAGCAAGACAATTGTTTTTTTTTTTCAATTGAAACAACCAGTTTATTTTTTTGTCATTGAAATGGTCCCTTCGTTCCCTATTCAGCACTAATTATTTTTCCAGCCACAATGCGCCGGTACCAAGTTGTTAATTATTTCGACAAAATGGGGAGTGGTGCAGGGTCTGATTGAAATAACTCTAATCAAGCTGTTTCTTCAAAGATCTGAATTTTGTCTGGCGAAATGACCTAGAAAATATTAAAGTAGCCGGTATTGTTCTGATTAGCATGTATGTTCATACAAGGTGACTCAAATTTTACGTTCATTTTCGTTTACTTCGATTCAAGTTTATGCGAATTTTCCAAATGGAACACTCTGAAATACCAGAAGTGAATCGATTCCGCTTAAAAACTTACCGTGTTGTAAATGTCGAGAATATTTTCCTAAAAACAATTCGCTTTTTTTCTGTTTCTGTTGATTCCAGCTAGTTGGTAATTTTTATTGAGTAAAAAACTATCGTGTTTTTGCATGCCAAAAATTCTTTTTCAACAAAATAGACTCAGTAGTTGCTAGCTGTCTTGCACATTGTGTTCAAGTGCTTCGAAATGTACATGTTGTATTTTCGAGAAATGCTCTAGCAACATTTCAAAGGTCCATATCTTTGCAACGATTGAACGGAATTTCAAAAATAAAAAAGCAACGTATAGGGAATCAAAAAGGCTTTTCAACGAGGCATCATTCGACTCCTATTCACATTTGGAAAAATTTAGGGGATGCTACCCCTGCTCAAGATGGTAAAGTTTGAGCTATACTTTTTGCGTCAAAAGTTGTCCCCCTCATATACAAAGTTGACGTGCTTCGGGTTTTTCTCGATAAAATCTCTTTCTGGTACGTTTTCGTTGGGCCACCCTGTATATGTCTGATCTTATAGTAAATGCACAAGGAGTTCCACAGGGATCTGTTATTCATCCTGTATATTAATGAGTTACCTTCTGTTATACCAGAGTCATTTCTGTTTAGTGATAAAGATCCAAACATTTAGAAGGCCAAAATCATGAATGCTTTATGGAAAGTTTCTACCTGGTCTAGTGATCAATCTTTGTTATTTACAACTATACAACTAAAATGAATTTCATTTCAATTCATCCTTACCAAAACAACTTTTTTCCTTAATTTTGATGTATTGGTTAACAACTCAATCATAGCAAAAGTAGAAAGTGTGAGGTTTTTGATTCGGACTTTGAGACTTTTGAAACTTACTGTTTGGATTTATCAAAGTTGTTGAATTCAAAATGTTTTCGAATTAGAAATTTAATAAAAACACTCTATACAAATCACATCTGCTTACATCATTTTAGTGAAGTAGAATCTAGGATTAGTTATGGGATTTCTATTTGGAGGAGTTCTCATCACGCTAAAAGTGTTTTATTAAATTATTCTGTATTATAACATGAATTTCAAGTATCTCATTTGTAGATTTTTTATCAGCTTGAGAATTTTAACTGGGAACAGTTAATTTAGGAATAGTGATATTCATACTCATGACACAAGATATAAATCAAATTTCGCTATACTTCACCAGCGTATCTGTAAAATATCACATTTTGTGATGGGAATTGAACTTCACAATAGGCTTCCTCAATGTTTTGAAGATGTTGCTTCAGTAGTTAAAGTGAACTATCTTATTGACATGTGTCCTTATTCGGTTGAAGAATATTTTGAAAAGGTTTATTGAAGTGCGGTCTCTTCGAGGTTAACCCGTCAAGTCCAGTCTTCACGCCCCTTTGTGGTTAATTTGGTGACCTGCAGAACATCTATTCTCAAAGATTCGTTCATCCAACGAACAGCGAGGCTCTGGAACACATTGCCTAGAGAGGTGTTCCCCGAGGCATATGACCTTCAGAAATTTAAAAAGAACACCAATTCCTACCTCCTTTCCCTTGCTTCTCACGATGTTCTCTGAACATTACAGGATGTCTCCTTTCGTGAGAAGTTTTATATATAAAAAAAGACATACGCTTTGGTGTACCTATGTGTGATCTGTAATATTTTCTGTATATTTGTGGGTTTGCGTTACTGTATCTATTCACCTAAATCATTGAACAACTCTGTTTTAAGGTAAATTCTAGTTTCAGCTGATTTTTAATTCGTTCATATTTTGACTTGTTTTGTGTCATCTGATATTGTGAGACCAATAAATCCTATCTATATAAATCTATATATGAATTTCTTTTGATATTGTTCTGGAGGAAACCTCAACAATAATATGAAAAATATTATGAACCAATTGAGGACGAAGAATCAGTTAATTGCAACATTTATTCAACGTGAACTAGATGAATTAATTATGATGTTTCATTTTATGGCCCTGTAGGTTTTATTTTTTCAGAAAAGAAACTGAAATATTTCTTCGGATATGTGTCTGAGTTTCTACATTTGAGAAAAATAGTTAGAGTTGACATTTTTGACGAATCAATACAGAACCAGTTCCAATCAAGAAATTGAGAATGTTAATTGGTGTACCATTTCAAACTGACCAATGATTCATTGATTCTCCTACTCTCCGTATGGACGCCAATATATCTACCTCCCACTTAATGTCATTTTCAAACCTGTCTGAAGAACGGTGGAAAAAGGAATGTAAATCTCAATAAATTCGATAACAAGCTCCCAGGTCGTTTCTGTCGGAAAGTGCGAATTCGATATGTAGCGAAATCCGAAGAGAATCGTTTCTGTAAGAAATTCGCCTGTGGTATATAAATAGGGCTTGCTCCATTCTCAAAGTGGCAAACTGTGTTCGCGTATCGGTGCGTTTATTTTCTCCGATATCCATCTGGGAAGAGCTGATGTTGAAATTGTTTTATCTCTACATTTAATTCAAAGAAGTCGACAATCTAGATGTAACTTGGGTTGAATGAAAAGAGTACAAAGTTTTGCCATGAAAAAATTATTTTTGAATGCGCTCTCGTTATCCACAAATCCTACCAGGATCACAAAAACTTAGTTCATTAGCGTTCTTTGTTATTCAACCTAAAAAAACTCTCAACATTGCCTCTTTCAGGCAACACAAACGAATCCTAAATCTTTCCGCTACGCCATTTTCATTAAAGCCGTTTGTTTTCATTTAATTATGTCTTTATGTGAATTTCTGACTCGCGATTACTGTGCAGTCTCTTGTTGGCTGCATTGTCAGAGGTAAATTACAATATATCATAATCATTATATGAATTTACAACCCATATGCCTTTGAAAATGTCTACTAACAAGTGATTGTAGCATCTGATTTCTTCATAATTCCATAGAAATTCGAACATCATCGAAATATCCAACAAGGCAAAATGAGCAGAGCAACTGATTTCAGCAGCAACATCTAAAGAATGCTATAATACTCCTGAGGATAATACAATGTTTTGAGTCAATTGCAAAAAATTATAAAATGCTTGTATTCGTGATTTGAGATCCCGCATTAGAAACTTCACGAAATCGTTTTTTGTGTATCTCTGATATTCCATAAACAAATTTGAAATATTTCACTATTTTTCAATATACGGGAACTTTGACGATTTCTTAGTTTTTCATTTTTATGATATTTCCTAATTCACGGGAGAGCTAGTGAAAAAATTGGAGACCTATCGAAACGAGACGATATCGATTGTATTCGGGATTGAATTGATTTTTTTCAATTGGTGGAAGATTGTTGAATATTTTATTTTTTGTTGTATTTTTTTAAGTTCAACTAGAAGCCATACTATTGGGTAATACATTACTTTTTGAATTCTTCGTTTCAGATGGAAATTGTGATTTGCATCTTTCCCGTCGCACGACAAATGCACACTCGAAGCGACTCGGCGGAAAACAAAATGTGAAGACTGTTGAAATATATAACAATGAATCGTAAAACTTTCGTTTCAATCGCATATTCATTTTCTTCAGAAAAATCCTCGAATAAATCTATTTCGTGAAGCCTCTGAAGTAGGCTCCCACCCAATATTTTTTCAGATCGAATTCTACACTAATATTATTTTCCTACTGGAAAATCCTGTGAATAAAAACATAAAAAAATACTTAATCAATTTTATTATTTTGGGTCATTATTCATAGGTTCATATTCAATAGTTGTTTGATTTCTGACCGAATATAATCTCACTGCATTGCAGTGGGTACTGAAATTCACGCCTGTGTATTTGGTTGGAAGCCAAACTGAATTTGTCGAGATTGTTCCACCGTATGTTGTATTCATTAATCATACTACGATGCATTTGATGCTATAATTTTCGAATCACTGTTTCCTTGTGATTGAATAAGTTTAAATAAATTTTCCGAAGTTTGCATAGTTGGACTACATCAACTCATCTTTGTCATAACGAGTAATTTGATATTGAAGCAGTCTGTCAGTCACCTATGTCATGAAACTATGATTAAGCATCTGACAGATCGAAATATATATTCAAAGTCAAGTCACCTGGAACAAATTTAGTTTGGTCTTACCTGTTGCATCTGCAAAAGAATCCTGGTCCTCAGCACGTGCTACGTGATATTTGCGGTACCTGAATAGATACTGTGCCCCTAGTAGGGCAGTTGCTATTATAAGCCCACTGAGGAAAAATATAGCAGCTATATGGACTGCGGTCAACTTCAAAACAACAGCTGGGATAACTCCTATACTTCGAGCCACCGGTATACTGGTGATATTATTCTTCTCTGATCCTGTGAAAAAAGATTGACTCCGTAAGATTGATATTTGGGACTTTATCGACAGCTTCCTTCATCAATTGGAGTTGAGAATGTGCGTCATCGCAAGAGAACGATTTTTTTCAATAACACGTTGTTTGTCTTCTTCTCAGTCTAAAAGACTTCAAGCGATCGTGCCTCGAGAAATGTCAATCCAAAAAGACTATTATCAATCTACCTTTTCTGTGATTCATCGGTTACTCTGACTGACCCTAAACCCTTCGTACCCTTTGTTCCTGAGTCTTTTCCAATTCTCTATGAATACATTCTGGTATAGATGCAATGGCCAGCAGTAAATTTTGTTGTACGAGCAATATATTCCGAGGTGTAGACCAGTTCAATAAATCATTCCATTTTCAAATCGAATGTGTCAGTATTTGTTATTCGCTACGTTCGTATTTATTGTTTCACTGACCATACTCTCCTAATGAAATCTTGTTTGAATAATAATTTTCAGCAATGAATATTCCGATAAATTACTGTCAATGAATGTCAGACTGTTTAACTGGACCTTGATCCGATTCAAGGGTAAATCTGAGGATAATTTCTCAAAACATTTTCACTTCTCAAAAATTATATGACTCACTCGTGTATACATTCGATTTCATTGCTTGGAATATGTGAAAGTGAAACTTTCATTCATATGAAATTATTACTTCCCGCTGTCATCTCGAAAAGATTCTGGAAGAAACAGTCATCTTGATGTCCTTTTTTCCACTGTAGAAGAAATCATGTTCCTGAACAAAACAGTTTCTACTCACTGATTTGCGAAGCTTCCGCTACGAATCCACCAACACAGACCTCCCCACCTAGTGACACCTCATCTGAGAAGAACTCCAACAACAGATTTGGTCCCGTGGAGTTGACAACTGAAGGCTCCTCCCCCAAGGAGCCTGTAAGGTCAGCCAAAAGATCAGAACTCAAAGCATTACCATCGCGTATCTTCAGTGATTGAGTGCTGCACGTGGATCTGAACTGATCCACTCTGAACCGGATCAGATAGTTCTCGTCGGCCTATAAAACCATTATACAGTACTTCTCAAAAGTCCTCTCCCTCCTCCTATCAAGGGAACGATTATATATACACGAGTGAAATTTGGAAACTGTATATTTAAGGTAGTGAAATTTCCTACTAGTGATGATAGATGACAAAATTGGCAAGATGACGTCACAAGGTCATTGTGACCAATAATTTTAAAAAGGAACCTACGGCAAGCGACACCTCTTTTGAATGGTATCCAAAAAACCTAATCAATGATGCCAACTTTTTCGTGTTCATGGCAGTCTCAATGACACAGAGAGGTGTACCTTGCCGTAAGGATCCATTTGGAATTATTGGTCACAATGAGTTTGTGTCGTCATCTTTGCCGGTTTTGTCACATCTCATCACTAGTAAGGAATTTTCGAACTTTTAATATGTAGTTTTTCAAATTTCAGCTGTTCATGTACGATCGTTTCAAAGATAAGAGAGGGAAGGGGATTCTTGAGAAGCACTGTATGAGGAATTGAGCTGTGAAACCATGGGTTGCTGCTCGTACCTGTATGAGCCAGAAAGTTCTTCCTGGGCAGCTCTGTGAAGACGTCGCCAATAACCTCTTTGGTTTCACCAATCCTAGATGAACAACGCATCCGCATCGACAATATGGGCCCACTTCGGCTTTTACTTCTGGTATTTCGGCAGCTATTTCTCCTGTTACGCTACCGCCCAGGAAGCATTCCCAGCTGCTCCCGATGCCAGTACCGCATTTTTCTGTCTCCACAGTTTTACCCTGTATGATAAAAAATGAGACGAATGATTTGATGATGATAATGATGATGATGCTCCCAATTATAAATTTCAAAGGTAAACTAGATTTCATTCTGTAATTGTTATTGAATGACCAACAAATTAGCAGTTCGCTTTCTCGGTTACCTCGGAATGAATAAAGACATATCATATATGCTATATTTCGAGTCAATATTCTATTGGACGCGTTTGAAAATCTACATGGACCTCATTTCACCTAGATATATTTCCTTCAAGAAGATAAATAAGTCATAAACCGTTCAATTGCTGCTACAAAAGACAAAGAAAAAACGCCCAAACATCAATTTTTAAAAATTGTCACCACTTCCAACATATTCCTTTGATGGCCAGTTTTTTTATATAGCATAATGAAATGTGAATGAGCTAGACAATTTATTTCAATTAACAATTTGAATACAGCAGAAGGTGTTCAAAATGATCTTTATTTACTTCCTAGCAAAATCTATTCGTTGATTAAAATAATTGTCAAGTTTATTGCTTTTTGAAGATTTAATGGGGGAGACCACTAATTTTTCAAAGTAGTATAATCGTGTTCTGTATGTTCAAAAACTACCATTGAGTATTTTTTATTTGGTAAATATCATGAATAAAATAATAAAATAAACGGAATTGATTTCAAACATACAATTTCATGCACAATTGGTGTAACGCAGTGTAACGTGCTAGCCCTACAAGCCCATCGACCTTAAGCTGACCAATCATAGATAATTTTTCCATGGTAATTCATGCTGTGTTGCCGCACCAAAATACCACAACTTATTCTCGGGATAAAAGATGTAAAAGAATACAATATAAATGATATTTTTTCCATAAATTATCGTGAAATGATATAGATAGATAATCTTTAGTCACGTATAACCTTCAACAGGATGAGAAAAGTCACAGTTACATAGCATCATATTATTTACAGTCATGTATACGTGAAAACATTGAAATTATACATGAAAACACTACATATATACATTTTGTTAGAAAGAAATATAAATTTCGACCTTTATTTCTGCGACATGTTCATGTCTGTAGGTATCATTTTCTCTGAATTGACCTGCATTATCAACATTTTTTACTTCTGGAATTTTGTTATAAATAGTGCTACAGACATATATGGGTCCTTCTTCAAAATTAGTCAGATTAAAATGTTATAAGCGTTCCTAGTGTTGTTTGTGGTTGTGAATGCTATTGTCAGGTGGAAACAAGGATATATTAGATTTAACAAAATAATATGCTTCCAATATTGTAGATAGTCTTGAGATTATTTGATAGAAATATTGGACGACATGAATCCAGCCTTATTATTCTTTTTTGAAGTATAAGTACTCGATTTATATCGACTGCTGGACCCCAGCAGAACAATAAATATTTCAAATGTGGATACAGTTAAGAATAATAGGTACTCATCAGTTGTTTCTGGGAGAGAATTGATTTTAAATTGCGAATTGCGAAAAATGCTGAACTCAACTTCCCAGATACGAGTTGAATGTAATCTGACCATGTGAGATTGCGATCTACAAAAAGACCTAGAAACTTAGTCAAATCAGCCACCTCAAGGGTTTTATTATTCAAGACAATCATCATATCACGAGCCTGTCATCTGAGTTTAAATAAAATGTGTTCAGTTTTAGATTCATTGATAATGAGTTGGTTGCAACTACACCAGTTTTGGAATTGTTCAAGTAAATTGTTCGCCTTCCACTGAACTTCATCATATGAATCTCCTGTAACACTTATAGTTGTGTCATCAGCAAATATTACCAGGTTGAGATCTTGTGGCAAGTGGTTTTCAAGGTCGTTGATGAAAATCAGGACGAGAAGTGATGACAGAACGCTATAGGTATCACTTATCGATACGTTCTTGAGAAGATATATCGAAGGAATTAGGAGTAATCCACAAGTAAACTTGACAACATCACACATGGTGTGAGCAAAAAATATGTGGAAACAAAGATAGACTTAGGGTGTAGAACGTCATAGGCTCATAGCACCGCCTTACTTCTGGCGTTATTGAATTTTGAATGAAAATGATTTCTAAGCGCTGTAGAATCTATTCACTATAATTTTGATTCTTGATATTGCATATACACTGAACCAATATTATCATGCATCGATTAAGAGAGGTTTGAAAGGATTATATCACTTAGTGATCTTCCCCATTGACTTCTATCTCTACATTTCCATGGAAAGTGATAATTTTTTATTACTAGTTTTCCAATGATGTATGACTTAAAAAAATTAGGGCGCAGCCACCAAGCAGAAAGGGGGGAAAGAGGTAACATGTTTTTCAAATACTTCCGTTTGAAATGAAAATTGACTTGTCCTGTTTTTCAATTAGTAACGCAGAATAACGGGGTAAGACTAATCATCCACATGTATGTATCTTTCTCTATAAATTATCATCTGAACTCAACTTGTTTACGAGACGCTGCTCGAAAAATAATATGACTGAAGTCGTTGAAGGCCAGAATTGAAGTACTCTATTCAAATTCAACTTCCTATTAGCAGCGTGATCTTAGAATTCGTCGACTTGTTACTCAGGCACAAATTCAACGGAAGAACAAATAATTCAACAGAATTCGAACTTTGTGAAAGGCAGTTATGTCTGTGGCATAATATAGTTTTCTTGAATGGAATGCTAATTAATTTTATTGTGGATACTTCGTTTCCGAAAACTGTTTGAATTTGATGAAGAGGAAAAATTCTGAAAAATTCAAATTATTACTCGCCAAGAAATTGAATAAACATACTCCCTTCAGGTAATAACTAATTCATGACTGTGTCGATTCAGTATCATCCTTTCTGTTACATTCATTCATAGTCCTAATGTTAAATTCATCAAGATAACTTTTTTCGAATTGATTTGATACCTGCTCGTGAAACGAAAACATGAAACGATGTTTTATTTTCATCTGTCTTCGAGATCAATTCACTGTAGTCTTCCAGTGTAAAAATAGAAAGAGAAATACTAGGCGGATAAAGTATATGCATAGGAATTCTCGAGTAAGCGACAATCAGTTCCATTGGATTCTTCTGATCTACATATGCGTTCAAATGATCGATGATAGGTATAAAAAAAATTAAATGATATTATAATTTGGATTCATTTATTTTTCTTCATCTCGCTATACATATTAATGAGTCTATTGAACATTATGTGATGATTATTCATATTCATTCATGATTCAGTGCCCGCCATTTTCTTCACCATGGTGAGTTTCATTCCCAATTGTGTTAATTTGACTTTTGTGAGAAAGCTCATCATGCTGACTCTTCGCTGCATTCAATAAGGACTTCCTAGCCGCATTCTTCGATGTCTCTTCATCTAATCGTTCCTCCGATGGAATAAAAGACGTTTCCGAACCCGATTTATTAGAATTCTCAGCCATTTCGAAAATATCAATCTCTTGACTAGCTTCAGACTGCTCGTCAGTTATCTCGTTTTCATCAAAGAACAACACGCTTTCCTTCTCTTCTTCCTCTAGCTCCTCCTCGTCCACCATTTCGATTTGTTCTTCTTCCTCTCCGCTCTCGATATGAACTTTGGACGCGATAATTCTGCCGTACATCAAGTACTCTTCGAAGCTATCGGCGGTTTGAGTGTCCATGGGTCTTGTCGTGGGCACCGTAGACCTCAATTCTACTGGTTTGGGAACGAAACCCAGATCACCTCGAGCATAAGTAGCTTCCATGGAGTCGACAGTTTCTAGAGACGGCCTCCTAACTTTGTGTTCCTTAGCCCTATTGAGCAGCGTGAACAAAGAATTGAGGAGGTTTTCTCTCTTGGAAGCCTTGAGGGAATGATCGCTCTCCGTTCTGATTGTGAGGGCTTCTTTGATACAGCTGACTGCTTCCATGAGTACCTCGCTGAGTCTTTCGTTTTCTTCTTTGAGGTACAGGTAATCGGTCTGAATGGAAGTTCTATCGCATCTAACATGGTGTAAGTTTTGTTCCAGTATCCTAACTTTGTGCTCGAGTTTGAGTATCTTGTCTGATAATTTCTTCTTCTCCCCTCTCGCGTTATGTACTTCGGTACCGTAGTTTTTGTATTTGGTAATCTGATTCTCCATGAATTTATGATCGTCTGTCAAACGCTCGATGACTCTCAGTTGTACTTTGACCTTGGACAGTGCTTTCTTATTCTCAGCTTCGAGCAGTTCGACTTGCTGCCTCAAATTCACATCACGTTTCTTAATAGCTGTATTCTCGTTGTGCAATCGCTGTTGGTTCGATAATAAAACGTCAAACTCGTTGTTAACCGCAATGTTTTCTCTGATGACTCGGTGTGTGGTCGCAGCAATTCTAAGCTCAGTGGCGTCATGGAATTCGGTGGAGAGCTGGAGCAACCGAGCTTCCATGTCACGTTTCAATTGATCTTTGCTGATGATGAATTTTCGTTCGATTTCGTATACTTCTCGTTTATGGCGTTTTTCTTGCGCCTCCATTTGAGTTTCTTGGGCCTCGAATTTTTTCATGAGCTCGTCACGTTGCCCACGGAATTCTTCGAGAGCATTGAGTTTACCTAGAATGGGGCAATAAACAATCATGCATCAAGATCTGATGAGTTCGAATAGCAGGCTAATTCAGAATTAAATGAAGCTTGGAAAAATTCTCCATCTTTTCATGATAATATTTGTATTTTTCAGATTTTTTTTATATAAACTTAAATATAACATGATGAAAACTAACCAAAAAACAAAACATGGAAATTATGCACTTATTATGTGATCTGTATTTTGATGAGAATTTTCAAAGGTACTATCGTATTTTGGTATGTGCATCAGAGTTACTAGAACAAGAAATTGAAAAAAAGACCATCACTATTTAGTCCGACAGACAACTGGCTATCAAACCAACTAGCTCCAGCCAAGTTAACTCCAATTTTGTCTGGGTTTTTAGAAAAACCCACAAAAGCTGGGAAGTCAAAAAAGATTATCTTCAGCCTGGGTACCAGAGAAGGAGCACGAGATGCCCTAGTTGGTCTAGAACCTTTATGTGGCTTATCAAAACACTAGAGAGAACATTCAACAGATCTTGAATTCGTGAATCGCAATCTCGTAAATATTCGAAACGGGCGCCGGGAATCCGACAGAACAGAGAGTTTATCAAGAAAACATTTCCAAAATTGGCACAGTAACTACTAAAAACAGAATTGCTCCTGACAGGGCGATGTAGGCTCAACAAACACATGAAAAATATCGGACACAACCATTAGTAGGCTCTATCATGCAATTGCAAAATTAGGTCAAGGCTGAGGTTTTCTACACTATGTGAAGAAAAACCGCAATCTCCCCGGTATATGGAGGACCTAAAGTGTGCCTATGAAGCATTATTATAAAGGTAGGCCTAGACAGCGAACTCTATCATAACGAGAAGGTCATATTGTGGAAAATTCCAGGAGGACATGGGCTCCAAATCTAATTTGATCTCATACGTAAAGAAAAACTAGAATTTTATGATAATATTGTGGAGGAATTGATACTTTTCGACTTCGAAGTCCGAATTTCAAGCATCTTTTCTTGAACATTTATTAAATTCATTCAATGACATGTCACATTATTTACAAAGATTTTATCATGTATTCATTACAAGAAAACTTTGAGAATGCAGTATTATCAGCACTTAAACGTCAACTATTACTTGAATGACAGTGGTCAAACCACCGAACTATTTATGGAAATGTTTGTTGAAAATGCCTATTTCCAATATCAATATTGGAATGAATGCATGGTGGATCCTTCCTCAATATGTTGTGTGCCTCATTGATGAATCCCTATATCGAAAAAGTGAAATTTCGGATTTCTAAGTGGTTTATCTCGAGAGCATCTGCAAAAATTTCATTGAAATTGGATATGGTTCCCTTTGCTGCAGGTTTACCGCGAAAATACATACGTATCAACAAAATCAAATGAAATTCGAAGTGTAAAATTAGCCAAACCATTGGAAAATTTCATTGTATTGAGTTATATTGAGAAAATATTATCGTATTGCTTACCTTCCAATAGTTTATTTTCAGAGGTAAGTTGTTCATGCATTTGAGTATATTCAATCTTCAATTCACTAATTTCATGCTCGAAATTCTCTTTCTCAGTCTGTTTCGTTTCTTGCAGGGCAACTATCCTTTCCTCCAACTCCGATATCTCGTCTGTTTTTTCTTGCAGGATCCTCTTAAGGTAAACGATAACGTCAGACCGATCCTCGTCTAACTTATCCTTTTGTTGTTCGAGTTCCTCATTTTTTACTTCTAATTCCTGCGTTAACGATCTCAACCTGGCGAGTTTTCTATTCAAGTCTGTGATGGTCAATTCATAAAAAGTTTTGTCCACTTCTGTTAGTGTGTTAGGGTCCACTTCCACAGCCTTTTTCTTCTTGCCCTTCTTCGCTTTGCCCTTGGCCATAATTTCGCACTGCTATTCCGAGGTCATACACGAAAAATGAAATGTCTGGATACTTCAAATGACTTTGTTATGTTACCATGGTTACGGAATATTGATCTGAGTTATTTCTTGAAGGTCTTGAGTATTTCCATAGACATTAATGTATTCGTTGGAGTTTATGGAATTGATATGCAATATGGATATTTAAATTAAATAGTAATTACTGCAATCACTGAAACAGGCGCGTTTCAATGGATTTCTAAACTCCAGGAAACTTTGACAATTTGAATTTCACCTCTTCTCGTTATTAATGTCATGACATTATGCTCTTAATTAATATTCGCATTCCGAATTCAGCACTTGGTATCCATATTTTTTTGTAAATTTGTACATTAACAGGTACAAGAAAATCAAATTTGATAACTTATCGTGAACACTCGGTTGTAGATACTATTCAAAATTCAAATCGATATTCTAACAGAAATAACGCCACTGTTATCGAAATTCATCAAATGTCACGATGACATTTCGGTTCATTTACTATCCTAAGGTCTACATGATGGTGAAACTACTCTTCAATTGTTTGTGGGTCAAAAGTGTCGATGGGAATTTCATGGAACATATCCTATACGACTACTTATCGAATCGTCATGAGATGGCGACACAATCGTGTTCGGTAACATTGTTTCCTTCCACGTCAGTCAGAACTGGCGGGAAATCCAAGCTTCTCTAGTTCATTAACCTACTTTTCAATTTGTAGTCATATATTTTTTACTGTTTGATGTTTCTTATTTAAAATGAAGTTTTGTGTAGTTTGTGGACAAGCAGAAACCGTCTCTCGTCATCTTTATAGAATTCCAAAGGTAATTTGAAAGTTTTTGGAGTTGGAATCAATAATTTACTTTTTCATTAGTCACAGAGGACGAAACCGATTGAAAAGAATTGATTCTCGCATTGGGAAAACATTCTTAAGTAAATTGAAAACATCTACTATTCAATTTTCCGACTGTATGTATATTCAAGAATCAATGAAAGATAATATTTTCACGAGAATTTGTCATTTCTTAATCTGAATGACAACTAAACTGACTAGCATTAAAGTCAGCGTTGCCGCTTCTAAAATGAATAATTCACGTTTTCTGCGCAAAACAAATAGTCCCTTCCAACAAAGCCAAAGTAACATTTCTTTTTCAAAATACAATTCTACGGCCTGTTATCCCCACAGATTCGTGAAATAGTGTCGAATCAAGACTTTGTAGACAAACTACTGGTGTATTTCATTAACAGTTAGCAACGTTGCATTTCGCATTATTATAGCGCCGACGGTGTCGCCATTCGTGGTGATTTAAAAAAGCGTTCGTGTCGGTTCGAAAATATGCTTTTTGATCGAGGGATTTTGGTCTCGGGTCGAGATAGGGACTGGTTTCACCATAGTTGAAGACACCTTATACTATCCCAACTTCAATATATAGAATTTTCTCCTTTTTTCTCGAACTCCAACTTTATAAATATTCCCCGAATGTTAGTCTAGCTTTTGATGGATAGATATTAAATCAAATTGGCTGAATTCTAAATATATTGTAGACAGTGAATAAATGTAGTGATTGTTCGGTCTTTTCGATACAAAGTGGCCCATTATTGCGTGGAAGTAGAATAACCCACTCAGGAATGAGAATACAGAATAATATTCTGTTAATATTAACGGAGATACAAAATTATTAAAATTCTGCATCCAGTTCCATCGATCTTCATCAATAATAAATTAATGAACCCATTTGCTCAGTACGAAGGTAACGGAAGACTGAAATGTCTGAACTGAGTAGAAGTCTCGTTTTAGAAGTATCTTTTGGATGAGCATCAATTCAGGAAATTTCATCAGCAGAAACTTCATTTAATGCCCCCAAATGAGGAAGTTTCCTTATGACGAATTCTCATCAAATAAGTACTCAACTATTTAGTTTGATATCTCTACTTTCTAGAATGACAATACAAATCATTCAACTCCATTCTATTTTCAAAATAAACCAATTTATAAATTTTGAGGCGGGAAACTGTGACGTACTTAGTGAGTTTAGAGTGAATATAGCTATCGTAAGTTCCATAACCCATAACACATAACCACATTTAGCTGTCAACGTGTTATGTTATGGTGTAATCCGGATGATCGCGGACGAAATCTACGAATGCATTTGCGCTATTGCCAGATCTTCCTTTCTATTTTCATGAAAATAAATTGAAAGCTGTTCCGAAAATTCAAACACAAAATTATATTGAAATAATTCACTTCAAGAACAAATTCGATTCATTCATTTATTTTCTATTCAGCCATAGCCCTCGATTATATCATCGCATTTATATATTTTCGCATGTTATATGCTAGTTATATTTCATAAGACATATATGATATTATATCACGAAAGGTAAACAATCCATGATTTGGTATTGCAAAATCCACGACATATTTTATCAAGATATTCTGGTCAGTTTCTCCGAATATTTAGAATAAATTAAAAGCAGGGCAACACTGTACTTCCGCACGCAAAATCTCAATTTGTTCCTGTGTGAACCCGGTTTTTCACTTGGTACGTCATCAGAATGGTGGAGGAGCCAAAACTAGTTTTTCAAAACGAAATTCTGGAGTCAAATTCGATCGCACAAAAAAAAGAGGAAATACGGGTGTAATAATTTTTCATATATTTTATGGAAAAAATAAAATCTCAATATTGGAAACTTCCTCATTCTGTCCTCATGATAAACTCTCTAAATATGATTTTTTCTGAGAAAATTGCATTTTAAGTTAACGATTCGAAGATCTTCATTATATATTCAACTTCAACACACTAATGGGCCACCTTGTATGTTGAATATTCTGGGCATTATAAATTATTGAGAGAGATCCATAATTTCAATATGATCCATTACAAATTCGATATTCAACGAATCCTCTTCAATTCCTGAGTTCCTAAAAAGGGAATATCAACTTGAAAATACCCCAAATCGGCGAATGCATTATTCAATAATACCTTCGCACAGGACTTCAAGCAATTTGTAACAGAACTGCAAGTTCAGCGATATTTTTTTACATTGTTATATCAGAGATTTCAAAACTGAAAAACCGAAGAATTTATAACATCAATTTGAGATTATGATTAAAAGTTAACCAATATCATATACATGTGGATCGGAAGTGTTATTATATTCTGTTATATTATATTCTGAGGAAGTGGAACTTGAGAAATATTCACCTCGCAAAACTTGGCGCCGTATCTAGGAGGCGGTGAATCGCAGAAACGGTAACGACTTCGCGTCCCTCCAATGCAGGTGGTTGAACAGGGCGTCCATTCACTCCAGGGACCCCAACCCCCACTTTCTTGTTCTGGAAATATCAAAAGGGAGTCATTCGATTGTCTTCTTTGATTGGTTTTCGACGACTTGACAGTGGTGTAGCAAAACGGATACACAAAATCGAGATGAACATGTGATCAAATAGAATTCTAATAATTCCAAATATTTGGTACCATTTTACGTTTTAAATCCAGATGGAAAGAGATTCTTATCTTAATTTCAGTCCATATGCGAATGTCTTGACTTTTGCGTCACGAGTCAAAATTATCAACAATTTACATATTTGAAAATGGTTATACTTATGGAATCATATAAAAACAACATCACTCGAAAGAATTGAATTCAATAAACGGAAATGTACATGGAAAAATGTGTGAGTTACAGCTCATGGTATTTGTGAAATTGTGAGTGGAGTATTTTTTTCAGAACGTTAGTACTTGGGGCCTTTGAATAAAAGTTGGCAGGATTTCTGGACATAATCAGTGGAATGTGAATGCAGAGCACTTATGGCAATTTAGAGCTATAAGTGATATCAGTAAGTTATACAGGGTGATTCTTCGGGAAATGGGCATACTGTAAGGGTAGGTAGAGGTTAGGTTAGATTATAAAAATCCCCATATGATGGGTCTAGCGCCATGTTTAAGCGAGATGCGATCCGCATTGTATATTTCATTTATTTTCACAACATAGACTCATTATCCTGTATGCTACCGAATACCGAATGGATGAAACTAATAATCCAGGTACGGACTTGAATAAATTGAAGGAATTTCATCAGTTCATTACAACACCCTGTATGACGAAATTTCAAAAATTCGTTTGCAGATATGAGAAGAGCAGAAAAAAAAATTCCTAAACAAATGAGTACGAAAGATTCTGAGAATATAGAGCCGTATAGGCGAAATAATTAAAGAACCAATGTGATTGTTGAAACGAAGGGAAGAATCAAATATTACCCCAAAATGTCGAATAATAATGAGCCCAGTATCGATCCTTGGGGACACCTGATCAAACTATATATGTGGTAGACTATAGCTAGGTTATAAGCTTTTCAAGCAAAATATAGCATGATATAATCGAGAAATACGTGATGCTGCTCTCCTTTCCTGTTACACTTATTCAGCACACAAAACTCAATATTCTATACTTGTCATCGTTCTGGATGTTTCATCTCAGACAATAAAAGCGTCGAATTCAAATGAGCTGAGTTATTGTCATATTTGAGACTTCACTGTCGCCCATCAATGTGGAACCTGAGAAATTCTCATTAGTTGGTGGTTTCGAATATATTGATCAATATATCCTGCATCCCTTCATTAACATGCATTGTGTGGAGTTGCCTGAAAACGCTGAGGACGATAATTATAGGAAGGGTAAAGAGTAACGCATTCTATTAAGCTTAGCATTTGACGGGTCGAGATTTAGCAAAATCCCGTGATGTCTCCATAAATTCTTTAGAGACATGCTGATAAGGGTCGCCAGCACGTGAAATGGGGTTTTCTGGAGAGCTGAATGTGATGAGGATGAAGATGAAATTATTGCCTGAACTATTCTATAGGTGTAAATATATCCGAATTGGTAAAATACCTGTCATCTATAAGATATTTCTGATCTCAGGGGATACCAAAATATCAGATATTCAATGTTTCAACTGTCCGGTCAATGACCAAAATTTCACCATTCGTACCCATTACTGCATCATGAAGCAAAAATTAGTGGAAAGGCAAAGAAAAACCCGAAATTATTGAATTTCTTACTGGTCAAAAGCTGGAATGGACCCTAAGGATTGAAGACTTGGTCGCTTGCCGCTTGGTCGCTTGCCTTGCAGCATATATTCTGTGAAATGAGAATATCGAAATGGTTTCTATGAAATCGTATGAGCGGCGATAATTCTGTCGGCAATTGGACAGAAAACTATTTACTCCATTCGTAGAAAATAGGTCGCAGAACCCACAAATTATGAGGCATTTCTCATCGAAAATGGCGATTGAATATTTTCTAGATCACCAAGACCCAAACACGTTTTAAATCAACTGGAAGAAAGAAGATTATTGGTGTATGTTATGTCTTCACAGTGATTTAAAAAACGTCTAAAAAAGATGAAAACGTGTTCGGTATGTAAGAACTCTATTGGTGATGAATATTGTACAACAACGTTACAATAACCAAATATGGAGGGTGTTCATCATAATAAATTTTTTTTTTATTTTCGTGTGGCATTGCATTATTATTAGAAAAATTTAATAATGAAACCGAAGGAATAATTGAAAAAACATTATTCATGAATATGTATGAATTATATTTTCTTCAATTCCTATTTTTGCTATTTTTCATAATAAAAAGTGTTTCAATGAGAGAAGTTACAGACGATATTGTTTATGATAATTCATCAAAATGTCGAATCACCTCGATACTATGATTCTATCCAATTCTATTCTATTCTATAAGCCCGACATTCATGCATGTGTGTTATTGAACGATGGTGGTATTAACTGTGATAACTAATAACTGTCATAACATAATTGATTATAATTTTTTTATCATCAAATAATGGGAATTGAGACGGTCATACATTTTTGTAGACCGTTTAAATGATGATCAAGCGGAAAATTACACCCAAGAGTTGAGTTTCTGCTTTGAGTGGATCTGTGATTTTTCACGCTATATTTCGGAAAGAAGAGCTTCAACAGCCTGCCATTGATGATTGGTGTTTGGCATTCACGTATTTATGTCACAACAAGTAACCGATTGAAACTAAGATTGGATTTCAGCCACATCACTCGCCACAATAGGAATTGATTATCGGACCTCGGCTCATGTAAATAGCGACAAGTCGATTTCATATTCATTGATTATCATTCACAAATACCCCCGTTGAATGTTGCTCGAATGGAACAATCAGAGCACTGCTGGCCTTTCAAATTTTCCCCACTGTTCACGGCCTAATGACTCTTTGACGAGCATCTGTTTCAGCGTGCCAAACCACACGAAAGAATACTCCAGACTGCAAGTCGAAGATAAGACCCGTTGGCGTCTGGATATGATGGATTTAATCGTTTCATACAACTTCTGGTGATCGGGTATTTGTTGGTCTATTGGACCTGGATTGCCGATGAAAAACTGCTTAGTTCTCGTTCTCTTGGATAATTTGATGATTCTGAATAAAATTTGATCGAAGAAGAACTTCTTGCACGAGGAGACTATTTTGACATATGAAAATTCTACAATTACAGTACGATTCACGGTCATAGGTTGCTCACAACAAAAACATATTCAAGAAATGATAATACTAAGCAGAGGAAACATGTTTATTAACTTTCGATTCCAATATTGAAATATGATCATTTATAGACATACTATATTTATATTATGTTCAGAAAACATTGTCATACTTCATTTTCTGAGGTTTTTGCATAATTTTCTCACAATATAATAGATTTTTATCCTTATGTGTTCTTGTTTCAACATGTACCTAGCTGAAAATGAATCTGAAACCTTCACTTCCTCATCAGATGATAGAAACCTGAACACCATATGTAAAACACCCACCTGTGACAGGCAATGTCGGTACACAGTCCATCCTCACATCCGCCACTGCTCCACTGATCGCTTGACTGACGTACACGAAACAGTACTCGACGTACTTCTCGGTGAACAAATCGCAGTCGAAATGCATGCTGTGCTGTCCCCTCACCACCCTCTGTTCCGCCACGTACTCCAGGGAGGTTGGGGGCGCCAGGCTGGCCACGTTCCACCTCAGCCTGCCGAAAAGTCGGACTCTGTCCCCCACGGCCAGAATGCACGACGGGTATTGAAATAAAACCGCCACGCCGCCATTGTGGACGTCGCAGGGAAATATGCTGCGGGCGTGGACGTTGAAAACGAACTGCTCACTCCAGTAGACCTGGAAGCATGAATTATCGGTCTGAATTTGCGGGGGCGCGGTTGGTTTTCGTTGTTTTTGCTTTGGAGTAGATGTGGATTGTGAAGATATATTAATAATATTCGTTCACCTCAGCTGTACCGGCTGTGTGGTTTTCTGGATATAAAATTGGGAGCTTAATAATTTCTGAATTAGAATTATAAATTGAGAGCTGTTCAATGAGAATATTTTTGATATGGCGGCACTTTCATCTGAAGCAAAAATTAACGTAAACTTCGTTATTTCAATTGAACAGCTGTTTTTTAACGTTCAATATCTCGGAAACATCTTCGGGACCAAAGACTCAAGGTTCTATTTCCTATTTTCGAAAGAGAAATACTTCTATCCGGTTGATGAATATACTTCAGTGTCCCAGGCAGATATTTTTGCAATTCTCCATCGCGCAAAATAATGTAATGAGATGGCTTTCAAGGAAAAGAGAATCCGTAACCTTCCTCCTTTCAAAGAACGGAGAATCGAACAATGGTTCTGAAAACTTGAGAAATAATTATTTTCCCCAATAAAAGGATTCCGATATATTCAAAGATGACGAATCATTAATTTAATCAGCTAGACTTGGGTATAGAACAGTTCAAGATGTAGAAGCAACTTTTCTGGGATTTCTTGAAAAACAAGAAGCTGGGCGATTGTAATAGACTGGGTATCAGGCCGCACAGTTTACGCTGACGCTCTAACCCAAGAAGAGGTACTTGGGCTCCTGGCAGGGCATTGTAGGTACTGTCAAGAAGACGAGGAATTCTCAGCACAAATCCTGTTCTATCACAAAAATAGGCTTATACACGGAACTCTAACGAGAGGGCGTACCAATAGATAGGTCGTAGTGTGATGGCTTTCAAAAGTTATAGGTAAGCCTTTTGAATAAAATTTTGAAATAGCATAGAAATCTGAAGAAATAATGATGAATATAGCTGTTCGACTAGAATGACAAAGTTGATGTCGACTCACTGTATAACCAGATGTATTAGGACTATTCCTGAAATCACATAGATGAAATGCATTCATCACAATAGATAGTACTCGTATTTCAGAGATCAAATATGAAGTTCAGAGAGGAAATAAAAATTGATGGACATTTGGAAAAGTTGCTGGAGAAAATTATACCGTAAAAACTTTTATCCATTATTAAACTGGATACGCCTTTCCAGTAAACCTGAATTATTCGTCTGATTCCACAGCAATTATGGAAGGAATTATCAACGGTCCATTCTCATTATTCTATTATTCTAGTAGCGTTGTATTGAGATTCTTGGAGTGACCTCCACTTCAGATAATATGAATAATAAGGAATTACATGAGTATGAATGACACAATGAAGAAACGTAATATCGAGAACAACGGATATCTGATGGCATACTGTAAGTGTTCTGCTAGCAAATATTCCTTCGAGGGCAGTATCTGAAACCTATGACAAATTGGTCCTTCGGCGTGTTTGAGAGAACGAACGATTTGGAGTCTTGAACAGTTTTCGTGTCCCAAGAAACAATTTCCACGATTGTGTAGTAGGTTTTCAATCATCCATTTGATGGATCTCACGTAGTTTATCAAAGCGGATCTCATTGTTTTGGAGATTATTCTCCTCGTTGATAAAGGGTGGTTATTGATTGTTGTACAGCGGTATCCAATTTCTCATTTCAGGCGATATCAATGTGGAAGAGTTAGGAGAGGGTTGTTACTACGTAATAAGACTCCAAGAAATATGGACGCAGTTCCTAATGATAACACAGTGTCTCAGCTCAAATTCTACATTCCCTATTATACGACAATATCAGATGTTCCAGATGATTTCAGATATATTTCGAGTATCTTACTTGAACAATTCAGGTATTCATTTCAATGCATTGCATCAAAATCTAATTGAAACAAGTTTTTATTTCTGATGATTGTAAATTCGAGGTCTTGGTAATCTTTCAGGAGCTGGCTATTTCTTAGATATCATCAATGAAAATACCACATACGGAGTGGTCCAACGAAAAGTATGCATCTAGCTTTTCTCCTTTGTTCAGAATTGAAAGCAAAAATGCTCGGACATGTGAAATTTGTTCTTGAGGGGGACACATTTTAGAAAAATTTTTCAACCTGTGTCTTCAACGCCACAGCGAGGGGGTGTTACAACCCAAAACTTTCAAAAGTGGGGTCGAGTGATATATCAATTGAACGGGCACAAAATTATCTTTCTTTGAAATTTATTCGAACAGTTCATGGGAAAACGGCTTTAAGAACATTAACCCGATAATTTTGGTAATAATGAAAAATACAAATGACTTTTGGTTATTAGGAATCAGAATAACTACAATCATTTCTGGATTACTTCATTTTACCGAAAGCAAAATTTTTTCATCATAAAAAATCCCCATTTATCGTTTGCGTTTTTTTGTCGAAAAAAAATGCAGATAAGTGTAAGAAAAGTATGTAGACAGACTTTAATTTAAGTCCCTTCTTTGATTTAGTCTGGTAGTTTTTGAGGTTATTGGAATTTCACTGTACAAAATGGTTTATTCCATTCCAGAACGAGTTGAAATTTTTGAACTTTTTTTTCTGAAATTAATAGTTGTGATAGACTAACTGCTCGCTTGTTTAAAGAAAGTCATCCCGATAAAAATGTTAATGATTCATATGTTGCCAAGTTAGAAAGTTTGTCGATACCGGAACTGTTTGTAATATGAAACACCAACCGCAGAAACCCATCAGAAATGAAGCTGTGGAAGTCGATGTTTTGGGGCATGTTCAATTCGATCATACTCAAAGTATCGGTCAACTAGCTGAAGCCTCATGAGTCTCCCGTTCATCCATAATACGGATTTCCAAAGCATACTAATTTCATCCGTACAAAATTGAATTAGTACAAGGACTGAATGAGGATGATCCTGATGGAAGGCTGCAATTTTGTGAACAAATGAGCCAGCGTTCAATCGAAGATCCGCACTTATTATTTGGAGTGAAATCTACCTAAACATGCATGACGATGCAATTGATCCGACCAAAATCATGATGCTGGCTTCATTTCCAGCAAAATGGAGCCCCTCCGCACTATGCTGCTCCAACTGAATGGCCTGCCAGGTCAGCTGATTTATTGCCTTCGGACTTTTATCTATGGGCCGAAAAATAAATGTTTTGCTATGAAGCCCGAGACCATAGAAGATATTCGCCAACGGATTACAGCACAATGCAGAAGCATAACACCTGATATGCTACAAAATGTTAAAAATGGATTTGAACAAAATCTGTATTATTGTATGGAAGCAATTGGGTCACATTTTGAACACTTGTTGAAGTAACGTTTCAATAAATCAATTCAACAGCTTGTTTACTTTTTTTACAAGGAACTCACAAGTAACAAAAATTGAAACGTAAGTACTACTAATTATATAATTTGATTCCTAATAACCAAAACCCATTTGTATTTTTCATTAATACCAAAATTATCGGCTTAATGTTCTCAAAGCTGTTTTCGCATCAACTATTCGAGCAAATTTGAACAAATAGGGTATCATTGGAAATATAATTTTGTACCCGTGCAAATGATATATCACCCGACCACACTTTCCATTTAAAATTTCAGGGTTGTGATATCCCTTCGCTGGGGCGTTAAAGGCACAGGTTGAAAAATATGTCTTGAATGTGTCCCCTTCAAAAACAAACTCCACGTGTCCGAGCATTTTTGCTTTCTATTCTGAACAAAGGGAAAAAGCTAGGTGCATACCTTTCGTTGGACCACTCTGTATTAGTATTTAGTGGGTTGTGAAAAAACTCGAATAGTTTTGAGCATTTCAACGATAACTTTCGCGATGAATCTGAATACATTCAATACTCGTGAATTATAGGCGGTTGCATTCGTGAAAAGAAAATTGATATTGACCCCTGTAAGATCAAATATCTACTCTGTATGGGAAATTCCTATTGAAATCAAAATATTGTAAAGAAAGAGATATCGTAGTTTAATCTGTATATCGTCAATTTGCCTTAATTTTTCAAAACTCAATGGAAAGGAGAATTTATCCTTAGTCCACTTCTCTTCATGATCTACAATACGATACGGTTCACGTTCTCCTTCGAAGCAGTGGAATTATGCGACGCTAACGAATAAATACTGTTTACACACTTTCTTCTGAGAAACTCGATAAGAATTCATTTCCTCTAGAACAAATTTCCTAACGAATGATACTTGTTCGCTCTCTGAAAGGATAATCTGAGGAGTTGTTTGGAAGTCTTTTACGATAATAAAGGCCCAGTTCACGGGGGAAAGTGAAATATCAGTTGAATTTTCAGCATTTCAGTTGATGGTTATAAAATGTGTGTTATTTACACTCAGTTTATTACATCTGTCCTTGAGAGTTGATTTCTGATAACACAATAGATCTTGTATTACGATATCCAAATACTTAACGGCTATGAAAACCACAATCAATCTATGAAAGTCGAGTAAGTAATTTGGCCTGGTGAAACAGCAGTGTCGCAACTAAACATTCTGGGGCCCGGGGCAAAAAACTTCGAGGGGGCCTTATTCTCGAAACTTTTATTGAAATTCCTACATTTTTATGTGATCACGAGGCAGCTGATGATGAGTAGATTGCAAAAGAGCATCCGCTTCTTTATTTTCGTACACACTCACCATAGACTTCTTTAAATTAGGTGAATGAACGGAAAACTCGCATTGTATTACAACTGCATTAAATAAAATACAATGGAATGGTGAAATCAAATGATAAACTCAGAACAGGTAATGCTTTCGATAATACATAAACTTCAAGTACATAGGCCATATTTTGTAAATGAGCGATCGCATCGTCCGATAATTGAAAACAGTGTAACTATGCCCCTCTTTAATCAGTTTCAGGCATTTTATACAGGCTTACAATCAGAATTAATCTCGGAGCTGAATCTCGTGATAACAATAAAAAAACAGAGAATTAATGATATTGACATATTTGTGATAGATTATGATCACTATACATAGAACACAAATACAAATTGAAAACTATTTTATTTTTATAATTGGAAAAATTACGAGATATTGATGCTTTGTTTTTCTGGTGATGAAATTATACATTTCTAAGCAAAACTGCACCTGTAGAATGTTTTCATCAGTTTTTCTTCATCGCAGTAAGAAGTGATAAAATTGATGTTCAATGAGTCATAAAGAAAATTAAACGATAAATCATCCAGAATAATATCTTAGAGAATTAGTTTACAAGAATACTTTCCTTTTCCCTGTTACTAATCATTTTCTAAATGATGATATAGTCTCTTCTCGTGGGAGGTTAAAAAAATGATAAAAAAGTATATCATGTTCTTCAATACTGTCTGTTGAGATGATCGATTTGAAACAAAGAGTTCCGCATTCTTATGCTGAATAATATAAAAAGAAATCGATAATATTGCTTTGTTCGAAAGTTATCGGATAATTAACAAAAACTTGATAAAATTAGACAGTGCGTCCATAAAGTAACGCATAAATTCATTTTTGGCTAAATAAACAATAAAATTAGGAATTCCCAAAACAGGTCGATTTTTGATTCCATTTTACTATTGTTTCAAATCATAATTTGATATACAGGGTGAACCAATTTCGTGTAATGTATAATATGTTGCTTCAAATTGGTACAGGGTGGGCAAAAATGCAGAATTTTCTTACAAAGTAATGAAAGTAACGAATAAACGTAATAAACACATTAAATGATTTTACGTATTGTTATACAACTACTTTGATAAACTATCAAGAACATACAGCATTATTCTCAATAATTATATCTTACAGCTTTTATTAGTGATCCAAGCCCCTGGACTATAAAAATCTTTTTGTTTGGAATTATCTCTTACCATTTTTTTTATTCGACAAAACTGTCAAAAACATTGAAGCACAGTTTCGTATTGTTAACGCTTTAGAGAAGGTACGTTCATGAACTTTTTTTACAAAATGCCGAAAGTGACAGGATTGAAATATTAATGATGATTGGTATTGGCGATAAGATGCGGACTCAACAAGAGGTATGCCGATTATTCCATGAAATGCACCCAGATCGTGAACCTATTTCACAATCTACGGTAAGTAGAATAGAGCGAAAATACAGAGAATTAGGACATGTGAGGAATACAGCAAAGCAGGGTAGATCAAAAATTGATGAAAATATTCAACAAGATATAATTTTGTCGGCTGTAGAAAATCCACACTGTACAGTGCGAGGATTTTGGTATTGGAAAGTCTTCAGTATCAAACATTTTCAAAAAGGTAAAATACCATCCTCTTAAAGTACGTCTCATCCATGAATTGGCTGAAGACGACTTTGACCGAAGAACTGAATTCTGCGAGTATATGATCAACCAAAATAACTATTTCATTGATAACGTTTTATTTTCGGACGAGGCAAAGTTTTATTTGAACGGTCATGTTAACCGGCAAAACACCCGTTATTGGCCTGATGAAAATCCAGACTGGATGCAAGAGTACTATACGCAAAGACCACAAAAAACTAACGTATGGGCTGGTATTGTGAGAAATACAATTATTGGTCCATATTTTTTCGATGAAAACTTCGGCAGTGATAAGTCTGATTGAAGTAGCATGGTACCGTTTTCTGTCTCGGATTCGCCCTAGGATTCCAGCAACATATCAGAATTTCAACTCCGGTAAACCTGAATATGATTTCCAATATATTCCTGACAATTCTCCAATCCAGGCCATCCAAGCCGCAAGCCAGCTTTGGTACAGCTACTTTATGTATTCTTTTTTTAGTAAGGTGTTTCTGAGATCAACTAATGCTTCCCATAAGTCCTCGTAAGATGGTTTGTGGAAATGTATTTCTTTGATTGTCAGATAAAAGATTGATCTGACTCCTTCAGGACTGCTATCTTCAATTTCCGAGGTTCGATCGATAGATGGGTATTGTTGTTGGAGCTTTTCCAGTTTACCAAACTTTTTCCGGAACAAATTGCCTATTCCTCGGAACATCTGAAGGTCTTGGGCGATGCAGTGAGCCTATGCATACTCTACAGGTGTAGAGAACAGGTCGCGACTCTCTTCTTCGGTCACGTCAAACCTTGCTTTCGACGAATCGCTATAGGTTTTCATGAAATTTTCGTAAGTGGGCTCGTCCTCGTCTTGTAGTTGAATCTGCCTCACTGGTTGATCTGAATTTCTCTCAAACGGTGCCAGTCTATTGAAGTGAGCAATTTTTGGTTTTTAACGCAATAGGGTCTTTCCCAAGATTTCTGCAGTTTAGGATAAAGCCCCCGTTACCTCTGTGGATTGTGGAGCCACACTAAATCACCTTCTGAGTAGAAATTTCCTTCAGCCGGGATATCATAACGGTCTCTCATTCGTTCACTGGATATTTGGATTTTGGAACCAACTAATTCGTGAATATCGTTCATCTTTCTTCTCAGGTTGGCTATGTAGTCTCCACCTGCTACATCCTCACCAGGCCTGCATCCAAATACCAGGTCACAAGGAAGGCTCGCTCTCGCTCAAACAGTACCTTTGCTGGAGTCTGTGCTGTAGATTCTTGTACTGCTGATCGGTTAGTCATCAAGAAGAAGGGTAGATGTTGGTCCCAGTCTCGTTGGTGTTGATCAACAACTTTGCACAGGTACTTTCCAACGGTTCGATTCATCCGCTCCACCATTCCGTCCGATTGGGGGTGCAATGGCGTCATTCTGATCTTCCTGATTCCTAACCTGTCACTCATTGTCCGGAATACTTCACTCTCAAAGTTTCGGCCTTGGTCAGAATGGAGTTCCATTGGTACCCCGTAGCGACTAATGTATTCTTTCAACAGGACATCAGCAACGGTTACGGCTTCTTGATTAGGAATCGCATATCCACCCATTTCGTGAAGTAATTCATGCAAACCAGGATATATCGGTTTCCATCATCAGTTGCTGGAAATGGACCTGCGATGTCTAGGGCAATTCTTTCAAAAGGGATACCCACGTTGTACTGTCTCATAGGAGCTCTTGGTTTCCGGTGCGGTCCATTACTGGCAAAACAGACGGTGCTATTACGGCACCAATCTTGATCGTCATCATTGTAGTTCGCCCAGTAAAGGGCCTTATTCACTTCCAGATGCCATCCTAAAGTTCCATTAAAGATGTAGCGCAGTATCTCTGGAACTCGTCTCCTAGGAATCACTAGTTGCATTCGATGATCCGATCCATCATCGTTTTCTAGTTTCCTCTTCAGCAGGCCATCTTCCAAAACCAGGGAGTCGCATTGACCCCAGTATGTCTTCAAGGTTTGTGATAATGGTGCTACTTCTTGCCAATTGGGATGACGATTTGCTTTCTTCCATTCTCGGAGTTTCCGGACTTCTGGATCTTTCTCTTGTTCTTGTCGGACTGCTGCAGGTAACCAATCATTGCTGACAACAGTAGTTCTGTTGATAGATGTTTCTTTAATCTCCAAACGATCCTCAGCAAACTTCTTGGCTCGTTTGCTTACTCTTCGAGGGTGTCCCAGCTCTTCACAGTTCCGCTGGCGAACCGTTTTCTTTGTCTTATTCAGATCCAGGAGACTTTTTACGGCATCGAGTAGGCCTTCAGTAGATTCCTGGTTCAGTGAGCTGATACCGTTGTCATTCATGTTGTCAACTCTAGCAGATTCACGTGAAACTTCTGTTGCGGCTTCGAATTCCAACGCCGCTGCTAGATAGTGTATCGGTGAGGTCTTTGGGTCGAGACAAACGTACGCTCCTCTGCATTACCCCATCTCTCAACCCATCAACGAATGTCTCTACAGCTAGACATTTCATAACAGACTCCGGAGCAGATGGATATGCACAATGAACGAATCTCGCTACCTCTGTTTCGAATTCCCTTGGGCTCTCGTTGGTTCTCTGTCGACGGTTCTTCATCTGTGATTGGAATACCTGCTGTAGATGTTCATGACCATATGGCATATCTAGGCTTTTGATGAGATGTTCGTAACTGTCAGCTTCACTTTCTGGGATGACTTGCAAGATGTTCAATGCATCACCTCGTAGAGCAACTGTAAGCGCCACCGCCTTGTCCTTCAATGTCCAACCATTGGCTTTTGCAGCTGCCTCGAATTGCTTCAAGTAAGTTGGCCATGATGTCTTTCCATCAAACGTTGGAGGCTTCACTCGATTTGGAGTGGTTGCGATGTCCGATTCTATTTTCGTCACAATTTGTTCACTGACCACAGGTTTTCCTGATTTTTGGACACCTTTTCCAACTTGTAGCTCCAATTCTTGTTACTTTTTCGTTATCACGTCCACTTATTCTCTCTGATGAGCAATCTGAGTAGCCATTTTGTCTTGCTGAGCCGTTATTTTGTCTTGCTGAGCCCCCAGCAGCACTGAAAACTCTTCACGAAGTGACGAAGATTGAGCAGAAATCTGTTTTGCAATTTCCTCACGATGAGCAATCATTTGGGCAACGATCTTGTCCTGCTGTGCCACAATTTCTTCACAATGTCTTCTCGAAACGCCGTTGACTCCTCACGTTGTGCAGTAATCTGATTTACAATGTCTTCACGAAACGCCGTTGATTCTTCACGTTGTGCAGAAATCTGATTCGTAATTTCTTCACGTTGTGCGGAAATCGGATTCGTAATTTCTTCACGTTGTGCAGAAATCTGTTTCACAATGTTTTCACGAAACGCCGCTGATTCTTCACGCTGTGCAGAAATCTGATTCGCAATCTTGTCTGTTTCTGGGTCTTGACCAACATCAATCAGATACTCTTTCAAACGAAGCTGTAGCACCGCTTTCGTCCCTTTGGTCTCGAGATCCCTTTCTTCCAACTCTCGTTTCAAGTCTGCCACCTTCAGTTCACTAAGTCTCTTCATCGTCACTGTCTGTTTACTTCAGATGATCAAAAATCCAACTAAATTCACGAATATCCCACTTCTGATACCAATTGTACCATTATTCGTGGGTTCCAGTAAAGAACAGACTGATTCCTAAGCGATGAACTATTTATTTTCACGTACAAACACCAACGAACTATTTATTTCAACTATTTATATTGACAACGATATAACCAGAAATGGCAAGTTTGTTCTCAAAATTCATTGAATTTTGAATAGAATTGAAAAGAAATATCAACAACAATGAAAAACTCATCCATGAAAGAATTTCATCCGTTAGACATAAAGACAAAACTGACAAATGACAGTCACAATTAGAAGCTGAGTATTCTTGTAGAAGCAAGTCTCAAATCATGTCCAAACTAATAAAAGACTACTCAACTCCATCTATTTTTGACTACTATATTCTTATCATTATTAAACTTACCTTGACATAGGCGGCGGTATGAGGAAGAGCAATCGACGGTTCGCCCGTCGCAGTAGGTCGCAGGAACAGGGCGTAATGGCCTGCCAGACCGAACAGTTCGCAAGGCAAAGTAAGGACTCGTTTGCCAGGAAAACCGCGGATCTGCTCGGCGTGCAACACCTGGATAATGAGAAGAGGGTGTTAGGGTAGGAGTCAAAGGTGTGCATTACACAAAGGTTATCGCGATTGAATGCTAGCGAGGCCTTGTCAAGCCCAGCCTCTCTCGAGTGTGCAGCTGCCACAAGAATATCATGGAAATGTTGACTCAAAAACGTCATACCATTCTGGTATTCTTATTGAATGTGTCCACTTTTAATGTTACTTGCCAAAATAACATAGTAGACTGTTTTCTCAGTGTACTTAGTGAAAGTTAGGCGAAATGATTTTTTTTTCAAATTTGCTTGGGAGAGAAGTGATATTTCCTTTCAAGTTGGACCAATTGGCTTCATATTTGAGGCAAGAGTTTACAGTACAGGCATATTATTCGGTGTACTTTAATAAAAAAATCCAAGAGTCAAGATGTGTAGCGACATAAGCTTTCACAGGGTGAAAATTTTCTCGATTTTTTTTCAAATATCCCAATCTTTTTGAATACACATCTTAGATTTACCCTCAATATTTTTTCAATAACTATTATAGCTTGGCATATTGCCCGATTCCAGCTTGACGTGGACTTCTGGGACACCCTATATATTAACACTGAATTGTACTCAATTAGTCGACACTAGATGAATTAGTATCATCATCATTGTCATTATTATTTTCATTGATATTATTTTCATTATTATGAATGAGAATGTGGATTATTTCATGCAGTCATCATGGAACTATAAGATTCAATATTGAATTACAAAAAATCACTTCTGAAAATGTAACGAAAAAGTTCTTCGTGACAGGGATATCAATTTCAAAATATTTTCTGCTATATTTATCACCTGGTTCGATTTATTTTTCATATAATAAGAAAAGTTGAATGATTAACCTTGTCTACAATGAATCCAATCGAAATTGAGAAAAATAAGAATACAACTCATGTTGAAGTGATTCAGTAGTGAAATAATAAAACTCATTCAATGGAGAAAACATAAAATAAAAAAATCATGAAAAAACATTTCCATAGAGTCTCTAGTTTCGTGAAATTCGATACTATAACTGAAAACGTTTTAATATTCATATCCTAAATTTCCGTTTACTCTCCAACAAATATCATCACAGATAACTTTCTTATGAATTACTAATCGCAACCAAACTAGACTGGACGAGAAGAGGAGTTGATGTGGAGTTGTGATTGGTGTTTTAGGAGTTGTTTGTATGCCCCGAAGTTGGTTAAGCTGTATAAAGCAGCTTAGTAGTGTATTTTGATAAAGATAGAATCTGGAGACTTCAAAATTTCTATAGGATAATATAAAAGAAGAATAAGTTTCCCAATTATCTTGTATATTCAGAGATGCCGCTCGAAGTATATCAATCAAGAAATCAAAATCGAATCGATTATATAAATTGCTGACCAACCTGAGCGCTTTTATTAACTCCAGAATCGCTGTTATCGCAAGTGAGCAGCGATTGTCCGCAATAATAAAGTTCCAGCCAGAATTCTGGTATAGCGCTGACTGGACTGTCAGCCTTTGGCCGACACATCACCTCTGGGAATTCCAAGATGGCGTTCACTGGCCGTTCTGGGTAGGTTTGAAGATTTTCAGGCGTCAGAGATAGTTGGGGCATTGGCCATCGGACGTCCAGAGATCTTGTTATGACCGAGGAGTCTTCTGGATCGGTGAGTTTAGTGAAATTTTTTGAACCTGAAACGGATTTTGTTCTTTTTGTGATACAATCCATCCAACTATTTGAATATGAATACATGTGAATGTGCTCAACTGTTTTCACTATATCGAACTGGCATCAATTCAAATTCCAAGATCGTTTCTACATGCTCCATATCATTTTCTTGCTATTGTTATGAGTAAGAAGTAGATAGTTCATCGTGCATATGCTAATGAGAAAGTCTATTCAGTGGGAGCTTCAAATATGAATAGGAAAATACGAGTATACTTGCACGTATCCTACAACATTTGTTACACAAATATATTACCTCTTCGAATCTAAAAAAGATACCCAAAATAATAGTTCGAATCCTGAAATTTTCACACCAAGGATATTCACAATTATTATTGTTCAGCAAAATATTGTTAGCCAATCTAATGCATTCATGCAGCAGCTTAGGCAGACTGACCATTTATTTTGATTTCATGTTTATTAATCTAAACATAACCCTGATTTCATTTCATTGAATAATGTTGAATTGTGATTCCTAATCTCCGTGATACCACACTATCATCTTATATCGATAGCATCAGTTCGATCTTATTCCAAGTAGATTTCCACAGGTGACAATTCCGTAGGCAGTCCTTTATTTTGGATTTCCAAGTTGAATGTATAAATTTCGAAGACAGCATCCTAGTCAGCCCATAGAGAACAGGTTTTGTAGCTTTATATATGAGTATAAGTGCTTCCTGAAATGAAACTTTGGTGTGGGGACTTCTCCCGTCGGAGTACACAGATTTCCTACTGGGTGATGGCAATTCAATTCGAAATCGTTTTTGAAATTCAGATAAGTTCATTGTAATTCATTACATTCACTTCAAGACACTTTGTCTTATTTTTTCCATGATCTCATCAGCCCAATTATCATCTTTAATGAAGCATATCTCTCCTATATTTTTGACTTTGCTGAAGGGGTCCGAATTGCACAAAAGGTGTTCAGTAGTCTCAGGTTCTAAGCCGCAAAACCTTCAACACCTTTTAACAGGTCCATAGCCTAGTTATCTAGTTTACCTAGTTACCTAGTTCAAATATCTCGTTAGTTAGGTTTCCCCCTGTTACCTGAACAATTTTACTATATTGTTGTCCTGGTGTACCAGGCTAGTCTTTGGAGTTATCTGACCCGTCTTTTGATGGAAATCCTGTGTGTTTTCAGGCACTCCAAGATATGGTTCCAGACCAAAGTAGGGTGTAGCTGACCCCTTCTTAGCTAGTTCAACTATTGTATCACCTTCTATTACACTGTGTCCAGGTAGGTAGTTCAACTCTATTTGACCTTGTCAGTGTCAGAAGTTCGTTGATGTATTCCCAGATAAGTCTGGCCTTCACCTGCAAGAGCTTTCAGGCTGACCTGACTATCCGAATGATTATAAATACTCTTCGAAATTCTTACCATTTACCATTCACCTTACATATTCTTGCACATTGAAGAATTACAAAGATTTCTGCTTGAAACACTGAGGTGTTTTCACCAAGTGCATATTCGTGTTTCTCCTTCAAGAAGGTGCTATGAATTCCTGTACCAGAGCCTTGCTGGATCCTTGATCCGTCTGTTTACCAGACCTTGCTCTTCTTCAGTTAGGTCGTCATGCACCTCCCTTTGAACCGGGATTAACACCTGGAAGGGTTTCTCGAAGATATATTTAGGTACAATAGTATCCCTTGGAATCTATAGGATGGTGTCCATATTGAATTGTAGTGCTGTCTCTCGAAGGCAATCTAAGAATTCCTAGTCTAGCCCTAGCACCTCCAAATGAAGCAGGGAAAGACAGATCATGACCTCCATGACTGATGTAGGGTTGGTCCTCATTCCCTCTGTTTTATATAAGCGAGTATTGGGCTCTAACAGCCTTATGTTGCGATGTCTTGCTTCACTAGGTAATTGCACCATAGAGTATGGCTGGTTCGACTACCGGTTTCAAACACCGGTTTCATCTTATGTTCTCCTCACTGCAATAAGGCTCATGGTTGCCTTGTTTGTGACCCTTCGAAGATGTTGGTTCCAAGTCAACCTGGAATCTAGTATGACTTCTCTTAGTCTTCGTTCGTAAATGCTACCACTGTAGTTTTGGGAGGGCTAATTGCAATATTCTCCTTATTAATGCATTCAGTAGTATTGCTTGCTGCATTCTTTCCTCCATATTAATATTGAATTTTTCCTGCTCAATGCTGACCAAATCATTCGCAAAGCCAAGTACGCTGTGGTGAATTTCTCTCTGTTCCAATCATCATTCCAGGAAATTATCAGTCCAAATATTCAATTTTCAATTACGCATCCATATGATTTAGTGAAGATGAGTTTTGCCTTACCCATTGACTGTTTCTTCACCAAGACATAATATTGTCCTCCCCTGGAGAAGTATCCACAAGGAATCTTCACCACAGTTGTGTTCATTTTCAGAGCTCTGGCAACTGGATAAACTGGAAAGGTAGTAAGAGGTTGAGTCGTGTCGCCTTCCAGTCGAGATAGTTGCATGAGAAGAGGAGGAAACGAAGAAGAAGCTATCTGTACATGCAGATCCCCGCTGAGAGCTACGTGAGATGGAGGCATCAAAATTTCTACGCCTTGGATGCTTCCCCCTGGAAAATAGTGAATGTCAATACTTCCGAGGATTCATGTGAGTACTCATGAGGTTACTATATTGTACCTAGTTTATTTAGATTAACATCTCATCTGCAAAAACTTCAAAATAGAAGAATGAAATTGATATACTGGAATACAAGAGATATACTCCAATTGAAAGGATGATGGATACACTGCGATGATGTTCAGTTAGTTTTTGTTTATTATATATGAGTATAACTTCCATTTATGAATTGAACAAAGGTTCACCTCTTTCCTATTCAAACAAATTATTGATAAGAAATGATGAAATTCAAATCTAAGGCAGGATAACAAGTAATGATTTTTATATTTACGGAACAAATTCAAGTATGAATTTGAGTTCGTTATTTTTCAAGAGGTCAAATGAATTCAATAGACTTCATAATTATCGGGGTATGTTGAAATGCTATGATTGTAAGATGGTTGGTATTGCATTGAATATTGTTTGCAGGTCATTTTTGTGTTTTTTGTATTGTTATTATGTTATGTCTTGTATAACTCCAGTGCTTCTCAAAAGTCCCCTTCCTCCACTATTCTTTGGAACGATTATAAATGAATAGGTGACATTTAAAAAATGAATATGAACTTTTTCGATACTTTTTGAAAGAGGTGTCGCTTGCCGTAGGGTTCCATATGTCACAATGGCCATGAGACGTTGTCTTTGCCGATTTTGTCATCTATCATTACTGGTATGGAAGTTTACAACCTTCAATATACAGTTCCCATATTTCACTTGTTTATGTTTGATCGTTCCACAGATAAAAAGGGGGAGGGGACTTCTGGGAAGCACTGTATATATGGCTTTTGATGTTTTCATATCTTGATAAACTACTTCTAATACTTTAATTTTCCAGACTGATATCAAGTATATCTGCTCATTATCCAATGAGAATTCAAGTCATTTTTATGTCTCTTCCACCAGGAAAATGATGATAGCCATAGACTAATCGAAACTTTCCTAATAGCTTCGATTTCCTGACGATCGACGGAAATCCAGGTATTCCTGGAAACTTCCGTCGTTTGCAACTTTCACCAAACTCCTACGTGTCCCATATACTTAGATGATGAATGTTCCCGTTCCTCACTGTGTAAGAAATTTTGAAATGAAACCAATATGACGCTGATACGACTATGATCGCTTTAAATACAGATAAATCTCCAACACTGATGAGAGTTTGAATGAATTGTTATTAATGATGATTTCTTTGGTGAATCTCAAGTGTGAAATAATTTAGTTTTGTTGAAATTTAGTGTAAATAATAATCCTCCCTTTCTGAGATAAACTCTGACAATTCATTCCTTTTTTGTTGAAAAGTGTAATAACCACAGAGTCGTTAGAGCATAAAGTGACCTCTGATTTTATTTTATCGTGCGACTGTGCGAAGACTCGGAATCAAATGCAGCAAAAGTTATGCAAATTAACTTTGGAAAAGTTATCGCTGGAAAAAGTTGGCGTGAAATTTTCCACTCGATTACATCCACCAGAACATCGGGAAAATTTCGCCTAGAACTATTTCCGATCTCATTTCTTTTGTTGTATTTGCTACCGACGCAGCCATTTTAACTTCTTTTGTGGTAGTTGAACGATCTATTCGAGGTCGATCCATTTCATTATGGATGAGATTTTGCTGGAAAAAAATATGGATCGTTTCAGGAACTGAGAGAAATGATCTTTAAGCTTTTCGCTTTGTAAGGTTCTCATATGAATTTGAATATTCCTTTCTCAAATTTAAAGAAGTTTCTTATCAAAGGTTTACATTACATGCGCGACCCCATCTCCATTACCGATTTTATTACGGAAAAAACATCATCAGACTCAAGGTAAGCTTTTATCAAAATTTCATGTTCATATCATTGAAGTATTATTATTGCCCATTTCTCTCATCTCTGATTGAAGCTTACTGAGATAATGAATTGTTACAGTCAAATGTATCTAACTGCAATTTCAGTTTTATTTTCAATGAATCATTTGACGGTATCAAATATGAATTAGATTACCTGAGGTCTATCTAAAGCTGGATTTGAGTGTGTCAACTTCATATGAAATAATTTCTTCCATCTCGACATCAAAGTGTCGTTTCACATTTTTTTAGGGTTCGAATCAATGAACATACAGGGTGACCAGATAAAAATGGTGAGTGCTGTATCTAGAAAACTATTCGTCGTAGAGACATGTGGTGAAAAAATTTATGAATAATGTGGCCAAGAGAAATCCCTGAAAATTATTGACATGTTTCCAGGATGGCTGCCAGTAAACGGAATCATCATCTGAAACTTCCAAAGTGATTTTCCACTGAAATATACCTAGTTGACATTTATTGGACTGATTTTTGTCGTATCAATTGAAATGATCTGGTGAGAGATAAGTTCTTTCTAATAATCAGCTGTAACCCCTGAATGACTTAACGAATATCAACAAAGTTGATTTCGTTAGTAAGACCATTGATTGATCTATCAAATCTTATTTTTAATGCGTTCAATTCCAAGTGATGTTGAAGGCATTTTTTGGTATTATAAGAAAAAATCGCAGAATTCTCTAAAAAATCAAATTCAGCACTACGACTTCCTTTTCATAAAAATGTAGTGAAACAATACTGAAATAATTTAATGTAAACCATATATCGATTCCTCATTCCTAGTCCAAGATATCGGGGAATGTAAATTTTTCTACATCGAAAATTTTCCGAGATATAGCAATCGCCATTCTCAACTGGTCACCCTGTACATGTATGTTTTCAAGTTCAATCACACACCACAATTGCTCGCAACCTCAATACGGTTCTGCAGATAGTATGTCCATATTCTCTTCTACATTAGACCTTTTGACTAATAGAAGTGCAATCTACATCGGCCTCTTCTATTTGGATGCGTCAACAAAATGGTTTTCAATCTGATTTGTGATTATTACATTCTCCGTACCATTTTTATGCCGCGTTATTCCTTAGCAATATCTGAGCGCTTGTCATACATGAAATAGAAGCAATAGAAAATAGGCAATAGTCCAGAAAGCGAGAGTACACTCATGCTAAAGTACCATATAACTGAAACGTGGTCTCCTCCGAATCCTTGTATCCAATACGTTCCCATGAATTTTGTATCTTGCCACTCGTGCGGATAGGGTCATTTTCTGGAAACTACCTTCTGAGTTATTTACAAGGTTACGTCGTTGTTCGGAAAGGAAGCTCCTTCCTTTTCTACTCGCATGAAAATCGACAGGGAGTAGGACATAATGGCGGTGAATTTCATTAGTAGGATCACTTGATTTATGGACGCTTCACACGCAATAAGAATTAATTCGTATGAAAGAAAATAATGGAAATATAAAACAGGTGTTGAGGCATAGGGGAAGATTATCAAGTTTGGGTGGACCAATGATAATTTTGGTTCAGTTCGAGCTATTATTCACGATAGTGAACACGAAATTGAAATTGAAAAATTATGATTTCTAAGAGTGGCCTCAACACAAATTTGGCTTTGAATTAACGTCGACTTGTCCTTGACAAAAACTCGTTCAGGACTTGAAATGCCCCTGATTTGATATACGTTCAACCTTGAAACAATTCCGAATAGATTTGATATGACTTCAGCTCGATCTTGAAACGATCTAAATTCGACTGTGGCTCGAACTTGCATCGACTTTAACTTGACCTTGATATGACCCTAACTTGATCCCGAAATAACATCTAGGAAGAAATAGTATCATCATTGATATCAGTTGATCACAGAAACTCTCCATCATTCTACGCACAATAACTTGATAGGAATTCGACTAATCCTGAGAAGAAACAAACTAGAGGTATACGAGCATAATTCAGTAAAGTTAACACCATGTTTAAAGTTGGCGCCATCCGCCTACAAGAATTAGTGAGAGATAATTTCCGACAATTCACTGGAATGTTTACAGGAAGCAGGTGTAGAAGTTATATGTTGGTAAGTCTCCATAATTAATACAGGATGTTTAAAGGAGTTCATAGGAAAACTCCAGTCATTTGGATAACTATATATGTGCTTTGTCAAGATATTCATTCATTTATTCGTCGACAGATGAGGATAATAAATTCGTTAAGAGGCTATCCATCTTCGTATGATGATTGATGCTTTATCAGTCTGAACTTTCGCTGAAAATATGGTTTATTCATCCATAAATGAATATTTATATTGGCTCAGAAAAGAATTCCTAATGAAACTTTCACTTTATCATCATCGTATTTGAGAGATGTTCAATATCTAATTCATTCTAGAAGGCATAGCTCTTCTTTGTTTTCCATCCATTCTAGAAGGCATAGCTCTTCTTTGTTTTCCATTTGATTCTGAATGACAGTCAAGTTGGCTCATTAGCTCCAACCGTATCTGAAAATAATAACCAACGCAGAAAAGCAATTTTAATTAGTTCTAGCTGGGAGCAGGTGCGCTATCTGCTAGAAAATGTTTATTTTTTTTTTGTTTTATTCAATTACGGAACAATATGTCAGTTAGTAGAAGATGAAAAATGCATGAGTTCAATATTTTAGCGCATATATGCGATTGATTATGAAAATAATCAATAAAAAGTCTTAGCTGTAAAATATCTTTATTTCTGACAGTGACATTATAAGCTTATATCGTCATAGTTACGATATCTATAATGAGGGTCATAACTCCCTTGGGATATTAAGGTTCAAAAACTCCCTCTTACCTTATATATGCCAGAAAGACAGTTTCGTTGGCATCTTTTGACATAACATTTCTCTGTGTCAGCCACTTCAGATATATAAATTTGGACATATTGTTATGAAAATTGGTCAAAAATGAAATTATCTATGTACCACGGGAATTATAGAGCCTTAATAACCTCTGACGATTGCTGTCCCTCGGGCCAGAGGCCCTCGGGACGCAAACTTTGCCATCGGTAATTAAGGCCCTCATAATTCCCTTAATACATAAATAACTATTATATGTCTATAATACGTAACGAATCAGTCTGATTATGCAAAAAGAATTTATAGCCATCAACATGTTCGAGAAGCATCAGATTTTTTTCTTGAATTTGTACAGGTTGTTTCATTGGGAAACGGAAATACGTTAACAACAAGCTGGTTCAGAATGTGGGGTTTCAGAAGTTTTATAAGCGAGATGAAGGCAGTTTTTTCAATGATATTAGGCTACGATAATGCCTTACCTTATGGCACTGAACGAGTAAAAAATCGAGACGAGATATAGCTGGCGGTGGGATCGAAATTGCGAGTAGACGGTTCGAGGTTCAGATGTCGTTCATCGGAAAACCACAGTATCTTCCAAACACAAATGTTGTGCAGCATTTCAAAGTTAAATCTTATGGGCCCTACTTCGCAATTCAACATTTTTCGACGTTTTTTATTTTCTTCATAACGATGTATCACACATGGTAGTTCAGTATAACGGTCTTGTCAAAATTCTAATGATTTTTTGCAAGGAGTGTTGTGGAAAGATTTCACAGTGGAAAATTAAATCTACAAAACCCTGCCACCACATTGATGAACTTCGTCAGAGAATTGTAACAAATTTCAGACATGGAATTGAATGGAAAAAGTGATATGTTAAGAGCTATTGCAAATCTTAGGAAGAGACTGACATGGAATTCGAATACATATAAAATTCGTTGATTTGTTTGGATATGTTTCAATCGTAGTTTAGTCTGTTTTTTATCGGAACAAATGCTTTCTTATTTTATTTAGTTAAAAATTGGATTTCATCAACAAAACTTAATTAGATCCAATGTCTTCTAGACCCTGGTAGCCAAGTAGTCTGAGGCGTACACTATATCTAAAATAGCCAAAATACATAGCGGATATATCAGTGGTTCGAATCCCGCAGGGGCGAACGCACTCTCCATCAAGTGTTGGATTCATGGTATCAATCCTACTGGTATGTTCGTTCCCCCGAAGTGGTTCGGGTTCCACTATAAACTGCAGGGCCTGCCCTTCTTCCCCCGCACAAGTTACGACTTATGGGGAGTTGGTTGAAAAACCAAACTTTGAAGGGGTGAAAACATTTATATTCACATTTACTTACAAAAAACTGAAAATTTTATTCTTGACAAAACCGTAATATAAAACTACCATGTATACATCGTTGTGAAGAGAATAAAAAACGTTACCTGAAAATGTTGGAAGGTATTTCGCCGCCATTTTGAGAATCACTGAAAAGGAGATGCCATATTTGAATAAGTTTTGTAAAATTTCCAGTACGAAAATTATCGTATTTCTTCGATATCTCGGAAATTATCGAAAATATTCTCGACCTCTTTTCATATCATCATTCAGCACGAAAATACGCAACTTTGCTAAATTTAACCAACTTCTCTGAAGATAAGCGAGACCCCATAGTGGCACACGAAAAACTGAAATCCTGCATATCAGTTATTCAAGTCATTAGTTATTATGATTCATATTTTTTTTTGGTTATATCATTGAATCTCGATGGGGAAATGAAGTCTAGTTCATTCAATCCTAAAATTTTCGTATAAAAAAAAACGAAATAAAAATCGTCTGGCTATTGGGGTCTGAGGTAATTTTGGAATAGGGGACTTTTGTCCGAAATATTATCCAAATTATTGCCGAATGAATTCAAAGCATAAGACCTACTTCATATAAATTCTCATTCCCACGAAAAGAAATACTCCTAACATTACTCTTATCCACAATTCCAAAGGAGTTTCGTAATCATTCTTCAATGAGAGGGCGAATATTGCGAACACTCCCCAGGAAAAAACAACAATAACCACTGTAGGTCTTTGAAGAGGGAAAAGGAAAGAATTCATTGCACGAAAGGGCTCTCACTGCAGCCACTCATTAGTGATCTCGTCACCCTTTATTTTAGCACATTGTAGCCTTTTATTAAAAAAAAAGATAATGATTTTGAGTTGAAGAGCTGATGAAAAATGAGATGAATAAGAGACATAGTCCTAGAATGTGATTTGCATAATGAGGTTGTATACAGGCTGTTTCATCAATATGGTGAAAGAATGAAACTGAGAGTAGAGAGGACCAAAATATGACGATTGAGCGCAACATCGCTCATACGAATGTTGATGATTAAAAAGATAGAGTGCGTTCAAAGTAAAAATTTCATTTGCAAATTTCTCAATAGCTTCGAAAGTTTTCATGATATCGGTTTAAAAATTGGTAAATTGGGGGTTTTTGGGACGGCAAACAAGAATATTTTATCAATATTAACGTAGTTCTCTGAGGGCGCCACTTACCCGCTTACAATTATTCAAAAATACGCACAACTTTTTTGTCTGTCAAAAATCAACGTTTTCGATCAGACATTTATTAAACTACTAGCTGTCCCGGCAAACGTTGTTTTGCCATATAAATAATTTCCTAGTAATTTTTAGTGTAGACAAAAAATAGCTTACTTATTGTAAGAATGTGGTCTATGCGTGAAATAAGCATGGAACGCTGTGAACGATGAGGGAATATAAAAATAACAGAAGGCAAACATTATTTATATAAGTTATTATAATTCATTCCTTAAAATTATATATCATTAATTAAACAATTACGACAGTAACACTATTAAACAATATCAATCTCTTAATGCTATAGCGTGAACAATATTTTTTGTTAGTCCATCTTTAGCTAACACAAACAAACTGGATGGTTTACCCACTCGAGAGCATGCCACGTATAATTGTCCGTGTGAAAAACATGGTGTTCTTAAATCTAATCCACAAACAGACATCGTTTGACCTTGGGATTTGTTGATAGTCGCAGTAGTTGCAAATGCCAATCTAATCGGAAACTGAATACGTTTGAATTGAATTGGCACATCTGTAGGTATAATAGGAATCCGTGGTATGAGTATATTTTCATCTCTGAACTTGTGACACCTGTAGACATCTGGCGGGGATAACTAATTAAATGACGATTGATCAGTTTTCGACCGGAGCACAGTGGTCCGAAAGCCCAATTTCCTGGCCAAAACCTCAAAAATCAAAGGTTACTCAAAGAGGTAAAGCTTCATATTTTCCTCAACAGGTGGAATGAAAGTTTCATAATCCAAAAGATTAGGTCGATATATTCAATACTTGGCCGTGGGCACACACTCAAACTTGCCCGTTATCGCGCCACATGGGAAATGACGGCCCATGACCTCTGTTTCGTGCGCTTCACTAAAATTGTCATGAGAAACGCAGTTTTTTGTGAAAATGTTTGCGACAAAATGGAGGATGTTCCTGAATGTATGTATAATATTATTCTTTACTGCGGGAATCATTACGTGCATTTTTGCAGATGTTATCAAGAATGAAATGTCGGCACTCAGAATTGTTTTTTTCCATATTTTTTTTTTAGAGTATAAAAGTATGTAGAATTCGTAACCGTTGGCATTACCTGCCCTTTCTTGCCCCCTTGGTTCAAAAACCGTACTGTTTGGAGCAGTGTTGGTGCATTCGTGCGTCAGATGACAGAGCACTGTCATCTGATATATAGATAATAATTCTGAAAATGAAAGTTGCGATGGAAGCTCTGATAGCGATTGGTCTGTATTTGAGGAAATCATGTAGTTCAGCCAAGTAAAGAATAATGTTCCCACACATATTGTGCTTGTAATAATACTGCAATAATAAATTTTTCCTATTTATTTCGTAATAAATTTTTCCTATTCATTTTCGTAATCAGTGACCCAAAAAACACTTATAATATGAATTTTAGCGTAAACGTACTATTTTTAGGAAAAAATGTCCGCCATTTTGGATCCGCCATTTTGAATTTAGATTTTTTCTTAATTTTCGTAATCAGCGACCCAAAAAACACTCATAATATGAATTTCAGCGTAAACGTACAATTTTTTGGAAAAAATGTCCGCCATTTTGGGTCCGCCATTTTGAATTTTGATTTTTTTTTCCATTTTCGTAATCAGCGACCCAAAAAACTATGAATCTGAAAATTTGAGAAAAATCCATTAACCTTTGAGGTTTTGGCCAGGAAATTAGGATTTTGGAACATTGTGGGGGGAGGAAAAATGATTAAATTACTAAAATGGCCATTGAAAAATAAGGGTTGATCGTAGAAGGGTGAAAATTGAGGATCGTATGTATTTTTGTATGTCGTATCATAAAAAAAGAGAAATTGAAAATTTTGTCTAAAAAATATAGAAAAAAAATTAGGGGTGGACTACCCCTAACATTTAGGGGGATGAAAAATAGATGTTGGCCGATTCTCATAGATACCGGATGAGCACAAAAAATTTCATCGAAATCGGTCGAGCCGTTTCGGAGGAGTTTGGCAACGAAAACTGTGACCCTAGAATTTTATATATTAGACTAGCTGACCTGGCAAACGTTGTTTCGCCATATAAATAATTTCCTTGTAATTTCTAGTGTGGACAAAAAATAGCTTACTTATTGTAAGAATGTGGTATATGCGTGAAATAACATTATTTATAAGTTATTATAATTTATTCTCTAAAATTATATATCATTAATTAAACAATTACGACAGTAACACTATTAAACAATATCAATCTCTTAATGCTATAGCGTGAACAATATTTTTTGTTAGTCCATCTTTAGCTAACACAAACAAACTGGATGGTTTACCCACTCGAGAGCATGCCACGTATAATTGTCCGTGTGAAAAACATGGTGTTCTTAAATCTAATCCACAAACAGACATCGTTTGACCTTGGGATTTGTTGATAGTCGTAGTAGTTGCAAATGCCAATCTAATCGGAAACTGAATACGTTTGAATTGAATTGGCACATCTGTAGGTATAATAGGAATCCGTGGTATGAGTATATTTTCATCTCTGAACTTGTGACACCTGTAGACATCTGGCGGGGATAACTAATTAAATGACGATTGATCAGTTTTCGACCGGAGCACAGTGGTCCAAAAGCCCAATTTCCTGACCAAAACCTTAAAAATCAAAAGTTACCCAAAGAGGTGAAGCTTCATATTTTCCTCAACAGGTGGAATGAAAGTTTCATAATCCAAAAGATTAGGTCGATATATTCAATACTTGGCCGTGGGCACACACTCAAACTTGCCCGTTATCGCGCCACGTGGGAAATGACGGCCCATGACTTGTTTCGTGCGCTTCACTAAAATTGTCATGAGAAACGCAGTTTTTTGTGAAAACGTTTGCGACCAAATGGAGGATGTTCCTGAATGTATGTAGAATATTATTCTTCACTGCGGGAATCATTACGTGCATTTTTGCAGATGTTATTAAGAATGAAATGTCGGCACTCAGAATTGTTTTTATTTTCATAATTTTCTTTATATCTGTAGAGAATTAGTTATGATCCCAAGAGATCCTGAAAAAGTTGCAACGATTTTACGTGTATAAAAGTATGTAGAATTCGTAACCGTTGGCATTACCTGCCCTTTCTTGCTCCCTTGGTTTAAAAACCGTACTGTTTGGAGCAGTGTTGGTGCATTCGTGCGTCAGATGACAGAGCACTCAGTTATGAAAAATTCGATTTTGGGAGGCGACGACGCAGATGATATACTTAATATAGATAATAATTCTGAAAATGAAGGTTGCGATGGAAGCTCTGATAGCGATTGATCTGTATTTGAGGAAATCATGTAGTTCAGCCAAGTAAATAATAATGTTCTCCACACATATTGTGCTTGTAATAATTCTGCAATAATAATTTTTTCCTATTCATTTCGTAATGAATTTTTCCTATTCATTTTCGTAATCAGTGACCCAAAAAACATTTATAATATGAATTTCAGCACAAACGTATTATTTTTTGAAAATAATGTCCGCCATTTTGGATCCGCCATTTTGAATTTAGATTTTTTCTTCATTTTCGTAATCAGCGACCCAAAAAACACTTATAATATGAATTTCAGCGCAAACGTACTATTTTTAGGAAAAAATGTCCGCCATTTTGGATCCGCCATTTTGAATCTAGATTTTTTCCTCATTTTCGTAATCAGCGACCTAAAAAACACTTATAATATAAATTTCAGCGTAAACGTACTATTTTTTGAAAAAATGTCCGCCATTTTGGGTCCGTCATTTTGAATTTTGATTTTTTTTTCCATTTTCGTAATCAGCGACCCAAAAAACCATGAATCTGAAAATTTGAGAAAAATCCATCAATTTTTGAGGTTTTGGCCAGGAAATTGGGCTTTTGGACCACTGTGCGGAGAGGAAAAATGATTGAATTACTAAAATGGCTATTAAAAAATAAGGGTTGATCGTGGAAGGGTGAAAATTGAGGATCGTATGTATTTTTGTATGTCGTATCATAAAAAAATAGAAATTGAAAATTTTGTCTGAAAAATAAGAAAAAAAAATAGGGGTGGACTACCCCCAACATTTAGAGGGATGAAAAATAGATGTTGGCCGATTCTCATAGATACCGGATAAGCACAAAAAATTTCATCGAAATCGGTCGAGCCGTTTCGGAGGAGTTTGGCAACGAAAACTGTGACACGAGAATTTTATATATTAAACTATGTTATCTTTTGAACAAAAAAGTATTCTTGTAAAAAGGCGAAAAAACTCACCGTTTTTACGATAAACCCGATTTCAAGTATTGAAGTCACAAATAAATTCAAATACATTGGAGGTTTTTAGGATGGCGAACAAGAATATTTCATCGATATTAAGGGAGTATTCTGGTCTAAAGCCCTACTTTTTGGGTATTTTTCAAACTAGGATAAAAAAAAAAATTAAAAACATTTTCACCATAATTTTTTCTATATAATGTTTATTGATCCTTTATGTATATAGAAAAAAATTCAGAAGAAAGAAATGTCAAAAATTCGTCAAATGACAGGCCGGTGAAGTGGGGGCTGCCAATCAAACAGGGCTCCCTGGTTGACATGATTCCAACCCTTGTAGTCATCTAAATCGAACAAACAAAAAAATGCTTAATTAGTGAAGATGTCGCTACATCTTGAACTACGGCCGAAAAAAAAATTCACAAAATGGCGTCTTCTTGAAAAAAAAAACATTAATTTTTACCCCTGTTTTTCGACCTTTACGAATTTTTTAAAAATACTTGAAATTTTTCAAAACTCTTAGTTCCAGCGATAAAGAGATGTATGAAGAAGATGCTCACAAAATTTCAAAGGAATCGGTCAGATAGAACTTGAGATATCGTGTCAACCACCTCAACAAAAGAAGTTTAGAGAAAAACGCGTTTGAAGTTTGAGAAAGATTTCCAGTTTCGTGTCTACTTAGCTCCAAGATCGAGACTAAATTGAACAGTTCCAGGTATATTGGATACGTACTGGTAGTCAGGTATATATGAAACCTTAATTTGAAGGGTATACTACGAGCTCAAGTCGGATACAAAAGAATTCCTGGAAAACATCTGCCATCCATTATGGGTGCGTTCCATTAAGCGCTCACAATGATCACGCTCACGACCACGAATTTTGTCGTTCCACTTGGTTCTGTGCGTCATCGAAACGCTCACGCCGACCCACCTATTGAGATTGGTCGTCGTGAGCATGAATCATGACGTCATTCATGACATTTTCGCCACGACCCCAACGATCGTGGTCGCCATGTGGAACGTCTGAATGAGTGTTTTGGGCGTTGTGAGCGCTTAATGGAACGCACCCATTATGTGATCACTCCGCTCGGCCGGTTTAAGTGCCGCGGCACAAAATCCAATACCCCCTTAACGTAGTCCTTGGAGAGCGCCACTTACAATTATTCAGAAATACGCACAACTTTTTTGTCCGTCAAAAATCAACATTTTTGATCAGACATTCATCAAGCTACGTCATATTTGGAAAAAGTCGAAAAACCTTACCGTTTTTAGGATATCCCCGATTTCAAGTAATGAAATCACAAATAAATTCAAATAATTTTGTCAAAAAAAAAAACAAATAGGTTGCTGTAAAACGAGCAAATAGTTAGTTTTCTAGTGTCAGAGAAACCGACCGAAACGCACTGTATCTTTTTAACCATCAACATTTGTATTAGCGATGTTGCGCTCAATCGTCATATTTTGTTCCTCTCTACTCTCAGTTCAGTTTTTTAACATATTAATGAAACTCCCTGTATATAGAGTGTGTATGAAGGCTCAAAGATGCTTTATCCATATAAATACAATTCCAAAATAACATAGATTTGAAGAGTACTTTCAATCTACGCAAAGGAATATTCATTACATAATTATTTTCATAGCAACAACCTCACTTTCTCTTGGGGGATGAAATCCATCAACTTCAAAACATAGAAACTTCAAATATTTTTTCTGTACTTCCTCGATTGCAGTCGAATATTGTATATAAATAGGAGTCCATATTAATGATCCATATTCGAGTTTAGATCTTATCAGACTGAAGTAAAGAGATGAGAGTATATCATTCGAGTTTCTACAATTTCTGAAAATGAAACCATATATACGATATGCCGATATAGCAATCTCGTTTATGTGAGTGTTGAATGTAAGCTGATTGTCGAAATTCACTCCCAAATCCCTAACATTATCAACATGTTCTAGAATTGTAGTATCAATTGAGTATGGGAAATTTACAGTATTGGATTTTCTGGTGAAGGTTAGAACTCAACATTTCGAGATATTTAGGAAGGATTTTTGTTCTCATGGTGAGTGCAAAACTATCTAAGAAAAAATCAGCATTTGAAGCTTTCCAATTTTCGAAGATTGATGAGCACAACATTTTTCTTTTCGTCTACTAGATTCATCAACTGACTATAGATTCTTTCTGGTCTAATATAATTAATAACGTTTAATGAAATATTGACAATGAAGAGTATGGAGAAATTTGTAAAATTCGATGAATTATAGCATACCTGCATCTCCGTATTCTGTCATTTGGAACAGTAGAAGAAACAAAGTGAATACGGTGAAATGGATATGTGTTGGGTCCCTCATATCCGCAGAAGTAACGTTCATACAACATTCTGTGCATTCCTATGGTGCAATTTTCCCGGAAACGATTTTTCAGTCGGCACCCTGGAAATTCGATGTACCTCAGGAACGTCCACTGCAGTATCTCGATCGTCTGAAATGAAAATAATATAGATTTATGTGTGAAAGTGCATATGAATTTGAAATCGTTCAAAATGTATGAGATATTATAATATTCTACGCGGAATTTGAATTATTACCAACTAGATTGCTGGACAAATATGAATCGAAGCAAATTTTTTTCAGTTATTATAATTAACGACCAATAATTCGACAATGATTATCGGATTTGGACAGTGAATTCCTAACCAAAAATTTTGGTTCTATTCTGATTCCTCCTATGACTACCACCAAAATATACCCGTAGACAATTAACTGAACAATAATTAATGTCTAAATTATTTCGTTCCAGAATAAAATACTCCCAAATTATGGCGAATGTCTTCAACATGAGGTCCTTCCATTATCTCATTATGTTAGTCTCTACAGCTCCACTAAAACTCAGAATGCATTTATAACATTATAATGGGTGATTTTTCTTTTTGAATTCATATATAAAAATATTGAACGATTCCAACGTTCCACACGAAATGATCAGACACAAAACACTCGTGTATATTGAAGGTATGCAGTAGCCATTTCACATAATCAATTTTGTTAACTACAAAACCACATTGCAATCATCTCTCTAATAAGCATAGTTTACAGCATTTGAACCCGTAGAATTAGGCATTAGTAGTCATATTCGATGGTATGTTGTATAGGAAATAAGCGATGAATATTACATTGACCGTTCCTCATTTGACCAACCACTAATCCCAGACACTGTTGACAACAAGAGATTATATGTTATTGAAGAGCATTCCTGGTGTACTCTGATATTTCAATCTATAATACCACCTAAGGACACTCAACACTACAGTGGATAGACGGGGTTGGAAATAATTAATCATCCTTACAGGAATTTAATGAGAGTGAAAAGAATATAGACTGCATAAAATTGTGATAGTTTTAGTCGAATAATTAGGAAGAGGGATATCAGATAAGGTTACTCATGGGTATAGCACATACCATGTGAAAAGTTGTCGAGATCGTTTGTCAACGGAAAAATTATGAGAAATATTTACGATGATTCTACATGGGATAGGTATTTGAACGAATCATACTGAATCGTATATTCAATTCGATTTGGAACATTTCGAATTCGAAGCTATCGATCATTATTGAACATTAACGTCGACATTAGCAAAATAAATTATTTTCGAATCAACTCCCAATTATGGCCAAACATTAACCATCTCTTTAACGATTCAGCTCTGTGATTGGCAAACGGTAGTGGAACACAACTGAACGATTTCTCGTCTCGGTTCATCCAAATTATTTGACGGTTTGTATTGTCTTTACGGTTGTATAAATAGTTGGTACTTTTCAACCGCTATTTTAATTTCCTATTTCTGTCGCCATCACTGTCCATCAAAGACCGTCTCTTCAATCTTTCCCGCCGTATTGCTTCTAGCATAGAGACGAGTGAAAGTGGTGGAGACAGTGCAAGTGAAGCAAATCAGGAGAGGAGCAATGTGTTTCTCTTGTTTACGTGAGATTATAAAACACTCCCAGCAAATATGAATGAGCGGTAAACAGACGGGCCGTTGCCGTTAACAGCGAAAAATCATCGGCAGCGGCATACTGACACCGGAAAAATGTTAGAATGGCATCAGTCCTGCCGCTTCGGCTAGACGTTCGCATTTTTATGTCGGATGTCCGTAATTTTGCCAGAAATTACCCGTTAAAAAATTTCTGACAATCGCGCCGATGTAGTTTTGACGCTGAGAACCACCACAGAATTAAATACGTGGTGATATCTATTGGTATTACTGACAGTCATCACATTGGTATCACTGCTGTTGTGTGGTTATGTTAAGGATTTAGAAACAACAAAAATATTCGTTTTTTATATTCTTTGTGAAATTGTTTTCATATTCCATCCCATTCTTCTTGGAGCTGACTTAGCAGATGATGGCCGATAAGTGAGTACCATTTTCCGTTCTTAATGATAATATAATATCATATGATCTCGTGTAACATGTAATCCACTAGAATCACAGAAAAACCATGTTGCAAGAAATATGGTCAATAGAGTGAGGTCCTTTTGAACAATATTTCCAGTAGAAATCATAATGATATTGATGTCAATAATGTACCTGGCCTCAGTATTGCAAAACGACCTAGAAATGAAAGATTTTGAAGACCATCAATCCATGAAAATTGATTATGATGTTAAATGTTTGGAAAATGAGTTGACTGTTATAAAATATGCTTCTTGCTCTCCTCTTAACCCGAATAGATTTCTGCCTATATGGAAGAAGAATTATTCCTCACCCTGTATAGATAATTCGAACCTCGCTCAAAATTATTGAAATTATGTTATTTATTCTACTACTATGTCCGTTACCCCAAAAATGAGTCGCATTCCACTATGGAACTGTAGGGCAGTTTTGATTTATAAGGGGAAAATTGATGAACCATGAAATATACGACAAAATGGAGGGAGAAAATCATTGAAATTATTAAGGCACAAATATCAATGATAACGGGGTTAGATGAGATTTGGGTAGATCGAAACAACTTGCACAAAATAACAGAAGATGCGAAGAGACACAAGAAACTCTGACAGAAAACATGGAGAAGGAAATCAGTGAAGAGATTCACCGCACGAAAATTAAAAAAGACCTTACTCAAGCGACTACTAGTCCGAAAATATTGCATAGTTACAAATGTAAACTCATGATGGCTTGCTCAGCTATCATTAAAAGGCAGAAAAGGATGAAAACCTAATTTGGGGAGTTTGTTCAATTTCATAATAGCTTTGTAGACAAATGGTTGTCAATACAAAATAATTTCCTCAGTACCAACTCAATTTGCCAAATGGCTTCGTTTTGCAGAATGAACACTGAACTACAACACTGCAATTATTCAACCAAAAAACAACGAAGTATTAGTTTTCACTGTTCTCTGAGTTATCAAGAGGGTAGAATTCTCGAATACACACACTATATGTACGTAGCGAATGAACATCTTGTCAGGAATAGGTATGTAGATGAAATGGAATCATACACTTGAGTTCTAAATCACAATAGAGTAGTAGACAGCGCAACAAATGTAGCGTAATCTAATAGAAATTGGGAGAAGCGCCATGGTAACTTGAGGGGTGCATTTTAATGAAATTTGCCAGTGAAACTGTAATATCACCATAACGGAAAATGTCCCCTCATATTTGGAATGACGAAAAAGAAAACGAAGAGGACAAGATGATTACTATGTGTCACAATGATTTTCTCACGAAAAAACAATAACGGGATAACATTTTCATATTATAAATTACGCAATACGAATAGAATATAAATCGCCCCGTTTGAAGATTATTTTGAAATTATGTTATATTCCCAAAATGTTGTCCTTTGTTCGATGAATGTTTAAAGTGGATTACGAAAGAGAACTTCTTTCTATGAGCGAACGTTTGTAGTGTAACTCAATTAGTTATGAGGAATCATTTCATTAGTTCAACAAGTTTGAGGTTTTGTTTTGAATATTCAGGAGAGAAGGGAATATTCTAGTTATGAACTCATGGAATTATCGTGGATACTTCCAAGTTTATCTCATTGAGGTTCTCTAAAATTTGATTTGGCTTCAACCCATGTATTAAAATTTTACAAAATGTAATTTTTTTTATATGATGAATATGAAAGGTGTACGGTGAACTGATGATAATTATATGTATTTCACCCAACAGAATGAATTTGATATTCTACTGAATTTTGTTTCAAAGTTTAATTTTTTGTTATCTTGGTGCATATATATACAGAGGATGTTGTCATATCATCGGCTCATGTCTCGCAATTTTATCGAATGTTCTGGTCAGTGAATGTTCGAGGGAAAGCAACGTTGCAATAGTATCGCTCAAGAATTGTTGAATGACGTCAACGACGATCCAAAGGTTCAAAAGGGCAATAACTAATGATACTCGTATTTTGTCTAGCTGATTTGTAACAATAGTTTTCACTACATGAATATTGAACAATAAGTATCATCTCAGTAGAAAGTTTCTCACCCAATTATCCTTCCGAGTACAAAATTATATCGCATGAAGACCATAACATAACAACGGATCAATCACACAGTAAACAAACTACACTTATGTGAAAGCAGAGAGCTGCGGAACATCTTCATTTAGAAACTCCTTTTGAGTAAGATTAAGTACCTTAGTGTATCGATATCAGAGATAAAAGGGTAATATCTCGGGAATAAAAAATCAGTTACCTTAGGGAGGCTGCGAAGTCACGATAGATGAAATGGAAAGAAATCAATTGATCAATTAACAAAACTTTTTTTCAATTGTTTCTAAAATGTTCGAAGATAGTGTTTTGAATTTCCTAAAATCTATAATGAATGTAGTTACTTCAACACTATCGAAATGATGTTTTTTGTATTTTATTTATAAGCAGCTATCGAGTTGAATGTATTCAAGATATTATCATTTATTCTGACCAGTAGCTGAAAAGACAACAAAGAATTTTCCTATATTCTTTTCCCAACATAATTGGTTCATTTTCCTCAAACATTTATGTGGTTTACCTGAAATCGTTGCATGTATATATCCATGTCTCCATAAAGTTGCATGCATAGGAAGCAATGAACTCCCCTAAAAACAGAACCGGACTTATCCCTGTTTACATTTCATGTTTTATAAGGAAGTTGAAGTTGTTAATTATGAGAAGAAAACATAAATGGAAGACCTGCAAGTTGATATTTCATTCAATATCTTGAAAACATCCTTTTTTCTCAAAAAAATATGCAGAGTTGTTTAGCTAGATATCAGAATTCGCCTGCAAGTTCAGTTCTAATATTTCTAGTTCAATATCTCGTCAATACTGGGTTAATTGATTGGCAAAAAACATCAGACTTGAATATACAATTCTCTCATCTTATATTTCTCGACAATGTTTGTAAGTCTGACCCTGTCCTAAGGGGAGAATAGGATGACTGCCCACAACAATATCCACGCCTGGGGAACCGTTCTTGGAAAAATATTACCTCCGAAACACATAACCAGTATCAGCTTGGCCTTGGATAGATTTTTCCTTATTTGATCGAATAGGATATTCGAGCATTGGTATAAGATTTCATGTTGAAAAAAGAATCACAATACTTCCATCAACTTCTTTTTTGAGATCGCAAAAAAAGGAAGATGGAATCGATCCAAAGATTTCATCACAAGATCTTTCTTTGAAATGGAACATCAAAAAAGGTATTTTTTCTTCATAGACATGAAATTACCCTAATGAATAAAACAAAACATAATATCAATATAAAAGTTGCTTTCCTAATCAAACTTTGGGAAGCTTTTGAAGAGTTCGACGAATTTCTTGATGTACTTAAATAAAGTATAATATTTTTGTTTGGTCCGCATGGGCATATGAATATGTATAAATGTCGACTTTGCATTTTTTTTCAGGAAGTTTGGGCTCACAGTGATTTCTATTATAAAACTACCATTACGGTGATTTTCCTCTGGATTCTTCGAATCAAAACCTATAAACCATTTCTTATCTTTTCACTGAATCAATCTTAATCATGAGCATTTGGATAAAAACATCGAAAACTTCCGAAAAAATTCAAGGTATGGAATATGGGAACAACATATTCCTTGTTGAAATTAGGAAGGAAGAAGTATGGTGCTCTTATAAGAATCATAATGATAAACAGGAACATTCATAAAAACTGTTATATACCTTTGGTCCAGAAATATTCTTCTCATGACGTTTTCCGCAGTTTCATTATATTTTCTATAATTACAAGTACTTGGTCCTCATTAAAATGCAACGCCAACTTGAGCATTAGTCCCCACAAGCATACAATTTTACAGCTGACATGAGACGAGCAGAATAGTTAGTCTAGAATTAAATTCTACTCGCAAGAAGTTGGTAGCGTTTGGCAGAATTAATCCATTAATAATGTTGCCTATTCTCACCAAGAAAACTACGATACTACAGTGAGAAATGAGCCATCCCAGTTACCTTTGTTCAACTATCATTACCTGAAAATTACATATGAAAGCGATGCATGAACAAAATTTGATACCGAGATCAATTTGGAGTATCGATTCTGTGCTGACATCGACAGTGATCGTTAAGGGGGTTAGGGGTAGTCAGAGGCCTGAAAAAATGATGATTTTCAATAATTTTTTTTGCTCGTTAATTACTTCATAAAAAATTAAAACATCGCCCTAATACATCATGTTTCGACTTGGTTTCACCAAAATTTCCAAAAAAAAAAAAAATTTTCAAAGTTATCGCTGTTTGTGTATAGCCCGTTCCTACAGAAGTCCCTTGCGGTGATCATCATAAGTCCTTGGAGATTCATCTAAAATCAATTGGACGAGAAAAATTTGTTTTATTAAAAGATAATCTTGTGCCTGATCGAAGCTTTATTTTTTTTTTAAGATTAACGAAATGGTAGCCTCAGGATTTTTTTTTCAGATTTTCGAGGAAAAAACCGACAGTTAAATGTTCGAAAAAATTCGGAATTTTTGAAAGAAAATAAAAAGCCTTCGATCAGGCACGAGTTTTTTATAGTTTTCAAAAGCAGTATAAATTTTATCGAAATCTACCGAGCGGTTTTTAAGTTACAGTGATCACCAGTTTAAAAAACATAGTTTTGAGAAAAACGCATTTGAAGTTTTGCTATTGTCTTATGTAGAGTTATACGAATTATTTAATTACTCACACTGAGTCATCTATTCCTGTTGGATTCACTTCAAATCTTCACACAATATTTTTGAAATATTATACTTTAAGAAAATGCAAAAATAAAAAAAATCGATTTTTTGAAAATTCTGACTACCCCTAACCCCTTAGTTGACAGAAAGGGTATCATATTTTGAGTTCTGGTGATCGATCACTGATAGTTCGTGGTTTGTGATGATAAACGTTGAAGGACGTTTGAAAAACACAATTTAAATTGTTTCGAGGATAGATACATATAGGGTGCGTTCACAACGCCTGAAATATTTATTCAGGCGTCCACATGGCAACCACGATCGCGCTAAAAACTTAAAGTAGCAAACATGGCGACAACTACGATATCGCTTTATTGCGCGTAACTGTATCGAACCAAGTCTTCTTGTACTAACTCATTGAAAGAACATCTTGAAAGCCTAATGAGATAAATGATTTGCATCGGTGAATTTTCAAAATCTTGTTTCACTGTTTCAATTGATAAAATTTGATTCACCTGAATTGACTTTTGAACTCTTTATCTGAATAACGAGTAATTACAATATCGTAATCAATAATAGGTGATTTAGTTTTCGTTTTTTACGATTATATTTTTGTAAAATTGTATTTCATTCTTCATCCGAGCTGGACGAACTAGCATTATTTTGACGCACCAATATATTTACAACTGTTGCCGCAAATGAAGCTAACCAATAATTGATAAATTTTCATGATACCACTCACAAATTGTAACACAACTCAGGAAGTTCCAAAATTCATTTCACTTGAGTTTTTGATTGTGAAGTCTAGAACCAAGTGAAACGGAGAAGTGTGAGCGTGATCCATGTGAGTGTTTAGTGGATCGCGCCCATGGTAATATATGTTCGGAACCTGAGACTACTGAATACATTTTGTGCAATTTTAAGGCAACAAATTACAGAAGAGTGATGAAACTAGAGGAATCTGATTTGAACCCAAATAACGTGGGAAGAGTTAAATCCAGTGACCTTTGTGAAATAATCGAAGGGACCAATATCTTTTGAGGTATTAGAGTGATAAGGGAAGAACAACCTTCTGACTGTAGAACGACCTTCTGACTGTAGAACATGCTCTGTACCACTTTTAGAAAAATAAAACAAAAATGATGTACCTTCATCTTGTTATATTGTTCCAGTACTTCCGTCACAGTTTTTTATTTTATCACGAAACTTTATGTTAGGTAACGTTTCCTATAATAATTTGTTGAATTAGAGTGAAAAAACTCTTATAATGTCTCTGCTGGATTATACTCAATCAAGCAAACTCTTCTGTTCACAACTAATATATTATTCAAATCCAAAGTTACAATTTCAGTTGAAAGAAAACAATACATTTATATTCTTTACAAGCAAAAATTCAACACTCCTGTGAATATGGCAGTTGTCAACGCTTTGTAATAAAATATAAGATCATATGTACCTATAGTTTGGGAACCATTTCTACTCTGGTCTATCACGTCACCAGGCAATGTAGCATTGACCCCACAGGTCGTTTCTCGTGCAACTCCGCAGTAACTGTTGGCCGCCCCAATCTCCATTAGGGGGTCTGCAAATTGTCTGTTTTACGACTTCATCTTCTTCCTCACCTCTTCACGACAGACACGGCGTTCGACTCTTGCACCTTCCTACTCCAAATTACACTGTCTACTCTCTCTCTCACTCTACGTGGCCGTATGAGTTCGCCAACTTAAATTGGCGAGATTATCGTGTTATCCTCTTTCTCGGTTCCTGAACTACTGCTTTATTTTGATCGTTAAAGCCGTCTCGCGGCTGCAGTATAGGTTTTTTGTCCTCTGTCTTATACAAAGTGTGCTAAACCTGATTATAATATGAAATAATTGTTTACAATCAAGACAGGCTTCATTTTCTTTCAGCCTGAATCAAAGAGTATTTGAATTTACGGTAACTATTCATTCGTATTCTGAGACGAAAAACCCAAATTTAATAATCCATCGTGAATAAAATGATGATCTCACCATCGACAATTCAATCAAATTCAATTATGTGAAAGGATGATTAACTGAAAAGGGTAGTTCATTTCCACAAGATGCAATGTTACTAGAAAGGTAGCGGTTTTTCTTCCCCCAGCGTAGAAAATCTTAGCCTTGAGAGAACTTCGCACTGAGACAGAATGTTTGTTGAGGTTTCCTCGTCTTCTTGACAGAACCTACAAATGGTTGTGTCTGTAAGTCCGATATCGCCTTATGTGTTTGTTGAGCCTTGTCAGGAGCATAAATATGACCATGACTGCTCGCCTGTTGTGTCCTTTCAGGAGAATTATGATTCTTTCACGAACTCTTCGATTTGTCTTATCCCGGCGCCGTAAATTTTCACCACAAAGAAGACTATTGTAATAACCACATCGATGCTATAATCCTTTATAGAAATTCTGAATTTGGAATACATTGTCACCACTATAATCACATTCTTCCGTTTGGGAAGTTGGTATACCACCTTCCTAGAATACTAAACAGTTCTATATACACTTCTTTGGATGCTACATGCATTTCAAAGTCGATTCACTTTTGCATAGGCAGGGTCAAGGTTGCCAATATGATTTGATTGATACCTTGATGGATACGATTCTCTTCCGTGACCTCAACTTACTATTATGATTCATATTATAAATAATCCGAAGTCAGCTTTGGAAACATTCAAGTCGAAACAATACAAGAGAAACTATGGAGTGTGTGTTATTACTCTTATTTATTTTTGAAACGGTTACTGCTGGTGTTTCACCCATTTACAGTCCCAGCTATTCGATGGTTTCACATTCAGGCTCAAATAAAGAAGGTAATTTGAATTGGTTGGAACTTGAAATAAATCGGCAATCAAATTCACAAGTCATGAGAAATATTTGAAGAATCGTAACTTTTCAAAATTGAGCGAAAGTTCGAACTGTTGAAGTGTTCAACTGAAAGTATTCTCTTGATATCCCATTATTCATATTAATCTACCATTTCACTCGGATTATGAACTATTATAACTTGTGTTGTGTTGTCGAAGTATAGCTAAAAAATGGACCAGCAATAGCATGGCATAATCTGATAAACTTTTGAATACATGAAATACTGTCTATCCAGAATAATCAGATATGACAATAAATAATGGAATACATAATATGGAAGTAGCTCAGCTAAAAGGAATTTATCATGGATTAGTACCATAAAAATGAATTATTTTCAAATACATACAATTGTCAAAAGTGTCCAAATAATTGATGAAATTCGAAATGAGATGAAATTACATTTATATTCTGGCTATTGTACCTTCGAAATATCTCATGATACTGGCGTTTTTCCAATTTACAACTCGAGTAATTCCTCTATTTCGCACAGAAGAAATAGAGGCCTATATGAATCCGGGAATCCAGTTGTTATCATGATATTACGTTCTCATCTCATCTCCAGAGAAGAAAGAGAAAAACTAATTTTCCGTGTTCCAGTTCGAAGTGCATTATCTTACGATTCAATTTTAAGTGTGGGAAAGTTTCATTCCGAAGATATAAAGTATAGAAAAAGTTCATGGTGTTATTGTATATCTGTTCATTGTAACAAAATGAATTTCGTGAAGTACAAAATGAATTGTCATACAGCCAACCAATTGATCTCAAAAGATTCTCCTGAAATAATAATTCCATCATTCGCATCATTCGAAATTTCAAAAATAAGAGTATATTCAAGCAAGATATTTGTGACAGTTCACATTTTGTGAATTCTCAACGATTCTCCGAACTTAGGTTGAGTTCATCATTCAAATTGTTTTGAGTGTTGCCATACTTATTGATACCTTAATGTTCAATGTTGTCTCAACAAATTAAAGGTTCAGTGGTTAGCTAGATGATTTTCTCTTTGCAATAATAGTATTGAAAGATAAACGAATATGTTGGAACAATCGTCTCATATAATAAATAGTTGTTATACATATACATTCGAAAAGTGATGTCGGCTATGTCAAGGTATGATACACAAAGTTCTCATGATTTGTTTTTTTTTTTTCAGGTGTTCCGAAATTGACAGTTTTGGAAAAGAACCCCAAAGATCCGAAAAAAACAGAAGAAGTTTATCCAACATCTGACACCTTGATACCAAATGAAATCACAATAGAACCAGAATCAGAACAGATAGACTTCGTACCCTTTGCAAAAAAGAACGGACGTATTGAACTAACAGAGGAATTTGACATAGATGTAGAAGGGAGTACGAAGGTTGCTGATCAGAGTCCTTCTATTGAGGAAGGAGTGTATTACGTTTACCATCCCAATGGATTATTGCAGAAGGTCGTTTTTGCTACTAGAAATGATCCAGGAAATGGACAGTATACTGCTAACTTGAACTATAAAAATGTGGAACCAATTGTCGAACCTATTTTCACATATGATCCAAATACATTCGTGTTTCAGAGATTACAGTTGTTAAGAAGATGATCCATATAAATAAAACTTCTGAGTAAAATATACAACAGCATTTCATTCGAGCAAACGTTCTGCTCACGTAGTACCTAATACATGCATATGTTATTACAGCATGGCCCATTAGTGTGTTTGAGTAGAATAACCCACTTGGCAAGGAATATACAAGAAATATTCCGAATGATAGTTGCTATATTTGCGCAGATACACAATAATCAAAACATATTCAGAGATATACAGGATATTCAGCCTAGGCGAGATAATATTGAGTTCACTTCTTTATACCGGGACACCTTGTATATTTGTTCACCATAATGTGCTGCATTCAGTCCTATATTTCTTCCATCGAGAAAATGCGACGTTGTCAAACTAGAGCTAAAATAAACGATAATGCTATCAGAAAAACGTGTCAGTGATAAGAGGCGAGATCACAAATTCAAGTCAAAATCAAGTCAAAAACCGAATATACAATAATACACCCGTGAGTACTAAGGAAGACAAAATCCAAATCAAAGTATAATTATGTTTATGGAGTGTTGGAATGCTACATCGTACTCGTGAAGTTTCGACTTTGAATTTTTGTACTGAAGTTAATATTCATTTTGAACATTCCATAAAATATTTATCTGATTTTATTTGTTGCTACTGAATTCTGTTCAGTTTGGTTCATTCGAGTTATGTACACATTCAATTAATTACAGTTTCCACTGGTAGAAAAGTACTATTTTGATTCCCTTTCAAGAAATTATCAAAAATTGAAGTATTAATTCATTCGTTATTATTTGTGTCGAGAAAATAGGTTCCATAGTATGAAATAAGCAAGGTATACTAACTTTACGGTTGGGAGAACTACGATATCATTTAATATCCTTAAATAGTGACTGGAACACTCGAAACCATGCATCATTGGAAAATAAATCTCGTATTCCCAATTTGCCGATTCACCAAACGAGTCGGAAACTAAATGCCCAAGGCACGCAGTCGAATATCTCAAACGAAGGCATCGAACCGGAAACGTTTCAATTCCTTGATGAGCCGGATAGATTCCATTTGAAATGGATACGATTGAATCCAACTCGGCGTAAGATTGTCCTCATTCATTATGGGCACTCCAGAGATTAACCAAGGAATAAAAAGACTTGGTCGTCTAGTTAAAGGAATTTCTAAGTGACAACATTTTTTTCATCAGATTAACGGGATGAATTTGGTCTAATTACTTTCTCCGTGAATGTTTATTTCCTAACTTTGACATCCAAAGATATTGGAAAACGCAGAGAGCTACCCCTACCGCGAGTTTTCCTGTTTCATTAGAATTTATTTCCTCTGAGAGAATTCAATTTCGATATACCGTCAATTTCGCCTACGGAAAACTCATCCACCATAGATTTAATTCACTCAATCTCAATAATAAAACTTTAAAGGATAGGCAAATTTTTATGTTTACATAACTTGGTAGCTATAGAAGATACGAGAAGATGGAGGTCACATCCTCGATCGCTTTTTTCGAGATGAGTTTATCGGCGAAAAAAAATTGAGTATCGTCTTTTGTTTTGGAATGATAGACAATTAATTAATTTTCGACTTTTCGACACATAAGAATATCATGGATGTTAGTGAAGTTAGGAAAAAATAACTTTCACATTCGTTGTACACTTCTTTCTATAAAATGCAGTGGCGTAGATAAAATTTGAAAAAATCTGTCCAATCTCGTGTTATGACATGGAAATGTATTTTTCTGAAAATAAATCATGGTTGGCTATTACTATCACTTTTCACTATGTTGGGTAGCTTTCGATATGTGATAGCGAAAATAATACTTCAATTCATTCCTCTTTGAGTTTTTTCGTCAATTTCAAGTGGTAATGTCGCAAGAAAATCACGAGGAGTATTATATATCAAAATTTCTCGTATTGTATATGAGTTAACAATGAATCTCCCAGATATTTCCAAGAATCCGAAAAATAATATCATCATTTAAAAAACCGACTCACTAATTGTTCTTCATAATAACGCTTACTCGTGAAAATAACAAGAAAACGAAAGACAAATGAAATAAAGTCTATCGAAAAAAAAGATCGAGGATGCGACCTAAATTTCTTCGTACAAACTATATTGAGAATTGAAAATCTGCAATGAATGTTATATTTTGATAGTTAAAGTAAGAATCACTTACTATAATGAGTTTCCATTGAAATTCACCATTTGAATATTTATTCATGTGAGGTTTATTTCCTACGAGTCCCTTTCAAGAAAAATAGGTAGTGGAAATGTCAGGAAACTCCATAGGGGATTTTCACTTTACATGGAATGTTTGTTATTTATTCATATCCTCACATATAACAAACCAACCTTTGCAACGTATTCCATGAATATGGTGCATATATTTCACACTGTTTCCCCCCATTTTTTACCAGTACTTGAAAAAAATAAATCTATATTGTGGACGTTATATGGTTGTATGATGAATATATTTATGAATCAATATTACAGGCATAGAAACGTAATGTGCATGTGCTAGTGGAGGTCTCAGAATACGTTAATTAAAAGCTGACAAATTATGCCAGGCTTCACGTTCCAGTGGGATATTAATATAGGAAATTCCAAGTAGAAATAAAATAATATAATGGACTAGTAAACTATAATTAATGCGAATAAGAAACTGAACTAAACTGAAGCAAACATCATCTGTATACATTGTGCTAGTCCAGTTACCAAATCAGATTATTTCGTCTTCTTCCTTCCAATCAGTGGTTCATCAGATCTATCACATATTAATTCAATGTTTTCATCCAGGAGATGTAGTAATAATGTTCCATATCTTGATTCATATTGCGAATAATAAGTCCCACCACCTTTCTTTAATTTCCGTTACTAAAGACAAATACCCATTATTATAATTTTTCAATTCCACTTTTGAAATCCCAACGATGTATCGCATGATCCCCATTGCCGTCCGTTTTTAATAAAAATCTGGGGAAGCTGTCGAGGAAAGGGATGAAAGTAGTGACAATTCTTATTTTTTCAAAGAACACCCCGTTTGAAATGAAAATTGACGAGCGTTTTACAATGTTGTCTGTATCGAACATTGAGGAGGTAATACTGATCATTGCTGAATAAGGAAAACAAAAAAAATATTTTCCGAAGAATCATACAGATTTATTAGAATGAATGATCACAATGCAGTCGCAATTTACCTCATATCGTAAAGTAACCAAGAGATCTCAGCGAACATGAAACTATCCAGACCATTGTTTCTCATATTTTCATTTTGTCCTCTGAGAGAGACCTCGAGGCTGATAAAAATATACTCTCCTTTCACCTAACTTATTTCTTCTATCATTCCTCTGCTGAAATCTGTCACCCTCAGTCACAGTATCATTTCCTGGTGACTCTGTACTGGTTGGTACTTCTGTTGTCGTGCTTCCAGAAGAGTCAGTTGTTGTTTCTGAAGCCTCTGTCGTAGTCAAAGGTTCTTCAACTGGTGGTGGACCATACACAGGTTTAGGTGGAGGTCCATAGACAGGTTTCGGAAGATCGTAGCCCTGTGGAGGTCCATATTCCTGTTCAGGAGGTCCATATTCCTGCTGTGTATGTCCAGGGGTGGATGAGTCTTCTTGCCATGGTATTTCGTACACTTCAACTTGATGAATTTCGATATCTGTAGCATGTTCTACACTCATAACTAGTGATACCAAGTGAATCAAAATGGCTACAAACGGAAGCATATCGAAATACAGTGAGTACTGATTGCAGAATGATTGGTAATGTTTCGTGTCCGGATTTATATCAAATGAAGTTATTAATTATTCTCCAAAAAAGGGTTGATATTATCGGGGAAGTGACGAGTTGTGTATCTTCAAGGCACTTAGTCTTATGAAGAAGTTATCACGTAAAAGATGAGACGTAGAATGAATACAAAATTAAGTACCTGAAATAGACAGCAATAGAACATGTTCGGAAGGTCATGGTGTGAATTTGTTGATATTCAAGAAGTGTACATGTTTAAGGTAATCATCATTTATATAATCGGTGGAGTAAAAACGAACCCATTTACAAAGTATTCGTAGTATAACAGATACTAATTTTCAAAGAAAGAAATGTATTAATTAACTTGATTTAATCTAATCACGATTAAATACAGGCATTTTGATGTAGTTCTGCTGACAATAAGATGTTTATATTTTATTCACTTGAGACTCTCTTGATCACATACTGGACTCAATTCAGCACTATTGCTAACTTCTTTATTACTAGAGCTACAAAGTTACTGATTATTAATGAATAACATATGTTTACTTCATAAATGTCAACAAGATGCAAAAATCAAATGATAGTTATCAATTCAGGATTGGCCTATCTGAAGAGAAAAGTTCCTCTCACGTATTCCAAATGATGTGATATGATCCTATGCGTAACCTCCCAGGTCGAAAGTACTTTCTGCTTCTGTTTCATCAGTTTTGTGATGAGAAATTGAATGATGACGTCTTTGAAGTACATTAACTGATGTTAAATGTTAACGGTCACACTTCAAAAATTCCTAGATAATCTGAATTCGATGGATAGATGACAGATATACTTTCAACAAAATGGACTTCCTGTCTATAATATTCTTACGATTTTTTTGTAATACATATGTATCGAATAACGGCCCTGTTCGCAAACCTTCTCGGTTACCAGACAACGCCTGTAAACTTCTTTCTTTTGATGGTTGAAACATTGCCAGTCACATTGAACTTTCACAAACGTGAGATATATTTTTGGGTGGCATATTCAATATCGTGTTTTTTTCAAGGTTAATACAATAATTTGGAATAAAACGATACCTTCCCCTTCCTTTATACTTCATAGTAGGATGAATATAAGACAATAACTGAAACAATAATCATGGTAAATTCGAAAAATCGTCACTTCGACATTAGCGACTCTGAAGTTCATAAGACCATTCTTATTCGGAATTCAATTTCTCGTCAATCGAGAATGTTGTATACTGGGTGTATCATTCAAGAATATCGATCATTTTGAAATAACTCTTCAACCCGATGTTCGATATTCCGTTTACATAATCGTTGTCAGTGGAGAAAATACTACTAGTTTACCCATTTGACTGACTTTTATCTCCAGTAATAACGAAATTAACGATAGTGCCCACTTGCGCTCGAGAACCCTTTATATGTCTGAACTTATATCGAAAATATTCTGATAATGACAAAATATACAGGTCTTTGATAAAAAGTGACCCATAACATCAAAGAAACGGCCTATCTGACAAGATCGCAAATATGAAATCCCGAAATCGGCTTATCCCAAATTATTCACAATTATATATGGATATTTGATCCAAATTTGTATATTCCTAGGGCATCTATTGAATTAGATTTGAAGGAGAAAACTTCTAATTACTAATAATGTATTGATATTCCATATGTGTTGTACGTTGATCCAAATTTCGGAATAAGAAGCGTTGTCAGTACGTTTTAATTGTCCCATGCTAATATATCAAGTTGTAGACATGAAAGGGTATTTTATTCATGACGCGATATCAGTATAAGAAATTCCTCATCGTAAGCAATACATATTCTAATGACTCCTCAATTACAAACAATTCGTGACCCTGTGCTAGAGCCACTGTTTCATATCGAAACAATATGGAATTTCATCAGCTTAATGCAATGTATAGTAAAAATTCATCACCGAATGATGAAGAAATATCCTGCGATGTATATAAAGACGCACATCAGCTTATGCATTCACAGTAACTAAAAACTATTTCTGAAACCATGTTGCTTTATTTTGGTGTTGCTCTCCTCATTTTCGGAATTGCTAGTGAAGAGACCGTTGTAAAACCTGATAAAATCAGTACAGGTCATCTTATCAGATTACAGCAAGATAGCAGAGCCCAATCAGCTGTATATCTTTATAACCCAACCACTAAACCTGGGGATGATTCTTTCAAGGACAGCAACGTTGAGCAAGTTGAAGGAGGGCAGAACGATATATTGAGAGATGGAAGATCAAAAGCAAAAGGTACCTACTATATTTACCATCCGAATGGGGTTTTGCAAAAAGTTGGATACGCTACTAGAGATGATGCGGTGAATATGGCTTTCATGGCTAGACTGAGGTACACGAATGTGGAGGCTGTAAATGGACCTATCTACACCTACGATCCCCAGACATATATTTTCAGAAAATTATGAGTGATGATCATCAATAAGTTGAAATAATTCGTATTCGTTCAATTTTGTATGTTCAATTGTTGAAATGGGATCGAATAGAGTTATCGACAATCTCAATTCAAAATTGCTATAAGAAGGTTGTTTATTATCGAAAGATATTGAATGCAGGATGTTCAATAGATTGGATATGAATATGGCGATTCAACAAAACGATACAATATTGACATCGTTTCATTCCCCTCATCATTCATTTCCTCAACTGTGCTGATCATATCAACATGAACTAGTTGTTTCAATAATTCGTGAAACAATTTTGTATAATTAAATAATTTTAATTGTTCGAATTTTGATTGAGCGACTGACCTAATCATTCAGAAACATACATTCAACCTGTTGAATTCGATACTTATCAAACGCAAAGGCACTTCTATTCATGACTTGAATTGAGAAATGAATCATCTCAGGAAATAGTTGAAACAAATGTACTCAAATCAGAATTTAATTAAGTCTTTGAAATATATAAGTTCGTGGGTTGTACGTATAAATGGGGCCAGAAATGGGTTCTACATCCTGATATTTGAAATTAGCACTGTAAGCCATTTTAGCTGCATCATTTCGAGTGGAATAATTTACTCTTTGCAAGAGTCCACTGGGGTGGTAGATAAAGTAAACCCCTTGTTGATCAACAGGCTCGGTCAAATTCTGACTCTGCTCTCCACCGTCAACCAAATTAACTCCATCAGCTTCTGTAACAGTATCTGTAGTAGTTGCAGCCTCAGTTGTAGTTGGCTCTTCTGTAGTGGTTATTTCCTGTTCGGTAGTTGTTGGTGTTTCAGTGCTAGGAGGGCCATACTCTTGTGGTGGAGGTGGTCCATATTCTTTAGAAGGAACGGGGAGGTATTCCTGAGGCGGCAGAGGTAGATATTCGTCAGAAGGAGAACGGTACAAGTTCTGAGGAACAGGAAGTCTGAATTCTGGGCCAAATGGCCTCCAGCCTGAAGGTCGATATGGAGCACTGTCTGGGTTTGAGTTAGTATGCCAATCTCTGTAAATTGATGGTTGTTCGGCGGTTACCATCACAACAACTAATATGAAGCACATTTCGACGAGACCACACATTTTGATAGTATTATCTTTCAGTATACAGATAACAACTGATGCCACAATAATGCTACCCAGAATATTTATACCATGATGTGTTCTTCAAAACAAGAAAATAACATTTTAAAAATCGAAAGAATATTCATTGTACCAGGGTTAGAAACAAGGTTTCGTTATCCACTGAATTTCAAAGAGGTTTTGTGGTAGTGATATACATACATAGAGTAGCCGTTATGACTATTAATGAAATGGAACTGCAATACTGGGCCATGGTTAAAATCAATTTCTGCATACAATCACAATGAAAATAATAATGCAACATTCAAACACAATCAATCGTGATATCACGATCAATGGTTTGATTGATTGTCACTAGAAAATGTCTAATGAAACACACACTCTACTTGAATTCTATAAACTCTGAAACCAGTATGCTTTATATCCGTTATGTCCCTATTGATTTGAGGAGCAAAATATTGTCAATAAAATATATGTTAATAATTACACCATGTGCTTGTTTGGAACCAAGAACTCAAACATTTAATAATCTTGAAAGATATGAAGCTCCCTTCTACTGAAATTCAATCTGTCAGAACTTGATTATCAAATTGTCTGGGAAAATTAGGAAACATTCACCTTCGCAAGATTTGATGAGAAGTTTTTCATCCCAAACAAAATCTGAAATGACTTATTCAGTATCAGACCTGCCGAACGAAATCGGAAAGATGTTGATTATATTATTGAGTAATCAAATAATTCGAAAATTTGATATACAGGGTGTCCCAAGACTCGGAACTCTTGCCCAAAACCCTCAGTCGAGAAGTTATGACTTATTCCAAATTCATCAGTGAATCAATATGGTAGGTTATGTAAGTAATTTTACTTTTTTAAGTTATGAGCAGAATTCAATAGAAGATAATTCCGGTATGCCATGTTATAGTTCAGTCATATTGTTATGGTGAGCTAATTGAAAATATCATGACTGCAGCAGCATCCATACGAGAAAACTCAGATACCCTTCAGAGAGCAACGTCTTCAATAGTAAAAAGGGCAAGAATATGTTGTGACGCAGCGGAAGGCATTTGAAAAAACTTCAATTCAATTCGTGTAAGTGAAAAAAAACACGATTGTCAAAATATCATATTACTGTATTCAACAGTCTCTTTCTTTCACTATGTTAGATTCAATATATTGCTCATGACTCCTCGACTATAGGGTTCTGGACAGAAGTTTATGAGACACTTTCAACTCGAAATTGTTCAAGGAATATGCCCTCACGTTATGTTCATCGAGTCATGGGACACCCTGTATATACAATTGTGAGCAGATTTTCTTCTACTCGAGGTTAGCACAATTTTAGTCTTACAAGTCGAGGAACCTTCAGTTTGAAACTTAGATTGAATGAGTTTTTTACTTTTGTGGTATTTAACTGTATAAAATTCTTCTCGAGAAATTGATTTGATATAAATGTTCATCTTTTACGAAACTCTCAATAGAATTCATGTATGGAATACTGTCTATATGGGAAAAGTCAATGATCAATCGAGATTTGGTGGAGTGGCGCGAAGAACTTACTAGAAAAAAGCAAAGTAGACCGATCTGGTATACAGACGGTTTCAAAAAAAACACACCCAAGCAGAAAATTTTGCAATCATTCAATTTTTAACGGTAAGGTCCCCACAGAAAAGTGGAATCGTATATATTTGGATATTCAGGTTAGCCTCAAAACCTCTGGCAGGGCACAAGATACAATCCAGATTTCACTTTTGTCATGTATCATGAACTTCTGACAGTGTCAAGGTCGAATACCTGAACTTGATGGAATAGAAGGCAATGAAATAGCTGATGAACTAGTTAGAGGGTTCAGCTACACCCTACCTCGGTCCGGAACTGAATCTAGGCGTATCTAAAAACACACCTGGGAGCTGCATAAAATGCCGGATCAAAAAAGTTCAGAAACTTCAGAAGCCTGGGATCAGGGATCAGGACAAGAATGAGTGAACTTGTTATTCAGGTAACATGAGAAAAACGAAATAATAAGAGACTTATGTTAAGAAGCAGTCAGATAAGATCAGTAATACATTTACAAAAGATAGGGCCCTGAGCAAAGTGACCAAACTTGTAGATTGTGGGGCGGCAGCCTAAGACTACTACATTTTATGCAGTTTTACGTCAATCTAGAGAACTAGGACTAATGTCTTTCAGAGTATCAGTGTGATAGAGGACCTACAATGAGCTTTTGGCTGCAATGCATCCTTTGGACCCCTTCATAGTGAAGATAAAGATTCATGTAATCAACTTCAATAATTTATTGAATAATCATAAATAATTGTGATTCAGTACAATCTATGAAATACAAAAGTCTCGGGATCATATGTATAAACTGGCCCAGAAATGGGCTCCACATTCTCATACTTAAAATTAGCACTGTAAGCCATTTTCGCTGCATCATTCCGAGTGGAGTAATCCACCCTTTGCAAGAGTCCACTGGGATGGTAGATAAAGTAAACGCCCTGTTGATCCACAGGCTGGATCAGTTCCTTACTCTGGTCTACACCATCAACCAAATTAACCGCTTCAGCTTCAGTCGTTGTCACAGCTTCAGTAGTAGTTGATCCTTCTGTAGTGGTTAGCTCCTGTTCAGTGGTTGTTGGCGTTTCAGTGCTAGGAGGGCCATATTCTTGAGGAGGAACTGGCAGGTATCCTTGAGGCGGCACTGGTAGATAGCTATCAGGAGAGGCGTAGACGTTCTCAATAGGAAGTCTAAATTCTGGTCCAGATGGTCTCCAGCCCGAAGGTGGATATGGAGCATCAACTGGGTTTGGGTCGGTGTACCAATCTCTATAAGTTGATGGTGGTTCGGCTGACGCGATTGCAATTACCAATACGAAACACACATTGAAAGGACTACACATTTTGATAGTATTATCTTTCAGTACACAGACAACAAATGATGCTACAATGGAGTACATGAAAGCATTTATACTAGTCCTCGTCGCAGATTGACAATGACCTATTAAGAATCGGCGAGTTCAAAGAATTTTCTTGTATCAGGGTTAAAAACAAGGATTCATATTCACTGAATTTGAATTCGAGTGCGCTGGCTTTCCCTTGGAAGAAGATTCTTTATCGATATTGATAAAACGTTGTGAATTCAAATCAAGTAGAATTGCAATAATGAAATACAGATGTGTGCATAAAAATCGGCCAGAGCTGTAACTTCGGAATCAGTCGAGATCGGAATTTGAAATTTGGTGGGTAGCAACTATATGATTGTTCATTTTCTAACTTCGTCTAACCGGAAGTGACCCCAACTTTTGATTTTCAAATGAAACCCTCTGTATGTTTTTCCATTTTCAGATTCAGGGTATCATACACCAGTAGTTTTTCCGGATCAATATGTCAAAAAATTGTCCTCAATATGTTCCAATGTCTAAACATGGGGGTCAATTTGAGTATTTATTTTAATTAATTCCTTATCTCCCCTCTTTCTATGCTACTGAAAATGATAAAAATTTTTGTGCACACCTCTGTATATTGTACAATCAAATCATATCCCTCTCGTTTATGATTTGTCATATTCGAAGAAGGAAGGACTACTTTATATCCTGTTGAAATATAGAAATTGTATTATGAAGAGATGGCAAGAATTGGTGTTGAACATTTTGTATTTCGAAGTTACTAGTTCAATCCAGAATGTTTCTTATACCAAATAATTTTTATGCATATCATCATTGAAGCAAGCATCAATCTATCAATTTGATATAATTAATAACCTAACCAGCTTATTTCGGTCATGATTTTGATTGATGGTTTCGAAATATCTTCGCCCTCTATGGAAATTAATTATCTGAGTTTATGATTACCGGAAAACCGAGAACAACAAAAGCTGTATATATAAATAATACCGTTACTTTTTTTGTACCACTATAATGGGAAGTGACAAGCTCATTCATCCTTTGAATTCTAATATTGACATTCGATAGGCCTTGATCACTGATGAAAAAGCAAAAAGCTATTGAATGTAACAGTGAAGGACAGACGGTCCTGTTCACAGGAAATAATAGTGATGTTTTCGTACAAACTGAACTTCACGCAGAAATTAAATATAGTTTTGAATTAAAACTAAAAAACACCAATCAGTGTTGAACTGAAAAGACGGAAACGATTAATAATATAGAAATCTATTGATTGACAATAATATTTTTATTGTGAAAATGTATAAGATTTTTATATTAAACGCCCCACACTTTTTTTATAATAAGAATATATCCGCATGGATTTATTATTATGATTATAATCCTTTTTGTCTTCAGTTCACCATTGGAGCATGTTTCATATTCATTTTCCATTTTTCAGTTTCATTTCTTCTACGATGGACAGGATTCGAACTGACACCCGAAGACTACGTTGTTTCGCGTTCCAAAACTTGCCCCTTTACTCGCTCGGCCGATGGTCCAGCTTTAAAGGACGGAATATACTAACATTATTATTGCGGATATGATATGATATTCGAGAGTTCAGAAATGAACTTTTCATCTCATGCTCGAATTGAGAATAATTTGTATTCGATAAATCATTGAAAATCATGATTGGGAACTTGAATTTATTCGTCATATTTTCATTGGTATAATCAATTCAGCATGAAATTATGTCAATGTAGAGGTGAATTATGTATTAATATTCCAAGCATCAAGGAAATCCAATATATAATATATCATTCCAGTATTACGTAGGTATACCTGAAGAGGGTCACTCGAGTTTGCGATTTGAATATTAATCAATCGTTAACACGGTAGTTGACTTTTCATTTCATTCGTCTTTATGAACGTTTCATACATCGACGATACAACAGTTCAACCAAGGAGTTTAACCAATATTACACTTCACTTTCATGTATTTTCTAAGGATCAATAATAACATAATCAACTTTCATGGGAGGAATGCGAGCTGTTTTCATGTTAACCCTCTCGCCATGTATTCTCCACGAAAGCTCTCAAAAAGCACTCAGGAACTTGAATATTTAAAAGCAATCACCTAAACTTGATGTTCTCCAAAAGAGTTACAAATAATTTATATAGGATCAGTGGATTTCATCCCATGATTCATTTTACGAATCAATGATTGGAAGTATCGATTGTTTTGTTCCGAATTGAGGAAAATATCCAATATCTCACGGTAATAATGAAAACTAACCAAACAAGATTCAATATATCTAATCAAGAATTACAAAGAATGTACCAAGTAATTCTACATGAAATATAATCGTTTCAATTTACATAAAACTCGATTCAGAATAAAAAATAATAAATTCCATATTAATCCCTATTTTCATCACGTGACATTGATGTGGTTCCACATAAATTTGAGGGTATATATCAATCACAAGGAGAAATATAACGTTTCGTATTACTGCAATGCGTCGTCTATTGGCTGTAGCTCAACAGGAATTATATTCCCGAAATAGCCGCCCTATTTCCTACATAGTCAAACGAATTCTCATTTCTCAATATCGATTATTTTTCCCGAAAAATAAGCAACGAAAATAATTTATGATTGAGCCGAAGATACATTAAATGATATCTTGGGTATTTTGTAGTATCAAATTTATAACAGCGAATGGTTGATTCGATTGGTCGCCATGGTATCGATTTTTTGAGGAATTACATGGATGAAAAATAGCTATTATTTGTGTATTAAGAACGGAAACTGAAACTTTGCGGCCACGCACTTTCTGTTCGAATTGAACACAAGATTTCTTTTTTCTATCACATTATTTTTGGACGAATAATTGAAATAATGAGCAACACATTCTCCGAATATTTCTTAGCTGGCTTATTTCGAAGAATGTATTGGAGAATTTTAACCGAGAAAATATTGTATTGTTTCGATTCAGTTGGCAGATATTGATATCTCAACTGAAATTTTCAGACTGCTCAACATTTTGTTTTAATACACCTATTATTAACTAGCTTAATTATGTCTTTGGCCTCCAAACATGCGATAAGAGTAAGAAAATTAAAAATATCTGATAGGGTTTGTTTTGCTAGGCTCATGAAATGTTATGGCATTTCTACGGAAAAACATATCATAATTTGAAGAAGAATTTGAACAACCAAAAAAATCATCCCCGTGTGAGGGTGAAATGTCAGGATTCAGAGATGAATCGAATGGCTAGAGATTCATTCATTCATCCAAGCGTGGGTATTGTGGAAAAATGGAACGAAATATTCGAAATAGTTGTTTTGATAAACCGTTTTCGTTCGTACATAAATATTTTTTTGATAAATTATGGCCATCACAACCCTTCGAGAAAATCGTTTCGTGTGGCGCCTGCATTATTGCCTAGGATAATGGTTGGTTTGTTAGAGTGACACAGCGTGTATTTGAGATGAAGCTGACCTAAAAATATCCCAGATAATAAGTGATAGATTGATGATCCCAGTCAAATATCCAAATATTATCCTACTGTAACCAAAATCGAACCTTTTTCTCAGAAGCTTTCCAAAAACTCATTGAAAATATGTAATAAAACCCTAGAAAATTATTACTCCTAACGAAGTTAGGAATCTTATCATATTCAAAATTGAAAACAATCGAAAAATTTCCAACAAGAATCCTTCTTGGATATTATCTATAATCTCAGTAGGAACATTTATCCAACTTACAATGATATTAAATGACTTTAGGATCTGAAATTTTAGTGGACTTACTATGATAAGCTGTTTTTCAAACAGATATATTTCCTAAACATATATTTTATGATTTATATCATTCCAGTTAGTTTATTCTTGAGTTGGCTGGTTCAAGAGCCGCCGTTGATTATTCAACTCAGATATGTGTTGAAGACAGAACCACTATAATAAATGGAATTTATCGTAGACATTTGGTCTATTATATAGATACTACCCTGTCGTTGGGAGTTCTGCGAATCGGTTCAACAAAAAAGTTCGTGGAGTTTAGGAGTGAGCTTTATCATCACAACATGGAATCAATACAAGCAGGCTCAATAAACTAAATTTAGACTGAGATGTGAGTTAATTTTTCTAGCCAAAAATGGTGTTGTGTTCTGTGTTCTAGATCCTGGGAGTTTCCTTTTGAATCAGGCGTTTAATTGGTTCCAACACCACAAGAATGGATCTAATTCCATAATTCAATAACCGTGATGCTCTCAAAATGACCATCAACCAATTTTCTGCCAAATGCTATGACATTCTGGGGTATTTAGGAACTTCAAACTCCATTATTCAGAAATTAATTGAATTTATCATTCCAGACGTAAATTATCAGTGGGAAATGGATGCTGGAAAATTTTCCTATCATTCACATTCATTAAAGGTTTCGCCTAAAGTTGCTCAAGAGAGATTTGGAACTTTATAATACCCATACTTCCGATAGATTTTCGAGAAATCCACGGAAAGTTAGAACTGATAATCATCATTAGTTTCTAGCGGTATACCTGGAATCTCTTTTAATACACTTCAAAAGAACTAAAAGAGCAGCTCAGGCGAACTGTAACTGAAAATGATCTATCAATAGCAATAATTCAAAATTGAAGAGTACAATCAATGGAATGGGAAAAACAGAAAATATTATGTCACTCATACTGTTGAACTTACGAGGAATCAGCGATAAAAAAGCTGAAGAGTTGATGTAATCGTGAAAAATTGTACAGGGTGTTCCGTTTGGAATTGAGTTAACACCATGTAGAGATCACTAAGTTCATTTAGAAAATAGCTTATATGAGAAACATCAGTTTAGTATAAGTTTCATAAGCAAGATATAGGGTATTCCTTAAATTTCAGCATTTTTTTAGTTAAAACATTTTCTTCTACTCAAGTGAATGATTGCTAAGAAAATCTAGAATCAAACTAACAAAAATTCAACATAATCTTGCGTCCTCAAAAACATCCTGTATCTTCGACTTCTCATGATCTGATAAGATATTTCAGAAGAACATAAAAAAACTGGAATTGTGTTTTCATTATTTTCTTGTGAAGAGTTTCTACATTCGAATTGTAAGTTTCATGTATTGAAAACGTTCAAACGGAATATTGAGTTTCGAAGAAACAATATAATACCTACCAACTCGACAGAAAATGTCTGTTTTGATCATACATTCTCGCAGTGGCGTAATTATAGGGTAGAAGGGGTGGTAAAATGCCACGGGCCCCATCCCAAGAGGGCTCAGAAATGAAATTGTTACCAGTGCTGGGTGAAAATATGGGAGGTTTATTGAAATCAAACTGAGTATAACGTGATGATTTTCACGGATTGGATCCCATCCAAATAAGTTCCCCTTTGACCCAATTGGCCTATTGGAGCTGGCCCTCATATCTGACCCCCTAAATTAATCACTTCAAATGCTGCTGTGGGGTTTTCTGGAATCCAAGATATATTTTCGTTTCCCAATGGAACATCCTGTATACAGAATAATTATTGTTATGAAAGAACCACCCTGGCTCTCCTAATTCTCATTCCATGAACGATACAAGTTCTAGGATTCATTGTAAGGACATTCGAATAACCATACCACCAGGTTACGATTAGAATACTCAATTAGTCGAAATAGTATCATACTCACAGCGTTCAATGATGAATCTTCCACTATAAAAGTTGAACAATTGTCGACTATCATCACCATTTCCACATCAACCATCAAAATGTTCTCATACAGCTTAGCATGTGCTTCAGTTCTCATCATCTCAGTAATCGCTGAGCCCCCTAGATTGAACTCAAGGTTTTCCAAACAGTTCCAGCGAATAGAAAATTCAGCTCCGTACCCACCATCGGGCTGGCGACCCACGGGAGCCCAATTCAACCTTCCTCAACCTCCTACCCAAGAATATGGACCTCCACAGACAACAACAAGTGAACCGGAAGTCACCACCACGGAGTTACCTACCACTACTGAATCTGTAGATGCAGATACAGAAGATGTTGGATCGGGAAACGGTGATGGGCAGAATGGAGCATTGAAGAAGGAAGAAAGTGGTTTTTATTACGTTTATCATCCTAGTGGATTATTGCAAAAAGTTAATTTTGCGACTACCGATGATGCCAGGAATATGGTGTTCAGTGCGAGACTTCGATATGAAAATGTTGAACCCGTTAGAGGGCCGATATTCACTTATGATCCTGCAACATACACTTTGCAAAGGCTGTGAATAACTGATTGTGATATATCACTAGTAGCACTAGTACCTTATGTATTAATTGGCATATAAACATTATGTTCACTCCAAATTCTTGTTTTGTGCTTTTAATCTTCGAAAGTTGACGTATCTTATGACAGTTAAGCATGCGCAGTTTTGATTCTCTCCACTTTACGAGATACATCCGACGTATAGATACGGTTTTCTACGGACGCTCAAAGCAATGTATCATCGCTCCGATATAAGCTGACCTCAGCTAAACTATGAAATTTGGCAGCGAACAATAAAGAAAACATTACCTAATTGGAAGTCGCTATTCTGCTGAGCATTATTGTAATGAGAATGAGAGTACTGGTGTTATACAAGATTCAAAATCGTTGTAAGACATGTATAGTATGTTAGTGGGGGTATATTGAGGAACAGTTTGACTGTCTGTAATGAATTTCCTTCTACTGGCCAAAAGAATATATTTCATTGCGGAAGACGACTTTATATCTAATGGGAAAGTGAGAAAATGGATTGGGCAAAATTCTCATTCAAATAACATGTTGAAATTTGTGCATTAGACATTTGAAAAATTACTATTTCTCATCAAAGTGGTTGAATATTGAATAAATTTTCCACGCTCACTCACTCGATCATGAAGATTATGTTGAATTCATACGTCGTCTAGAATATAAATCATAACCATGTTCTGAATGAATTCTATGGATTTGAATAAATGATCAGTGCAAAAAGAAACTGATTGAATTACGGAGAATGGTATGGCTTCATTAATGAAACTATCAATTCAATTCAATTTGGTTACTAGGATGAATGAATGCATCATGGATTTCTACGTTCTTTTTCTCAAATAGCATAGATATCGATTTGTCAAAATTCAATCATAACTGAGGTTTAACTCAGAAAACACTTTCAAATCATTATTCGCTTTCTTATTCATTTCTTTCTAGACAATTAAGACATTATTGAGTTCTGAGATTTCATATTGTATTCTTGAAATTCAAAGATGTACAGAATATCCACCAAAACTAATCCTTGTGGTACTCACACTTCCTCAAAACATCAATCATCATAATTGAATCAACATATCATATTTGACGAGTAATAACTTCATTTAGGAATCAATACATATATATTATTTCCTCGATTCTTTGTGAAGAATTCCATTCACGCTCTTGATGAAAAATGATGGAAAATACCTCAGCTTTGAGGAATTCAATGAAATGAATATTAAATTCCTGAAAAGATTCCAAGGCGATTGGAAATCACAGCACCGCCACTTCATAAAATATTAATTAGATTCATTCAATGTCATCATCTGGCATGGTCTGCAAGAGGAGAAATCGATTTAAATTAACTGATGTTGCTTCAGCATACAAACATACGAACACGTGAATTATATATCTACAAGTGAAATCTTCTGATGACTGTCCATGAATACCCTACGATCTCAAGATGCCACTTCACCGAAAGTCCCTTCGTCCGTCAGTCAGAAGATACTTTTCTAGATATCAACGCCACTCGTGACTAAAACTGTAAAATTCATAATACAAAAGCGGTCATTCCAAAGCAAGTACGTCGTTGTCGAACTTATTTGGCGTAGTCGGTAGGATTGCCGAACTCACCGCAAATCGATCGAAGTGATTTTTGTTTTTGCGATCAATCGGTAATCGAACAGAAAAATCAGTGCTGAAAGAAGTACCAAGCAGAGCGGCTCCTCGAACTTCAGGACACCCAGTCAATCGTTGACCTGTCGAAAACCCCCATCACCCCAATTTTTCGAGAAGAGTAAGAGGAAAGAAGTATTTGGAGAAGACAAACATCGCTTTTCTGGTGCAGACTTCCGATAGTGGTAAAGGTAATAACCAAAAGCTTGCTTTTTCTGTAGGTGCGATCATGAGAGATTCAATCAACTGTCTTTAACTGACTCAGACAGTACTGATCCACTCCTCACTAACCAAAAGTCAAAGGGGTAAAAATTCCAAACAGTTCGAGTATGAGAGAAAAAATTAAAAATTTTTATTCAAATTTCCAAAATTAATTTTTAATCAAGATATTGTCAACGTCAGTAGAAATTTTATAGCCCCAATAACCTTGCATGTGATAGATATCAGTTCCTGCGCTTCTGGACAGATATTTATCAAATGCAATACTCTAATACAAAAAAGAGAAAGAAAATGTAAGTTTACAATCGAAATCTGCAGACGATAACAATATATTTCAATTTTATCAAAGTCATAAGAGAGACTATGCCAAATTGTTTTGAGATCATAGAAATTCTGAATGGGGTTATTTCTTAACAATCTAGTGGAAGTATGATCTTGTAAACGTTATATTAATAACTCCATTCGAATTCTTCGAATATCTAAGAGGCAATTATGCAAGGAAATGCTATTTTAATAACAGCAGTTTATGCTCAATTATCACATTCATGTTTACAGCCAATTATACTAAAACAGCTCTTAGTGATATTGGGCGTCTTTCAATCTTTGTCAGCAGCCAATATTTTTTCATAATCATCATGAGGAAAACAAATAAATTGTTCCATTTTCTCATTATGGTGAAGGCAGGCGACTCGTAATATAACAATAGCAAGTATAAATGGGGTGTATTGGGGAAACTGACAATGACCAGTGGAATTAGGGTAGCGAGAAAATTATTCACAATCACGCATGGGGGCATTTTCGGAACAAAAACGAATAGTAACTATGTATACAAAAATATAAAAATGTGGAAGGTAATATGCGATATCTATAAAACAATAAATAACTGTCATGTTTATCCATAGTTGAGAATTTACGGTGAATATATTTCATAAATTCAAGATTTTCCAAAACAATTCAACTGATGAACTAAACCTAACTTTCTCTTTCGGATTATCATTGAGAAAATGGACAAGCAGCAACACCTCATTTTCTGGCGAGCTGTCACAACTATCTTGCTTAAATGAATAGATTATACCATTATCCTGGAAGTGAATGAAATATTTTGTTGCGTTGGTCTTTCAGATTATTTAAAAGTTCCATAATCATTAAACACCTTCATTCCCCAGTGTTAACAATGAGCAGTAAAACAATTATGGAGATGCAAATGAGAATGGCAATAAAGATTTGTTTTTCGACGACCCACTTCTACAAATCCGATTATTGTTAACCCTCCGGATTTCTTGTACAGTCTCATTTAATTATGAAGTTTCTTAGCTTACCACAGATCATTCGTAAGGATGAGTCTTGCAAAACAGTATCATATATCATAAGGGGAACAGTGAAATAGAATAACGCTTGTTTTGTTGCATCGTGCAATTAGTAAAGGAATGTAATTATATAGGGTGTTCTAGATTGAGTCAACGAAATGAAGTACTGAAAAAAACAAAGGAATCACAAGAAGACAGAATAGGAAATTCTCGAACAAGAGGATATTTTAACATTCATTGAGAGAAAACAAATGAAATGGTGAGGACATTTGCAGAGGATGACAAATGAAATACAAGTGAAACTAGTATATGAAAGAATCATGAAATTACAATATGGGCGAGATCACAAAATCATGAATCTTCTTCAAAACCTGCTTCAATATATAATGATATAATTATAAAAGAACTTACCTTCAAAACCCCTATATTTGGCGAGACCTCGAAACCAACGATATTATTATTATTTGGCACCTGTCGGAGTTACAAGTTCATCCACGAAAATCATACAAGTATTGTGGAAGTATGTACTGAACAACTCAAATTCTATGGTTATTATAGATTCAGTTAGCAGTGAAAAATATACGTGACATATCAACGATGTGCGTTTTCCGCGTGATTTATAAACGCACCTCATCTTCGGGAATTTATTCTGGCGACACTATTACACGAAGGAAACTTAAGAAAAAAATATGAGTACATTTCTCAACGTTCTGAAAGTCGTGGAATATTTTCCAAAAATTAGTGATCTCGGCCATTGGAAAAGGGGTGAAACCTTAAATACAGTTGAATCATTGGCATGAGAAAGATGTGGAAAGGATTATAGGATAAAGTGATATCGATAACCCGGCACCCTTGAGGTATAAGGATTTAAGATTATATATAATATTTAAATAATTGATTGAGTCTTCCAGAAATTTCTCATTAATTTCAGATTATTCTCTGAAATGAGCTGGTTCTCTGAATGAGTAGAAAATTCTTCTTTTTTCTCTAGTTCCTGGACTATTAAAATTCACATTATTGAAATTATTATTGAACTTTCTAGTTCTTCCAGCTCACAGGTGTTCGAGGAATGTACCTTTATGAGTGTTCCATTTGCATGTAATATTGCAGGAAACGAAGGTGGGGCCGAAGCCCAGAAAATGTATTCACTGTGGGGGTGGTTTTAAGGGTGGTGTCGGCATAATCAATTAAGGGGTGATTCCGAACAAAAAGCAATCTGGCATGAAAACATTCTCTGAGAGTTTTTCAGGCTCCAAAATGGAAAATAAAACTTTTCAAGTACTGTGAGGTGATTGCCTTATATTTATATGGTGAGGGTGATTTGAAATATGTTGGATCATCAGGTATCATTACATCAATAGTGAAATAATTGAGTAGCGGAATAATGAAAATTTCTATACTCGTATATTCTGAATGAATCTTTAAATATTGTCTGAAAAGTTGGGAAACCATTTTTTGTTGAACGTGCTAGATAATTTTATTTGTGTAACAAGATTATTTTTCAACTATTTTCGTGAATTTTGGAATCTTGAGATTTTTCAGTAGATAAAGAATAGGGAACGATTAAAAATGTTTTTCTGTTTTAGGAAAATCGTAGTTCAATACCATGTTCAGCGCATTTAGGCACCTTTCATATGGATTTCATATGGGAAATCTATTTTGGTCAGATTGCTCAAATTGTACATCTGTACTTCGTGCACTATACTACATACTCGTTTTTTTCATTACTGCAGGAGCCCAAAGGCTGCACTACAGCCAAAGGCTTATTGTTCTTCCCCCAATATCTGGAGATGTTAGTCCCTTATAGTAGTCAGTAGGTTCAAAGGTTCCCATGTTCTCTAGGTTCAAATCAGATTCCCCTAGTTGCATTACTCTTCTGTAGTTTAGAGATCACCATTACAGAAAATGTGTCTCAAGCTCCAAGCCGCATAATCTACAAGTTTGATCACTTCGGTAGGGCCTAATTTTTTGTGAGTGCGTTCTCACGGGCGCATTTCCTGTAAGAAGACCTGTTATTAATCTTATCTGATATCTATTAAACAAAAGTATCTTGATAGTTCGTTATCCACATGAAACCTGAATAACAAGGTTACTATATTCTTGTCCTAGTTAGTTATCCCAGGCTACTTTTTCTACTATTCTGTTGTGTCTTTTGAGCACGTTTCTGAGCACGCCTGGCTTCAAACCATGATAGCTCTTTTCTCCAACTGAACTATGAACTATAAGAGTTTCATTATCTAATTTCTGTGAGTACATCATCGTGAACTAGACACTGAATATTTCAACAGTCAGTCAATAATTCCTTTGATGTAGGGAAATATGACGACAAAGTAATGTTGGAATCCTGTCGGAAAGTTTAAAACCACTTATAATACTTTAGGTTGAAGTTTCAATGGGTGAACCGAAAGTGGAATATTATATTACGATGTGGCCATAATTCAATCATTTTTGGGATTGAGGAATATGGTGTATATTCTTTCAGAATTCAATTATAAAGAATTCCTATTGATGGGACGAATATTTACGATCAGGTCTGTTGAATTCTTCTCCATATCTATATTGATGCAAATAGTAGAACTCAGTGTAATTTTGGCGCAATTATTCGAGACACCATGTTCGAAGTGATTACAATCTTTCTCCTCAATGGAAAATATTCATCCAACGAAAGCAATAAAAATTTAGCTATTGTCGCCAAGATTCAAGTTAAAGAATACAAAAATATATATTTGCTGTTATAGCACAATACGGCTGAAATTTCACTTATTTATAATATGTTTTTATTTATTGACTTTAACATGATTGGTAAAGCTCACAACAATGAGCGTAACGTCTCATGAGAAGAAATATAAAACAATATAGAGATTTTGGCATTGACTGAATCCAAATCTCAAGAGAATTCCCCCAAAAGTTGAATATTTCAATTTAGAATTGATTTCACTGTAATTAGTTTCCAAGTTCTAATATCATGATCCATATAATATTCATTAGTTTTCAAAACGAAACTAAATTTTAATGACTTCACGAAATCACTGTGTTCGAGTGACACTCTGTAATTAAAATCTGCCAGTATTGTAACACAACGTAATACTATTCTAGAGATGGTTGGGTTCCTTAGCAATGTTCGTTTACTAAAATTTTGAGTCCGCATTTTCACTCGATACGTATATACGCGGTGGACACGTCAGATAGGGCCATAGACGATTTTAATCTATTTTCTATACTATGGACTGAGTTGGCTCTGCGTGTCGAACACGTTTTGAATTATATGAAAGATGATGTATCAGTGAAAGTGAGATTATGTATTCAGTTGTGATTCTGTTACCTTTACGATTTTTATCAGAAAATGGTTATTTACATTTATTCAGTTATTATTTTTTGAAGCCGGACCTGATCGCATTCAATACCGTGAAAATTTAACATTGACGGGAGAGGTCATCATTGGTTGAACAAAGCGGTGACTCGCAGGTCTGTGCTAGTTTCTCTTCGCACTCGTCCTATGGAAAATGAAACTTGTGGACATTGGGCACCCACATCAAAGAGATCGACACCAAGTGATCCAACTGTATGTTTCAAACCAAAATTTTGAATTATACGTTCCATGTGCATTCCATAAACTAAATGATGTATGAGATGTGTAAAAATAGAAATCACCCTGTATTTTTAATTTTTCTTGTACTATTTGGCTGATTGAGATTAAAAATGTTTATATTTCCACTGATACCTTAGAAATTAATAGATCAGCTAATAATCAGTTCGTTCATGAAAACTACTACCTTCGATGGTGAATTCTTCAAACTCAATGGATCGATACGTCTAGATTTCTGTTGAATGGTACGAAATGCGTCAGCAATATCCAATTCCTACAGTGCTGCATTCCGAAACAACAAACCGTTGTCAGAGAGTATAAGGTATAATCATGTGAATAAAGATTAATACGAGAGTTCATACACCGTGAGTCTCGGCATCATAGCTGGATGTTGAAAGATAAACCCTCATCTCTATGCCCGAACAATGGTTGTATCAGTCGACCGAAGGACAAGTAGATTTATATCAAATTACGTACAATATTTCAGGATTGAAGTAGAGGGCAATATTGTTATGTTCAGAGAGGTAAAATATTCGAAACACGGAAGCAATGAGTAAATCAGAAGTTGGGAGAGTACCGCTCTAAGGTATTCGAGGTCTAGTTTTTCTATGAATAATTCAAGATTTTTTTTTCGAATTGAGGAATTCTTCCATCTCAAAATTCAACAGTTGTTTCCATACGCTCGAAAAACTTGTCCTATATTCCTTGAAAATGAATTATCATAACAAATATAAATTGATTACAACTCGCATCGATTGGCCGGCGCTATCCCCTGATATTTCTCTTTTGTCTATCATTTGAGGATCAAAGAAATATCAAATTCACAGGTCATTGCCAATCGACCTTGATGAACTTCGATGAAAAAAATGTTTCATTCTGGACTCGGGATTTTGAAAGAAGATATGTTGAGAGCTTTAGCATATATGAAGAAGAGAATAACTTGAAAATATACTTTGTATGTAACATCCAATCAATTTATTATGTACTTATTGTATCTTGTTTCAATGTATTACGACGAATACTATTTCGTATTGTTCAGTTGAAAACCGTGTTATTAAACCACCAGGTGTGATGACATATATCTTATCTTTCAAAATAGCGTTCATAGGAAATATCAATGTTGTTAAGTTTTTTTTTTCGTCATTCTAGAAATCTCTGAAAAGGTGATGCGATATCCAAAAAAAAAAACATCAAAAACTGTCCGACTAAAGTTCTAATCAAAAATTTCCAGTATGATTAGTTTATCATAGAAATATCGAAGATTTTCGTTTTCTTGTGATATTTTCAAAACCATCAGAGATATTCTCAAATCTTTCTCAGATAATCATTCAGCACGATAATGCACAACTTTGAGCGAGAACCCCATAGTGGCATTCGAAAGGTAAACTGACAATATAAGTTCATGTACAATAATACACAATGTATAATAAAAAATTCCATGACGATATAGATTTGATATGAATTTGAAAGGTGTACATACGATTTATTTTGTTATCTTTCAGCTTTAAATTGCTTGCAGAAAACCTTAGGCTCGCTATTTATACATGATGTCTCGAAAACTATATGTAGTACAATATTGGAATTTGTCAGTTATAAACCGTTGGTAATATTACGCATTTAGAACAAGCTGCAACGTTGTTTGCTCGTTCAGTCATCAAATTCTCCTTGCTTGGATGTGAAAGTGCCCGACTACCAAAATATATTGGAAAAACTTGAACTTGTACACCACATCATCTAACATATTCTCAATGATGATCCACGAACATCGAATATGCCATTAACGGTAAATCAGTCTGTATAATTAAGCAACCATCATTTCTTCAAATCCTCTTGACAAATTACGACGATTCATCCTATCTAGTCCTCCACTACACTTGACACCAACAGCATATCGAGGGGAAATGGTGAACCGAAGCCAAGGATGAAGCCGTACGCACATTAAAGGATAATTAGAAGACGACAAAGGACTCTCTTGTAACACGAAACCGAGTTGATATCTAGAATAGTCTATCGGGAATCCGTTCGTGCACAAATCGTGTTTTTTTCTGTTTCTATTTTGTTCCGAGAACCCTTCAAACGCATGATTGATATCGTCTCACTTATAGTCATGAGAATGGGGATCTATTTACATAATGACGTTCTTTATCCTACGATACCGGTCAAATATAATTGTTTATGGAAAGTGGGCGAAACATGTTTTAATCATAAGTTTATTAGTTCTTTGTAGATTCGAGTTATCAACGTTTGACATCGAATTAAAAATTGATGGTTGGAAATCTAAATAGACATTTTTAATCAATGATCCTGAAGACGAAAAGCGTTGCCTGTGCGTATATCAGGAAGCTTGATAATTCATTTTGTCATAAATTATTGGTGAAAACCAAAAATGATGAAATATCTGGATCAGATTATTGTGAATACACCGCTTCAATGAAGATATTCGAATAAAATAATTTTGACATTGCTTGCTTTCTGATGAATACGAAACGAGAAACTGAAAGTGGTCGGAGTTTGAAGCAGTAATGAAGGATTGATTTTTGCAAGTGCATGTGTAGTGCATAATGAAACTGGATCCCAGTCAAAATAAACCAGGTATCAGACCACACAGGTTACAAGAGCAGGCAAGGTGTCCCAATTGATCCAGACCCCAGCAAAAGCACTGAGGGAGACATCCAATAAGCAATCTCGTGAAAGGTGGAAAAGGGTATTGGGAATGGGACAGATATTTTCAGTTCATCAAGGAACTATCTTCAAAATTCTCTGAGGACTGACTAGGTCACAGAAGGCGAACAATCAGATTCATCTAATATGGCATTATAGGCTTAACAAATACATGAACAAGATCGGACTTGCAGACACCATCATTTGCAGGTTCAGTCAAGAAGACTCAGCAAACATTCTGTCTCATTAAGAAGGTCTGTCAAGACTATGATTTCCTACGCTGAGGTAAAAAAAAAACCTCAATCTTCCCGGTACATGAAGGACTTAAGGTATAGCCTATTTTGTATAGTTGAAAAGATGGAACTCCAACATAACGAGGGGGCGTACGCAATAGATCTGTGAAGGTCGCAGTGTGTAGGCTCCCAGGAGCACATAGGTCCCATTTTAATCTAATCTCTAAATGAACTCTGGAGAATTTTTGTATCCATTGTATTGCACAATCGATTTATGCTGGTTATTCCAGTTTCAACTAGAATTGTCGAAAAGGATCCCCATATCAGAATCTGGAACAAATATCTAACCAAAGTCTTCAAAAAGTGCATGTTCGTTTCGAATCAAGACAACGATGATAGTTCGAGGAATTCATCAATAAAATTCAATAGGACAGTTGAAGATGCTCTAATATTATATAAAAATAACATTTGTGTGCCAAGGAAGTGAAGGTATAGTAGCTACAAAACACAATATTTGGCAGAGAGATCTTGTCCAGTACTGGAAGTTAACCAAACTTCGAAATTCGAGACGAAATGAATTGTGATTATGCTATAAGATGTTTCGCTCAGATCGCTAGCTTCATTTCTCATTCTGATTTCTCCTCGAGGAGGATTAATTCCTCTAAAGAACTCATTAAGGAAATAGATTCTATACCCTTCCTCAAGAAATATAAAGTATTCTTTCGATTTCACTACCAGACCTCTTTTATGCAATAATCCTGAAAAATCTACTGCACGAAGTTTTTTCCATAGTGAATCGAGGCGAGCATCTTTTGAGCTGTCAAAACTCAGATATCAATCATGCTACGCTTCCGGTTAAAAAAGCGTTCGTAAGTGTAAGCAAATCTCTTCTATGCAACTCCTACTTCATACATTATCCGAAAATAAGTTCCCTTCATGAAAACTCGGCTCCGTAAAAAAGTGATTGAAAATGTAATATGAATGTCCTTTCAATAACTGTCTGAAGTTTATATAAAATGGTGGATAATATAAAATCGTGGATAATTAATTTACGTTCACCTGTTATTCCAAATATCGATTCGATTTTATCGATTAGTTTTTCTTGTGGAGAGGGAGAGTCGGTCATCCAACCCTTGGTATGGGGTGCATTATTCTCATGAGCAGTGGCGTGCACACGATTTTTCTTAGACCAGTCTGGGTATATGAAATATTTGATTTCATTAGAATTTAAAACCATATGTCATACCACTTTGAAATCATGATGCGATTGTTCGTTTATTTGAACATTCGGATTCTTCTTCTGTTTCAAAAATCGTAATTACATTCTTCTTCTTCTTCCTTTTGCAACGAAGTGAATAAAATAAGAATGAATTCACTACATTATTATTTATTATAAATAGGGTGAGTCAATAATGGGTACCGAACTTTCTGAGGGTGAGTGTACATTGAAAAAAGTATAGTCCGATGAATAAACTCACAAAACAAAAAGCATACTAAGAAAGATGTATCCTTAAAATTTTTAAGAAATTCAAATAATTTCTCTACATAAATTCTGAACAGAGAAATTGACCAAACAATGTTGTTGATATGTAATAGTAATAGTAATTTATTCATCCACCGAATGTCACAATACAGGCAAATACAATACAATATGAGACCCGTTTCTAGCAGATGAACTAATTCGCTATTTGGTACAATAGGTTCCTGGTTTGTATGATAAAATAATGCAAAATGAAATTAAATTAAAAACAGACTCACAATGGCACTTTTTTTAAAATAATTTATCATTTGCTAATGAAAATGACAGATCGTATTCTGTACAATGTGTGAATAAATTTTGGCTTAGGAGTATACCAATTAGCCAGACATTATTTTGTACAATGTAATCTAGCTTATAGTGCTATAGTAATATAGCGGCGTCTGACAGGTAACATTCTTAAATTTATATGACAAAGGTATCATTGAGAAATTCCTGCAGTGACTAATAGCATTTCTGTTCCAAAAAAACCCTGAGACATTTCTTGAGCAGTCTTATTTCACATTCTCTGAACTCCTTCATAGCACAAATCTTATTGAGGCATTGGATTCCCAAATAATTGGGATTTTCCTTCCCAATTGATAATCTGGAAAAACCTAAATTGATTTCTACTTCTGTTGTGTATTATGACCGTGTACCTCCCTTCTCGTCTTCCAACTGTCCTGTTTACCAATAATGTAAATAATCAATGAGTGAATATGCAAACTTGGTTACAACATAATACCCAATTCAACAAAGTAGTTTTTACATGGTTCTTTATCAGGTAAGTTCAGCATGCATCTTATGAATAATTTTTTGACTAATAAATAGTTGGCCAGAGTTATGGGTTTTTCCCCAGGAAACTAGGCCATATGAAAGGGACGACTGAATAAGGCCGAAGTATAGTAGTTTGAGCACGTCGATCGATATTGTATTCCATAAGTTCCTGATAATGAAACAATATGAGCTTAGTTTTGAGGCTGTATGATCAACATGCGTATTCCATGTCAGTTTCTGATCTAGAGAAACTCCTAAAAACTTTGTTCAAGCTGAGTTGTCTAAGGATTTTCCTTCTGTTTTAAGTAACATGCTTTCGTTTATAGATACATTTTTCGTATCAAATTGGACTGCTTTAAAATTTTATTATTTTTTTTTTTATTACTACAGGGGTCCAAAGGATATACTGCAGCCGGAGGCTTATTGTATTTCCCCTATCATTCCAATACCCTAAAACACATTGGTCCCTCTGACTATCTTGCAAAGGTCACTAGGTTTCAGGGTTCCCACATTCTCTAGGTTCAAATCAGGTTCCCCTAGTTGTACTACTCTTCTATAGTTTAGTGCCTCACAATAGCACAAAATGTGTTCAATAGTCTCAGGTTCTAAGCCGCACAATCTACAAGTCTGGTCACCTTGATATAGCCCCATTTTTTGTAGGTGTGTTCTGACAGGAGCATGTCCTGTAAGGAGACCTGTTACTAGTCTTATCTGATCTCTACTTAATCTAAGTATCTCATCAGTTCGTTTTTCACTTGTTATCTGAATAACAAGTTTACTATATTCTTGTCCTGGTGTGTTATCCCAGGCTATTCTTTGTAATTCTTTGACTCGTCTTTTAATGGAGTTACCAAGTAGTTTCTTGGGTACTCCAAGTACTGGTTCCGGGCCAAAGTAAGGTGTAGCTGACCCCTGCCTAGCTAGTTCGTCAGCTATTTCGTTGCCTTCTATTCCACCGTGCCCAGGTACCCAGATCAGTTTAACTCTGTTTGACCTTGCCAGCGTCAGAAGTTAGTTGAAACATTCCCAGATGAGTCTGGACTTTACCTTATAACCTGCAAGGGCTTTTAGGCTGGCATGACTATCCGAATAAATATGGATTCCTTTCCTCTTGAAGGCCTTATCATTGCATATTTTTGCACATTGTAAAATTGCAAATATTTCTGCTTGGAACACCGAGGTGTTTTCACCAAGCGCATAGGAGTGTTTCTCCTTCAGGGTAGGGGAATAAATTCCCGCACCAGATCTTTGTTCAGTCTTTGATCCGTCTGTGTACCAGATCATTCTGTTTTGCTCTTCTCTTGTGTGAACTTCGTGCCACTCCCTTCGATCCGGGATTACCACCTCGAAGGGTTTTTCGAAGATGTATTTAGGGATCATATTATCTCTTGGCATCTGCAAGATATTGTCCCCAACGAATTGTAGTGGTGTATTTTTCCCACTATCTTTTGACGCTACAGGTAATCTGAGGAGCCCCATTCTAGCCTCCCCTTGCACTTCAAGGTGAAGCGGGGGAAGACAGAGCATTACCTCCATGGCCGCTGTTGGGGTAGTCCTCATTCCCCCTGTTATGCATAGACAAGCAAGTCTTTGCACCTTGCTTAGTGTTCTAATAGCGTTATGCTGCAACGTCTTGCTCCACCAGGCGATTGCACCATAAAGTATGGCTGGTTTAACTACCACTTTATACAGCCAATGTATAATTTTTGGTTTCAAACCCCAAGTTTTGCCAAATGTTCTTCTCACAACCATAAGGCTCATGGTTGCCTTCTTTGTAACCCTTTGTAGATGTTGGTTCCAAGTTAGCCTGGAATCTAGTATGACTCCCAGGTATTTAACTTCCCCCGACATCTCTATAGGTGTACCATTCAGGTAGAGAGGTCCTAGCTCTTCTTTTCGTTTTCGTTTTGTGAATGCTACTACTGTAGTTTTGTGAGGGCTAACTGCTAGGCTCTCCTCATTGATCCATTCAGTAGTGAGGTCTAATGCTTGTTGCATCCTTTCTTTAACAGTGGTATTGAATTTCCCCTGTTCCATGATAACCAAATCATCTGCAAAGCCTAGTACGCTGTGGTGATTTTGGGTTAGAATACGCAGCAGTCCGTCAATAACAAGACTCCACAGAAGCGGTGACAGAACCCCGCCCTGTGGACACCCTCTTGTAACTTTAGCCTGCAGTGTAGTGTCAGAGATGGTACTTTTTATCACACGGCTCTTCAGCATATTCTCGATCCATCTATTAATAGTTTCCTCGATATTGTGATGAGCGAGAGCTCGTGTGATGGATTTTAGATGGGTGTTATTGAATGCCCCCTCTATATCTAAGAATGTGCATAGAAGCACTTCCTTTTTCTCAAGCGCATTTTCTTGTTGGGATATGCTTTTAACAGATTCATTGGATTTTTTTTGTATTCCTCTTTTAGAATGTCCTGAGAGGATTAAATTAGTATTATCCACGTGAAGTATTGGATAGCCTGTTCTACTCAGTTCTTTGGGTAGATCAATCATAAAAATATTGAATAATATTGGTGACAGGTATGATCCTTGTGGTGTGCCTGTTCGAATTTTGATCGGTTCCGATCTAACACCATTGATCTCAATCTGATCGATAGATACGAAATTATCCATTCCAAACATAAGCCTCTGACCCCAATCTGAGCTTCTAACAGATTAATGTGGTCAACTGTGTCTAAAGTTTGGCTCATATCGAAAAACAATCCCATGATGTTTATTTTTTTGTTTGAAGCTTCATGAATGTGTCTTATATGATAGCTTCTCCAATGCTGTCATTGTGGACTCTTTAGCTCTAAACCCATTATGTGAGCTGTCTAGAATATTTAATTTTTCAAGATAACTGCTAAGCCTTATATTATAAGAGTGTTCATATATTATATCAATATGGCAATGAATATAGTTTTTGGCTTCCCCTCTATTCCCCTTGAGCAACCCTTGAGCACTTCAACTGTTCAGGATATTTACCCTTACAAAAACTTATATTTATTGAAACACTTAGTGTGTGTGATAGGACATCACCGACAGCAGATGACGTTTCCTGGTACATTATCTATTCCCGGCATTTTTTTTGTGTAAACTTTCGTGATAGTTCTGCTAATTTCTTCGGGATCTGTGGGGTTAAGATAAAATGAGTGGATGTTTAGGGTGTGACTTATATTGACTGAGTTTTTCCTTTACAAAGTGTTTGTTGAAAAAGTTGGTTAGCTCCTCACTATTTCTTATAATTTCACCTTCTGTGTTTTCAATTTCAGTTATTTTATCCCTGTTTTTTTGTTTGAATTTTCTTTTATTATATTCCAGCATTCCCGATTCATGTTGTAAGAGTTCAGTAACCTGTTAGTATTAAACGTTTTCTTTGCTATATTGACTTGATTTTCGTAATATTTCTTTGAACATTTATGTCTTACTGTTAGTGATCATTCTTTAGTGTTTTGCGGTTTCTGCTGTTTCTCTAAAAAGTTCTGAGAGATTTCTTATGTCTGGAGTAATCCAAGTGTTTCTTTTTTCTATTGTTGTTTCGAAATGTTTATACTGGGAAGGACGACTCAAATAGTTCGAGGAATTTATTGTAAAAATGTGAGAAAGATCCCTGATAATCTGTTTCGTAATTCAAAAGGCTGTCCCAGTCCACAAGCAATAAATTTTGTGTGAAATTATAAATCCTGTCCTGCCTAAAGATTTCACCCGTATTAGTGGAGTTTCAATTTCCTGATCGATAGTGAAAGAAACTAGTTGATATGTATGATCTGATATTTCTGTATCAATTACCTGCACTGAGAATTTTGAAATATTGGTAAAAATGTTATCAATGCAATTTTTACTGAACTTTGTATAATGGGTTGGGAGAATAGTTGTTTCTATGATATTATACTCACTGAATATATTCAGCAACATTTTCTTGTCTATTCGAGAGGAAAGAAGGTCCACATTCAGATATGAGTTGTTGTTATTATAAATATAATTCAAGAAGTCATTCAATTTGTTTACAAACGGTTTGAAATAAATATTAAATTATTTCTTCTGAATACTTCGGTCCTGAATTGGGTGATCGATAAATTGCACATATTACTGTTTTTCCTACATTAAGTAAATGGGTTACTGCACAATTTACCTCAAAAAGTCTTCCTGTACATACACTGCTATAATCTAGTTTTCAAAATGTTATGTATTTTTTTCCTAATATACATACACCACCACGGCCAAATGCTGTACGACAGTACGAGTTCATTATCTAATAGTTTCCAAAAGTTACGTTCTCCATTCCTGTCTTACACCATGTTTCAGATATACATAGTACATCGACGTCAGGCTCGTCGAGTAATAATTATAGTTTGGGAATTTTTCCAAATAGTTCATAGTATGTTGATGTTCATTATGGTGAAGGAGTTCTGGACCTTACATCTGTAACTCTGTGATGGTTTGTGGTAAGATGGTTGTCTCTCACTTAGATCGTTACTTATAAAAGAGTGGAAGGGAGGTTTGTGTTCTCTTCTATATTGCCGAGTTCCTCATTTGAAAGGTGTCTCCCCAGGCTGAGGTTAAATCTGTTGAACAATATGTTCCTCGGCCAGAAACTGGTCTCGTACACTTGTTCCTTGAGTAGGGGTTCTAGTCCCACTATGTGCGGTCTGTTGTTTCGAGTTGCCAAATTTTTTACACTTGTGTTCTTGGATTTGGTACGTTCCTCAATATAACTCATTATGTTTTCAGGTTCAATTATATCTAGAACTCTGATTATAAACAGCCATAGTTTCCTATCTGTTTTTTAGCGTCCATATCCTCCGCCTCCTTTCCTTCCTTATATTTATTCTACTCTTCACTTATTTGAAAGCTTCATTATTTTCTTTCCCAACTGTATCCCTGGTTAGGTGTATCATCTCGTCTAACTTCTGTCTGGACTTGCATGATGCAGCATCAAGTTGCTCAGCCCGTATTTTCATCTCCCCCGGTATGGAGGAATTCCCTGTTGATAAAGACCTTGTTTCTTATGTTTTCTTTCAGCTTGTCTCTGGACCACATTTTTTTTATTCCGGTAGTCCTCTCCTTCACACTGTCCTTTTTTTTGAGGTTTCGTTTTTTTTCATGTTCTAAGATTGCAATTTTTTCACTTTGCATCACTAATATTGCTTGCTTGTCACTTATGAGTTTGTTTTCTTCTCGTAGGAAGTCCTCTCCTGTTGAGGTTATATTATTATTATTGTCTATTCTTACAGGTTCATGTTTACAATCCGTTTTCTTCAAATCTCTTGCCTGTTTCGAACATGCAGGGTAAAAATCTTCCTTACATTTGGCACATTTCACCTTGTAATATCAAGGAAATGGTTCATTTTTTGTATTCCGACAAGAGCATCTTTTGCATGCAATTCTCTCCCCTCTATATATTATATCACTATATATAAGTATATATTACTATAAGTAGTAAATTAGTTTTTCCAAGTTATCTAGTATCATTGCGAATCTAAAATAAGGATTATTCAGTAAAATTCAGAATCAACAATAAAATGAAATGTTTCACTGCACGCCTCTGTAATTGCAATAATGAAAATAATGCACACGAGGACAAGGCAGATGGCCTATTGATGAATCTATAATAATACATCATTCCCTTCAGTCATGACAGACTTTTAGTATGGAGTCTGGGTGTCAACACATAATAGGGTATAGAGCACTATAAACACCCACATTTGTAATAGGTGCCAACTGTCACTTATAATTAGTTACATAATCTGCTAAAGGTATTCAATAATTTACTTTATGTATTCAATCATTAAAAATTGAATCACAATGAATTAAAAAAAAAAAAATATGATCAATTAGTTAATCAAATACAAAAATTAATTTTATCAATTTCATCAGCTCATTCCCATAAACTACAATACCACTTTCAATTTTATACTCGTTACGTTATATTCGATATACTGTTTTCATTTTAGGGCACTCCAAAAACTGTCCTGCACTGGTTCTGCTCTTTTGGTATCGCCTCTCGAAGCATGAAGGTCATCGTCGAAACCCGTGAAATAAAATTTACATCCAGAGCCGAAATATACGCTGACGGAACGTGAATCAACCGTTATATAATTTTCTACAAAAGGAAACCGACTGATAAAAATAAATTCATGAAATGATTTAAATATGCTGTTATGTTTTTTATTTTTTCATGTAGACCAAATAGTTAGATGAAACATACAAAAATGAACCATATATGAACAACAAATCGTACAGAAAATTTTCTAAACATTATCATGTTCCGGTTTCGCTTACTTAAGTTTTAGAATCCAATAAAATTCGATTGATGATATATTACATCTTGCGTTCGTTGTCATTTTCATACAGATTATCGAATAGATGAGCCACCTCATGGATGAACTGACTTTTGTATATTTATTGGTTTCATTTATTAATTGATGTTCGACGTTAGTATTCCATAAAGTTTGATATCCATTTGAACAAACCGTAGGCTCAACCAACAAATAAATTGAGGCAGCTAGTATGGACAATTCATTTAATTAAATTTAAATAAATACCGGTCGCGATAATTTTAAAATAGATTACTTCATTTGCATAAATTAATTAATATACCCAGATATTTAATTCTGAATATCAAAACAATGATGTTGATGAGTAATGAGTTTTCAACATTCCTTTTCAACTCATATTGAATTTGGAAATGTGATTTCACGAATATCACAGTGGCCCATTGATTAAAATGGATAAGATTAACATTCAAGGAATTAAACTTCTATTTGTTCAAAGAAAGAACGAGTGAATTGAGACCCATATATTTTTCCTTCGACTATGTCGTCATTTTTAATATATCATGTGCCTACCCTTTCGAATAAAGGTAGCTTGTCATCGTTTCTTTGAAAAACATATGATTTTCATTTACTGAAATTTCCCAAATTATTGAAAATAGTTAACTCGAGAGATTTTTCGTGGTTATAATTCATCAGTAGAGTCTAGGAGGAAAGGTCGAAGAGATATTTTCTTTTTTTTTATCTGAGAAGAAACTGCTGAGAGCACAGCATCTAATAAATAATCCCAAAATTCACTAACTGGTATAAATGAGAAAGTAAAAGAAGTAGAACAAGAAACGAGCTAGTCAATCCTCTACATTATGCTTAGTCCAAAATTGGGTAGACAAGTGCAGATTTTTGTTAGAATGTTTTCAAGCCGACTGAAACTGAAATACGGAAACGCTGTACGGAACGTTCAAATGAATAGAATCGAAGAATGCATTCGATTATTCATCCCAAACGAGATGAGATTCCTTTCAAATCAAAGCATCGCTTCAGGATCATAAAGAATTCAGCTGTAGAATTGAACGAGTGTTCCATATTTTTACATCGAGATCTGTTTCACAATTCACTTCGAAATTGAATTTGGTATTTGAGGTGATTTCACGAAGGGAAATGATTTGGGCAATTTTCATTGAAATACGTCAATCTAAGTACTCATGTTGATGATTTTTCAGTAATTTTTTCATAGCCTTCGTACATAGAAGTTTTACTTCCTTATACATGAATGAAATAGTTAAATAGTATAGATAATATGTCAGTTAATAACTTTTTATTTGTCCTCAGTCCAGTTCACGCTATACAGGCCAGAGCGGGAAGTGACATCATGTTGGAAGAAAAATGCACCATATTTACCCGCTAGGAGTGATATAACAAAACTTCAATATGAAAGTTCTTATATTCACGGAACAACACAATACTAAAATATTACGAGATATACAGGATGTTCAGTCTAGGCGAGACAACATTGGGTTAATTTTTCTTAAATAGAAAACCCTGTATATTCTTTCGCTATTATATAAATTCTGCAACCAGTCTTATTCGTTATTTTTTCCGGTTTTATCAAACACGATTTTTTTTCGAGTAATCGCAGTTGATAAGTTTGCTGATGATTTCAGTACAATTTCAGAATAGACCGTTCCGAGCGTAGTAAAATTTCAAAGACTTTTTATTTTCCTGCCCTTTCTGGCATTATATCTCTTTGGTACAGTTTGAGTATATTCCAGATACAGTTAGATTATTTAGTGTGGATTTATGCAACACAAAATAACAAATATAAAATAACAAATATCACGTAACAAATAACAAGTATAAGTTGAAGTTCTTATTTTTCAATGAGAGTGTTCATGCAGCCAAGTATCAAATATCAAATAACAAATGAGAAGAGTCTTATTGTTTCGGTTCGAAGCAAAAATGTCAATAATGAAAATTGTTTAAAAAACTGTGAGTGCATGACGACATGGTAGAATAACAGGTTATGTGCCAATTAATTTGTTGAAAAATGTGATGATGTTATCAGCCTCATTTTTTATCCTGTTTTGTTAAAATAGTTTTTGTTTATTCCTTATGTATGTTGATCTAATTTCAGTTTATTGATATTCACAAAATTTGTTTGTTTTATTGAATTCACAAAAAATGCATTATTCAAACATATACAGATATATTTATTGCTAATTGTTATTTGGTGTGCATAAATGGTAACATTTTCACTACACGTTATTTGATATTTGTTACGTGATATTTGTTATTTGATATTTGTTATTTTGTGCTGCATAAATCCACACTTAGACTTTATTTCGCTGTAATTAGTTGATCTCCTTCATAGAAAAACGATACATTTTCATGATCCAAGTTCTAATATTGTGGTCTTCGTAATATTAATTCGTATTTTAAACAAACCTAATTCAATCGACTTCACAAAATCACTAGATTCAACTGACTCACTGTATGTCAACCCTGCCACCACTATAGTATAGTTTAATTTTATTCCAGAGACAGTTGGATCACTTTTCGTGTCCTAAAATTTGGAGTGCGCATATCCACTCCTGAGTTATGTGTGCAGCGGACAAGTCAGGCAGGGCAGGCTTTCGTATTTTTTTCACGTTTTGAATGGTACAGAAGACTAGAGTTACACCTAAAGTATTAAACAGATAGTCTACGATATTAGATATTGACCATTATTTTAGTTTTTCGGAAAACAATATGTATCTCGATTTCATGTTGGATATGGAATAGACGAACCTGATCGCATTTGAAGAGAGCGGTGACTCATAGGTCTGTGCAAGGTGCGCTGCGCATTCGTCTTATAAAAACTAAAACTTGTGGACACCGACATCAAAGGGACCGACAGGAAGTGACACTACTTCTAAATTTTAAATGCGAGATTACAAGGAATGAATTAACAATATTTTCTTTAAATAAAAGTGCATAATAAGTTATTCGTTTGCTTGTAGCACATCCATCACGTGCTTCAACATTTCAGTCTGGATCTTTGTCGGGTAATTCTGAAAGAAATTCTGTTTTATCTCGCCTCGTTTTCCAACACAATAACATTTTTCACGGCAAAATAGCTTTGCTTTGTTGCAGACGTGTTTTCATATTTTATTTACGATCGAAGGTATATATTTTGCTTTCGAAAGTTTCCGGTAGATGCAACATGGAATCGCTCGATTCGATCTAGTCTGACTGTGGAAAGGTATGCACGCGAAACATTTGCACGCTATATAACTTTGTTATTCATGGTAATGAACTTTATATCGGATCGAGAAATGTTATAACTAGATTTTTCCTTCTTCTATATAGGAGTATTTTTCTAGATATTTAATACTCCGAGGCGTGATTCTGTTGATATTTTGTGAAGGTTATTTCGTTTCAAATGTATCAGTACTGGGTCTATAAGGTCAGCTAACTCCATATATTTTCACAAGCGCTGTCACAACTTTCCTTAAAATAATGGAAAACGACATTTTATATCTTGTCCTTCTCTGAAAAACTCCACACAACTTTATTAGACAGAGTTCATGTGGGAACCAATTTGAAACCACAGAAAGAATTTTGGAACTCTCGCTTCACAATTGCACACAGATTGTTTCTGACCAACAGAAATTTTCACGGATTTTCTGCAGGCAAAGAAGAGCAGATAGAATGTATATAAAGGAGAACTGGCATCATCCCAAATCATTCATTCGTAGATTCAAATATCGAGTCAAAATCGAAATATCAATCTTCAAATCATCTGTGAATTATTGCTAATTGTAACTTGATGATTGTGATTTGAGATTTATACATTTTCCGTCAATTCTGTTTACATCAATGTGCAATTTTTCGCACATGTCGAACGCTATTAAATCAAACGGTTTATACGCACGTCTATGATGTCATGTGGAGCATCATCAGGGGTAAAAACCACCCCTCACTTCGTATTCACTCTCCCTGCATGTACAGGCTCACATAAATTTTGTTGATAATATATTCTTGGTTGGATTCAAATTATTCGATCTATTTATTCAAGTGTTCACAGAATAACTAATTCAGCTCTAAATTCAAAATCATATATGAATGATGGAATAAGTTTTGTTATAACACTTTCTAAAAAACAGCTTTCATGGAGTTTCAACAAGAATGGGTTAAAATTTCAGCAGTGACAGGTCACAACTTCAATAATTCCTGTGAAACTTCGGTCATTTGGAACAATCGTGAAACAATGTATCGATTAAATCAATTCAAAAAGTTGACAGCGGTGGGATTCGAACCCACGCCCTTTCGGACTGGTGCCTAAAACCAGCGCCTTAGACCGCTCGGCCACGCTGCCTTATATCTATGTTTGTTATTTTACAGATTGCAGAGCAGAAACATTTCAGATTGAATTATTATTCGACATATTTATGAGTTTCAAATCGAAGAGCAGATTATTTCTTGCTATTGAACATTTAAATTGATCATGAGAATTGACATAGATTGCAATCTTAATTTAGCTCCTCGAAAATGAAGTCATGCAGAGTAATCTGCAGAAAATAATAGTTGAAACCTACTGCCCTTATCATATGTGATGCTTTATGCCAGTCAATATTTATGCCCAGAAACGTATCAAAAGATATCTATTCTGAATCACATACAGTGGTAAATCTAGGGAGTTTATATAGAATCGAATGCACGTGCTGGATAATCCTGAATATAAATGAAACATTGAGATCACAATGTCATATCTTTCAATTTTTACAGCTCCTAAACGTCCTACCCCTAGATTCGCAAGACTACACCGATGAAATAATAAATATTATTCAAACTGTGACAGTATCATTATGCTTTTATAGTCCCGTCATATTGATAAATAATCATCATCAATGTTCAGAAGATATACTTCTTTCAATTCTTCTCCTATGTTTTCATTCAGCAAGATTCCTATTCCGGTCATTATATAAAAAAATACGTATCTTATTATTTCGAGGTAATCTCAATATTCAGTAAATTGTAAGGTTTTAGTTGATTAATTGAAATAGAATGAAAAACTGTATATTCTGCAACAGCTCCTATAAAATTGTCACGAATGTGCTCACCTTGAAACGCCACCAAAACGAGACAACCACCAAAGTTCATAATGACAATATTTTATAGGACCTCACGATTCGTCATTAATTCCCTCACAATCCATGAAATAGGTAAGCGACATCCGATTCGTACCTACAATCCGACGGATCGAGTGACAAATAAAAACAAACACCGTCACCAATCGCGCGTCTCAAAAGGTCCCCATCAAATTTGAAGTTCAAACAACGCGTGTTCGGCGCGAACTGACGCGGTCCCGACGTCGACGACGCCAAAGTGGGGATGCTCACCCTCTATTCCGAAGCGCCGCAGATTCAACCCCCTTGCCTTTGTAATTACGTACAGGGTGATTTAAAACGCGTTAGCAGGTACAGGGTCATCAGTTTTATCTATGTAACGAAGTATTCTAACCTATTTTTTCTTCAAAAAGTATGTGAGTGGGCGCTATATTTACGTCCGTGTGTACGTAACAGATTATTTGTTTGCTTTCCAGAGGAATTCGTTACTAGAGAGTTGAAGTAATCACAGTACGTGAGCAGTCCTAGACACGGTAACGTAAGAAATGTGACGTTCCTGATGTACATCTAAAATGGTGTTGAAGTATCTCATCACGTTAGCACAGAACTTGCCTAGACAGGGAATGTTAAATAATTCTAATAATCTTAACTTCCATGCTGTTTTATGTAGTTTAACTGTATGTCCTGTGCCGTTCGCAAGTTATCGTCCTCGTTTCGTGAGATTTCGGTTAGCGTACGTACCCTCTTTTAGCACCCGTTAGATAGCGTGAGTAACGTACACCCGTAGACCCACAAAATACTAAAACGTGACGACAATTTGTGAAATGCGCATGCCCAGATGTCAGAATGAATCCTAACGTTACCGTTCGTGGAACCACTTCAACTCTCTATTATTGATAGTTACAGCTGATGGAAAAAAAATGCACTGATGTCATACTTACTGTCAAAAATATTTTTCGATACGGAAAAACTAATGTTCAATTCTCAATTGAAGCGAATAGGATGGTTCATTTTTCTAAGACGCAATATTGACAAATTTCGCGGTGCGAGGGACAAAAGGGGCGGATGTTCGTGACGTCACTGTCAGACCTCTCGTAGTTTATGTTATCGCCATTCGATTTTTATGCTGTGGTTAATGTGGATTATGATTTCATGTCTTCCTTTCCATGAAGACGAATTGTGCATACGTAATTAGTGGGCAGGTTATGGGAACAATAATGCGAATGAATAACTGTAGAAACCGATAATAAAATCGGAAAATACAAAAGGAGGTCTACAGACAAATTAAAAAATGGAGGAAATAATCAGTTGATATATTTTTTGTTTGTATGAATGAAATTTTATGTATAGAATTTCCCGTATTTTGGAAAATAAGTATTTTTACATTTACTTTTATCTGGATGATATTTTGTTAAGCTTGACAAAGCTACCTCAACTGATGAAATATCATCAAAATTCATTATATATGTGTCTGAAACTTCTAAAAATCAAGAAGATTCACAGTACCTCTGAAACAAAAACGAATTATATCTCAAGTTACACACCAATATATCTTATTGAATAATTACAAACATTTATTTCAGTTATATAATTGTTTGTCAATTCAATCATTTTCACAGCATTATACAGGGTGGCCACTTTTTAATTGGGATTGTATTGGTAACTTTTAAACCATATAAGATTCAGAGGGTCGGTCAAATGGAGAAAAAGTTGCATTCATAGAAGCATTATTGTCAAGCAGTTCAAACAAATCGAGATTATCAGGGCCGGTTATTGAGATATCATAAGAAAAGTAAATTCTGACACTTTGATTTCGAGCACGACGGCGCAGCCGAAGTGCTCGAAATAAAGCAAGTGTTTTAAAGACCAGATCCACGAATACTTTACGCTATTTTTTTCATTGGTGCCACATTTTACGTCTGAATAAAGTTTTGCATTTGTCGGTTATATTTTATTTGACGTTTACAAGGTACTCCTGTCAGATCAATAATCAGAAATTTGTCATTTAGACTTCGTTTCTCGTTCTTTCGTTGATATTGCCATGGTAACTTTAAGAAACGCGCGTTTTTTTAAAGTTCGATTTAAACACGCTCAGGCGTGCTATAAATGGGTGAAATGGGTCACCAATAAAAAATGGTATATTAAAGTATAAGTGGATAAAAAGGCGCAGCTCGAAATAAAGCAAGTTTTTTAAAGACCAGATCGACGAATACTTTACGCTATTTTTTTTATTGGTGCCACATTTCACGTTTGAATAAAGTTTTGCATTTGTCAGTTATATTTTATTTGACGTTTACATTTACTCCTGTCAGATCAATAATCAAAATTTTGACATTAAGACTTCACGTTTCTCATTCCTTCGTTGATATTGCCATGGTAACTTTAAAAGTTCGATTTAAGCACGCTCTCAGGCGTGCTTTAAATGGGTAAAATGTGGCACCAATAAAAAAAGCAACTTTGAATGACATCGTATAATATGTCATTGAATTCAGCGTTAAAAGTTATTTCGATAGTGTCATAAAATATGCAGGTCCGTATTGAAAGAAATTAGGTTGAGACTGGCCCAGTGCGCACGAAACGTTGGATACGAAATCTGCTTACGTCAAATTGAGGATAATCTACTGTCGAATAAAATATTTCCCGTTACATTATTTGATAATATTCGAAATGAAGTGGAAGAAGGAGAAAAATCAAAATGACAGAATTTACTTATATCTCAATAACCGGCCCTGGATAATCTCGATTTGTTTGAACTGCTGGACAATGCTTCTATGAATGCAACGTTTTCTTCATTTGACCGACCCTCTAAACCTTATGGTTTGAAAGTTACCAATACAATCCCAATAAGAAAGTGGCCACCCTGTCTGCAGAATGAATAAGTTTGAATTCAGGCTCGTTGCTGACGTAGTTCGCGCCTTTGGAAGCAACGTCTTTTCGCCGACAAAATGGTTCAATTGAACCTACTATTAAGAAGGCTATCTTCTTGAATTCACGGTCACCGATACGAAAAATAGATACATTAAAATTGGTGCAGAACTGACAGAAGTACTTCCGTACAGAAGATTCTCGTCGTCATTTCAAATCCGAATTGAATTATAAAAATCAATAGATCGAAAAGCAGATATTCATAAACATTTCATGTAATTTCAGATAATTGATTCTAGGTTTCAAGTAGGTCCATGAATCATTGAACAGAGATGGCTCACCCGAAACATCTGCGTCAAAATCTGAAGGTATGGATGAAATGTTCGAAGGTCTAATTATGACACAATTAAATATACATTAGTTTATTACTCGCCATAAAGTAAAATGTTACAGATATAACAATGAATAACACAACGTGTTGAATGTTTACATTAACCATTAAATTGTATAACAATCTTTGCATTTTCAGCTCCATGTTCCAGGTAATTGAATAATGAATATTGTATTCGTTAAGACTATTCATATCTTGAAATCAAGTGATGTTAATAAACCGCTTTATCACAACAGAAAAAGGAATCAAATATCTATCTATAATTGGGGAATATTTAGCCATTCGCGTCGTTGTAAATTTATTCAGATACTATACAGATAGAAACATAATTCTGTTTATTAGAAAAGACCTACACTATTGTAGATATTCAATATTCAGTAATATCACAGAAAAAGAAGAATTTCATCAGCTTCCATTGTAAGAAAATTTGAACGTCGATTGACAATAATTAATGAAACTAAACAAAAAAAATTAAGAAATCTATGAATTCACTACATTGGTTACTGTGATTACAAGTAGGTAGATTTATGAGCGCTATTTATTTCAAATTGATATTGAAATTCAATAACGACGAACTGTTTACATTGACCATGTTGCTTTAATTTCGATTATGGCATATGTCGAAATTGGATTCCCAAAGATTGTACACACGTTTCCTATTCTTCAAATCATGAGAATTTGATCACTCATTTTTCAATACCTTAGACCAGTGGTCGGCAAGTGCTGCTCTTTTCATTTATTTTTTTTGATGGTGTCATCCATTTTGGCTCAGGTTTTTGAAAGGGAATCATTGTTTCACCTTCCGGGCCTGCTGAAGCATTGCCAAGAAAATAATTTCTCTATTGATGAACACAATTTTATCAAAATATTTTTGAATATTAAGGAAGTATTTCTCAGCAGATTTTAATGATGGATTAAAAAAATGACGTTCTATATTAGAATGTCTTTATGTTGGATTGGAAATATTGAAGAAGAAAAAATGTGATTTCAGTTCACCAACACAATTCGTATGCTTTGGATGACCTGAAGAAGAACATGATAATATTCAACGCTTGATTTTCACGATCACATAAAAAAGTCGAAAACTTGGAATCATGCCTGAAATTAAAAACAACAACATACAAACCTGACTTAATTATGAAATTTGGTTTCATTTAGTGTGCTAGTTATTTGATCAAATAAAAGTTTGTTTTTATTATTGTGATATTAATTTTTGTCTGGGTCTAATAAGTTTGACGAAAACTACAAGTCACTGATTTTCAAACTTTTCAAAATTGCAAGTGATTTGGAATTCATGAAACAATTTCAGTGAAATTATGCACTAGTGGTTTGGTTGATCACATCATGACTACCGTAAAAAGATGTGAAGGTTGTGTTCGTACTGTGACTCATAGGGAATGTGTCATTACTGTTTAAGGTCCCAAACGCAGAAAGTATTTCATTATGTGTATGCTCAGGACTGTCCGTTATCATGTGCTCTGGCAGTTGACATTCCGATCTATAAAAGATTAATGAATATTAGTCACCGTCAATGTTATGCGGCTATACCTATGTGCCCCTAATAAGAAAATCATTTTTTGGCTCATTCGACGGTTTGACAAGATCGTATCTTGAATAATTTTTGAATGGCAGCGTTCTAAAGAGCGATCGTTCGCAGGTATAAACCTCTAAACTTTAAACGCACTTTTTTCTAAACGAAAAATTTTCAAAATTGGTTGTTTTTTTTTGTTTCAGCTACTCATTTGGCCGGAATCATGTCAACAGTTGGGTAACTTTTTTTGTGCACCTTCGAAAACAGAATATAACTGCGTTATTTTTCAATATTTTTATAATGAAATATATTACTTAAAAATATACCTTATTATGTCCAAAACACTTCGAAAAAGTTCGCGAAAACCGCCTAAATTTTCATTAGTTACACTGGTATAGCCCCTTAATGTTGTTGATAATTTTTTACTCACCTACTGGAATTGTTCAATTCACCAGATGAAGGTAGACCTCGACCAGCCATTGGTGTCTGTTTAATGGCATAAATGTACACCCCGGTCATTGCCAATGTATAAGACAAGAAATAAAGAGCATGGAACTGAAAAAATATTGTAGTGAATGCCTAGTCATGGAGAATACAGTTACCAATTACGTTGAAAATTCATATTGAGCGATCTAGATTTTGATGAAAAATTTGTTTTGTTCTCACGTATTCTGGTTCAAGAAACACGAATTTGGAATATTATCGTCGGGAAATTAATACTTTTCGAGACATTCCAATTTCAAGTCCGAAATGTTACCTCATTTTCTTAAACGTTTTCTTAACGAGATTGTACAAATTCCTGTCAAATTTTTTCATCAACGAGACACATAACATATTGAGAAAGTATTCACCATGGTTTCATCATAATATAAACATTGTAAATGCAGTATTTTTCATATTACTAACATGCACATCAAATTAATCTGACATTAACTGTGGTTGGACAGTTGTCAATTAACTGATGGTTGACGAAATGATTATGTTTACATGATTATGTTTACGAAAAATACAAGATTTTCAATGTTTACTCAGGATGAATACATGATAATATATAATGTGTCATGTTATTGAAGAAATTAGCCATGAAGTTGAACAATCTTGTCCAAAAAGTTTCTTGGAAAAAAAGGTAAAATTTCAACTTCAAAATGGAATATCTTGAAAAGTACCAATTTTCCCCCATGATAATATTGCCGAATTCATGTTTCTTGGAATCCTCATCAAAATCCAGATTGCTTAATATGTAAACTTTTACAAGTTACCTTATAGTTGAATAAAACTATTCCTACAATGAGAGTATAAAAATTCCCTGACAGAAGAGACAAGTGTAAGGCTGTTGTTCCCATATTCATCAGGAATACAGAAGAAAATGTACAAAACATGAATTGACAGGCTGAAAATGAACTCAATAATGCACTTGAGTTTCTCCAAGTTGATGTAATGAGAGTCTGTTTTTCCAAAAGCAACCTAAAATATACATTTAGTAGACACATATTTTGAAACAGTAGCATGTTCTTACATTTGAATTCCACTCACTATACTCCCAAATAAACCCAGAAGGCCCAAGTACTCCACAATATCAGTGTGTTTCACAGAGAGTTCTTGTAATACAGTGACTATTGCAAATAGTACAGCTCCTGCTAGACATAACATGTCTCCAACTAATTGATTTGTTCCTGAAATTATTGAATATCTTCAAGAGTTCATACTGAATGTGTACTGGGGAATTGTTTACCTTCTGTCTTTGAGTCTTCTATATTTGCCCATACCAAGCATCCAACTCCCATGAGAGAAACAGATACAGCTATGATGTGGACCATACGATATCGAACTCCCAGTAAGAGACAAGTTAATGCCAAGGCTACTGGAATAGCTACACATCCAAGGAGCTACAAAAAATGGGTATTCCAAGAGTGTCATGAGGTATTTTATATATGTATAAATATACTTATACATGAACACAAAAATTGAATAGAATTTTTGTTTTCAAAATGATAATGTAGGTATGTATTATTTTTTTATTCAATATTACCAACCTGCACACTAGCTAATGTGGTATACTGATGTGCTGTGCTCAACAGAGTATTAGCTTGTACATCTATTAAACAAAGCAAAAGGTACCTCCAACCTCTTGCTTTTATAATGGATATCAGTCCCTTGTCACCTCTTCGGAAAGCAAGCCAACTGGTATAAATAGCACATAAAAACATATAGTGAGGAAAAGATTGCCCAGTGGGTAAGACACTGGTAGTTGATGTGGAGTTTATGTAATGAGACAGCGTATTTAGAACACATAATATCAGGGATAAGAACTGGCCCAGAATTATATTCTGCCATACTCGCCTGAAACGGTAATCAAAATAAAATACTGTTATTGATTTTGATCGTTACCTGCCATTTTCCTAGTTCTGAGAGATTATTTCCAATTTTTTCACATAGATCTAAGCTATCTCCCATGATTTATTACAGCAATCATTAAAAATTAATATATTTCGTCTATATTCTTACTACATTGAAGGGCGGGGCATCAAGCACCAAGCACCCTTAAAAATTCACCCTTGTTTTGAAATTTGAATGTGCGCAAATGTCATTTGCATTTCCGGAATTTACAGATAACTGTTTCAAGTTGTGCATGACTAAGACAGAGTAGAAAACTGTCAAAAATGTCAGATTACAGAAAACTGTAAATGCAATATTCAAGAGTTGAAATAAATGGAATTTGACTTTTCAAGCTACGTCCACTGTCAAAGTCAAACAACTTCAAGTCTTCAAAGTTCAAATGCTTGAAAACTAAAGTGTATTGTGTAAAAATAAATATAAGTTTATTATTCACAAAAATAATTATTTCACATTTACAAGTTTTCACGTGATGAAATAAAATGGTAGAACCAATTTTCGATTATCAATTCCGATTGATATTAATTGGCGACAGCACTGTAGGAAAAAGTTCTTTATTGAAGTACTTTACAGATGGAAAGTTCGCAGAGGTGATTGATTGATGCACTATATTTATATTTACTTCATATAAAAACATTGTTTTCAGCTTTCAGATCCCACTGTAGGAGTTGATTTCTTTGCAAGACTCATTGAAGTTAAAGATGGGACAAGGATCAAGTTGCAATTATGGGACACTGCTGGACAGGAAAGATTCAGATCTATCACAAAATCATATTATCGAAACTCTGTAGGTGCTCTCTTAGTGTATGATATTTGCAATCGAGCCAGCTTTGAACATATTCCTCTTTGGATGTCAGAGGCAAGAAGGCATATTGAACCACACAGACCAGTATTTGCACTAGTAGGATGTAAACTAGACCTTGTTAACAATGGTGGACAAAGAGAAGTGTCTAAAGAGGAAGCCAAGACTTTTTCTGATCAATATGGGTTGTTTCATGTAGAAACATCTGCAAAGAATGGCATGAATGTTGAAGAGGCCTTCAAATCTGTCACCCAAGAAGTCTATAATAGGATTCAAACTGGTGAATATAAAGTAGAAGATGGTTGGGATGGCATTAAGACAGGTTTTGCAAGGCCTCATGGCATGGATTTTAATTTGGTAGAAGCTGAGCCAGCAAAGTCATCTTGTTGTTAGATATAGGAATGTTTATTTATGATAAATATGAAATTTCAATTTGAATATGTAAATATTATATTTAAGATACCCAAATTGGTGATAGTATAGTAATGGTTATAATTGATAAATGAGAACAAAACAAGCAATTCTTCAGATATATTATGCTTGAATCATTTATTTTACTCTAAAAGATTCACATAATCATATGATCAGATGTCCTGTTACTTGGGTTTTGAATTAATAAAATCAAATGACCTTGGTAGATCAAATACTGGACAGCTTACATTATATTTTGTTTGAAGTTCATTGACTATATTTAGTGTTGGATGTTTTCAAGATATGACAGAAGTTTGAATATTTTAAAATATAACTTTCATTGAAATAAATGATATAGTGAAAAAATGAAATAATATCAAGTAGAATTCATTACAATAACAACATTGAATTATATTTGAACTGAGGTATTATCAGTATTTTTTGATGATTATTGGAGGTCTAAACATCTTTTTACTATAGTAATAACAATTCCATTTTATCTTGAATTCTCAAAATTGTTCCCCGTTTTTATTTTCATACAATTCGTTTATGAAATCAGCCCCATATTTTCTATAATTGAAATGATTTTCTTGGATAATAGGAATCTGTAGCTCTGATATTCAACTAAAAAATTTTATATTTTTTCATTTACTGAAATCAAATATCAACAAAACACCAGTTGTTAATTTGCTTCAAAGAATACATGAATTCGAGATATGGTTATGAATAATGAATTGTATTTTCAAAGATTTGCTCAATAATTGAAGGAAGATTTAATTGTAAGTGTATGGAACAATTCATTATTCATGAAATTTTAGGATGTTTACTTTGCTATTTTTTGTTCTCATTTCCGAGGACCGTTCGGGAAAGTTGTGACAATTATTACTAGTTAATTATAGAACATATTCTGAATTATACGCCTGTGATGGCAAATCTAGTCCTGTAGTATATACTTTTTTAAGTCTTCAAAAACAAACTGATTTTCATAATAATCGATATGGTGGAACTATGAACATATATTTGCACAGAATGGTTAATAAAAATTCTAATTGACTTGTATTTTTTTGTCAAGACTAAGACTTGAAAGTAGGAATCCTGTGTGAGTGAGACTAACAATAAGACTTCTGGTGATCAAATGTAAAAAATTGACTTGGAATGCTTGTTCTTTGAAGTACATGGTGTCAAAAAAATGTAAAACTGAAATTCCTTCAACTACCAGTGTAGGTAGATTATGATACAAAAGTAAGCATTAATTTTATTAAATTTACTCTAACCAAATAAAATATGTAACATTTCAAACTATCACATGACAAATACAAATAAGATAATTACGATACATAACAATCTGAAATAGATCTCTCACATTTATTGCAAAATAATTTAGCAAATATCCCATTCCGTCGACTTTTCCTGATTTCGCTTGAAATATCTTTATTTATTCGGAATTGGGTAGGTGACCGGATATGCAGGTAGATATTCTGTGTTGTACATTTGCGCCTTTATGAATGCTTCAATGTCTGCAGGTTTTGGTAAAACAGTGGTGTTACCTAAAATAAATGTTTGAGTTGACGATGTATTTTTGATGCCACGAAACTAACCTTTTTTGTACGAATACTCGACAATTTTAACTGCTATCTTAGTAGAGCAGTTTACAATGTTCGAGAGTGGAGGATATATACTGCCCTTCTCCAGATCTTCTTCTGTTACCAAATTACATAATGCCTATAACAAAAATTGACGGCATCATCGCAATGAACTTAAGAATGAGAAACAGTTGAGTAGTGAAAACGCTTACCTCTGCTGCAATCAAGAAGTGATCTTCACCTATAGTTCTGATCCCAGCACATACGGCTGCAAGGCCTACACCAGGGAAAATATAAGAGTTATTTCCTTGTCCTGGATAGAATGTTTTTCCGTTCAACGTAACAGGGTCGAATGGACTGCCACTAGCAAATATTGCCGTTCCCTGAAAAAAATACATGAATAAATCACGCATTCTCAGCATAAAACTATTTAATATTCAGTACTTGAATGCACACCAAATACAAATACGGAATGTTATCTAGAGTTGTGATTTATTTAAAACATTTAATATAAAATATTTTTTATCTAAAGTACTACTGAGTTTTGTATGAAAGCATTGCCATTCTTTTTTGAGTGAATGGGTAAGCTATTCGGCACATGAACATTAGAGTTGCTGAAACTTAGTTTATGCACAGTAAATATCAATTTATCGATTTATCGTTTTGAGAATTGAATGCGGAATCAAGATGTACATTAACATTAACTTGAAAAGTTTTTCTGTTGCTAATTTTGTTAGTTGTTTTGTTTCAATACTTAGGTTATTGACATGACTGATGCTCTTCATAATAAGGAGCTTGTGTATTAAAACCCTTAATGAATAAAGACAATTAGTGATTCCATTTGAGAGTATTTCATTTGACTCGACACCTATTTCGTATTTAGTATTCAAATACAAGAGCAAAAATATTTTCATTTCCATGAGTCCCCGAAAGGCACTCACTTCTGAGCCTCCCTGTATGCTGAAACTGAGATCCAGTTCATCGACAGAATACTTGATGGTCTTATGCAGCTATAACTCAAATTGAAATATTTTGTAAATTTGCATTGGGAAAAAATTGATATTTTTCAATGGTCAGGTTTTGCACAAGAATTGGACAAAATAATTTTCATCTCGGAAATCGTCACACATAGGTATAGGGAATTATGTGGGGAAGTTGTGAGGAATCTCATGAAGATTCCAAAAATGATAGAATGTACGAGGTGTTCCATTTGAAATAACAAAGTAGCTACTACTTTCTTATACAAGCGGCAACACTGTATTGGTGAAAATATTTTAGGCGGATATAGAGCAAGTTTGATTATCCACGCTCACAAATTTTCGAAATGATATGTCTTTCTGTTCTCCAGATACGTCTAATGTTCCATCCACTATGAAACACCCTGTACATTCATTTATTTGATCTCTAGATATTTATGTATATTTTTATTGTTATCAATATGATCGTTCATCATTGTATTATTTGGTAACTCATTTGTAATTTTGTTTTTTTAACTAAGAAATTTGATTGAAGGCTACACATAAAGTATAAATGTACAACTGATTAGTAATAACAATTAACTCTGATTTTCATTCCTACGAAGTTTTTTATGTATTCCTTAATCAAAATGGAAACAGTCTTACTCACATTGGTTGCCGTGTAAGCCTCCTCAGCGGTACACTCGGCCTTGTCTGTTGGATTGCTGAGAGCGAAAATAACCGGTCTCTTATTGTTCCTCGCCATCTCCTGCAGAATCTCGGTGGTGAAAGCACCTCCAATAGCTGCTGCCCCGATGAGAATCGTTGGTTTGATGGTCTTTACCACTTCTGCCAATGTCTTGATGGGCGGACGATCGTGAGCGTAAAGCACTTTATGGCCAGATATGCCGCCCTCTGGGCGGTTTTTCACTATTAGACCTTTGGAGTCAACCATCCAGATCTTTTTGCGGGCGTCTGCCTCTGAGGTGCCTTCCGCAAGCATTGCCATGGTGCAGAGCTCAGCGATACCTACGAATATGATAAATTCATTTTTGTGCAATTGAATCATTACCGTAACAGATGAACAATACTTTGTAGAACCGTGAAAATCAAGGGACCTGAAACATACCTAAATTGGCTTCTCCTGCTCCTTGGAATACTATTACATTTTCAGATAACTTCAATTTGGTGATCCGGAGGGATGCTAGAAGTCCGGCAACAGCAACACTTGCAGTTCCTTGAATGTCGTCATTGAAAGTACAATAACTATTGCGGTATTTCTCCAATAACCTACAAAAAAAACTCATCGTTAAAAACATCAACTAGAACGGACATTTACCAATTCTTCAATGATTGTAATAGTCTGTTTTGTGTATATTTGTCTCGTTGTTATACTTTCAATTAAGATCATTACCAGAAAATGTGTAATGATAAAACTTACAACGTTGTATTATCATAGTGACACATTCATCGTAATCAAAACAATATTTGGTAAAGAAAATAAAAATGACAATAAATAAAGTTTTCTTCCATCTGATATAAATTCATCAATGAAGGACTATAAGAATTTACTAAAGACTCGAAGACAATTCCTTAGTTTGCTGTCTGTTTGACAAGACGTGAGAATCTACAGAGAGATGTCTCCATTTCTTCCTCTTGCCTTTTTTGTATATTTTTTGAATTTGTGTCTGTTTTATAGCATATTCATTCATTAATCATTCCTAGGCAAATTATTATCTCAATCTGAACTCAGACTAAATATTCCATAGACATTTCTTGCAGGTTACCTGACCTCGTTTTTTTATACTGATAAATCTTTCCAGTCCTGTCTGTCTTAATTGATTTATGTTAGTGTTAGTGGTTGCACGTTATTTTGTAAATTCATTTATATTTTGATTCCATCTGTTTGTGCTGGTGTTGTTGAAATAGTTTGTATGTAGTATTGTGTTCCTGATTATGACAGTGTATGCAAAATGGGATGTTCCTTTCCAGGATATATAATATAATCATAATGAAGTGATAAGGTGTTGAAATAGGCATTATTCAATGGAATCATTGACAACAAAAATTTTTACGAATTTTTGTCCATTCAAATATGTATCTTGTTTATATTCCACACAACACTTGATATTGTAAAATTCAGAATATTGACTCCCATCAAGTGTTTGAATTTTCTAATGAAACATTGAAATTGGACCAGCTGCGGGTGGCGCTAAATTTCATGTCGAAGTCTTTGCCGGTTAGCATTGTCGTGAACCGTCTATATGGTATGCTTTTATTTTTTTGAGGTAAAGGTAATAAGTATTTCAACACATACCTAAAAGCGTTAGCATTTCCGAAATCCTCGAACTGTATAAGGGTGTTCTGTCCGAATCTGCGCACCACCGCCGTCATGAACTCCTCGATCAAGTCGTCGTAATGCTGCCCCCTCACCCTGTTCTGCCGCAGGCCAATGTAAAGGGGGTCCTTCAAGTGGCCTTCGTTGTTCGTGCCGACGTCAATGGTGATGGGCAAGCATTGGTGAGGCTTGATGCCCGCCAGCGCAGTGTACAGTGACAGTTTACCGATGGGAATGCCCATGCCACAGGCGCCTTGATCGCCCAGACCGAGAATGCGTTCGCCATCGGTCACTACGATTACCCTTACATCCGTTTCTGGCCTGGGGAATATTCAAACCATAAATATATATACAATTTGATAGAGTTATGTTTGTAGCAGTCGTTATTGGAAGTGACTTAACCAATAGGCGCGGTAGTCTGGAAGAAACTGGATAACTCTAAATTACGTCGAAATAAAAGTGCAAATCGTCTACTTGGCAAGAATTATTCAAATTCTCGATCGTTCCATTTTGAAAATGCATTGGTTACGGAGAAATTTCATATCGACAACATACGCAGTTTAGATTTTCTCCGCATTACGGGATATGTTCGAAGTATAGATACGGTTTTCTTCGTACACTCAAAATGCGATTATCGCTCCGATAGAAACCGACCACAGCTATAAAACTTGGCAGCGAATAATAATGAAAACATAACTTAATAGTAGGCAATCTTTAATGTCGCTATTTTGCTGATTATTATTGCAATGATACAGCGAATACCAATGTTATACCAGATTCAATATCGTGGAGAAACATGCATAATTCATCAGTGAGGTATAGTGAGGAACATTTCTATAAAAAATTGCTTCACTGGCTAAACGAATGCATAAGTGAAAGTGAGAAAATGGATTGGACTAGATCGTCACATTATTAAATAACGAAAATGGTATGGCTTGATTCATCGAACTGTAGAATTGAAAATACGTAAACGTCATTTCATAGATACGTTACATTTCTATACTCAAGTCCTTGACTCTCGTTTCAGCAGCCAGAAGATACGTGTTCTTATCTGGAATACGTCGCATAGGTATGTCCACGCCTATGCTGTTTCTTAAGTGTAGGTATAGTAAGAGAGACTTGTTCGTAGTGTCTATCTCAATGATAAAAATTACCAGTGGATATGTTAGATGTTTCGGTACTAACCAATTTTTCAAGACATCATATACATGTCCCTTGTCGTGGATTGTGATGAAAAGCCCTCTTGGCCTTCTGTAAATTAGTCCAAAATTTTGGCACGCTAATCCTACTACTGGAGTATACACTATCGGCATAATCTCACTAGTATATTTACGAACAAAACTGTAGAATAATTTCTCATTGCGATCCTGAAAAATTAACAGTTTTAATACCGAATACAATGGTGAAAATGTTGAATACTCACCAACAATCCCATGAGATATAAATACTTATTCAAGCTATCATCAAGTCTTTCCAGGCATATCTTACAGTGCTGAAGTTGTTCTTCTTGTGTCTTGACTGTGGGTGGTAATAAGCCGTGTATACCAAGGGTTTGACGTTCTTCAAACGTGAAAGCAAGACCCTGAAGCAATAATCCAAATAAATATTTTGATGAGCAGGAACATTACGTCTATTGAATATTAACCCTAGTTTTGTTTTCATCATCATGATAAGATGAATATTGAAAATGTTATATTTCTTCTTCTGCAGTTATTTCCTATCGGCTAAAAATTGAAAAATCAACAATGTGTATCCATCTCTGTCCATTTGTGGTACTCTTTTATGATGAGCATACTCGTATCAAAAACTTTGTTATATTGAAATTTCCTGTCCCAATAGTTAGATAACATTTCTGGTTCACTACTTTTCATATCACCGAATTGAAGTAACATTCTTTTCAGAATACTGATTGGACGAGTCTTTTTCAAAATTTTCATATCGTGATCATGAAATTTTCAGTAGACTGATTTCTTTTGTCCCAATGTAGGATGGACTTGAAGGTCATTGAGGAGTTGTACGACGAATTTTTGTATATTTAAAGGAGAATAATTGTACCGCTACGATATGAACGAAGGAGGAAATAAAATGCTTCAATGTTTCGTTAAATAACTCTTACCTCAATAGAGGAGTCACCTTCAAAACAGATGTTCATAATGTAAGGTCAACTTGATACGTGGATATTTTGTCTACAGATTTCTCGGAGATACATCACGTATCAAATCAGTGATACGGTACAATGAAATTTAAGAAACTACATTGTACAAAAGAATCCAAGAAATATTTTTCATGTTTTCTTGATGAACACGTTTTTATAGAAACGAATGTATAATAATAGTTAAATATACCGGGTGTAACAGGATCATGGTACACCACCCGTATCTCAGTTAGTTTCAAAGGTGATAGATGGAAATTTAGGATATCCCATATACATAATAAGCGGCACTTTTTGTTCTATAATAGTATATTGTGTATCTAGTGCGTGAAGTATACTTTTTTACGCGAGTATGGAAGTTTGTGGAACGAGCCGCAGGCGAGTTTCACAATCCGCACGAGCGTAAAAAAGTCTTCACGCACGTGGTGCACACTATACTTTTTCTACGACCTTTTACTTCGAGATTGAATCAAAGGAAATTTGACTAATTGTCTTTATTACAATAATAAACTGGAACTGTCACATTTGTCAATTTCTCTCGCCAACGCTACCTAGACCAGCGACCGGTGTGTGAATTTGTATTGACTCTTATGGCCCCGGTGCGTGAAATAAATCCCATAAGAAAAGCATGGCATTTCACACACCGATTCGTGAAATGAAGCTTTACACATTTTTATCGATGTGTGACGTTAGTAATTCACATACGGGAGTAGAAAAATGATTTTTTTCACTTCCGGTTACGCCGGATACAAACTTTCGATTTTTAAATGGAACACCCTGTATATTATTACATTTCTGAAATCTGCATGATTTTCTGAATCTGCATGACATTCCGAACGTCGAAATTTTCTATAATTTAATTTTTAGTTTTCTATTTAAGTGTGTCAAGATGGTTCCGATTTATTCCAATTGACCCGTCTAATACTAGAACATTCGAAATTCCTTCAAAAATACTAAATTGCGTTATTTATGAGCAAACAAAGTTCATCGTAATCGTTTTTGTGAAACAGCTATGCGAGTTCATAAGTGCATTGATGTTAATGGACAGCATTTTGAACAATTGTTGTAATATTTTGTGTTATTTTTTTGTATTTTAAACCCACCTTAGAAACTTCTTAATATCAAAGTAAAACAAAATAATTCAATTTTTTTTAGCTGTAATTTCGATTGTATTGATCGCACATTTTATTACCCGGTATGGATGAATTCCTTATTGATAGTACTAATAAATGGTACCACGGTACCAACATGGTTCCATTTGGAAAAATTGAGTTTTACCCCGAAAACGATTTCGATGAACTTTATTTGCCCATAAAAAAACGCAATTTAGTATTTTTGATAGGATTTCGATTTTTCTAGTATTTAGACGGGTCAATTAGAATAATCGATAAAATTTAGACGTTTGAAATGTCATTTATGTCTTATTTCTGGTGAAACCGAATAAAAAAAAATTGATAGATCAAAAATTGATGCTTCTTATGTATATGGGATATCCTAAATTGCAATATATTACCTTCAAAACTAACGGAGATACGAAGAGTGTACCATGATCCTGTTACACTCGGTATACACCTTCGATTTACATTTTCTATTGTTCTCAAGAAGAACTAGAAGTTTTTGAATAGTGAATAGTAACTCGAATATCCAACAATACCGAGTATCCAAATGAACGCGCGTCAAAAATTCATCAAAAGGATATTATTATTCAAATGTTGTCGGATCAAATTATCAATGTATAAATTGGAATATATCTTCAATTTAATTGAGAATTTTTTCCCTGTTTTAAAGCATCGCTAAAAAACAACTTACAGGAGCGCATATTCTAACAAGCCAGTAACTCTACCTGATGTTCTAGTTTGGAATTCAAGGCCAAAATTGGTGGAAATCCATAAAAACATTCCAACCTTCTACCAACATTCTAAAACCTTGTCGGCATAAACTGATTCTAATTGTTTAGTCTCTGATCATAAAATTAATTGTTATTTGTGAGCCTTCGATTTTAGATCTTCCTTCGTAACTAGAGCATCGAGGTTATTGACCAATTCTAGGTGAACTCTCAATAAAGCGAAAAATCAATAGGAATGGTGAAAGAATGTCTCAGAGTACCGAACAGGTGAAGATCTTATGAAGTGGTTTCTCCATATACCAAATAATATTCGTAAACTCGTAAAATGAGCTAACCATATCGAACGGAGAGTTAAACACATGATTATATCAAAGTATATTTCCATTGTCTCGTAAATATTTACTTTTTTATGATACTCTTAACTGTTTCAGCTTTTCAGAATTCATGACAAGAAAACAATTCGAGATATTAATTTTACTCTTTCAATTATACAGGGTGGGGCACCACATACAAACCATTGAATATTTCAGAAATTCCTTCTTTTCATTATCTGTATATTCATTGAGGCTGAAAAAGGAAATTATTTTGGAGTATTCAGGGTGGCTCAAAAAAGTGTGACATATCAAAGTTGTGTTTTTTTAAATGGAACACCCGGTATTTTGTTACAGTTTTGGATAGTTCAGGCAAAAATAATACGATTCCATGAATGGTACCATGTACCTAACTATAACCGTTTTCGAGTTATTGTTTTCTTTTTGAAAATGCAGGGTACAATTGGAGACCAAGCATTAAAGAGGTTTTAGGGTATTGATTCCGATAGAACCCGTTTCCCAATATTATACAGGACGTTCAAAATTCATTATTGTCACTTTTTTATAATTTCAGACGCAGATAACTTTGTTATTTCAAATAGAACACCCTGTATTTTTTCAATCTGAACAATTCGATTTTCTTCCATTTTAAATCAAGGTTCCCTATACCTAGCTTGAATAGTTTTCAAGATATTGGCATTTTCAAATAGTAGTTATCATTTCAATGCATTCTTTGAATCGAGAGTGCTGTGAAACGACATTTATTTGATTTGGTAACAGAATTCTCATTGACAGTTATTATACTTCACTTCATCGAACATTTCACTGTTATTCAGATCCATATTCATTTCAAATTCACTGTCCGACTTGATTATGTGCTTTCCGCATTGGTGGATTGGTAGGGGAGGACCACATAACTGGCAAGCGAGATCGCCAGATTTGACTTGCCTTGATTTTTTTCATGAAGATATTTTAAAAATAGGATTGACAACACAGAGAATGAGGGCTGCTTTTCGAAGAGTGTCGCCTCAAATGTTATTAAATGTTAGGCAGTTCGAGCACCTAGTTTGAATTGGATACATTTGTATCTCATCTTTTGTGAAGTTTTTCAGTTGAATAATCAAAAAAATTGTCTGTTTGATGAACTACGGTCGGAATATGGATCTGAATAAGACCTTCATTTCAGTGAACAGTAAAAGTTCGATGAAGTGAAGTATAATAACTGTCAATGAGAATTCTGTTACCAAATCAAATAAATGTCGTTTCACAGCTCTCTCGATTCAAAGAATGCATTGAAATGATAACTACTATTTGAAAATGCCAATATCTTGAAAACTATTCAAGCTAGGTATAGGGAACCTTGATATAAAATGAAAGAATCGATTTTGTATTGTTCAGATTGAGGAAATGCAGGGTGTTCTATTTGAAATAACAAAGTTATCTGCGTTTGAAATTATAAAAAAGTGACAATGAATTTTGAACGTCCTGTATAATATTGGGAAACGGGTTCTATCGGAATCAATAGCCTGAAACCTCTTTCATGCTTGGTCAGAATTGGAAGAGATGGTTTCTATACATTTCGATGTTATTCAGTCTCCAATTGTACCTTGCATTTTCAAAAAGAAAACAATAACTCGAAAACGGTTATAGTTAAGTACATGGTACCATTCATGATATCGTATTATTTTTGCCTGAACTATACAAAACTGTAACAAAATACCGGGTGTTCCATTTTGAAAAACACAACTTTGATGTCACCCTTTTTTTAGCCATCCTGTATACTCCAAAATAATTTCCTTTTGCAGCCTCAATGAATATACAGATGAATGAAAAGAAAAAATTTCTGAAATATTCAATGGTTTGCTTTACAGAAAACGTGTCGTATGTGGTGCCTGTATAAACATTGAATAGGTATTGCATCAGAAGCTACTTGATGAAGAATATCATAAAAAAAACAGAAAAAATCAACACTTGGCAATAACTTGAAATGATGTAAATATTAATTAGGTTATAACGATATTATACAGACATTTGCCTCCATTGGTAATGCTTTCTATGAAATTCCTAGCTGGTTGTTGTTTACTATTTATTATAATAAAAAAATCACAATGAAGTATGCAAATTGTGTTTTGTTGAATATTTATATGGTTTATTATGTTAAGGTATATACTCTAATTGAAAACAACTCCATGCAATTCCATTCCCAATAAGTAAATGAACAAATACTAATGATAAAATACTGTTTCATATTTTTTATAAAAATACATTTGTTGTCAATTTCACGACATTGAAATATTCTCGAACATGAATCAGTAGCTTCAACTCTTTATCCTTTTCCAAAATGGGATGCATATAAAACTTCATTTCACAATCCAAACCGAGTCATGAAGGCAAATATTTGACCCAAGTCATTTCTGCTGATTGCAGGATATTCAACAATGGCAATTATACCAAATCATCCACACCTGAAACGGAATCATTATAGACACAATGAAATGGTGAATTCTGTGAACTCATACGTTCATCTCAATGAAAATATATGTATTCTAGGAATTTAAAGCAACACTGTGTATAATATTATCTCAATCATCAACATAATCTGGTCTATCTGAGGTCGAATGTTCAAGGTTATGAATAAAACAGTTAATTTCATGATATATGAGACCAAAACGGAAGAAGACATCAAAATATTTCATAATATACAACTGTGAATCTAAAAATCTCTGGAAGTAATTTTCTTTCGATACAACATGTCTCGAATGTTATAAACGTATAGTAACAGTATTCCCCAATGGTATCTGCCATTTGTTATTGTTTAGACTAGAATTAGATATAATTATCTATATGATTGGTTCGGTTACCCACTTTTGAAGGTCGACAAAAGTTACCTATTTTATCCGATAAACTTATCTATTATGTTATTATTTATTTCAACAACAAACGAATAGACAGACGTGAACTTCCCACCCAATGAATGTCACCATGGGGTTATGAAGGACACATGCAATGAAGTTGTATGTATATTTATTCAGTATAATATGGGTGGTGGAGTTTTTCATAAAAAAATACTAATAAAAAAGCATCATGCGACGAAATAAACTTTGCGTGTGTTTGTGTCAAAGTACAAATGATATATAGATTGCACATTTGCTAAGTTACCTAACTACGTATACCGTGTGTAACAGGATCATGGTACACCCCCTCTATCTGCTTTAGTTTTGAAGGTAATTGATTGAAATTTGGGATATCCCATATACATAATAAGCGGCACTTTTTGATTCACAAATGATTTTTTTTTCACTTCCGGTTTCGCCGGAAGTGATACCAACTTTCGATTTTTAAATAGAACACCCTGTATATTATTACATTTCTGAAATCTGCATAATTTTCTGAATCCAATGATACCACATAAGTGACATTTCAAACGTCAATATTTTTGATAATTCAATTTTGAGTTCTCCATTTAAGTGTGTCCAGCAATTAGCGAACGTTCTTCAAGAAACAGCTATGCGAGTTCAAAAGTGCATTGACGTTAATGGACAGCATTTCGAACAATTGTTGTAATGTTTTTTGTTTATTTTTTGTATTCCAAAGCCACCTTAGTAATTTCTTAGCATTAAATTAGAACAAAGTAATTGTATTATCTTATTTTCTTTCAGCTGTAATTTTGATTGTACTCATCGCCCATTTTATTAGCAGGTATGAATAAATTCCTTATCAATAGTACTAATAAATGGTACCACGGTACCAATATGGTTCCATTTGAAAAAATTGAGTTTTACCCCAAAATCGATTACGATGAACTTTATTTGCTCATAAAGAATGCAATTTAGTATTTTTGACGGGATTTCGATTTCTCTAGCATTAGACGGGTGAATTGGAATGAATCGGAACCATCATGGCACACTTAAATGGAAAACTAAAAATTGAATTATCAAAAATATTGACGTTTGAAATGTCACTTATGTGGTATCATTGGATTCAGAAAATTATGCAGATTTCAGAAATGTAATAATATACAGGGTGTTCTATTTAAAAATCGGAAGTTGGTATCACTTCCGGCGAAACCGGAAGTGAAAGAAAATCATTCGTGAATCAAAAAGTGCCGCTTATTATGTATATGAGATATCCCAAATTTCAATCAATTACCTTCAAAACTAAAGGAGATACAGGGGGTGTACCATGATCCTGTTACACACGGTATATTACCCTTCCACATATGTCTGTCAAATTATCAGGTATATCAGAATATTTCATTGTAAACGGCGTCAGACACCACCACTCTCTTTCCATTGTTAAAAAAAATCACACCAAAGATACGTCGCACATGGGAAACCTCTGCTTCGATAAATGTTCTACTTAGTTAATTGATGGATAGGGCCTCGGAAAAAGGCAAGGAGGAAAATATCGTGCCGCGAACTATGTTCAGATACTGATTCACCCTCAAACTTGTATCGGTACGAAGGCTAGCACCGTCCCGTGTAACCTAGTTTCGAAAGAGCACGGAAGGTTTTATTTTTGCTCAATCGGTTTTGTGAATCTTCATAATTGTATTAATTCGAGTTGAATGAACTTGAAAGAGGACGCTTCCTAACTTAACATGACGACCTCATAATGGAAACAGACAAAAAAGAAGAAACAATAACGCATTTCGTACTTTTCCAATATGTCAAGTCGCTAAATTTGATTCATTTGATTTTGTGGTGTGTTTTTAGTATGATCATATATAGTACACAGGTCTGGAATCTACGGCATTTTTGAGTGGTGGGAGGTGGCACCATTTTTAAAGAAAAAGTTGCCATAACTATCCGCTAGGAGGATTTAGGGGTATAATCACGTGATTAATCTTTGACGGTTCGTATTGTAAACAAAACAAACGGTTGGGACTTGAATGGTAAATAAAACCAATGACTGAAATATTACATTGCAAAAGTCTCTGGTATAAATAAAAATCATTCCTACTTTCAAAAAGCCGATCGGACCTGATTTGTGATTGGCTGACAAAGTGACAATAGAGGACAGCATAGAGGATAGCGTTGCAGGTGGCGAAACGTGAGAACCACAAAAATGTCCTCAATGTTTGGGCCACCCCCCACCATACGATTTGCCAGACCTATGTATATGATCGTGGTTTATAGTGAAAGTTTGAAGGATGAATATGAAGATGAATGGTGTCATTCTGGAAATGTAGATTTCAGGAATACAGTGTGTCCAGAAACTCTTCTGTCATAATAATGTTTGTCAAAGAAAACTGTATAACGATGTCTTCTTCAAAGGGTTGTAGCTCATTTAGGAAGCATTTTTAAATTGAGGTAATTTGAGTTTGAGTGACATAAAATAACCTCTATTACCTGTAGTTTCCGTTTGGTAGAAGAGTTTCTAGACACCATGTATTAACAGATTGTGAGTGGCCTTTTCTGATGAGAAATTGAATATAATTCAATACAGGTATGGTATTTCAACAGGTTCTGAAGAGATAAATGATACGAATCAATTATATGTTTCGGAAGGAAGATAACGTAATTGAATCATATGCAAGGTCACAATGACAGTGTAAATATTTTGTTTAGAAGGTCAGACTAATCTCACAAAATGAAATGACCATTCGAATCCCAACTGTGAATTGGCATAAAATAAACTCTTATCAAATTTTAAATGACATTTCAAATAACGTTGTTGTATTCAGGCGTAAAATGAGTAAAAAACTACAATTTCATGGAGTGTTAGATCGAAGGCTATCCAAACACTTCAACTAATAACGGTAATGTGATCAAGACCTTCACGAAAATACCCATCTATATCGTTTGAGCAATCCGGAATACAATCTCGAATTCTATGATAAACGTCAAAATCCTGGATCTACGTAAGATAAAGAAGACTTCTTACAGCAAATATCGAACTTCTCTAACTCGAAGTTCGATCTACCAGAAAAAAACTTCGAGCTGTAGAGACTTCGAGTTATGTGATAACAATATGTAATTTTTGGACTTCCCACCATTTTTTCAACTTCGAGTTAGAAATAGAATAGAAAATTCGCGTTAAAGAAGTTCGAAGTAGAAATCAGATGGATTGATACAGGAGCAGAATGAGGCAATCAAATGAAATCTAATAATTTTTTTCATAATTTGATGATTAGTCTGAAATTGCAGAAATTTTTATTGACTGGACCCTGTATAATTTATCCTCATCAAATTCACGCAAAACTATTGTCAGAAAATATAAATAACGAAAAATAATTTTAGGTTGAAATTAAATAATGATGAAAGATGTAAGTACACTCACAAATTTTATTCATTATTTCAACTTATTTTTTTTAAGAATGCTAACAAATCGTGCTCGTTCAGCCTTATGTCATTTCATTCTTCATTTTATTTCGTTCGCTATCCGCTGGATAAATTCTTCGGAATATATTTTTAATCAAAAAAAAAATCAAATGTCATTGTGATAATATTTTATGAGTTATATAAAAAACAACAGTGATTCCTTATTTCGAAAACAAAATATCATAGTACTATCATCAAAACCGGAACTAAAAATTAAAATTAATGAGTGTGAATACAGTGTCAGCGTTTGAAAATATTAAAAATGATCAGAAACTAGAAATCACTCATTTGTAATTGAAGAGAACACTGACCTTATTCAATCCGGGATGTCGAATTCTGTCCAAGCCCGAAGCAGCCCCAGGAATCGCCGTGTCTCCATTCCCCCACACGCCAATACGATCTCTCTCCATCATCACTGCCTTATTATCCTTGTCACCTACAGCCAACTGAGTACCGCTGGAAACAAGCGAGAAGTCGTTATTATCGTCTGTTTTATTATGTGCCAGCGATGTTGTTACGTCATTTATCACGTTATCGACAATCGAAGGTTGAGGTTGAGGCAGAGCCACAGGCCACATATACTAGTGGGCAGTGTCTCAGTTTTATGCGACTGATGGTGATGGGCTGTAGTATCGATATTTTTTATGGGGAAAGCCCTACTCTACTATTGATTTTCTGGTTCGGTGTAGTTACTCTGTGGTAGTCACTACTGTTATTTCTATAATTTAGATTGGGCATATTCGAAAGTAATACCAACCAACAATTTTGAAAAATTCTATTATGCAAGAAGTTTTTCCTCTATGATTATCAACAGATAATTATCGTATCATCGAAATTCAGACCTGAGTTCAACGTTTCGTGAATATGTTTAGTAAATGTAATTTCATTGGTGATGAAAACAACACGAATATTTCATGATCGATCTACTCATCGAATATGATATTGGATTTTGATATAGTTGAATTTGCTACATAGTACTTCTACTTTTTATAAAATTTTAGTCAAGTTATTTTTGAATTCATCACACCTGAAAAGAAAGAAAAGAACTCGCACATCTCTCATTTTTTGTCAACAGATGTAATGTAACAGATGTTTGTGTAACGATCTTTACAATGGGTGTGCCCATCTCTACCAATAACAAATGTAATAAGTGCAAGGTGATTCCACAACACGTGAGGATATCGCGCATGCGCCAGTGCCGTAAGAATATCTTTTCATGTATTACTATCCGCCATGAGCGTAGTGCAGATTATATTCTAGGTAATATTCAGATTATAAACGAAAAAACATATCAAAAATATCGTCTCACATTCAGAAAGTGTTTGCTTCTTCAAGTTCAGTCATTATATATGACACATAATTTTATTAAATATACTGGCCTAGCTTTTAAAAAGCTATTTTCAGAATGTTTTCCCTATACACGTTAATGATCTTCTGAATTTAGCTCAGCACCAACAATTCCATACAACATCAACTAACTAAACTTGGAATTCTAGAAAATATTTTTCTATCGTGGGAAACTTATGTATCATAAATAAGATTTTGCACACAAAATAAGTGGTTGGATCGACAACATTTTAACTGCGAATAGTAATCGATAAAAATTTGGAAAATATTATTTGGAAGCCATATCAATCATATTTTCACTGGAGGAAGTAGTTATTCTCTTAATTTTCCACGTTATGATTTAAAACAATGTCAATAAACTGTGGTAAAATTGCACTCATATCCTGCTTCAAATTTTGATATGATTTTAGTCAGAACTTACGGTCTTTGGTGAAAAAAACACAAATTTGGCAATATTATCGTGGGGAAAAAACTTTTCAAACTTTCCACTTTGGAGATGAAATTTCACCTTATTTTCTTGAACGTTTTGAACGAGGTGGTACAAAGTCATGGCTTATTTCTTCAATAAAATGATACATTATATATTGTCGTTTATACACAGTTAACCATAGAATTTTTGTGATTATTCCTAATATGTCAACCTTCCAAACCTTAATTATAATACCAACATTTTCATTCAATTTAGTTTCGATCTCCTTTTACTTTCAATTCAGGAGTTGATTATGAAGAAATCTTGTTCCCATTTCAATAATATGGTAGAAATTCCATTAAGAACGATTGTGTGTTCAATTATTGGTATGACTGTTTCAATGTCAACTGTGCGTAAACTACAGTTTACAGCAATATGAAGGGTGTTAGTACAAAGTTGAAAAGTGCTGAAAAAATATGTCGTGTGAAACATTCCAAAAATACGGAGTTTGATGAATATGATGATGAACATAATTTGTCACGTTATTGAAGAAATTATTCAGGAAGCTGTACAATCGTATGAAAACATTCAAGAAGAAAAGGTAAAATGTCAGACATCAAAGTGAAGCGGGCTATAGTGCAATTTTACCTTAACTTTGATTGGCCGTTTTGAACGCGGATATTTCAATTTTGTACAATGTGTACTCACGTAGTTCCAGACATTTCAAATTAATCTCACGAAGTTAACTATTCAATTGTAATTGTAAAAATCAACTTTCTGTCAAATTCCAGATTCAAAGTGCAACTCTGACAAATTCGGAAACATTAGGATAGCATGAAAATTACTTAGAAACAAATAATCAGTTCGTGTCAAACAAATTGTTAGGTCTTTCCTAAAAAAAGTAAGTTAGAGGTTTTTTCCGCGGTAAAATTTTCATCACTAGGTGTTTTTATTTGTGTTCTGAAGCATCTGTGAAAATTTCATAGAAATAGAAGATGGCTCCATTTGCTGCAGGTTTTCCGAAAACGTTTTCAAAATTACCTTGCGGCAACATCAACAACTTGGGAAACTCGAAATCTGACAACTTTTCGATTATCTATCTAATAGGAATGTTTCAATGTAACTTTTTCAACCATACCAAATGATAAGGATCATCTGTATGTTCTACTGCATTTGATAGAAATTATTCGATATAGCATGTAAACAATTCCGTTCTAGATCGCACAATATGATAATCGCACAATAGGTCACCTACTAGTCACCTCTGTAGCTTTTAATTTCATTAAAGACTTACCTTCCTGTTGATTTGCCTATCAAACTCAAACAATAATCGTAAAAAGTTGTTCCTGCAGTACTGCCGAAATTTCGACTCAATCCAAATAAATTGAAACACAGTCTGTTATGGAGCTTTGCGAACATTTTATATTTATATATCAATCATGTGGAATATGGAATCATGTACAAGTGTTATGGCTGTTGATATTCACGTTATTCTCCATACTATCTGTTTCTAGCAAAAAAATGGTTATCATTCGCATTATTTATAGAGTATTGGAATTAATATTGTAATAATTATTTAATTATTAAGTCGTGAATCTGATACTCTGTATAAGCGTCGATTGCTCTATATTTTTATTTTATTCCTGAATTGAAAAATAAAGTGGGATTTTATTTGTTCAGTCGAAACATAACTGACTACTACAAAATTCCAATGTGGCAAAAAATCCTTGTTCATACATTTCTATTATCAATCAATTAATAATTAGTTGCCTATATAATTATCAAATTTGTGAATATTCGGCCAAAGCTCTGGCTTTACTTTACTGAGATATGAATCGATATAAGTGGTGTAATATTGATTCTTCTGAATTCATCGAAGTAACAGAAACATTTGTGATACTGACTCCTTGAAATTCCATTTCAGAAATTTATACTTCTCAGAAGACAGAAGGACGAAGTGATGTTGAGAAATATACAATTTCAGTAAGTCAAGGTGCATTTTTTGTAGCACCCTCTGTATTTAGATTGTTCTATATATCCTGAAGGTTAGTGAAAGATGGGTGAGCATAGTTTGTTAAGACTAGGTCAAGACCCAAGGAGAGATAAGTAGATTTTTATTGTTTTAACTTTCAACGTTGCTTATGATGTGATTTAGAGAACGTGATAAAATGATGATTCAATAATGCTCAAATTTATACCAATTCCAGTAATAATCAATGATCATTACATGTTTTAATGGAAAAACTGTTTGAATTTGATAAAAAAAAATAATTGCTATACAGATACATGCTTCGATGATGAAGCACATTTATTTGATAACCGATTCTGAGAGACAAATGCAATTCGAAACTGTTTATGTATATAGGCTATTTATTCTGGGTTGATACCTGTATGAAATCGCCAGATTGAGCAGTGTTGCCATATGTTTTTCACTTTTTCAGCGATGCTCCGAATTAACTCCGAATTAAAACTTGGGTATATATATATATATATATATATATATATATATATATATATATATATATATATATAATCATATTTCATTAAAACTATTGAACCATTGTGAGATTTGGCATCGTTCACTTCACAACGATGCCAAATTTTTTGGAGCGAATCCTTACAATCGTTTGTTTACATTCGAATTGTTCTTTTATTGCGATTTTTTAAATTTGTTCTTTTAAGAGCTTTATTTTATCGCATTCTTATCAAGATGCCGAGAGGTTTGAGTGGAGATGCCCAGAAAATGGTTGCAAGTTTGTTGGAATATTTTCAACGAGAAAAGGTTAACGGAGGTCCCTTACTTCCATTGAATTCTATAGAAAAGGTAAGTGAGGAATCCTAATGAATATTTATTTATCACGAAGAGTTTATGATAATTCAATGTGATTATTACAGAGAGTGGCTGCTGCACTAAATATAAGTATTGCTACTGTGAAAAGAATATCAGCAGAATCAGCAGAGGGTGAAGAATTGAACGGTCCCAGGACATCTACAGAAAAGAAAAAACCTATTGTTGACATTGACGAATCTCAGGAGTCCGAAATAAGGAATTGTATTTACGATATGTATAAGAACAGTGAGTATTCAGTGCCTTTTACATATAATCGAATAATGAACATTCCTATTTGCAGAGGAACACATAACATTAAAAACATTGAATGATAAGCTTACGATACGAACAACCAATGCAAAATTATAGTACTTCCCAATGGTATATCATCCAATCCATTTTACTAAATTATCTCTTCGACTTGTTATGTCATTAATTTTGTATTTTATATGTAGGTGATACATGGAGAATAAGAATATAAACGAATAGTGAGAGTTAAAGATGAAGATAGAAGAGGAACAGTTTTAGTTCTGTTTATATTGGGGAACTTGGATTTTTATATTCCATACTTTTTTAGGTTATATGAACAGCAAGAAATATAAGGAACATAGAGAAAGCATCAGCAGCCAGAAAGCTGTGAAAAGGAAATTTATCATTTGTTATATACAAAAAAAATTGGTGAGATAATTATAATTTGTTTATTAGGTAAAGCATTGAACATCTATATATCTTATAAATTTTATTCCAATGTAAATGGATGATGTTGATGAGATTAATCAACAGGGGTCATACCTTAGAGAAGACAGCATCATCATTTGTAGTAAAAAGAAGTCATCGAGAAGAAGAAAGGTTGGTTTCAATTATGATATTTTTCAACATAATTTGTATTGAGTTGTTGGTTTTCAGTTCCAGAGGATAGATAAGCAGCAGAACCACTATCAAGAAGACAAACATAATGAATTGAGATACATTTGAATTTGAATCTATATTGTATTTTTGTTGAAATGTAATGATGTATGGTGGTTACATCAGTTTTTGTGGGTTTCCCTCATGTATCATATGGAAACATTCCATATGAGCAGATGCACCACTATTTTTCCCACGAATAAATCAATTTATAACTTCTGCATTATTTCTATAACATACCTATTGAGGTTGGCCAAGAATTGGTTTTGAAATATAGAACCATCAAATGAGAATGAGAGTTTAGAACAGATATAATGTTGAAAGATAAACATCACTTCATTACGTAGTTATTGTGTATTTCCTTTGAATATTCGATTCGATTTCTAGCATGAGAACAGTCCATTATATCATTTGAACCATTCAACGGTTATCCACAATCAATAGTAATCCAAATATGATAAAAATTATTGATCCATCGAAAACACTTTCAAAACAAAACAAACGGTCAACCTAACCCAACTTTTTATCACAGACTCTGTGTTTTTATTCGCAGTTAATTCGGAGCATCGCTGGAAGTGAAAAACATATGGCAACACGTGTTGCCAGATTGAGCGGTACGGCTCAATCTGGCGATTTCATACAGGTATCAACCCAGAATAAATAGCCTATAGCTCGCTATTTTGTATTCAGGAACGAACTTACCAATTTGACATTACAGCCAGATTAGGAAAAGTGGGAAACTATACCACTCACATAGCGTTCACTGAACAGTAACACTATCAAAGTTGATTAAAAAACACAAATAATACTGATTTCACTCTCATGATTCATTTTCCAAACACCCGTCTATGAGGTTTCAATATATTGACATAATAATAATATCCATGTTGCATTAGAGTTATATTAAACGAATTAATTATTTAATAATCTCTCTTTCTGAGAGGAGTCAGTGAAACTAGATTTTATTGAAATCTTGATTAATTAGTCGTTCAATATCAGTTGATATACTTTATTCGAAGTCCAATCGAGTTCTACGGATGTTTGGACCTGAACTGGATGTAAAATGGGTGTCGTGTGCTATGTGGGAATATGAAAGAGGGACATAACTACCTTTAACTTCGAACCAGAGTCCCTTTTCTAGTACCTAATACTTACTTATGCACCGTAATATTGTATGAGAATAAACGTTTTCCAGTTTGATAGCACTGACGAAAACATCACTTGAAGATATTTGTTTCTTACCATTCTGTGTTGCCTTCAACTTTATCCAAATCGCCACAACACACACTAGCTGTACTTCCCATCGTTACTAATAGTAACGCATTCACTAACAATAATAACAAATCAACATTTTACGTTATGTGAATACCAACTCTTTATTTTCAAGGTATATTACTTCATTATACTCGATCAACTACTGGAATCGAAAGTGATGCCAGTACTCCGTTGTTTTAAAATTGTTTATATCGAATTCTAGAATAGAAGACTCCTTCACACTATGTAGTTATACGATGATTACTAAGTTTCACTATCATTTATATTTCAACCTTTTTCCGGTCTGTCACACTCATCGATCTCCAGTAGTGTAACGAAGGGATAGCAAAATGTATTATAAAGTGTATAATAAATTGAATTTTTCCAACAAATTCAACAACAACAAGAAAGATATATTACTCAAAGCATTCAGTTTTAACAATGATACTGATCTAAAAAATGGCAAATACCTTCAAAACAATTCAAACATTCAAAATGACACAAACAAAAATGAGTATATATAGTGTTATGATATGAAATATGAAGAGTGAATATGGAATGAAGAAGAATGGATGATTGATCACAATATATTATACAAGTTCCTTGTTGGATTGTTTTTGCTGTGTTGCTGGTTTGTTCGTTTCGCAATCTGCAATTTTTTTTCAGTTTTGATCGGTTTTCCACAGCTCAGAAGGAAGTCAGTGTGGCTTGTTCATGTTCAGCATGACATTTCAGGAGATGTCAAACTCCGTCTCAACTTAGAAATTTTCAAAATTCATTTTAGAACCATTATTCGAAATTCCATCACAAAATCTATTTATTTGAAATAAAAAAACATCCTGTATATGATTTAGGACACAAACTTAGAAATGACAGATCAATGTCAGCATTCAGTGAATTTTGGGATTTAAAATCGGGGTTGAATAATAAAGGAGCAACAAGAGTATGTCTATATAATGACTATTTTTCATTGTAAATATATTCTCATCATTCATCAATTTAGAAATAGAAATTAAAATAAGAAGTGTTGAATAGAACATGGAAGTCAAGTGACAAACCATCATGAAATTAAGTGATTATGAAAAAAAAAAAGAAAGAGGAAGGTTGCCAAGGAAAAGTTTGTTAGAAAAAAGAAAATTTGGAGATAGTTTGTGGTGGATAAAAATTAGAGAAGAAAAAGAAGTTTATCCTGGAAAATCATAAGATAAAACAGCAAAAATCAGTTGGAAGAAAAAGAAAAGAGAAGTCCATGGTTTAGAAAGTAAAATCAAGCAAGGAAATTAAATTACCTCAAGTTCTCCCACAATAATTCAGAACGTGACAGTCAGGAGGCAGTAAAAGGGCCAAGGAAATCTATTCCTGAAGGAAGAATAGACTCAAAAGGAACTTTTATTGAAAACAATAACTTCATATAACTTCATTCATTGTCTGTATTTCCATTCCATCATAGCAAGTAAGTTGTCGCAGGTTTTAAAATTTGTTACCTGCTATTGTGTCATTTCTGTTGCCATTATAGACATTCAATCTTGTTTATTTTTTTTATTATTCCCCAGTAAATAATTCAAGTTTCGAAATTCATTTGAAAAGATATATATCAAAATCGTCAACAGAGGCGCTGTTTGAATCCACAGGCGTACCGAACTGAGTTCTTGGAGGAAGAATCCTAATTGAGAAGAGAAAAAGATTCAAGCGACATCGGCGTCACAGCTGGGACAATTTTAGCGAGGGGCTTGGTAATTATATATTGTGTTGATTTGATCTGTATTCCATTTATTCTTTATTTGATATTTTTTTCGTTGCATATCATAACAAGATCCAAAATACATAGATATAAAATATTCAATCTATCAACCGCGGATCACTAAAGATCAGATCATTACAATAGATATAAGAAAATGAATTCAAAAAAGAGTGGAGGCGCCGGGCATCGATCCCGGTACCTCTCGCATGCTAAGCGAGCGCTCTACCATCTGAGCTACGCCCCCCGACAATGAAAAATTATTATATAAAATTGAGAACTTATGAATCAAATATTTTGGAACTTGGAGTACAAAATAATATGTATTTTTCAAAAGACTGAATGTAACTTGCTCTCATATCATCATAAAATAATTGTGGGGTGCTATTCCTCTTTTTCTGTTATCCTACCGCATTTTTGAGTGAAACATCACAGCCAGATATAGTCACGAAGAAATTAAAGAAATTGTGACGCATATCTCTTGATACTTACTCTCATTGAATCACAATACTCAACGTAAATTATTCTCGATACCGTACAGGGTTGGCAAATTTCAATGTTGTAAACGCAAAGAAAAATAAAGTAAGTATTATTATCGCCATTGAAGACTCGCACATCGAAAGTGACCCAACATGTGTGATACATGGTTGAAAAGGAAAACAATAATACTTCAATTAAACTATAGCCATTAAAAAAACTTGAGAGAGACTCTTGAAGGAAGTACTGCAAGGATATCGAAAAAACCGCCGCAGGCGCTAGACTTCAAAAGGTACTTTCAAAAGGTCCACAAAGTCCGATCGGAGCAAAAGTAGGCCCTGATGGAAAGTACACCTATTCAGAGTTCACTTTCCCGAATCCAAGGTAATTGACGACGTACCTCTGTAGCACGAAGACCGCTTTCTCCGGTAACTCTCAACAGAAGAGTGACTAGGGAAAACTGGGCGTGTGCTAAGAAGGTAATCACGTGGCACAAAATGTAATGAGCTATCAACTCGTTTGAACCATTCAAATCTGCTGGACCCGATGGCGTTTATCCCAAAATGCTACAAGAAGGGCCAGAACTTCTACTTCGAAAACTTTGTATGGTACTAAGAATCAGTCTTGCAATGGGATATGTACCAAAAATATGGTCTAAAGTGAGAGTCGCTTTCATACCTAAACCTGCCAAGTCAGAACAGGATGGGGCGAAAGCATTCAGACCAATAAGCCTAATGTCTTTCATACTGAAAACGTTAGAAAAACTTCTCGATAGGTATATTAGGGATGAGGTGCTTGAGAAGAAAGCTCTGCATAATGACCAATATGCCTTCAGGGAAGGAGTCTCCACTGAGACAGCACTACACAAGGTCGTTAAAAGAGCAGAAAATGCGCTAGAGAAAAAGGAAGTGCTCCTATGCACATTCCTAGATATAGAGGGGACATTCAATAATACCCATCTGAAATCCATCACACGAGCTCTCGCACATCATAATATCGAGGAGGCTATTAATAGATGGATAGAGAATATGTTGAAGAGCCGTGTGATAAATAGTACTATCTCTGACACTACACTGCAGGTGAGGTTGTGTCACCGCTTCTGTGGAATCTTGTTATTGACGGACTGCTGCGTATTCTAACCCAAAATCACCACAGCGTACTAGAATTTGCAGATGATTTGGTTATCATGGAACAGGGGAAATTGAATACCACTGTTGAAGAAAGGATACAACAAGCATTAGACCTCACTACTGAGTGGATCAATGAGGAGAACCTAGCAGTTAGCCCTCACAAAACTACAGTAGTAGCATTCACGAAACGAAGACGAAAAGAAGAGCTAGGACCTCTCTACTTGAATGGTACACCTGTAGAGATGTCGGGGGAAGTTAAATACCTGGGAGTCATACTAGATTCCAGGCTAACTCGGAACTAATAACATCTACAAAGGTTTACGACAAAGGCAACCATGAGCCTTATGGTTGTGAGAAGAACATATGGAAGAACTTGGGGTTTGAAACCAGAAATTATACATTGGTTGTAAGTGGTAGTTAAACCAGCCATACTTTATGGTGCAATCGCCTGGTGGAGCAAGACATTGCAACATAACACTATTAGAACACTAAGCAAGGTGCAAAGACTTGCTTGCCTATGCATAACAGGGGGAATGAGGACTACCCCAACAGCGGCCATGGAGGTGATGCTCTGTCTTCCCCCGCTCCACCTTGAAGTGCAAGGGGAGGCTAGATTGCCTGTAGCGTCAAAAAATAGTGGGAAAAATACACCACTACAATTCGATGGGTACAACATCTTGCAAATGCTAAGAGATAATATGATCCCTAAATTCATCTTTGAGGTGTTAATCCCGGATCGAAGGGAGTGGCACGAATTTCATGCTAGAGAAAAGCAAAACAGAATGATCTGGTACACAGACGGATCAAAGATTGAACAAAGATCGGGTGCGGGAATTTATTTCCCTACCCTGAAGGAGAAAAATTCCGATGCGCTTAGTGAAAACACAACAGTGTGTTCCTAGCAGAAATATTTGCAATTCTACAATGTGCAATAATATGCAATGAGAAGGACTAGTAACAGGTCTCTTTACAGGACATGCTCCTGTTAGAACACACCTACAAGAGATGGGGCTATATCAAGGTGACCAGACTTGTAGATTGTGCGGCTTAGAGCTTGAGACTATTGAACATATTTTGTGCTATTGTGAGGCACTAAACTATAGAAGAGTAGTGCAACTGGGGGAACCTGATTTGAACCTAGAGAATGTGGGAACCCTGAAACTAAGTGACCTTTGCAACATAGTCAAAGGAACCAATATTTTTTAGGGTATCGGAATGATAGGGGAAATACAATAAGCCTCCGGCTGCAGTATATCCTTCGGACCCCTGTAGTAATAAAAAGAAATAATAAAAAACTATAGCCAACCGTGATTCCCATTTGAAAAAATTAAACTCTAGATCATAATTCGAAATTGAAAATCGTGTTTGGAATTTTCTCGTCGTCACTGGATTTTAAGGAAGTGTCCAAAGAATTTAAAAGTCATTTTCTCCTAAGTTCTTTAACAACCACGATTTTCGTTTGACTCGAAAAGTCGGGAAAACCTTTCGTTCATTACTCGAAACCAAAAGACGAAATCGAAATTTCATTCTCGCCACTGAATTTATCTCGTAAAAAGAGATAGAGAATGCGACTCCAGATTTAAGTCCACCCTGTACATTTAAGATAAGTGAGTTGTTAACTCAAAATTATCATTCTCTCCATATATTTTTGTGACTTCCAGTAGTATGCTTCTCACATGAAAATTTTCAGAAGCAGATATAATATAAAGACAACATATACACCGATGTTTCATTTTATTCATGGGGTGGAATAAAAACGAGAAGTATATTCAATTATGATTTATTCATTATGGGTGAAATCTACAGTTATTGGTAGGTCATTAAAACTTAACTTTCTCACAGTTTAGCATAACAAAGAAGAAAGATAATGATAGGTGTAAATGGCACCTGATAATGATTCATTGAAAAAATACAAATAGATTTATTCTGAAAAATCAACTAAAATTATCGGAATATCGGATTCAGATCGTTCGATCGTACTTTGGTAAAGATTATATATACATCACAAAAGTATTCAACTCATCGATTCAATATATACAAATAAATAATAATCATTGCCACCTCAAGCTGTGAATAAACAATACGAGTTTACGAAAATCTATAAATTTACAATCAAAAGGCCACCATCACAAATATCTGGTATATTTTTACACAATATATTTTTACTTCTGGATAAAACATGATGTATACTTCTAACTACTATGGTATGTATTTACTAGAATACACTCAGCAAAATACTTCATGAAAAGCTCTGATATTAAAATTAAATTATCACATTGCCAATATTATTGGTGATAAATTTTTAGAAAATGCCATAATACATACGTGAAAAAGAAACGAAGATGAATGTGTACAAAATGTGAGAAATCGAAAGTTAAATTCACCTAGAATAATGTTGCAGAATTGATAATCTATTAATTATTTATGCAATTCATCACTTACTTGATGCTCTCGATAATCTAGGGTCTAAGATCTAGAATAGGAGACCCTTTGGAATATTATTTTATGAATGGAACTCATTAATTCTAGGCGAATAAAAATGAAGAAAAGAAGAGGTGACATAAAAGATGACTATTACTACAATTCATTCGAGCTTAGGTTGGTTCCTCAAGGTATTCCAAAAATACTGGGCCACGCCAGATGCTCTGGTGTGCAAAAATAAAAAAATGTGTGCATACATTTTACCACAGTCTAATTTGGGAAAAAATCGTCAAACTGTCAGTGGCAGTCCAAAACACGAATTATTGTACCACATTAATCTTGATGTGTGTTGTAAAAGAGGTTATCATGCATGGGAAGGCGAATTGGGTATGTGTTGTTAGTAGAGAATATACAACACCTCCAAGATAAAAACAAATACGACACAGTTAAAATTGTGGATCGGGATTTGAATGAGTGGTGTGTTAGTAACAATTTGTTCATTGTGGTACACTAAAAAGTTTTTGTGCATTGTGAATTTTATGTGTGAAGTGAACCCAACCACCTAAGAAAAAAAATGAAGTAACAGTGATCATCTCTGTTCTGAAATCCATAAAATGAGTACAAGTATAGCGTTCAATAAACAGAATGTAGAAACTTCGTTTGAACTTAGATTGGCATAGCAATGCACACTCTACTCAGATCACTGAATTAGAAGTCTAGGAATAGATATCAGAACAAAGTGATTTTATAAGAGTATGTTTCGTGGCATTTTCGAAGAATTTCTGTTAACGAAATGAGTAAGAAATCATTAATATTTCGAGGGTCGAATCGTACACATTAAGTACCTAGTATACAATAATACTATATATCATTGAAATATGATAGATCTGACAAAAAATATGTTAATAGTAAATCATACAAGACTCATTAGCCTACATCAACAAGAAGCAATAACAGTAATGGGGAAGGGGCGAATATCCACTAGTGACATATAATTATGTTAACTAGCCAAATTTCCTCAAAATATTTCTTACCCAAGAAAAATAACACATCACAAGTCCAGTCTGTATATAAATTTACAATTCGAGTATTTTATTTACAATCAGAACCTACCCGTGTCAGCAATAACAGCTGACTTAGGTACAAGACCCTTTTGAGTTCCCCTACAACAAAGCAACCATTTGTCGTCTACTTCCAAAACCACACGTAGTTTTTCTCCCTCATTGTAAGACAGGTGCCCGCTCTCAGATGGCACCCTATGATTAAGGGTTCTCACAACCCTAGAAAATATAGTGGTAATGTCATTTATGTTAATTGTTTCAAAAACCTACTTTGGTAAAGGAGCAGTAGTGATTGGTTTTCTACTCAACGAACTGGATGCAGCCCGTCTAGGAGGTGTAATCTTGGAAGTTTTTCCATTTTGTGGTGCTGCTTTATAAGGTAGGCTGCTGGGTCTTTGAATATGTCTAGGAGCGTCATGAGGTTGATCTAGCTGATCCAGTCGGCTTGCCCTACAAAAAAGTTCGTAGTCTATTTTAACAAGACAGTTGTAAAAGCTCGCAGGTTAGGTCGAATTCTTCATTCAAATTGTTTTGAAAAATGTTTACGATTCATAAAATATATGCACCAGAACTGAAAAACTATTGACTGTAGATAACCGTTGATATGTTTTCCAATGTTTGTAAAAATGTATACTACAATTAGCTAACTTCATTAGCGAATCAAAGATTCATATCCAAATAAATTTGGAACCGTTGTGAAGTCACTATTAAGTGTCGCCATAACTATTGATGCTCAAATATTCGCAGCTGCGTCCCAACCAATTAGAAGTTCAGTGGTTAGCTACTTTTAATTTTGCGCTAATGGCATTAAAAAATAACCGAATCTGTCAGAATTATCTTCCTCAAATAAATAGATAACAGTTTCAGAGGCATACTATATTCAATTCTGATTTGATTCGGATGGAATATAAAAAATGTAAGCATTAGTAAATGTATGGCAAAATTCTAATATGCAATATTACCACATTCGATATTTATATTATAGATATTAAAAATGATTTCATGACGCATCCAATGAAGGAAATGAAAAAGCAATTCACTATGACACTCACCCTTATATCACAGCTTTTCATTGTGAGTTTGGTGAAAGAATTTACAGGATAGTTTATCCTATTCAAAATGAAATGAATTAAGAAATACAGGAAATAATCAATCATCATTCGAAGTTTATCTCACCTCGTATTGGGTCCAGTCTTCTTGATCGGCGAACTTTTCACGCTATTCACCCCCTTCACCACAACAGCTTTACTACCAGGAGGAGTCGTTACTTTTTTGTTAGCCTTACTGGCCCCTACTGCCCCTACGGGTACCGGAATACCCGAAGGTTTAATCGGTGAGGTGATCGGCCTGGGGATTTTCGACTTGCCCGCATGCGTGGGGGACAATGGCGGCGATTCTGTGGAATTCTGACCGCTCAGCAACTCCCACTTTTGTTGCAACTTCTTGAAGCGTCTGCCGTTCAACGGCTTCTCATCCGAGAAGTTCGAATCCAGTGATTCCAGCTCGCGGTCCTCTTTGATAAGAGAAGGTACGTTTTCGTTGGAGTTGCTTTTGATTTGCGCTGGTTGATTCTCAAGACTGTCGGTGTACTCCTCTTCGTCTTTGGAAAGCCTGTCGTAAGCTTGGAAGAGTTTGGAGGTGAGAGGTACGCCAGACCAACGTTTTCTGTTGACGTCATCGCCTAGTTTGAATGTGGGCTTCGATATACCGCTGGACTCCACGCAGGAACGGGGTCTCTCTTTGGTGATCCGAGTAGACGTTCTTGGAGGTGACTCAGGGAGGCTGTTGTCGTTTGTATGGACTGAGATGTGACGAACGGTGTTAGCGGTAGAAATTTCTTCGGAATCAGAGTTCGAGCGGTTGCTGAGTGAGGAGTGGCAAACTCTAGCTGAGTTGAATTGCTTGAAGTTGGGAGATGGAGAATGCTGAAAGTTCAAAATCATCACAAAAACGATAATTTCATTCGAGATCCATACCTTAGAAATGGGACTCAGCTGTTGATGATACGAATCCATTCTCTTCAAGCTCAAGTGCAGCTGCTTATACTCAAACAGCAAATCCAACTGGAAGGGTATGAAAGCGAGTGGCTGCAGAGCCGCAATCATACTATCCAACAGTGATCTAACATTAGCACCAGTATGTGATAGTACCATCAAAGAATCCCCTGTATAGTGCTTGCGCAGTATACTTTCCCTAGTCCTGAGATAACTAGCCCATGCGTCCAGAGATCGCACATTAAGAAGACCAAAAACGAAGGCATTGAATTTGACTAGACCTTCAGTAATGGCATCCTCACTATTAATTCTCATCACCAGCTCGTTAAGAGCCTTGGTGAGTGGCCCTTGCTGTGCTGAAGCCTCCACAACCTGCCATACAGAGTTGTTTATGGCGCCAAAGCTAGTGTCAATGCTGGGTTTCAGGCCGTCGCTCAAGACTGCATAAAGGGCTGGACAGAGGGTGGTCAGTGCCAGTTTAGCACATGCAGGGTTGATGGTGGCATCTCCCAAAGCGTTCATTTCTATCTGGTTGGATGCAAGCGAAAAGTGGTGCATGAGTTGTTCAACAGAGTCGGTAACGGCGTTGATGAGTGAGCGTTTCTGGATGAGATTATCAGAGAGGGTTTTGCTGAGGTGGACAGGAGTAGTTTGGGGACTCGAGTAGTTGGGGCTGTTTTCATTCTCCTCGCTGATCGGGAGGTCTGCGAGAGTTTTAGGCTGAAATTAGAGAGAAGTTGCAGTATATTTAGAGATTCAACGACCTACTTTCTGCCAAATGATACTGAACCTGAGAAATAGTTACTTAGACTTACCTGAGAATTTTTATTATGAAGGAAAGCAGACACATTGGGTGAATTATTCGGGGGAATAAACTGTTTAGGTTCCAAGAATTTCGGTAAGTTGACCTTTTCTGCAAAACTGACACATTTCTTTCCACCGAAATGGTCTGCGCCCTCTTGATTCATCTTAAGAGATAAAAATTTATCGACGTAGGATTTCAACTGTGAAATATTCTTCTCTGAAATATCTTCTTGATCAGAAGTGGAAAAACCACTTAGTTTCAGAAATTCGTCCAATTGGGCCAGTTCTTCTGTACTGATATTGGATGATAAATAATCAGTCTTCAGATTGGAGGGGTCTGGATGTTCGTCCAAACTACTACTGGAGGTGCCAGCATCTACGCCTTCGTCTTCTGTTTCCGAGAATCTAAATAAAAAAAAAATGTTTTGCTATTTCAAACGCCCTAAGGAAGGAGGGAGTTTTGGATAATTGTAACCATGAGTACTAACCTCTTGTTCCTTTGCAAATAGTAAGGCTCTGGTAGAGACTTCCTCTTATACACCTTATCCTCAACAGTTTCTTCCTCGCTGGTTTCATACATGCTGTACCGTTTATTAGCGTCCATCTTGTCCATGGCCCTCCTCAAGATACCCTTTGGCAAAGGTGGTCTCGGAGGCAAATGTTCACCTTGCGGCAAACTCACACACCTCAAGGGCATACCAGGAGTTGTAGTGATGTTGCGCGGTTTCTCGTTGTTTATTAAACTGGCCTCGGAACTAGTGACGCTGTCATAACGGTAGACGAATAGAGGATTGAGACTAGCAGCAGGTACAGGACTGTTCTGTGAATCCGCTAATAAACTAGAAGAACCCCTGTAGCCTGAGCTGGGCTGGGTAGCAGTGCTTGAACTTGAGGATTCGAAACTCAGGGGCCGGCGTTTGGTGAACTGGTTACGAACAAACGAAGGTTTTTCTCTGCTGGTTGGTTTGATATGTTCGGATATTTCTGGAACGTCCGCTAGGATGTTTCGGTATTCTTGAGGTAAAAGGAAGTTTAGTGAATCCCAGTCTTGAACATGGCTGAAGCCTCGCTTCTTTAAACTTTCAATATCGTTACAGCTGAACGGTCTTCTCTTGTTGGTGACTACGTTTGGTGGTTTTTGTGGCACCAGCAGCAGCTTAGAGATGTCCTCTTTTTCATTCAGAAAGTCCAGATCAGGTAAGACGTAGTTAGGGTATAAAATATAAACTGGTTTCTCGCTTTCGCCTTCATTTTTCAGCTTGTGCAAGAACGATGGCTCCAAGATTTTGATTGGCCGTTGAGCTGCCAAATAAGGCGTTTTAGTTGCATTCTTGAGGTTGGTTATTTCTGAGAAACAAGAAGTCTGAATGCTCCTATTAACTAAAGTATTTTTGATTTTCTTTGGAGATATCACTTTCTTAGTATCAGCAGAGCAATATTTTGGTAGAGGAGCAATGTTTTCCTTTTCGAAACTGCCTTCAACCGAATCAATCTTGGATACACTCTCGGATAGTTGCTCAACAGATTCACTTCTGGAAATATCCTCTTCAGGTTCTTCTGCTATCAAGTCATAAGTTCGTATACTACTTTCATTAGTTTTTGCTTCTGCACTACCATTGAGCATTTTGAAATTATCCTTGGAACCTGACGAGTTGCTTTCTCCAGATTGACTTTCTGGCCAGTTTTCCGACGAAGAAATTTGGTCCATTGTGGTTGACATTCCTGAAAGTAGGTACATTTAAATAAAGTACAAAAATAAGATGACTTTGTTTGCCTTCTGCACTAATACTCTTTTGTTTCATGAACAGCTTGACTAGACTAAAGTTTGGTTGTTGATTATTGACGTTATCGCTACAACTTGCATCTATTGAGGTGGCCATGTCAGAAACGCTTCCGCTGCTGCTGGTTTGGTGTTGGATGTCGAATACTTTCACAGGACATCTTTTAATGGTGTTAGTTTTACTCTGAAATGAAATACATAAAATTCTACAGGGAGAAATATAAAATTTTTTCATTAGTTTCCAGTGTAATATTGCATTTTTGTTGCTTTTCTGGGGCAAATTCACCAAATTGTTCTTATTATTTTCAGCTCAATTTACAAACTGTTCGGGCATAGAACAATAGGTGAATGTTATGAACAGAAAAAGTAACTTGCATAAACTGCTTATGGCCTAGGGCAAGATATGAATAACATGTATTATGAAGTTGACAAGAAAAGAAACATTATAGTTATTGTACAAATGATATATGATATAATTTGAGATATCGATTTAATCGTCAACAATTTCAATCAAGTGAATAGGGAGTTGAAAGGTTTTGTAATAATTATTTTAATATGAGATATGAACCAATTAATCGAATGGTTAACTTTTCTAAATAAATAATCTACATTTATACATATCGAATTTCCGCATTTCCTTCATCTTTTCATTTCTTGCAAGCAGAGATTATTTTTATATTGAGATACCTATCGTCGTTGTATATCATGACTTCTGAAGTTTTGATCAATACTGAAGAAGTAATTATGAAAATGTTATACCTATAAAGTTTTTATCAGATAAAATGGATATTTATTACAAAGCACATTAATCTGTGTAAGTATTCACTTGGGAATTAGAATACAAAAAATGTTTCAAATAAAAGTTGTTTTATATGGAAAAGAGAAAGATGGACTGGATGCAGAATTCAATTCTGAGTTTGATGGTTGAAGAATATACAGAGTGTTTTATTTGAAAAAAGTGAGCTCAATGTCGTCTCGCCTAGGCTGAACTCCCTGTATAACTCGTGATATTTTAGGATTCCACTCACGAATTGGCCACCTTGTTTAAAATGTGTCCAGTATTGCGAGAAGATGAAATCAATATAAAACTTCTTCTTACCGATGAGTTATTACTTTGGCTTTTATTACACTCGCTAGCAACTAACGAATTCCTCATTTTCTGTTTGTGCAAATTCGGCATACTCTGACTCTTCACTGTCGTATCAGTCAGTCCCAAATGACTATCCGCATCACCCGAATTATTATTATTCCCCGACGGTTGTCTCTGCACATGTTCCTCACTGCATCTCTTCTTGAGCTTGCTCCAGGTGGTTAGACTGCTCGTGTCTGATCTCGTCATAGAACTCTCCAAATTTTTGGTGTTCTTCTGAGCCTGGTCGCTATTCCATTGGGTTCTGTTACTGTCTGGAGCATTCGAGTTTGAACTCTTGTCTGTGATATAGATATTAAAGAGAATGTCAACATGTGTTTTTGCTGTACACATCTTTATGGAACAACGGATCAGAAAGAAATATTCATTTGTTCATGTATATTTTCTTAGAGAGATAGCCTATAGACTAGAATAACTGCTGAAGGTTGACTCAGTATGGAAGTGATTCATGATAAGATAAACAAGAGCATTAAAACAAGTGCTTAAATGCCTTCGACTTTGGGATGGTTTGTTTACGTTTTCATTACGGTATCATGATACAATGAATCAAGTTGTTTGTGTAATTATGAGGATATTATTTTTATACCGGATGGGTACAATATGACTTTTTGTGTCAATTAGAATCAACAAAATTTATTAGCGGATCAAAGGTTTCCCTCCACATAAATTCGGCATCGTCGTGGAAGCACTGTGAAGATTTGCCATAATTATTGATGCTTAGAAGTTCAGCTGGATACTTTCTATTTTGCAATAATGGGATTGAAAGATAACCAGTTTGTCACAACTATCTTCTACAAATGAATAGACTATATTTTGAGGCGTTCCATAGAACAATCAATGAGATGAAAAGAATAAAGTAAGTATCAACAAAAAAACGTGGTATCTCAACGGGCTTGAAGTGTTGATCCAACAAACACTTTGTTGGCAGAAGATTTATCACTCACTTTCATGATAATCACTATCTGAATACATGGTAACGGATCCCTCAAAGGCGATGGTATAATTGTCTTTATTGGCTTGGCATGTCAACATCATATCATGGAAATCACAATCCAAAGAATCGACGCTGAAATTAACTGGAACTGGCATTTCTTTTACGGGACTGAAGAGGAGTTCGGATTTGCATATCGACATCGAGTTGGAATTGGCCGAGCATTCATCACCCTGTGAACTGCTATGAGGGCTGATAGAGCTGTCCAAATCGAATTTGGCCATCATGGAACCCGAAACACTCGCGTAACTTTCTCCTTGACGGTTATTCTGCAACAATGGTAACAGTAAATATTTCATTCACATATCCAAAAAGCAATACTTTGTGAAACATGAGTCCGTTTCTCAACAGACGCTAAATTTTTTACCACAAAACGACGAGAACTACGCTATCTTGTTAATTTTTGATATCCTTCAAAAATCTTAGGTCATTGCATAGGAAATACCTTGCTACCAAATCTCCTTGATTTTTTTTCGTTCCATCTACTCATTCGGCCAGAATCATGTCAGCAGTTGGGGAACTTTTTTATATAACTCCGTTACTTTCCGATATTTTCGAGAGAAATCATGAAATATACCATATTATACCCGAAAAATCTTCTATCGAGTACTCTCTTTTGAAAAAAATCGCGAAAGTCGCCTAATTTTTCACGGGTACACTAATTTAGGCCCTCAATTCCTAAAATCCTGATAAATATAAGGATTATGTTATGATATCGGAACGAATAGAATTCAATGAAGTGAAGTTGAAAAGACATAATCGAATGGTGTGATATCAATTTAGTTAATTTCATTTTGATTTTTTATTTTCATTCAATTAGCTTCATTTATCTCGATTTTTATTTACTTCACTCATGATAGCTTTTGGGATTCTAAAATTTACTGAATTTACCTCTTGACTAAGATGATCACTACACATGGGTGGTAAATTCGTCAAAAGGGCATGAATGTCTTCCGTTCTGAAGCTTTCCATGTCCGCCTCAGCTAGATTGGCGTCCATATTTTTTGAAAAAACGTCGTAATATTTGTGGTCTCCAGCCTCATACGATTCCGGAAGAGAAAGAATGCTGGTATGATGATTGGTGCCTCCATCTCTGTAGCTGGAAAATCATGAAAATCAACTGAAGAAGATTGTAACTGTTATTTTGATAATCACTCATGTAACTCTATAACTGTTTGATCAATTCATGGACTGACAAATACTCTCTTTCTCAGTTTATGTCTAGTTTTATCGGTATACTTAGGAAATGACGTGGAAAACTAGGTGATCTCATCGCTATAAACTGAGTAATCTGGGTTTTTGATAAAATTATATCTTGATTGCACAGTAAACATATATTCAGAAATGGTTGAGTTCTTTCATTGAGTTGAGTGTTATTATTATATCACTGAATATACGAAATACTCGAATACTATCAGCAATTTTCACCCAGGAAAAAACGACCCAAAACCCATAAAATAAAGTCGGGTCTATGAAAGATGTTTATGAAATCAAATCCCAAAAAAATCAACAATTTCAGCGTCGCTCTGTTTCAAATTGAAGAGGAGGATCCTTTGAAGTAGCGTTATAACCATATTATGAAGTTTCTGTTTTTGAAAACCGAACAGTATGTGAAGAATATACAGTGCTTCCTCAAAGTCCTCCCCTCATCTTATCTTTGGAACGATTATGCACAAACAAGTGAAATTTGGAAACCAAATACTGAAAGTTGTAAACTTCCCTACTAGTGATAATAGATAACAAAATCGGAGAAGACCTCTTTTGAAAGGTATTGAAAATACCTATTCAATGAGGCCAGTTTTGTTTATGTTTATGACAGTCTTAGCAACCCGCTATTACGGTGCTTGACATTCTAAAAGAACGAACAGAAAGTAAATGGACGTCACTTCGAGCAATTTCGAGTAGATACTGATTTTCAAATCTGTGGAATAGAATTTGAAATTTATAAGCACATGGAATAGGTATTTTCGATACCTTTTAAAAGAGGTGTCGCTTGCCGTAGGGTTGCATTTAAAATTATTGGTCACAAAGGCCTTGTGACGTCAACTTTGCCGATTTTGTCATATATCATCACAAGCAAGAAAGTTCACAACCTTTAATAATCAGTTCACTTGTTGTTTAATAAGGAAGATGACTATTGAGAAACACTGTATAAATCATCTAATCTTACCCGTAATCGAGGAACCACTGGTAATCAGAATTATCCTGGATGAAGTCGATGTCCTGGGAAGAGGTGTTGCTGAGGTAGCTGGCTGAACCATGGTGATTACTGTTACAGTCAGAATCCGGGCTACCCCGGACTATTCCTATCTCCGTCATCCCTTTACCTATAACAACGGAAACATACGTACAATACGGGATGAAGAAATTTATTGCTTTAAAAACATTTATAATTTATATTAATTGCGTTGTCATTTTACGTTGACGCTATGCTATTATGTACAGGGTAGGCCAAATTGGACACTTTCAAAGGGAAAGTCCTGTTTCTAAACTAGATAGATGAAAACTGATGTCGGTGTCTGAGGGTCATTTTTTATGACAAACTTCATGGTGAAAACTGCATATCGATATCTATAACCGTTTCTGAGTTACAGCGTGTTTTCCGAAAATGTGCATTTTCGAAAAGATGCTGTAACTTTTTTCCTGTTGAAAATTCTTTGTTTCTATAAAACCTTTCCAAAGCACTTTTTCATGTAGAATTCAATGGTGAAACTCATTGATTTTTTCAAGTCATGTATCAAGAGTTATTGATAGATAAATCATTTTTTCAAATGGGACACCCTGTATATTCCTGCGTATTTAAGTAGTACTTGAAATTACCATTCCAAAAATATAGCACACTCATTGTTTTGCTTGAGACATCTTTGAAATACAAGGCTTTTAGGTTTTTTTATAGGTAGACTTTAGAATGCAAACTTTGAACAAGTAGGCTTTGCACAATTCGGCGATAAAACAAAAAGCCAAAATTCACTAGTAGTTGTCAAGTTAAAGAAGCTGTCCACAACAGTAATTAAAACTGAAAATTTTTTTGAGAGTCTCATCCTATACTTACTAATAAAAAAATAAATCTCCAACAATAATAATAATTGAAAACAATCAAGAACAAATTTCTTTAGAGATGGTATTCGAAATGTCCACCAGCTTCTCTTAAACACAGGCGGCACCTTTTTTGAATATTTCTCACCGAGTTTATCAATTCAACGGTGGTGAGGGAAGCAAAAATTCGCATCACTGCAGCTTCCAAATCGTGTCTGGAGTTGGTCGGCAGAGTTCATAGGCGTTAGGTCTGGTGACCTGGCCAGCCAAGGTTTGGGTCCTTGGTTGGCTACCCAATTATTGTCAAAATTTGCAACCAAAAAACTGCTAATTATTGCAGCTTCAATAAAAGCAATTCATCAACAATCAATTTGACAACTACTAGTGAACTTTGGCTTTCTGTTTCATTTTAATTGTGCAAAGCCAACTTGTTCAAAGTTTGCATTCTAAAGTCTACCTATATATATAAAAAAAACCTAAAAGCTCTGTATTTCAGAGATGTCTCAAGCAAAACAATGAGTGTGCTATATTTTTGGAATGGTAATTTCAAGTACTACTTAAATACGCAGGAATATACAGGGTGTCCCATTTGAAAAAAATGATTTATCTATCAATAACTCTTGATACACGAATTGAAAAAATCAATGAGTTTCACCATTGAATTCTACATGAAAAAGTGCTTTGGAAATGTTTTTATAGAAACAAAGAATTTTCAACAGGAAAAAAGTTACAGCATCTTTTCGAGAATGCACATTTTCGGAAAACACGCTGTAACTCAGAAACGGTTATAGATATCGATATGCAGTTTTCACCATAAAGTTTGTCATAAAAATTGACCCTCAGACACCGACATCAGTTTTCATCTATCTAGTTTAGAAACAGGACTTTCCCTTTAAAAGTGTCCAATTTGGCTCACCCTGTACAATGATATAACGAAATTGGCTATATATCATACGCATGATTTACAAGGCCTTCCATGGGGTAATGAATTGGCAATACTATCGAAATATGTTATGTTCAATCGCTCTTGTTCAACGTCCTGCTAACTTCATTCGCCTACGGATAATTTAGTTGTTTGTCATCAGTGGCATTCCTTTGGAGATGAAATACGATCGATTCGGTAAAAATAGTTTTTTATTGAAACAAGGAACTCTGGAAATATTTTGAGCCATTTAATCGCACAAGATCTCAATAGTTTTTTCTTCTTCTGGTTAGGTGAAACGAAGTTCAGTGGCGTGTTTAGAGCATCTCAGACACCATGTATACAAATTTTCAGGCAGAAGATCGAAATATGACAACTGGTAGCACATATTTGATCGAAAACTCAGACCTCGAACAGTCTTCAATTCTTGTAGAAAAGATCAGAAGCATCGTTTTCAGTTATAAAGATATTTTTCGGAAGTCAAAATGAAATTAGTCAATGTATATTATGAAGCATTTAAGAAGCTCATTGATTTTGGAGTACTCACTTTTTCTTGAAGTTTCGTTACAATTATCTACAATAATGTTACTACTCAAACCTTCATCAACATCTGTGTTGATTGTTATCACTAAATCAAATTTGAGTTTCATTTTGGAACACCTTTGTGTTCAGATTGTTGTGAATATGTTATCTTCGATGTTTCCTGTCACTAAACTGAGAATTCCTTATTCATTTCCACAATAACACAATCAATGAATCGAATTTTATCATCAAAAGATAAGATATACATACATCAGAACGATCGAAGGTTGAAAATTTAGACTTGCAGTCTAGCACGTACACCTTTTGAACATAAATTTTACCGGAGTCACTCAATTTGGCAGGCGTGGTTGTGTTGACAGAAATCCGACAATATACAGACCTCGAGTAACAGCTGTAAATTTATTATTACCGAGATGAATTCAATTGGACAACTAATTAGTAATCAACGTTATCTATGCAAAAATTTTCAAGTGTTTAGTTGACTAGTCGAGGAATACTATTTATCAACTATAGAAATCAGGTAGGTAGTGTAATATATCATCATTGCTTTTCGAATTTATTTCAAATTATTCTTCATATAAATTTTATTGAATCGATTATTAATTCTTCATCTGAACATTACGGCAAACTTTTTGTTTATATTTTGAATATTTGATATGTATACAATGCTCATACATTATTATTTGAAATAAAAAAATAGTACACACCGTTGATTATAATTAATCATTATTTTTTTCTGAGGTACTCGCTGTGGAAGAATATGCTCTCTTACGATTTATTGAAACAATCATTCTGATACAATCTTTACAAATGTCTCGCACTTGAAGATGAGTATGAAATCTTTAACAACTTATACTTTGGAATTATCTATTTATAAACAATTATCCACAGTGAGACAATGATAAACAATCGATTTGATTATGGAAAAAAGATAGAAAAAATATACCAACAATGTTTTCTCTAGCTTATGTATTATACAATTATCAAAAACCTTTTCATAAATATTGGGTGACGAAAAATTAGTGTTCACTATTTTAACACATGAATGTTAGTTATTCTGATACTTTTTATCATTCCTCAAAATATTATATGCCAAGAAGTCTGATGTACTTCAAGATGTAGATTTTTTCTAAATAAATAACATAAGGTGTGATTGTATTTGAACTGCCTTCTACAACTGAAAAAATATGATTTTTTCAAACGAGAATCATCATGTATTGAATGACCACAATTTCTCCATTGATCCAATTTGAACTCAAAGAGGTTGAACTGGAAACAGTTGCTTTGATTCGTGTAATTAGAAAGTCAACTGGTAAATGCGATTTGTTTGTAATAGGTAGGTACTTTTGACAATAAGAAATTCACTACCGTAAAAACGTGTTGAAATTATCGATTGTTTAAGATCATTCACCTATATAATTTATAGTCGATAAATTACATGATTATTCTGAATATAACTTCCGCTTTTATGATGGACAATGTACAGAATACAATGATCACTATAATAATAACAACCTGTGATCCTATGAATAAGTGATATAATTGAAGTTTTCATCTCGATTGTTGAGATCAAGATAAAATCGTGAAATATCAAAAAAGTATAATTGAGAATATATATTACAGAAGAGATATAGTTGGTGTGGCTCTATATTGTTTTCCTATAAGAACATGAAATGAAATTGAACAAACTTTTATCTACATCTCTAATACGGTTGATATTTTCAATAGGTATGTTGTTTTAATCGACCAATTTAATGCCTACATGGTGGTAGTATCAATAAGATAACTCAATCACATGTGGGTTTTATTCAAGTCATTTGTATAGATCAATGAATTGTAGTTTGCTGAATCCTTGTAATACGTATGAACATTTTCGATTTTCTCTCCGTAAAGAGTATGACAGACGATGACAGCAATTTTCAGCTACAGTTCTGGCGCCCATCTATCGGACATTGTTCCACCTAAAAACGCAGTTGAAAACTCATTCTGTCGCCATATTTTACTGGCAACCAGCCATAAGTAGAAACACTGATTCCTCTGTAAACATCTCTAATAATTTTCGATTTTATTTCACTATTCAGAGATGAAAACAAACAAGATAACAGAATTATTAATATTTATGATGACCATTAAATATACAGGGTGATTCATTGGGAAATGGGCGTACAGTAAGGGTAGGTAGAGGTCGCCTAGCTGGTTCTGAAAAACCCCCATATGATGGGTCTAGCCCCTTGTATAAGCGAGATACAGAGTGTTTTATGTATATCCCCTATTTCTGCAATGGCTCATAACTTACGATCCGCATTGTATATTTTATTCATTTTCAGAACATGAACTCATTATCCTGTATGCTACCGAATTTTGAATGAATGAAACTAATAATCCAGGTACGGACTTGAAAAATTAAAGGAACTTCATCAGTTCAATATGACGAAATTTCGAAAATTCGTTTGCAGATATGAAAAGAGCAGAGAAAAATATTCCTAAATAAACGAGTTTGGTACTTCCACATGCCATTCTTGTACCTGTAAATTTGAGTCAAAAATAATTTTTTCGATAAAAAGATGGAACGAAATACAAAAAAATACCTTTTTCGTCTCTAAATGTTCTCCTTTCACTTTCAATCAATCAAATTACTGACCAGTTCTAGATATCCTGAATTTTGGATCACACCCTTGATGTAAAATATAAGTCAACAGGTCCTTATTTAGGATAAAGTGCTATTTCAATAACCAGTATATGTGATGAAGATTGAATGTATTTATCTATACAAATGATAAAATAAGACAATCATATTCCGAAAAAGTATGACTTTTTTAAGAAACACAAATTTTGTAAAATTGTATTCATTTAAAAAAGAACAAAGATAGAAAATAGAAAAAAATGTATCCATTCCAAATTATTTTTTTATTATAGCTTCTTGCATCATTTTATCATTTGCCTAGTGTAACATGATGACTAAATGCAATCTTCATCACACATACGGGGTGGTTATTGAAATAGCACCTGTCGACTTATTTTACATAGAGGTTGTGATCCAAAATTCAGGATATCATGAAATTGTTAGTAATTTGATTGATTGAAAGTGAAGGAATGGCATTCAGAGACAAAAAAGGTATTTTTAGGAATTTCGTACCACCTTTTCAACGAAAAAATAAATTTTGACTCAAATTAACAGGTACTAGGAATGGCATGCGGAAGTACCAAACCAATTTGTTTAGGAATATTTTTTTCTGCTCTTTTCATATCTGCAAATGAATTTTCGAAATTTCGTCATACAAGGTGTTGTATTGAACTGATGAAGTCCGTACCTGGATTATTAGTTCCATTCATTCGGAATTCGGTAGCATACAGGATAATGAGTTTATGTTGTGAAAATGAATGAAATATACAATGCGGATCGTGAATTATGAGCCATTGAAGAAATAGGAGAAATACATAAAACACTCTTTATCTTGCTTATACAGGGGGCTAGACCCATCATGAGGGGGTTTTTCAGAACCAGCTAGGCGACCTCTACCTACCCTTACAGTGCGCCCATTTACCAATGAATCACCTTGTATAATTCAAGAAGTCATTTGGGTCCTAAGAAAATCTGACGAGATATAAAATATGTATTTTGTGAGTTTGTCTCCGAATTCAGATATATAAAAATAAGATATTTTGAAAATATAGGATGTAAACAGTTTCGACCACAATTTCTAAGGCTAATTTAAACAATTGATTTGGGGAAATAGCCAAGGACATACGGACAAAAAAATCGAGAGAATTTGCACCTTATGACAGTTTTTTCACTCCTGTCGTTAAAAATCTTGGCTTTTTGTTAAGGGATGCTGAATAATAATGTGTCTTGCTCGAAATGTGAAGCCAACTGATCTAGCTTGGAAGAAAATATTATTTTCCCCAACCAAATATTTGTAATCAACATTTCGCCTAAAAAATGTACACTATACTAGTTTGGCAAGTAACATCAGAAGTTGGTGCATACAATTAGGATTCCAAAATTGTATCATACCTGCTAAAATATTTCATAACTTGAAGACAATTTCTTCTTTTGCAAAGAAACACAATTTTTGACAAAATTATATATTTTGAAAACTTAAAATTTGTAGCGACAGGAGTGAAAAAACTGTCACAGAGTGCAAATTCTCTCTATTTTTTTTGAGGTCCGCATCTTTTAAAATATGAACATTCTGTTTCTTCTATTTTTCTGATAACTTTTATAACTTGTGCTATACTGGACGTCGACTTCTGGGACACACATACATAGTGGAGTTCTATTTTCATGTTGGCTAACACCTTGTTAGTGTTGTTAACAATTAAAGTTGCCAACTAGTCAATTTCTCAGGCCTCGTCAGTTCACATCGTAATAAGACACTTCATCGGTGTAATTTTCGTAATTGCATATTTTGTCAACAATTCCTGGGACTTCCTTCTTGCTCAGCGAAAAATTGACATACATACACAATATAATTTTCTCAACTGGAAACATCATGAACATTGATTACATTCAAGCATGTGACGAAATGAATGGTCAATGATTGAAGGTTAGCTTCACCTACTTTATTTTGTAATAGGTAGGTACTATGATTATTGATACCCGCATGATCATGATTGAAATTGTTACTATGGGTGGAATTTTTTCTCCAACACGCTAGGGGAATCAACAAAATAATAATTTGGTGATGTTGTTAACGAATTTGGTGTAGGATGTATTTTTAACCTCATTATAACGACCACTAACGAAACACATGGCTTATTTCTGTTTTATTAAGAATGACACATATGGTTGCATCAAGTTGAAATGATGTCATACTCGGCTATATAAATTTGATTTTATGGTGTAGGTGGAAGCATAGTTCACAGTTTTCAATTCAACATCATTATCAGTAGGTAATGAATAGTGTATCTAAAAATTCTACTTTATCTAGAATTATTAAATACGAGTTGAAAACAAATATTGTTCCTTGTTAACGAGAATTCGTTCATTTAATAATGTAAACTGGCAAAAAAGACGAATTATTCCTTTGAAAGAATTGGGTTTTGCAATATTTCTCATCCACACATTGAACCGACTTATTCGTACACCCTGTGAATACTTCAGGAAATGTGATTGTTGTAAGATGTTTATTCATCCTTCAATATTCATGAATCAATCAATGCATATCCTTCAAGTATCTAGATAAAGAACTTTCTTTAGAAAATTTTGAATAACTGAAAAATGACCAATTCCAGATGTAGGGTATGATACATGAAATCGTATTGAAACCGTGAGAGGAATTGAAAAATTATATAATTCATTCTATTTGAAGTTGGCTTCATATACGAGAAACCAGTGTCACAATGGCTAAATTATTTTTGCTAGATTCTTCATAGTTTCTTCAGTGTATATTCAAATTTTCAGAATCATGCTACCCCTAATTTTCGTTATGTACATCTCTCCCTGTAGGTTTCTTATTGTAGCGAATGAAAGCGGTGTTCCAATTAGCAAAACATCAAAGTAACATAAATTCATTTCAGCGAAGCAATATATTATAAATGTATTCAAAGTTGTAATTATGGTGTATGCCTCAAGTTATTTCGTATGTACCCGATGAATAGGATATGAATATTCAATACATTTGATTCTAAAATTTATTAAGAATACACAGATTTGAATAATCACCATTGAAGTTATCTCCAAGAGAGCAAAAATACGTTATTTTCATTAAACCATCCAAAGCAAGTGAAATAATGAATTTCATATTGGAAAATTATGTATAAGAATACATGAAATCTATTCAGATTAACATAGCGGCAAAAACATATCCATCCTATCAGAACATCTCTGCACTCAACATCACAGCCAATTACAGCAATCGAATGTCGAATGGTTTGGAGGTAGAAAATAACTGAAACAATAGCTCTGTTTTACCTCCAGAATTGAAAGATACGGCCATGTTGTGAAGCTCTGCAGATGCTCTATAGATTACAGAAGCAAAACTGAAGCACATAAAGGTACCTAATATTCTAACCTATAAACATTCACATTTTTTTATTTCATTAGTATGATTAGAAGCCATGCATCATTCAGAAGAATTTCATATTAGAATCTTGATCGAAAGTAAATATTAAAATTCTGATCTAATATGTTGTAGAAGAGTATCTTGTCATCCATTTGCTTTGACAAAATGAAACTTTCATTCAGCGTTATAGTCTATTTAATTAATGAAAAGAGTTATAAAAAAATTGTAGATTTCCAATAGCATCAAGTTGTTTTTTCGGAGAATCGTTTGATAAAAACCAAACGACAAGTTGTAAGAACTCCTTTCTTTAATAAACAAACTATTCCTCCTCTACTTTACATCAATTACATACCTATCAACAATCTCCGTCGGTAATTATCTGGCAACCGAAGGGGAACTACCCCTGTAGAGGGCTTCTGTCTTCGAATTACATAAAACATGATGGCACCCAAATTTCAGTCTACTACGGAGGACACCAAGTTATAAAGTCACAAACACCTTAGGGTTAGTTACACTACATTATCAGTTTCTTTAATGGGAACAGATTAAGTTCGTCGTTATTATATAATCACCATCACCATCACAGGATAACGTTATATTTATTGGAAGAGTTGTAACAAGATTCTACCACAACTGAGTATACAGGGTGTTATATATATAGATGACCAATCAACTAATCATGACCACGAAAAACTCAACATTATTGTTAGTGCTTTTCAAAACATTAATCAGCTCATAATATCGCAGTATAGTTCATGACTCTTCTTATAACCTACAAAATTCGGTTCCGTTTATCTCTTTTATGTGACTCTCGTGTATAGTCAAAAGTTGACCAACGAAAGATAATTATCATATTCCTTTTAGGGATCAGCATAATTCTTTAAAACATGTCAATTCTCTTCTTGAATGTTACGAGGAAAGTTGAGACGTTTGTAACTAATCTTCATTATAACTTGTGAGATACTGTCATCCTTCATTTTGAAAATGATAAAGCATGAAAAACAATCATAAACGTAATGAAGCATACAGGGTATGTCCAATACGAAACAGACAATGCTTTATACATATTTGCATCCAGCATAGCCCGTATTCATGTAGGTAGTGCATAAAAGGACATAGCTCGTCAACGAATTTACAAACAATACCAAATACGTCAGCAAAATAAACATCTAAAAAGAATGAGTACGGCATTCCATTTGGTTATCGTGAGATGCCAGAGTCATATGGTTTTCATTGACATATGTCATTGAATTGGCAATGTTGACCTCATTAACATTGCTGAACGTATTACCAATGCACTGGAAAACTAATGATATTATACTTTAAAGTCTATGTGAGTAAAGTATGAAAAATTAATATACATAATCATAAACCTACTCTCAGAACTGAGACGATGAAGATACAGTATTATGTTTCTAATCAACTGAATTCATATTAATCAAAGTATTTCTCCAAGCACGTAACATCGAAACTCAGATGAATATCTTGTCAGTTCTGAATTTCTTGTTTGGCATCTAATGTTGTTATTAAGTCGTTGATTGTGTCTCATTCTTTCTTTTGTGTATTTGAAGCAATTTATTATTGATACCTACCTATACTATTTTTACATCTATAGGTTTAAAAACGATAGGAACACACGCGTCTTAATTGATGTGCCATCTTATAATAATCTGTATATGCAGTTTGTTTACTTTGAAAGTTGTTTAATATCCGAAAAAATCGTTGACACAGCCATCTTGAAAATGAAGGAAGAATATCGAATTCGAAGTTGTTAATGCCAAGTAAAATGGTATATATATATATTTTTCTTGTCTCTTCCTTTTTAAATTTTGTAATGAATTCCATAAGTTTTTTAAAATATTGAGACTGAATGATTTGTTTCGATTTTACATTCGATTAATGAATTTGTGCCTAACATATTGCGCTTAGTTCAATTTACCCACGATAAAATGGTCTGTTGAAAAAAGTTTGTTTTTGATGGGGACTACGGACGATCAACCGTGGAAGATTGTTATTATCCTTATTTTTGTCAACTGTGACACATTTTCAACTCTAAAAATTCTCTTTATCTCTTTCATAAATATCATATAGATACATATATTTCTAACCGCCGAGATAGTGGCTTATTGAACTATTTGTGGTGATTGCAAAAGACTGAACCAGCATTTTCCTCAATTCCGCAAAGGTGCTTGCAACCCCGAAGATCCAGAATATTGGATTCCGGAGGCGAATAAGACCAGGTAGGTTTCCAATCAGACGGTTATTTGACAGAACCATTTTTCGTCATTTTTTACTCCCGTTCAAACAAGTAGATTGTGTTTTACTTTACTCAATTCATCATCTAGGTTACCTGGCCAACCATATTTGATTATGAGTTACTTATACACTACTTACATAATGAAACCAGATTAAAATGAACCAATATTTGTACTACAAACATGATTGTTATATTATATCTGAAATATTCGGAATATGAATCTTCTAGATGAAGAGAAGAGAAATTCTCTATCCAATAATTGTATTTGGAATGCCAAACCTCTTCTACATCCATATATACGTCAATCTTACGTCAACATAGTCACAGAAAATTTATTCTAAAGATATATTTCGTGTGATCAATAGAATGTATAAAAAATCGAATCAGAATTTTCACCGTAATTTTTTCCCTCTATTCTGGGATCAAACATTCATTGAACGAACACACAATAGACCAAAGCCAACAGCTATTGAAAAAAAAAAGTTCAAAGGCTTGAAGAGCTTCGTCTGCCAGTAAAATAAGAGAAATGTGGTAGTGTAGGTACGTCGTCTGGCGCCTCGCTTAATGTTATGTCCCTATCCATAAAGCTATATTAAAATAATCAACAGTATAATAAACGCCTACAGTACTCTGAAGACTGTGATATCAAGCAATAAGTACTAGTTTTTTCTTTATTAATACTATAAAAATCAAGGTATTCGATGTTGAGAGAAGATGATAATAATGACATTTTTTCATCTTCCATACTATTAGTGCAAAATAAAAAATATCCAGTTCAACATTGCAATTTTATAGCATTCAATATTACTTTTTATATCATTTGTGAATTGGACCGAAAACAGATCAAGTTAATTCTTTCATTTCAATTAAACTTCGATTTAGACCTTTGTAAGTGGAAATTGAATTATGCTCATATTTATACCACCTTGTACGATAACGACTCAAGTCAACCTACTATTTGTAGAGATACTATAACTGAATTCGGATTCAATAGGCATGGTAGAAGGATGTAAATCAAACATACAACTTGAGAAAGCTAAAAATTTCACTCCTTTTTCGTAACATATCACTTTCCTTCTTTTATTATACACTTCAGTCATCTCGGCACCTCAAAAACTAGTTGTGAACAATGAGCTTTCCGTTGTAGAAAACATAGTACGAGACAGGTTAAGTATATTTTTATATAATTATTGACATTGGCATCTGAATCGGGTGCTACATTACCCTGTACATGGATCTATTATGAAAAAGAAGAGTGCAACGTGGCACATGGAATGATCATGACTCAACTTGAAAGGGGAAACTGTGTATCTATAGCAACGCCAGGGAAAATCGATCTTGATTACAATGAATCTAGGAGAATGTTGTACTACTGCTTTCAATCATTCATTCATTCGAGAAGAGAAAATAAAAATGTTGATAACGTAGTCAAAATTTGATAATTTTTTTGTCAACTGAAAACTTCGGTATGAATAGAACACATCATTGAAAATATTAGAAAACTATTCTACCCTAATTGAAATCCCCTGTTTTCTTCCATTCCAAGAGCATGACGTTTTTTATCAAAAGAATTTGTAGACCTAAGTTATGAAGAAAGCACTGGATATGAAAATTTGGTATTAAGCCGTGAAACATTGGTTAGCTCTGGTAGTTGATGTTGCGAATTACCTTGGTGAAATATTGTTTAACGGCTTGAAAATGAGTGATCGACTTGTTTTATGGCTGTGGTAACAATGGATGAATTTACAGTTTACATCGGGATACAGTTCTAGGGAAACCATTGGTTACGTTGTAAGGGTCACATAATTGAGCATGGTCTTGAGAATCTACAGGCAGATTTTTTTCAAGGGCAACACCTCAATTTTTCATCTAGAAATTTTTCGCAGTGCGCCACTGGTAGATTCGAAACAACAAGATATGATTTGTGATTCATTTATAATTCAGGCGATGTCATGAACACCTTATGGATAGAAAAATAAGAAATGATAATCAGAATGTTGCTTACAATTTGCTATTATTTTTTTAATATCAGAAATGTCTAAATTCAAAAACAACTTGTCAGTCAAACAGAATGTAGACACTGGCATATTCCGTAGGTAATTCCAAATGCATCCATTAAGGTGATCATATAAACTAAAAACGAATTGAGTACAGAACATGATATCATCATCATCATTATCAATGTATCCGCTTATTATCTACCCATCCAATTTATGGCACTCTGTGTGTCTTCATGCTGGGCTATAATAGTTATGAGTTTATCAACAGGAGACGAATTCAAGAAAACTATAAACGAACGTAGTTTGATAGAGATTGATAAAGATGTAACATACCATCCGTTGGCATATTTATAAGTAGTAGGAAGGTATATTTACTTTCTCCAGTTTCCTAGCGCTAGAGTATTTTTAAATAGATTAAAAATATTTATTTTTTCTGGAAAAAAAGCGTATACAGATTATGCGCGCACATGTGATCTAAAAGACGTATCAGATTGGATAAAAACCAAGTTACATTAAGAATATTATAACTACCTCGCTGGGTTCTTTTCATTCAACATATATTCGACGCGTTAGTTTTCCATAAGAATAAAATTGAATTGGCAAAACATTACGCTGCCACCAGTTTTCATGCATACTTTGGTTAGTTTACTTCAGTTGATCTTGTCCTAACCAATTCAGGACATCTACATATTTATAGTATACACCTACTCGTAAGCTACTCTTGAACATGACTAAGACACAATAGATGATTTAGATTTAATCAGATAAATCAGGATTAATATTCATACTTTTAATACATTCGCAGCTGAACCTTGTGATCCTTCAACCCAGCACACGACCTAGCTTGATTTGAATGAATTCATTATTTTCTTGAGTTTGTAAAAGTGATGATACAATGTGTAAAAGTCAAATGAAATTAATCCATTATTTCGGATTCATAATTAAATCTCGAAACACGTCAACTTCAAATTATAAATTGATATTCTACAACGTGAAAATGAGATCCCTACCCTCAACCCCCTTCGAATGACAGGTACAACCCTCAGTTTTTAAATGGGAAGTATAGGCTTGTGATATACACTGTGTCCAAGATAAGAATGAACAGCATGGGGATATCGGAAACGGTAAGTGATACAGGGTCGATTAAATTAGAGAAAAGTAGCGCATTAATGTGCCTAATAATATGACATTTAGAAAGTTTCAATATTCCGAGTAGTTTCGGAGATATCCGGGAAAAACCGAAATTTGAGAATTTCGTTTTTATTTTCTCCTAGCTTTATTTTCGAAGGAAATGTAAAACAAATAGCACTTCGTCATGGCCACTTTTCGAGGAATACACGATAACATAGGCAGAATTTTCGTGCGACGTTTCGTCTTTTAGAAAACATCATCAACTTTGTATTTTTATATGGGCCGAAACTAAAGTATCCATTTTTCATTGTGAATACAGCAACATATCACACAATATGGTTTCGGAACCTTTTCTCGTGCAAAATGTAATTTAGTGATTACTTAATCTGTTTTTCTTCAATTTTAGATAGTAGGCGCTGGAAAAAATGTCATATTTTGATACATGTAGTGAATTTAATAGTCCTATTTATAAAAGTATAAATTTAAACTAACCACTTGCCGGAATTATTGCGTTGTTGAATACAAAGATGAGTCGCAATATCAAAAGTTTAGTTTATAAATGTAATTGTAATGTAATAACTAACAAGGAGCTAATATGTATTACAGGAAATGAACAGAAACTTATAACAAGTGTTCAAATAACCCGCCATTACTTTCTAAGCACGAGTACGCTCGTCTCACAGACGAATTTAAAACTTGATTTAACATATCCGGAAAAATATTGTTAAAGGATTCAGTAACCAATCTTAGCAAATCTTCTTCATTCTGAAAATCATGATTAGAGTACACTTGATTCTTGATATATCCCCAAAGGAAAAAGTCTAGTGGGGTTAAGTCGGGGGACCTTGCAGACAGGCTGTATCACTATGAGTACCAATCCACTGTTCTGGGAATCGACGGTTCAAATAATCACGAACAATTCTAGCGTTATGTGCTGGAGCACCATCTTGTTGAAACCAGCAGCTGTGAGTAACCGCTAAAGGCAAATTATCTAGAGCGTCTTCCAAATCATTCACTAACAAATTCATGTACCGCTCTCTTGTTAAATTATTTCGGTAAATAAAAGGCCCAATTATATTCGTACCGAGAATCCCAACCCACATATTGAAACCGAAACGATGTTGATGTCTGGACACTTTGTGTACACGCGGATTTTATTGTGACTAATAATGAACATTCCGCCTATTAAAAATGCCATTGTTGGTGATCATGCTTTCATCAGACCAAATTATTTTGAAAGGAAAATTTTCATCGTCTTGGCATTTTCTAGTGTACCATTCACAAAAGGTTCTTCGTCTTGCATCGTCACCTGGTCTGAGTCCATGACAAATCCTAAATTTATATGGATGATATTTATTTTTTCTTAAAATGAAGTGAGCGGTGGATCTGGCTACTCCGGTATTATCTTCAATGGTGCGAGTGGATATCTCAGGATTTTCAACAACGGCCTGTAACACATCACGCTGACTTTCTTCATTAGATTGCTTTTGTCGGGAAACCACAGGTTTTTTAAATGATCCGTATTCTTTAAAATTGAAAACTAGCCGTCTAAATATTGATTCACCAGGTTGTCGCATCTCTGGATACTTATTAAAGTACGCACGTTCAGCATCAATGCAATTTCTATGACACAAAATATAACATGACAACATATCAAATTTTTCAGTATTCGAAAAGCTGCCGTTTTCCATTTTTGACACAAATTAGGTAGGTAAAGAGATGTAAAAGTAGGAACAGTAATATGTCAAATATTCTACCAAACTACACTATTATTATGACAACAGAACATTATGTTGTCATTTTTTCCAGCGCCTACTATCTAAAATTGAAGAAAAACAGATTAAGTAATCACTAAATTACATTTTGCGCGAGAAAAGGTTCCGAAACCATATTGTGTGATATGTTGCTGTATTCACAATGAAAAATGGATACTTTAGTTTCGGCCCATATAAAAATACAAAGTTGATGATGTTTTCTAAAAGACGAAACGTCGCACGAAAATTCTGCTTATGTTATCGTGTAGTCCTCGAAAAGTGGCCATGACGAACTGCTATTTGTTTTATATTTCCTTCGAAAATAAAGCTAGGAGAAAATAAAAACGAAATTCTCAAATTTCGGTTTTTCCCGGATATCTCCGAAACTACTCGGAATATTGAAACTTTCTGAATGTCATATTATTAGGCACATAAATGCGCTACTTTTCTCTAATTTAATCGACCCTGTATCACCCACCGTTTCCGATATCCTCATGCTGTTCATTCTTATCTTGGACACAGTGTATTGCTTGAGAGATCTCTTCATTCTGTATTTAGAAACGTCGTTATTCTCAAGTTTATAACAACAATTGAGATAGAACAAAATGAAATCATGTGCTTACAGAACTTCGCTAAATTTCAATAAAAAATTAAAATGTAATGCGAAAAGAAACAATCACTAAAACTATGAATGGTAATGAATAAAAAACTGTCTTCTAACGTTATTCAACATATCAAGTGTGACCGACCTTATCCCAAGGGTTATTCGTCTTCTTAAGTCATCTACGGGTTTAGTTCTGTACATAATGCTCATCAGTTATCTCCACAAAAAGAAATCTGATAATGTAAGATCACGTGATCGTGCTGGCCATTCTATCGATTCTCGCTTCCCTATCCACAGATTATGAAATATTGTACCGAGGTCATCATTTTGAAGTAATACCAAATAATGATTGTCATTCCAATTACTTTCAATGAAAAAGGGACCCATGATAAGGTTTCCAACAATAACTGTCCAAACAAGAAACTTAAGAGGGTATTTTATTATTTTTCAATATAACATTATTTTATTTTCTCTTAATTGGTGGAATGGGCTTGAGAATCATAATATTTTTGGATGGAGAATAAAAACACATTTCAAACAATATATCACAGGTCTACGTCCCATTAAAACAATTGGGGTTTGCAATTGTCATTCAAAGGGGAAGGCATTTTCACGTCGAAGAATGTCAATTTATAACTTAATGTGATTCGGCTTGTTTATAAGTAGGTACCGAAATAATGATTTCATTGCATTTGGCTTTCACACACTGTATAATGCATCGTTTCAGGATAGTCCACAGTGATACGGCTGTAGCCAACTTTACTGAAAAACCCATGACTCAGCGTGAACAAGAATTGCATAACAAAGAAATCTGCTCGGTGTTCGACATCACCTGTGAACAATTAAACTTCATGAAATGTCGAAGGATACCATTTCAATTGTCGAATCATCACATATGTGACATCTTGATTTTGACAATAGTTTTATTTATTTTAATAGAATGTTCATGCGGTTCACGATACTGCTTTATTTAATGCAATTGAATTAAAATATACGACCTTGATGTGTTTGATGTAATATCACGAAGCAAAGTTATACGTTGAAAACTGTCAACACCAAAGTGAGTTAGGTATCGTTATTTTTTGATGAAATTTGTAGAAGACTTCATTTGACTTTGGCCACATTATGAAAAACGCAAAAAAATCTTCTCCAAGTGGATTTCAAGAAAATCTATTGATATATGAGTAGACTCGATTCCTGTAAATATCTACTAGATTTTTTGTTTCGAAACATACTAGTCGGTCCATATAATGAGCCTCACAATATTTGATTGGTATAATCTAAAATAAAAATATCCGAATAATGTTATGAAGAAGTCTACTACAAGACAGTGTTGAATGGGATTTTATAGTCTTATCCTACCTTTGTTCGATGAGTCATGCTTACTATAAAAGGAAAGCTATTCATAACTGGACGCTGAATTGGAAACTAGGTCTTAGATGTTTCAGATCATTGTATAATGTACTCTTTCATTTTCATTTTTGAGGTTATTCAGTAAAACTTATTCTGATATATAGATGCATCTGATCTTACTGAATGCATAAGAAGCTGATGACAACAAAAGCGATAGTAACCCGGAAAATGATTACATTAACGTCTACATCAAAAACATTCTAAAGGGGGCCTTTTTGAAATCACTATATAATGGACAATTTCTTGGTGTAATGTGCAGCAGTAGTTCACTTCATTTTTGGTTCCACTACGATGGGCTTAACTTCATGAATAAAAAAATCCACTGCCAAAATGTCCAATAAAAATATATCTCACAGTCCCCCTTTAAAATTTTTGAAGAATGTTTTTAATGTAAACGATAAAATCATTCTTCATCAATATTTTACTGAACAAATTAACTGAAAGGGTGTAAAATTGTATCAACCCTAAAGACAAAACTATTGAATGGAGCAAAAGTTCATTATTTTCAAAAAAAAATATCTCGAAAACGGTAATACTTTTATAATGGGAATTTTGTCATAGCAGGTGGGTTATCCTTCGATCTACATTCACCCTTGGTTTGACGTGGTCTTTACGGGACACCCTGTATAATGGTTAAAATAAACCTTATCTATGGTTCAGTATTCAGTTCGTGTAGTAACGTATCTAACATGACACAATCAGTAGAAACAGAGGAACGTTTGTGATATAATTATCTCTAAATATGGTTCAACCGAACATATAAGTTCTCTACGAGTAATATTGCATAATCATCAGCGATACAACATTGGATATCAAAAGTACTCAGCATACTTTTTGCTAAAAGCAGTTTTCTAATTTTCACGTTCTATTGTACTGGGTTATTCAATAAAAGTTGCGGGGTACTGTATCTCAGGAACTATATTTTTTAGAGGTTTGCGGTGAAAAATTTCATGATCAAAGTGGCCAATAGAAAACCCTGGAGATTATCGTCATGTTTCCAAGTGATTTTTCACTAATAGCTTTTGTTTTTCTTTCATGGTCTTCACTTCGTATTCTCCTTAATTTGCAACGGTTTTGCTCATTATGTCACAAAATGTTCAAAAAATTTCGTGAAATGAGAATATTGTAATTTGAAAAATATGAAATGACAAGATTTTGATATTGATATTAAAAAACTTCAAAAAATCAGGTATATCACTATGAAAGTTTCAGATGACGTTCACGTCACCTGGCGGTTATCATGGAAGTATGACAATAATTTCCACGGTCTTCCCTTAGCCATTTCACTCTTATCTCTTATTGAAACACCTGGTACATAGTTCATTCAATTTCAGATTCGAAACTTTTTTATAGTTTTGTAGATTATTGGACTTCATTTTGGAATAATCATATTTCTCTATTCGATTCCGTAATCATGGCGTTATTAATATTATTAGTCCTACATTTTTGCATTCGATTACTAGCAAAAATGTCTTCAGTTGGAATGTCGTACAATTATTATTTAGCTTTTTCTGAAAGGTTTCACATTGAATAAATACTTCTTCCTAATACGATTATATTTCGCTGTCGTCATATTGAAGTGAAAACAGTTTGAAAGAATTCACTATCGATTCTTTGATTGAGAAAGTTTCGTAAATAAATCGAGCTAAAGTAATGTTCAACTAATAATCGTTATTGTACCAGTATATGGGGGTTTCATTTAGAAATATAATATACTTTCAATTCATCTGGATTAATAGAGTATTTATAATAAAAGGCATAAAAAACATGCTCCAACCGAGAAGTAGAAATTAAGTTTTGTTATTCAGTTCTGAGTCAGTCTATTCTCTGTTTCCAATTTTCTGTCTTTTCGTCAAGAAGACATCTAATGTAGTTGATATTTTTCTTTTGCGTTCTGTAAGAAGTTAATGATAAGTGGATGAAGCATCTACAACACTCGGTCTTGTTTTTGAACTCCTGTCTAAATCTGGATAATTTTTAACAAATTGGTGCATAATTTAAATTGAATTTGTGAAAATTCTTTCTAAAAACGTCATCGGAAAATCTTTTTGTTGTTCTTAACAATCACTACTGTCAATATTTTTGTTTTGTTCTTGCTCAGTTAATTCCTTGAACGCCTCATTGGAAAGAGTAGCTGCTGTTGAAATATGAGAGCGTTAAACCGAAACAGAGCTAAACGAAAAAGCGTTGAGCGGGGTCTTGCTGTGCATTTATTATGTTGATAAAATTCATGGCATATTATTTTCTACTTTCTTTGTTCAGTATACTATCAAACGATATTATTCGTTTCATTAAACTGTGATTTATTCTGTTAGTTTCAGGTCTCAAATGATATCGGGATTTATCAGGTCCAGATTTTTGTATATCTTATGTGTGGTAAGAAATCTGTATTCATTCAATTAATGTAAATTTATATTCCATCAACCGCATCTATATCACATGGGATGACTTCATGTGATGCAATTAGCAAGTTCTATTTTTTTAAGAATATGTATTTTTTATTGATTCAAATTGGAGTAGAGCGATTTTTACTATCTGTTATTGACCACATATAAAACAAAGTCTATTCATTTAAGAAAGACAGTTCTGACACATTTGATTATCTGTCAAAACCACTAGTGCAAAATAAAAAGTACCTAATGAACCACTGAACTTCTGATTAGTTGAGATTGGCAAAAATTTACATTGATTTCACAACGATGGCAAATTTATTCAGAGAAAAATCTTTGATCCGCTAATAAAGTTTGTTAATTTCAGTCGAAATTTTCACGAATATTGAAAAAACTATTCAACAGTTATCTACAGTCAATTTTGGTATAGATATTTCATGAATCGAAAACATTTCGCGAAACAGTTCGAATGATAAACTTGACCTAAGTTTCTATTTCGGAATATCGTTGAAAAAAAAACATGCAGCAACACCGCACTTTCTAGCGAACTATCGAAAATATCTTGTTTAAAAAATTTACTCAGAGACTGCGTGTAACCGCTTACAGTAAAATATATTTTTTTCATCTTGTATACTGGGGTCTGTTCTGATTTCATTCCAAGAGGGATGAAAACAGCAACGTTGCCAGTTTAAGTACCAAGTCCACAAAAGATATAGTTGTTAACACAATTTAGTGACTGTTTTCGAGTTTAAAGCATCTTACGGTTGTATTGTAGAAAACAACCGAGAACCCAGATATTTATCTGCATACAACGTTTTGTGTACGGTCGATAAATAAATAGGAACGACAGTCACCGGCGCACTAAACCTGCATAATAATTCAGTTGTTTTATTCTCTTGATAATATTGTCATCAGTTCTTGTCGCGTGAATTATATAATCACCACCCATCCTACAGAGATGTGAAGTGACGCAATCCAGAGTAATCTGAGACGAGGGATGGAACCGTCAAGTGGTTCACGAACATTCTTTTATACCTGATTCCTTTTGCATAGTCAGTCAGACACCAAACTTATAACAGTAAACATTAAATACAATGTAGAATTCATACCCAATAAAGTAATAATTATTAAACAGCAAATCCCCTAGTCTCGAAAAATATTCATTTCGTGTACAAATTTTCAACTCAACCAGCAAAGCAAAGTAGGTATAGCTTCCATGATTGACTGATGCTGAATCATGTTGCTGAATCTCGAGTAATTCCATTCATTCTGTTATAACTAAATGACCGTTAAAATGACCGTCGGGAATAATTTGATAGGTCGTATCCTTATTAACCTTTGAATGCGAGCTGTCGAGAATAGTGTCTGAAAATGCCAATGGCGATTCTATCAAGGTTGTCGTAGCTGCATTGGCTCTTGACTTATAAAAAGGTTGCCATGTTTCTATCCAACTATATCCAAAAATAAATGAAAGTTCATCACTTTAATCATTCAGTTCTACTGCTTGATTGACATCATAATATGAATTGTGTATAAAACGAAATCGAATTGACTTTTAGAGATTCGAATAACATTTAGCATAATACTAATATTGTTGTGAGATCAGATGTGAAGAATGAAACTGCTTCGTTGGATTGGGTAAACACTAAACTTATATTTACACTTGGATAAATGGGATATGAATCTTTAAATTGAAAGAGGACTGTATTATGGATTTTCTCTGTCTGTCCGTGTTGATGACTTCAAGTTTTTATAGGATTTTGGAAAGACAAAAAATAACAAAATATGAGATAAGGTACAGTGATGGATATTATGGTACTGTCATACGATTCTTCACTTCAGGTAATGATTTAGGTAAGCTGAAAAAAACGGAAAACCAAATGACCAAACAGATGTTGCATTCCTGGGGCACTAGGCACTATTCTTAACCTTTCGCATCTATGATGATCGTTCACATGTCATGAATTGGCCAATGATATTTGACATCGGTTATTCTCGACGCAACGTGCGCATTTTACAACGAGTGGTGTTGGGCAACTTACTTGCGAATGGTTCTAGGACGTCCCAGAACACCGATTTCATGACATTTGTATGTTTATGCATTGTTTTCAAGTTATATATTTATATAGTCATATTATGTAATATTCTGTACATCAAATTTGTTTATTGATTATGTTTTTAATTTCTGTACAGCAAAATTATTTGCAATAATAAAAACATCACTTTTGTTTGGAAATATTTTTGATCGAATTTCAAAAAACAACATGAAAACACATGAAAGAAATAAAATAAAAATATCAAAAAAATTTTTGTTCCAGGGTGCTTTTTGTTTTTCGAGTATTCTTCACTGAGTCCATTCTCGAATTGTTAGATCAATAATTAGTAATTTGGTATATTTACAAATAACAAAAATGGCGTCGGTATTAATATCAAAAAGTGAACTTCACATTTCGAATATCAAATTTTTATATGGTTCAGTGGCTAAATAGCGATATTGCCAAACTAATTCAAACATGCGAACAATATCTTTTGTTTGCCTTTGTGAATGTTGGTCGAGAATACGATATTGTGCGAGTGTTCGCAAATAGACCATTCGCAATTCTGCGTATACGAACAATTGCGAACGATGTCAAGAATAGCGCCCCTGAAAGGTATCTAACAATATGTCTACTTCATTCATATGTATATTAGAACAAGAACAAAATAACTGTTGAATTGTGAAGAAGTACGATGTCAGTGAAAAATTAAAAGATTTTTTTTTGGCTCAGATATCTTGTCATTTGGCCAGACACAAGAGGAGTATAATTGAATAACCACTTCATATAGGACTGTGTATAGGGTGTATTTTTCCATTCACACTATGTTCTGGGTAGGCTTTGTTGCTAACTCCATACGCCACCTAGGAGTAGCGATGTTAATTTGAACGCAACAGCGAATCGTAGGGGACTATCCTCGGTCTGAGATATTGAGAAATCTCTACCTCGACCGGGGATCGAACTTGCATCCCCTCGGTTGGCAGGCGAGCACTCTTCCACTGCTTTGTTAATTCCAGACGAATTATTTATAAATATCGAAAAAACTATTTAACGGTTGTACACAGTCAATAGTTATTCAATTTGTATATATTTTATAAATCGAGAACATTTCTCAAAATAATTAGAATAATAAACTTGACCTTACTTTCTAGTACGAAGTATCGTTTAACAGTAACACCATACTTTCTGGCGAGCTGTCACAACTATATATAACTGTTTCAATTATGGCGTCCGGAATCTAAAGTTGTCCTGTGAACTGAGATATATTCCCAATATAAAGGAAATCATCAAAAAAATAATCTTCATCTAGAATGAGATCGATTACACCGACTCCATGATGAACTCTACTGAATCTAGGATCTTTTAGCGAAAACGATCCTATGATTGCAGTTCCTTTAAGAGGGATTTCTTCTCCCCTAACGCCAATATCTCGAGTGCCAGAAGGGCCGAGGGTTATTCCGGATGCCCCGCATTCCTCAGGGATCATTATTGGAGAGGATGACTCATCCTGTGACGTGTTCGGTTCGCCTACTATGCCAAAATGAAAATGTTGGTGTGACACACCGTTGCGTGCTTTATTTGCCTTGCAGCTCGATGCGGAATGATAATTTCACCCTTGCCTTGGTTTGACTGACAATCTTGTAGAACTGTACAGGGTGGGGCAAGATTCCCTCAGTCAATTACTCATTTATGAATGACTTTTTCGATTATTTGTATTTTGTACAGACCCGAACGATTTTGAGGCAAAAAACCGCAGTACAAAGTTTCGAATCATTCACCTTATACTGTAGTTGCATATAATGCATTTAATTGATTATTTAAACTGTGAAAACGTCTTATTATTTTGCGTGACTGAAGAAGAAAGTCGTGAATAACGGATCATATCATCAATTTGTCTATCAATTGCAAAAGCACCGTAAACGTTTCAATAAGTTGCACTTATCTCCAATGATTATTATATCTATCTTCATCACAGTTGGTTCTTCTGATGTTTTGATGAATTCGACATTGTAACATGAGTTATATGCAATTATTTGTTGGTGATAAAATCTTGAACAATCATCTCAATTACAATAAACTCTTCATTCGATAGCGTCACACGACAACCAATTAAATTTTTGTATAGCGAGGTCATTGGGATTCAACACAATTCCGGTATGAAACTTTCATGAAAATTTTCCATAACAAATTCTCAGTTTTAGTAGCTATATAAAATTGTCAAAAGTCAATGAACAAACATTTCATTATTCGAGAGAATTAAATTGAATATCATTTATATTGGATACGTGAAAATCTTCTTTGACGCGTTACAGAAATATTCACATCTCTAAATTTCGCCGAACACCCATGATCACATGAATAATAGTTAATATTGTTACGATACATTGCAACCAGAAAGTGATGTATGTAATAAACGTTCACATAATAAATTGATAATCAATTAATTTATTGACCTCGACATAAGGTGATCTCATAAATTCACGTTGGTACCTTACATAAATCTGAGCTGTTGAGTGGTAATTCAACATTTATCAAAGTTTCCACGTAGGAGTTGATAAATAAGAACGAGAAAAGTAACGGGTATACTAAGAGTCTAGAAGCATGAAATATCAGTTCTCAATGTTTTTGGAAGCTTAGACGACTTTATACAGGCCGTTTCAACTTGTTCATCTTATTTTTCTCCGGGGAATTTTATTCTTGTCAATGTTATGATATCCAATGATCTTTGTTGGCATAAATATGTTGACAAAATTGCAAAATGGGCAATTCAGAGGCAAAATTTTCTATGAAGAGCATACGAGGTCTGTTCAAGAAGGCGAATTTTGAATTTTCTCAGGCTGTGTACATTCCAATGTGAATTTTTTTGTGTTATATTGGTACGTTTATCATATGGTAAATAGTCAATTTTGATCAGTAGTTTGTAGTAAAAATGTTAGTCACGTTTTTGTAAGCTCTTCGATTTTCGACTTTTGAAAAAATGGATCAAAAATGGAACAAAATATTTCAAGGCACTATGTTGACTAGGGCACTCTCTCTCAAAATATAGTTCCTTTGATGGTACAAGCGCTTTACAGAAAGTCGAGAAGATGCTAACGACGATAAACGTCAACAAGCGAGGAAAACACATGCATCATAATAGCTACATATAAGAACAATTTGCCCACAATATGAACAGGAAAAAAAATACATCATATGCATGTGCGAAAATTGAAATGAAAAAAACCGATACTAAACTTATATAAAAACCTTATAATGAAAATAAGGATACTAATACAAAAAAAAACAAATACAAAATATAAAGGGTACAAATTGAATCAGATTTGAAACTAAACAAAAATAAAACTCATCCCAGCAAATATAACAAATAAGAAAAATGTGAAAATATTTGGAAATCAATCAGCTCATGCCAAGTAATAATATCACTTGAAAGTTGTTGAATAAGCATTGCGATGCCTAAACGTAGTGAACACGTCCTACAAATCGCTGCTGTAAAACGCCGTATTTCAGTGGTTAAAAGTCGATAAAAATCAGTCAAATTTCAACATCGTGCAATTGAAGGTACAAACAATCAATAGTGTAGAAAAAAAAAGAGATTGTAACAGTATAAAGTGTGTTTCTGCATAATTATTGTGTATACGAATAAGTGAATAAGTACAACTCCTCTGCTGTATCAGTACCTGCGACTCAGTTTTTGCGCCCGCCCGACAAAAACACGGTCAAGCAAGATATCAATACGACTAAAAATGCCGAACAGCTGTGACGAATGTAAAAAGGAAATAACATCTCAGAACCAAAGAAAGTTATTGAAATGTGCCGATGGAAAATGCGAAAGGATGGCACATGTCGCATGTATGAACCATGATGACATACCCGCCGATGGAATATGGTACTGTAAAAATTGTAGGAATCCATCAATGAGAGACTTGTTCTCAGAAATTCGGAAATTGCTGGAAACCAATAAGGAAATCACAAAATCTCTCAACGATTGCCATGAAAAAATTAATGAAAACAATGAGCTTATTAGAAACCAAGACATTAAAATCAAACAATGTCTAGAGAAGGTCGAGGACCTAGAAACAACATGTTTCCAAATCCGGAAAGAAAACTCTCTACTTAAGGAACAGCTTAATCAGCAGGAGCAATTTTCCAGACTAAACAGTATTGAAATCAAAGGAATCCCTGAGATTAAAGAAGAAAATGTCCTGCGAACCACCTTACTACTATCCAAAGCTCTTAATGTAAACATTGATGAAAATGCTATAGATTGCTGCTACAGAATACCTAAAAAACAAGACTCGCCGGTGCCAAGAGGAATTTTTGTCAAATTTGTTTCACGTCTAAGAAAAGAAGAAATTATGGCTGCGAAGAAAGCAAGACCGGAACTCTGCCTTCGTGATCTTGATAATAATTGGCGAGGTGTTTCCGACCCAAAAACCCCCATTTTTGTGAATGAAAGTCTAACGAGGGAAAACCAAATGCTCTTCAAGAGGTGCCGTGAATTCAAGAAAGAGAACAAAATACGATTTCTATGGGTGAAGAACGGAAGAATCTTTATGCGGAAATCAGAAGGTGGGAAAGTGTTTGTTATAAGTTCAATAAACAGCCTTAGTGATGTGCATTAGTACTAAGAAAAATAAGTTAACAGTGTTCTACCAAAATGTACAAGGATTAAACACAAAGCTCAAGGAGTTCAAAACGAATGTAAGCATTTCCACCTATGATGTAATTATATTGACGGAGACATGGACGGGTCCATCTGTTTTCGACCGGGAACTATTCGACGAACGATACACAGTTTTTAGAAAGGATAGAGATTTTGAGAAATCCGGGAAGGAAACAGGGGGAGGTGTCATGATCGCCGTCAAAAATAAATATAATTCAATTCTATGTTCTCTAACCCAAACCTCAGTTCATACTGAGGAAATACTAATTAAAATTAAATTGTATTCTACTGATCTGTATATACTGGCAGCATACATTCCTCCGAAAATGTCACTCGATATATACTCAAGTCTTTTCAATAATATCGAGGAGAAGCTAATGCACATTGACTCAAAAATTTTGCTATTTGGTGACTTTAACATTCCTGGGGTGGCAAACCTAAACTCTGATAATCTCAATATTATTGAAGAAAGATTTGTAAACTTCTTGAATATACTAAATTTGGTGCAATACAATAATGTTCTTAATATAAATAACAGATATTTGGATTTGATTCTAAGCAACCACCAAATCGCAGTTGAACGTAGCCTGTGTCCTTTAGTAAAAGAAAATTCGAACCATCCGTCTTTAGAATGTGCAAGCGATTTCGATAAATCAAAAAATTCATTTGGTCTTAAAACATTCAACACCAATTATAACTTCAAAAAAAGTGACTTTATTAAACTCTATAACCTACTAGAGGACGCCAGCTGGGAGCAACTATATCAAAGCGAGGATGTTGAGGATGTGTTAAATAAATTCTATGAAATTTTTGACGGGGTGTTGAGGCAGTGTGTACCTGTAGCAATGAAAAGTAAAAAAAGTTATCCACCTTGGTTCAGCAGAAGTATAATAATAGATATCAAAAGTAAAGACTTTCACAGAAAACAATATAAAATAACAAAAAATGAAAACAATCTACGAATGTTCCTTTATCTCAGATCGAAAATTAAGAAAGACGTTCAGTTGGCTTATAAGAAATACATAGAAAAAACTGAAACAGAAGTAGGGGAAAACCCTACTCATTTTTGGCAACATATAAGACGAATTAAAAATAATTCCACAGAATCAAATTCTTTAATACACAACGGAAATCAAATCATAGGAAACGGTCAAATTGCGAATGCCTTCGCGGAGTTTTTCAAAAGTGTTTACTCAGAATCCGAAGCCACTTACAAACTATCCTACAACCCTGTCGATATACATTCAAATCACTCCTTGGAAATAAAAATAATCGATACCAAAGACATACAGGAAGCAATAAAAAAACTCAAACCAAAAAAATCGGCAGGCCCCGACAATATCCCACCGTACATATTCAAAGGATGTGCTGAGTATTTACTAGACCCCCTCAAAAGAATATTTAATTTAATACTACAAACCGGGGTTTATCCCAGGCTGTGGAAATGTACGAAGGTTTGTCCTATACCTAAAGGAACAAACAAAAACGATATTTCGGATCATCGACCAATTGCCATTATATGTGCTCCCAGTAAAATATTTGAAAATATATTATATACAAAAATTTACCACCATGTAGAACCATTTATATGTGATGAGCAACATGGTTTCATGAACAAGAAATCCACAGTAACCAACTTAATGATTTTTTCCCAACATGTGAATGATGCAATTGATAATAAAAGCCAAATAGACGTAGTATATACAGACTTCGCGAAGGCATTTGACAAAGTCGACCATGATGTTCTACTATATAAACTGTGTAACTTGGGCATGTCAAATAATATCATGAGGATCATAGCATCCTACTTAAAAAGTAGAAAACAATATATCGTATACAGGGGGGCATCTTCGAATACCTTTACTACATTTTCAGGTGTTCCGCAAGGCTCGAATTTAGGTCCTCTTTTCTTTCTCTGTATGATAAATGACCTCCCAACTGTAACATCAAATTCATATTCCCAGCTATTCGCAGACGACTTCAAAATATACAGAGAAATAAAAGAAATCGATGACTGCATCCTACTCCAAAATGACTTGGACAACATTAACTTGTGGTCAATAAATAACAAGCTATCATTCAACATATCAAAATGCTTCTATATCACGTTCACAAAAAAAAGGGAAAAAATCTCCTACGACTATCATATTAATCACAGCCCAATAACAAAAAAAACAGAAGCTAAGGATTTGGGAATAATATTTGATGAGAAACTAACTTTCAATACCCACATTCGAAATACCACAAATAGAGCATATAGACTACTGGGGTTCATTATTAGGAATTCGTGTGATTTTCAAAAACCAAAAACTCTAAAAAATCTCTATAATGTATTTGTAAGATCAACCCTAGAGTATGCATCAATCATCTGGTCACCTTTTTACTCAGAGGCAAAAAATGAAATCGAAAAAGTTCAAAAAAGATTCTTGAGATACTTATACTACAAAAAACATGGTATTTATTATTTCGATATACCCTACATCACACTTCTGCAAGACCTATCCTTCAAAAAACTAGAATCTAGGCGCATTGTAGTAAATCTAATATTTATATATAAGCTCATAAACGGACAAATTAACTGCTCTCAACTATTGAGTCGTTTGCAATTTTCAGTGCCCCAATACAACCGCAGAAACATCAACACAATGCTACATGTCACAGCACCCTACTCAAACTTGGGACTAAACTCCCCCATATATAGAATTTGTCAAACTGCCAATCAATATCTTAATAATGTAGATATTTTCTTTTGCAATTACTACAACTTTAAAAAACAGCTCGACGAACTAGTCTTGTAAAGCTGAAACTATATCAATTTGTAAGATATTTAATTGTTCACTACTATTACTATTACCATTTCGAATGTAATCTATAATTGGACCTAGGTCTGTTGATTATAATTGAATAAATAAATAAATAAAACGTTAACGAAGATCCAGGTTTGTTCGAAAGAGTCATAACTGATTACGAAACGTGGATTTTTTGGCTAAAAACAACACCCTAATCATACCCTGACCAACATATTCACCAGATTTGGCGACTTTTTCCTATTCCCAAAACTGAAGGAAACAGTGAGACCTACCTAAAAACGCATTCCAGAAGTGCTTCACGGATTACAAGAAGCGCCGACATAAGTGCATTATATCTGAGGGGGATTACTTTGGAGGGGACAAAATAGATATTGATGAATAACTGAATACTTTCTGAAATTCTGAATAAACCTTTTCTTCCGAGCAGATCTCGTATATGAGGACCAGTGCCACACAATTATCTTCTTCCAGGTTTAATACAGAGGAAGGTCGTGCGCTTTATTGACATGATAATGAGTATAATTGATTTATTGGTGAACACTTTGGGAAATGATCCCGATATCAATCTCCTTTTAATGGAAATTAAATTTTTGCAAATATTCAGAAAAAAACAAGGTGCGTTTGATAAAAAAATAACAATTTGATGAAAAATTGATGCGCATGAATCCACCTTGGGATCCTTGCAATGGTTTGTCACGCTTTATGAATCAGATTATGGTCATGAGCATGTGAAATTAGCAATGAAAACGCATGGATTACCAGTGACGACCATTCGTGCTACAAGACACATCCTTCACAATTGGATTCCATTGTATGTTGCGATAGAGTGAATGATTGAAACGGTGTTTATAGTGAAAGTTGACGGTTATTCAAGTGGCAGAAACTTCACACTGATTTATCAGTATTTGTGATTGCTTTGGTGAAAATTCGCATAGTATTCTGTATATTTTGTATGCACCTATTAAGGTCATCGTGATCCATTATTCTAGGGGCCATAACATTTTGACTATAAGAGCTACAATAGAAAAACTTCAATATCTATTTATGTCATGTGCAAGTTGGTGAAAATGTTAACATAGGCTCACATAACTATTTGAATTATATCTAAAAAAGAATAATGTTGTGTTTTATGATGATGAAATGAACAACCTCATAGATTGATTCATCTCTAACTTTCAAGGTTTATACCAGAAGAAAGTATACAGACGTTCAGTTTTTCCCACACAGTAATTGATGTTTTTCATCGATCTGTTTGATTCATTTTTATTTGTAAAAATCTTTCAATAATTAATTTGACACCAACGCCTGTCATTCACCATTCCAAATAAGAAGTCCTGCCTCCGTAATTATTATTTTATGCTACCTTAGTCATGCAAATCCACATAGTAATATTATTTTTGTTATCGTCTCTACTCGCATATCATTATCATGGCTTCTGAATAAAATATGTTTATATTATACGAGACGTTTTTTATTTTGTTCTGTTACTACAAATGAGGGAACTTTGGAGATAATGATATTTTTAGTTTCATTCGAATAGCAAGAAATTTTTTTGGTTCCTCAGAGCCAATTATATGAAACCTTGAGAATTCATTAATTTGATCTCATTTCACTTAATCCATATCACAATTTTCTACATGTTAATACGATACAATCAAGTAAAACACACTGATAATGAAGATTTGGGTGCTAGACAAATTATACAGGAAGTAACCCAAAAGCACAATGAAACTAAAATAATACGTTAATTCAATAAATCAGTTCCTTCAATGGTTTACCACTAATTGACTCTATTCACAAGAGCTATCGTGGTGATCGAAGTTTCTTTCATCGAATATACGAAGATGAGGTTGAGTGAAATGATGGTAATAGCTCCGATACACTTTGATCATTATAAACCACCAATCTTTATTCATTTAGAGGTTTCTGTTCATGAGTATATTTGAGATATTTAAGTTTCACAAAAACATGAGCAGTGGTCAAGCCTTTAACGCTTTCTTACTATAAGCTTGTTATGATACTAATAATAGAACAATGACCTAGCTTTCGTTATTATCATTCACAGTTAAGATATAATCATCTGTTTTTTGTTCAAATAATAACCTATTGAAATCTTTCAGTTGGTTTTTCACTTTCTCGATATATTTTAGATATTCCTTTCTTCAAAATCCAAAACAATACTTCAAAATGGTAGTAAAGTGTGGGCAATATCACATGTGCAAAATAATATCTCCAACGTTTAATATCCATTTCATTGCAAGTAATTCATGACTAACCGGCATTTGCGAATAAACAAATTGATTTCAGTCTGTATGTTAACGACCTTTTAAAACCCAACCAATTAAGTTTAAATTTCCGCCTATTATTGCAGACCGCCATTTTGGTTTAACGTTCGCTTGTATGTCTTGGCAGACTCAGAGATCTAATTTTGGCTACGGTTGCAGTATGCGAATGGCTTGTAAAGCGACTATTGAAATATTCAAAAAACGTTCCAGTTAATACACAGGAATAAGTGTTATCGCATAGTCGATAAATATCCAAGAATGAGCAGGTAATGTTTGATAAACACATTCTTGGGCGGAATTCCACGAATTTTCAGCAACTATTCTATAAACATGGGAAAATACAAGTAGATTGACGGTCAAATTGAGAGTAGATATCTATTATTGATTTAGAATCACAAATTCTCACCAATTGTAAACAAATAATATATTTCCAATTGGAATTCTGCAATTATTTTAATATTCAGATTAATTAATTTTATATTCAGAGTTATCTTTTTGGGATCCCACATTCAATGAAAATTGATACTTCAGTTTATATGTGGTTTTCAAAACGGGCTTCAAATGAATTTCATGTGAAATGAAACTAATTACGTTACTTTATGAACTATGTAAAGTATGTACTACCCGCTTCTACCTAAAGCTTGACCAGAAGTGTGAAATAGTGGAGGAGGTGTTACGATTTGTGTTAGATCGTATGTGTCACGTTAATCATGGCGTAATGTGTAGAGTACAGTGTTGCGTTACGTTCTATAAGAAATTAATGAGCATTTTTCTGGTGTATACTATCTTATATACACAGTATTATTGCCTGAAAGTGAGTAACATTTGGAGTCAGACCAGAACACAGTTTGTACTGAAATAAAATATCAATGAGATCCACATATTTCGCAACACTCACGTCTGAAATATTTATTTACATTTGGGACTTTCTCTGAAATTCAAACTAGGTGGATGTAGACAATTGTATATATGCATTAGTTCAAATTACGCGTCTATAATACATCAACAATTTAAATTATGTATTATATAATGATAATTAACGTGGTGGCAAGCATTTGGAATGGACAGCAGATACAAATTTTAATTGAATCATTAGGCCTATCTCAGTTCAACAAGGAACTTTTTTTCATTCTATAGATGTTTTACCACGTCACAGGATGGAACAGAAACACAAAGTAAATTTATTATAGCTGTGAAACACTCAATAATCCGAGAAGATCTGAATATTGTAAACGTAACGCCCAATGTCACTAAATGTGCATGTAGAAATTTGGACCAAGTATTGCAGATAATAATATAGTCAATAAAATGGAGCAGAACAAGGAGCTTGTGGTATATTTCTATACAAGACTGTCTTTTAATTATCGTTTTGAAAATATATTATCAATTTTTGCAACACAGTTTATGGATTTTTGTGCAGAATATGTAGGGATTATGATAGTGAAGCATCTAGTATGGAAACCAACTATAACGTTCATGAATTACAGTAAGAGAGAATTCAGAGTAGATTTTTAAGGTTTCTTCATTCCAAAGTAACTAAAACAACGACGAATAATAATAGTTTCATTATTTTTGTATGCAATCATTTCAAATAGTTACGATTCTCCAAATTCAGAATCTATAGTTTTTGATCATGTTCCTCAGAGATTCACTAGAAATAGACAGTTGCTAACCAATTCTAGTTATAATACGAATCTTGGCAGGAATTTGCCTGTCTATAGGATGTGTTACTCTTTCAATAAATATTGTAATGATCTAGGATTATTAATATTATATTTTTTCGAAAAGAACTGTAAAATATATCTTCAATTCCCAATTTCATGTAAAATCGAATCGATTTAGTTCATGACTATATTTTATTGCATTGCCAAAATATCTGTTGTTATGTTATCAGTGGATACTTCTATGGATTTTGTACTTGTTTGTATATTATTATAATTCAGTTATTGCTGTCCTTGGCCAAATAAAGATTAATTATCGATCAAAGGTAATAAAACAAGACCTCCATAAATAGTAACCGTATTGCATTCACGTTATTGTCTAGAAACAATTTAGAATGATTTGAGCAAAATATCAACAACAATCAGCAAATGCTCGGTTGATGTTGTTCTTCCATCAATATAAAGTTTCAATTGGGTCCTCAAATTCGAAAAAAAAAATGATATCTTCGTCCGAAAATTATTATTCTGAACGCAGACTTACTCGAAAACTAAGCGTTAAAAAAGGCATCATGGAGATGAGTTCGGAGACATCCAATAAATTCATCATTCTGTACCAAGGTAGAGATATAATACATACTTATATAACCCATTACACCATATTAGGATGCTGGATATGGTAGTATTCAATGATTGAGGCGCCGAGTGAAATTTCAATGTAAAGCCGCTAAAGATTCGAGGCGCCATTATTGTATTACAACACAACTTTTATGATTTATCAAGGATTCACCAAACATTCTTTATCAATTATTGGTATAATTTCTTGATGAATCAGTCAAAATTAATTGAAAACACTTGAACAAAAATAGAAAGATTTCCGATATTATTCTAATGAAAATAAGATGACTCATTAGTTTGTTACGAATGGTATATGTGATTTCATTGGTACATTCTCATTTTATTTTATTTCTAATTTGCTATATAAACCAACTATAACCCTCACAATTATTAGCTCGTTTGACTAATTTGAATATTTCTTCTACCCTATGTTGGAAGTGTTTTATCCAGTGCATTTCGTTGCATATTAAAAATTCAGTGTACGGACAATACGGGTATTGTCATGTAGATGAAGATGTCATGAATTACGTATAGTTGTCTGCCCTGGAAAAAAAAGCTTCAGACAATGGCCGTTTTTGATCATTGAGAAATACAATCAATAACATACCCATTGAGTATCAAAACACATACTACAGGCTTACTACTCATCTCTTAATTCAATTTATAACTGTGTTTCATAGGCCATATTTCATCTAAAATAGGCAGATATCTAACAATTACAAAATCATTGGATTTTTACGGTTGAATACTTCACATAAATTACTGAAAAATCAAGAGATATCGACCGCGTCATGAAAAAATATATAATAAATTTCATTACATGTTAACTAGGTAAGAAACTTTTCATATATAACACCCTGTATTGATTAGTCGGTTTAGACATATAAATAGTAGTGTAGTTAGTATGAACTTTAATGTAACGAAGACCTTGAAATAAAAAAAAATATCTATCTAGATTGAGAATAACAATAATTATAAATGATTATTACAACTGAAACAATTGATCCCAAGGCTATTGTGAGTAGCTTGAACATTTTTTGACAATTTCTAAGAATCCAAAACGTAAGATATTGCGAATGTCAAAATTTCAAACACTTGTCATAACAAAAAGAAAACATATTTGAAAATTTTAAAATCGCATAATCATCCCTATCAGCCTCGAGTCCCAATAAGAACATTGAAAAATTACCCTATTCGCTCGCAGCATAATCATTCAAGCAGGTAAATCCAAATTAATGGCACTATTGATAGCACGCTAGGTAGATTGTGAACAACATATTTTATTTCAAATACTTATAAAACCGACATGTGAAAATTATTCAACGATCGACGAATCGTCAACGAATCCACGGACAAAACTAAACTAACCGCGCCGCGGACGTTTCTTCGATAATGCTACCTTTTCACGGAACCGGGGCAGTGTTGTCAGTTTGGTATATTTTTCAGTAGATCTTCTGAATATTGACACTTGAGGCTGCACATCCCCAATGGTTTACCAAATTAGGCATTGTACTACCAAATGAAATAAAGATTTTTTTTCTTACGATCTACAATGAGTGCCCATAGACTAAATAGCTCAGCTATTCTATGCATCGAATCAGACGAACCTCAACGTTTATATTGCGAAAATTTAATCGACCAATTTGCAAATCAAAAAGGCAGACGTGTTTTTGAAAAAAATAATGCCATACAATAATTAGGTCACCGTTAGTGCAACATTTATAAATCTTAGAAAAAAATAAATTGATTTATATTTTTGAAATATATAATATTTGATAAATTTTCTGCAATAGATCAGTTATTTCAATTTAAAAAATATTAACTATGAGTTTGAATGAAATTCCAATATTGGGGCGGCATTTCTTCCGGTGCCGAGTGCGGAATTAGGTTTAAATCTGGCCCTGCTTGTATTGTACTCTTTTCTGACATGCTACAAATGTACCGATGTATATAAAGTAGTGAATAAATATTTCTATTGGGTGTTCAAATGTTTCTTCAATAATTTATTTTGATATACCTGATATATGTCTAAAGATAATTTCCTCCACAGTGCAATACCAGTTTTATAAACGCCATTTCAGTTGTTTGCAAAATTTTTCGCAATACAACTTGGCAACAGTGTTCTATAAGCCTCCACCAGACACATGGAGGGAGCCAACACGTGCTAGGCAAATAAGTCTTCGTGAAAACACGACTGATGAGGGACCAATACTATTTTATTTCGACCCTTATGCCACCTATGATAAGTTCCAAGAAGCTTCGTTGTCGTCGTTCAGCAGATATATTCAATGCAGGATCCAACGAAAAAGAATAAGTGGAAGCACTTTGGGCGACAAAGGAGTTTGTGCCTAACGATCATCGTATTTAGGGAATAATTTTGCGTTACATTATTTCTGCTCGAATTTTCAATCTATGACCTGTTCTATGACTAAGGGGAAATTGTGTGTAGAAGCGAGGGGTAAGGATGCGAGCGAGTTTTCGAACAGAGGCCTTTAGAAATATGCTGTGATGAAACTGACCTTTCGTATGGTTAAATTATTGAATATTAATCGTCAAATATGAAATTGAGAACCATCCAATGCACACTTGTGAAAATACACATGGGAGGAATGAGCGTTTTTCCACATTTTAGCAATAATTAAATAGAAAAAATTCAAAATGCATCAGGTCCAGAATTTCTCGTAGGATTCGAAAATCTAAAAATATAGAGGGTGTTTCATCTGAAAGAACAAAGTTGATATCACTTCTGGTTTAACCGGAAGTAACAGCGTATTGAGAATATTTTAGGAAGATAGAACACATCGAGTCCTCCCCTAAGAGCCGTAGCAACTTGTCATTGGGGGGGGGGGCTTAACCAAAGGCAGAGGCGGGCAGTTCAGCTCCGAGGAGGGACGTGGGGTGGGTAGGCGTTGGGAGGAATCCTTGGCGCGGAGCATGGCCTGCTGGCTAGAGGGAACTAAGAAACGGCTCCCCGGTCACAAGGTGTGCTGAAGAGGCTCGTGGCTCATGGGTTAATGAGGGTCTCGAACAGAGCCCTAGGGGCACCTGGTGCAACCCCTTGGTAAGTAAGTCCCTTACCGGCTCAGGCGAGGCTCTGAGTCGATGGACCTTTATTTTTCCGTCTACTCGTGGGATTCAGATGAATGAGCCGAAGGAAAAAAATTAACCCATCACTGTGGTGACGGGAGATGGGACAGAGTAATCCGAGGGTACCTCTTTGACGCCCCGCCCGTTGACTGTTGCCGCAGAACAAAAAGCAGCTGGACAGGAGGCAGTGGTCCCCAATGTAACATTGGAGAGCCCACAGACCCCTGGACAGTTGCAACAAAGCGGGGGGGACGAGGACCTACACGCCCCGTTCCTACCTTAGATATCGTCAACGTCCTCAACACACCGACCTTTCACAATGCTCGGAGAGAGGAAGTACTGGACTTAACCCTATGTACTAGAAATCTTTGCGATAAGATCACCAACTGGAGGGTCTCTGAGGAGCCATCACTGTCGGACCATGAGTAAATGAGATTCTAAATAGCGACAGTGGAAAAGAAATCCTAGACTTACTAACTGAAAAAGATGCAGAAGAACTCCAAGAGGCATTCATGGAATGGCCTAAGGAAATTGACGATATACCTACATTGGATAGGGCCGCCAAGTTCCTAGAAGAGGGACTGCGAACAGCCTATGAAGGCAACTGCCCTAGAGGTCAAGTTCGCTGGTGAAATGATAAGCTGGCAAGCATTAGGCAGAAAATTATCTGCATCAGGCAAGAAGCCAGGAAAGATAAAGATAAAGATCCAGCGAGATGGAAATATCTCAGAAAAATGAGGGATCAATACATAACAGAAATTAGAAAGGCCCTGCAGACTAGTTGGACCTCCTTCTGTGAAGAGATCAGTGAAGGGACTGAGGCAGCCAGGCTGGATAAAATACTCTCAAAAAATTCAGAGGCTATACTCGGCTCCCTTAAACAGCCCAATGGCAGGTTCTCCACCTCAGACGAAGAGACCCTGGAATGCCTGATGCCTTTCCCAGCTTCCTACAGGAACGGGAAGGGAGTCACAACGATCAGCGAGAAGAAAGGAGGACAAGAGCGAGCTCAGTCAGAGTGAAGGCACAAGTCTGGCGCCGCAATCGTGAGCTCGCTAACAAAATTGTTACTCTGGACAAGGTAAGATGGGCAATTAGATCCTTCAAACCATACAAGTCACCAGGGCCAGACGGAATATACCCTGTGCTTCTGAGGAAGGCGGGTCAGTCCATTGTAGGGCCCCTGACCAGAGTGGTAAGGGCTAGCCTTAAACTTAATAATAATAATAATTTTATTGTCTGCCTCAAAATAATACATAAATTCGCCATTTCACAACAATTATGGCAAACAAAAGGTGGAGTGTTAGGTCTGATGACCAATTCTTCCACACTCTCCTAAAAAGAGGACACGTACCTGCTGCCTGGCAAGGAGCAAGGGTTGTGTTTATTCCTAAACCAGGCAGAGGCGGATACACTTCTATGAAGAATTTCCGTTCAATAAGTCTCACATCGTTCATGCTGAAGACGGCCGAGAGACTTTTCGATAGATATATCAGAGACGAAGTACTATGGACGAAACCACTCCACATAAACCAATTTTCCTATAGGGCGGGACTCTCCACCACTATTGAAGGTCAAACAGCTGATACAACCCCAACTCGAGAAAAGAGGTTTTGCCATCAGCATTTTCATAGACATAGAGGGAACGTTCAATCATACGGCCAGTGGCGTCATCAAAGATGCTATGGAGAAGTTTAACGCACCTACAATACTAGTTGACTGGGTAAGCCACATGCTGAGAAACAGACAACTGGAACCGAATGAGGGCAACACAAAAATCAGAGGAAATGTTTCTTCGGGATGCCCACAGGGTGGGGTCATGTCACCCTTGTTGTGGAGCCTGGTACTAGACAGCCTATTGGTGGGGCTCAGCCGAGGGGGCACACAGGTAGTGGGATACGCTGATGATCATAAGGCGCGGACCCTTTCTGGGCCCACTCATGGAGACCATACAAGAAGCAATCCCAGTAAAACGGAGGTTTTGACCAGAAAATATAAATGGAACAGACAATGTTCGTTGACACTAAATGGAGCTAGCCAGACAAGTGAAATATTTAGTAGTCACCCTAGATAGTAAGCTAACATGGGGAAGACACCTAGAGAATAAGAGCCACAGATTTGTGGCTGCCCTATGGCAACTTAGGAGGGCTATGGGCAGCAGTTGGGGCATCAAACCAAGCACAATGAAATGGCTTTACGAGGCAATTCTAAAACCCAGATTCATGAACGCCTCTGTAGTCTGGTGGGATAGAACGAAGCTAAAAACGGCGACGAAACAATTGGACAGGTTGAGAGGTCTGGTAATGAGGTGCGCTGTGGGCGTAAGTGCGTCAGCGCCTACAGCAGCCCTTGGGGCAGCCCTAGGGATAGGACCGAAGCGATGTAAAGAGCTAAAGACACCCTCTCAGAAGATAAATACAAGAAGAAGAAACCGGAGATCATGAGACAAGGAGGCATCTTCGAAATGCCTACTGACAAGATGATCACAAGGTACGTCTTAAAAAATACCGCATCAGTCTCACAAGCAAAACACAGTGAATTGAAAGACGGGCGAAACTACCTACCAGTGGGGACATCTGGTACACGGATGGTTCCAAGGCAGGAGACGAAACAAGCGCCGGAGTGTATCGGCGACGAGGAGGGGAGAAGCACATCTTTCCGCTCGGGAGCCATACCACGGTTCTACAAACCGAACTGGTGGCAGTGCTGAACAGCGCGCTTCAGGCATTGGAAGTCAGAAGCCAGGAGCACTTGTACATCTGTACGGACAGCAAGGGGGCTTTAGAAGTTCTTGAAGGGTTCACCACAACATCAAAATTGGTGAACGATTGTTATCAAACCTTAAGCGCAACGAGATCGCAGACAAGCGCGATTAGAGAGGTTTATAGGACCAGAACTGGCAACTGGGATTCGCAACACAGTCATCAGAAAGAAGATTGATTACTGGACTGCGGCAAAGCACAGGGAGACATGGAGAAATGCCCCAGGGTGCAGAATAGTCAAGATCTTCATTAGACCAGATCGAATGAAGAAATGGGAAGAACAACTACTCACACTGAGTAGGAAAAACGCAAAAGTGATCATCGGTATTCTGACCGATCACGGTACTCTGCGTAAGCACAGACACAGAATGGGATAAGAAGAAAACCCATTATGTAGATTCTGTGAACAAGAAGATGAAACCTTACTGCACATCATCTTCCAATGCCCTGCAGTAATGGAGGAGAGGCGCCTTCACCTAGGCGACCCAGATCCACAGGGATTCCAATTCGAGGAAGGCGCTATCAGGAATATATGACCTTTTGGGGGGGAAATCTTTGATTAGAGCCACCAGCTATCTGAGGACGTCAAGGGTTTACCTATACGTCTGGAGGGAGGCGCTACGTGCCCCAACTCCACAGTCGACACTCGAGGTCGACATAACAATAATAACACATTGAGTGGTAGCATCCATAAAAATTTCAAGTTGATATCTCTATCAGTTTTTCATTAACCTCTTATTTTGTTTTGTTCGATTATATTTTCAACCTTTAATAATAGTAGTGACAACAATAATAATAGAAATGAAAACCTTTATTGAGTGGAACAACTACAATACTTATAGTACGGAGTTTTTGAATTGAACATTGCCAATAAAAAAATATGTATTATTTATAATATTCATGATTGTGAACAAGTTTTAAATCAAATCAACATTCTTTGTACTGTAAAATATATTTTCATGAGTATAATAATACATAGAGTAGACATTCACTGATGTTCACCCCCAGCAGCGATTATTTTGTCTGAACTTTCCCTTACGTGATGGTCTCTTGTGTAAGTTCAATATGATTCTCAGTATTCTCCTTAACATGATGAAATCCTTTCAAGAATAGTATTGCCCCCATAAAAAATAATTCCATATTCGGACATGGACTCGAAACATGCAAAATAAAATCATGTCCATCTAAATAATTCCTTAACACTCTTATGCAGAAGCAGCTTTGATAGTTTTTCACAAAAATTTTCAACAAAACGGTCCATATTCATATCATGTGCTTTATTCTATACAACTTCTTCATTTGAAGTGAGTTTAATCATATTATCTGCCGCTCTTATCAAGACGTTCGAGTATGTAAAACTTTTCTTTCGAAAATTTACCTACACAACTAATCTACATACTATAACTATGGTATAACTCATCACAATTCCAACGCGACCGTGCCAGTTTAACGTCAAACTAGCACAACTCAATTTTTTTGTGTTAGTTTTCAAATACTGCATGTTTTTTGTTTGGTTGTGCAAAAAAAGATGTGCCAAGTTTTACAGATTTGAATAAATCAACATACATACTCAAAACATATTTCTACTCACTAATTTCAGGTGAAGGCAGGTAATTCTGACAGATTTGGTTATATTTCAAAACTGTTGATGCAAAATAAAAAGTATCTAATTAACCATTGAAGAGGGACTTCATAACAATGTCAAATTTATTTGCAGAGAAATTTTTGATTCACTTTCGCTAATTCTAAACAAAATGTTTACAAATATTTGCGAAACTGTTCAACAGTTGATAGCTATCCAATTTTGGTGTATACAGAGTGTTCCTTGAGGACATGTTAATATTTGAAAGAGTAACACATTTTGAGAAAAAACTTCCCATGAACGTATGTTCTAAAAGTCTTAACGTTTGAGATACAGGGCGATATAATTTACCAGTGGCGTCCGTACGGGTTTTGCTATGAATATTTTCAGAGAAAAAAATACTACGCCACTGCTTACTTCCAGAATAAAAATTACTTTTAAGATTCTCATTTCATTATTGAGCGAAATTATTCTCATGGATTTTCGCTTAAAAAAATAAAAATCGTTTTACTTCAAGGTCTATTCCTCAAAAATCTGATGCAGCGTGAAAATATTTGTGCATCGACTGAAAGCCAATTAAGAGATCAAATTTGTTTCAAAATGCACCTTGATACATAAAAGACATGTACCAAAGTTTCTAAAGATGTCTACCGGGTGATTCTTCAAGGTGGCTCGCCCCTATAACTTTTTTATTATTGGAGATAGAGGAACAAAATTCGGGGGTTGTGTATTATATGTCAATTCGCATTATTTGACGTATTCACTTGCTTTGAGGTACTTCCGATTGGACCGGAAATGACCTCAACTTTCGATATTCAAACGGAACACCCTATATAATTTCACTTATTTCGATCAAGGAAGACATTATCTATCCAACAAAATTTTGTTTGTGAATATTTGACGTATGAAAGAATTTTTTTTTCAATTTTTATTTTTCGATCTAGCGTGCCATGGATCGATTGAAACGCTTCCTTTTTGATCAAGTGACATGGGAAAAATACAACTTTGAGGCATATGACTTCAGAGTCGTTTCAATAATTTCTTCAATGTCATAAATATCATTTTTTCCAGTTAACTCGATTTTTTCAAATGGAACGAGGGTGGCTCATCGGGTTTTTGTGAAATATCATTTTCTTACGAATAATTTGATACCACACACTTCCACTTTATTTTCACTATCTTTCTCAATAACTGCAAAAAGCCCAATACCTAAATTGAAATAAAAATTCTTTCATACGTCAAATATTCACAAACAAAGTTTTGTTGGATAAATAATGTCATCCTCGATCGAAATAAATAAAAATATATAGGGTGTTCCATTTGAAAATCTAAAGTTGAGGTCATTTCCGGTCAAACCGGAAGTACTGCAAAGCAAGTGAATACGTCAAATAATGCGAATTGACATATAATACACAATCCCCGATTTTTGTTCTTCTATCTCCAATAATAAAAAAGTTATAGGGGCGAGCCACCTTGAAGAATCACCCGGTAGAATATTATTTCAGTTATTATCAAAAAACTGTTTTTTTTTTTCAAAATTTCATCACCCTGTATCTCAAAAGTTAAGACTTGAAGGACATACGTTTATAAGAAATGTTTTTCTTAAGATGTGTCAAAGAATAACCTCTTCAAGTACTAGCATGTCTTTAAGGAACACTCTGTATATTTTATAATTCGAAATCTGTTTCAAAACAATTTGAATGATAAACTCATCCTAGCTATCTGTTTCGGAGAATCGTTGACAAAAGACAAGCAGTAATACCGCACTTTCTAGCGAGTCGTCACAACTATTTTGCTAAAATAGATCGAAATATATCGAAGAATTCAATTGACAAGAACAATGCAAAAACGCATTCTATATTATATTGGAAAGTTCTCGATAATCCAATTGTTCGCCAATATTTGACATCACCGAAGCTCAGTTGCAATACAACATTTCAGTATAAAATAAATGAAAAATTGCCCAAAGTATTCAAACCCAATATTGATCCGATTTCTGTAAACACCTCACAGAATACATTTTTATTATATCTGCGTATACCTGAAAATGCAACTCACCTTTTCTTCTTCTCATATATTTTCTTCTTCTTTTTCCACGGGAAGCCTTAGTAGGGTTAGTTCCCGTAGAAAATTCAACAATTTTCATCATGCAGCACAACAATATGCCCAGCATGTTCAGTTTGTTCCCATTCATACTCAGGGCATACTGCCCTTCTATAGTTTCTATGCGCACTTTAACAAGAAATGTTCACACTATGGTCACAAAATGAGAAGTCTCTGAAAATCGTACTTTTGTTGCTCTAATATGAATTCCACTTAATTAAAGCAGTCACAATACGGGCACTGTGCGGTTGTTGGAGAGGATATGACGCTTTATTGAAACAACATGTGGTTGCAGATCGTAGCTATGAATCGGATTTGGAGGTTTTCATTTGATTATTGCTATTGTTATCTTGTGAACATCATACGAAACTTAAGTCAACCAATCGGAAGCGTGTATTTTGTACAGTTACCATTGTGACACGTGAGTTTTTCGACGTTTAACGTAACGATAACTGTCACTTGATTATTACGTACATAAGTACTCGTGAATATTATAGCGTATAGTGGCATTCAAAGTTACTGTATCAATATTGAATTGAATCTATTAACATTCGAAATTATCTCACGAAAGTCAAAAAAGAGAATGTTGCCTACTGTATCCATTACCATATACTTATGGTTTTTGAACATTCTTTCGTCTTCTTTCAGACACTCTAAGAGCATAATATATTTCCAAATACATAGCTCTATAAATACTTAGGGGGTGATAGATATTTATTTCTGATTTCTTTGTTGAGGTTTATAATTAGTTTAACACGATAGAAACAAAGAAAACACTTGAGAAATGGGGAAAATCTGATGGAAGATATGAAGATGATTTCTGAACATTTTCAACATTCTATAGGATTCAAATGTGTTATTAGTTAACTGTCCAACTAAATGGAGAATACAAATTGATGAGATAGAGAAAAGTATTTTGATTTATGATATTTTGTTTTATTTTTCAATGTATTATCGAACCAATTTTGAGTGGAATTTTGTTTTCTCGAAATTTATTGTATTGTATTATTACGATTCCAAATCTACTTTTCAATTATTTCGAAACCATAGTAGTTTCGATGAAAATATTCCTGTCCGTTAAAAATGAAATTTTCAAATTCCATAATGAAAATAAAATCCTTATTTCAATGCTTCGGTGAAGGAGAGCTCTATTCAATAATAGAAGTACTTCTTCAATAATTATAACTAGTAGTTGAATCAAAAATAAAATGAACCGAAAATACTGTCAACTCCTTTCATTTGGTGTACCATCCATTTACTCTCACTACTTAAAATTACGTCAATACCTCCAAATCCGCAATCAAAACATAATTATCTGGAGAAGTTTTCAAACTCACTAACACTGAATCACTCAGTACAACGATCCTAGAAGTAACCCTGTAGCTGATCGATGAATATTTTTCACTCAGAAAATCAGAAATAAATCGTTATTTTTTCACCAAAAAAATTCACGTGCTCCAATTATTTTTAAACGAAAACTAACATGGCGGACACTGAGTTAATGACTAAGCACTGAACACTAGACGAATCGCATCTCTGCGCTGAAGCTTCCCATGGGATACGTTAATCAAAGACGTACGGTCTCCTGAAAGAGCGCCTTCCGTACGTCTTGGCTCGCCTGGGTCATTTTATAATTATAACAGAAGGTTTTTGATTCCTAAAATAATTATTCATACGAGAGCGTGTGTGAGTTTTGACGATGCAGGAGAGTTGTAGGTTTTGATTTTGTTTTCAACTCGACCAGGCTATAAGGATTATTTCGGGATTTGTAGCTGCTCGAAAACAAACAAACGGCCGAGCGGGGTTTACGGGTTTTTCGAAATGTGTGGATGCAAGTGTTGAACATCTAATAAAAGAACATTTACGATTCAGGTCTATTATAATAAGCAATGCCGTTGTTGGCGAATACACATTTACTGAATACATACAGTCAGTAGAGGACAATATGTGTGAGAGCAGATGAAAATTTTTGAGAAATACTATTCGTGATGGGGATTCCTCTATAAACTGTAGCTAGCACCTCGCGCAAGAATTTTCAGCTACGAAATAAAAATCAGTGAACCAGAAAAACACTCTGTGGAGATGGTTTCAAGATTGCACTAGACCAGATGAACGCAATTTTCAAGATGCTAGTGCAAACTTCACAAATATTTACTATGATTTTCGACTTAGGTCGAGCAACGTATAATTGGGACATAAAATACAAACATGATTTTGAATACCTCAAATTCGAATTATATCACCTCTTTCTTGAAAGTGACTCTTATTACCACCTAGATATATCTTATGTTGGCATTATAAATTCATTTCTTACTGAAAACATGTGTTCTAAAACGAACTATTTTCAGAAATAGATCTGAATGAATTTCTGACTGTTTTTTATGTTAATTTCAATATCCTGGTTATATACTATACAGGCTGTTGACTATAAATCTGAGCTCATTAGTTTCATATGAGGGACTCGTAAAATAACTATTGAACTCATGCAGGACTATCTACAGCGAGTTTAACGACAACCAATAAAATTTTTAGGGTGACAATAAGATGTTCATTAGGTGTCAAAACATGTGATAAGGCTAATACCACAAAACATATAGGTAATATCACAAAATTGTGCTACAATATATCTATCAATCAATCAATCAATTAATATTGTAGTGGGCATACTAAAGTAAGTAGTAATTGATATTTTAGGAAATTACATCAATTATGAACATCAGGATGAAAAATATATGATTTTGTTCACCATTCTCGATAACAGAGAATATTTTCCCTTCATTTATTTTTATTATACCTACCAGTCTTCCCAAGCTTTCTCATAGGAAAACTTCAGTACATTACCGCCATCCAAAGTTTTAAAAAATCATTATTTGGTGAGAAAATTTATATCTGGTCTATACACATTCATTCAGATTCGAATTGCAATAACATTCCAAAAAAAGAAAATAATTCTGACGCCACCAACACACTTGATGCTAATGCGATACATATTCGAATGTGTGGATTTTCAGGCCATTCAAAATGATATAGGTTACTACTTTAATTCAGCTACTTTACAATAGGCGATATCACAAAACCATTAATTTGCTTCAAGGTCGAATTCAATTACGAAAGATTCTGTATATAAAATTTCTAGAAATATTATTTCACTACGGGAAAAATTTAAGATTTCAAAACTAGCGATCCTTGTTACGATAGCAGTATTTTAGACGGATAAAGCAAGTTTGATTATCCACGCCCACAAATTCTCGAAATGATCTGTCTTTCTGTTCTCCAGATACTTCTGATGTTCCATCCACTGTGAAACACCTGGTATTTTCCAAAAATTAGTGATCCCGTCCATGATGTATGCGTTACGATAGATAGCCAAGATAATATTAATTTGCTTCAGTTCGAAATACTTTTGTATGTAAACCATACGTTCCACTCTCGTTGATATTCAACGATCACGAATATTTACCTCATATTTTTGTTATATTCCATAATATTATTTTTTAAATTTTAATATTCTTATTGGTGGAGGATCCAGATCTAGATCTCACTCAAACATAGTATATCCGAGTCGTTATAAGCATACACAACATTCATCAGGAATGAAGCAAGTTCAATTCCTAAAATACCGTGCTAAACAGGATTTTCTGGCAGCACTGTCAACTTTCTCAAACAGTTCCTCCATATATTTTCGGAATGAGATAATTTTCCCTGAAGTTTCATCGAGAAAAATTGTATTTTCAAAATATAAAGAAAAACATTTTGTTTTGAGACTAAGACATGAAGAAAATAATATTTTCATACTTTACTCGGCATGCGAGATTTTTTCATTCCGTAACGAAATTTGAAAATTAGTCGATAAATAAGATAATATTGCCACGATGGAGGGGAGGTCAGGACTCGAATCCTCCCGTGGATCCGCCACTAATTATAATCCAAAATTGTCCTTTTGTCAAGAAACAGCAGAAATCAAGAACTTGAGATGGAATATTCTTGCTAACATAGGAATGCAAGATAAATATGTCCTGTGTCAAAATTGACCATATAGAAATTGGTAAATATTCCAAATAATAATAAGAACTGACCAATATAAAACGACACCTATTTTGTATTAATCGTACATGATTCTAGAAAAATCGAAAATAACTCACTTTCTGCCTTCTTATCCACAGTCAAAATGTACTGTCATGTTGTTCAGATAAGCATCTGTAACAAAATTATTCATGAGTTATTGTTTTCGATGATACTCAATGATTCACATGAGATATTCGAATCATTATAATTCAGCAATAGGACTACCACTTCACAATACTTTATTATCAGAAATTCATGAAAATATTATTTGCGTTTTGTGAGTATCCCACTGGGTTGATCAAACGAATATCATTTATGAAAATGTTTGCATATTCATAAAGTAGTGTATCGGATCCATGATCTGAATAAAAATCTACATTTATCAATTTCATTTCAAGCACAAAGGAGCAATGAATTCCCAATAGAAAGTATACAAAATATAATATATCCAAGAACATGTGTTTACCTTAGATCTGAGGAAGTATATCAACCTATTACGTCAACAGGTATTGATCCTTCATAAGAACGTGGAGATCAAGATCAAAACGACAAACTACAAAAATTCAAACCACTCTATAAGTAATGAAATATGACCCAGCAAAATACTTCCTAGAAACTTACCTTGAGATAATCAATATCCAACTTGCACGACCTGTAACAACCGTATTTATAAATACATACGTTACACGATTACACCTAACTATCTCAAATGTTCTCAACACGATAACAAGATGAATTCAGAATCACCTACATTAGTTTTTAACGCAAATGTTCAAGCGGGCGGGGTTGTTTTCTCAAACAATTGGCAATTGCACGCGGAAGTAAAATCTGATGAGCGGCCTCTTGCGGCGAGCTTTGTACTACGCCACCAAGTTACAGCATATTTATTGATTTTCTCTCGGATAATGAACCAGAAGTATTCCATCGTACGTGTGCATTTTTGCAGAGTTCAGCCAGCATTTGAAGAGAGAAGATATGTCTTCTCTAGTCTTTCCCATGGAAATTGAAGATGTTATGATAGCAATATAAAACGAAGAAGAGGATCTTCATTGTTCAACTTTTATAATAGATTCTTTTCAAATATGTTTACTACGATCTCGTGATGAAGTGATTTTTTCGTTACTATTTCTTTCTACAATCGATCGGCCTCGATTGGTACGTACTACGTAGTAATAAATGCTCCGGTATATCAAATATTGAATTGAGTACCCCAAGGGTCGGTGGTGAAACCGATGTTGTTCCTATATATTAACGATATAGTCAAGCAAAAAATTTCATCCTGCTTCGTATTTGCAAAAACCATTTAGATATATTGTTAATGTTACGGATTTTGTCTGTCGGTTCGGCAATCACAAAATAATGTAGTTCCTCACTATATATTTTGCTTCAACAACACAATAACAACTATCAATGTATCTATACACTCGAATTAGACTTACCACTTCACTAAACTTTGTTCATATTCACAATAAGACTTTCTGACTAACTTTGTTCTGTGACGCACCTTCCCAAGAAGGTGTGTTTATTCGGGAGGCATACTTTCTTTCGATGAGGATTCTACAGCCATACTTGAGCTCCTTCATTGAATATCTTTGAGTTTGCTCTGAGATAATAGCGAGCCTCAATTTTATAGCTTGCTAATTACATCCTCCTCCTAGCTATATCATAGACTACTATCAATCAGACTATCCCTAAGCTCATCTCCATAATCTTCAACTTTTTTCTCCTCAGTACTTGGTGACCCGAGCATTGAATCACAGGGCAAGTGAAGTTCCCTACCGAAGACTACATTGATTGGGGTGAGCTCGTTCGAACCATTTAATTAGCGCAGTCGGTAGGATTTGTACAGTGTGTTGAAAAGTCATTTTCACACGTGGAGTTTCAACCACTTGAGTACAAATTCAAACACAACCCATCAAGAGAAAATCGAACAACGAAGAATCAACGAAGAAGGAATTGGAGACTACACTGATTTTGATCATGAAAAACATATAATTGCCAAATATTCCCTTTTTCCCTTCATTGAACCCCCTGAATAAGAACTTCAGTGGAGATATTTCAGTACCGTCCATCGAGGACAATTCGCTGTCTATCCTAGACAATTAGTTTAGAAAAAAATTATTCAAAAATCAATAATGATAACGAATAATCCATAAACGAAATCATTGATATTTCGCGTAAAGAAAATATAATACAATATAATTTTAACTAACAATAAATAAATTAAATAAAATCTACGCATAATTTATAAGCGAAATAGGCCATATTTCAGATGAACTCCATAATTTATCTTTCGAAAAAAATTCAATTCGCAAATGCAACCGATGCACTGACAATAAAAACCTCAGTAAAACCGATTTATTAATGAAACATCACAGAAATCATATTGATTCAGTGAAAACAAATCTTTTTAGGAGTAATGATCTTGATTAGATTGAAATAAAGAATCCAAATATCAAACTACTCATAGATACAGGTAGTTACAAATCAATAATTAAACCGTCAATAATCGAAAAATCATACCCAAACAAAATATATCAGTCTGACATAACGATTGAATTCGCCATTGGAAGTAAGAATGTTGAATATCGAGCATCGATTCCAGCATTTCCATAATTCCATACAAATTATGAATCTCACTTCTTTTTGTACGACTTCCATGACTTTTTTGACGGAGTATTAGGACTAACAGATTTGATGAATGAATCGGAATATGATTTACCTAATAAAAGATTGATAGGCAACTTTACGAACATTCCATTAAAATCCAGACAAAACCTACAGATTGTAGTTTCTCATTATCGTACAATCAAACAGCCGCTTCAAATGCAATTGAAACAATATCAGAACCTTCCAAACATGATGATTAAATTATTCAAGTAATGCCAAAACCTTCTAAACTATAAATTTCGGGTGTAAGCTGCCCTTATTCCGATTTTTGAATCATCTACATCGGTAGGAGCTGTAACATACACTAATCGTTTTAAATATTCCCAAAGAAGAAAATCTAACATGGTTATATCTGGTGAAAGAGACGGCCAAAGTATTGTACCATTTCTTCAAATCCATCCTTCTTGGAAACCAGCGATACTTTATGGTGCAATCGTCTGGTGGAGCAAGACATTGCAACATAACAACACTATTAGAACACTCAGCAAGGTGCAAATACTTCTTGCCTGTGCATAACAGGGGGAATTAGTACGCTGTAATTAGACCTAAACCTCAACATCCAAAGTAAAAGTTTTCCTCCAACACCAAATTGCTCTACATAGTCCCCTTATTCTATGGTAAAAAGTTACACCATTTTGAGCGTCGGGTTTGGGGGTGAGGGGGGGGGATTTGGAAAATCACTAGTTTTGTTATATACAAAAATGTTCTACGTTAAATTTTAAATAATAATGGTCCTTTTCATAATCACTCTAAATTGTACGGTTCAAGAGTTACAGACGGTGTAAATGTTAACTTTTTCGTAATTTTGATAATTAAAAAAAATAAGCTTCGTAAAAGAATGTTGCTATTTCAGTGGCCGGTGGTATGTTAGTGATAAGCCCTTGAAGGAACGACAACCTCACCACCTCATCAAGGGGCACTCTTTTTTAAGGGAAAAGAGGCCTAGGCCATATAAACCTGTGGTACGGAGAAACCCACCCTGAACTTTCTACGAACATTGCAACATAAATTCACTTCTTGAGCATAAATATCTTTCAAATTTGGAATGTTCAATGTCTTTATTAACTTCACTCATCCTCCAGCACATTATCCTCCTCCTCTAGCTCGTCGTCTAAGATGTTATTATTGTACATGTTATCACATGCTTGGCCTGAGCAATTGCTGCATATGCTAGTGCATTCATCTTTGCAAGTACACATTATAAGGGACAGTAAGCCAATCTTCTTCCAACCCCACTCGAGTGGATCCTTATCATCATTCAGCCACTGTTGTACCTGGTGGTAGGTCCTAAATGAATGCTGTCTGGACGCTCCTGAAGTGGGGGGTAGTGCATCCAACTTCAGTAATGCATGTATAGGCTGCTTTGCAATCGTTTTCAAGTAGGACTGGTAGCGGAGACAATCTAGATCTTCAGTGTTCTTGGCTCCAAACATTGCAAGTAGGAAGTAATTTCCTGCATCAGCCACTGCACTGGGGTCGGCTTTGGGGTTGTTGAAGACCAGAAGTTTTTCACGAAGAACGGTGTTGGCTTGAACTTTCCTATAAGGTGCCTTCTTATAGACAGCAGACACAGTGTCACATCCTGTGAAGGCGTATGTAACCAGAAGTACATCTTTCATATTCCCAATGCCTTGCTGAATGTCAGAAATAATGTACACTTTTTCCTGGTGATTTCCTTTTTTAGGTACGACCATTTTCAGTTTATTCCCTGAAGTTGCGTGGACAGTCAACAGTACTAATAAGTCCGTGTCCTCTTAGCCTCTTTTTGACTATAATACTGTGGTATATTCATTACTCTTTAATTAAATCATTTACTTATTTCTATATAGCTTTATTTGGAAAAAAAATCCTGAAAACTATATCATTTTTATTTTTACACCATCTGCAACTCATGAACCGTAAATTTTACAGGACATTTTTAGTTCAAAATTTCATGTAGAATATTTTTGTATACAGGGTGGCCACTTTTTCATTGGGATTGTATTGGTAACTTTTGAACCATAAGATTTAGAAGGTCGGTCAAATGGAGAAAAAGTTGCATTCATAGAAGCATTGTCAAGCAGTTCAAACAAATCGAGATTATCAGGGCCGGTTATTGAGATATCATAAGAAGAGTAAATTGTGCCATTTTGATTTTTCTCCTTTTCCCACTTTATTTCGAATATTATCAAAAAAATTTACAGGAATTTTTTATTCGACAGTAAATTATCTTCAATTTGACGTGAGCATATTTCGTATCCCACGTTTCGTACGCACTGGGCCACCCTCAACCTCATTTTTTTCAATACGGACCTGCATATTTTATGACACTTTTTGAAATAACTTTCAACGCTGAATTCAATGACATATCAAACAATGTCATTCTAAGTTGATTTTCAGGTGATTTTAACCCTTATCCAAATTTCTATGGGTCGGATCTGTATTACATTTAGGTACCTTTAGTTTAATTAAAAACATGCAATACATTTCGATAAGAAAATCAACTTACTCTTCTCAAACTGAATGAAACGTAACAGAATCAATGCAAGATACAATTGAACGAAACTATCTTTTAATGAAATACAAATCAAATGATTACTCGAAAGGTAAGGTGATAAACATTAATGAAGTAAGTGTTCGAAATGTCCACCATTTTGTGAAATGCACTTTGCGGTTCTGGAACCCATACTTCCTATACATTTGCTAATTTCATCTCCTTGAATACCTTCCAATACATTTTCAATCTTCTCGCGAAGAATCTCTATTGTCGGGTTCGTAGTATAATGAATTTCTGAGATATCCCCACAAATAATAATCCAGCGGATTCAAATCCGGAGATCTGGCAGGCCATGCTACTGGACCTCTTGTTCCAATCCATGAATCGGGAAAAGTTCGATTTAGATATTCTGTGACTATTCTTGAGTTGTGTGGACCACATCCGTCTTGTTGGAACCATGGACTATTACGCCGATACCGCATGGGAAGATCATCTAACATTTCTTCTATAATTTCTACATATTTTGCTCCGGTTAGGTTGCCGTCAATAAAATAGGGTCCCAGTTATTTGTTATTCAACAAACCGCACCGTATGTTTAAAGAAAAACGATATTGATGTCTATCTTCATGAATCAAGTGAGGATTCTCTATGGCATAAAAATGTTTGTTTCTTCGATTGAACATCCCAGAATTTGTGAATGTCGTTTCGTCTCCCCGAATGATATTGTGCGCAAAATGGTTGTTATTCCGCAACATCTGTTGAAACCAATTACAGAATTGCAACCTTCTCTCAGGATCATTGCAATATAGTTTTTGCACCGCTTGGTATTTATAGTCATGGTATCCGTATCTCTTGAGTATTTTATTAACAGTACTTTTTGATACATTGCATTCACTGGCCATAGTTCTCGATCCTATTCCTGGATTCATTCGAATTTGGGCGAGAACATTGATGTCATTGATAGGCTCATTACGTCGTACATAAGGACCTCTAGGTTTGATGAATGAACCATGTGCAAGTAACGTTGTAGATAAACGTCGAAACATTTTAATATTTGGTGTTGTTCTTTCAGGATATAATTCACCATACCTTTGTTGTGCTTTGAACGAATTACTATCTAGTTTTATGTACACTTCGTACATATCTCTCTTCTCTTCATTTGTGTATCTTATCATATCGAATAAATTGAATTGAAATCACTCAGAAAAGTACAAAGTGACAAATATTATGACATTTCTTGTTATGTTTTTTTTTATCCACGGCCTACTACTTGAAAATAATACATTCAATAAACCTAGAGTTGTGTGTATGTTGAAAAAAACAAGTCTATCAACGATATCAATGTTCTGACCCAAATTCAATTGAACTCGGAAATAAATCGAGAACTGTGGCCACTGAATGCAATTTAATGAAAACTGCTTTCAATAAAATAGTCGAGAGACGCGAATACAATGATTTTGAATATGCATACCATGCCTTGCACAAATTATATCGTAATGATCTGAAAATACAGTTCGATACTGTAATTTGTTTCAACAGAACAAATGACAAATACAACAATAGAGATTCTTCGCGAGAAGATTGAGAATGTATTGGAAGATATTCAAGGAGATGAAATTAGCAAATGTATAGGAAGTATGGGTTCCAGAACCGCAAAGTGCATTTCACAAAATGGTGGACATTTCGAACACTTACTTCATTAATGTTTATCACCTTACCTTTCGAGTAATCATTTGATTTGTATTTCATTAAAAGATAGTTTCGTTCAATTGTTTCTTGCATTGATTCTGTTACGTTTCATTCAGTTTGAGAAGAGTAAGTTGATTTTCTTATCGGAATGTATTGCATGTTTTTAATTAAACTAAAGGTACCTAAATGTAATACAGATCCGACCCATAGAAATTTGGATAAGGGTCAAAATCACCTGAAAATTAACTTTGAATGACATTGTTTGATATGTCATTGAATTCAGCGTTGAATGTTATTTCGAAAAGTGTCATAAAATATGCAGGTCCGTATTGAAAAAAATGAGGTTGAGGATGGCCCAGTGCGTACGAAACGTGGGATACGAAATCTGCTTACGTCAAATTGAAGATAATTTACTGTTGAATAAAAAATTCCTGTAAATTTTTTTGATAATATTCGAAATAAAGTGGGAAAAGGAGAAAAATCAAAATGGCACAATTTACTCTTCTTATGATATTTCAATAACCGGCCCTGATAATCTCGATTTGTTTGAACTGCTTGACAATGCTTCTATGAATGCAACTTTTTCTCCATTTGACCGACCTTCTAAATCTTATGATTCAAAAGTTACTAATACAATCCCAATAAAAAAGTGGCCACCCTGTATAACACTCTTTGTGCTAAACAGCTTAGTTTTCAACGAATTTCCAAACAACTAAAAAAACTACTGAATTTCCTACTTTTTCTCCACCTCCCCCCCAAACCCGACGCTCAAAATGGTGTAACTTTTTACCAAACAATAAGAGGGTTATATAGAACAATTTGGAGTTGGAATAAAACTTTTACTTTGGATGTCAAGGTTAGGCCTTTTTTTAGGTTAATAACACCGTAAAGGAGGACTACCCCAACAGCGGCCATGGAGGTAATGCTCTGTCTTCCCCCGCTTCACCTTGAAGTGCAAGGGGAGGCTAGACTGGGGCTCCTCAGATTGCCTCTAGAGTCAAAAAATAGTGGTAAAAATACGCCACTACAATTCAATGAGGACAAGTTCACGCTAGAAGAGAACAAAACAGAATGATCTGGTACACAGACGGATCAAAGACTGAACAAGGATCGAGTGCGCGAATTTATTCCCCCACCCTGAAAGAGAAACTCTCGTATGCGCTTGGTGAAAACACCTCGGTGTTCCAAGCAGAAATATTTGCAATTCTTCAATATGCAAAAATATGCAATGAGAAGGCCTTCAAAGGAGTCCATATTTATTCGGATAGTCAGGCCAGCCTGAAAGCCCATGCAGGTTATAAGGTAAAGTCCAGACTTATGTGGGAATTTATCAACGAACTTCTGACGCTGACATGGTTAAACGAGTTAAACTGGTCTGGGTACATGGGCACAGTGGAATAGAAGGCAACGAAATAGCTGACGAACTAGCTAGGGAGGGGTCAGCTACACCCTACTTTGGCCCGGAACCATTACTTGGAGTACCCAAGAAATTAAAAGACGAGTCAAAGAATTACAAAGAATAGCCTGGGATAACACACCAGGACAAGAGTATAGTAAACTTGTTATTCAGATAACAGGGGAAAAACGAACTGGTGAGATACTTAAATTAAGTAGAGATGAGATAAGACTAGTAAGAGGTCTCCTTACAGGACATGCTCCTGTTAGAACATACCTACAAAAGATAGGGCTATATCAAGGTGACCAGACTTGTAGATTGAGCGGCTCAGATCCTCATACTATTGAACACATTTCGTGCTATTGTGAGGCACTAAACTATAGAAGAGTCCTGATTTAAACCTAGAGAATGTGGAAACCCTGAAGCCTAGTGACCTTTGCAAAATAGTCGAAGGGACCAATATCTTTTAGGGTGTCGGAATGATAGGGGAAATACAATAAGCCTCCGGCTCCAGTATATCCTTCGGACCGCTGTAAAAATAAATGAAAAAAAACTGCCCAAAACCCATGAAAACTTACCGCAACGTATAACTACCAGGAAGAGATTTTATCGAGAAGAACCTGAAACACGTCAACTATGTATACAGGGTGATTCATTGGGGAATGGGCGTACTGTGAGGGTAGTGAGAGGTCGCCCATATGATGGGTCTAGCCCCTATATAAGCGAGATACAGAGTGTTTTATGTATATCCCCTATTTCTTCAATGGCTCATAACTTACGATCCGCATTGTATATTTTATTCATTTTCACAACATAAACCCATTATCCTGTATGCTACCGAATTCCGAATAATTGAAACTGATAATTCAGGTACGGACTTGAGAAAATTAAAGGAATTTCATCAATCTAATACAACACCTTGTATGACGAAATTTCGAAAATTCGTTTGCAGATATGAAAAGAGCAGACGAAAACATTCCTAAACAAATTAGTTTGGTACTTCCGCATGCCATTCTTGTACCTGTTAATTTGAGTCAAAATAATTTTTTTTGATGAAAAGGTGGTACGAAATTCAAAAAAATACCTTTTTTCCATGACACCCTTCATGAAATGACTGTTAGCGTCACCGCACCACATTGCTGTTTTATTTTTGGAATTCCGTCTACTCGTTGCAACGATATGGACCTTTGAAATGTCGCTAGTGCATATTTCTCAAGAAATACAAAAAGTAAATCGATTTCGCTTAAAAACTTACCGTTTTGTTGAAATGAATGTTGAGAATATTTTCCTAAAAACAATTCGCATTTTTTTCTGCTTTTGTTAGTTCCAGCTAGTTGGTAGTTTTTATTGAGTAAAAAATTATCGTGTTTTAACATACCAAAACTTCTTTTTGATCAAAATAGACTCAGTAGTTGCTAGCTGTCTTGCACCTTGTGTTTAAATGCTATAAATTTATTTAAATCTATGAATCATGGTGTACATTATTCCATAAAGAGTGGAAATGATTGAACTTTATTTTGAAAATAATGGATGTGGGAACAGAGCCGCAGACTTATTCAATTAACGATATGTCAATAGACATGTTTCTGGTAAAATTGTGCGCGAACTGGTGGAAAAATTTAGCGAAACTGGTTCTGTTCAAAATTAAAAAAGGCAGGGTGATAATCCAGTATTGAATTAACCTGTGAAAGAAACAGTGTTGGGGCGAGTTGCAATGGACTGTACTATGAGTACAAGACAAGTCGTACAAGTGTCCAGAGAGTATTGAAAAAGTACAAGTTCCATCCGTATAAGATTCAATTATTGCAGTTACTTAATGAAGATGACTGACCGTCGCTTGGAATTTTGCGAAATCATAACTGAACGAGCAAACCATAACGCTAATTTCTTATTCAATATTTGTTTTCCGGATGAGAGTACCTTTTTTTAAACGGTAAAGTTAATCGGCATAAGTTTCGTTACTGGGCTGACTCCAATCCTAGAATATTTCACGAGGTACACTCGCAAAATCCTCAAAAATTAAACGTATGGGCTGGTATTTTTGCAGATTCCCTAGTTGGTCCTTTTTTTTCTACCTGGAAATTTGATAGGTGACATGTACCTCGATTTGTTGAAAAATTCCATTGATCCAGCTTTAACTAATATCATAGAGAACAACCCTACATACATTGAAGAGGGACTGATATTCGCACCTCCGCATTACTCACAAAATGTGCGTGACTACTTGAATGAAACATTCCCAGGTCGCTGGATAGGACGAAGAGTTGCAACTGAGTGGCCTCCTTGGTCACTCTGGATTTCCTTTCATGGAGGCACATAAAAAGCAAAGTTTATAGCACTCCACTAACGCATGTCGTGAAGTAACACCTTAAGTACTGCAAGATGTGCGACAACGGTTTGAGGATAATCTATATCATTGTATGGAGGTTGGTGGACAACATTTTCAACATTTACTTTAACAAAACGGTAATATTTTAAGCGAAATCGATTTGCTTTTTGTATTCTTTGGAAAATGCACTAGCGACTTTTCAAAAGTCTATATCTTTGCAACGAGTAGACGGAATTTCAGAAATAAAAAAGCAACGTATAGGGAATCGAAAGGGATTTTCAACGACGTATCATTTGGCCCCCATTTCCATTTGGAAAAATTCAGGGGGATGCTACCCCCGCATCAGAAGTTGTTCCCCTCATATACAATAGCCCTCCCTTATCTTCCAACAATTAACCCAAACATAATTCCCATGACCAATCGGTAGTCGCACATTTGAGCATATAAATAATTTTTATGACAAACTGGAGGTCTCCAGAAGTGAACTGGAACTCTTGCCTATAGAATTGGACAATCTTAAATGTCAAGTTCCATCAGAGAACCCTATTGCGAGAGGAAACACTCGACTCATACATAATATCAGAAGATCGATTGATAAAGTCTCATATTATGAAGAAGCAAGTTTTCCACCATTCCTTATCCTCATTGAGCACGAAGACAAAGGACGATCTCTACATCCTATGAACAAATTATTACACGAATAAAATACTCAAGGAATACATAAGTATCTTCGAAATGGGGAAACAAGGTAAGAGTTATTTTTGACTCTCCAGCTGATGCCAATAATTTTGTGAGATTGTATTCTTCAGGGGACAAAGTTTACAAAACTTTCATACCCGTTATATTCCAGGAGTATCATCAGAAATATAGAGGATAAAATTACAGAGGAATACTTTATCATGAATGGCTATGGTTTTAGAGGATCCAAAAAAATCAAAATTATAGACGCCAGAAGACTCGATTATGAGAAAAAGGAAAATGGAGTAGAAACAATAGTTCCATCAGGCTATACTTTCATGATCTATTTGCAGGAAACCTAGTTCCACAGGAAGTGAACTTGTTTAATTCGAAAAGAATGGTTGCACCTTATGTTAACCTAGTCGTGATGTGCTACAAATGATTAAAATTTGGACATCACATCAACCAATGTCCAAATAATCAAAGATGTGGTATCTGTGGAGAGGGACTTACAAAAGACTAATGTGATAGTCAGGTGAGACAGTGTCAAAACTGCAAGGGAGATCATGATGCAATAATTAGGGAGTGTAAAAAACTGCAACGTCAAAAACAATCCTTTATGAAGGCAAATAAATTGTTCCCAGAGTAGGATCTATTGAGGAACGCACACAACTAAACCTCTCACACTTCCCAAATACATTACAAGCAGAATCGTCTCCAAATCCAACAAAACAAATGCCAAGAGACTTACTCCAGTCAGGTTGAAAAATCTAGAGTTCATGGGGAAAGTTAGACAAGATATGACAAACAAAGACATCGGGAAGCTCTGTTCCCAAGTGAAGCAAGAACACGTAGTTCCTCCTATTCAACTCAACAAAAAGAGATCAAGATTCATCTGACATGGATACAGGAGATGAAGAAGTTGTCAAAACTACTCTTGTAGGTCTCAAAGAAAGGGAGAAAGAATCGAATAATGAGGTAATAGGTTTAACAAATAATTTAGATAGAAGTTATGTTGAACAGGCAGACTTGAAGAAATTTCTTTCAAAACTTGGAAATTTTTAAAAATAGCAAGTGTATAAATCATAGTCAGTAATTATGGACATTATAATCAGTATCTCGAAATGTGAATTCCCATTCTCATTCCATTTTTTCTCTATTCACATACTCAATTCTTAAGCAAATAAAATTTAACTGAAATGAATATAGTTTACTGGAACATAAGAAGTACAACTTCAAACAGAGATTCACTGATTAATCTGACTAGAGATACTGAACGATATAATTTCGTTGAAAGAAACTTGGCTGAAGGGAAATCAACATTTTGGTATTAAAGGGTACAATGTGATTAGGCAGGATCGTGGAGATTGTAAAGGAGGGATAGCAGGTCTATTTAAATCAAATATCGCTCTAAAAGTACTGGATTTGAACATTAATTTCCCAAAAAATTGTCAGTCCCTAAGCATTGAAATTAGTCCTTTCATTATAGCTATTATGTACAATCCCCTGAATCAATTGCTTTCTCAATATAGGTTATCCGATTTAATACGAGTTATATTGCATTACGAACATACTGAACAATGTGTAACTGATGCCACTGACATTTAATTTGCAATGTCATCATTTTCTCTAAGATGACAATTAGTTTAGATAGTGTATTACGTTAGAAATGATATTCAGTCTAGATTCAGAATCCTGTTTGTGAACACATGACAAAATAAATCTTTTTAAAAAAAGTAACTTAAACAAAAAGTTATTTAAGTGGCGCAGTCGGTAGGATAGATTGATCAACAGTTAGGGAATATAACAAGTAGATTCGTTTCAACGATTTATCGACCTATTCGAAAAATCGGTACGCGTACGGCAGAAAAATCCAGTCAGGTGAACTGAGTAGCTTGACGAGAAGAATCCGTTCGTTTTCCAACAGTCAGCAACCAGAAGTACAATCGCTGTCTCTTCCAATGCCTGGCCCTGGACAAATGAAGTGGGTTTGGATTTTGCTGTAAGTACCCATGTCATACAGAGGTTTTCATAATCATTACGATACAGAAAATTCTGAACTCTCAAACAATTCTGATTCGGACTCAAACTTCCAAGAATACCCCTCGAATCGCTCGAGATCCCCAAATTTCATAAGACCTTCTCAATTATCCCCGATTCAAACAACTAACACAATGGCAGTGTTAAAGCAAGAATATTTCAATATGATTCCAGATTTCCACGGGGAAATGGAACTTTTACCGAGATTCATCGAAATCTCCGAGAAACTTGTAAACAAATTTTATAACGTTCAAGATATAAACGATTTTCAGAATGAATATCTGATGTCAAGTATCTTAGCAAAAGTCAAAGGCGATGCCGCTTTGAAAATATCGTCCTGTATCATAAAAAACTGGGCAGATTTGAAAAATGCTCTACTCAATACTTACGCAGACAAACGCGATATTTTTACATTGAACATTGAAATGACTGAATTGCGACAAATTAACGAAACGCCGTTTGAATTCTACAATAGAATCCAACACATCTTAAATTTACAAATTGCACAGTTGACCACTAGTGCATCACCGCAAGAGACGATTATATTAGGTTCATATGTTCGTAGTTTAGGACTTCGAGTTTTGTTAAGAGGATTGAAAGATCCTATTGGCTCTTTAATGCGAACGAAAAATCCGAAAGATTTGAACGATGCACTTAATATGCTAACGAATGATTTTCAATTAGATACCGCCCCACAGAGGTCAATGAAAAATCATTTCAATTCAAAACCACCATCTCACAATTCTCAAAATCGACAACGCGTCATTCCACCATTGCAAATCACAAATTTTACTAATAATTCCCGAATACCTAATAGACCGATTAAATCATTCCAACACCAACAACAACAACTAAACTCAATCCAAAATCAAAATAAAAACTTTTCCGCATTTAGACCCAATCAAAAACGGAGTTTACCGAAAACAACACCAATGAGTATCTCAACTAGAAATACCGGACTCTCCCGAGTACCTAATCAATCAAATTTCAGCCAAACTCATCGATTAAATCAAAATCCCAATTTTAGACAAAATAGACCAAATTATATTGCTGAAGAATTATTCAACATAGACGATGAACCAATAATAGATGAATATCCAATAGAATCAGATCAAAATCAAGAAGAACATTTTTTAGAGGAAGAAGCCTCGGAATTAGAGAACCAGATAGATTTGAACTAATGAATTTGACTAACAATACTAGTGAACTTCCATATATCATATTTCCAGAAAATAATTTAAAAATTTTGATAGACACAGGTAGTACAAAATCATTTATCAGACCTGATATTGCCAAAATTCATTTTAAATCGTCCATTAAAAATGACCCTTTCCAAATTACAACTGCACATGGAACATCTACGAAAGCAATATAGTACAGTGATACCCTGTTCTAAAATTCTGAATAAATTGAAATTACCTTTGAAATTTCACTTATTCAAATTCCATGATCATTTTGATTGTCTCTTAGGACTCGATAATTTGAAATTATTGAATGCTGTAATAGACTTGAATAACAACATGTTAATAACTCCAAATTCACAGGTGAAACTGAAATTCCACAAAGTATCTCCATGTACAAATATTATAATAATACCTCCAAGATCTGAACAAGTAATCAATGTAAACATCAAAAACGTTAGTGATGGACAAGCTATCATCCCATATACAAAAATTTTGCAACTAGAAATTCCAGAATGTTTGACTACTGTCAAAAATCATCGAGCTATCTGCACAATAACGAATTCATCGAACTCTCAATTGATTGTAGATATGACAGAACCAATGGATGCCGAAAATTTTGACGATAATGACCATTTCCAATCCAAATTCAAATAATGTTAATTTCAAAAAATTTCAATTCGATATTGCCAAAATCAGAACCGAACACATGAATTCTGAAGAACAATACGAAATAACTAAATTGATTAAGGAATATTCTGATATTTTTCACATTGACGGAAACCAATTATCTTTAACAAGCAAAGTTAAGCACGTCATTAAAACTTCTGATGAAATACCGGTGTACACTAAAACTTATAGATACCCCGAAGTACATAAGCAAGAAGTCAACACTCGAATCCGAAACATGCTAGATCAAAACATAATTAGACCATCTCACTCGCCCTGGTCATCACTAATTTGGGTTGTACCTAAGAAGCTAGACGCTTCCGGCAAGAAAAAATGGCGAATAGTTGTAGACTATCGCAAATTGAACGATAAAACTATTGGCGATCGATATCCTTTGCCAAATATTACAGAACTACTAGACAAACTTGGTAGATGCCAATATTTTTCAACTCTTGATTTGGCATCAGGCTTTCACCAAATTGAAATGGCTGATAATGACATCGAAAAAACCGCTTTTAACACAGGCAACGGTCACTACGAATTCCTTAGGATGCCCTTTGGCTTAAAAAATGCACCAGCCACGTTTCAGAGGGTTATGGATAATATCTTGAGAGGGATACAGAATGAAAAATGTCTCGTGTACCTCGATAATATCATAATTTTCAGTACAAGCCTCCAAGAGCATATCAATCGTTTGCGAGAAGTATTCCAGAGATTGCGTGATTCCAATTTCAAAATTCAACTAGATGAGTCGGAATTTCTCAGAAAAGAAGTAGCTTATCTAGGACACATTGTAACACCTGAAGGCGTTCGCCCAAATCCAGACAAAATTAAAGCTATTATAAATTACCCTTTACCTAAAAATACAAAACAAATCAAAGGCTTTCTAGGACTTTTAGGTTATTACAGAAAATTCATTAAAGATTTCGCCAAGATTACCAAACCATTAACAAAATGTTTAAAGAAAGAAGCGCATATCGATACCAAAAATCCAGAATACCTAAAATGTTTTGAAACATGTAAAAACTTGCTAATAAATGAACCCATTCTTCAATACTCAGATTTCACTAAAGATTTTGTTCTTACAACTGACACGAGTAATATAGCGATAGGAGCTGTCCTATCTCAAGGAAAAGTCGGCTCCGACCTACCAATAGCATATGCGAGGAAAACACTAAACGAATCCGAACAAAATTATTCAACCATCGAAAGAGAGCTTTTAGCAATTGTATGGGCTGTTAAGTACTTCCTACCATACTTATTTGGAAGAAGATTCAAAATTGTTTGTGATCATAAACCGTTACTTTGGTTGTTTTCACTCAAGGAACCAAATTCTAAATTACTTAGATGGCGTCTTAAGTTAGAGGAATTTGACTATGAAATTGAGTATAAAAAAGGAGTACATAATAAAAACGCAGATGCTTTATCAAGAATAGAATTGAACATGAACGAGACAAATAATGACGACCCAAATGATATTTTTGAGTACATAACAAAATTCAACCAAGATTTAGAAAAAAATAATACTAATATCGAAACGGATAATCAATCTATGATCGTAGAAGCTAACGATTTAGATCAAGAAAATAACGCAGAAGATGATAACGATCAAACAATTCATTCTAACTCTGAAAACCCAATTGTTGGAATACCAATAATCGATTGTCCAGTAAATTTCGGAAAGAATCAATTAATAATCTCTGAAGTGAATTATGAACCAGCAAAACCAAGTATTATTAAACTTTATAACTCGAAACAAAGAATACTCATACAAATTTCACGAAAAAATTACGAACAAGATATCATCAATTTTGTCCCAATATATGAAAGATTTTCAAACATTCTACAGAAATTCTTCAAACATTCCCAAATCAACTTTGTCAGATGTACCAAAAAGTTAATTGATGTAGATGATGAAAACGAAATTAATGAAATAATTCAGAAATACCATGAAGGTAAGAAAAACCATAGAGGTTTAGACGAAACAGAGAAACGTATAAAAACATCCTACTATTGGCCAAATCAAAGAAGATCAGTCCAAAATTATATCAACCAATGTGAAATATGTTAAGTTACAAAATACGACAGGAGACCATTAAAACTTGAATATAATATTACACCTACACCTGTTAAACCTTTTGAAATTTTGCACATCGATAGTATAACCTTAGAAAACGCAAAATTCTTAACAATCATTGATGCATTCTCAAAATATGCTCAAGCATATAAATTAGATTCTGCTCAAGGTTTGGAAGTCGTAAATAAATTGATAAAATATTTCACTCATCATAGAATTCCAGAACAAATAATTTCTGATAATGGATTAGAATTTGAAAACTCGTTAGTAAAAGAACTACTCGAAATCCATAAAGTAAGAATCCATTTCATAAGCTCACAACACCCTGAATCAAATGGACTCATAGAAAGATTTCACTCGACCCTCGTAGAACACATCCGATTATTCAACAATCAAGACGAATATAAAAATGACTCGATAGAATCAAAAGTGAATTATGCTCTTTTAGCATACAACAATACTGTTCATTCTGCAACAAAATTGAAACCCTACGAAATAATCACTGGTCATCTAGAAACCGATTATCCATTCAATATCGATATAGAAAAACAACTAGTAAACAATTACATTTCCAATCATAAAGATGAAGTTAAATTATTGTATCAAAAATTGAACGATGATTTACAAAAAGGCAAAGAAAACGTAATTCAAAAGGCTAACGAAAATAGGGAACCAATTCCAGCAATTCCGGAAGTAATTTTTGTTAAAGATAAGCAAAAAGACCTCGAATAAATTCAAACGTCAAAAAATTAAAAGTATCAACCCGGAACTTAAAACAGCGAAAATTAACCCAACACATAAAAATACTGTAGAAAATATTCATTTATCAAACATAAAAAGGCCTAGACAACTAACTAAATCAAAAACTATTTCAGATCCTTCTACTTCTACTTCGGACATGCAACAGAAATAGAAAACATCACACAGAACTTAGGAATCCTTCCTATCAAATTAGGCCATGCAAAACTTCAACGAACAGAACATACTTTCACTCACTTTTACGATATCAAACCGCTTCTCGATGAATATGATAATTTGAACACTCAGTATGATAATGTCAAGGAAAATATGAAAAATAACTCTTTATTTGCCCGATCAGTAGAAAATTACGTTACCATTGTAGAATACACACGAGCAAGTATCGAAGACAAATTCGAAAACATCCGAATTCATACTTCAAACCTAAGAAATAAAAGAGGATTAATTAATGGATTAGGATCAGTTTTGACAGGCATAACTGGAAACCTCGACGCTGAAGATGGCGAGAGAATAAACAACATATTAGATCATCTGAAATCAAATCAATTAAACCTTCAAGAACAACTGAAAAATCAATATAGTTTGAATACACAAATCATTCAAAAATTCAATGATACAGTTCGAGACATTCAACACAATGAAATTGAACTAAAATCTAGAATTTTACAGTTAAAAACAATTATGAATGAAGAGATACAACATCAACATATTTTATATGCTAAAGATATTTTAAATCAGATTGTCATTCTTTCAAATGGAATTCTCAATATTTTACAAGACATCGAAAATTCCTTAACTTTCTTTCAAAAGATTTGTTTCTCGAGCTTAGGAAAGTTTCATCATATTATAAAAATCAACTACCTTTCGAATTGTCACACGAAAATATTCTTGATTTCGAATCGATCATAGATGTCAAATGTAAAGTAGAAAACAATGAGATTTATTATTTCCTATCAATCCCTATCGATTTCGAAACTATATTTGATCTCTACTATTTACTTCCTATACCCACGAGACACGAATCAGAATTTTTCACGATCATTCCAAATTCAAACTACTTATTGAAATCTAAAGATAATACAATGAAAGCCTTAAATGACAAATGTACGCAAGGCAAAATATTCCACTGTCCAAGTCATCTTCTGAGGAATATGAAAACAACATGTGAAGAACAAATTATACTTGAAGAAAACACCAATAACTGCCAATATAGCCGATTGGAAATATCAGAAAGCCAAATGGAAAGAATACCAGAAATTGACCAATACTTGGGAGTATTTTTGATAAACAAAATTTCACGGACTTCAAGGTTAACTTGAAAACGCTGAAAATGACAGAAATCCCAACAAACAGAATTATTCCCACTGTAATTCAAGACTTCAACTATCACAAACCCAGCATATGGACTATCATCCTGTACATCAGCATTCCTGCGATAGGCACGGTCTATATTTGGTTACGATGGAAGAAAACAACGAATCCACTTGAGAAAGCAGACCAGGTTCCAGAGGTCATTCCTCGTGAAAGAAAACCGAACCTTCCAGAGGAAGCTTCATTCTAATGGGGGAGGAGTTATATTGCATTACGAACATACTGAACAATGTGTAACTGATGCCACTGACATTTAATTTGCAATGTCATCATTTTCTCTAAGATGACAATTAGTTTAGATAGTGTATTACGTTAGAAATGATATTCAGTCTAGATTCAGAATCCTGTTTGTGAACACATGACAAAATAAATCTTTTTAAAAAAAGTAACTTAAACAAAAAGTTATTTAAGTTACGCAAAATTTCTCATGAGAAGTATATAATAGTCAACATATGTAATGAGGATCTGAAATAAGCAATAGGAACGGCAACATCCTGTATGAAATTATATCCGATTTCAAAATGATCTGCCTAAATAATGGCAATCCCACAAGAATCACAGCGCCAAACCAAATGAAAAGTGTATCAGACATTGCAGTAACCTCACCCGACTTCAATGTATGTTTCGACTGAATAGTTTTGAAAGCCCATGGTGGTATGAGCGACCATCTTCCTTTTATGTGCAACTTTGACAGTGTGTTTGTATCTATGAAACCAACTTCCGTAAAACCTTCAATACAAAAAAAAACTAATTGGAGCATGTTCAAATCGGAATTAATTAACAGTGTACACGAAGATTCAACATTAGAGTACCAGGATTCCTGAAATTAAGATTAAGTGATTACAGCGGCTTAGAGCAGTCTATCCCACAGAAATCTCATCTAGGGTGGGCAATACTTAGTGAAAAATATTGAAAAAATCCTACAGTGGATTGGTACATGAATTTCAGGAAACTGAGAGCATTGTGTAAGAAATTGTTGAGAGACAAAAGAGGACTAGTTTTCATGAAATTTGTGAGGAATTAAACCCGTCAAAAAACATCAGTAAGGTATAAATGCTGTCTCGAATCCTTGGCCGCTGGATACTTCTATCCCACAGAAAATACTGACACTCCTCACAGCTCCAATAACCCAAAACCCGGACACAAGATTGATTCCATATCCTATTCTATGATTAAAAACTTACCATTTCCGGGATTGTTGTTTTTGGTTAATCTTTTTAATGAAAAGCAAGAAAAAAAGAGGAGCAATGGCGTTATCTGTGGAAGATCATGTAGAATTTTCAGCTATTGAAAAACTATATATAAAAAATTGGTGACTTCAACTTTCCTAAAGACCTATGGGAAACACCTCTACAACTCGTAAGGGATAGAATTATATATGTTCGAGATCCAATCAAAAATGAATTATTTGGTCCAGGGATAGCAAACAAGGGTGTCGTCCAGGTATAGCAAACAAGGATGTCGCCCAGAGACCACCATTATCTCCTCTATTGTTCAACCTTTATGTGAACCTCCATGAAAGAGTATCCACCGGACTATATTTCAGTGTTGCGGTACGCGGATGACATTGTCTTGACCGTGCCAGGTTACGATGTTGATCGACTGGCCGCATTGATGAATGTCGTCCTCGAAAATTAATTTTCGGGAGTTTCATAATTAAAATTGTGATTTCAATATAAATCTACTGGATGTCAATTCACAAGCTCCGAGTAATCTTTTATCCATCACAGATTCATTCAACTTGACTCAAATGTGGTCCTACTCGCGCTTCTATAATAACAGTATGACACTATTAGACTTACTTTTTTAAATCTGGACAATATCGCAGAAGCTGTTGTTCATGACGCAGATATAGCAGACCATTTTCTTATCCGTTGTTCCTTTCCTCTCATGACCAACCTTTTTGCCGAAACCAAAACGTATTGTTACAGGGATCTTAGTCGAATCAATATAAATCATTTTCAGGCAGATCTAGAGGCATTACCGTGGGGAAATATTTACACTATCGAATCAATTGATGATAAAATTGAATTACTAAATAATAATGTTACTTTTCTGGCTGATAGACATGCTCCGCTGAAAACATCACGTTACTCTAATAATAAACGAAAATACACCCCTTGGATCACTGACAACATCAGGCTTATGCAGAAAATGCGCGATAAATCATTGAGACGATATAGGAAAAGTCGACTGCCAGCACATTACGAATACTACAAACAGCTACGTAACTTCACATCGGAGTCTATCAATAGGGAAAAAAAGCCTACTTAGAATATGCACTACTACACTCGAATAGTCGACAGCAGTGGCAAACATTCAGAAAATTGGATATACTGCAAAGCAGGCATCACGAACTACCGGACAATCTAAATAATGTAAATGTATTGAATAATTACTTTGTGAATGCTTCTAAAACCGACCAACAGCCAAGCTCTGAGGTAATAGATTATTATTCCAATAGAGTGAAAGATGGTGTTACCAGTGTCTTCACTGTCTCTGAAGTAACAAACGATATCGTCTTCTCTATAATCAAAAACATAAAATCCAAATCATTTGGTTCCGATAACTTAAACATAATCATGATACTCCTCTGCTGTCCGTTGTATGTACTACCACTACCTAAAATTAAAATGCCAACTGAACTCTCTGACTTACGGAGCATAAGCACGCTCCCAACACTTTCTAAAGTTCTAGAAAAAATACTTGATGGGCAAATAAGATGTCACCTTGAAACGTTCAATGTACTTCCCCCCCATCAGTCAGGATTCAGATCAGGGTTTAGTTGCGCGACAGCACTTTCTGCAATAACAGATGACTATTCCAATCACTTGACAGTAACGAAATGTGTGCTCTCATTTTACTTGACTACTCGAAAGCATTCGACACCATTAATCATGAAATCATGGCTGCCATTCTACACTTCATAGGGTTTAGTGAATCAGCGTGCTCGTTCATGCTGTCCTATTTAGCCGATAGAGTTCAACAGGTTAAATTAAATAATATTATATCTGCCCCGCTAAAATCGCAACAAGGAATTCCTCAGGGAAGTATTCTTGGACCTCTGATGTATACCATTTACACTAGTAACTTCTGCTTGAACTTGACACACTGCAAATATCATTTCTATGCGGACGACACACAGCTGTACTATTCGTTCAGATTTTGTGATATGGTGGAAGCCAATGGTTATATCAATTCGGATTTGAATGAACTTCTGAGTTTAACAAACAAGCATTTGCTGAAAATAAATTCGAAAAAATGGGTCGCTCTCCGTATATTTTCATCTAGGGGAATCGTGATGTCAATGATGTGCGCCTCCATTTTTGTTTTATGCAAAATTACTATGTCTGGTCTGTTATGCTCTACAGGTCTATCCGTTATGATGTCTGTGTCCCAGTATACTTTGCAATTATTATTCTCATGGACTTTTTCTGGTAAGTATAAATAAACTCAAGGCGGTCGATAACCCGGCATCTCAAGACACTTTCAATTTCAGAGGATTAACTGAACCAGACATCCTGTACAGTGAAGTAGAAACAGCCATCAAGAACCTAAAAAACAATAAAACAGCTGGCGCTGACAGAATAGTTGCAGAAATGATAAAAATCTCAGGAGACGGAGGAGTTCGTCTAATGCACCTTATATGCAACAAAATCTGGACATCTGGAACATGGCCAGACGATTGGATATAGTCAGTGTACGTACCGTTACATAAAAAGGGTGATAAAGAGGTAAGCAGCAACTTCAGAACGATAGCACTTATAAATCATGCGAGCAAAGTTATGCTACAGGTGCTACATGAACGATTGAAACCTTACCTCCTACCGCAAATTCCACCAGAACAGGCTGGGTTCATCCCTGGAAAAGGCACCCGAGATCAGCTAATAAATGTCCGACAACTAATAGAAAAGCTGTACGAATACAATGTCCCAGCCATTTTTTGTTTTCTTGACTACGCCAAAGCCTTTGACACTGTGAACTGGACCATATTATGGAAGATTCTAGAAGAGATGGGTGTACCGAACCACCTACCACATCTTATACGCCAACTGTACGTACACAACAAAGCCTATGTCTGTGTTGACGGTCAACTGTCAAAGGAATTTCAAGTAGGAAAAGGTGTCCGACAAGGGTGCATTCTTTCCCCCCTCCTCTTCAACATTTATGGGGAGTGGATCATAAGGAGGGCAACAGATGGCTGGGAAGGAGGAATATCCATCGGCGGAAGAAAAATCTCAAATCTCAGATACGCGGACGACACGACAATCTTAGCAAGCAATGAAGAGGAAATGAGAAACTTATTAAAACGAGTCGAAGAATTTAGTGCAGAAGCGGGGCTAAAACTTGACAGGAGCAAGTGTTATCTGATGATCGTGGATAGAAGCGGAGTTTTACCACAAATCCTCTCTTCAATACCTGACATTGAGTCTAAAGAGTCAATTATATACCTCGCTGCATGCATCACGAACAAAGGTGGAAGTGAAAAGGAAATAAAAAGGAGGCTCGGGACGGCAAGGACAGTGTTACCCAAACTAACAAAAGTGTGGGAAGACCACAACATGAGTAAAGCTACAAAACAACGCCTCATGAAATCCCTTGTATTCTCGATCGCTACCTACGGCTCTGAGTCATGGACTATCAATGTGGCATGTAGACGCCGGATCGAAGCTTTCGAAATGACATGCTATAGACGAATGCTTAGAATTCCATGGAAGGCCCATACAAGAAGTGATGCGGACTGCTGAAGACAGCCTGGAGAAGCATGACTGTCCCGGGCATAAATCCAAGGGGTCACGACGTCTGAAACCAGACATCGACTGAAGAGATAAATAGTATAGTTTTTCTTCTTGTAACAGTTTTTCTTTTTTACAGATTTCTTGGTGGAGAATTCCTGCGACCTTGTTATGCCTGTCAAGGTAGTGTTTTGACGCTAGGTAGGTACAAGCAGAAGATATATGTTGAATCGTTTCTGTAGGTGATTGACAGAGACGACACCGGTCGTTTTCTATGTTTTGCTTGGCTATGTACTTTAGGTAGTTTCTTGTAGGCATCACCTGGTCCTGTATTGCTGAGATGAAGCCTTCGGTCTCTGCTCAATAAACTGTCCTTTAAGTACTGCATTGACAGGTGAGTATCAGTTTCAGGCCCAAACAGGTTTGTGGGGTATCGTACATGCAAAACCTTCGTCTTCCATTCCTCTATTATTTCATTTTCGTTCTTTTTGTTTTCGGGTAACAGTGGCGCAGAGAGATTTGGAGGAGATAGATTCCTGTCAGCATCCTTGATGGCTCTGTGAAGGGGATAGCTCGTTTGATGGAAGAACTTCTGGAGTTTTTGGATTTGATTCCCGTGTGATGATGCGAAGTTGATAAGGCCTCTTCCTCCCTTGTCCCTTGGTAAGTATAATCTTGCAGTTGATGCGTGTGGGTGGTGCATACGATACTTGGTCATAGATGTTCTCACTTTTCTATCTAGATCCTCCAGATCTGTTTTAGTCTATTTGAGGACTCCAAATGTGCTTTGTATTATTGGTGCCACCCACACGTTTATTGCCGTGGTTTTGTTTTTTTGCGCAGAGCTCTGTTTTCAGAATTGCATTGAGTCTTGCCAGAAACGCACCCGCTACACACTTCTTCTTTTCAGAGTCATCCGTCTTTAAGGCCTGCTGCATACCTAGGTATTTATACGTACTTCCAATAGACAATGGTGAGAATTCCATTTCATTTTATTATTATTATTATTATTATTATTATTATTATTATTATTATTATTATTATTATTATTATTATTATTATTATTATTATTATTATTATTATTATTATTATTATTATTATTATCATTATTATTGTCGCGAACAGGGGGTGTTTTTGGGGGTCACCCCTGTCGCTTGGGTCGTACTCGAAATATAAATATAGGTAACTATTTTAATATTAGAATGAAATATCAAAGAAACTTATGATTTATTATCAATTTTGATGGTACATCCTTCAAGAAATATTAAATGATACAAACGAGAACGAATGAGAAAATACAATCGCTTACCCCTAATATACAATAATGCTGGAAACCCAGTCTTCAGGAGCAATGAGAGTAATCAAGAAGAATTGTAGCATAGTCGTCCGAACTAGGCCTTCGGACGCCTACCTACCCTTCTAGACTAACTCAGGACTCTCTGAAGACTAAGTCAAGAATCTCCTAAGACTATGTCTTCAATTACTTTTATTCATTTTGATTGTTATGCGAACATGCCTTAGTGAGTTGAACGTGATTATTTGCGAATTGTAACAATATGTCTGGTAATGAACTCGTAAACTTGAACTAACTCGCATTCGGGTCATGTAGGTTCAAACGCACCTGAGGTCGAACATGGATTGGTTTACATATAGTGAGTGATTATAATTCTTGGACCATGCCTTGTGGTGTTTGTGACATCATTATTATAACTCTGAAATAGAATGCAACATTTGATCCTCAGATACGTTACGTGATATTTTGATTTCTTGTCTAAAGAGAGTTGTATCTATGTTCGTTCAAACAATTAGTTTTGGGCGTGACCCTATGTTTGGTATGTAAATGTCTATCTCTTTGGGTGTCACGTGATACTCTTAACCACGGCAGAAACACACTTACCCTCAAATCTTCTCCACGACATTGTATTTAATTAGTTAACCCTAGAAAAGGAGGGGAAGAAGGCAGGGGGGATCTTAATAGCCTCTGCTTACTTCCCCAGAGATGCTCCTACTCCCCCAAGACCAAGTAGAGTAGAAGAACTGATTGTTAGTTGTAGAGGAACTGGATCACCACCACATCTGGTGAAGCAAAAATACAGACCTCAGAGGTGAGTCGCTACTGCAGTTCATTCTAGCTAACAACTTGGATGTGCTCAACAAAGGGAAAACACCAACCTTCGTGACGACACGGGCCAATGAGGTTATAGATATAACTGTAAGTACTAATTTTATCTTTAATAACATTGAAGCTTGACGTGTATCTGACGAGGTTTCTTGCTCAAATCACAGACACATTAGATTCGAAATAACGGGCATCAAAACCCAAACTTCAAACTATAGGAATCCACGCAAAACTAGCTGGGGAGCCTATAAGGCAGACCTAGACATGCAATTGCACAACATTCCTAGCAGAATTGATGATACTATAGAATTTAATGACATCGCGGAGCAAATTCAATTTCAATTTCAAACGTAACGCAAAACAGGTTAGACGCAAATCTAATCAAGCCAAGAGTACTGGAGAATGGGGTAGATACAGAACCATTCTAACAGACTACAACAAAAAAAATAGAAAACTTGAGAGAGACTCTTGGAGGAAGTACTGCGAGGATATCGAAAAACCGCTGCAGGTGCTAGACTTCAGAAGGTACTTTCGAAAGGTCCACAAAGTCCGATCGGAGCAATAGTAGGCCCTGATGAAAAGTATACCCAGGATGAAAGAGAAACACTGATTGAATTTTTCAGAGTTCACTTTCCCGAATCCAAGGTAATTGACGACGCATACCTATAGCACAAAGACCGCTTTCTCCGGTAACTCTCAACAGAAGAGTGACTAGGGAAAACTGGGCGTGTGCTAAAATAATCACGTGGCACAAAATGAAATGGGCTATCAACTCGTTTGAACCATTCAAATCTGCGGGACCCGATGGCGTTTATCCCAAAATGCTACAAGGGAGAGAACTTCTACTTCAGAAACTTTGTATAGTACTGAAAACCAATCTTGCAATGGGATATGTACCAAAAATATGGTCTAAAGTAAGGGTCGCTTTTATACCTGAACCTGGTGAGTCGGAACAGGATGGGGCGGAAACATTCAGACCAATAAGCCTAATGTCTTTCATACTGAAAACGTTAGAAAAACTTTTCGATAGGTATATTAGGGATGAGGTGCTTGAGAAGAAAGCTCTGCATGATGACCAATATGCCTTCAGAGAAGGAGTCTTCACTGAGACAGCACTACACAAGCTCGTTGAAAGAGCAGAAAATGCGCTAGAGAAAACAGAAGTGCGTATTCTAACCCAAAATCGCCACACCGTACTAGGCTTTGCAGATGATTCGGTTATCATGGAACAGGGGAAATTCAATACCACTGTTGAAGAAAGGATGCATCAAGCATTAGACCTCACTACTGAATGGATCAATGAGGAGAACCTAGCAGTTAGCCCTCATAAAACTACAGTAGTAGCGTTCACAAAACGAAGACGCAAAGAAGAGCTAGGACCTCTCTACTTGAATGGTACACCTGTAGAGATGTCGGGGGAAGTTAAATACCTGGGAGTCATACTAGATTCCAGGCTAATTTGTAACCAACATCTACAAAGAGTTACAAATAAGGCAACCATGAGCCTTATGGTTGTGAGAAAAACATATGGCAAAACTTGGGGTTTGAAATCAAAAATTATACATTGGCTGTATAAAGTGGTAGTTAAACCAGCCATAATATATTGTGCCATCGCCATTGCAGCATAACGCTATTAGAACACTGAGCAAAGTGCAAAGATTTGCTTGCCTATGCATAACAAGGGGAATGAGGACTACCCCAATAGCGGCCATGGAGGTGATGCTCTGTCTTTCCCCGCTTTACCTTGAAGTGCAAGGGGATGCTAGACTGGGACTCCTCAGATTGCCTGTAGCGTCAAAAGATAGTGGGAAAAATACACCACCACAATTCGTTGGGGACAATTTCTTGCAGATGCCAAGAAATAATATGATCCCTAAATACATCTTCGAAAAACCCTTCGAGGTGGTATTCCCGGATCGAAGGGCAAAACAGAATGATCTGGTACACAGACGGATCAAAGACCGAACAAAGATCGGGTGCGGGAATTTATTCCCCTACCCTGAAGGAGAAACACTCCTATGCGCTTGGTGGAAACACTTCGGTGTTCCAAGCAGAAATATTTGTAATTCCACAATGTGCAAAAATATGCAATGAGAAGGCCTTCAAGAGAAAAGGAATCCATATTTATTCGGATAGTCAGGCCAGCCTGAAAGCCCTTGCAGGTTATAAGGTAAAGTCCAGACTCATCTGGAAATGTATCAATGAACTTCTGACGCTGGCAAGGTTGAACAGAGTTAAACTGATCTGGGTACCTGGGCACAGTGGAATAGAAGGCAACGAAATAGCTGACGAAGGGGGGGTCAGCTACACCCTACTTTGGCACGGAATCAGCACTTGGAGTGCCCAAGAAACTACTTGGTAACTCCATTAAAAGACGAGTCGAAGAATTACAAAGAATAGCCTGGGATAACACACCAGGACAAGAATATAGTAAACTTGTTATTCAGATAACAGATGAAAAACGAACTGATGAGATACTTTAATTAAGTAGAGATGAGATAAGACTAGTAAGAGGTCTCCTTACAGGACATGCTCCTGTTAGAACACACCTACAAAAGATGGGGCTATATCAAGGTGACCAGACTTGTAGATTGTGCGGCTTAGAACCTGAGACTATTGAACACATTTTGTGCTATTGTGAGGCACTAAACTATAGAAGTGTAGTACAACTAGGGGAACCTGATTTAAACCTAGAGAATTTGGGAACCCTGAAACCTAGTGACCTTTCGCAAAATAGTCAAAGGGACCAATATCTTTAAGGGTATCGGAATGATAGGGGAAATACAATAAGCCTCCGGCTGCAGTATATTCTTTGGACCCCTATAGTAATTAAAAAAAAATAAAAATTGTATTCAATTAACAAACATAAAACTATGTATCCTGCTCTGTCGATTCAGTGTTCTTATCTAAGTGATGTATCTGGTATATGTTCCTGAGCCCACAGTCATCACCAAGAGGTGGTACCGCCAGTTGCTGTTGGACAACCATTGAAGGAAGGCATTGAAGAAAACGGTGAGTGATTGACATTTCCTGTGCTGAAATAATAAAACCCCTCTCAGCTACAGTCCACTTTATTTATCGATTGAACACACTGTTTGACGTATCTATTGAAAAAAGTTGTGGAAGTGGTTGAAAGTTCTTTCAGATAAACAACTCCTAAATGCTTTTACCGATTTCAACAAACTTAGTCTTGTTAGAAAGCATTGATTGATCTATTGAATCCATCTCATTCGTGATGTGTTTGATCCTGAGTGATGCCACTAGAAATAAAACACATCTTTGTTTAGATCAATCAATGCTCTTTCTAACGAGACTGAGTTTCTTGAAATCGGTTAAGTCAGTTAGTAGTTACAGCTGCTTATTTGAAATAATTTTGAACTACTACTTTTTTCAATACATTGGTCAAAAAGTGTATGACCAAAATTACCCAAAAAAGGTCAACTTCAAGATGTATAGAGTATATACAGGGTGGCCCAACGAAAGCGTACCGAAAGAGATTTATTTCATCGAGAAAAACCTGAAACACGTCACCTTTGAATATGAGAAGGACAACTTCTGACGCAAAAAAATATACCCCAAACTTTACCCTCCTAAGTGGGGATAGCAGCCACTAAATTTTTTCAAATGAAAACCCCATTTGATTCCATATTCATTGCTTTTTTATTTTTGAAATTCCGTCTACTCGTTGCAAAGATATGGACCTTTGAAATGTCGCTAGTGCTTTTCTTAAAAAATACAAATAGTAAATCGATTTCGTTTAAAATATTGATCTTTTGTTAAAGTGAATGTTGAGAATATTTTCCTAAGAACTAGTTGGTAGTTTTTGTTGAGTAAAAAATTATCGTGTTTTTGCATGCCAAAAATACATTCTCATTAAAATAGACTCAGTATTTTCTAGCTGTCTTGCACCTTGTGTTTAAGTGCTTAAAAATTCTCTTTTTGTGAACGGTAAGATTTCCATTCCTATTTGAAAAAATTTAGAGGATTCTACCCCTGCTCAGGAGGGTAAAGTTTGGGATATACCCTTTGCATCAAAAGTTGTCCCCCTTATATACAAAGTTGACGTGTGTCAGGTTCTTCTCGATAAATTCTATTCCGGTACGTTTTCGTTGGGCCACTTTGTATGTATGTTTAGAGGTTCACAAGATATATTTCGCTGAAAAATCACTTTGAAAGTTTCAGATTACGATTACGCCCCCTGGAGACAATCCTGGAAACACGACAATAATTTACAGGATTTTCTCTTGGTCACTTTCATGATTTTATTCTTCATCGCAATCCACCGATTGCCAAAAAAAAACAAAACTGCCATACACACAAATAGTAAAATTTGTATCATTGAATAGGTTTTTTCGATACCTTTCAATAGAAGTTACGCTCGCCGTAGTGAGGAAGTTCACCACCTTCAATATTTATTTTTCAAATTTCACTTGTTTATGTACAGAGTGGGCCATTCAAAATGAAACAGCGGTGTTGGTCGTCAGAACCGAGTTATTGTATAAAGACGATCGGTCACGTCAACAACATTTTCGAGGGGGACATCGTTCGCGATGAAATTCATCCAAAATACATAACATCCCTCGGAGCTTTAACTACCACCCCTTCATAATACAAAACAACGAAAATAAATTAATTCTATCGATTCGTTTTCGATGTTTAGGACCTTGAAGTTGGGAAATCTCTTTTCATTCACTCAATCAATAAAAACAATATCTGAGCAACTGTTTGAAAATAATAATCATTGTCAATAAATTAAATGTTCAAACTGTCAAACTGTTTTGTTCAAAGGAGACCTCACATTTCGTAGCATTTCCGGCGCTATTCGACTGCATTCTTCAATAATTCTACGTCCTAAATCTTCCAGATATTCTGGTTCGGTTGCATAGATTTTGTTTCTCAAGTGACCTCACAGGAAAAAGTGGAGTGCAGTTAAATCTGGAGATCTGGCTGACCACTCTATAGCGCCTCTTCGTCCAATCCAACTTCTAGAAAACATTCTATACAGAAACGCCCTAATAGGCGGTCTTCATGTGACCGAACGTCATTTTCAATAATTGTGGATAAACAAATTGATTCAATAATTCGAAATAAGTTTCTCCTGTCAGGTTACCGTTGGGAAATTCTGGTCCGATCAAACGGTCCCCAAAAATACCGGTCCAGACATTGAGTTTGAGTATGAACTTCGTGGAAAACATTTGGATTGGCATCTGATCAATAACGATAATTATGGCGATTCACAGTTGAATTCAAAAAGAATGTAGACTCATCAGAAAAGCTTCATTTCTCAACAGAAATTCACGTTCTGGGTCTCGTTTCTTATTTCTCAGTTTGACGAAATTCTTGCATACTAATTCTAGATAGTATTTCCTAGCAACACGTTTATCTGGATGCGTTTCATCGAACAAATCAGCTGTACGGCTACCGCACTTATCATTCATCAACTCTTTCCTTGATCGTATACCAGGGGTCGGCAAGTAATTTTAGGTAAGGTCCAGATACTGGGGAAAAATTTTTACAAGGTAATATATTCAGCAGCTTTAATCAAGTAATTCACTCTAATGTTGTTCAGTCGAAGATCAATTTGACACTGTTAGACGTCCACCAATTGCGATTTGGCGAAAAAACTTATCTCATACCTGTTTTTGTTGTACTCACATTGAAGTCGAATTCGAGAAAACGTCTTTTTTTCTCCAGAACCTTAACATTTCTTTGATCAAGCAATTGAGTATGAAATAAGAATTTCAAACGGAATTGCATGTTATTTGTTGGTAAACAGTTAGATTATTGAATTCCTTGACAATGATGATTATCTTCAAACAGTTGATTTATCAGGTATTGTTTTTATTGATTGAGTGAATAAAAAGTGGAAACGAATCGATCGAATTAATTTATTTCTGATGTTTGATGTTGAGAAGGAAAATACCTTTCAATTCAGGTATCACTTGCCATATGTTGTCATTTAAAATTTTAGGGGTGGTAGTCACAGCTCCGAGGGATGTTATGTATTTTGGATGAATTTTATCGCGAACGATGTCCTCCTCGAAAATGTTGTTGATGTGTCCGAGCGTTTTTATATAACTCGGTTCTGCCGACCTACAGAGCCACTCTTTAGTTTTGAATGGCCTACTCTGTATAATCATTCGAAAGATAAGATGGGGAGAGGGAATTTTGAAGAAGCAATTTATAATTCAATGGTCAAGAGCCTTCTATGCTCGGTTAGAAAGTTGGCGATGAAATATCTTAGAATGTGAAATTGGTTGAATATCATCGCTTTTTTTATAATAATTAGTTAATTAATCAAGCCCATGTGATGTGTAATATCTTTATTATTAGCTATGTATGAAAAAATTAATATCTAATTCAATTCAGACCACAACCTCTAAACTATGATAAAATTGGGTCCTTTAATGTATAGTAGAAAGAGGTGATATTTGAATTCGACTGGACAAAAATTCAAGAATGCAAAAAAAATATTGTCAGCGTTCAAGATCCATCATTTCACTCTAATCTTGCATGATAAGTAATATTTCTAAATGCCTCTATTCGATCAGGTAAAACGTTATTACCCACTATCAATTATAATAAATACTATTTCGCTGATCAACACTTTTTCTACACATTTTTGGTTCAGTGGTATAGCTCTTTGGTGTTCCTTATATGTCTCGTCTAGTGATGGTCAACTCGAGTTACTAATATGTGTACTCATGTATATACCTGAATCGTTTATGTCTGCTTTATAATAACATAGTTTCATTAATAAGAAATGTAGAAATTTATTTTTTTCACTTTATTTAGTACTTTCCCATCAGAATATGAATGAATAAGACAAAACATGGAGAATTGAAACAATTAACAACGCGAAGCTGGGGAAATACTCGAGTTATTTGAATTTTAACTCGAGTTCTGTTTATTTCGAGTTGGCACATCACTAGTATCGTCCGGTGTAAATATTGAAATTTTCTATTTCTTAAACACATAAATATATGATAAAATTTAAAATCAGTCCCTCAAAGAGTTTGTCAGATATAGTTATATATTATGTTAGATACAGTTACATATTATTTTCATAATGCATTATTTTGAGTGATTCACGTTGATTTCTCCTCGTATATCAATTGAGACTGAGCCAATACCAAACGGTTACATCAATTATATAATGAATGTCTAAACACTGCCTCAAAATAATTTATACTCGTATTAAAATTGCTCTTCATAAACATCCAAAAATATAAGAAAAACAATTGAACAAATTGCATTTTCTTGAAACGTTTTCCATCGATGTATCACATGTCAGGTTGATGACTTTAGAATAACTGGTTTCTTCTACTATCCTGTCTGAAATCATATGCGGGCTAACGTATCTGCAAATTAAAATATCGGGTGGTTTACACTGTGTCCAAGATAAAAATAAACAGCATGGGGATATCGGAAAACGGTCAATGATGAAGGAGGAAGCGCAATTATGTGCTGATCAATATGCCATTTAGATATTTTAATATTCCGAGTAGTTTAGGAGATATCCAAGATAAACGGAAATTTGAGAACTTCATCTTCTTTTTCTCATAGCTTGTCACTTTTCAATTCGCACGAGAAATGGTTTTGAAATGATAAGGTGTGATACATTGCTCTGTTCACAATGAAAAATGGAGTAGTATACAGGGTATACTTTAATTTCGGCACATATGAAAATATAAATTTGATGATGTTTGCTGAAAGACGAAACGTCGCAGAAAATTTATGTTTACGTTATTGTGTAGTCCTTGAAAAGTGGCCATGGCGGTGTACTATTTTTTTCACATTTCTTTCCAAAATAAAGTAGACTGGGATTACACACCAGAACAGGAATATAGTGAATTTGTTATTCAGTTAATATATGGAAAAGGAACTAAGTAGATACTTATGTTGAGTAGAGATCAGATGAGATAGTAACATGTGTCCTTACATGCCATGTGCCTGTAAGAGCACATTTACAAAAGATGAGGCTCTACCAAGGGGACCAAACTTGTGCGGCTTGGAGCCCGAGACACATTATTCGCAATTGTGAGGCGCTAAATTACAGGAAAGTAACACAACTAGGAAACTCTTAGTTGAACCTAGGGAACGTGGGAACCTTGAAACCTGGTGACCTTTGTAAACTACCCAAAAAGCCTATAGCATGCAGTGCATCCTTTGAACCCCTTCAGTAATAAATTAAGGGAGACTTCGTCCTCGAAATTTTTCAAAAGGTCAAATTTTTATTACGAATTTTTTATCTATGGGTAAGAAGAAATGAACATGTCGAAGCGTTTCCCGGATTTCCAACGTTTACGATATTTTAAACACGTAAGAATGATACCGTTAGCGCGCTAAAAAAAAACCATCTGTCATTTCATGGCCAAATGTTTACACATTGATAATATGCTTTGAATTCATGTTTCAGATTAACAAAGAGGGGGCAGTGATTTGAGAACTTGTTTTCGCGGAGCTGCAACAGCCGCCAATTCGTTTTTTTTTTTCGAAAAATATTTTTGAAAGCAAGAAAAAACCGCACTCGAAAATCATCACTCGTTTTCTTTAAAAAAAAATAAACGTAAACACCTGAAATATGGAATTCCAATGACGAAGTCTCCCTTAAAAAATCTAAATCTCGTGGTACTGTTTTTGCCCACTACGCAACTCTGTAGGGCAGGAACTCAATTCGGATCACGAACATTCAATTCATTGATCTTCCATATATTATATTGCAACGTTATTCGTGGGTTCCAGTGAAGAACATACTGATTTCTAACTGATGAACCATTTATTTTAACGTACAAACACCGACGAACTATTTATATGTCATCTATTTATATAGACAACAATATAACCACGTCGCGTTCTGTTCTTCAACTAACTAACGTTGTTTGGAAGCTCGATATTTATATGTTTCAATCTTTGTTCTGGAATGTTCTAGAACTGTCAGTCTTCTGTCACATCTTCTCATCTCTCTTCGTCAGACTGCTCGCAGGATCTTCCATCTTCTTCTATTCCAGAATATTCGAGAGCTTCCAATATAATCGAGATTTAGGTGGATGCATGTGATACAGGGAGATTATTCAAGTTCGCCAGTTCCCCAATGCATTTATCATTCCATTACAATATGTAGTTCAGTTCTTCAGAGTTCATTACTGCTTGTCACATTAAGAACTGCTTTGCCCACAACAGCTGAAGCATCAGAAGATAACACTCTTATTCTATCTAGGAAGCTGTCGCTGCAGACCAACGTTATATATTCATGACAATTTGCTTATTTATTTATTCGAAAATTAAATTAAATACGAACTTCTTGATTCGCCTCACTATCAAATCATCAAAAGGTTCCATCAGGGTAGGAGCATAAATGTAATCTGAACTGTAGGTCCGCACCGAGCATGATGATTCTTGATAGTAAGTGTTAGGAGGAAACTCGTTATGTGGTTTTGCTTCGTCGCATGGTTTCTTCCCACAACTGCAGAATTTATAGTACCTGTAACAGAAGTGATAGGTGTAGGGAGATATGAGGAAACGTTGGAGATTCAAAAAATAATATCACTAATTTTTTAGTGATATTTGAGAGATAAATATCACTATTTGAAATAACTTCTGATAAAAGTGGGGCCACTGCATTATTCAAAATATTTAGTTTGCACAGAATTGTTTGTCGAATTTTTATGGTGATTCGTTATGGATCTGTCATATTTTCAAAAAATCATCAATTCTTTTTGTGGAGTATATACATAAAGAGGGTTCAGTGTGAAGAAGGCGGAAAAACATGAGATTCAGGTTATTTTCATTATCAAAGCATTAGAAAACTCTTTTTTGCAATTATTGGAAGAAAATTGCTGAATTGTTGCATAAAAAAGCAATTGAAACATGAACATCATTTACCAATGACAATTTGAATGAAGCTGAATTATCCGACAAATATCCAATATCCAAACAGAATTTGTATTATTGATCTACAACTCAAACAACTGACAGAAAATGGATTCTTTCAACTATTCAAAAGGTGAGATTTCTTCAATCATACAGAGTGATTCTTCCAAAAAACAGAACATGATAAAAAATCGATCCGAAACACTACCACTAAGAACAGGAACGAAGGTGTAATTTTTCATCAATACAGAGATGAATTAAAAATATCTCAGCGAAGGACAGGAGATCAGGTATTTTATATATTATATTACATTTTATCTTTTATCCATATGAAGAAGAGATACATCTCCTAAATTGTTCCTTTTCCACCGACCCAACCCGACTCACCATTCCTATGACAGGCAAAATATTACGAGAAAAATTTAAGAGGTGGACAGGTGATGGACAGTGATGGCGACAACATTAAAAACTTTAATTAACCGATGAAACATGTCAAGTATTTATACAACAGCAGAGAAAGTACAAATCATCAATTAATTTAGGTGAACTGATCCAAAAAATAATTCAGTTTTGTTCTAGTTTCGTTTGATGTTAGTTTTCAATTACTGTTAACGTCCCACCTTTTTTCTCTTTATTTTTTTCTTTATTATTTCTCTATAATTTTCCTCAATTTTCCCTCTGTTGATTTATATCAATTTTCATATAACATCCACAATTCAAGTCAAATGTTCACAACCCTCTATCTACAGGGTGACCCACGAGGTTTTGGCCAGTATATATCTCGAAAACTATTTGGAGTACGATATTGAAATTTGGAAGTTATCAACCGTTGGTAATATTACGCATTTTAAGTTAATACTTCAATTCTTCATTATCAATATCGATTTGCATTGAAACAGAAACTAAGACGGTTACAAATCGGACCAGTTTTGATTAAGGAGTTATTCTCGGGAAGGCATTGTTTGTTTATCTCTGGCCGCTAACATTAATACAAAAAAATATAAAATATGTAACTGTTTAAAACGTATTGCCAATCTCACAGCATATCTGATGAATATGTAGTGGGTTTGAACGTTTATGTTTGTCATGATGACAGCACGTTGAAGTAGAATGACAGATGGGTGCAATTGCACTAGTGCAATAAAGAACTTTTTTTTTCACTGAATATAGTTCAATAGAGTTTCGCTTTTTGCATGAATGTAGAAGAACAAATTTTTTTTATTGGTGCCCCATTTTACCCCTTTCAAGCACTCCTGAGCGTGTTTAAATCGAACTTTGAAAAACGCGCGTTTTGAAATGTGAAGAAACAGTTTAACCATAGGTTGCGATTTAGCTGATTCAGGCCCTTAGTGGAACGCACCCTCAGGAGACCACGATCGTTGTGATTTTGGCAAAAACGTCATTAATGACTGTGAGTTAACGTGAGCGTTTCAAGAAATTGCACGTAATTTTCATGACTTAAAACAGCGAACATGGCGACAACTATGATATGGCTTCATTGCGCAACTAAATCGAACTAAGGCCGGTTTTTCAATGCTCGGTTGAAAGCTTCGGTTAGCTGACTACCAGTTAGCCTTAACTGTCACTCAAAGTTCAGCTATCGATATTTTTCTTATATTCGCAGTAATAATGCTAGTAAGAAACAGTTTCACCGTGGGTTGCGATTTAGCTAGCGACGGCTATAAAACTATAAAAGAGCATTGAAAAACCAGCCCTTCATCTTTTTGTATCAACTCATAAATAATGTACATCCTCAAAGTCTAACGAGATAAATAATAGACATTTAATGATCACCATTGAATTCTTCATCTGAATAACGAGTATTAATAATAATAATAATAACAATAATAATACGTGGTCTAAGCTTTCGTTTTTCACGTTTACATTTTCGTAAAAATGTATTCCATTTTTCATCTGAGGAATGTGTCTTTCTATTTTTAATAAATAAAGTTGACCAATCTCAATAATACCACTCACAAATTGTAACATAACCTCTTTATTAAAAATAATCGCCCAAACCGCTCCACAATGCATTCTACTTGAGTGGAACGGCTACAACCATGGTCGTCATGTTGATCGTTGTGAATGCTCAGTGGATCATCCCTTCCAAATTTGAAAGAAAATCAACTAACCTGTTCAACGTATGGTCATTCTTTTCGATGTGAGCCGGCACCGTAGGAACTCGTTCATATTTTTGATATTCCTGTTTATGACAAAACTTGTAATAATGTTGTCTGGATGGATTGATGTTGATCTCTTGCTCTTCTGAAGTATATACTTGTTCCTGTTGTGTTAATAATCGATTAGTTTTGAAATAAACAAAGTTCGTATTCTTCTGTTCGATTGAATACATAGTTGGTTGTTCGTTTTTTGGGGGTACTTTTTCCTTCGTGTTATTTATCTTAGACTTGGATTCCACAGGTTCGGAGACATAACCTTTTATGACAAAAAGTGTCGCCAGCTGACACAAGCAGATTTTTAAAGTTTCTTTCTCGGAATTCGCCATTAACAACTTCTTGTATAACAAAGGCTCGTTGATGAATTGCTGAAACGTAATATGCTTTACTTTATGGTCCAATAAAATTTCGAGAAGCTCGCATTGTCGCAATGAAGGTTAACTTTTTGATATATTGTTTGCAAAGACGATAAACAAATTCCAAAAGCAGCGAATTGATATGTTTTGCACGGGGTTGCAAATCGCGAAAACAGCCCCTCATCGTTGGTTTTTGTGCTTTTATGTGGAAACCGTGTATTAAAGAAATATCTTCAAACAAAAGTTGTAGAGCACATTTTTCGCGAATTTTGATACCAAGTCTTTTCTGCGGGCCCTGAAAGACGCGTGTAGGGGAAGTGCGAGGACACGCGAAATAGGACACGGCGCGACGACGGCGGCACCGTCTCACCCTTTGCCGTTCGACCCGACTAACCGACAAAGTGGGCTTTTTTTTAATTTCTTTGAAATAATAATTGTTCATGAGTTTCGAGCGCGCCTTCTTCCCTCACACCTTTCGTCGGATCTTAGAATCAGACGGGATAAGTAAATGAAATCGTTGCATTTTTTATTTGATAACACTGCACAATTGAAAATAAACATTATTTTTGTTCATCGCATTTTTTATATATTATAAAATATATACATTTCATGAGTATACTGGGTGTTCTAACAGTGCTTGCTTATTTAAAACATGAAAAATTTCGACTCGTGAACTAAAAATACAATTTTCTCAGAAACGACCAGTTCATTATGAGGATATAATTTGAGGGCATGAAAAAGTTCTACAATATGAAGAAATAATATACTGGGTGTTTCATTTGAAGAAACTTTGTTTTTCCTAATAGAAATCTACCGAATTGATGCTTATGCAAAAAATACATTGTATACAAAACGAGACATCTACTCAGATCAGACATTTTAGCTATTTACCGATGGTGGCACTGCATTCGATGCATCAGCTGTTCCCGAAACGCGTATTGTTCAGCAGATTCATATGGTTCTTTTGTTATTCTTATGGTTGTTTATTTTCGAAATTTTGTGTAAAAGGGCTTTTTTGTGGTGGATTTTTTTTTTATTGATTGGACTTGTTATGTAAGTACAGAGATAAGTTACTGGTAAACATATTGTTTCATATTTTTGATCGTCTAGCAGATGTTCCTAAAACTATGAGAATTTTTTAAATATTTACGAGCAACAATCGACAGTCATAGCATTTTTCTTCTTGGATTTCAGGATTAATATTAGCTGTATGGAGATGCTATCGTCCACTGATGTGGAGTGTTGGAAAAATTCCAAATCAAATGCCAAAGAAATGTACAAAACACCACCTATAAGTGAATATCCTTGTTTAATAAAAACACAAAGTAGAATGAAACCAGTTAGAGATCTGACAGAAGAGGAAATGAAACATTTCTTGAAGTTTGTCTTAAAATGTATACCTAAGAGTAATATAAATAAACATTAGAATGTATAAAACCAAGCACAATGAATTATCATCACATGCCTTTCGTTCATCAATTTCTTCGATAATTACCATTTTGTTGGTTACATATACTTTATTTTTATTTTCTGTTGCACCCAAAACAAAACAATTGGCGTTTTTATTTATATTCCCTTCAGACATTTTATAATTGTATTTGAAATCGGAATAACACCATAGCGAAATAAAACAAAGAAACAATTCGCGTTTCGGGAAGTACCAACAAACAGTTTCATTAAAGTTGGTCGCATAATGAATGTAATTTTATCGATTTAGCGAAGCTCTAAGCATCTTTCAATCAGTCAGAGGAGACCAAGTTCTGACAATCTCGTAATATAGCCAGCAGAATTTAATTTGAAAATATCTCAATCATCCTGTACATACATTTCGGTATCGCAGAGATGACTTAGTTTCAATTATTCAACCCTATTAATTATACATAAAGGAATTGGCTGACTGATAAGATGGCACATATTAATCATTCGATTTTAAACCTTCGTTGGGTTCGGACCCCAGTCAACCAAAAAAGTAACAGTAAGTTGCAGGGAATACCAAATAATATCACATTGAAGATCATCTTGGAAACCTCTCTGGGTTTTACATGGGACTTCGCTTTGTGGATATCAACATCCACATATTGTTATCGTTGCGAAGTCCCCATGTTAACTTTCCTAATGATTGAGTGGAACATTTAATCGAGAGATTCAGATGAAGTGCACATTGCTATTACTTTGCGACTTATCCCTGTTCATATATTTCGAACATAGAATTGGCGCTTGCGCAGGGCATAGCAACAACACACGTGCACACGAATGAAAGTCAAGGAACAAAGGGAAGATGAAAATAATATATTATGATCTGTGTGGTGCGTATTTAATGGTTGGTTGAATTGTTGGTTTTGTGTGCAGTATTTTGAGAAGTTTGTTAAGAAGAATATAAGACAGCTCTAGGTGCATGCGGTAAGTATACATTTCCAATGGCAAAAAGATGCTCATAAATGTGCAATTGGGAAGGTGATGCCCATTGAAAAGCAATGCTTTTCAACAAGATGGACTCCTCAACCGTTTTGTCGTATCATTATCGGAATTTAGTATCAGGATATTGAATGATATTCTATAATGTCAAACATGTATACACTGTTTTCAATACTCAGAAACATCTTTCTCTACAATAAAAGCTGAATATAGAATTTTTCAATAATTTGATTAGGAATAAAACATGATAACATCAACATAAGTGTACCTAACGTGTTCAGGAACAGTATTAAACTATAAAAAAAAAAAACAAAATAATTTCTATTAATATTATTTTCAGTTGACAGTGGCAATCCATTATTTGGATCATCATAGTGATCTGATATGGTAACAATCAATGTTTTTGTTGTTTCCTTTGATTTTATTTTCTCTGTACAGCATACTATTTTTGTTTTGTAAATAATACTATTTTTATTTCATTATGTTTCGAAAATAATGTTTTTGTTTTTATATTCTATGATATTACAATGTGAGTTGAAGTTTTTATAAAGTATTTCGGGTGAGTCAAGCTGAATGCATTGGACTAATATATATCTGATGATTCTGTTCAGCCATATGCCTGGCTAGAAATGCGTACAGCTTGACTCACCCTGTGTTATATTCAAAATATACAGATCAGTATATTATAATAGTTGTTTGATTATTTCCCCTTAAGAATGAAAAATAGATTCAATATGAAGAGCAGGCATATGATGTGTTTTATTGCTGGTCCTGATTATACCTACTGGTGTACCACCCTGTATATAAATCTCATAGACTTAACCTATGCACATTTCTTAGGCATTATAAAATGGTTGAAATATAAGGCAGCTGAGATATATTTATTCTGCTTTCCAGGTATGTACTAATTCCATGGGTGTTTCAGAATTAACATTATTTCAATTAAATTAGAAGACGCTTATAGAGAGCAATTTTAGTGCCACGATGGTAATTACCAAATTACATATGAATATAACTTCAACGGAAGATGTAATGTGAAAGCTCATTTGGTTCAATAATCTTTCCAATAAGTGCTAAAATGCGAAGTCGCAATGTTGCTATTCATGGTACCTTCCACACATCCACATTGTGATGTATTAGGTAATTACCAGTGATATACAATGTTGCGGACAGTACTGGTTGCAGTTTTTTATATCAACATTGTGAAGTCGCATTTCCACGATGTTAACTCCCTACAACTTCCCTGCAACCAAAACTGGTTGACTGGGACGTGTGTGACAAAAAGACTTTCTCGTACGGTGGAAAGTTTTCGCGAGTGAGTTTCCAGTGAATATAACTGTGATACAATTCCAGTAGGTGTGAATCAAGGACAGTTTGAGAGTGGGCATGTTGAGAAAAATCAATGGGTGAGTTTCATTTTCATGTCCCTTCACACAACTGAACGATTTTGAAATTTTCCATCATGATACATCCGGTTTTTTTATTAAAATTTACTGATTTCTTGGTGAAATTGTAGTTTCAGAGCGGTGTTTTCAATGTTTTCTCATGATGAATACATGATAAATGAACCCTTCCTTGCACGGTGACGTCTGGAAAACAAAGAACTAGGGTGGGAGGCGCAACTACTACTAAACGGTGAGTGATTTTTTGATTCCTGTAACTTTTACATCCCCACATGATTTTGAAATTTTCTCCCCACTCAAAAATTCCCCAGAAAACCAGTCCGCCTTGAAATTTTAGAGAGATATGCAATAAGAATACCTGGCATGACATCTATGACTTAATCAATTGAATTCACTTTCATATATATCACATTCCACGTAATTTTTTTTGTATCGATTTAGGACATTATTATTATTATTATTATTTTTTAAGGGGCGTCAACTGCAGTGGTTATTAGCCCCTTTAGTGCTTAATCAATTGACAATTCTGTCAGAGTGCAGAACCGAGAACGGTTATTAGATTTTATCATACAGATTTATCTCTTTCATGAACCCTAACACTCTTTTTATGTTACACGTATTGTCTGCGAGTAGCATACGTCAATTGCCTTCAATTCCATATTTTCTTCTTTCATTGCTGAGATGTACGCATCTGTCCAATATATGCTCCACAGTAAGTGGAGCTCCGCATATCGAGCACAATGCTTGTGGTTCACTCAACAGCAGAAATGAATGAGTGAATCTAGTGTGACCCAATCTCAGTCGATGAAGCTTCACCCTCTCACCTCTCGTTATGTCAGGATGTGGATGCCACAGGTCAACATTTGGTTTTATCCTCCACAGGTGAGTATCACTTGCGTTCCACATTTGTTGCCATTGTTTTGTAATAAAATCTTTCACGAAATTTTTTGTTTCAGCAAGAGTGAGGGTATAGACATCAATATTTTGAGAATTAGCCGCAGTTCCTGCAGCTTGATCTGCTAATTCATTTCCCAATATTCCAACATGACTGGGAACCCACATGAAAGCAATGCATTTATTACGTTCTTGTAATATATCGATGCATGAGCGGCAGTTTTGTATCAGGGAATCTTTCGACTGAGAATTGCTCAGAGCTTGTACAGCTTGTGCATCCGACTCAAGCAATACAAGAGACCTTGCCATATCGCGTATTGTTCAGCAATGTATACTGAGCACTGCTTAAGAAGAGTCCAGTTATGTGATATATTACCTATAGTAATTGTACATCCTACCCCTATATCTGTCTTAGATCCGTCTGTGTATATAACTTCGTCTGCATTGAAATTTTCCAGGACGTCAATGAATTTTTGGTGGAATATTACAGATGAAATATTTTGTTTTGGTGGCAGACGAAGCAGATCAGTGATGGTATGTACTATTAGTTCTTTCCAAGGTGGGATCTCGGGGATGTTAAGTGTAAACGTATCTGGAAGTCGCATGTTCGCAGCCTCAGTAATCTCCAGCGCTCTAATTCTCAGTGGTCTGGTGATAGTGGACCTATCATGATAGTCGTTTTGATGGTCAGCCATTAATGCATGATTCCGGTGGGTTACTCTACCTAGTATCGTTGTTTCATATATAATTATGTTCTTATTTCTCCTGAGGTGAAGGGGGAGCATACCACTTCCGCTGTAGAGACTAGTCGAAGGAGTAGTACGAAATGCGCCGAGACATAATCGGAGACCCATGTGGTGAACTACATCTAGTTTTTGCAAAACAGATTTTCTAGCTGAAGAATAAACAACCCACCCACAATCAATTTTGGATAGCACAATACTCTGATACACTTTGAGAAGAATGTTGGTATCTGAACCCCATTTAGTTGAGGCTAGACATTTAAACAAATTTATTGTTGTTTTACATTTAACAATTAAATTATCAATGTGCACATTCCATCTCAGTTTAGAATCGAAGTATAGCCCCAGAAATGTATGGGAGTCCCAACATGGTAGAATGGTTTGACCTAGAGTTAGTTAGTGTAGGGTCATAGTGTGGTATTCTCTTCCTGCAGAAGTGTACATAGCCTGTCTTACTTCTTGACAGTGTGAAACCAATCTCTGTAGCATTTCCATCAATTGTTTCAATGGCAGGCTGCAATTTTCGACATATATCTCCAATTTTCTTCCCAGAATAAAATATACATAAATCGTCGACATACATAGAAACTTTCACATCTTTGGAAAAGTTTTCAAATATGGAATTAATCGCTATCGCGAAAAGACTACAACTCAAAGTCGATCCTTGAGGAATTCCATTCTGCAAAACTTTGAGATTTGATAGTGTGTCGTCTATACGTACACGAAAAGAATGATCACATGAATAAATTTTGGTAGGTTTCCTCTTAGTCCCCAACAATGTAAAGATCTGAGAATACCATATCTCCAAGACATATCAAAAGCCTTCTTCATATCGAAAAACACTGCTACGGTATGGTTGTTATTTTTGAAGCCATCTTGAATATAGTTCTCCAGGAATACCAGTTGATCAGCTGACTTGTGTTTCCGATAGCCCATTTGTTCTGCTGTAAGTAAATTTCCATTTTAGAGGATCCATATTAGCCTCTCACTGACAATTCTTTCCAATAGTTTTCCCATACAGTTGGAAAGACTAATCGGACGGTAGCTGGAGGGAACCAGAGGATCTTTACCTGTTTTAAGAATAGGAGTTATATGAACTTCCTTCCACTCGGCTGGATAGGTTCCAGAAGTCCATAACTCATATGACGACGGTAGATTCCTTAGAATTCTGAAGGATATTTGGTCTGGTCCTGGAGCTGACTTTTTAGTCACACTGAGCGCGCTCTCGAATTCTGTCATAGTGATCAGATTATTATATATATGATTAAAATCGTCTCCAAACTCGAGAGGCACTTCCATTTCCAATTTTATCTCTTGAAATGATGAATTGTAATTGAGTGTTTCACTGGTGGATGCAAAATGATCAGCCAATTTCTCAGAGATCAGAACAGGATCATTCTGAATCATCATACCATCTTGGGCGATTATAAGGATTTCAACTCGAAAATGAACATTCTATTCAGTATTTTGATGTACTGTCTGTTAAACGACTAGTTGAAACACTTTTCCATGAAAAAGAATGTAGGCCTGATGATTAAGATGAAAAGTTTCCAAATAAAGTGCATTTTGCAATTTTGTAAAAATGCCAATGAACGAATTTCAGGAATTGATTTATTTAAGGTTTTAATTCATTTCAGCAATAAATTTATTTCAGGAATCATTCATTTCAGGAATTTTTTTTTTCAGGAATTATTTATTTCAGAAAAGGGTTCATGGTGTTCGAGTAAGTATCATCTGGTGAATTCATTCAGATGATCAGTTCTTCGTGAAATAGTAGTGCCGTTTCAATTTTCTTTCATTAAAATACGGAAATGGCAACAAACATTTCCATAAAAAGTTTGGTCACATGATAAATACAATTTAATCTATTTCTTTCTGAATTTTTCCATAGGTGGTACGTGTACTAAACAGATATTATATAATAAACAGATGATTCAGCAGGGATGATTCGACTAGAGGTGAATCACGGTGTGTCACGCGTTATAGTGGGAATCAGTTCGTCGTAGGCAGTACCAGTGAGAGCATGTCACAAAAGGAACGTCTCAAATACAAATACAATCAGTAAGGTTCGATTCCTGTAATTTTTACAACGCCTCATTGATCTCGTCGCAGATTTGAACGATTTTCAAATGGCCCATGATGATTTCTCGAATTCAGATATTTATTCTAGAGATTTACATTAAAGATTTAAAAAATTAAACGAATTCGTTTCATTCTGAGCTTGAATATTTTTTATGAATGGTTCTTCGTGGATTTTCAGACACACACATAATCTGAAACAATATGAAGTGCCTTTTGCAATTTTGTAAAAATGCCAATGATCGAATTTCAGGAATTAATTTTAAATTCTGGATGGGGTAAATGCGGTTCGAGTATGTATCATCTGGTGATTTCGTTCAGATGAACTATAAGGCATTCCAATGACCTGTCAAAACAATATGGCGGCTGTAGGCAAACAATGCTTTGTTTTCATATTGTTATGTTATAAATTGATCTAAAAGTTGTGAGATTTTTGTTTTCGTGATTGCATCAAATGATTTTTTTATTGGTGCCCCTTTGTACCCATTTAAAGCACGCCCCATCGTGTTTAAATCGAACTTTATAAAACGCGCGTTTTTTAAAGTTACCATGGCAACATCAACAAAGAAACGAGAAACGTGAAGTCTGAGTAACTAAATTTTGATTATGGATCTGACTGGAGTACTTCGTAGATAATAGTCGACGCCTTGTACTCCAAAATTTTCTGAAGGTAAGCCAGCACAACTCGTTCTTTTATTTCTGATACCTCTTGCTCCTGCATTCATTTGATGAACTTGTCATATTCTTTTTTATATATATATCACTAGATTTTTTCGGTATTAACCTCCATTCTGCCTCACTATTCAATGAATCGATATTGGAATAGTTCATTTTTGAACTCTGCGATAACAATAAATATAAAATTGTGAATGTATATAATATGTTTTTCCAATTTCCATGACAACGGAAGGTATCCTAATGTCACATCACGAAGTCAACCATTTTGCATTATAGTTCTCATTTCTATTCTTTGTAGTAATAATACCAGTATTTATTATTTCATGGTGCATTTGCAATTTTGTAAAAATGCCATTGAACGAATTTCAGAAATTAATTTTAATTTCTGGAAGGGGTAAATATGTGAATATTTTGAAAAACATGGTTTGTAGGCATACTAGGGATGATTCCATTAAAAAAAGCAACGCATTGAGAACTCTACCTCTTGGGTAATGACGGAAACGAGTTCAAATGTGTTTTATTTTGCAGACGCCCAAATACCATTTTTAGATAGTACATAATCAGCAGATTTTTTTTTGAATGTGTTTGAGAAGAGTGAGTACCTGCAAGATGATTTGTCCTCGCAACAACCTGCACATTTCTTATAAATAAATAATATAAATTCAGTGAAATAACCTCACTATTCAGTACGATTCTTCAAATCACTGAAATAAATGAGGTTACTGAATAGGTTCCTCTGTATTCAAGATTGTCTGCAATTTCTTAACTGCCTTGGGATTCAAAGGAAATTTGTGTAAAGAGATATCTGGAGTACCATATGATGAGCATTGAGGAACAAAGCACATTTTTCGTGATCCCATCTCCTCTTCCAATCCGCTGCATTTTCAGATGGTATAAAGTTTATTTCAAACAATAGTTCATTAAATATCATCCAAATATATAACTTTCAATTCAAAAATGGCTTAAAATAACATAAAAAGGTCACACTTCACCCATACAAACACACACAGTATATGGTTGAAATGCTTTATCGAAATCTTCTATAAACTCTAGGGTGCGCCCTTCTTCACCCAGCACAAGTTTCGACTCATGGAGAGTTGGTTGAAAAACAAACTTTGAAGACGTTCGGAAAAATTGTAATGCTGTCGGACATCAGTAACTCGAAATTTTTTATCACATTCATACCTGAATTTTTCTAGTAATAATAAATAATTTGTGACATTTTTGCATCATCTCGTTATTGTTTATTCGGAATATGGAATATTTTAGATGATTTTGTGATATTATTATGTCTATGATATATGTCTATGACTCATTGTTTCTGACAAATGAGTAGAGGAGAAAGGAAGTATTTGCTTTGTTGTATTTTCACCTTATTTTTTCTGTTAATTTTGAATTCATATTATGCAATTACATTCGAAATGAAATCCTAGAAAAGTCCACTTTGTCGGTTAGTCGGGTCGAACGGCAAAGGGTGAGACGGTCCGCCGTCGTTGCGCCTTGTCCTACACGCGTCTTTTAGGGCCCGCAGAAAATGACTCGTATCTTGACTTGGTATCAAAATACGCGAAAAAAAATGCTCTACAACTTTTGTTTGAAGATATTTCTTTAATACACGGTTTCCGCATAAAAGCCCAAAAACCAACGATGAGGGGCTGTTTTCGCGATTTGCAACCCCGTGCAAAACATATCAATTCGCTGCTTTGGGAATTTGTTTATGACGTCTTCGCAAACAATATATCAAAAAGTTAACCTTTATTGCGACAACGAAAACTTTTCGAAAAAGTACTTGCTGTACCATTAAATTTCATGAAGAAATGTCTGATTGAAATTTTGATTGAGTATTTCCAGTACGAATAGTTTATCCAAAAACAATTGAAAACGAAAATTGACAATGTTCGTTTTCTCTCGATATATCAACTATCAAAAATATTCTCGATTTCTTTTCAAATTATTATTCATCACGAAAATATGCAACTTTGCCCCAATTTAATTTATTATTCAACACCAAAATGCGCAACTTTGCCCCAATTCAACCAACTCCGTATCTCTTAAGATGAACGAGATCCCCATACAGATTTTGTATAGGGCAATTGGGTAACTATATACGAAAAATGGAGGTCGTATCCTATTTGGCTATCGTCTTTTGTTTTATGAACCAAAGTTCGATTCTCCGATTTTTTGACGCATACGAATATCTTCGTTGTTAGTGAAGTTAAAAGAGAATAATTTCTACATTTTTTGGGTCACTTTTTTTCGTAGAATCCAGTGGTGTGGAGAAAATATCAATTCCGAGTTATGACCTAGATTTGTATATTTTTAAATAGAAATCATAGTTGGCTATGGTTTGATTGAAAAGGATTATTTTTTCCATCATAATCATCTATCTCATGTTGGGTCGTATTCGATGTGCGAGTCTTCAATAGCCTCTTTTTTTTGTTCATTTCGAATGAATATGTGGCAAGAAAATTACGAGAAACATTATGCAATTGAAAACTTCCCACCCTTAATATCTCCCTTCCAGTAAAAACAGGTCAATTTTATTTGCAAGGGGGACACTCTCAAGGACAATTTGTATAGCGCTCGTGGTTCAACCCCCTAGGAGTTGTAAATGTTACCCTTAGAATTTCAAATGGAAAGAGGGGTCAAGTGGCACATCATTTTATTTGGCGTTCGATTCTGTTTTCAATGGTGCCATGACTTAACGAAAAGAATTATTAGAACGCCTATACAGAGATGGATATGGTTAGAATATTATGGGTAGTACCGTTTCAACCCTTTATTAGGGGTAACATTTGCCATTAGCTCCAAATAATTTACATCAAAACGTAGATGGTAGTGAAGTTGTGTTTATTAAATGCTGAATTATTAATTCCTTTTTGCTACTGCTGCTGTAAAAAGTTTCTGTTTTCAGGTAAAAATTGGTTAACAAATTTGAACGATTTAACACCCTTTAATTTCTTTCTTTGGGGGCATTCTAAATCCCTTGTTTATGAAACAAAATCGTCTGATATTGAAGAACTTAGAAGACGAATGACAGCAGCATGCCAGTGAAGTTTTCTGTAAAGTTAGAGAAAATAGATTTTATTACTGTGATGTTCTATTTGAAATAACAAAGTTATCTGCGTTTGAAATTATAAAGAAGTGACAATGAATTTTGAACGTCCTGTATAATATTGGAAAACGAGTTCTATCGGAATCAATAGCCTGAAACCTCTTTAATGCTTGGTCAGAATTGGAAGGGATGGTTTCCATACATTTCGGTGTTATTCAGTCTCCAACTGTACCCTGCATTTTCAAAATGAAAACAATAACTCGAAAACGGTTAATGTTAGGTACATGGTACCTCCTATGAAATCATATTATTTTCCCCTGAACTATCCAAAACTGCAAAAAATACCGGGTGTTCCATTTGAAAAAACACTACTTTAATATGTCACACTTTTATGAGCCACCCTGTACACTTCAAAATAATTTCCTTTTGCAGCCTCTATAAATATACAGATGATGAAAAGAAGAAATTTCCGAAATATTCAATGGTTTGGTTTACAGAGACCGTGTCGTATGTGGTGCCCCACCCTGTATAGTATGTATTAGCAATGATTAATTTGGATAATCCTGTACATTCAAGCTCACCAATATCGTTGTTCCTGGTATTTTATATTTCGATACTATCCTAGCAGCTTCGTGTTGTCCAATCTGTGAAAATTAAATAATGATTATATTTAATAATTATTATTAAAGTATGATCATTGCAGGAATATAAAATTGTTTGGACCAATACTATTACAAAATCTGACTTTATTATTGATGATATTCTAAAACTTGAGAGTCATGCTTCAATGGTTATAAGTGTGAAAAATATCTTAAACTTTTTTTGCGTATGTACGAGGTCTATTCAAAAAGTATCGTGAATTTTTAATTTCCACGGGCTTCGTGTATTTGATTTTTAATCTTTTTGCAGCATTATGTTGGTGCTCGTGTCCCTTACTCATGCTGACAAGGTCGGTCACTTTTGATAATGAGATAATTTCTGACAGCTTGGATATGTTTTGACTCGTCTGCGATTTTAATCTATTCCAAAAACGTACTAAAAACTATAAACCTATCATTCCTCATCAGCTATGACCTCCTGGAGCTCATTTACGTCATCACGGACCGAGTTCAACATCTCTTAAGTAATGTTAACGCAATGCTGCTTTCGATCGTGATTGAGCAATTCTGGTTCGAATTTTGCGGCGACCCGACTCTCTTTGGAATGCCCCGTTGAGTATGTCCAAGGAATACACCGATCGGTACATTCCACGGACCCCTTTTTTGTCGCCCTAGATATGTCCCAGGGACATTCTCCTAACAAATGAGAGACGTCTCTATAGGATGTCCACAGAACGTTATCATCACATACAATACACAATACAAATCTTTATTTCCATAGACTTTACAGTATTGGATAATGTCAAGAATAAGTTTAAGAAACTCAAAAAAAGTTTACAGTAAATATAAACACAAATAATTAGTAAAATACAAATAAAACAAAAAAGTTTTACAACCAAACAGAAAATACATCACAACAAAGTAATAGACGCGAGGTCAGAGACGTTGCAACTAAAAAAATCATTGATAGAATAAAATGAATTTTTAATTAAAATAACCTTTAGAGTATACCTGAATTTAGTATTATTTGATATCTTCTTCAAGTCAATTGGCAGTTTGTTGAATAATTTAATAGGTAGTACGATAGGACTGTTAAGTTTAACAAACAGACTTTTATTCAAATCTGTGAGGCTGAAAAGTATCATTTCAGTTTTAACTTCGTTTAACACGAGTCCCTTAACATTGCAGAAGTTTATCATTCGATTAACCGCACTAGATGACATTTTAGATCTGTATCCAGACTGTTGTTAGAAGTTACAACAACAGCATCGTCAGCGAACGCTGCAACATAATGATTGGGAAATTCGTGCATAAGGCGATCAAAAAAAATTATAAATAAGAGGGGTCCCAGTATGCTACCCTGAGGGACGCCACTGGTAGTAGAAATGAAACTAGAATCTACTGATATGCCATTAGTTTTTAGGTTGGTTTTTTGTTTCCTATTGGTAAGGTAAGATTTAATCCACGCGAAAGCCAAACCACGTATGCCGCATCTGTAAAAATGATCTAGCATTATATCGATGTTTATCACATCAAACGCTCTTTTCAAATCAAAAAAGAGCGCCAAGGACTTATTATTCAGCTCAAAATTAGACATAAGGTGAGAATATAAAGACATTATAGCATCTTGGGTGGAGCGACCCTTTCAGAAACCAAATTGGTAACTGCTGAAAAAATGTTCCCTTTTTAAGAACGATTCAAGTCGAATATAATAGCACTTTTCAAAAATTTTGGAAAAAACTGATAGAAGTGATATTCCGCGATAATTAGACATTCTGTGATTATCGCCTTTTTTATGAATCGGAATCACAATAGATTTTTTCAGGGCGGTCGGAAACGATCCCTCCTGAAAAGACAAGCCGACCAAATAAGTTAGAGGTGCCAATAAATAGTCAGCAAAATACTTCATTAGAGAACACGGAATTCCGTCAACACCTGCCGAGGACTTTTTGCTAACAGATAAGATTATTTCACGAATTTCATCCTCCTCGAAGGGGAGCAAAAAGAGTGAATTTAATATAGTTTTATTATAAGCACGTTTGTTGTGAACATGCGGTGAAACATTCTTACTTATAATATTATTTACGGATTCAACAAAAAAAGTATTAAAGCCATCGGCGGCTTCCTGCAAGCCATTAAATCGGTTACCATCCTCATCAACAAAGTAATCAGGAAGTCTATCACCCGCTGAACTGATGCTATTACTTTTTATGAGTTGCCAAGCAGTTCTAGAAATATTGCTTGATTTCGAAAAACATGATCAAGTGACGTCTGTCGGAAAATAATTTAAAAAATAAATCCACAACCCATTGATGCCTCTAATGAAAAATTGCCTTAAGCTTTGCATTGTCTTATTAACTTTAAAAAATCCGTTGCAATGCCTTGGGAGATATCAATGTCAACGATAAATCACAAATTATTCTTTGAAAATTCAACAATTAGTATTTACCTTCTGAAAGAAATCTGCCAACTGTTGGAAATTCCATAGCTTCATATTTTCCATGTTGAAATATAAAATTGATTCATTTCATTTTCACAATAGTCTTGAATATTGAAATTTTTAGTTTACTAACTCAGCGAACTTTTATACAATCGGTTTGAATAACATACAAGTAAGAAATATGGTAATGTGAATGGTAACCACAACTAAGATTACACGCAGTTTCCCAAAGATAAAATGTACTACGTAATAGGAAACTGAAATGAGTAATCTTGATTTTGTAATAAGAGTTCATCAAACTAAGGAATAAAAGTCAGTAGGAATGTGTTTACCAACATGTTTTCTTACTATTGGGGAATTATAAAAAATCGGGTGTGTATTATATTCTGTAGATTCACATAAAAAAATAGTAATATCTGAAGTCACATACTAATCATGTAGAATAATTAGAAAACGTATATTTTGGTAATATAATTGTTGATACGAATTCAATGATTTTCAATGCATTATAAGGTTACACATAATGAATAAGTTTGAATTCATGCCCGTTGCTGACGTAATTAACGCCATTGGAAGCCACGCCTTTCCGCCGACAAAATAGCTTAATTGAACCATCCTCATTTCTCATGGATGTTTAGGTTGCTATGTCAAGCGAAACAAAATATTGTAACGTTTTTATTTACTAAAACACTGGGTTCGATTTATATACACTTTTATTTCCACTGACACGATTTATTTACAATGCTCGATTATCAACTGATTGCCTGCGCCTCTGTCCGCGGAGCTTTATACCTGCTCGCTTCTCCAGAAGTTTCCTGGCGGCACGCGAACATTTCAGACCTCGCGTCTCGAACGTTCATGATCCGCGTCGCCTGGAGTGGGCGTGGCCGAGCCATAGGCGTATCATTTCGTTACACTGCTCCCTCCTTAGTTCTGATCGCCCCGATCAGAAATTCTCCATGTGGCAACCCTTGACGTCGGCTCTTGATGGCGAAAGCTACAAGTGTTTCCGGCCCTGCAGAACCCTCGGAGAAAGAAATAACAGTCGACCGTCTTTGAGGGACATACTCTTTTCGGGTTAAAGCAGCACACCGTGATCTGTATGCCTGTGTCTCGGAAAATGACTTCTATCATGCTCCTCACGATCTTCCAGTCCAGGTTTTCCAACCCATGGCCAATTTTAGGTAGAGCCAATTTCTTTATGTCATAGTGGCAGACGACTTTCCTTAGGTCTACTAACGCGTACCATATATTCTCGTAGGTTGCTCTTTCTATCGATAATTTCTTAGTTATTAGGTAGAATAAGGATCGGTGGCCATCTTCTAGTCGTAGTGCTCTTCCTACTCTGGGCATTTGATCTCGCATTTCATCCAGGCGGCCGAACTTCTTGCGAAAGACTGTTGCAATTCCTTTGCTCATTCGGAGATCTTGAGCGACGCAGTGTGCAATGGAAACATCTTCTGGAACTGTGAAAAGATCTTGCTGGACCTCAACGGTCACGCCAAGCCTGATCTTCCCCCTGCTTGCGTAATCCGACATGAATTCGGTGTAACTCGGTTGGAAGTCGTCACCGTTTGGTACTTGTTGAAGAGTTCTTGCTTCTTCGACGTCATTCGAGCCAGCATATGGTGCAAGACGATTTATGTGAACAACTTTCGGCTTCCCTCTTGGCAGCTTTCCGATTCGATAAATCAGGTCATTTATCCTCTTCTTGATCTCATACGGGCCTTCCCATTGTCTTTGGAGCTTAGGAGAAAAGCCTCGACGTCGTCGTGGATTATACAGCCAGACAAGATCACCTACTTCGAAGGTCCCCTTCGCGGAACGGGAATCATAGTGTTTCTTCATCCGATCACTGGCTATCTGCATATTCCGTCGGGCAAGGTCGTGGATGTCGTTCATCCTCAGCTTCAATTCGTCCGCATAGCCTTCACCGGCCACATTCTCTTCCGAGGGTTTACAGCCGAATTCCAGATCACATGGCAAACGGATTTCACGTCCAAACATCAAGCAGGCAGGGGTCTGGCCAGTAGTCTCGTTGGTAGCCGATCGGTAGGCCATCAAAAACAAAGGAATACACTGGTCCCAATCCCTCTGGTGTTCTGATACGACCTTGGAAAGATGTTTGCCCATGGTCCTATTCATCCTCTCAACCATTCCATCCGACTGAGGGTGCAAGGGTGTTGTTCTGGTCTTCTCAGCACCAATCATTTGACAGATTTTCTGAAAGAGAGCCGATTCAAAATTTCGTCCTTGGTCTGAGTGGATCTCCAAAGGAACACCAAATCGGCTGAAGAATTCTTTGACCAGAACATCGGCAACTGTGGAAGCCTCTTGATTAGGGATCGCATAAGCTTCAGTTCATTTCGTAAAATAGTCCATGGCCACTAGGATGTATTTATTTCCAGCATCTGTTACTGGAAATGGACCAGCAATGTCGATAGCTACTCTCTCCATTGGACTACCAACATTGTATTGTCTCATGGGCGCCCTCTTCTTACCAACTGGACCATTGCCCGTTGCACACAACTCGCATTTCCGGCACCATCTTCGTACGTCTTCTTTACAGTTCACCCAATAGAACCGCTCTCGAACCTTCTGTAAAGTCTTCGTAATTCCAAAGTGTCCTCCGGAAGCACCATCGTGTAACTGACGCAATACCTCCGACACTTTACTCCTAGGTACAACCAGTTGCAACCTGGACTCCGTACCATCTTCATTTTCAAATTTTCTGTACAGAAGATTATCTTTCAGTACCAGACAATCCCATTGGCTCCAATAAGATTTTACTTCTGGACTACATGCGCTAATATCTTGCCAGGACGGTCTTTCCTCTTGAAGCTTCCAACCCAGAACACGTTTCAGACACGGATCGTTCTCTTGAGCGGCTCGTAATTGTTGAGGCTGCCAATTATCACTTTCGATGGTAGTTCTTCGAATATGGCAAAGTCGTTCATCTAGCTTCGAACAATGGCTGCAATTCTCACTGCATGGTCTTCTTGATAGGGCGTCAGCATTTTGATGGATTTTTCCTGCCCTGTGTTCGATGTCATAATCATATTCCTGCAGCCGCTCTATCCACCTTGCTACTTGACCCTCTGGATTACGGAATTGCAGAAGCCACTTCAAGGCTGCGTGGTCGGTTCGAAGAAGGAACTTTCGGCCATACAAATATTTGTGAAAATGTTCGCAGGCCTTCACTACGCCTAGGAGTTCTCTTCTGGTAACACAGTAGTTCCTCTCTGATTTAGACAAGGCTTTACTAAAGTAGGCAATTACTTTTTCTTGTCCCTCTTGAAGCTGAGAAAGGACAGCTCCTATAGCAGTATTGCTTGCATCCGTATCCAAAACAAATTTTCCAGTCTCTCTGGGATAACTCAGTATCGGTGCATTGGTAAGAGCTCCTTGTAGCTGTTCAAAAGCTCTTTGACATTCTGCATCCCAAAAGTATTCTCTGCCCTCCTCCGTTAGCTTTGTTAAAGGTTTAGCGAGGTGAGCAAACCCTTTGACGAAACGCCTGTAATACGTACACAGGCCAAGGAAACTTCTGATCTCATGTTTATCCTTGGGTACTGGCCATCCTCGAATTGCTTCTATTTTCTCGGGATCGGCTGTTACACCATCACTAGATACGATATGGCCCAAGTATCTAACTTCTCGCCGAAATATGTGACATTTCTTGGGGCTCAGTTTCAAGTTGGCTTCACGTAATCGTTGAAACACTTCCTTCAGATTCTTGGAATGGTCGTCGAATGATCTTCCAACTACGATTACGTCATCCAGGTAAACCAAACATGTCTGCCATGTTAGCCCCCTCAAAACTGCCTCCATCAGCCTCTCAAATGTGGCAGGAGCATTGCATAGCCCAAAAGGCATGACCGTGAATTGCCAAAGACCTGATCCTATCGAGAAAGCTGTTTTCTCCCGATCAGCAGGCTCCATTCCTACTTGCCAGTAGCCACTTTTCAAATCGAGGGTAGAGAACCAACGGGACCCGGAAAGAGTATCCAAAGTGTCATCAATTCTGGGTAAGGGATAACTGTCCTTTTTAGTTACTGCATTGAGTTGGCGATAGTCAATACAAAAACGTACGGAACCATCCTTCTTCTTCACAAGGACAACTGGCGAGGCCCACGGGCTATTCGATGGTTCTATAACACCTTGTTTGCCCATATCCTTGATAATTTCTTCCGCCTCCTCCCGCTTTGCCCACGGAAGTCTTCTCGGCTGCTGTCTTATTGGCTGAGCATCCCCAGTATTGATTTTATGGGTCACGACGCTGGTTCTTCCTTTGTCATTTCCATCGATGGCAAACACATCTTGGAATTCTTCAAGCATGGCTCTCACTCGACGGGTCTGTTCTCTGTCCAGATCTTGACAAGTATTAATTACGGTGTCTACAAGCTCCTTTGAGTTCTTAGATTTCGGTGGTTGGTCGGTTGTAGTCACACAGCGGATCGACGAAACAGGAACACACTGTCCTACCACAGTTCTTCGGCTCAGCCCGATTGGAGTTTCCTTCACATTCATAACTCTAACAGGAATTACATCTCCAACCCTCACTAGAGCTTTCGCAGTCAAGAACTCATTATTGCCCACTTCTTCGACCATCCTCAGACTTCCTTTCCTACAGTATCCCTCGAGACTGGTCATTAGAATTTTCTCACTATGGCCGGGTATAGTTACATCACTAGTAGTTAGTAGGCGGACTACATCTTCCTTGTCTTCATGAAAAGGGAGTTCCTCACCTTCGACCTTGAGAACTCCTCTGTGTACGTCCAATACGGCTCCAAGTTTCCTCAAAAGGTCCATACCCAAGATTAACTGGTCAGAAATCTCAGCGACCAGTATGTTGTGCTTGATAGTGGTCTTACCAATGGAGACAGGAACATTAACTTCGCCATAGACTTTTATCCTTTCACCGTTCGCCGTTCTGAGGTGTGCTGTTGCTGGCGACATTCTGGAATGATCTCTCACTATTTCCGGTCGTGCAATAGTTCTTGTTGCACCAGTGTCTATCAAGAACAACTCATTCTCTCCGTCAATTCGACCATCAACATACAGGCTATGGGCTCCACCAGAAGATGTTACGTTGACGGTAACTACAGGGGCTTTAATTCTCAAGGTCGACGATCGCCCCCTCATGTCGACCTGTTTTAGTTTTCCGACTGCTGTATGGGTTTCTGGCAATTGCGACGAAGATGACCTAATTCGCCACAATTCCAGCATCTGGGATCTCGTTTCTTGGGCATCGTCTTCTGGATAATTTTCCGAACCATATCTTCCAGATCATTCTCTTCATCTTTCTCGCCAATGGTTCTAACTCGATAACCTTTGGAAGTTTGATTGGCCGTTTCATGCTCCAAAGCAATAGCAAGTGCTTCATCCAATACTTTCGGTCTGGCCAATCGTAGAGCTTTCTGTATTTCGCTCTCTCTCAATCCATTGACGAATATGTCAACGGCTATTTCTTCCAAGATGTTATCTGAAGCTTCAGGGTAGGCTAGACGCACCATTCGAGCAATGTCTGTTTCAAATTCCTGCAAGCTTTCACTTGCACGTTGGATTCGGCTGCGTAGTTGTGCTTTGTAGACCTGTTGCAGATGGGCATCTCCATAGCGTTTCTCAAGTCGGTTGAACAATGTTTGATAACATTTTTCTTGGCCCATAGGAATCGATCTTAAAATATCCGCAGCATCACCTCTTAGAGCCGCAGTCAAGGAAACAGCTTTTTCTTCTTGAGTCCATTTATTGGCCGTAGCGATGGCTTCAAATTGTCTGAGGTATACGGACCAAGATGACTTCCCATCAAACGGAGGCAATTTGAATCTCAAATGATGTTTTGTTTCTTCTCTTGTCCATTCCTCTTTAACTTCCTGATCTGTACTTACTGCGGTTTTATCCATATCAGTAGTTGGTACTTGTACTGCTGAGCCACACTTAGTTATCAGACATTCCAGCTGCTTTATTTTCTCTTCTAGTCCATCTACGTTTTTATGCATTTCGTCGAATGTTCTAGAAACTTCTTCAAATCGCTCGTCGTTCTTTTTCGAAATTTCATTGATCAAATCAGAAACTTTCTCGAATTTCTCATCACTTTTTCTGGAAACTTCTTCCAATTTTGCATCACTTTTTCTAGAAGCTTCTTCTATTTTTCCAGAAGTTTCTTCTATCTTTCTAGAAGTTTCTTCCATTTTTAACATGATGACTTCGTCCGCCGACAGGAATTCAAACGTTTCTGGATCATCTCCATTATCCGAAAGAACACCAATCAATCGTTCTTGTAGGATTTTTTTAGTTCCACTACTATCGGCATCACGTTCCTCCAATTGTTCACGCAATTGTTTCACTGAGAGGTCTTTCAACTTCATTTTGGTTTATTTATGATGCGAAATAGTCAGTACCGAAAACAAAAATTATCGCACTAAACAATCGTTCAAAAATGTCCTGTTTTCACTATAGAAGTTCAATGTCTTTCACTTTTTCTTTTTCTAAGTCCACACTATTTATTTTTTTAATTTCAATCCCACTTCTGACACCACTGTAACGTTTTTATTTACTAAAACACTGGGTTCGATTTATATACACTTTTATTTCCACTGACACGATTTATTTACAATGCTCGATTATCAACTGATTGCCTGCGCCTCTGTCCGCGGAGCTTTATACCTGCTCGCTTCTCCAGAAGTTTCCTGGCGGCACGCGAACATTTCAGACCTCGCGTCTCGAACGTTCATGATCCGCGTCGCCTGGAGTGGGCGTGGCCGAGCCATAGGCGTATCATTTCGTTACAATATCATCCAGGTAAGAGATGTGTCAAATTTTGAAAGCATTTATTCATCAGAATGTTCAAAAGTGAATGAAATGTTTTTTCCACTTTATTCATACGAACATAAAATATACAGGGTGATTCACCTAACTGGTTCTTTAGAGGTTTATGGAGAACTGGAAGATATCAACTTGAAATTTTGGTGGATGCTACTATTCATTGTGTTCTATCTTCCTAAAATATTTTCAATGCCCTGTTACTTCCGGTTAAACCGGGAGTGATATCAACTTTGTTTTTTCAAATGAAACACCATGTTTTCTTTCAGATTTTCGAATTCTACGAAAAATTCTGGATATGTTGCATTTCAAATCGCCCCTCTATCGCGATTAGTTTTCAAGATATTCCATTTTTTCGAAAAATTTTGATAGATGGACTGACTAACTAAAATGTCCATATCATCTTCAATTTTCAAGATTTGAGGTTCAATCTCCGTATACACATAAATGAAAGAGTGTTCTATCAGGTATCCTTACTGGTGTTTCAAAATATTCGACAGGGTGTTTGATATTTCAGTTTACTTTTTGTAAATTTCAAATCGCGATAACTTTCTTATTTCAAATAGAATGACCATGAAATTTTCACACTATCCGACGCAAAATTTAATTTCCTATCGATTTGTATGAGCATACCATATCGCAAAAATTGATATTTACAGAGATATCAACAAAAATGTGAAAATACGCTTATTCATCTCAAGTGTATAAATAATCATTATCAAAAAGCAAATCCTCCAGTCTCGAAAGATATTTAATTCATGAAACGAATGAGCGTATTTTCACATTTTTGTTGATATCTCTGTAAATATCCATTTTAGCGATATGGAAATTAAATTTTGCGTCGGATAGTGTGAAAATTTCATGGTCATTCTATTTGAAATAAGAAAGTTATCGCGATTTGAAATTTACAAAAAGTAAACTGAAATATCAAACACCCTGTTGAATATTTTGGAACACTTCTAAGGATACCTGATAGAACACTCTTCCCTTGATGTGTGTACGGAGATTGAACCTCAAATCTTGAAAATTGAAGATGATATGGACATTTTCGTTAGTCCTTTGCGTCAGTCAGTCCATTTGTCAAAATTTATCGAAAAAATGGAATATCTTGAAAACAAATCACGATAGGAAGAAAATCCAAAATGCAACAGGTCCAGAATTTTTCGTAGAATTCGAAAATAAACAGGGTGTTTCATTTGAAAAAACAAAGTTGATATCACTTCCGGTTCAACCGGAAGTAACAGCGTATAGGCGAATGAATTTAAGATTGCAGCGCCAGAGTGAGCAGTCAGAGAACCATACGAAGAGTCATTGAATGGTGTAGTTGTATTTGTTTACATGTGATTTTTCGTTCTTAAAGTGTGAGTTTATAATGAAAATAAAGACATTTCAGACTTTTGCAGTGAGCTAGGGCGTCAATATGCATGTATTTTCATTTTTCTGAAAGTGGTAAGCATTATCATTTGTTTTTATTCATTATATTATATTGAAAATAATACGAGGTTAGAATACTGTTGTGAATAAGAATGATTCGATCAAAATATATACAGGTTTCTGATGATTTGTTCTGTTTTTAGATTCGAATGGCGAGATTTAGTTTGGGGTACTTTGAAGGCACAAACACTTTCAGAAGTGTTCATGAAGGTGAAGAAGTTTTGAATGCTGGAGATCATATATCATGATGACAAGAAAATTGTTTTTGTAATGAAATAAATTATGAGTTTATAGTATTTGTTTTTTCTGTTGTTTAATGGTGAGAAGTGCTTAATAAAATAGATAATGTGAGATCTCGTTTAAATTTTGTTGATACCTGAACTATACTATACTCGACTGTGACCTTCAATGTAAACAGAATTTCATCTATATATTCACGATATTTATATCACTAGCTTGAGGAAAAGCATGGGAATTAGTATTGGAAGTTTTATTTTACTGATTCATAGTTTTACAATCTTTACAATATTCAAATTCAGTATAAAATCAACAAAACATAATACCAAACACAAGAACTATGACTGCTCGTAAAGTTTTTTTCAATGCCACCAGGTGGCGTATCGCTTATGTTCATTCGCCAATTGAAAATATTTTAGGAAGATATAGAACACATTCAGTAGTAGCATCCATGAATTTTTCGTATCCACATCAGAACATCTGCTTTCTACCTTCCATATGATATGAATGAATTGTTGGCTATATTTTTTCATCCTTAAGAGAGTTGGTTTAAAAAAGATAAAATTTTATTTACCTATTTCCAGTTCTCCATAAACCTCTAATGAACCAGTTAGGTGAATCACCCTGTATATATGAACTGATTTTTTTGTAGTTGTGACCACTAGACCAAAATGTGTTGATGGGAGAGTTCAATTTTGAAAGGGTCAGTAGCTTTAAATACCTGGGTGCCGTGATAACAGACGATAACAACATACAAGAAGAAATAAGGGCCAGAATCATCAATGGCAACAAATGTACGTATGCACTGAACAAGGTACTGCGCTCGAAGCATATATCAAGGAAGTCCAAAATACAGCTCTACAAAACAATTATAAGACCCATAGTAATGTATGGCTGCGAAACATGGACAATGACCAAAGCAACCGAGCTTAAACTAAGGTGTGTTTCGAACGCAAAGTTTTGAGGAAAATATATGGTCCAGTATTGAATCAAAACACACAGAGCTATATAGAATCAGAACGAACGAAGAATTGCGAGAGCTATATAAAGATCCCGATATAGTTCGTGAAATCAAATCCCGAAGACTTCAATGGGCAGGACACATCCAAAGAGAACCGGATGATAGATGGGTGAAACTCGTCTGGCAATCCAACCCAATAGGCCGAAGACCCCCTGGAAGACCACGCACAAGATGGAGGGATAACATCGAAAGTGACCTTAAGATCATGGGATACGAAATGGACACCGATCTCATGAGAGATCGTAAAGGATGGAGACAGATTGTACAGTCAGCCAAAACCCACGAAGGGTTGTAGCGCTACGGAGTAGTAGTAGTAGTAGACCACTAGACGACCTCATTCTTTTGGTTCCAGATTTTTTGTTTTATATGTTGGTTTTATTGTTTTCATAATCTGCCTACTAATTACATAAACACAATTCGTCCATATGGAGAGGAACTCTTGAAATCGCAATCTACATTTACAGAATAAAAACGGCGATGAAACGTAAACGAACGGGCCGTCAGTGACGTCAGGAATATCTGCTCCTCTTGTCCCTCGTACCGCGAAATTTGACAACATTGCGTCTCATGGAAATGAACCATTCTGTTTTGTCTATAATCCTTGAGTAGAAACTGCATTTCGATTACCATCGCTTGAAAACCACATTGACAACATTTCGAGGAGTATCGTTATTTATAATATATCATATTGTAATGGAATCCAGCAATGTCATGACGGATGCATCGGGGAACTGGCAAACTTGAATAATCCCCCTGTATCACATGCTTCCACCCAGAAGCTCTCCAATAGAAGGAGATGAAAGATCCTCCGAGCAGTCTGACGAAGAGAGAGAAGAAGACTGACAGTTCTGTTCTAGAACATTCTGATGTTAAAACATATAAATACCAAGCTTCCAAACAACGTTAGTTGTGGTTGAAGAATAGAACGCGATCGAGTAACATCGTTGTCAATATAAATAGTTCGTTAGTGTTTGTACGTGGAAATGAATAACTTATTAGTTGGAAATCAGTCTGTTCTTTACTGGAACCCACAAATAACGTAACAATATGATTCAGATCTTCTATACCCCATATATTTTGTAAAAAAATGTTTCGCGATATCCTATCATCGTAATATAATTTTAAAGAAATAATAAGTATCAGTAACACAAAACTCGAAAGAAATAGATCTCATTACATCTACATCGTTTTCTAATGAACGAATGATAAATATATAATCCGGACATTTTATATTTTTGGTGAAATATTAAAAAATCATATAAACCATACTGATGAGTTACAAAAACAATCTTCTTTTTGATGCCAGAAATTTACCTTTGAATTTTTCGTATCCACATCAGAACATCTGCTTTCTACCTTCCATATGATATGAATGAATTGTTGGCTATATTTTTTCATCCTTAAGAGAGTTGGTTTAAAAAAGATAAAATTTTATTTACCTATTTCAACAGTTCTAAGATATATATATATATATATATATATATATATTTACAAGATTCTCTCATTATGTATGTAAAGTTGTAAAATATATTGTCACAGGTATCTACAAATTCGTAACAAATCAACTAGATGATCACCAAACCTGTAACCTATTATCAGATTCAAATTTTACTTTTCACAGTACATTAAACATCAATTTATTCTATGATATGTATTCAGATTCAAAAATCTATTGTGCAATCTTACTGTATCTGAAATTTTTTGGCATTCTATATTTTCACCTGGGTATTCTTCAATCCACGTTGATAGCTGAAAATTAAAATATCAATTGATTTGCAACAACATTTTGATGATATACCTGAAAATACCTTGACAGGAATAAAAAATTAAATTGACTTACTCTAGGGCCCTGTACATCTGGTAACATTGAGTCAAAGCTACAAATACGTTGACACTGAACAAAGAATAATTCTTAGGAATAATGACCAAGGAATATCTGGACCAAATCACTCCAGTAGCCAGTAGTGCTCCACACTGAGCAGGACTTATCTTGTCAGCAGGTCTTTGTAAATCTGCTATTCCTGCTATAACCAATCCCTATAAATTAACTTTTTGAAGAGACATATTGCGTTTTGAAATTCGAAATGCAGTGTGTTACAACTTACCCACTTGAAAACTGGTGCCCAGAAAAATATTGTTTTAGGACCTTGAAAAATAAAATATAATTATTCCCCCATAATATTAGGGTTCAATAATTTACCTGCGGGGTGCATCCATAAAGGTTGTAGTTTTGGAGGAACAACTTTATCCAATGCCAGCATTGATTTTTTATATAACATCGACATATTCCTAATATTAGCTTATGTACAATGTTAAGCAGAAACTGAGCTGAGTTTAACCGCTGAAGGTTATACGAATCACGACAGCTGATAGTACTCGAATCAACTTGTTGATTGATCAAAACACCTGTAGACCTGTAGGTATAATCACAGACAACTGACAGAAATGAAGTTGAAAAACACAGAACGAATACTTGGTTGCATTCATAAACTTACTCAGAGTATGGACTGCTTACTTCGAATCGTTCGTAAACGTATTCTAGAGTATGCATTGACTATTGAGGAGCAATGATCAACATATATTTCTAATCACGTGATCGTACTCTTACTCTACTCTGTGAGTAAGTTTATGAACGCGCCCCTTCTCAACAACAAATGTCAATGGACAGCCCACGCGTCACAAGCTTGAAAACCTTTCCAAACAAAGTGTTCATTTCACGTTTTTGCTTCTTTCAGCGGAACCTAAGAATAAAATTGTTGTTGTTGTTGTATATGGTGATATTAAGTTCTCATTGACTCGTTCCTATAAAAATTCTTATGGAGAAAACAATGCAAATATTTCTTTGTCTGGAAAGGTTTTATGGGCTCCGCCCATTTTGACATCACACCGAGGGTGCGTTCCATTAAGCGCTCACAACGCCCAAAACACTCATTCAGACGTTCCACATGGCGACCACGATCGTTGGGGTGGTGGCGAAAATGTCATGAATGACGTCATGATTCATGCTCACGACGACCCATCTCAATAGGTGGGTCGGCGTGAGCGTTTCGATGACGCACAGAACCAAGTGGAACGACAAAATTCGTGGTCGTGAGCGTGATCGTTGTGAGCGCTTAATGGAACGCACCCTTAGGTAGTCTATTCTAAAATCGAGAAAGTCAATGTTCTTCGGGTCCGGGTCCCGGGATCTAAAGCTGTGATCCTGTAGAGTTTAAACTGCGGTTTAAACTTCAAACATAACCAAAAATATTATGATTGACGATTGTGCCTCGAAACATTAAATCGAATAATCAATTGTAAATGAAATATAGCAATGGGCAATGAGCAATCCCAAATACCTGGTATAGATATAGATGAAAAAGCCATTGAGGTTAACGATTTTTGGTCTCAACATTCCGCCAGAATAGTAGGATCTGATAATGTAATCTACTTGTCAGTATTTATTGGAGAAATATTTGTGAATGGTACTCTGTGGACTACTCAAACTCCCTTAGAAAAATGCATCAAGGTGAAAGATTAAAAAATCGTTCATTTCGGTAGGCTACATATCCATTATGTTACAGAATCTGATGATTTTTCGACATCCTTGCATCATAAAATATATATCTTCATGGAAAAATAACTCAAAGTTTCATCTAGCTGTGGAAGAAGTCATTCCCTTAGCTCAAGTCCTCCCAACACTAGACAATTTGCAAATCTCTGTGGGATTACATTCAATATTGAAGGCACTAGAATTCTTGCATACATATGGCTCTGCATCACATAATAATGTGTGTATTTCTTCAATATATGTCACCAAAGAAGGAAGTTGGAAGCTGGGAGGAATGGAATACTTGACTAAATATAAAGAGTTGAGTTGTGACTATCTCAATAAAACAAGAAATAATAGATATAACAAAGCAGTGGATCCCAATGAAGAGAAATTTGTTGACAGTAAACTCAATAGAAAAGATTTTATTGATATATATGCATTTGGAGCTTTAGTTAGTGAAATTCTCAAGTCTCAAACTGATGGTAAATCTCCATGTATGTTATTCCTGGAGTATATATGCTTTGATATTAATGTTCTCATTATAGCACATGAATTATCAGTTCTCATTGCCTTTTGTGACTATTGCAAAAATGAACTACAGCAAACGAACATATCCAAGAGGCCATGTTTCAAGAATATTTTAGAACATGAATTCTTCAATCAAGACTTTATTACTATTCATTCTTTCTTGGTTGAGTTACCATTAAAGACTGATGAACAGAAGGCAGAATTTTTTGATGGTTTAATTGAAAAACTGAAGCTTTTTGATGAACATATAATAGCTTCTCAGCTCAGTGGGTTACTATTGTCCAGGTTGGTTTTGTTGAACCAAAATGCTGAAGAAAGATTGTTACCAGTATTACTGACACCAAAAACAGGTGAATATTCAGACAATTTACTCTGGGTTAAAAATATTTTACTGTCATATTAATGTCTTGATTTTTTTCAGATGTAGCAGATGATTCTCAATCTAATCTTATTTTCTCCAAAGAATCCTTCAAAAGTCACCTACTACCAAAAATATTGGATATTTTCAGGGTGAGAGATGCACAAATCCGTTTGCTGATGCTACAACATTTACCAAAATTCATGCATTTATTTACTCACAATGAGCTGCTTACATTTATTCTGCCTGAGGTAAGAAAATTATTATTCAATTATAAATCAAAAAAGACATGAGAACATTAAGGAGAGGACATAGATCTAAGCTTTATTTTGAATTGTTCATGATGTAAATCTTTTATATATGTCTCAAATGTATTCAAACATTCCATGCTTTTAAGCAAACTATTTATATTTATACCATTGTAAACTATCGATAAATGTCATACATTTTTCATCCATTGATGTTTAGAAGTAGCATAGCAATATTTATGAAATTACATCACTTCAATTTTGTCACAATCTAAAGTAAAAGTAATTTTAATGTCACAATCAGAGATTGTTCCTTAACACTTCAACTAGCATGGCAATTTTCTTAATTCCGGTTGATTATTATTGAGAAGAATTTGTCGTCGCGTTAATTGGAAAACATGTTCAACCAACTTCAAAAAAAAATAGATTGCAAGAGCTCCATCAGAGAGTCTGCCACCTACCGAAAAAAAAGCGTCCGACAAAGCCATGTGGTTTATGTCAAAGAACGCCGAGAAACGCATTATTTTTGCCCGTTCTGTGAAAAGAACTAGACCTTTTCGTGCAAGATTGTTTCAAAACGTTTTACAAACAATAAGAATATTCTTTGACTTTTTGATTTCAATAAAATATATGTACTTATATTTTCTGTTCATTTAATAAGAAATTATCTTCTAAGCCAGCATTGATTTTTTGTTATCTTCACCGAAGCCATCTATTTATATTAGCACTGATATATTATGAATTCATTCGTAAGTGCACGAATATGAAAAGTAAACACAGTACGAGATAACTCGTAGTCTAAACTATCGGGAGGAAAATTGAAAGCCCCCCTTGCAATACAAATTATCTCCTAGTTGACAGTCAACGTGTTAAAAACTAAACTTATCACTGTTTTTTTCTTAGCAGCATTCATAGTGCACAAAATACGAAAAATGGAACTGAATATAGAATTTTAGATTGAATTCGATGGTGAACAAATAAACAGGGTGTCCTATTTTTTCAATAACGTTATATTGTTTCGCTTAGACTTAACTCTCCTTAAATATCTTCAAGAGATTCAACTACAAATAAAAAACAAACAGATGTTGTATGGTGGATGAAAAATCAACTGAAATATGTAATAATTCGAATAATCATTGCACTATTACATTTTTTAAGCTATTGGTTGGCGTCAAAGACACCGACGACCACCTAGTGGCGATGACGCTTCGGGCATTGGCCGATCTGGTGGACGTCCTGGGCGCCGAGGCCGTCATCGGCGGTAAGCGCGCGAAGCTGTTCAACGATGGTCGACCCGTCAAGGCGCGGGCGGCCGCCAAACGGTTCGATGTCGCTTCACCTCCCACCTCAGTAGAAGGAAAGGGAAGTGCATGCGAAGCGGAAAGAATGAGATTTGGTAAGGTGTTTTTGTTTATCTTTAAAGAATAAATCCGTGAAACTATGCTACTTTGAAGCAAGATTCAATATTCATCTATTATGACAATATATTCACTATGAATTGACGAAATATACAGGTTTTCAAACTTGAGTGGACACTATTGCTAATCTCGTTATTACTAGAGCTACAAAATCAGTTGAATAAGCAAATAAGTGGTATTTTCTTCGCTGATAATGCTACTCTGAATTCGAATATGTCAAAGATATTGGTAATTCACCAAGATGATTGCTTTAGTTATTGTCGTATTTTAACTTAAAATAAAGTATAATGGAAAAGGAGTATCCATAATGTGTGAAAGTAACATTTTATTCATCACATTTTTGGGCCCGTTTGTAAAGGCTCCTAGTGGTATTGACAATTATTCTACCATCAAGATCATCGATAACATGGATAATATTTTGCTGGAGATCTTCGAGATTATTTTCGTGATGAACGCACAGACGCAGAAAGTACCTTCGATCTGGGAGGTTATGTATAAGAAACGAAATACTATAAACTTCAATAGCTCGGTGGTTATTTTTTTGACCAACGATAACAACATTCGGTCATATCACATATTTTAGTGGGAGGAATTTTTTCCCCAGAATAGAACACTCCTGAATTAAAACATTTATGAAGCAAACAAATGTTATTCATGAAATAACACACTCGAAATACAAATTACTCGCCTAATTTGGAGGTGAACGAGTATCAAAAGGACCAAAAAATTATTTCAATAATATAATGGTAATAAAGGTTTATCAAAGTGATGTTTTGAATTTATAATTTTTTATTTTCGTAAACCAGTGGCGTAGTTACGGTGGTACGCAGCCATACTTTCCTTTCTTTAGAAGTTGATAGACAAATAAGTCTTTACGATCAGTTAGACTTATGCGAAATTAAAGGTATCCGAGATATTTGCGAAAAACTGTCGTGATATAATTTCATGTGTGCAATAATCGCATGATGCAAATGTCTCACACCATACAGAATGATTTCAACTTCAGAGGGTGGGGGGTGCATTCTAGGGCATACTTTTATAGAAACTTTTTATCTCAAAATGAGTTGAGGAATCAATATCTGGAGTATGTCGGTCTGATGTCTATCTCAACCTGTTTAAAGAATAAACATATCAACCCATAATTTTTCATGAAATCCATCATAAATGTTGGTATCGATAAGTTCAATTTTTCATAAGACAAGTTCTCAGGCGAGTTGCCGTTCTGTTGAAGAAATGATGAGCCATCCCGCCAATGCTGAATTTATACGGAATCAAATGCGACCAGGTCCGGTTTCATAAAATAATAACCCCTACTCAATATTCCGATATAAAATCTAAGCAGGATAATGTTTTCTATAAAACATTCTAAACATATAAACGTAATAATAATGCGTGCAATATTCCAGCCAGAAGCACTGATATCATTTGTATCCTGATATATCAGTAACCAAGCTACTCGAAGAAGACCTTGACAACTTTCATTCTAAAAATGTAAAAAATGTGGCCACTCATTATCAAATTCGACTAATTGACTACTCACATGACCAAATGGCGAAGCTGTACAGGGTGGGCAAATTTCGATGTTTGATAAGGGCAACTCGGTAACTATACGAAAAAACGGAGGTCGCATCCTCGATCGCTTTTTTCGAGATAAGTTCACTGGTGAAAACAAAAATTGGCTATCGTCTTTTGTTTTCGAATTATAAACAAAAGTTCGGTTTTTTGACTTTATGACATATACGAATATCATGGTTGTTAGTGGAAATTATTTTTACATTCTTCAGGCATTTTTTTCCGTCCAATCCATTGGCATAGAGAGAATTCCTAAAAAAATCGATTTCGAGTTGCATTGCATTTTTTAAAAAGGATTCATGTTCAGTTGGCTATGGTTTAGCTAAAGAGGATTTTTTTCCTATTCAACTATATATAATATGTTGAATATGTCGCTTTTGAAGACTCGCACATCGAAAGCGACCCAACATATTATGCATGGTTGAAAAGGGAAAAAAATAATGCTTTTTAGCTAAACATAATACAAAAGTAAATATAACTTTAGATCATAACTCGAAATCGATAAATTTTTTTGGAATATTTTCTACGCCAATGGATTGGACGGAAAAAGTGCCCGAAGAATATGAAAACAATTTTCTCCGTACTAACAAACATGATATTCGTTTGTTATAAAGTCGAAAAATCGAAATTTTGTTTATAACTCGAAAACAAAATCTCGAAAAATGCGATCGAAGATGTGACCTCCGTTTTTTTCTCCTATAAGTTGCACTATACAAACATCGGAATTTGCCAACCCTGTACAGTGACAGATCAATCAACCGAAGATTGATATAAAATTTGAGAATAGGTCATCAAACATGATCCAACGATTCATCAGCAATTATTATTTTCCACGCACATTTTCGTTTCACATGAAATGTTTTATTAGCTAATACTACTTGTTTTTTTTTAAATTCTTTTATGCTAATCTGTGTATATATTACATATCAGAAGATATCGGAAAAATCTTCATCAAGCTAGGATACCTCTGCTTTTGATGATTTAATCGGTTATATGCCAATGCTCTCATCACACATATTTTATTTTTAACCAATTACAGATTTGCAATCGAGAAACATTGGAGAATTACCTGAACGCCCGAGTCCTGATGGGGAGGAAGGAGAAACTTCTACTGGAGAAGTCGAAGTTTCTGTGGACGATGAAAATGTATGTATTACGAAAGAAACATATTTTCCAGAAAATTCAGAAATGACGCTAATGAAATTGAAGATTTGTGATTCTTTGTATCCAAAATGAATAAACGAAGAGTCATACGAAAAACCAGTTTAGATTTTTTACATTAGCGTTGTAGGAAAACATTATTTGAATCAGTTCCAATTATTAAACTAGAAAACAAAGGAAGAAAAATGTTGTCCTTGATTCACTGAATCCATTTCAAGTTGAAGGCACACAAATGAAATCTCATTAGGGGCTTGGATGAAAAAAAAAACAGAAATATTGAATGTTTCTTGTGGCGTTTCACAACATGCAAACATTGGTGCTATAATGTCGCCACAGGATAGGCAAATTTCGATGTTTGTAAAGGTTAACTCGGTAACTACATATAAGAGATACGAAAAAATGGAGGTCGCATTCTAGATATCTTTTTCGAGTTCAGTTCACTGGCGGAAACAAAAATTGGTTATCCTCTTTTATTTTCGAGTTATTAACAAGTTATTGAAGTTAGGAGAAAATGACTTCCATATGTACTTAAGGAATTTTTCCCGTTCAATCCAGTGGCGTGGAGAAAATAAAAAAAGCTGTACAATTTTGGATTTGGAGGATTGTCTCTACGTCAAGTAGAAGTTGTTTACCTCTAACTTCAAACACCACCATATTATTCTTATGTATGTCAAAAAATTTAACTTTTTTTGATAACTCGAAAACAAAAGATGACAGATTTTTTCTGCCAGTGAAGTGAAATGGAAAAAAGAGATCGACGATGCGACCTCCATTTTCTCTTATGGTTACCAAGTTACCCTATAAAAACATCGAGATTTGCCCACTCTGTTTTCCAACAATTTACTATTATAAATTATACTTTGGAATAGGATATGGATAATTGGGAAGACTGGGACCTTAACGACGGCAACCACCATCACCCACGAGTCAGCGATCTCCCAACCGCCGTCGTCATCGATGAACCAATCGATACCCTTCGAAAACCGTCCCAAACCAAAGCGCCGCTCCCCGAAATCGAACAACTCGACATCAAAAACCAAGTTGCCGTCGTTCGCGAGGAGTTCGATTTTTTCCGAGATATGGAACCGGTGATAGCACGCGCCGATAAGTATTTAGTTGAAGAAGGGGATTCCTCAGCAATAGGCAAATTAGCCTTGAAAAACGAGGATAACGTTAGTGGAGAAGAGGGATGGGCGGACGAGGATTGGGGGTGACGAATTAGGGGAGTCCCTGTCGGTCGAACTGAGCTCTAGAGTGTATTCTTTGTGTCATAGTGAAACTTGAGGGGAGCTTGGGTGCTGAACTTTATTCAATAAAAGGAACGATGTTTTCTATGAATATCGAATCGAATTCAGTTAGTGTTGAGAGAGAAAATTATATATTTGTCATTAGGTTTCTGATGAAATGATTGAAATTGAAGTGCCATGTTAATATTATTATTGTGAAAGTGGGGCACGTAGTGGCTCCAGTCCTATCGGTAATCCCTTGACGTCACTCAGATGGCTGGTGGCTCTAATCGAGGATCTCGTCCCAAAAGGTCAGGATATTCCTGATTACGCCTTCCTCGCATTGGAACCGCTGTAGATCTGGGTCGCCCAGAAGTGCCATGTTGGTAATATTAGAAAAAATGAGAGGAGTTTGTAGAATTTACTCCTATAGTTTGGTTCTTCTTCTGCTTACGATTGGTCTTCACCAGCTATTGACGGAGGAATTGACAATGCGTACAGGGCGGTTTAAATCAGATGCCCTTTATCCTGAGTAGCAAGTAGAAGAGATTTTTCAAGTCACGAAATATTTTTTTATATTAATACAAATACATTCTGTATTGACAACTATTTTTAAGACGAGAAAATTTTTTGGATTTCCGATTAATTTCAACGATACGATATATCAAACTTTAAGTAGTTTTTTAGTAAAACGCACCGATGAATGAAAATTTTGTTACTTCACACTTGCACACTAAATGAATCATAGATCACCAGAAATGATTAGTATATTAGTTTCAGCATCAAATCCCTTATTCAGGGTGCTAAAAATTATCTGATATTAATAATAAGCAGATTTTTATTCGAATCTCCATGCCTTAAGATTTGAAGCAAAGATGGTCATTATTTTTTAAAGGGTGTTCATTACTTCTGAACTATCGATTTTCAAACAATTATGTTATAAACTCCATGAATACAGAGTGTTCCGTCAGGAAAAAGGATTGTTTAAATTCAGTTGAATATAATAAGATTTCAGTCTTTTATATATGAAATAATAGATGTTGGATATTTCACGATGTGTATCAGTTTGAGATTGACAATTGATGTTCATCTCTAGTAATGTTTGGTTCCCATTCGAATGGTAAGAATTTTCTGACATATACATCCATTGAATAATTGTAATATATATCAGTACGTGAATTATAAATAATTTATTTTGATTTTGAAGTATTTTTACAGGTTTAATATCATCGTTTTTCAGATTGAAGTAACTATATTTGCGAAATATTAATTGGCGACGTCTTCTCGTTATTTCATGTTGAAATGCTAATGAAGATATATTTTTATCTGCCAACGCTAGCTGAATTTTGCTACTCGCGCATTCCAAGTGATATACTGATGTTTCAACATGCGCAGTAAAGATATCAAGCATTTATTGGTGGTAAAAGTGTGGAACCACTCGATAATTGTTATTTTTCGCTGCCAAATTTTCAGTTATTGAATTCGCTACTTGAACTCAAACAATTCCATTCTTAATAATTTGGCAGCAAACAGATGTATCGTCGTTTAATTCGTTATAAAGTATTCGGTATGTATATGCAAGGTTTCTCAGAAGTAGAGGTACTAATTATTGAATGTTAAATAATTCGAAATTCTAGTGGAAGTTTTCCGCCACAAAAAATTCACAACAATAAGGTGACCGTAACTTTGATGATGAAAATTATCTTGGCCGACTTATTGATTCCACTACACGAAAAAGTTTCAAATTTTACAATTCATGGGTCATCATTGTGAATTTTTTGACGAGAATAATTAGATTTATTTCTTTTCATTTTCATGAAATAATGGGGGAAACCACTTATTTTTCAAAACAGCATAATCGTGTTCTGTATGTTCAAAAACTACCATTCACTATTTTTAAAATTTTTTATTTATGAATAGAATAATTAAATAAACGGAATTGATTTTGAAAATACAATTTCATGCGCCATTTTCAAAATTTGCTCTCATTGGTGTAACGCAGTGTGACATTCTAGCCCTACAAGCTCATGAGCTGACCAATCATAGATTATTATTCCTTGGTAAATCTGCTGTGTTGCCGCACCAAAATACGATAACTTATTCTCGGAATAAAATAATTTGATATAATGATATTTTTTCTACAAGTTATCATAAGATGATATCGTTATAACTTATCGATATGTTTTTGAAAAAAATATATCAAAGGAATAAGGAGTCATTCACAAGTGAACTTGACAACATTACACATGGTGTGAGCAAAAGATATATGGAAGCAGACAAAGATAGACTTAGGGTGTAGCACGTCATACGCTCATAGCACCGCTCACTTAATTCTGGCATTTTAAAATTTTCAATGAAAAAGCTGATTTCAAAACGATGTATAATCTATTTGCTTTGATTTTGTTCCTATTATTGGATATACATTGAACCAATGGTCTTCCCTATTGTAATATTTATGTTTTCATTTATTTCATGATCGATACGTTCGGGGAGAAATTCCCTTCACATCCCATGTATCAGTCATTCCCATAATTTTCAACAGGTCAAACATTATATGGCTATTGATTTGATGAAATACGTCTAATAATAGCACATACCTCAGGATTTTTTTTTCGTGATTTGGTTGGTTAGTATCATCGCTATCGCTATAGTTTTTTTAATTTGTAACAAATTTCACTGAAGTTAATTACGTTTTCCTGCTAGTCAATTCATTTACATACGGTAGTTTTCGTCTTAGGAATAGAGAAGATAATTTTATTAATTATTCTCAACTACTTTTGACTAACTTAAGCAAACCTCCTTCCTGAGAAACTTTGTAGATCGTTTCAACAGAAAGTTGATTAACTTTAAATTTTATTGATTTATTGATTCTATTTATGGTTGGAATTGTTATAAAATAAACGTATTTGATTCATGGATGTTTTTTTTTGTACACGAACCGAATGAAAACATATTGATGTTTTTGTAGAATTCCTAAAATTATTTGAATACTAACATGCAGTTTATAGAATATCAGCCACCAATTATTTATCGAAGTTCACTCATTTTACGACCAATGTCCATATAAATTCTTTCGTTTTCACCCTGTATCAGCCCAATGTTCCTTCTAATGAACCAAGTGCAGTATTGTTACAGTGTATATAGGGTGTCCAAATAGTTCATAACTCTTCAATCAATAACTCATCAACCAAATGGAATATCCAAATTCATTTTCACTTGTCGATAGATAGCACTCGTGGTTGCATTCTAAAATCATTTTGTTTCATACATTCAAGTTTTTTTTTAAATTGGACACCCTCGATCTGTTAACTTTTTTGATAAAATATTCTTTGCTGATCGCCGAGATCTATCAAAAATGATTTACCATCAACTTAGAGAAAAATTGAGATAATTGGCGTCGCTTAGCTTTAACATTTTTGAATTGGAAAGAACGTTGGATATCTCATTTTTCATCTCATATACACTTTGTCCAAGATAAGGAGGTCTATCATGGGAATATCGGAAACCAAGAGACATATGGAGATAGTTAAATGAGAGAAAAGATGCGCATTTTCAACTCTAACAATGTGCCGTTCAGAATAATTTGTAATTCCAATTAGTTCCGGACATATGCCTAAAATACGAAATTTGCCGATTACGTTTAAATTATTTTCTGACGATATTTGAAAAGATATAAGAAAACAAAAGACACTTTCTCGTTGCCATTTTTCAATCCCTACCAAACAGCGTTGAGAGATTTTCCTTACGAAGTTTCGTTTCGGAGAAACCACCATCAACTTTATTTTTTTATAAGATTAGATAAATTTTTATTCAAAGAATTGTAAATTACAGTTACATGTATATCAATTAAATGAATATGACGTCAAACAGGTTAAATGTGTTGAAACAACTACAATATAATACAACACAATAACATCAATAATGACATAACATATCACAAGTGAAGAAAAAATTTATATAAAACTATCGATACTCTGTAAATTCTCGAACAGTATAAGGTACTATATTTAAAATTTTATTAAAAACAAGTTTTCTAAATTTTTTATAACAGGATTCTCGCTGTATCTCTTTCGGTAATAAGTTGAATAATTTAATACACGAGTAAGTAGGAGCTCTTTCTGTCTGTGCTAATCTATGTGCTGGAAAGTTTAAATTTAGACTCATGTTTCATTTCGAATTGGTCGAATTTTCCTCTATTTTTAAACAGAAACATCAAGCACTCATACACATATACACCAGGTAGTGTGAATATATTCAATTTTCTAAAAACTCCTCTAGATTCATTATGTTTGAGGCCAAGTAGTATTCTAATGGCTCTTTTCTGAATAATGAAAGCTTTTTCAGCATCGCCGCTTCCACCTCAGGAAGCAATCCCAAAGCGCATCACTGAGTATATATGCTTGCGTAGTAAATATAGCTCTTGAACTACCTTTATCTAAATATTTGGCAGTGATTCTGAATGAGTAGCAGGCTGAGCTGAGTCTTTTACACATTTCTAAAATATGTGTTCCCCAATCTAAGTTTTGATCAATCTAGACCCCTAAGAATTTAGTGTTCTCTGCCAAGGTTATCTTCCTGGACTGGAGAGTGATATCTTCAGGAATACTGGTATTTTTTATTTTTGTTCTAAATCAAATGTGACTTCGTATCCAAGCAAGTGCTGGTCCTCTTATCCCATATCTCTCCAACTTTTCCAGCAATATTGTATGGTTTAGGCTATCAAAAGCTTTGGACAAGTCCAAGATATGCCCAATGATAAATTCCTGTCCTCATATCCTGTAATTATTTTTTCAATGAAACTGTATACCGCAGTTTCTATTGATTTCCCCTTCAAATATCCATGTTGAGAGTGACTGAGCAAATTTTCTGAATAGAAGAAGGTGAGAAGTCTTGTGCACATTGCTATTTCAAATACCTTTGAGAAGGATGGCAAAATACTAATGGGACGGTGGTTTTCTATCAAGGTTGGGTCCCCTTTCTTAAAAATTGGCTTGACCATTGCGAGCTTGAGATCTTCAGGAAATAAATGAGTTATTGATTATGTGAAAAATGGGAATAGCTAGCTCGTAAGCACAATGTTTTATCACTCGTCTTGTTTTTAAGTTTGGTAATTATATTTATAGTTTCGTCCAGGGTCAAGGAAATTAAGAAAAAATATTTCTTATTGTATGTTCTTTTGCAAGAAAGTTCTAAAGAAGGCAAGTCTTGCAAGAGATTTGAAGCTGCATTCAATATAAAGTTATTGAAATTGTTACTCACGGTGTTTGTGTCACCCGGTATTTTTAGTTCCTTTTTTTGTTGGGATTTTCTTTTATTTCGCTGACTATTTACCATACACATTTTGTTTTATTGTCGCTTTCATCGATGCGTTTCTTATAGTGTTCTTTACGCACATCCACTAGAAGACGGTTGTATCTTTTTTTCACCTCTCTGTGTGCTTCATTGTACCCTTCCGCTGTTCTACTCATGACCAGCAGAATGTCAAGAGTGTTTTTGCAGTCTATAAGTTCGGCAGTTGAAGGATACTTTGTATTGCCTTTTGGAGTACTGGCCTCAAAAGGGAAACATTGATTAAAGATGGGTAATAAGATGGACCTAAAACATTTCCATTGTTCGTTAACACAGTAATTTGGGATTGCAAGAATGCTATCCCAGTCTTGCTCTATTAAAAATTGTTTAAAATTCTTTTTATTTTCTTCGCAAAAGTTTCTTTTTCTAGTTTTCTCAAGATTATTTTTATTCAGTTCAATATTGAAGGAAACCTTTTGACCTGTGTGATCAGATATATGTGTGTTAAGAATTTCTGCTCTATAGAATATACTATTACTAAATGTTGTCTATACAGCTTCGAGAGCTCCCACAGACCCGAGTATAATCCGTGATAGTGAGAAATATTTGAAATGAGCTTGAAAGAGACAAAAGATCAACTGAACTTTCGTCAAACGATTTGATATCTATGATAAAATCACCTGCAATAAAAAACAAATGCTTTCCGTTAAAATTATCAACCAAGACCTTCTCTAATTTCTCCAAAAATTCTTTTTCTGGCGAGCTCGGTGTTCGATATATGCATAATATATTTACTTTGCTTTCCTGTAATGTCAATTCAACCGCAGAACATTCAAACGAACCCTTTTCTGACAGGTTAACAATATCCATATTAATTTTCCACTTCAGATTTTCCCCAACGTAGACTGCCACTCCTCCATGGGAACCTTCCTCTCTGCAGTAGGCGGAAGTTAAATCCAACTATGTCGTAATTTTTTAATTGTGTAGCTGACTTCCAATGTTCACTGAGACAAATGGCTACACATGCTTCATGCTCATTCACTAATTCTTGTAGTTCATCCAAACAATTTCCAATGGATTGTATATTATGGTGTATGATATTGTACAACACCTCTTCTTCCACAACGCTTTTGGTCTGAACTATGTTGTAGACTCCTGCAATTGCTGTTGTTGGGCCTGGTGAAAATTTGTATCGCCAGAGCTGACTCTTATCCTTGGAAATCTATAGCTGTCAACAAATGTTCCAGCCAGCCAGAAATTTGATGATTTTACTTCATTTTCCATGTGCATGGGTACTCCAAGCCTAAAAGATGCCACCCGAGACTCATAATTTTTGTGTATTTTCTCGCAGAAATACTGGTTTGAGTATCGTTGATCCAAACAATCCAAAATGTCCTTTGGTGTTCTTTGTTTAGATTTGCCAAGTAAATCCAACTTCTTCTAACAATGGGTTGTAGTTTGAACATAGCTTCATTTCCCCTGGTCGTCCCACTGAAATTTTATTTTTATTAATTCTTCAGCGCTTTTGCTTTTGCCAAGTTTGTTTATCATCCGATTCGGGTGCTGCCCCTGCTGAAGAATATTTGGTTCGATTTTCATTTCCTGGTGTTGTTGTTCTTGTTTGTCATTCGGCACATTGTTGCCAGTTTCTGTAACATTTGAGCTGATCGCGTTCGGATTGTTTTTCAGCACCTTGCTGTACGATGCGGTACCGCTGGCGAGTTCGGCAGCGAGCGTATTTTCTGTGTTGGTGTCACTTAAAGTTCCGTGAAAAACTAGATAATTATCCGTTGGTATCACTGACACCGACGCTCGTTGATTATCGATTGATCGGCCGTTCCTTGTTTATGTTTTCAGCCTCGGCTTGGCCGTTTTTTGTTGGAGTTTTTTCGGATAATGAGGCTTTTTCTAGACTCAGGATCCTTTGTAGAAGTAGACTGTTATTTTCTTTAAGAATAAGATTTTTGTCTTCTTCTAATAGTTGCCTCAGCATATTATTTTCTAATGTGAGCCTCAGAGTCTTCACATTTTCACTATATTCACCTTCAGTTTTTGGCTGGCAGCAGGTAAATGTAAGTATGCCACCCAGCTCAGATTGGAGTTTCACATTTGCGATTCTTTCTGCACAACTAAAGTGATATGCAGCACTGCAATTTGAAAACACAACTACTTTGCACAGTTTTGTTTTACAACATTTGAATTTTGGGCCGTATTCTTTCTTATTTCCGTCAATAATCACGGAGCTACTTTTCTGTAATGTATCTCTCGCCGCCATCATCAGTAGCATATGGCTCGTGAAAAGAAAATACCCTGTATTGAATAGCATATTTTATTACTAATACAACGATGTATGACACAATATGATTCTGCAATATTTAAAACGGAAAAAATAGTTTTTGTTGAAGTTCGAACGTTTTGTTGTAGTGTGCAGTGAAATGATGACCCTGAGTACGATTACTCATGTTTTGAAATAATAAACTGAAATCCCGTTATTGGAGATTTGGGAACTTCATTCATATAAGTAGGTAGGTCACGTCATATGTTAATTAATTAACCAAATTGGTTAAGAACTACTGACTAGAAACTTAAAAAACTAAACTCTATTAAAGAAAATGTTCAAACAAATTTCCATTATTTTCTAAACATGCTTTCGCACGCTTCAAGAACTAGTTTTCTAAACTGATCCTCAGATTCAAAAAAACGCTGGTAAACATAATTTTTGCAATTCCCTCAGAGAAAAAATCTAGTGGAGTGATTTCTGGCGAACGAGGGGGCCACGACACTGCTAAATATGTACCTATCCATTTTCCCGGAAATTCGTTCGATAGATACTCGCGCACCATTAGGGCATTATGTAATGAGCAATCATAAACTACTATACCATACTCACAATAAAAACATTTTTTTTTTCATTTTAAATATCGCAGAATCACCTTGTGTCATACATCGTTGTATTAGTAATAAAATATGACATTCAATGCAGGGTTATTTCTTTTTACGGGCCATATAAAAAATGAAGTTGATGGTGGTTTCTCCGAAACGAAACGTACGGAAAATTTCTCAACGCTGTTTTGTAGGTATTGAAAATGGCAACGGGAAAGTGTCTTTTGTTTTCTTGTATATCTTCAAATAACGTCCGAAAAAAATCAAAACGAAATGAACAATACGTTTCGTTTGGCGTTTGTTGCAGTTTACAAAAAAATCATACGATGTACAGAGTGGCCAGATAAGAATGGTGAGTGCTGTATATCGGAAGACAATAAAAATTGTCCACTCTGTATTACACATGGTACAACACGTTCTCAAATTGAAAATATTACTTTCAACAGATTCCGACAATTCGACTGTCTTGGATATACTCTTCAGTTGGATAATAAACCTACTAATGAGATAATTTTGATCTTGGTCTTGTGTATGTTCAAGTAATATTTTAATAGTTCGAATAATTTTTTCAATTTTCCCTAAACAAATAAACAACAACACCCAGTTTCAACTTAAAATCCGGAACCGTAAGTCTCATCCCACTTGACGTACTGTTCCAAGTCCTTCTGTGCCACACTCGGTCTTACCCGCGCGAGGGCCTGCTCGAAGTCGGCCATGACCAATGGGCGGACGTCATCAGCCCGCATTCGCTCTATCAACGCCGCGTCGATGGACCTGATAGGCCCTAGGGCGGCCTCGGCGCATAAATGGTGCACGTCGGCACCCGAATAACCCTCCGAGAGGGCGGCTATACGCTCTAAGTCGGAGTTAGCGAGGCTGTGGCGTTCCTTCGACATGAGAGCGGTGACGAGCTGCAAGCGGGCCTGTAAGAAAATAACAATGTTTCATGACAACTGATTAAGAATATCTTTTTAATGGTGCCCCATTTTACGCCTCAGCGTGTTTAAATCGAACTTTAAAAAACACGCGTTTTTTTTAAGTTACAATGGCAACATCAACGAAGAAACGAGAAACGTGAAGTCTAAATGACAAATTTTTGATTATTGATCTGACAGGAGTACCTTGTAAACGTCAAATAAAATATTACTGATAAATGCAAATCTTTATTCAAACGTAAAATGGGGCACCAATAAAAAAAATAGCGTAAAGTATTCGTGGATCTGGTCTTTAAAACACGCGCGATTTTTCGAGCACAATAGCACAGCCAAAGTGCTCGAAATAAAGCACTATTAATATATCAATATACTATTAACTGTGTGTCAATATGTTCCCCACCACCTTCCCTCCATACTTACTGACATTTTGGACAGACGTCGAACAATTTTCTAATTCTTACAAATAAATTGCAAATATTACTTTCTTTATTTCTTGTATTTTGATGATCCCCTTCGAGTGAAATTATAAGAAAATATCATTCAAAGTTGGCACATTCAATGTGGATTCCAAAATGGTAGGATACTTGCTAGAATATTTCATACTTAATACATAATTTATTCTTTATAAAAAACCCAGTTTGCAATAAAAGTATTTACTTTCTTGAATTTTTTGTAACGCTAACATTTCAATTGATTTCATTATTATTTTTATTATCTAGTAACAATTTATTTAATTATAATAAATGTCCAAATTCCCTTTACATCGAGATGGGGAGAGTAGTTATTCAAAGTGTGAGCGAGACAGATATCATCACAAACGTTTTGAATCATTTCAGTAAATGGAATATCACATTATTTAGTAACAATTAATAATAATAACAGATTTCCGAACTGCCTTCAACTTCGAGCAGATCAAAATTTCTTTCCAAAAAATTCGGCATCATTGTAAAGTCCCTGTGAAGTTTTGCCAAATTATAGCTTATCAGCTATGTCTGATCAAATCATAAGCTCAGTGATCAAATAGATAGCCAAATTTGTCAGAACTATTTTCTTTAAATAAATAGGCTATACCTCGTATTCCGGCAGCGGTATGTACAATCTCTTAACGAATCTTCTGCGAGCCGCCTCGTCTAATTCCTGCGGCCTATTTGTCGCACCGACGACCAATATCCGTTCGTCGGATTCCGTGGTGGCGCCGTCCAACTGTACCAGAAATTCGGTTTTGATTCTCCGCGAGCTTTCGTGCTCCGTGTCACTCCTCTGGGATAACAACGAGTCCACCTCGTCGATGAATATCACCTAAAGATAAGACAATGAGATGGTTATAAATACAGGATGTTTTGATAGTACGTTACTATTAGAAATAAAGAAACACACGTTCTCAGAAATGAAACAACTATCGGCCATATTTATTGACTAAAAAACAACAGAACTCATCTTAGCAACCAATATAAAACGTACATCTTCACAGTACAACGCGACCCCTATTGGTATATAGTAAATCATGAGTATACCAATGTATGTATAAAGTTTAATGTGATTCCCATAGATGACGCAGCATCCTAGAATCTAGATAATTTAAAGCTCAGTGATTTTCAACAGTTACCAGACTTGAAGAGGTGATTCGCTGAAAGATGTTGAGGCGAAAAGTTCATACCGGAGAGAATCAATCATCCATATATGAATTTAATAAGAGCGACATGAATAGCCTGCATAAAATTGGGTAGCAAAACCCTAACTACGCAACTCAACTGATTTAATAGCTATCGATTCAGGAGGAGAGATGCAGGAATTATGTTAAATTTGGGTTCTTGTCATGATTTTGAAGTCTCAATTTCATCAAATATGTACTTACTGCCGGTTGATGGACACGTGCTACAGTAAACAAAGCTCTGACCATTTTTTCTCCGTCGCCGACCCATTTCGAGGTCAAAGAAGAAGCGCTAATACTGAAAAAGGTCGATTTACTTTGTGAAGCCACGCATTTTCCTGAAATAACAAACCTGTCAAATTACTGTGTAATTAATAAAAAGTGTTTTTTTTTCTACAGTTCGATAATTTCTTGAAAAAATTAAGCTGACACAAATCGAGATGTTGGAGATCTGAAAACGTCTGTATTTTTATTTGGCTGTAAGTAGGCTCTTGCACTGGTTTATTTGAGTTTCAATTTCATTAATGAAGCAATGCGTATACTCGGAAGAGAGCCACCCTCTTCAGTAAAGGGTCAGTGTGCTCTAGCACATTCCTGTCTATTGGCATTCAATATATTGTATTTTAAAACAAGTGATGTTTTATCATATCTCATAGACGACGCATATAAAATATGAAACACAAAACGAAAACCAGACATGAAATACAGAAATTAAACACGGTACATTAATGAAATTTCAGTTTGAGTTTTGAGTTAGATCAGGGTAGAATTCTTCAACCGAATGGTAGATAGACCCTCGTAACCGGTAGCATTTTCATCTCTTTCTGGAATTTGTGCATTATCTTTCTTTTACTACTGTAGGTATGTGATTCATTAGCTTTCTGCTCTTATAAATGATTTAGTTCTGTTTCAGAGAGGATATAGGGAAGGGCATGGACCTTGATGTGCTAGTATAAACACAAACCTAATAAGCAAATACACTGTAAGTACACAACTAAAGACTATCTTGTCTCGTTTTTTCACGATACTCCGAAACAGAAAGTTAGATTGAGTTCGACCATTCGAATTGTTTTGGAAAATGTATTCGATTTATGAAATATATACACCAAAATTGGACAACTAGTGACTGTGAATAATAGTTTTTTCAGTTTCTTAATTTTTTTTTAATTCGACTAGAATTAATACACTTCATCAGCAGATCAAATATTTCTCTCCAAATAAATTTGGCATCGTTGTGAAGTCACTGTGAAGTGTTGCCATAATTATTGATGCCTAAATGTTCCAAACTATGACTCAACCAATTAGAACTTCAGTGGTTAGATACTTTTTATTTTGCACTAATAGCAATGAAATATAACTAAATCTGCCACAACTCCCAACTTGAATATATAGACTATATAGATCATTTTGAGGTGACGTCACGACCACATTACCGGTAGGGCACACAATACGTTCCTGTCATTGTAGTATTCACTACAAGTCATTGTAGAAGAAGTTAATAAAACACGCAATACACACACTAAAAACTCGAACTGAACAACTCAAAACTAGATAACAATGAAGCTAATGGCGGACCCACCCTTGTATGCCCTACCGATAAAATGGCCGCATCTGTCAAAAGTGACGTGACCCAAAATGATCTATGGGGGATAATGGATAAAGTAGATTGATTTCTTGGCCGTAAGAATTTATCTACACTGACGTCAGTTAGACTTCCTCCTTCCTCCAGACAAATTCCAACAAATTTCCAATCGAACGAGAAATCATTAAGTGATAGAGAATTTGGAGTAGGTTGACTACTTTGAAAGAACGATCGAATGAAAGAAAAAAACATACCGATTAATGTTTTTCCGGTGCCGGGCGGCCCGAACAACAAGATGCCCTTGGGCGGCCTCCTCAGTCCGGTGAATATATCCGGTCTGAGCATGGGCCACACTACCGCTTCCTGTATGGCGGACTTAGCAAAGGCAAGGCCGGCGATATCGTCCCAATGCAAGGCCGCACCGCAATCCATTATCTCTGACTTGATGAGTTCGACCATCTTCGGATCGATGTTTTTCAGGCGTTCGTCGACGTCTTGTGGCCAATCATCTGTTTTCAGGTCTTCGTTGCTGGAACAAATGGGGTTCATTTGTTCAAAATTTGCCTACAACTTTCATGTTATTGAAATAGATAATAGTGAACAGGATAAAATAAATGGGTATTTTGATGATGTAGTAAGGTATACTTTCAATTAGGAAAATTTATGTCATTTGTCAAATCAAAAACATCATATTTTGTATATGAGCACTCACTCTGTATAGATAATATAAATGAATCTGGAATACTATATATGTCCAAATTAACCTTCTTGAAATTCATCAACCTCCAGAAATATAGGAGACAAAATAGGATTAATTTTTTTCTGATAGTTCTATTTTTTTTCCATGTGATGGTATTGTCTACTTCATATTACTAACCTTTTTTATTTAATCTGATGAATCTGATATGGTTGAACTATAGAATGTACAACATACTAGTATGACAACAAGAATAGAATGTACAACATACTAGTAAGACTACAAGAATAGAATGTACAACATACTTCTTAATTAAAAATAATTATGACAAAAGCTAAATCTTCTCACCTATCGGTATTTGACAATAGCGGTGAAACAAATTTACTATTGATATTTCTTCTGGACCCCAGTTTCTTTCTTTGGTAATTACAGTTCCCTTGTAATTTTAAACTACTTTGCTGTCCATGAGTACCACCATATTTTGTATTATTCTGCATTTGAAGTTCTTCTCTAGCAGTCTTAAAACATGATGAAATTTTTTTGGCACTAGAAATGCTATCAATACTGTTTTGATTATAAAATTCCCTTGATATACTGGGAATTTTTGAAGCATCTGCCTGTAACTATGGTTTAGTTAAATACATATAAATGGATATATTATTTTTCTTGAATATGCACTACCATGTTTCTTCCATATTGCTGGCAAAATTCCTCAAATTCTATCTTTCCAATGGCCTCAGATTCTGTGCAGTAATTTCTACCTGAACATGCAAGAAGTTTCAAGTATGAATTTGGATTCACTTTATCCAAATTTGATTGCAGGTGTATAGGATCTATTTTCGTCTTTCCAATTAGGGATTTCAATTGAGATTCATAAATATCATGGTCTCCTCTGCTTACAGTAGAAGAGTACTTTTTCAATTTTGATTCCAATAGAAAACAAGTACCCACATTATCTAAACTGAAATTAAAGTAGAATTAAAAAATATAATAGAAAGATTATCATAAATAAATAAATTTTTCACCATGCAAAAGAGGATTTCAGAGTTTGTGCCAAACATTTTCTTTGGATGTCAGAAGATCCCAACGAATAATCTCGATTATCTTGAAATAACACGTTTCGATATTGAGATAAATTCAATTCTTCAGCGGGATCCATACTTTAGTATTCTATCAATATTCAATGGATCGACATCTTCAAAATCAACAACCAATATAACAGCTGAGTTTGAACACTTTGAATTTCAATTTGAAAGCTTGAAATGCCAAAATCGATTAGTCTTCTTCTTTTGATATATTATATTATTGATAAATTTAAACAGTATGGCCTCTGCTCTGTTCAGCAATTGGCCAAAAATCGATTTGTACTTTGAAGAGGCACAAAATAATTTGATGGTTTTCAAATAATCGTTGAAAAATGTAGCATCGACATATATATTTTTTTATACAATGGACCCCATGTGTGAAAACGGTATAGAGAGCGAGCGGAAATAAACTTTATGAATAATGTTTGCTTGCATCGGTCGCACGGCATAGTTCGCATAGTCCAGCGTGGTCCAGCTGTTGATTTGCTTACAAAAATAAATGGAAGTAAAATCTATGACACGTGTACCACTTGCCATATAAGCAAAAAAGAGCGGACAGCCTAAGTCCTGACGTCACGAGCTCAAAAACCTTTCCAAACAAAGCGTTCATTTCACGTTTCTGCTTCTGTCCGTTGAAACTTAGAATAAAATTGTTTGTATATAGTGATATTAAGTTCTTCTTAAAGTCATTCTTATGAAAACTCCTATGGGGAAAACAATGCAATATTGCATTGTTTGGAAAGGTTTTTTGGGCTCCGCCCATTTTGACGTCACACTTTAGGTAGTCCATTAGAGGAGGAAAAACTATATCTCACTCGTAAGTTCATAGTAGATTTCATTAATCTGAATCAACCGGAAATTAAAATAAATATTATAATGAATATACAGAACCGCAAATAAAAATTTTAATGAATATACAGAAATATATATTTTCGGGTCAATAACAGTCAAGATTGAAGATAATTTATTCAAATTCGATTATATATCTTGAACATTTTTTAGTATTAAATTGAAAACACCAATTTTCTGTAATAATCCGTTGACGAAGATCATCGCGATGAGTGAATAAGATGGTTGTTTTTGAAAATGTGAGATATATATGAGTTTGAAAATAGATTATACTTTTATTTAGCCCAAAATGGAATACATTTTCAAGCATCTAATCAAATGAAACAGCACCTTTATATTATAAAACAGAATATATTTTATTGATGTCATACATTTTTTGACCCTGTAAAAAATTAAGGTAAAAAGGTATTGTGTAGGTGTATATATACTCCAAAATACCTTTAATTTGAGGTGTTACAAAAGGGGGTAGCCATTTAAAACTTTTGGGTTTGGCATGCATCGGGCCCAAGGGGTGACTCACACTATAACCAAAATATGGTGGTTGTAGTTCCCCTTATACCTGTATAACATTTGTAGCAAATTGCGATTTTCTGACATTCTTAGTTTCTGGGGCACTATTCTTGACCGTTCGCATGTCATGAATTTGCGAATGATATTCGACTTCGGTAACCAAGTTTGCGAACGCGCGAATTTAAAAACGAGTGATGTTGGGCGTTCGCGTATGGTTTTAGGACGTCTTAGAACACCGATTTTATGACACATATTGGGTGCGTTCCATTAAGCGCTCACAACGATCACGCTCACGACCACGAATTTTGTCGTTCCACTTGGTTCTGTGCGTCATCGAAACGCTCACGCCGACCCACCTATTGAGATGGGTCGTCGTGAGCATGAATCATGACGTCATTCATGACATTTTCGCCACGGCCCAACGATCGTGGTCGCCATGTGGAACGTCTGAATGAGTGTTTTGGGCGTTGTGAGCGCTTAATGGAACTCACCCTGTATGTTAAGTCAATGTTTTCAAGTTGATATATATTCATAGAATGTATACAGTCATATTATGTAATTAAATTTATTTATTAATTATGTGCGGTTTTAATATAATTCTGAATTTGTGTATTATACAGCAATTTGCAATAATAAGAACATTACTTCTGTTTCTTCTTTGATAAATATTCAGAAAACAACATATAAATACATAAAAGAAATAAAATAAAAATATCACTCACTATTTTTGTTCCAGGGTGGTATTTGTATTTCGAGTATTCTTCACTGAATCCATACTTGAATTTTTAGATTGATAATTAATAATTTGGTATATTTACGAATAACAAAAATGGCCTCGGTATTAATATCTACGTGAACTTCACATTTCACAATAGTAATAGTTTATGAAAATGTTGAAAATAGTTCTCAGTAGAAAAATTAAATTATTGATCAGAAAATTAATGATACTACAGTATTATCGCGGTATCTCGACAAATATTTTGAAGGGTAGTGAAATTATCGAATTTTTCGGATTATAGAAGACTGCCTAAGACTCCTTATCGTCCGGATTTTTTACAAAAAGACCACCTTGTAATTGTAGAACTATAGATTCAATTTTAAGATTACATATTCACGTTATACTCCGGAGTACGAATCATATTTCATTGTTTGTCAAATTCAGTAAATTGATAAAGTTGGACAATGGGTGCCCCATCAGACCGGGGGCTGGGCCTATAAAAGCGTGTGGTTCTGAAACTCAGAGTTAGTTTTTATGAGTGTCGATAATTTGTCAGTACCATTATTCTTTTACTGGAGAAGATATGGATAGAATTTCGATACATCTTACCATCGCACTACATAGGGTGTCCAGAAACTTTGCATAATAAATAAACAGTAACAAACCCGTCTTTTGCTAGCTATAATTATTTTTTCACAATCACAAGCATATCAATTTGGGCCGACCAACGGATGTTTTGATCAAACATGTTTTATTTTTTACTTTTTTGTATCCAACAGCAAATTTTGGAAATTTAAGATGACAATTTTCGAGTAAAATAAATATATACTTTTTGTGTTCTGTAAAATCAAATTGGCTTCGAGGAATGATCGAAATCTATAGGTACAGATAATAAAAGTCGTAAGTTTGAAATTTTTAGTAACTCACTCAGGAATCATTCTCGGATTAAGGTAATTCGAATTGAATCGACATAAAATAACCTCTAGTACCTGTAGTTTCCGTATGGAATAATATTGTATAGTAGTTTTTAAGATCTCGTACATTATTGTGCGAGTTTGATAACTTGTTTTTCATTAGTTTTAACGTTAGAAATAGGACTATACTTACCTCTCATTGATCAAGGATAACGTTGGCAGCATATTTTTCGCTCCAGCTTCAAAAAAAGTCTGTCTCATAAATAGAATAGTTTTTTGAAATTTCCTCTATGCTATTGGATTGAGACGAAAAAAGTGTTCCTTGGAAACGTCAGCAGTCAAAAAATTGAACTTTTGTCTATAACTCGAAAACAAAACATGATAGCTTTGGTCAGTCAATCTAACTCGAAAAAAGAGATCGCCGATACTATATCTATGTTCTTTGTATTTTCTTTCAAACATTGAAATTTGCCCACTCTGTACAACATGTTCGAATTTAGAACACAGTTTCGAATATCAGGTATAACTGTCTTTTCTGAACGGATTTATATTTTTTGGACGTAAAACAATAACAGAGTCATTTCACCATCTACTACTCATAACATTATTAATGTTCCTAACACAACTGTTGATAAACAACGGATCAATTGATATCATAGATAAGTTGATATTCCTCAATAATTTATTTACTGATAATAATCACAACAAAAAATTCGATAAACAGAAGATCGAACTTAACTACTTAACGATGTCCTTCAACTTTGTTTCTAAATACTGCACCCTATGTATCAATTTGTCTCTCAATTTGAATTCAGTGAAAGGAATTGTCACTATCCTGTAGCCTTGAGCCTGCAGCAAGTTGAGAGCAAAGAAGTTGATACCTGTTGGCTCCACTCTCCCTCGGCACATGTCGTGGTAACCATAAACCATAATCGCTACTCTGTAATGAAATTGTGAATTGAGCATTTATATCGCTTTATCGAATGTATGATGAATCATTGATTCAATTCAGTGAATATGATAATTAAATGAGTTGCGAACGAAAGTTTGTTCAAAAAGAAATAATAACGATATCTAGCAATTGATACAAAATGACAGTACATTAGATGAAGTTGTCTGTATTCACGTTTATTGATGCGTCATACAATGACTACATACAATAATTGAAAATGTTTCTCTTCTACCATTTACAGATTTAACACAATTTATTAGTATACCCTTTAACATCAAATTACACATAGGGAACTTCGTTTAATGCCACACAGTTTATTTTCAGAAGCGATTTAGAGAGTTTCCTGATGAGCGTATTTTGGTGCTCACTTTATGAAAACTGTTGAAGACACCACAATGTTGATTCGATTTCATAGCTTCAGTTTTTCCAACATTACAGAGTTTTGTACGCACAAGAATCTGATCACAACATTATCAACCAATTACTATAAATAACTAATTACATCACTTCATTACTTCGTGTCTTGTGTTTGCATGGAAGACTTGCAGAGGCTAGTTATGTCGAATGTTTGGGTTCCGAATCACATAAGGATACCTCGTGATCTTAAGGCAGACTATTCCAGTCCAGGAAGGGTACACGAAGAAGAATTATTAGACCAGAACCAATACTAGCAGATTCGAAGAGTGTGAAGATTTTATCGGTTACTTTTTCTCTCAAAATTGACCACCTATTGGAAATGAAAGTCCATACGAATGATGTGTCTTACCTTCTTGCTTCCTTGTTCATTTCTAATTGTTCTAGGGGAATGGGACTACATTTTTTATCTAGCAAGCATTCAGCGTCTGAAAAAAAAAATAGCATTTAAAACCACATTAATGTTCTATCACAAAAATAATACAGTAATAGGATAAATTGAGCGCTATAAATGTTTAAAATTGCGAAATATACAAAAAGTATTGAATAAAAGGCATCCATGGTAATCCGGTTCAATGAAAACAAAGCAATTTGTGTACTGAAATTGAGAGAGCATTATAATTTCAGACACCTTGAATTATAAAAGAGACACTGATCTGAAATGGTTATTAATTTTGTTACACTGTTATAACTCTCAGTGATTTATCAGATTGAATTTCTGAATATCTGGGATATTATTCAGGGTGATTCATTGGGAAAAGGGCATACTGCAAGGGTAGGTAAAAGTCGCCTAGCTGGTTCTGAAAAACCCCCATATGATGGGTCTAGCGCTCTGTATAACCGATATACATTTATTTGGAATGGATGAAATGTATTCTATTTTCATGTTCTTCGTTTTCAAAATTTGTGTTACTGAAAAAAAGTCATACTTTTTCGGAATGTGATTAATTCTCATTTTATCTTTCGTATAAAGTGTAGCATGATGAATAAATCCAATCTTCATCACACACACACATGCGGGGTGTTTGAAACTGGTTATCGAAATATCTTGTCCCAAATAACGACCTGTCGACTCATTTAACAACAAGGTTTTGATCCAAAATTCAGAATATCATGAAATCAATTGATACCTTAACATAGCTATCGAGACTGTATAAACATAATCATTATTACATGAAATTGGTTTCGTCGAGTTTTACATAATCAGTTTATACAAGGTGATCAAAAAGTAAAATCGAGTATTGAATAGAAAACAAAACCGTTGAAAGTTAAGGTCGTTACGTCATATTTTCATGGAATAATATAATCAATCGACGAAGAAGAGGTTGTTTATATGATGAGTTCAAAATATTGTCAATTTATCGTTTCATCATCGAACAATTATGCGCATGTTACAAACAGTTTTGTGAGCACTAGGGGTGAACAGGGCTACAAGTTTCATATCTGAATATGTCACAATTTCAAACGGTATTTTCAACTCGAATTGGAAAATGTAATGAACATAAATTGTATTATGAATATATATCTAATATATAAAATTCTCGTGTCACAGTTTTCGTTGCCAAACTCCTCCGAAACGGCTCGACCGATTTCGATGACATTTTTTGTGCTTATTCGGTATCTATGAGATACCCCCTGCGACGACAGCGAGGCATTAAATTTCCCCACAGAGTTTTTGAACTCACTGGATTTGCCAAGCATGCCATCGCATATTTTACAATTAAAGGTTGGATCTGCGATTATCTTGCTTCGTAATTTGAACCCGCCCGGCTGTTCAACGGTACGCGATTAGTCATTCAAAAATTGATCAAATCCAGCATTTTGAATGGCAAGTTCCGAAGTGAAAATACAGGGGTCGGCATAAGTCAGGCAACCAATTTGCATCAGGAAACCAATTTGCATTAAGATAAATAAATGCAGCGTCAAAATATATTTATTAAAAAAAAATCTTTCTTGAAGCATAAACTTGTATCGGTTATTCATTTTGAAAACATGTCTATTCGACGAGCACACAGACACAACTATCTGACGTACGAACATGCTCAGGGTCGATCTTTTTCGATAGCGTTGCCTGACTTATGCCGATCCCTGTATATTAATAGTACGGATTCCTATTATACCTACAGATGTGCCAATTCAATTCAAACGTATTCAGTTTCCGATTAGATTGGCATTTGCAATGACAATCAACAAATCCCAAGGTCAAACGATGTCTATTTGTGGCTTAGATTTGAAAACACCATGTATTTCACACGGACAATCATACGTGGCATGCTCTTGAGTGAGTAAACCATCCAGTTTGTGTTAGCTAAAGATGGACTAACAAAAAATAATGTTCACACTATAGCATTGAGAGAGTGATGTTGTTTGTTAGTGTTACTGTTGTAATTGATTAATTAATGATATATAATTTTAAGGAATAAATTATAATAACTTAAAAATAATGTTTGCCTTTTGATATTTTTATATTCCCTCATTGTTCACAGTGCTCCATGCCTATTTCAGGCATATACCACATTCTTACACACTTAAAATAAGTGAGCTATTTTTTGTCTAAAATTCCTTGAAAATTATTTATATGGCAAAACAACGTTTGCCGGGTCAGCTAGTCATATTATATTTGTTTATAATTCACATACATATCTTGCAACTCAAAGTTGTTGAGCATTCTCAACTTCTTTCTATGATTTCTGAACCCAAATGAATAAATTTACAAAGAATAGTTAATCTTCAATCACATACATATACACTTTCGGAAAGAATTTATCTTCCATATAGGAATTCAATGAGAGCGAAAAGAATAGCCTAGATGAAATTGAAACAGCATACTCGAATAGTTGTCGGGATCGCTTGTTACCTACCGGAAAAATGACGAGAAAAAAATCACGATGATATTACGTAGGATGGGTATTTGAATCTGAACTAAATCATTAATACAATTTAGTTTGAGATAGTTCAAATCTGTCTCGCAGGTGTTGCTGAGAAAATGAGGGATACTCATCAAACATTATTGAAAATTAACATCCACATTAGCCAGATAAATCATTTTTTTGGGAGATCAAGAATCGAAAGTATATATTTTTTAAAATAAAAAAATTATATCATCACATGTTCGAAAAAATTACTAATTTGGGCAAAACAATAACCTAGTTTATTCAACGATTCAGCTCTGGTATTCTCAACACAATTGAATGATTTCTTGTTGCCGCCACCACTGTCCATCAAAGACGAGTGGGTCTGGTGGGGACAGTGGAAGAGAAACAATTTAAGTGCGATGTGTATCTCTTGTTTATGTGGGACTATAATACACTTGCTCTCCTAGTTACTTTTATGGATGACTCCCTATACTGAAGAAGAATTCTTTCCGAAGGTGTATTCGTTACTGCCATTATAACCTCAATTTCTGAAATAAGCCGAGAAAATCGCAGGATTACTAAACAATTAGGCTTTACCACATCGATATATTAAACAGATTCGATTGCCTTCTGAGAATTAATCATCATGAAGTTGACCGGAAATATTTTGTATACAACTCGTACACAAGAAGATCCGTACGTGTTTGAAACTAGCACCCTAGTGGTTGAATTTGTAACCGCTGCTAAAAGAAGTCTCTACTGAAATTATATGCATTTGCCTTTTATAGGGTTGTAGTTCTCATGAGAGCCATTTGCCTATTAATGAATACATTTCTCTTTCAATTTCAGTCTAAGGACTAGAAAACATTATTTACCAATGAAAAAGCCAAGTCCCGTATCAACCCTCGTCCTGACTAGCTTCTCCGACTGTATCAGGTTCTTGAGAGTATCCAAGACACTGGTGATCATCTCATCCTTCTCTTTGGTTGGCAGGTACTTGGCTTCCCTGATGTGAGAATCTGCAGGCAACCGAGGCCCTTTATAGCCATGTTGTAAGTATCGGACAGCACCATCAATATTCAACAGTTTCAGCCTCGAAGACATCGCTGAGTGGCCTGAGAAAAGTTTGCGATGACTGACAGATGAATGTATCTTATAAAGTATAGAATGTTGCATTGCAATTAACTTTTTGAAGATATTTACTACTCTGGAATGACATTGTAATGATGGTGTCACCGTTTATTTTTCATTTTCACTTCTGTTACTTGATGGTTTTATGTCTTGAGGAGTCAAGTAATTCAATATATTTTGTAAGCATAAACAGATAGCTCTGGATATAAGACGTTAGACGAATTTAGGATTCGAAATATGACAATGATTTGATAAAATTCATACGGAAATAACCGATCATATCACGACCAATGGAAATAATTTCATTTACAAAAAGTCAACATCAATTCTGTTATTTGGATAATACAGATATTTTTTATCATCGGACCAAAGTTTTGATGACATTTTTGTTAGTACTTTGGTTCAAAAAACATGAATTTTATATTATCGAAGGGGAAATTAATACACTCTTTGGACAAGATTGTACAGCAAATTTCTTCAATAACGTGAAACATTATACGCAAGGAAAGGGTTCATCATGTATCCACCCTGAGGAAACATTGAAAATGCAGTACTTTTCGAATATTCAGATTAGACAACATGTAAACAAATTCATTGATTATTTGACAACTGTCAAACCACAGTATTATGCATGCATGTTTATAATATGAAAAAATACTGCATTTCTTATGAAGCCTGTATGAGAATGAATGCATGGTGAAACCTTCGACAATATGTTTTTATCTCGTTCGAAAACGTTCAAGGCAAAAAGGGGAAATTTTTTAATTTTAAGCGGAATATTGAAAGTATTAATTTTCCCACGTTAATATCATCGAATTCGCGTTTTTTTGGAATAAAATACGTGGGTATCAGAAAGAATTATCCTCAAAATTTTGATGTTAAGTGCAATATTTGTCCTTATGTTATTTCAAGATAATCTACATTCCTAATTCATTATGATTTGGGAAATTCTCTCGAGAAATTTCATGACTAATAACTTCATAATAATCCGAGCATTATTGTTTTCATATGAATAAATGTAATGTAACCTATGCATATGTCTGATGAATTTCAAGTTATGATGTCCTTTTTTCATCATCGGGAAAACCTCATGTTGTTGCTCGTTCTCTATAAATACAGAAATAATTGATCAAATCTGGACTTGAATAGTCGCACACGAAATTAGATCAGTTGTGAGATGATTTATGAAAGATACCTTAGTGTTTTCCAAATTGAAACAGAGTTTTACGAGAAGATGTAATTGGGGTATCTTGTAGCACTCTCGGAATTCATTTCAGAGATGTCACTGTTGGTAATGTACCAGCTAAATTGAGATATTCTATAAACAAACTTGGAGAAAAAAGAACAGAACCAACCTTCTATTTGTTTTAAAAATTTAGTATCCATTATACTAGATATATGTTCATTGGTGGCTTTATTCAATAGAACTAGGGACCAAACGATTTCCAGCCAAACGAGGGGTTTCCCTGCTTCGGAGAGAGTCAACTGGGGTAAAAACACCTGAAAAGATTTGAGAGTAATATAAGAGGTCGTAATAAATTGTTCTTCCATATAGGCACAAACAAGAGAGACACATCGCTCCTAAATTGCTTCCCTTTTGTCCCCATCTGACCCATTCGTCTTTGACAATGGTGGCAAATACATTGAGAAATTCAATTAATGGATGAAACACGCCAACTATTTAGACAACCGCAGAAACAATACAAATCGTCAAATAATTTGGATGAACTGAGACAAGAAATCATTCAGTGGTGTTCTAGTTGCGTTTGTGAATACCAGAGCTGAATGGTTAAATAAATTCGGTTATTGTTTGGCACAAATTGGTAGTTTATTCGAACATGTGGAGAAATCATTTCAGCACATAAAAAACACATACTTTAATTTCATTATCTTCTATAACAAGGATTTATTTTGCTAATGTCGACGTTAATGTTCAATAATATTCAATAATGAGGAATTCTCCTCAATTTGGGTTATTACGGGAAATGCAAGTTTAAAGTTAATGATTATGAGTTTCATTCATGAAAATTCCAAACTCTCTCCAGAAACTATCTAAAATAATTTTTCAAATATGGGGTTTTAAATTTTAAATCGCTTTGTTTCTAGTTCACAAATCGGCAACAGCGCCTAGTAAGCTAGAAAAAGAACAACATATATTTGTTCTTTGTTGTCTGTACATTTACAATCTAGTGTCAAAATCTGTCGGTTGTCATAACCCAACTTTTTGTTTATACTTTGTGGCTGGTAAAGAATACTTGATTGAATTGTTTTTAAGTTATTTGATACAATATTATACATCAATATAATAGATACCGAATGAAGCTGAAGATAATAAATGATGTAGACCCTTTCACATTGAACATCCAGGAATTGGATAGTTCAATTCATGGAATTCCACCTATTACAAATATAGATATCGTTTCGTATTTATAGAGCTAACCCATAGCTATTACACCAAAGAACAAATGAAGGCCTACAAAAGCTTGCATTCATTCAAGTATTTTGAGTCAGGCTTTGCTGTGAATGTGGGGACAAAAGTGGTGAATGGTTTCTACATTGTAGTGGGAAAGGTAAGGTTTGTTCATTTTTATTGACTTTTGTTTATTCAGCAATTTTTTAGGTCAAACATTCTGAGAGGAAATGAGAAACCATTGGACGTTTGGTGCATCGTGGCCAGTGTATTAACAGCACATTGCCCATGAATGGCTGGACACAGTGAAGTTTGCAGTCATGTGGGTGCACTTTTATTTGCAGCTGATTAAAATGTACAATGTAAATACAATAAAAGTTATAAAATGTTTACTGCAGACTCTCTGATTTTTTAGTATCGATTCAGTAAGATCGTCCCTCTTAATTGCTGCTATCCATAGCCTTTCAGACAATTCGTTTTTATCCGTTAGAAACCTGTGGCTTGAAAACGCAGGCACTAAAAAGAATTTTACATTTTACATCATCCTTGGAACGACTTCGACAGTTGACTGACTAAAAGGCATGTAACAGGCATTTTTTAGTGAGAATACCACTAATAAGCTCTAAACAATATAAAAAATCATTTGATGCAGTCACGAAAACAAAAATCTCACAACTTTTAGATCAATTTATAACATAACAATATGTAAACAAAGCATTGTGTGCCTACTCCCACCATATTGAATTTGTTTTGACAGGTCGTTGGAATGCCCTGTTAGGCAATCCAGCGATCTGTCAAAGCGAAAAAACAATGTGGCGGCTTAGGGCACACATTTGGTGTTTACATATGTGACTTGAGTTGAAAACTGTTACATTTAGTTATCTCTAGTGCGTTTTTTATGTGTTTCTTTATTTGTGGCTAATTATTAACTCTTTTACTGAAGAAAAGGCCTATCACATGCATTGTGGTTGGCTGTAGATCTCGTACTAACCGAAATAAAGTCGGCATGTAATCGATTTCTACGGTTACTAATCACAGGATCTTATAGAGCAGTTATAGAGTAAGAACGATTTAACTAGGAAGCGAAGGGCCCTATGGTTAGCTGCGATCAAGAGATATGATCTCACTGATTCCAAACTGATGTATCAGAGAGTCTGCAGTAGACATTTTTTTGATCAGAATATTACAAGAAGAACAGCATCAATTGAATAATCTAAATCAGAATCAGTATCCAATGTGAAAGGATCTAGATTATTAATTAATCCCAACTTCATTTAATATCGAAAACGAATGCTGTGACAAGAATCAGAGATAAGTTACAATAAGTTATAGCTTATCTCTGCAAGAATGAACTGAATGAATAGTTCCAAGCATACTTTTCACCAACGTCTCTGCTATTCAACATCAATATCTTCAAATATTCACTCTCCATCTGAATACCGTTTCGAAACACCAAAAAACATCGAAAATAAATAAAATTCACTGTTTACTAGCCAAGGTATGGCATTGTGTGCCCTAAGCCGCCACTTGAATGTCACGTGGTTTGGATTGCCTAGTTCTCTCTCTAACTTGGTCGTTGCCTCCTTTGCGATGCATGGAACGTCATGACTCATGGAATAGAAATAAGCAGAATGGGTTTCTAATCTGATGGAAATCTAGCCATCTTTGTTTACCTAATCAACGTAACGAATTCGTTGTCCTTTTTTATCACTGTAATCCGCAGTCGATGTTGCCAAATGGTGAATTAGAAACAAAGCACTTTAAACTTTAAATTCCCATATTTATTTCTGTACTTGAAATATTTTTTTTAGGAAAAAGTTTGAAATGATAAATTTAAAATGCGACGTTTTAAAGATATATCATGAAAAATACTTCATTATTGTCTGAAGGAGAATTCCCCATTATCTCTCATATTCGCGGCGACACCTGCGAAATGGATTCGAAATATTTATTATTATTTTTCCGTTAACAAATGAACTCGACAACTTCCCACATGGTACGTGCTACGCCCATCGCCCATCTGTAAAGTCGATATCCCTTCTTCGAACTATCGAGTAATGCTATCTTAATTTTATGCAGGCTATTCTTTACATTTCAACGCCGTGTATGTTCAAAGAAGAAACTGACATTTTTCATATTATATTTATTTAAGGCACCTAATTATGAGAGCTTGTCAGAATGTTAACTTTTGTTTGTGATTTTGATTGAAATACAGTGGATCCGCGGTAAACCAGCACCGTTTGTAATCCGATATTGTTTGAATTTCACTTCGCACTACAACATACATATAGAATAATAAAATTTAATTTAAACAAGTAAAATTGTCAAATTACAGATAGTTTTCAATAGCAAAATCCAGACTATGGGCATTACTTAAGAATCCGACAAATTTGATGTGATAGTTCGAAAGTGTCCTGCAAAACACTTGTCGGATTACCGCGGATCTAACGTTTATACAAATATTGACTAGGCGCCAAAGGTTAGTTTATACATCAAATAAGATGAAATGAAGAATGAAACGAAATAAAATAAGAACGCTTTCATATATATTCGTACATTGAACTTTTCTCATTTTGTTTTGTTTTATTCCCCATTTTATCATATTCGCTGTATAAATCAACCTTGAAAATTACAGTGGTAACCTAGATACTTTCAATTTTGCATTGATGATATTGAAAAACCAAACGTGTTACAACTATCTTCCCTAAATAAATGGCTATATTCATGTATATTATTGATTCAAAAAGTATTGTTTTTTGGCAACATGAAGTTTATGTCTGTCCATTAACCTAGCTCTAAGTAATCCCAAATTCGATATCTTTGAGAGAAATACTACACTTGAAATTATGAATATAACAGTATCACTTTTTGCAATAAGCCATAAGTACGAATTTTATTACACAAATGTACTGGTTTGTCAAACTCGATATCTTAATAAATGTAAAAATAGAAGAGATACACACTTCTATTCTGGAATGATTACAAAGTTGTGATTCTGCTGTCTGAAAAATTATCACAAAAATCACAAACCTGGAACAATTTTTCGGAGTTTGTTGGTAGATAATTAACTACTGCGAGAGTCAGGAACAAGCCGAATATATCCTGAGGCCTACAAAGTACTTGGTTCTGGACCATCCATTCACTGAGAGCATCCAATAGAGCTATAAAAACAGTAAGGTATACACATTTCGAGACAATGAACATAGTCAATTGACAAATTTTTGAGAAATGTACACATGTTTTTTTTATTTTTCTTCACGTAATAATTTCGCTAGAATAAATTTCCAAAGTTGGGGTGCGTTTAGAAATCGTCACCAGTACTCCAATACATATAAGAGTTGAACTTGCTGCCAGCCGTTAGCAACAGAATAATATTTTACAACGTTGCCAGGTGATACTCATCACATCGTGAGAAGAATGGAAAAATAAGGACAATTCATAGTCACTCGTATAGTTTTCAATGGTAACTGAATCTATAACCACCATTAAATACGGTGTTTTCATTTCAGAACATACTTGCCCAATACATGTATAATTCGTGGACGAAACTGAATGAAATGTCCACAGAATCTCCAAAAGTAGTACAACTGGCAACTCTGACAGATATGGAATAATAATAATATAGCTGACGTAGCGATGATCGTTGGTTTTTCATATACATCGTCTTTTTTCATTATATTTGACCTTGAAGCAGGTTTAGTTAGTTTATTAGTGAGATCATTCAGAAAGTAGTATCATGAATATTTTGAATTATTATTGAAATTATGTCTGGTGATGAATACATTTAAAAAAGAGTCGCAACTAGATGAGGACAGGGCAAAAAAATCGGGGGGCCGTTCCTCTCAAATCTTTTGTTGAAACTTCTAGTTCTTCCTGAGATCACAGGGCCCTCTTGGACGGAGGGGCAGGGTAGTTTGCCCTGGTTGCCCCTCCGTATATACAGAGGTGTGCACAAAAATCGGCCAGAGCTGTAACTTTCGAATCATGCGAGATCAAAATTTGGTGGGTAGCAACTATATGATATTGTTCATTTTTTGAAGAGGAAAATTGTATTCCATCAACTTTTGATTTTCAAATGGAACCCTCTGTATATTTTTCCATTTTCAGATTCAGGGTATCATTCTACATACACCAGTAGTTTTTCCGGATCATTTTGTGTGAAACAAAAAGAACAAAATGAACTCCACATCAATCTTTATTATTTTCAGTAGCATAGAAAGAGGGGCGATAAAAAATTAATTACAACAAATACTCAAATTGACCCCCATTTTGTGCAATGCATTGCTGACACCTTCTAGATACACTAAAAGTTGCGTTGTGTAAAAATGGCTGATTCTTCAAGGTGGCTCGCCCATATAACTTTTTTGTTATTGGAGATAGAAGAACAAAATTCGGGGGTTGTGTATTATATGTCAATTCGCATCATTTGACGTATTCACTTGCTTTGCAGTACTTCCGGTTTGACCGGAAATGACCTCAACTTTCGATTTTCAAATGGAACAAACACCCTATATATTTTTACTTATTTCGATCGAGGATGACATTATCTATCCAACGAATCTTTGTTTGTGAATATTTGACGTATGAAAGAATTCTTATTTCAATTTAGGTATTGGGCTTCTTGCAATTATTACAAAGATAGTGAAAATAAAGTGGAAGTGTGTGGTATCAAATTGTTCGTAAGAAAATGATCTTTCACAAAAACCCGACGAGCCACCCTCTTTCCATTTGAAAAAATCGAGTTAACTGGAAGAAATGATATTTGTGACATTGAAAAAATTATTGAAACGACGCTAGATCGAAAAATAAAAATTGAAATAAAAATTCTTTCATACGTCAAATATTCACAAACAAAGTTTTGTTGGATAGATGATGTCATCCTCGATCGAAATAAGTAAAAATATATAGGGTGTTCCATTTGAAAATCGAAAGTTGAGGTCATTTCCGGTCAAACCGGAAGTACTGCAGAGCAAGTGAATACGTCAAATGATGCGAATTGACATATAATACACAACCCCCGAATTTTGTTCTTCTATCTCCAATAATAAAAAAGTTATGGGGGCGAGCCACCTTGAAGAATCACCCGGTATTGAGGCAAGCCTCTAATATTCGGTGCCTAATTTTTTTTAAATTTTGATAAGGAAAAACTACTGGTGTATGTAAAATGATACCCTGAATCTGAAAATGGAAAAATATACAGGGGGTTCCATTTGAAAATCAAAAGTTGGGGAAAGTTCCGGTTAGATCGGAAGTGATGGAATACAATTTTTCTCTTCAAAAAATGAACAATACCATATAGTTGCTACCCACCAAACTTCAAATTTCGATCTCGAATGATTCAGAAGTTACAGCTCTGACCGATTCTTGTATTGATTTATAGTATGATAATTTTTTGCTTCGATCAATTTGTTTTTCTTAATCACTAATAGTTGATACTTTCTTCTAGTTTTCTATAATGGATTGTCCACTTTTTTGAAAAATGTAATTAAAAGAACTATCTTCTCAACAATACAAATAGAATTAAATTTCAAAAAGTCATCATAGTGCTCAACAAAAGATATTTCATCAAGAAACGTATTTGAAATGTCAACATTTAAGTAAACTTTTCCTGTGCGTTGAAGAAATCACTTACTAACGATATGATTGAATTTGACATCATAGAAATATTTGGAGCTATTGAAAGTATTAACAAATATAGCAAACTTCTGAATCATTCGCAGTTTTGTTCGAGTTTCCACCAATGGTATCATTTTATACAGTGCGGATGATATGTCTTACCCCTATTTAATCTCCGTTGAAGGAGACCAATTTTAAAAACGCTCTGACATGTCAATTTTTATTTCAAAAGGGATTAGAGCATTATTTAATATGTCTTCAGTAACGGAGATCAACAGAGGGGTGTAATACTTATCATCCGCACTGTATAAAAATATATTGTATTTACGTCGCATGGGTGCGTTTCCGTTTATACTTTGTTGCTATTAGTGTAAACGATACTTCGTAACATTCAGACACTCACCAGGATTCTTATATCTGAGAAAGCCAACGCTGGTTAAAATCGAGCCGATGACGGAACTTTTCTTGTGATTCTTCTCGATTGCCAAGCAAGTATCGTTCGCCACCCTCGACAACAGGTTTTCGTCAGGGAAATTTAACATGGACATGCTGTACAGTAAATCGCTGCACTCTTTCAAGTTCAACTCTTCCGAACTGCCTGTTATGTTGTACGCTAGCGATCGAAGCAATAAAATAGATCTCCTCTTTTTTAAAGACAAAGTCGACATTACCTGAAAACGAATTGAAAGTTGGATATTGTTCGAAAGAAAAATGTCAAAATCGGAAGTCTAGAGAGAGTATTTTTTAATACTACTTGTAAATCTAGCCAAATACTTGACTAATATACTGAGAAGATTGATTCATATATGATACGTGAATTCATTAAAGAAAAAGATTTTCACTATGATAATTTATAAGTCTATATTTATATCTGTGGTGAATTGATTCTCCAATGCCAACCAAATCATACATTTGTTTCAAACCTGTTTCAAGATATAATGATAAACAATAGTATAACACTGGGTCCATGATAAGGATGTCTATCATTGGGATCTCGGAAACCACAAGAGATACGGAGATGGTTAAATTAGAGAAAAGTTGCGCATTTACAAATCTAACTATGTGCCGTTCAGAAAGTTTTGGAATTCCAATTAGTTTCGGAGATATGCCTGAAAAAACTAAATTTGCCGATTTCGTTTACATTTTTTCTGACGTTATTTGAAAAGATATAAGAAAACAAAAGACACTTTCTCATGGCCATTTTTCAATCCCTACAAAACATCGTTTCGTTCCGAAGTAACCACCATCAGGCGGGGTTGGCTATCTTTGTTCATTATCTCACTGCTGGGTTATGCTCTGCCTTAGCAGATGCTGATTGGGTGGGGGGGTTTTGGGCAAATTTGGCTATCGGGTATCTGCTTCCACGTTAGCACCGCTGGATATGGGTAAAGCAGGATCATACGTGGTGCTGTTTTTCCCTAACCAAAATGATATCCCATCGATGGCTTAAATCCAAGGTGTGCGTATCCGTGCCGACGGGTTGTATGACACTGAGCCTATCAGCTGTCACTAACGGAACCTTCGAGATACCGGGCGCCCTCTCGTCGTATTTAGCCTTGTCATGGTATGCGGGGCTCTGCCGTGATGGACACTTTTTCCCTTGCTACTCGTGGGAATCTTATGGATACCAAAGTAAACAAAATCTCTGAACCTACAGTGGAGATGGATGTCGACGTACCGACTCCAGCTGACCTCCCTGTATCATCGGATCAGGAACGAGAGCTTCTCAGTTCTCCAACTCCAGATTCTGAAAGCAAGCCTAGGAAACTAGGCGGTGCTGCTAGGAAGCGACTAAGTCGTCTTCTCAAGAGCGGAATACCATACAAATCCGCCTTGAACCAAATCCTGGCGAAGCGAGAGCAGAAGCAACAAGAGAGGATACAAACTCCCTCTGAACTTGCCGGTCTCACCAAACGCCCCCGCTCAAGCGGAAATTCACCCCTACCAGAGGCGAAAAAGCCCTGTAGGGACGAACAAATTGTAACGTCAGGCAAAACTGACTTACAAAAGCCCTCATATGGGAAGGTTGTCTCGGGAATCAAGGTGGGAGTCCTGCACCTTGAACATCCGACAACTACAATTCAGACTGGTCAGCTGAGGTCTCTCCAGCATGCCATCATGGCTGCCGTGGAAGAGATCCCAGATGATGGTCCACAGGTGCGATTCCAGGGCTGCACTTTTCGGCCTGGTTGGCTACAGGTCACCTGTGCGGACCAGGAGAGCGTCTCTTGGATTGAGGGTGTAGTCACTACCCTTCAACCATGGGAAGGTGCCTCTTTGAAGTGCGTCACGGGTGACCTACTTCCCAAGCCTCACATATGTGTGGCTTACCTGCCTGATGAGGATGGTCGTAGGCTGACGTCTGATCAGGTCCTCAAAAGACTGAGGAAAATGAACCATGGCCTGTCAACCTTGGAGTGGACTATTCTACACAAGGAAATCACAGGCCCTGGTCAAACATGGACCTTTGCCATTGACGATGGATCCATGTCTGTGCTGGAGAGAATGGGTTTCAAACCTTTCTTCGGTTTTGGGCAGGTTCTCTTCCGACCCAAAAACCGGGCACCCTCCCAGCAGGCACAAGGTCCGAGTAGGGCAGCTCCTTCTAAGGTGAGTGGAACCAAACCGCCACCAAAACAGAAGAGAGGCAAACTACCGGTTCGTCCTCATGACTCCAGCAATACTGGAGCTAGGAAAAAATCATCGGGTACTGCTTCAACGAAGACGGATATCGTCTCGTCAGTACCCAAGAAAAGCTCCGAGTCTGGATGTTCTGGAAAGAAGTCTACCAACGACTCTTCGAGGACATCCAGGAAATCAGCTGGCTCCTCAGAGGCGATGGGTGATGAACCCTCGCCAACTGCCCCAACTCATGCCTCAACCTCGGTGGTGGTGGATGGTGACGTCGCTAACGACTCACCATCTGGTCCCTCCCGAGCTTGAGGAGAATTTACAACTTGGCCAAAAGCCCACTTCTACTGCTAGCCGAGTTCCGCTGTCTGCAGGCTAATCTTCAACATGCCAAGGCAGCTTCCTACATGCTTGGCAAAAGGTTCAAGGATGAATCAATCGACCTTGCCTTCCTACAAGAACCCTGGTTAGGAAATAAGGATCGTGTAACCGGTCTAAGCAACATTCCTGGTGAGGTATTGGTATGTCCTGGGGTGAAACCCAGAGCTTGTCTGATCGTCAGGAAGAATATTGAGTTCTTTTTGCTTACAGGCTTCTGCACCAAAGATGTTGTAGCCATCCAAGTTTCCCTACCGGAGAAGAAGGGCAAGACGAACATAATCGCCTGCTCTGCTTACTTCCCAGGAGACACGGATACTGTTCCTCCGTTTGCTGTACGCCGACTTATCGACTACTGCAAAAGGAATAATTTTCACTTCATCATGGGCTGTGACGCAAATTCACACCATACATCGTGGGGCAGCACGAATATTAATCGTAGAGGTGAGTTACTCTCTGATTATATACTAGGGGAAGGGCTTTCTGTGATTAACAAAGGCTCCAAACCAACCTTTGTCACAAGAAATAGGGAAGAGGTATTAGATCTAACCATCAGCACCAATTTTTTGAGCAATAAGATACAGCACTGGGCTGTATCTACTGAACCCTCTTGTTCAGACCACAGACACATTCGATTCAACATCGAAACAGGTCCGAGACCAGTAGTGGAATTCCGTGACTCAAAAGCTACAGATTGGAGTGGATACAAAAACTCCCTCCAGTGGCACATTGAGGAAGGTTTCACTAGTATTAACAGTTGTGATGGGTTAGAGATTGTAGCAGAACAAATCCGTGAAGCTGTGATCTCTTCCTATCATGAAAACTGTCCACTAAAATCTAGGAGAGACGATCGTAACTCTCCTTGGTGGAACAAAAGCCTTAACAAATTAAGACAAGAAGTTCGACGTCTATTCAACCGAGCTAAAGAGTTAGGTAACTGGGAACTATATAGAACTGCTCTAACCAACTACAATAAAGAAATCAGAAAGGCGAAACGTAAATCCTGGGTAATGTTCTGTGAGAGTATATCTGACATACCTCGCAGTACAAGAATTCACAAGATTCTTTCTAGAGAGCCATGCACCAAAATTGGATCGATCAAACGACCGGATGGCACTTTTACGGCCTCTGAAAGAGAAACATTAGAGCTTTTGATAAAAAACCACTTTCCTGGAAGCTTAACTCTTGAAAATAATCGACCTCCCATATTTGAGGGTGCTAGACGCCCAAGTAGGGACGATTGGGAGGTCGCGAGGAAAGTAATCACGGCACCAGCTGTCAAATGGGCCATTGATTCTTTCCAGCCCTTCAAATCTCCTGGTGAGGATGGCATTTTTCCAGCTCTACTTCAGAACGGACTGGAATTACTTCTACCCATTCTCATCAAGATGTACAGAGCTAGTCTGGCGTGGAACTACATTCCACCCAGTTGGTTGGCGGCCAGGGTGGTATACATACCAAAAGTGGGCCGCACAGACTCACATCCCAAATCGGTACGACCAATTAGTCTTACATCCTTCCTATTGAAAGGACTTGAAAGGATACTGGATGGCTATATCAGGCGGGTCGCTCTATGCACTAACCCCCTGAACCTGCACCAGTACGCTTATCAAACTGGCAAATCGACAGATTTAGCACTTCACAACCTGGTTGAGAAAATCACCCAATCCCTCAACAACAGAGAGTTTGCGGTGGCAATTTTTCTCGACATTGAAGGAGCATTCGACAATGCACTACCAAAATCCATTGAATCAGCTTTGGCTGAAAAAGGCATTGAATCAACCATAACTGGCTGGATTCACGCCATGCTCACTAACAGAACAGCAACTACAACCCTTCAGAGTGAGGCCGTAAGGTTCAAGGTCTCCAGGGGGTGCCCGCAGGGTGGCGTACTTTCCCCCCTTCTGTGGTCACTTCTGATGGATGGTCTGCTTGAGGTCCTCGATAGGGAGGGGGTGGAACTGCAAGCCTATGCAGACGACCTTGTTATTCTTGCAAGGACAGCGTCTGGAAGGATAGCATCTAATATCCTCCAAAACACGCTGAATGATGTTCACAGTTGGTGCCAGAGGGAACAGATGTCCATAAACCCCAGCAAGACTGTGATTATTCCATTCACCAGAAAAAGAAATTTGGACGCTCTAACACCACTTTCCTTGAATGGTGAAATCATTCCATTTGCTGCGGAAGTGAAATATCTAGGTATTATCCTCGATAGGAAACTCACTTGGAACGCTCATTTGGATAAGGTTCTTCACAGAGCCACACTGTCCCTATGGACATGCAGGAGGATCTGTGGTAAATCTTGGGGCTTGGGTCCCAAACAAATTCATTGGATATATGTGATGATTGTCAGACCAATGATCACATATGGTGCTATTGCTTGGTGGACGAAAGCCTCACAGCGTACGTCCCAGGCAAAGCTCTCTAGTATACAGAGACAGGCCTGCCTGGCTATAACTGGTGCCATAAGTACCACACCGTCAGCGGCCATGGAACGCCTTCTAGACCTAACTCCTCTCCACATATTCCTGGAGAGAGAGGCCAGATGGACTACATATAGACTCGTGCATATTGCTAACTGTACGAATCAGGCTTATACGGAGCGTGGCAGGCTACTAGATGACACTACTAGTCACAGTATTCTGGGAATGACCTCTGACATTATGCCTCCAACAGTAAACTACGATCTGCCTTATTCTGTCATAATCCCGAATAGAGACGACTGGTTCCTCCGGAAGGAGGAACTACTGAGAGCAGAAAGCTGCTGGTTCACTGATGGATCCAAAACAGCTGCTGGTTCGGGTGCAGGTGTCTATGGTCGCAGACCTAGGACAGAAACATTTGCCTGCCTAGGATCTTTTGCGACCGTTTTTCAGGCAGAGATCTATGCCATTGCTCTATGTGTTGAGAAGCTGGTAGAAATCAACCTCACTCATAAAACAATTAAAATATTCTCGGACAGCCAAGCGGCACTGAATGCCCTTTGCTCGAACCGAGTGACGTCCAAACTGGTTTTTGATTGCCAGAAGAGACTCTCTTCGATTGGAAGAATTAACAAATTATCCTTGATCTGGATTCCTGGCCACTCCGGCTTGGAGGGCAACGAAATGGCAGACTGTCTTGCAAGGCAAGGCGCCTCGAGCGATTTCATTGGACCAGAACCCGCTATTGGCGTCTCTTTAAGTTTTGCCAAACAGACACTGAATACCTGGACAACAGGAAGTTTCTCAAACTTCTGGCAGAGTATTCCAGGATTGACCCATTCCAAGGCATTCATTCATCCTTCGAAGAATGGAGCCAAAAAATTGTTAGACTACGGCAGAGATGTTCTACGTTGCCTAACAGGCCTCCTCACAGGTCACTGTCGTTTGAATCATCACATGACTAGACTCGGTCTATCAGAAGACCCGACTTGTCGCCTATGCTTGGAAGATGATGAAACAGCAGAACACATACTTTGTGTCTGCCCCGCTGCGGCTAGAATCAGGTTCTCGATGTTTGGCAGGGTGGCACTTTCGCCCTCGGACCTGAAATATCACTCACCAGATACCATAATCGGCTTCGTCAGGAAGCTGGAGTTATTTGGTGAAATCTGAATTGGTGTGAGCCACAATAGACCCGCCAGGGTCGCAGTGGAGGGCCGTATTGACCCACTCACTTTAGACCTAACCTAACCTAACCACCATCATCTTTATTTTTTTTTTACGGCCGTGGAAAAAAAATACCCTGTATTGAATATCATATTTTATTACTAATACAACGATGTATGACACAATATGATTCGGCGATATTTAAAAGTGAAAAAATGGTTTTTATTGAAGTTCTAACGTTTTGATGTACTGTGCTGTGAAATGATGACCTTGATTATGGTATAGTAGGCTATGATTACTCATGTTTCGAAATATTAAATTGAAATCATGAACTTCATTCATATAAGTAAGTAGATCGCCTCGCCGATGTTAATCAATTAACCAATTTAGTTGAGAACTACTGACTAGAAACTTAAAACTTAAAATACTCTGTCTATTTTAGAGAATGTTTTTTTTATATGAAACTTCCCACGAAAGGAGACATCCTGTAATGTTCAGAGATCATCGTGAGAACCAAGGGAAAGGAGGTAGGAATTGGTGTTTTTTTTTTTTAATTTCTGAAGGTCATATGCCTCGGGGAACATCTCGCTGGGCAATGTGTTCCAGAGCCTCGCTGTTCGTTGGATGAACGAGTCTTTGAAAAGATGTTCTGCAGGTCACCAAATTAACCACAAAGGGGTGTGAAGACTGGACTTGACGGGATAACCTCGAAGAGACCGCCAAAGGAGAAACGATTGTTGATATTTCAGAAGAGCATCGCCCATGAAAATATCTATAGAATAGAGACAGATCGCTAACCCTTCTACGGTGTTCCAGAGAAGTAAGCGAGTTAGTAAGCAAAGCATCACCGACGAGACGAATTGCCCTTTTTTGGACAGAATCCAACAGCTTCAGGATATGTTTAGATGCCGCACTCCAAATGTGGGAACAGTATTCCAGGACAGGTCGGATTTGTGCCTTATAGATCGTAAGCAGCTGACTGGAAGTGAAATAGCTCCTGGCACGAAACAGAAAACCAAGTTTTTGGGATGCACTTTTAGCAATTGATCTCTTGATTTTCCCAAGAGAGGTTATTGCTGATAGTTATACCAAGCATCGAGATGGATGACTTCAAAAGTATGGTCACCTCCGACAAGCTTATGTTGGGCATTGTGAGGTCGGCTTTCTTGGAGAAAAGACATGCTTGTGTTTTGTTTGCATTGAAATCCACTAAGTTTTTGGATCCCCATTCGAGAATTGTTGCCAAATCCATATTTATGTTGTTAACATTTCTTCCTCGTTCGTTTTTGATTTGGCGGGCTGATATTGGAGTCTTGGAAGAGAAGGCAGTGTGGAGAGTACTATCATCCGCGAAGCGAAAGACCAAAATGAACGGGATCCGTTAGGACATTCAACAAGTTTTGATCTTATTTTGGCATTGTAAGCATCTTTTGAATACTTGATTGTCTCATTACATATCTTTCTAGCCTCTACATATACTGCTCTAGTCTCAGAGCTCGGATTTTTTTGCCATCGAAGGAATGCCGCCTGTTCGGTAGCGACAGCTTTAGAGCAGCTTCCGCTAAACCAGGTCTTATTGGAAGATGTTCTTCTTGCGGTGTTCGGTATGTAAGTTTGCATCCCCAACACGATGATTTCAGAAATTGACTCTGCACATCGTGTTGGATCCTCTGAGGAAAAACAAACCCTCTTCCATGGAAACGCTGGGAAAAACATACAAAGACTTTCCCAGTCGGTCGAGTTATAATGCCACATGTGACGGGGCGGTAATGTGCTGCTCGATGGTACATTGAAAGAGCAGGAGATGAGGGTGTGATCAGAGTTTCCGAGTGGGGCACAAACTTTCATTCCATAAAAATCAGGGTTGGTGGTGAGGAAAAGATCCAGAGTATTGGCAGACTGGTTGATGACATCCGGGATGCGGGTTGGAAGCTCGATAAGTTGTTCAAGACCATACGTGATGGCGAAGGCCTCAGTTTGACGACCTGCATCGTCTGTTTTGTTGGAGAATTTGAGACAGGCTGCGTTATGTACATTGAAGTCTCCCATGATCACAATTTCTGCTGTCGGATGATTCTCTTGAATGAAGTCCAGTTTGAGTGATAAAAATTCAAAGAGGTTGTTATAAGATGGTTCATTAGGTGAGAGGTAAAGGCAGCAGAGGAATTTGGTCAGTTTGGTATCGGCCAGCTTGAACCACATCACATCAAAGTTTTTAGGTTCCAAACTCTCTACATGCTGATATGAAAGGTTAGCTTTAGCAAAGAGGCAAACTCCACCTTTGAATCTAAATCGAGAATGGAGCTCATAACCAGGACAAAGTATGTGGACCCTGTCGGAAGACGAGTTTACTTGTGATTCCGTCAGTGCCAGAATATGCGGCTTCTCCAACTGTAGGTGATGGTGGACATCATTGATGTTGAGACCGCGGATGTTGCAAAAGTTTATTTTCAGAGATGAGTCCCCTCGAGTACCTTTCGCTCTGAAATCCGAATGGAGAGGTATTTTGCTTCCGGAATATTTTACTCTAGGAGACTTCAACATCTTCATTCTTGAAATGAATCAAGGAAAAGAGGATTGGGGGAGGGGGGACCGAAAGGTATCGACCGAACACTAAAACATGGAGTGACCCATTTCATAGCGCACAAAGTCGATATGGTGGTATTTCACCGGCGATGAGACCATCTACCACCTAAGGTTACCCTTTTAGTCGCCTCTTACGACAGGCAGGATTTACCATGGGGTTATTCTGAGGGCCGCCCCCATACGGCATAAATGAGATATGAGAACTTCATTCATATAAGTATGTATGTTAATCAATTAACCAATTTGGTTAAGAACTACTGACTAGAAAGTTAAAAAACTAATCTCTATTATAGAGAATGTTGAACATTTCTAAATATAGATAACACCTAACTGTTGAATTATAAACACTTCTAAACATATCAGGTGTGATGCTTCTGGCACGCTTCAAGAACTAGTTTCCTAAACTGATCCTCAGATTCAAAAACACGGCAGTAATCATAATTTTTGCAATACCCCCAGAGAAAAAAATCTAGCGGAATGATGTCCGGCGAACGAGGGGGCCACGAAACTGCTAAATGTGTATCGCGCACTATGTAATGAGAAATCATAGCCTACTATACCATACTCAGGGTCATCATTTCACCGCACACTACACCAAAACGTTCGATCTTCAATAAAAACCATTTTTTCCGTTTTAAATATCGCAGAATCATATTGTGTCATACATTGTTTTATTGGTCATAAAATATGCTATTTAATACAGGGTATTTTTTTCCACGGGCCATATAAAAAAATGAAGTTGATGGTAGTTTCTCCGAAACGAAACGTCGTACGGAAACTCTCTTAACGCTATTTTGTAGGGATTGAAAAATGGCAATGAGGAATTTTTTTTTCTTGAAACTCTTCAAATAACGTCAGAAAAAAATTGAAGCGAAATCGGCAAATTTCCTTTTTTCAGGCATATCTCCGGAACTAATTGGAATTTCAAAACTTTCTGAACGGTACATTGTTAGACTTGGAAATGCGCAACTTTTCTCTAATTTAATGGTTTTCGAGATCCCCATGATAGACATCCTTATCTTGGACACACTATATATGAAAATTTCAAAAATTTTCGAAAAAATTGAATATCTCATAAACTAATTACGTCTGAAGAGCGATTCAAAATGCAGCCGATCCAGAAATTTTCGTATAATTCCATTTAAAAAACAAAAATTATATCACTTTCGGAAGTAACAGCGTATTAAAAATATTTCATGGAAATAGAGAAATTGAGCTGTAGCTGCCACAAAAATTTCAAGTTGATATATCTGTTAGTATGTGAATAAGGATGTTTAGAAGAAGTCTAGTGAAATGTATACCACAACCGCAACTATTCAGAAGAATTTACGGATTTGTTGGAAATTCTTATGACGAACATGCGCAGTTTATTTGATTTGTTCTGGGCGTTGCTTACCAGTCCACTAAACTATAACAATGTTTTTCTTGTTTTTTTGGTAAGGAATCGAAATGATTACCAGTAAACATAGTGTGGCTGTCTTTATCAAATCAGAATCGTCTCGTGTTAAGGAGTGACATCTCTGACGTATGATACTGACGAAATGCGTTTGTGCATTCTTATAATCAGACTGACGAATCCATGATTGTTACTTGGATCATCCCAATATGTATAGTGATTATCCCGTGAATGGTGACGAACATTAATTTACACTTCCTTTCAACTTGAGACATGTTCACATTATTCCTATTGTCGAGTATATTAAACATAAAAACATTATAATTCATGATGATGAACAAAATGAAGGACAAACCAATATGATTTGCGATGAATTCAAGTTGTTTTTGTCTCTGAGATTTAGATTGTGGTTGCCAGTTCTATAGGATATTCCTTAATTAAAGAAAAAAACAAAAATGCGCAACCTTGTCACAATTTAACAAACTTCGAATCACTCAAGATAATCCAGATCCTCGTAGTGGTATCAAGAAACGGACAGCCTATCAGCTTAATATTAATTGGGGCTGTATTCAACATCGGCATATTATAATTCAGACGTAAGAATTTCAGAGATTTATAAGGCCATTTATTTAGTGGGATTAATTTCCAAGCATTTTTTGAAGTATTGATTGAGGAATTGAATACATACCTTGACCATTTGTGACAGATTCAAACCTGTTACCATTTTCGCTGCTTGGTCTTCAGCGGTAATATTCAATATAGTGGATAGGTCCTCGCTGTGAGTAACATTTCTGTTAAGTTTTGTTGATGAAGAAGTTGGTTGTTTGCTCAAGATGCGGCACAATTTGAGAAATCTTGGATCGGTTTCAAAGTCTGTCAACTTGACTTTGCCTGTAGAAGACCAATCTGCCAGAATTGAAACTATCTGGAAAAATCGGTGTTATGGCAAATAGTCTGGCTTATAAAGAAATAAGAAAACTACCGGCGGATCGGTGTGAAAGCAGCCACGAGTTCCAGCCACGAATCGAAGGTTGGACGCCGGCCCGCCATAGGTAGTTTGTTACCGCGTTCAATGAAAAACACATGGCTAGCCATGACATTTGCCCATATCAATGCGATTTTTGGTTGAACGGATGTTTGAGTGATAACCCTTTATGTTGCCTGATTTTGTCGGGCAATATCTCATCCCCTATCTTCCCCCAAGTGTAGAACAATAATAATTCATAACTTCCTTACAAATGTCGTGAATTAAATTTTTTTTTGGGTAAAAAGGTTTTGGATCTTTGGGATGCTTGATAACTCCTTTATGTTACCTGATTTTGTCGGGCAATATTTCATCCCCTATCTTCCCCCAAGTGTAAATCAATAATAATTCATAACTTCCTTGCAAATGTCGTGAATGAATTTTTTTTTGGGTAAAAAGGTGCTGTTTGGGATGCTTGATAACCCCTTTATGTTGCCTGATTTTGTCGGGCAATATCTCATCCCCTATCTTCTCCCAAGTGTAGAACAATAATAATTCATAACTTCCTTACAAATGTCGTGAATTAAATTTTTTTTTGGGTAAAAAGGTTTTGGATGTTTGGGATGCTTGATAACTCCTTTATGTTACCTGATTTTGTCGGGCAATATTTCATCCCCTATCTTCCCCCAAGTGTAAATCAATAATAATTCATAACTTCCTTGCAAATGTCGTGAATGAATTTTTTTTTGGGTAAAAAGGTGCTGTTTGGGATGCTTGATAACCCCTTTATGTTGCCTGATTTTGTCGGGCAATATCTCATCCCCTATCTTCCCCCAAGTGTAGAACAATAATAATTCATAACTTCCTTGCAAATGTCGTGAATAATTTTTTTTGGGTAAAAAGGTGCTGTTTGGGATGCTTGATAACCTATTTATGTTGCCTGATTTTGTCGGGCAATATTTCATCCCCTATCTTTCCCCAAGTGTAGATCAATAATAATTCATAACTTCCTTGAAAATGTCGTGAATGGATTTTTTTTTGGGTGGAAAGGTGCTGTTAGGGATGCTCCATCGTAATGAATAGTCGTTCCATGCCAGTTCAATGTCTCGATAACTCCGCTATCTTTCATCAAAAATTAAAAACGATTTCACCAGAATTTGTTGCTTCCTAGTCGCTAATTCGTTCCACTTTCAGAAATTTTGTCGCTCGATTTTTTTATCGTCATGAATGAATATCATTTTCATTCACTATTCATTGCGATTTTCGAAAAAAAAAAAATCGAGCAACAAAATTTCTGAAAGGGAAACAAATTAGTACAACATTCTGGTATATTCATTTCTTGGAATAGTTTCGAAATGAAAAAGTTGCCGTGCAAGCTTCACGTGAAGCTGGCATGGAATCGATTTTCTGTTAAGGAGAAAAATGCAGGAATTTGAAAGGGGGAACAAATTAGCAACAAATTAGTACTACATTTTGGTTTATTTGTTTTTCGATATAGTCGACGAATAAAAAAGTTGCTGTGCCAGCTTCACGTGAAGCTAGCATCGCCTCACTTTTTTTTATTGGCATGAGATACAAATTTTTGGAAAGGGGAACAAATTAGCAACAAAAGAGCACTAAATCGTGACTCAAATAAAATATGATTTAATTTACAAATTATCACATTCTGTCACAATTACGATAAAAATTATTAATGTAACCAAGAAGGGTACTTGATTTTTCAACAAGTCACTTCAAGAAAAGCATATCGAAATGTTTTGAATGGTTAATAGAAAATGGATTGGAAAAATTGGTCGCCTAGACCTGTGAATTCTAAAACAGAATATATGCAACCGAATAATACAGTCATGAAGAGGTTATCAAGCATCCTAAATAGCACCTTTTCAACCTTTCAAGGAAGCTATGGATTATTATTGATCTACACTTGGGGGGATGATAGGGGATGAAATATTGCCCGACAAAATCAGGCAACATAAAGAGGTTATCAAGCATCTCAAATTGCACCTTTTCACCAAAAAAAAATTCATTTACAACATTTTCAAGGAAGTTGTGAATTATTATTGATCTACATTTGGGGGAAGATAGGGGATGAAATATCGCCCGACAAAATCAGGTAACATAAAGGGGTTATCAAGCATCTCGAATAGCACCTTTCCACCCAAAAAAAAATTCATCCACGACATTCGCAAGGAAGTTATGAATTATTATTGATCTACACTTGGGGGGATGATAGGGGATGAAATATTGCCCGACAAAATCAGGTAACATAAAGAGGTTATCAAGCATCCCAAACAGCACCTTTTCACCCAAAAAAAATTTCATTCACGATATTTGCAAAGGAAGTTATGAATTATTATTGATCTACACTTGGGGGGATGATGGGGGATGAAATATTGCCCGACAAAATCAGGCAACATAAAAGGTTATCACTTAAGCATCCGTTCAACCATTAAATCGCATTGATATGGGCAAATGTCATGGCTAGCCATGTGTTTTTCGTTGAACGCTGTGACAAACTACCTATGGCGGGCGGACGTCCAACCTTCGATTCGTGGCTGGAACTCGTGGCTACTTTCACACTCGTCCGCCAAGGCAATCAATTCAGATTATATTAAATAATCATATTGCCCAACGAAAACGTACCGGAAGGTATAACTACCAGGAAGAGATTTTATCGAGAAACTAGGTGGAATCAACAAAAACAGAAAAAAAAGGAATTGTTTTTAGGAAAATATTCACAACATTTACTTCAACAAGACGGTAAGTTTTTTTTAGCAAAATCGATTTACTTTTTGTATTTTTTGAGAAATGCACTAGCGACATTTCAAAGGTCCATATCTTTGCAGCGAGTAGACGGAATTTCAAAAATAAAAAAGCAATGTATAGAGAATCAAAAGTGCTTTTCAACGAGGTATCATTTGACCCCTATTCCCATTTGAAAAAATTTAGGAGATGCTACCCTTGCTTAGGAGGGGATAATTTGGGCTCTACTTTTTGCGTCAAAAGTTGTCCCCCTCGTATACAAAGTTATCGTGTTTCAGGTTTTCTTAGATACAAGTTTTTCTTGGTAGTTATACCTTCCGGTTCGTTTTCGTTGGGCCAGCCTGTAGAATAAATATTGTAACGAAATGATACGCCTATGGCTTGGCCACGCCCACTCCAGGTGACGCGGATCATGAACGTTCGAGATGCGAGGTCTGAAATGTTCGCGTGCCGCCAGGAAACTAGAGAAGCGTGCAGGTATAAAGGTCCGCGGACAGAGGCGCAGGCAATCAGTTGATAATCGAGCATTGTAAATAAATCGTGTCAGTGGAAATAAAAGTGTATATAAATAGAACCCAGTGTTTTAGTAAATAAAAACGTTACAATATGTAACAATCGGTACGAATGTTCTCTATTCAATTGAAGATGATAGTTGCTTCAACAAATTGTATTTACAATAATACAGGGTGAGACGTTAAATGGGTTTTTTCATGGGTTCAATCAAAGTGTATACAGGATTCTGATAACTTGTTTCGTTTTTCGAATGGCAAGATTTAGTTTGAGGTATCTTGAAGGCACAAACACGTTCAGAAGTGTTCATGAAGTTGAAGAAGTTTTGAATGCTGGACATGTAATATCATGAAGAAAATTGAATTCTTTCACTGCTGACAAGATTATGATTTATGTTATGGAATGAATTAGGAGTTTATAGTATTTGACTTTTTCTGCTGTTTTTCTTTCCTTTCAGGGAAAATATTGGAGAGTTTGAGAACTAATTACAAATATTGTTTATTAAAAAGTCTTTATCTACCACGATAGCATCCTAAGAACTTTGTAACTTCAAAAACTTTGTTGAGAGATAGTTTCATCAGATACTTCCGCCATAGGGTTCAATAATGAAGGTGATTGACCGGTGTGAAAACAGAAACGGTCGCCGCGCCAGAAACGGAATAATAGAGTGCCTGTGTATTCCGCCCGTTCGATGGAATAATCGCGCGTACGGTATTCAGGAATTGTTATCAATCATTGTAATGATTATTTTATTGGAGAATTCGATTGAATCTACGAAATCGATTCTAGATAATGTGTTTTTTCTTATGTATATTAGTTATTTTAAAGTCTTTCGATTTAATAAAGTTGAATATTACGAGTAGAGAAGGAGTGTGGAGAATTATCGTTTTTGGAAATTTCTTTCACAGCACATACTTAAAATGACCTAAAGAATCGTATACACCCCATGCCATATTTTGTACCCCTATGGTTCGGCCAGAAACCACCCCCGATATCATTGATTTGTTCTAAAAAACTTCAAGATGACCGTTTCTGGAAATTTCTTTCACAGCACATACTTAAAATGACCTGAAGAATCGTATACACCCCATGCCATATTTTGTACCCCTATGGTTCGGCCAGAAACCACCCCCGATATCATTGATTTGTTCAAAAAAACTTCAGATGACCGTTTCTGGAAATTTCTTTCACAGCACATACTTAAAATGACCTGAAGAATCGTATACACCCCATGCCATATTTTGTACCCCTATGGTTCGGCCAGAAACCACCCCCGATATCATTGATTCGTTCAAAAAAACTTCAAGATGACCGTTTCTGGAAATTTCTTTTACAGCACATACTTAAAATGACCTGAAGAATCGTATACACCCCATGCCATATTTTGTACCCCTATGGTTTGGCCAGAAACCACCCCCGATATCATTGATTCGTTCAAAAAAACTTCATGATGACCGTTTCTGGAAATTTCTTTCACAGCACATACTTAAAATGACCTGAAGAATCGTATACACCCCATGCCATATTTTGTACCCCTATGGTTTGGCCAGAAACCACCCCCGATATAATTGATTCGTTCAAAAAAACTTCAAGATGACCGTTTCTGGAAATTTCTTTCACAGCACATACTAAAAATGACCTGAAGAATCGTATACACCCCATGCCATATTTTGTACCCTTATGGTTCGGCCAGAAACTACCCCCGATACTTTCACCCATTCAGACCCGAGGGGAACCAAACTGGCTGACTTGATGAATACAAAACGAAATTCGACAATTTTATGCGAAAATATGATTTTATAGTGATCGAAATTGACCTTGATTCTGAAATTATTCTATACATAGAGTACAAAGACGGGTATAATTGTGGAATTTTTTATATAGTTTTTCAAAAAATTTTGAGAGAGGGAACATTGTCAAAAACCTGTTGACATGGATCAATATAGGAAGCATCTCCAAGATGAATGGCATATGCATCATATGTGGCTTTGATGTTCAATCGGATGCTAAAAAAAGTTTTTTGTTATGAATTTCCAAAAAATATTTTATGTTGACCCAATTTTATATTTTCTTCACTGCAAGGATTTGTAATTTTAAATAAGAATTGACTTATCCCTAGCTGAATAAAATTATGATGAATTATTGCTTATTTGTATTATTGTCATTCCATGATAGCGATTTCATCCATGAATGATGTATCTCAGAATTATCAAACCTCAATAATCATTATAAGAATGAATTTCTGAAAACGGCTCAGTTCAAGTTTTTTTGAACGAAATCATTACATCGGGGGTGGTTTCTGGCTGAACTATAGGGGTACAAAATATGGCATGGGGTGTATACGATTCTTTAGGTCATTTTAAGTATGTGCTGTGAAAGAAATTTCCAGAAACGGTCATCTTGAAGTTTTTTTGAACGAATCAATGATATCGGGGGTGGTTTCTGGCCGAACCATAGGGGTACAAAATATGGCATGGGGTGTATACGATTCTTTAGGTCATTTTAAGTATGTGCTGTGAAAAAAATTTCCAGAAACGGTCATCTTGAAGTTTTTTAGAACAAATCAATGATATTGGGGGTGGTTTCTGGCCGAACCATAGGGGTACAAAATATGGCATGGGGTGTATACGATTCTTTAGGTCATTTTAAGTATGTGCTGTGAAAGAAATTTCCAAAAACGATAATTCTCCACACTCCTTCTCTACTCGTAATATTCAACTTTATTAAATCGAAAGACTTTAAAATAACTAATATACATAAGAAAAAACACATTATCTAGAATCGATTTCGTAGATTCAATCGAATTCTCCAATAAAATAATCATTACAATGATTGATAACAATTCCTGAATACCGTACGCGCGATTATTCCATCGAACGGGCGGAATACACAGGCACTCTATTATTCCGTTTCTGGCGCGGCGACCGTTTCTGTTTTCACACCGGTAGGTGATTGAACCTCTAGGAGAAATACCTGTCATAAATTTAACTGTATTATTATATTCATACTGAGGAAAAAAACTGATTCTACAAGAAAAGCATTTTGTTTTTTTATTATAATAATTTCTATACGATCAAGCACTACCCTAACATCAAAAGCTTTCAAAACATCTAAGCATATTTCTCTGTATTTCCTGGAAATCTAATAGTACAGCATGAAACTCTACTCAGAGTAGGTAGCATTTTGTAGATGTACCTTCAAGACAATTTTTGGGAAGTGCCAAATAAAATAGATGTCATAAATATGAGATAACTTTTCATTTTTGTTAATACCTGAACAATATGATGCCTGACTGTGACCTTCAAGAATTTCATCTATCTAAACAGGATATTTATCACCAGCTTCAGGAAAAGCATTGAAATATACAAATTAGGTATAAAATCAACAAATCACTATATGAAACACATGAATTGGAGAAGAGGTATGTCAAGATTTCTAGTTAATCTTTAGTGTCACCAGGTGGCATATTGCTTATGTTCATTCGCCAATAGCTGATTCAATAATGTTCATCATGAATTTTTGGAATTTTGGTATAAACCTTTTGATGGATCAATATACATTTTCATCCATCCAATTAATTGTTGTTATGTTATGTAATTATGAAAAGAATTTTGGTATATGTATATTAGACTGAAGATAATTGTCATTACTTGATTCTGAGTATAAGCAGATCCATAAATATTCTCATCCCTATTTTCATCAAGTTATTTTCCTAATTCAATTTGGAAATTTGCTCATCTAACATGCCATTTTTTGAAAAAATGGCATTTTTTGAATATAATCTGTACTATTTCACTATATTATTTCCTTCAAATAATTGAATATTTCATATAGTTTAGAATCGAAATTGACTTTCTGAATATAAACTGTATATTGAAATTGGTTATTTATAACTGCCCAAGACATGAATTTGTTTGAAAAAGCTCTCCAACTTTCCACTTGTTGACATGATACTACTATTAAATATCAATGAAGTGATTCTCATGTTAAAATGACAATTCAAATTGATATTGGTCAACAAAATAGATGAAACCATTTCTGCAAGTAAAATATGTAAAGTTGAAATTCATTGTTAAAACATTTTTTCTTGTGATCCTTTGAGAAAACATGTTACAGAGGACTCAAGGTAATCCCATAAATGTTTTACAGTGCAGTGTTAAACTATTAAATTCGTCCTACATGTTGTTTCTTATCTTGGTTAAAATTTGCAGAATTTCTTCAAGTACATATGTGAAGAATATAGGATTGCTTAATCACAATATCATAGTACTGAATTTCAGACACGAAATGAATATTTTCAATTGCAATTTGAAATATATTTTCTGGTGAATGTAATTTTATTCAAAATACTCACTTTCAGAGCATGTCTTCTTGAAACACCATTGCCATCAGACACTGTGAGCAGTTCATTTATATTTCTGGCTTCCTCTAGTTTAGAATCTGTATTGGGAGTTTTGATTTGGCCATTCTCACCCCTTAGAGAATCAAAAACTGCTGCCACCATCGAGTTACGTGGTACCTGGTCATCCACTAACTGGTTGGCTCGTGGAGTGAGCTTAATGTCACCTTCTAAATCGGACGTTACTTGATGTGGGGTACTTTTCAGTTCCGGGAATATCGGTGACGATGAAAAATTGTTGAATCTTAATAATAGAGGTACGACATTGCAGGTCTTGGAACTTCTTGTTAAGATGCTAGTCAATTTGAACATGTTGACGGATTTATGGGTTTGAGATGTCGAAAATGCTGAATATCGTGAATATTATTAAGATGGAAAGTGAGTTTATATAATTATTATTAGTCATACATTTTATATATTTATATTTTTCGATAACCAGTAAGTGTAACCTTCCACATAACCTATAGATTTTATGACACTCTGTTCACCATTTCATCTGTCAGAGTGTCAGACCGTCATACGTTATCATGGGGCGCGTTCATAAACTTACTCACAGAGTAGAGTAAGAGTACGATCACGTGATTAGAAATATATGTTGATCATTGCTCCTCAATAGTCGTTCGAAAACTCTGCAAAATGGAAAATGTCAAGTGAATTCCAATGACCTGTCAAAACAAATTCAATATGGCGGGAGTAGGCACAAAATGCTTTGTTTACATATTGTTATGTTATAAATTGATGTAAAAGTTGTGAGATTTTTGTTTTCGTGACTGCATCAAATGATTTTTCATATTGTTTAGAGCTTATTAGTGGTATTCTCACTAAAAAATGCCTGTTACATGCCTCTTAGTCAACTGTGGAAGTCGTTCCAAGGATGATGTAAAATTCTTTTTAGTGCCTGTGGTTTTAAGCCACAGGTTTCTAACGAATAAAAACGAATTGTCTGAAAGGCTATGGATAGCAGCAATTAAGAGGGACGATCTTACTGAATCGATACTAAAAAATCAGAGAGTCTGCAGTAAACATTTTATAACTTTTATTGTATTTACATTGTACATTTTATTCAGAGCAAATAAAAGTGCACCCACATGACTGCAAACTTCACTGTGTCTAGCCATTCATGGGCAATGTGCTGTTAATACACTTTCATCTTTGGCCACAATGCACCAAACGTCCAATGGTTTCTCATTCCCTCTCTGAGAATGTTTGACCTAAAAAAATTGCTGAATAAACAAAAGTCAATAGAGATGAACACAATGTTCTCAACACGTTGAGAACTTTGTGAATAAATGCCATACATATTCAACTGGTCCCCAGCTCTGTGTATAAAGATAGTACTCATGTTTCTGTTTGTTTTGTGGAAATATTACTTCCAGGATCACCCTGTATTTCTTTTCACCACCCATAAAAAAAAAAAGTGACATACAGACAGATGTGAAAGATATTGATGTACTTAATATATGGAATATAACAAGATGGCTTAAAAATTACTGTGAAGAGCACAAACAACACTTGACTATGAAATTATATCTGATCATACAGTTCTAAAAAAAGTTACCTTTCTCACTACAATGTAGACACCATTCACCACTTTTGTCCTCACATTCACAACAAAACCCGACTCATTTTCTCTTTGGTGTGATAGCTATGGGTGAGCACAAATATGAAACAATATCTATGCTTGAAATATGTGGAATTCCATGAATTGAACTATCTAATTCCTGAATGTTGAATGTAAAAGGGTCTACATCATTTACTAACTTCAGCTTCATTTGATATCTGTAAATAAACATTCCATTTCACATATAGGAAACAAACTGTTGTGTAAACAAATTGGATTTTTCAGCTTACCTTTTCCAACAATAATGCCTTTACATTCACACTCTGCATCTTAAACAGTCTATTCTTTCATCGAAAGTTGATTACTTTATAATCAATTAATAATGAATACATTGAATACCATCATTATGTTGCTGGTTATTACTGTTTCAATACAAATCAGAATAATCAGATAAAAATCATATACAAATACAAACCATCAAATAAGTTCCCTGTAATTGCCAATGTCATTACTGTCAGAGTATATGAATACTCTTTTCAAAAGCAGAGTATGTAGAGTTTACTACGAGTAAATTTCTGAACGATTGTCAATGCATACTCTATGAAGCTAGAATACGTTTACGAACGATTCGAAGTAAGCAGTCCATACTCTGAGTAAGTTTATGAACGCAACCCTGGAAGTAATATTTCCACAAAACAAACAGAAACATGAGTACTATCTTTATACACAGAGCTGGGGACCAGTCGAATATGTATGGCATTTATGCATAAAGTTCTCAACGTGTTGAGAACATTGTGTTCATCTCTATTGACTTTTGTTTATTCTGCAATTTTTTAGGTCAAACATTCTCAGAGAGGGAATGAGAAACCATTGGACGTTTGGTGCATTGTGGCCAAAGATGAAAGTGTATTAACAGCACATTGCCCATGAATGGCTGGACACAGTGAAGTTTGCATTCATGTGGGTGCACTTTTATTTGCTCTGAATAAAATGTACAATGTAAATACAATAAAAGTTATAAAATGTTTACTGCAGACTCTCTGATTTTTTAGTATCGATTCAGTAAGATCGTCCCTCTTAATTGCTGCTATCCATAGCCTTTCAGACAATTCGTTTTTATCCGTTAGAAACCTGTGGCTTGAAACCACAGGCACTAAAAAGAATTTTACATCATCCTTGGAACGACTTCCACAGTTGACTAAGAGGCATGTAACAGGCATTTTTTAGTGAGAATACCACTAATAAGCTCTAAACAATATAAAAAATCATTTGATGCAGTCACGAAAACAAAAATCTCACAACTTTTACATCAATTTATAACATAACAATATGTAAACAAAGCATTGTGTGCCTACTCCCGCCATATTGAATTTGTTTTGACAGGTCATTGGAATTCACTTGACATTTTCCATTTTGCAGAGTTTTCGAACGACTATTGAGGAGCAATGATCAACATATATTTCTAATCACGTGATCGTACTCTTACTCTACTCTGTGAGTAAGTTTATGAACGCGCCCCTAATAGTCAATGCATACTCTAGAATACGTTTACGAACGATTCGAAGTAAGCAGTCCATACTCTGAGTAAGTTTATGAACGCAACCATGGAGATTAATGATTATATACTAATTATCATTTAAAAATGAACGATTGAAGGAATGAAAGAATATGTCCAAATAGCAGAATTAAATATATTTTTCAGTATGACTCCTCATCATTATAATTGCTAGATCGATTCATTGCGATACCTTGAAATAACTCCTGATTACCTGAGGAAAATTCATGCAAAATGTTAATGTAAAGAAATCAAAAAAGTAGAAGTGAATACATATTTGCTTTTAACACGGAGTATAGATATATCTATACTCCGTGGCTTTTAACACAGAGTACTCTGTGCTTTTAACCTAACTTTAGATTGTTTTGTGATAGGAACATACATATTTGAATATTTAGAAAAACATTTGTAATGTCTAATTTGCATGTATTAAAGTACAATAAATTGTGAAAATGCAGCATACTCTAGATGAATTTTGTTTGCTGTTAGAAACATATAAAGGAAGAGACAAGGTAAAATAATAGGTCTTTGGAAAACATTATTATATTTGTAATCACTAAACGCTCATTTTATAGATTCTACGAACATTAAGTTATGTATCCAAGCTAGTTGGTGGTCTAGGAAACAACAATAATGATATTGCAAAGAAAATGCTCATTTTTAGCTCCAAAATATCAGGAGCTCGAGCTACACTAAGACTACTTGATGATATTCCAATGATACAGCAAACACTTCTGTATGGATTAGGTAAAACAGTAAGTGTATCTTCAAAAAATTATGACCTAAATGCTTTTCAATTCTTAATACTTTCTTAACATACTAAAGAAGCTAGCAAAGCCACACACGAATTACAACTGGGGATTAGTGTCATAATTTTAGGCTAATTTATTACCTTATTCCCAATTTTTTTGCTCTTCTCCTTCATAGAAAAATTTGTGGCTTTGCTAGATTCGGCCGAACTCACCAGAGCCATTTTTGAAAAACAAATATTTTTTTAACTTGATAATGTCGAATTGTAGATCTAATTTTAGGTTAATTTATTACCCTATTCCCAATTTTCTCGCTCTTCTCCACAGAAAAATCTGTGACTTTGCTAGCTTCGGCGAACTCAGCAGAGCCATTTTTAAAATTGAATATTTCTGCTGACTTGATGGTACCGAATTATGGAGATAATTTTAGGCTAATTAATTACCCAAGTTTCATATTTTTTGCTCCACGCGTTTTGCAGAAAATCGGTATTTTCTGATTTTCGTGTATGAGTGACGTAATCATTTAAAAATTCGACTCTTTGGGGATTTCACTTGTTCAAATTGAAGAAACAGACATGGAATTCGCAGAAAACATGTTGAAATTTCATTTCATCCAGTTAAAAAAAAATCCTGTGGCTTTGCTGGCTTCGACGAACTCAGCAAAGCCATTTTTCAAAATCGAACTTTTTTCAACGATTCGATACCGTCATATTCTAAGAGTAATTTCAGGCTAATTGATTACCCAAGTTTCATATTTTTTGCACCACGCGTTTTGGAGAAAAACGGTATTTTCTGATTTTCGTGTATGTCTGATGTAATCATTTCATAATGCGATTGCGCATGAAATTACAAATATGACTCCGACGGATCGTCGGGGATCGACCACAGACCACAGTCACTTCTAGGGCTTAACGTGTTAGCAGCGTAGTTATACTTTTTATGAAAATGGAAATTTGGAGGCCGGGTCGACCGTCCAAAATATCTAAGAATGAAATTATCGATGTTTTCATCAAGATGAAAGATATACTTTCTAACGATAATCGCAAACCTATCTCAAAAACGTCACAGATTTGATATGATTTATCATTGGAATTATCTGGAAAAATTTCTCATGTTCATTCATGAAATGTTTGTTTAGTTGATATATATTATATAGATATTTTCATGGGCGATGCTCTTCTGAAATTCAATCAAAGATTCGTTCATCCAACGAACAGCGAGGCTCTGGAACACATTGCCCAGGGAGGTGTTCCCCGAGGCATATGACCTTCAGAAATTTAAAAAGAACACCAATTCCGACCTCCTTTCCCTTAGTTCTCACGATGTTCTCTGAACAATATTTCAAAATGCGTTTTTTATAATGGAGTTTGGTTTATTTTCAAGATTTTTTTCATTTCGCTCGAAATCTCATATGTATCATTGTCTGAACAAGTCAATTCTCGAATCTGATTACGTCACTCATACACGAATATCAGAAAATACCGTTTTCCTCCAAAACGCATGGAGCAAAAAATATGAAACTTGGGTAATTGATTAGCCTGAAGTTGGTCATAAAATATGAAAGTATCGAATCGTTGAAAAAAGTTCGATTCTGAAAAATGGCTGTGCTGTATTCGGCCGAAGCCAGCAAAGTCACAGGATTAAAAAAAACTTGATGAAATGAATTTTCAACATGTTTTCTGCGAATCATATGTCAGGTTCTTCAGTTTGAACAAGTGAAATCCCCAAAAAGCCGTATTTTGAAATGATTACGTCACCCATACACGAAAATCAGAAAATACCGTTTTTCTCCTAAACGCATGGAGCAAAAAATATGAAACTTGGATAATTGATTCGCCTAAAATCATCTCCACAATTCGGTATTATCAAGTCAGTAAAAATATTCATTTAAAAATAATGGCTCTGTTGAGTTCGGCCGAAGATAGCAAAGCCACAGATTTTTCTGTGAAGGAGAAGAGCGAAAAAATTGGGAATAGGGTAATAAAATAGCCTAAAATTAGATCTTCATTTTAACATTATCAAGTCAGCAAAAATATTTGTTTTTCGAAAATGGCTCTGCTGAGTTCGGCCGAATCTAGTAAAGCCACAAATTTTTCTATGAAGGAGAAGAGCAAAGAATTCGGGATTAGGGTAATAAATTAGCCTAAAATGAGCCTAAAATTATGAGACTAATCCCCAGTCGTAATTCGTGTGTGGCTTTGCTAGCTTCTTTAGTATTTTCTCAACTATTTTCTTAATCAAAGAAACACAGTAATGGAATGTTGAAAACTCTTTTCTTCGTGTTTTCTGCTCAGCAAGATTGGTAAATGTTATGCACCCTCAATTGATAAGGTCACAATTCAATTTCACTACAGATCAGAGATCAATCAGATAGTAATTATGTCCCATCTTTTTAGGAACCAGACAAATTCATGGCACATCTAGGGGTTTTAACAAATGTGATTGATCAAGTGTATTACCCTATAGAAAAGATTTCTTGGTTAGCAGAACATAAGTTGATATCAGGAGTCGATAACAACAAATGGGACACAGCTAGTTCTATTTGTTGGGTGTTATCAATATATTTGACATTAATGAAGTATGCAGAAATATTTTTATAATGAGTTGAGAATAATTCAACCAATTGTTATATTGTTCTCATGACATTTTCCTATCACGCCATATCGGTTTTTGTTGGAATGAATTCATATGTGCAAAGCTTCAATTTTAAAATAGAGATTATATTATCAGCAGATTCCATGAAATGTGAATTTCATGGAATCAAGTATGCAGAAATATTTTTATAATGAGTTGAGAATAATTCAACCAATTGTTATATTGTTCTCATGACATTTTCCTATCACGCCATATCGGTTTTTGTTGGAATGAATTCATATGTGCAAAGCTTCAATTTTAAAATAGAGATTATATTATCAGCAGATTCCATGAAATGTGAATTTCATGGTCTCACTTCAATAAACCAATGTGATATTGTAAAATCATTATTGATGATTATATTTTTGTAGGACTTTCAGATATATATCAGTATTGGAAAAACATAAGGGTTGTGTTAGCAAGGATGGAAGGTAGGACTTCACATACTTTTTACACAATTGAATTCTGCACTAGTTATTATGAGGATAATGGAACTTATGATCAAATGTTTGTTTTGTGGAACATATTCTATATGACTTCTTTTCCATTTGAGAACATATGTTCAGATATATATTATACAGGGTGAGTCACCAAGATTCCCTTGGTCAATTGCTTCAATATGAATGACTATTGCAATTTCTTTTTCTTTCCATCATACATTTTCTATTCAGAGTGTATGGAACATTCTGTATACTCAGATTGTTTCTTGTGCTGCTACACGATTTTTTGGAATTTCAATTTGTAAAGTTATTAAAAAAACATTAATAACATCATTATTTTCTTGAATTGAGGATTGAAAGTTGAAGAATAAAACAAACTTAGTAATTTTCAAATATCTACAAATTTTTTAATATAACACCCCGTACCTATATCTTGATTAATATCGGCTTATTTTTAATGACTACATGTTACTACATGCCGAAAATGAACCATCTTCAAAATATTCCACTTATTTATACCAACTCAACAAAATAATAGTATTCATTGGTATCAAAAGCAGTTGCTAATTGTTCATGATATCTTCAGTAATACACAATATTATTTTTTTCATCAATTTTCTACGCTTATCATTCTCAATTATTTTCGTATAATACTTCCCTATACCTATCTCGAAAGGTTTTCGAGAAATTAATTGATATCCTTATTTTTCGTGCTAAACATAGCTTCAATTAAATGTTCATTACTACGGTATTTGGATTCGTACAATGTTGAAATTTGGGGTATAGTTTACCAATGTATTAGAGAAACGAAAAATGGATAAACATACAGGGTGTTCTATTTCAAATAACAAGGTTGTTGCTACTTTTCGATAGAAGCGGCAACGCCGCAACGCTGAAAATATTTTAGATCGATAAAACAAATTCGAGAAATCAAATTTTCATAATAATCCTACGTCCCGTTCTCCATATACGTCTAACCTACTATTGACCGTGAGTGACCATGTATAATAGCCTGCTTTGATTAGTGATTAAATGTAATATCGTTGTCAATAATGAGAATAAATCAAAAAATGAGGAATTGAAAAAGATAATTGACGTATCATTTTTCTAACGACTAAATCATTATTTCAACGAATTAGTTTCATTCTTCGAGTTTGAGTAAACATGAAATAAATATAAAGATAGAGTAACCTTAGAGCAGGGGTGCAACGGTCGATCGCGATCGGTCGAAAATCACATTCCGAAAAAGTATGACTTTTTTTAAGAAACACAAATTTTGTAAAATTGTATTGAATTGAAAAAGATAGAAAATAGAAAAAATTTTATCTATTTCGAAATATTTTTTTTATTATAGCTTCTTGCAATCATTTTATCATTTGTATAGTGTAGCATGTTGAATAAATGCAATCTTCATCACACATACGGGATGTTTGTAACTGGTTATTGAAATAGCCCTTTGTCCTAAATAAGGACCTGTCGACTTATTTTACATCAGGGTTGTGATCCAAAATTCAGGATATCATGAACTTTGATTGATTGAAAGTGAAAAAATAGCATTCAAAGACGAAAAAGGTATTTTTTGAATTTCGTACCACCTTGTCATCAAAAAAATTGATTTTGACTCAAATTAACAGGTACAAGAATGACATGCGGAAGTACCAAACCAATTCGTTCAGGAAAAATTTTTCTGCTCTTTTCATATCTGCAAATGAATTTTCGAAATTTCGTCATACAAGGTGTTGTATTGAACTGATGAAGTAGCTTTAATTTCTTCAAGTCCGTACCTGGGTTATCAGTTTCATTCATTCGGAATTCAGTATTATACAGGATAATGAGTTTATTTATATATTTATGAAAAAAATATACAATGCGGATCGTAAGTTATGAGCCATTGCAGAAATAGGGGATATACATAAAACACTCGCTAGAATCATCATATGAATCAATGAATCACCCTGTATACTTTCAAATCGAATCGATATTACTCTTTTCGAGGTATTCAAGGAGGAATTGTAATACTCCATTAATATTTAACTCTAAAGTAATCACAATTCCCAAAATAAATTATTTCAGATACTGTCAAAAGATTGATTTAAAATAAACAATCACTTTCGTTGAATTCATTGAAAAGATCTATTAATGTCATATAATTTATGTTTAAAGAATTATCCAAATGTATTTCAATCAATTTTCTTTCAGTATCCCAATCGAACGAATTGTGAGGATGCAAAAATATGAGATAATGTCGTTGGTGAGGATGTCGATTGACTTCATACATGCTATTAATACTCTCCCACCAGGATTTCTTTGGTCTTCCAAAATGAAAACTTGGCAAGTTGGACTTGTAGGAACATTATCTTCTATTCTTGGGATATATCAGATTTTTTATAAGAGAACTTTGAAGCAATAATAACGGTAATATTGAAATTTATATATATCAAGTATGGTGAATGGGAAATTATCTGTACTTACGAAACCAAAAACGCTATAAATACAAGGTATCTCTAAGCTGTACAAACAATACTACCACAAATTACTAGGGTTTAAATAGGCCAATCTACCGCAACCTAAAAGTGGATCATTTCGTGAATACAGAGTTTTAAAAGTTCAATTCCCTTTGAATTCACTGGTTTTAGTAGTTTTAATTTTCTTCCTGAAATTCGTTTATACTTTAACGAGATAACTTTGAAAAACTTCATTGTTTTTACTTCTAACAAATTTCTCAGATTTTATGTTCAACCAAAACAAAAATGTATATTTAATGGGAGTTGCTATTCAGAGTTGGAAAATCTATTCAGTTGGCGGCCAAGTCTAAATAAAGTGAGCGAAGATATCAAATTCATGACAAACATGACCCAAAATTGAATCATGCATTCAATTCAACAAATTTGTATTTATTTATTGGTTATTATTTCACGTAGTCTTAATTATTGTGATGACATGAAATATTACGTTTCAGCTATTGAAGAAAATTGAATCCTATCCAGGAATATCCTTTCAGTAAAGTTAGCTATTTTGAAAAAAATCTTTCGTTACCATTTTCAATTCTATATCGAAGACCGATATCAAATAGCAATAGGAAATTTGATACCTACCAATTGCAATTGGTTCTAGATTTCTGAAACATCATTCACTATGTGAAATATAATTGACCAAGCAGCATCCTTTATCGACTGCAAAAATGAATTTTGTATTTTTACATTATTTTTTGTATATAATTGTTGATAGCTATTACAAATTTTATCGTTATTGTTTTATATAGTTTTATATTTTGTGGAGGTTATGGATATTGTAATTTATGGTAAAAAATTAATCAATCAACAGCTTGTTTCATTGACAATATTTTGTCGGACTGCCTATCGATTCCTGGTAGCAGATATTCAGATTATAGGTTTGTTCCAACAAACATTTCTGTATGGCTTCGAAACTGTATTGTGACCGTTTCGGTTTCGTTTAGTTTCGTGACGGTACAAAAACATTCGAGGGTTGGATCGGTTATATTGACGGTTTTTGGCTACCCACGTACTACCACATTGACGGTATTGTTTTTTTGTTTGAGAATAATCTTTGGTTACAATAATTAAAATAATATGAAAATGGAACATTCTACGATTTTTTACCCTCGTTTCATTGTACTGAATATCAAAGTCATCTTCACTTGTTTCGTATAAATAATCAGTATCTCCATCTTCACTCATATTTATTTTTTCTAATTTGATTCTTATTCGAATATAAGAAATTATCACTAACAGAAATGAAAGTAAATAAATACCCAAACAAAAAGCTAGGTTAGCTAACCTATTCTTTTGGCAAATAGGGCATTCCAACGACCTGTCAAAACAAATTCAATATGGTGGGAGTAGGCACACAATGCTTTGTTTACATATTGTTATGTTATAAATTGATCTAAAAGTTGTGAGATTTTTGTTTTCGTGACTGCATCAAATGATGTTTTATATTGTTTAGAGCTTATTAGTGGTATTCTCACTAAAAAATGCCTGTTACATGCCTTTTAGTCAGCTGTGGAAGTCGTTCTAAGGATGATGTAAAATTCTTTTTAGTGCCTGCGGTTTTAAGCCACAGGTTTCTAACGGATAAAAATGAATTGTCTGAAAGGCTATGGATAGCAGCAATTAAGAGGGACGATCTTACTGAATCGATACTAAAAAATCAGAGAGTCTGCAGTAAACATTTTATAACTTTTATTGTATTTACATTGTACATTTTAATCAGCTGCAAATAAAAGTGCACCCACATGACTGCAAACTTCACTGTGTCCAGCCTTTCATTGGCAATGTGCTGTTAATACACTTTCTTCTTTGGCCACAATGCACCAAACGTCGAATGGTTTCTCATTTCCTCTCTGAGAACGTTTGACCTAAAAGATTGCTGAATAAACAAAAGTCAATAGAAATGAACAAACCTTACCTTTCCCACTACAATGTAGAAACCATTCACCACTTTTGTCCCCACATTCACATGAAGCCTGACTCAAAATACTTGAATGAATGCACGCTTTTGTAGGCCTTCATTTGTTCTTTGGTGTAATAGCTATGGGTCAGCACTAAATACGAAACAATATCTATATTTGTAATAGGTGGAATTCCATGAATTGAACTATCCAATTCCTGGATGTTCAATGTAAAAGGGTCTACATCATTTATTATCTTCAGCTTCAATCGGTGTCTGTAAATAAACATTCCACTTCACATATGGGAAACAAAATGTTGTGTAAACAAAAAACAAATTGGGTTTTCAGCTTACCTTTCACCAATATCTGGATTTTCCAACAATAATGTCCTTAAATATACACTCTGCATCTTAAAACTTCTATCATCAACAACAAACTCACACAACACACAACTTCGGAAATAATGCCGTAATGACGTCACTTCAAACAGCTGTGTGCCTACTCTCGCCATATTGAATGTCACGTGATTTGGAATGCCTAATAGTTTTTGAATGCGTGACCATATTGTGACAGTTTTAAGACTGTTGGAACAAACCTTATCTCAAATTCGTTTCATCCTTGTTTTTTTGTTACTGGTTTAAAACAGTTTCAGTGCAATTACCAACTGATATCAACTTTTTTTCCAAAGTAATTCTGGAGGCCACAAGTTCGAACAACTTCTATATCGCACTTGCGAAATACTCACTTAAATGAAGGGAAAATCATCACGATATCTAAACATCAACAACAGTAGATATTAGATTCAATTCATCGAATACTATGTATTTAAATCATCAACTCTTAACATTTTGGAATGAAATGCACATTTTCATCTTGAAAGTGACATTAAAAAGTACACGGTGATTCACCCAACTAATTCATTAGAGGTTTATGAAGAACTAAAAGAGTTTCATGCACAGTTCTCTTTCGACAACTATAGTCATTCTGTGATTTTAGTTGGGTATACTAGTTTTTTCTTGATTTAAAAATTGAGTTACAATTTTTCTTCGTTGCAACTCCAAAATGAGGCATAAAATAAACATCGAACATAACAGTAATAATTTATTATTCCATGAATATTTATCAAAACTGCGATAAATGACTAGTTAAAACACAATCACCATAAAATGGACCAACAATTAACAACAACAAATAAAATCGAACACAATTTACCCCATATTAAATGGTCACTTTGGGAAAAATTCTTTAGAACTCCCTTCAGTGGTAAAGTATTCTTTAAAAATGCATTAATACTGCTTTTTAAAATACAAATTATAATCTTTCAGAACCATTCGAAAATTAAAACAAATATGGGAATGCTTGACCACTTATGCCATTACTCAAACTCATACTTCCATAATTGATTTCATAACCTGCATGGATATTGCTAAAATTTTTAAAACCTTTTAAAATTTTAGACTGAAATTTGAAAAATGGCAGAAAACAATTTTTATCACAATTTGATCGCACATAACAGGCAAATAACTAAAATTCTACTCTCAATTAAAAAATAAAAATCAAATATTTCAAAGAAAACAAATGATAGAAGAAAATAATTCGAGAAATTGAAAATTATTACAATATCAATCATGAAAAATTAACCAGTGAAGTTTGATAATTATCTGGTGAACAACAAACAAAACTTCGAATTTTGATCTGATTAATTTTTCACAAATGTACAATTCCTTGACAGAAATCACGATATTCTATGAATAACCACAACTCAAATTTTCGTGAAGTCTGCGAGGAAATGAGCCGGTGGGAGAATGAGAAAAAAAAAATAAAACATGAGAACACAAAAACACAACTAAAAATGTCGAAACAACATGAAAACTGCACTAAACTAACTAAAAACAACGAAAACTATGACATGCATCATGCTTGAAACAAAGGAAGACCCATCACCTCAAAACTGGAATGAAAATAACTTTATTAATGATATATTATATTTAATAATAAACTCTCGATAATAATAACAACAGGATTAATCAATCAGAAATACATATTCATATAAATTTCAATTCAATAATGGTTGTAAACCATTAATCAACCAATCGCGAAAACCTGTTCCATAGCCAAATATTTTACCGGACGAACAATACAGTTAAAGACTGTAAATAGGAAACATCTTGAAATTTATAAAACTATATAATTACCCAACCGCCAAAAAAATCCGAAGTTGAACTTACAATTAAAAATATTAAATATCAAACACTTAAAACTACAATTATGTTAAACACCAACAAATCCAGAAGCATCATAAAAGTTTTGTTATGGCTAAAATATTAATTATTTGAGTTCCGAAATTGAGACAATAAAATTTAACGTTTAGGGGGAATCTAAGAGTCCCGATTAGTATGTCCGAATATTTCAATCATTCGTAAATATATAACCATTTACTTGTTCCAATAAATTTTTAAAATGTTTTTTTGCTCGCTCATTGAATATATAAAAAAAAATCAACGATAGGCTTTCGTAACTGTTAGAAAAAAAGAACATCATTTCTAACAAAATTTCCAGAATAATTTCCATAAACACAGGAAACAAATTGATTATAATACGACTCATTTCTGGCTATGTTTTCGATCCATAGTAAAGAAGCATACCGATATATTATTTTTCAAGTTGCATTCGGTTTTATCTAGTGAAAAATGTTAATCAATTATCAGGGGGATCAAAGGAACATATAAGGTTCATTGTATTGAAATCGCAGAGCAGTAGATCGATCGTTGAGGAACTTATTCTGAAGATTTTTTCGAAATGCTGAAAAAAGGTCACAGAAACGCTCTTTGGTTTATTTGTATAAACCGTCAGAGATGAGCCTGCTACACTTACCTAAACCTAACCTTATACTAATAAATAACCAGTTGAAATAACAAGTTTAACAGTAACAACGACATCTATTTATATATATATACGCTCTAACTCAGCGTAAACCTCGAAAATGCGGTAGCAGGAAAATTCATCGAAAAAACCGATCGACTAACAATAAATTGGTTACTTTTAAACTTTGAATGCAAGCTCAATTTTTTTCATGAACTCGAAACGCATTTTTTCAGTTTCAATCAAGGGATTTTGAGAAAATATTGGCATACGAAATTATATTTCTCCGAAATATTGATTGATTTTGCAACTTTTCAACTAGACGGTTCATAACCATACTATGCGAGAATTTTATTGGTGTTTCCGGTTTTCGATTAATTTCCGCGATGCTACACGATCAGACTTCCGCGAGCTGTTTGAAAAAATAACGATAGATGTGGATACTTGCTTAGATGGCAACCGCCGAAATGCCGGGAGAAGAAGAAGCCGACGAAGACGTCGAAGCCGAAGCCACGGTGGCCACGCCGGGCGACGATGGTTGAGTAACAACCGTGCCCAGTCCCACCACTTGGCTGTTCTTGGAGTTACGCATGAGCGGCTTGTGATGGCGGTACTCGTTGGCGTGCTGCCATTGCCAGCAGGTGCGGCAGAAATAGCGGAAGCAGTTCATGTCGCGGCAGAAATACGGGCCTTGTTGCACCTGGCAGATAGAGCACAGCGAGTCTTCTAAGTATGGATCCACTTGTACCTGAACATTGACATTTTTTCAAAACACATTCAGACATATGCATTTATTGGGCCTAATACAAGGAATGTCATATACGGGGTATTCAGTTGGAATAATCAGAGCTGGTTCATAATATACCATATATGTAGGATTTCAGAAGTTTTAGCAAGATGTAGGGTCTTTTATCAATTGTACCTTTTTTTGGTCATGATTAGCAAAATACACAGTATAATTCATAGATACACGTTCTCTCACTTCTATTCAAGCGACTGACTCCGCGACTAAATCGTGGGAAAAATCCAAGTCTGGACTAACAAAAATTCAACATATTGGATCCTCCAAAAAACACCTATCTTCGAAATCGGATAAGATGTTTGAAAAGAGTATTAAAAAACTGAACGGAACTGTGTTCTTACCATTTTTCCGCAAATTCAGTTATTACATTCAAATTTCAAGTTTTATGCATCGAAAGCGTTCGAATGGAATAGTTTCGATGAAATACCACCTACCACCTTAAAGTGAAAACAAAAATTTGCTATCGTCTTTTGTTTTCGAGCTATAAACGAAAGATGTGAAGTTACGAGATGACTTTTACATTCCCAAGGCACTTTTTTTCGTTTAATCCGTAGAGAAAATTTCGAAAAAACTCTTCCATTTCCAGTTATGACCTACAGTTGTATTTTTTTTCTAATGAAAATCATAGTTGGCTATGATTTAGTTGAGAAGGAATATTTTTTTACTTTTTAACCATGTATCACATTTTGGGTTGCTTTCGATGTCCCTGTCTTCATTTGTCTTGTTAAATGTTGCGATTTTCTTCGAATTCTTGAGAATACCATGATTGTTTTGTCTTTTCTGTAGAGAGCGATTCATTGATAAGGCAATATCACAATTATTATTACTTCAAATAGGATATAGTAATATATAACGCTCCCCGTGAGATTTTCCTGTGAAATTATCACTCGATATGAACAAAAAAATGCAAATAGAAACGGAGTTTAGTATAATTTTCTCTATTGAGACTGAGACATCGAAAACAACAAGTAAAAAAATAATCCTTTTTATCTAAACCATAGCCACCTGATTTCCATTAGAAAAAAATTCAACTTTCTCTACGCTAATACCCAAGATATTCGTATATGTCTGTGAATAGTAGTTGTCAGACGTACAAATCATCTCGAAGTTTGTATTATTTGTTGATGGTAATTCATGTTATTTTTTTCGAAGAAAAAAAGTAGGTACAGCTTTAGCCACTTGAATGCAGTAAGTAATACCTACCTTCTTGGTGAATTTGGCAGTCTTGATCTCGATAAAGGCCGCAGCTACCGCTTTAGTATAAGAAATCTGATTGTTAAAGGTGACTCGTCCCGAACCGATTGGATACTTGTATTTGTCGGTATCTATTCCTGAAATTGAAAGAAAATTAAAAACTCATGCTTCATCAACGTCAAAACGAAGCCAACTCACCCGCATAAACGACTCCGTCGAAGAGGTCGTTCATAATTTTGGCCAAACCTTCAGCGTTCAGCATGCCGTGCAGGGCTCCAACAAATACTGTCTTACTAGGATCTAATTTTTGCGAAGTGGATTTCGTGTAGTTCGAATCGTTTATTATCCATGGAATCACTTGGACCTATGCAACATCGAAACGAAGTGTATAGTGTGAGAATTACAGGTAATTATTCAGATGGTAAAGCAGTTAATTTACAATGACCTAAATACTTCAACTCTATTTATTCAATGATTTCATTTTCGACAGATGGATACGAAAATCAACTAAAAAATAAATATTATATAGTAAATATTCACAATATTCATCTACCTCAAGTTATAATAACAGAGTGGCCTGTTGAAGAATGTTCAGGGTGGTCCAAATTGTGCACTTTTGATTTGTAACAAAGAGTTTAAATTAAACTAAACCCAAGTATAACGAGGAGCGCTCGATTTTTGTGAGATATCAGTTTCAGAAAACTGCATATTCATATCTTAAACTTTATGGAAGATAGAAGAAGGGGAGTTTCGAATTTTGTACATTATTAACCCACTGTGTAACTTATTTATTCATGATTATTACATGTCTTTGTAAATTTTTTCCTGATTGTTCAGGTGGTGTATCCGATTTTTTATTATTAAAACTTGTTACAAAGTTATACCATAAACTTTCTGATTTTTCAATAACTACACATTGATTGATTGAAAATATATTCTCTTGAGAACCCATTTAAGAGTAGTGAATCCTCAAAACAATGGTCGTGAAATATCTCTAACTACATCCCTTGATGAATAGACTATGTCAATAGTTGTTATTACTAATACGAACAAATCCTTGTTTTTCCAATATTTCAAAAAATTTACATCGGTCATTTTCACATTCTCAATAGTTTATAATAATTCCTCATAGTCAATCCTTACTATAGCTTCTTAATACTTTATATAGGGTGTTCCAGAAAAAGATGTCAAGCTGGAATCGGGCAAAAGGCCAAGTTATAATAATTCTCAGAAATTATAAAAACATCGAAGTAGCTATTTTACGAAATACTGACCCGAAGAAAAAAATTAAAAATTTGCACCCAATGACAGTTTTTTCACTCCTGTCGCTATAAATCTTAACTTTACAATATTTTTTCTTATTATGGAATGCTGAATAATGTGTCTGTAAACTATCGCCTAAAATGTAAAGCCAACTGTTCCAAACTGAAAGAAACTCCACTAAATATTTAAAATTGACATTTTGCTTTGATTGACTGCACTGAAAAACAAAATTTTTCTATACTGGTTTGGCAAGTAACAGTCGGCGCTCTAATAAGTATGGAAAAATAATCGCTAGAATATTTCTAAACTTGTAGACAATTACTTCTTTTACAGAAAAAAAAACCGATTTTCAACGAAATCATTTACTCAAAAATATTTAGCTTTCCTTAAGACCTCAACTTCATCGAGTGAAAACGGGAGAGTAATTCCATGGAGTGTAATGGCAATTCGAACATGTGTTGAAAATTGAATAGATCATTATTGAATAATGTGATATTTAATTTAATGAAATTAATTAAATCGTTAGCGTTGCTGTTAAGCTTACACTTCATAAAACATCTCACTCAATGAAGTTAGAGTCTTAAGAAAAACTTAGGGTACACTTGATAGATTCTTGAGTAAATGAATAATTTTCACGAAAGAGGTAGAGCCATTTGACATTTCAGAGGGGTGACTCATCCCTTCACTGAAATATGGTGGTTCTAGTTCCCCCCAACTCTAGTATTTTTGCCAAACGACGCGACGTTTTTCTAACTTTTTTATTTTGCGAGATATTCGCATTGAATTTTTTTAAATATACACCCGGTATATATTACCTTATTTTGACCTCAAGTTTCAAATTTTTTAAGGGGATATATTTTTCACATATTGATAGCTTCTAGGAGCTGAGTGACAGAAAAAAATTACATTAAAAAAACATCGACAAATCAAAAGCCAGCATGTGAGTTTCGCGAGAATTTTTTCTACTTCCCCTACAGAAAATGACGAAATTTGTACAAGCACTGGGCGACGTAAAACTGTACGATTAACATCCGATACGGTGTAGCATCTTTAAAGTAAATCGCACATATAACCAATAAGATAGAGCCTTCAGTAGTTGAAATGGAAACATTTCGACGTTTCATAACTGCTATGAAAAATACGCTTCTTTCCATAGCAGTTGTAGGAAAACATATTTTCACTTAATGGAATCCTAATTTTTGATGGGAATGAATGCGGTCGTAGAAAAAGTATAGTACACATCTCGAGTTGTAAGACAATTACGCACTTCTAGAATAAGAATTATGAAATTAGAGAGATATTATGCGAGTACACATCGAAAATGGGATAGTTCAAATATATCATGGACACCATGCAGATTATCAAAAAGTGTTGTCAAGGACTAGTAAACTAGAGCAACTATCATCTTCGTTTGGAATTCAACCAACCTCCTTCGCCTTCATGCGTTTGGAACTAATTTTGTAGTACCAGTTGCCATTGTTGACGAAATCGATAGTGCCTGCCGCCTGCACACCCGTCTTCGATCCCTTTTCGGACCATCCGTTCCTAAACCGAGCGTCGTAATCTCCACCGACGGCGGTTGTTTCCTCCCTGTTGGTCTGTACCTTACCGCCGCCTCTCTCCGACCTGTGGCGGCGACCGTTGGAGTAGTCGACGGCAGCGTCTTCCGCAGCTTGGGCCCTCGCGTGCCTCTCCGACCAGCCGGTACGAGGATCGAAGTCGAAAGGCTCTTCTTTTACCGTCTTGTCGGGTTTCTCAGACCAGCTGCTTCCTGCGGTTGCGAAGAGGAAATCCAGATTATTGGTTTGAAATAGAGCTGATCTCGTCTGATAAGAAGGTATTGTAAATCAAATATTTGTTTTTATTCTCCATGTTTGAAATTATTTTTATTCATATCTGAAGAATGAAAAAATAGAAGGAAACAAATGAAAAAATCTTTCAATCGGCGAGACCATCAATCATAAATTACATAAAACTTGCTTCAATATCATAATGATGAAAATAATATCAAATATAATAATTAAAATAGTGAATATGAAAATCATCTGAAAATTATTATGTAATATCAGAAAAGACTTCACTTTGAAATCTCTGTATTCGGCTAGACTTCAAAAACAACGGCCATCATCACGTCAGTTGTACCAATACTCGACGCCTTTCAGAGTTTCCAGTTGTACTACTTTTGGGGCTTGTGCGGATATTTCATTCAGTTTCGTCCATAAAAATTATAATAAGTAATGTGGAAGCATGTATGAAAACTCCATGTTATATGGTTGTTATGGATTCAGTTACCAGTGAACAGTGCAACAAAGGTCACTTTTTATGAAGGGCCCCACAATTTTTTACAATAGCAATGGAATCCTGAATTAATTTCATTCTATATTAATAATCATTTCCGCCTTTCCAGTTCAACATTATTGAAGCATGTTTTCTAGTTTTTACATAATACATTCATTACAAGTAGGCTTATTTCAGAAATTATCAGTTCTTCGAGAGGAATATTTGAAATTTTACTGTCCCTAAGAGTGTATCATTTGTAGTAAAATAAGAAAATGCCACGGCATAATGAATTTCTCAACTGATAAGTGCGTGATATGATTTGTGTTTTAAAAACCCTGTATCTCGTAAACCTGTAACATATGCAAGATATATTAAGCTCAATCGACATATTTTGTTCAGAGATTGCCCATTCTTCATGGATAACCCTGTTTATGGGAGTATTGGTGACGTATCAACGCTGTGCGTTCTCCGTGGTACTTCTAAACGCAACCCAATTTTGGGGATTCATTCTGGCGAAAAATTATGAAAAACCTAGGTACATATCCCAACGTTTTTGAATGTCATGATATCTAAAAAAAAGTGATATCGCCCATTACAGGGCAGTGGAGTAGGGACTACAAAATTGTTGACATGATTCCAACCCTTGACGTGATTTATTAAAAAAATACACAAAAATATTTCTATCAAATTTTAAAGGAATCGGTAAAGTAAAACTTGAAATATCATGACAACCACCTCAAAATTAGTATGTTAAGAAAAACGCGTTTGAAGTTTAAGAAAAAATTCCAATAGAATAGACCAACACAATATCCGCTGTATCTACGGATTTTGAAAAATCCGGTTAAAGGCATATTTTTGAAGATCTAAAATGTGCAATAAAATATTCATTCAAATTTCTACACCAGAATACTCCTCAAAAACTTGATGAAGTAAATTTCATTTTACGATGAATGATTTCAGACCCCCAAAAACACTCCAAATGAAGACATAACTGAATATGAGTATATAATGCTGAAGTGTGAGCAAGTTGATATTTACTTCCGGTTCAACCCATCAACGATATGCCTAACCAACCAACCCATCATACGTACCGTTGGTGACGTAGTCGCAGGTGCATGCCTGCAGCAGCGCCTTGACGTTCTTCTCCGACTCGAAGATGATGTAGACGTAGCCCTTCGGCTGCGTGGCCTGCTTGTCCTTGCCGGGCCACTCGACTCGGATTGCGCCGAACGGCTTGAAAGTTTGCACCAGCAACTGTTCGCTGATGTCCCACGGCACGCCCCCCAAGAACACTTTGCTGGAGTAGCCAGCGTGCTTGGCGGCGGACCGAGAAGGAAGAACGCCGCTCCAAGTGCAGGTCGCGTCGTACAGGGCTGCAAAAAGTTCGAGTCGACATAAGGACAATTTTCTAATGTCAATAATATAGACATTTTGTTTCTTTACAATAACCATCACGAATTCTGAAAGTCTACGTTTCGTTAATCGAAAGAATTGTTAGACAAATTAAAAAACACACTTTAATGATGAACTGAAAAGGAAAAAATAATTGATGATATTGAAATATATTAGCAAACATTATTTACTGATTATTATAATACTATCAAAAAAGCGGGGGGTGCTACAAAGATCAGTTTGTATAAAGCGCCCCACACTTTTTCGCAACAACAATAATTTTCATGATTAATAAATTTCTATATCAACGATTATTTTGGTCTTTTGAGTTCACAATTCAAGTTTTTTTTTTTCGTTTTGTTGAACTATATTCATTAGTTTCATTTTTTCGGCGGTGGACGTTCAAACTGAAGCCCGAAAACTGCAGCTTTTCGCGTTGACTGAATTTTGCGCCGACAATACTCGTAACTATAGGAGAGTTACTTCCTACTTATCACAAATAGAAACACTCACTTTTGGTAATAGATATCTCTGGGCTTAATTTACTATAGAAGCAAAATTACCGAGGATTTGTCATAACTCGAGAAAGTCGCTAGCGTAACGATTGCCTCAAAATATAATAGATAGATGTGAAGTTATTCGAAGTATTCGAAAAAGCTTTTCAACAAAGTTATAGGTATGAAGAATTCATATAGACGTCATTCACGAATGGATATAAGCGATACGCCACCTTGTGACACGAGAATGACGCGAAAAATCTTGACATAGTATGGATCGATTACAGATGTGCGGAAGTAAGTTTTAGTATGTGACTTCTGGAAATTCTGAATATATTCATCGAAAACTTATTTACAATACTTACAGGCTGCAGATCGATTCAATCGAGCTGCTCTGTCCAACTGTAAGCTTTCATGCATGAAGTTCATACCGAATAATTGCTGAAATAAAATAAGAAATATATATATGGTCAGATTAGAAATTATCCTAATAACAAATATTTCGAAGAACGTATCAGTTACTTCTGAAAATTTGATAATATCACATATAAGATTCGAAACAATCCACAAAATACCATAAATACATCTAATAGATTATTCTAAAGTAATTTCTGAGATATTGAAGCGATCCAAGTTTTTTTCAACAAAAAGAATATCATAAAATCACACATAATTTTGAATATCAAACCTTCACAATGATTTTATGCTTACTTTGCATGAAGTATAATTGAAAAAAAAAACAAGGCGTGGTAGGGATATTGGAAAAAAATTCCAACATCCTGTATCTCAGAAATAAAACAGTTAAGAATAATTTCAATCATACAAGGCAAACCATTCTTTAGAATCATCATTCGGTTTTGAAGCACTTTGGATGAATCGACCTTTTTTCAAGTATACTCAAAAAAGTCTCACCTGCACGTTGTTGTGCGAACAGGAAGAAGGCAACAGTGAATTGAGTAGGGCAGGTGATGGTGGCTGCTGTTGCAGATATTTGAGGGCCTGGATCGCTTGCAATTGTTGTAGATTTGTAATGTCCAAGTCGTTTGCCCCATTATAAAGTAGGTTTCGAGCCAAATTATCATTTAAGCTCAGAGAATTCTAGAAAAAAAATGGCAGAGTTAATAATTTTTCCACTCAGTCAGTATCTAGATATTTCATCAAATGTAGAGACAACACAAACAAAAGCACTGCAATGCTATTATTATCATTGTTAAGACAAAAGTACAATATCTCCGGTTCACTAATGTAAATTATTATAATATCCTCAGGATGTCTCCAGTACAGGCACTTTTATACAAAATTTATAAAATATTCCAATACTATCACAGAGTAGAGGGGACACTTTATGACTCCATACAGTTTGTACTAAAGTACTACCCCAATGATTTCTGGAAAGCTGAAATATTACAGAAAGTTGGAATGTTTACAGTTTCCTGTTAAACTTTCAAACCTCTGAAAGTTTCGTACTTGATGTGTTCGGTTACAAATTTCCTGTTTGAAAATCCTACCTTTTACCGACCAATGTTCGTAGGTACTGGACTCGTTTTTCATCATTCACAAGAAATCCAGAGTTTTCTTCTGGTGATGGAAGAACTGAACTGAGAATTCTTATATCTATATAATTCTTCTATATTCTAATTATCAGAATCGTTGGTATTACCCAACTCCAAATTGATTGAATGAATGAATGTAAAAAATATCGAATGAAATTTGGATTAGTATCATAAAATATATTGATTAAAGATATCGCATACTCACGAATATATCATTGAGACCGCCATCAGGGCTAGATATTCCACTAGAATCGGACTCCGGAGAATTAGATCTGGAATTGTTGTTGCCACTGAATAGCGGGTGTTCCAAAACAGCTGGACTATTGCTGCCACAGCTATCACTGAAACACAAGTTTCGAAAAAATTATCCCAATCTTCGTTATCGCTTATTGAAAGGTGGTGTGGCACTACCCACCTGAAAGAAGTACTTCTCAGAGTTCGGGCTGAGTAATAGCTTGGAGGTGTGCATGGGGAAGTTCCTGCACTTCCCAAGGACATGTTTCTTTGTAGACTTTTTGGTGGAGATGCTATTCCACCATAGGAGCTCGGGGTTTGGCATAATTTATGATCATCAAAATCCAGCTATAATAACCAAAAAAGTAAATCAACTAAAAATAAGGTCAGAGTTGAAAAACACTTCTGTCAATCTAACAATTATCTATCTATAGTTTGTGGTCAGAATCCAGCTACAACAGAGAAAAATTCGGATAAAGTCAAAAACCGCATCTTTGATGATCTCCTATATTTAATGATGAACTATCGATTTAATCAAAGGTCTGATAATGATTACAAGTTTATAATATTAATCTATGTATGTCACGTGCTGTTGTTGGATAATTAATGCTTTTTGCCATGCAAGTTTTTTTGTATAAGAAATTCCATTATTAATGGTAAATGATTTTGACAAAATCAATGGTTTTATCATCGGGGTTATGTTGCCTTGTATCTTTTATTCAATAAAAAATCCACATTCATGATGCATGTTTGATTCCACCAATAAGAAATATAATCGTATAATTGCAATACATTTTCGAGACATCGAAGGTGAATTTTTTTATTTTGACATTAATTTATTGGAAAAGTATAAAATTTTCAAACTCTTTATTTATAGAATTTTGACGATCTTTCATCGATACCTATTAGGGGTGCAAATTCATATAATGCATGTTGAACTACCGAAAAAAAAACAGGACATTGAAGTTTGCTGATGCAAGAATAAACATCCTGTAGAAATCTAATAAAATGAACATAATCCAACTACAAAACCTTTTTTTTCTGAATTCTCTAATACTCAAGCTATTAAAGAGAACATCGACTTAATGAATAGGAGCAGTTTATTCCGAAATTTGTTTGTATTGTGAATTTGGCAGAAGTCCTAATAGCTTCTCTAAATTGACGATTTTAATTCACTACGAGACATTTGGATATATCAAATCCGCATATTCGAGTCAAAAAATCTAGAAGGCTTTGAAATATAACCAAATCTTGGCAACAGAAAAGAGAAAATCAAACAATTCCGACTCAACATCGTACGAATAACTAGGCTGGTAGCAGCATCAATATCTGCACTTCAAATTAACCTAAAAAATTTATATGACTTACCTGGAAATAAGAGGAACTAGTGGGAGGAGTACAAGCGCACTGTTGTAAGTCGTTGGAAGCAGTCCCGTAGTTCATCCCAATCAACCCTCTAGGGGAATTCAGTCCCAGGAGATCTGAAATCGACGACAATGTATCACCTGCCATATCAACGATTCGATTGATTATTAAAACTTTCTAAAACTTCAAGTTAACCGTTTAAAAAGTTGAGTCAAATAGCTGGTTCCATCGAACGCGCTATCTTTTATGTGTGCACAACAAGAATGAAGTTTCAATAAAAAGTCACGGCTGGTTACTTGTTTTTTGACAATCAAGTCAACAAAAACGCCAGAAGCCTACTTCGTTTTTGTTGCGATACGGTTTGAAATCTCCAATCTATGCAAAATGTTTGTTTATCGTTTTTTCATTAGAGACAGCTGTGGAAATCCCCCAAGAGGTAAATCGACTTGAAAATTTCAAATGATTTACTATACAGGATGATTCAGAAATTGTGCGAACATGAATATACCGATGAACCTACAAATTCGGTACAAGAATTGAGGACTATACAGGGTATACGCTTGTGAACGAATGTTGTAATTCTGATGTTCATCGATATAAGTCTATTTACACAAATTCGGTTATAATTGAAATACATAAAAGCTTTTAGCATAAGCGAGATATATTTTTTGGATTGAAAGGGTGATTGCCTCTAAATGTCGATAACACATTATACACTTTCTTCTGGAATATATCTTGTTCTCTAATAAATTGAAGTCGTGTCATTACTTGAAATATCCATCTACTCAACTGATATACAGGGTGGGTCGGAAATAAACTGACAAATTACGAATACAGATTCCTCACCTCATTTCGAGGTGAAAAGTTTCTATAAAGGTATGCCCTAAAATGCAACCACTGTGAGATGCAATGTATTCAAAAAAAATTTGGATTCAACATATTCATTCTTCTGTGACTGAAAATAGAACAAAAATATGCCTGAAGGCGAATGATATGAATTGGCACAAATTTGCAGATAACCCGAATGAAATAAGAAAAAATATCAACAATAAAATGAATTTTGAAGTTCTGGAAACTAGGACACTTTTGAGTGGTGGGGAGTGTCATCATTTTTGAAGAATGGACAGCCTAAGTGTGACGTCAAAATGGGCGGAACCCATGAAACCTTTCCAAACAAAGAAATATTTGCATTGTTTTCTCCAAAAGAATTTTCATCAGAATGAGTCAATGAGAACTTAATATCACCATATACGAATAATTTTATTTTTACTTTCAACTGAAAGAAGCAAAAACGTGAAATGAACGCTTTGTTTGGAAAGGTTTTTAAGCTTGTGACGTCAAGACTTAGGCTGTCCATAATTCGCTATCCTTATCTGCTAGGAGTGTATGTGTCTAGGGTTATGATCACGTGATTAATTTTTGAAAGTTCGTATTGTAAACAAAATAAACGGTTAGGACTTAAATGGTGAATACAATCAATGACAGAAATATTATATCTTTCAAAATTCTTTCGAATGAATGAAAAACATATGTATTTTCACAAAGATGATCGGATCTGATTTGTGATTGGCTGTCAGAGTGACGCAGTGCTACAGAGGTGGCGAAACACGAGAACCACCAAAATTTCCTCAATGTTTGGGTAACCCCCTACCCTACCAATTTTTAGACCTGTGTGTTCGATCGTGGCCACGACGAACTTACGCTGTGCAATTTTCTTATTTGTCAGAAGTGGTGAGATCAGTGCCATGTTTATTATTGGGACAGAAGTAGGCTCAATGAAACTCCGATGATATGGATGATATGTGAAAATAGAATTACTGGAAATAAAAAAAAATTGAAAGTAGTTGAATTCGCGAGATACATGTCCTAAAATGTTTCAATGACACTCTGTATAACCTCTCACCATCGAACTCAGCATAAAGTTCTAATGTTCCATATTTCTTCTATAAAATGCGACGTTGTTAAACTGGAGCGAAAAAACAAAACGAAAAAATTGATTTTAATCATAGTGCAACAAACACACCACCAAAAAAACGTTATCAGTGATAAGTAAGTAAAGATGGCTGTAATGTCCGAACTGAGCAAAAGTTTCGTTTTGTATGCAGGACATTTTCAGGATAAGTATTAATTCAGGAGATTTCAATTGACAAAACTCCATTATTCCATATGGAACACCCAGTATATTATTTCATCATATTGTAGAAATATTTTTTTGCCTTCGAATTTACGGAATATAACAAAAGTCAATCAGTTACCATAAGATAATGACGAATTAAAAAACTCCTTCCGATTCTGAAACGGATCAATCGATTTCATTTTTCCAACACCTATTTTACGTGAAAGCATAATAACAATGCAACTTTATTACTCAAGGAAAAACACCAGTAATTAACGTTACTTAACAGAGAATAATAATAACAATTACGCAAAACGTTAGAAATTGCTTGTCGAAGAGATGGTTCGTCGTGTTATTAAGGCATACCGATTTAATAATTCAACCCATAAAATAATTGGGCCGAAACTGTTGACGAGTATTTTCATTAATGATTTTATGTGTAAGCAATTATTGCATTTCATCTAAAAACCTTTATATCTGAGGATACATACAAAGTATTGAGATATCATATGCGTAACGAGGGGGTTATTGGGATATAACCCCCCCCCCCCATTGCTCAGAAGAGATAAAAAAATTGCAACAATTTGAAAAAATGAAAATTTGAGTAAGTGTAGTAGACTGGTGGGGGTCGACCCCCCCTCATTAGTCAACTCTAGTTACGCCAATGAAATATATTAAATTTCAGATTCGCATATGTCTTTATGAATTCAGGAAATCAAGGACTGTATATTTTTGGAAATATGCTCAGTGGACAGGTCCAATTATATTTCACAATGTGCTTCTTCTGATGTTATTCATTTATGACTTTTTCATTCTTCATCGTTTGAAAGCTATTCAACAAAAAATTAATTGAAAAATGAGAGAATCTGATGTATATTTCATTAAAGATCAAGATGTTCAAAATGATCTCCATTAACTAATTGAAAATATTCAAAATTTAACTTGAACTCGTTTCGAGCATACTCTGGCGGAATCTAATCTACACTCCTAACAAATTCAATTTTTTGTTGAAATTTTTGCTTGACGAATTATATGAAAGATAGTCCGTATGTGTTGAATTTGGAGACCAAATAGTTGATGTTTCATAAGAGACATAATAACAATATAAGCGACCTGTGCAAGCATATTTGTAAAAGGAATACTGTCTTTGTTTTTCTGAATTCATCACAATAATTTACAATTAATATCCACATTTGAACATATCGAATTCAATTTAGGAACAAAGGTATTAGATATGAGCTGTGGGAAGAAATAAAAAGCCAAATTTCCACAATATCTAGTGGTGGAAGCATTTCCATTTTGAGTAGTATATCACTGCAGGGGATATTCAACATGTACTTCCTGGCATAATTAAGTTGTTGATCAGAATAATTGGCCGAGTTGATTTATTTTTGAAGATAAAATTCAATATCAATGAGATCAATCTAATTTTTTCTTGTGATTTTATCACCATAACCGTCTCACAAAAAATCGTGAATTTTAGATAAAGTTACACAATAAATCATGTGTATACCATTGAAAAATAATACTTGGAAATTTCTAATATGTCATCAAGATATATGAAATCATTGATATATGAAAATTCATAATAGAGATGATTTTGAAACTTTCAGTGAAATTCTTAAAAAATCAAAAAATAATCCAAAATGGTATCTCTTTCTATTCTTGAGATAAGGTCAATGAAATAATCACGAGGATATCGTACCTAGAATGGGACAATCCATTTGTTTCAATTATTATGTCACACGAACTTTAAGACTATTGAACCTCTTTCCCCGTCCTTGTCACATATTTAGGACCTCCTCCCCTTTGATATAAAATGTCAATTTGTATTGAGAAATCGATAAAAGAAAGCAGATATTTTATTCATTTCTCATTTCTATTGAAACATCTCCAATGAAATCAACAATTAGAATGCTGCTCTAGTTGTTACGTGAAAAATAATCTCATAGCGAGAGTGTTAAATTATTAAAAAATATAGATCATAGTTATAAATTCTTATAATATTCTTCACATAAGATTTTTGTTATTCAGTATTTTAAATTTCCACATCTTACGTCACAAAGATCTTGACACCCCCTTCACACTATCATATTACGATGATGATCTCTCTCCCCAATTGACGTGTGAAGTTATTTATGGATGGTCCCGAAGTCAGAACTGAGTCGATTTGCTTACCTCCTGGAGTTGGTGGCAATATTTCGGATTTGTCCAACAAAGAATTGATGGAATGCTTCTGCAAGATGGCAAACTCCCTGCTGCAATCGTTTCTCGATAACGTACAATTGAGCTGAAAATTTATATTATGATGATTTCACTAGCAAAAACAATTTTTGTTGTTTGGACAACTGATGCAAAACAATAAGTTTCTTCGCGTTTTTATTTGATTTTTTATTTCAAGCGTTATTCGATATTTCTATGATTGGAAATAATTTCCAAATACTTATATTTTTTAATAAATCCTGTTGTAGTTCATTGAACTGAATTTTTGATTTGAACGTTGATATTTAATTGTAGCGGGTGATTAACTAACAGTGAAGAGATACTGTGACTCAGGAAGCGTTGAAAAATTTTTCATCAAAGTGGACAAAAAAAAAACACCTTGTAACTAGTAAACTCACCAAATACATGTATACATCTTGACCTTTATTAGAGTAATTTTTGTCATACATCTTTCGACGTATCAGTTGAAATAACGTGGTGAGGGTTGGTTCGAAGTTGTTTCAAATAAACAGTTGTTAATTCTGACAAACTTAGTCTCGTTGAAAAAAGCATTGATTGTTCTATTGAATCCATCTTATTTATCATGTGTTTGATTCGATTTCTAGTGATGGCAATATAGGGCATCTTTTGATGAAACAACAAAAAATCGCAAGAAACTCTGACAAATCGACTTCTCATGAAAGTGTAGTGTAACAATATCTAAATAATATAGTGAAAATCGTATTTCGACATCTCATTCCTAATTCCAAATATTGAAGAATAAAAATTTATATATATATTTACAATATATGAAAAGTTTTTTTGGCTACCAATATCAAAATCTTATAATTTGTGACTATTCCAAGGCATAATGAGCTAAACAATTGCAAAGTATGCAGAATGTGAAGTGATTGTCTCGAAAGGAAATTCAAGCCATTTGAGGGTGCATGTAAAACCAAATGGTATGATTGCAGTCTGAATATGTCTTTGATAGATCAATCAATGCACTTTCTAATGAGACAAAGTTTGTTGAGATCCGTTTAGTTACAGCTGTTTATTTGAAAGACAATGAAAAACCTTCCACCACTGTATTGATAGATATGCTAAGAAGTGAATGAGATCAACTTTGGGATGGGGTATTTGGTACGTTGACTGTGTAAAAAATCACTTCGAAAGTTTCAGATGACGAATACGCAATCTGGCGGCCATCCTGGAAACATTATAATAATTCCCAGGGTTTTCTCTTCGCCACTTTGCTGATAGACTGAACAGGATAGTTCAATTGAGCCATTTTGTCGGCCGAAAGACGGGGTTCCAACGGCGTGAATTACGTCAGCAACAGGCCTGTGTTAATGAAACATTCAACATTTTATTTGACCTTGAACTTTAGATCTCCCTGTATACCATCTTCTGTAATCAACGCCCGTAACAATTGATGAAACTTTAATTAGCTGTACAATAACAAGAATGAGCGAGCGATATCTGATGTGGATGCGAGATTTATAGAGGTACAGGGTGGGCAAATTTCGATTTTTCTATAGGGTAACGCGGTAACTATCGGACTCGACTTATCGACACATTCAAATATAATGGTTATTAGTGAAGTTAGGAGGAGACTTCAACATTATTATAAAAGAACTGTTCAATTTCGAATCATAAAAATTATAGTTGGCTATGGTATAGTTTAGAAGGATTACTTTTTTTAATCATCACGTGTTGGGTCGTTTTTGTGTGAGTGTTCGATAGCGTAAATGACACTTTGCTTCATTTCTATTGTCTGGTATTTTCCATGAGTGGGCGGAATTAAAAAGTATAATAGGTAACAGTATACTTATTAAATGATGAGATATTTTTTCGAATTCTTCAAAAATATTTTCATTAGGTTGTCTTTTCTGTGGAAAGCGATTCATTGATAATTAATATTCAACATTACAATTGTTCCTACTTTCACTAGGGTATTCTAATATCTCCTTGTAATTTTCTTTGGACATTCTCAAAACCTCAACAATATGTAGAAGTAATTTTCAATGATATTCATATGTATGGAAAAATCGAGAAATCGAATTTTCATAACGATAACCAAATTTTGTTTTCGCTAGTGAACTCATCTCGAGAAAATAGATCGAGTATGTTACCTCCTTTTTTGTATCTCCTATGGTTACTCAGTTACCCTATACAAACATCAAAGTTTGCCCACCCTGTACATTAAATTATCGTTCTACACTGTAGATCTGCCCCTTGAAGACGGATCATTCCATTATAACGGTTTACTCAACAATATCACGGTCCAGATCACCCTATTAACGATATGGTCAGCGCGTGCCGTTCGACCAAAATCATAAATAATATTGTTCCCGATTCAATTACACTCCCAATGCCACTTCTTCGTTTCGGGTAGAGAAGCCAACGCATATGAGTAATAAAATGTTACTGTTTTTTCTGATCTTTCAACATCGTCCAAATGGAATATACTTGTTCGGAATTCCGGGTCCCCAGATATATATTCGACATATCAAAAATTAAAATTAAACTGCACTTTCGAAAATATAACATTTGAAGGTCTTGTTATAGCCACCCTTCATTGTCCTTTTTGAAATTGCTCTCTGCTCTAGATTCAATGACGACTATTGAAAACTGCGTTCCATTCTATTAGGAATACAACATGTTTAATATAATCAACAACAAGAATAAAAATGGTACAAGAATGCTTTTATACGTTTTTCAGCTGGCACGGATTGTGCGCAAAAGAATTTACACACATCCTGCGATATTTTGATAGTTCTCTTATTTTTGTTTTCAGTATCAATTTTGTTGTTATTTATAAAAAAATAATAACAAGAATGTTGCGATCATTGTATTCCGAATAAAATGACACGTATAGGGAGACGTTTGTAAATAAAAAGTGAAAGTGAGAAATTATTTTTTGAAGTATTTGGCAGGTTTCAAGTTGTTTAAATGATTGAGCCAAAATACAATAACTAGAACACCCGGTATAGGTGTCCATTCCAATTCTTGTGAATGATAATTAACTGAAAAGAAAATTTGTGAAAAGATTTGTTTTATTTTTAGAAAAATTACTGAATATCCAAATCATGAATTATTAAAGAATTCAGAAAATTGATGTTGATAGGTATATGCATTTGTTATGATGAACTATGAATGAGATATATCTTTTGCCCCTGAACAATTTATTGAATTATAGAATGTCTTTACAATGCAAAAAATTAAAAAAGGATTGATATGGTTCTTGAAAATTTATTGAGCACTCATTGTAGAATCATTCTGAGTTATCGGGGCCATTTGAGAATGTTCATTGTTTCTTAAGGAAATTTGAAGTTTTTATTTATTTTAGCAATATGTTGAAGATCTTAGGGAGTCATCAACAATGATTGGTGATTTTCCATGATTCTGACACATTGGAATGCATTCACAGATGACATAATTGAGATGTTCAAGAGTTTTTACGAATTGAAGGTGGGATTACAGTTAGGAAAAAATTATACCTATGGATTGGATATATCCTAAAAAGTCAGTTTCATTCTACAATAGTTGTGGCTTTTTTACACCATCTAATAATGAATGTTGAAGAAGAAAAAAAGAACTGTACGTAGAAACTATTTTCATTCAGATAATTCAAGCAAATCGAGTATTTTCATATCACACTTAAGAATCCCAAGTAATATTGAAAATAAATGTTTGTAAACCAAAATTTCGTATTACGTTAAGAATTTACTATTCCATATTTCATTTAAAACTGACTTATTATCTGGAATTGACATAGAAAATTTCCTTCTTATTTTGATCTGAACTTATTTGAAGAATTGCATGAAATCTGGTATAATTTTTTATCTTTGTGGACAACAAAATGGTTTCATCATTTTCTTAATTTTAATTGAACTAATTAACGAATTGAATGGACATCAAAATGATGTCATAGCGTTTGAAATCTGAAATGAATCAATTGAATAACTAGATTAAAATTAAATGAACAATAAAAATGCTGTCATGATAATCGAATTCAAATTAAATTGCTGATTAGCCTGATTGTTTTGGATTATATAAATACCTATAAGTGAAACAAGGTATAAAATTGAATGATATAATTGCTTGGATACATATTATTGTTGATAATAAGAAAAAATATTTTGGGGATTACCCAATGGCACTTTCGCTATTTGAAATTTGAATTCAAAAAACTTTTCTTACCCTTTGCAAAGCAGGCATTTTCACGATAACTAAGAAAAAATCAATTAATGTCTATACATTAAAAGTTTCACCGTTCACCACTTGACAGTCTTCACATACGAACAAACAAAAGCATTACACTCTGTTATTTCTTGAAAATCACAAGAAATTCGCTAGAACATGCTGAAAGTCTTGCTATCCCATGGGTGGTGGGAGAAAGAGAAATATTCTGATTGGACGAACAACGTGCTGCGCGTACGAAGAGGAATAATGGAAAATATGTTAATCAAGATGGACACAGTTGCCGATGCGAACATTTTCAGCGGAGAAATGAAGATATTTTCAAACGACTAAAAGTGACGATTCCCGGTTTTCATGTTCGTTTTTGGAATAAAATGAATGTGGTAACATGATCACAATTAGACTACAGTAACTCTCTATACCACATTTAATCTCCGAATTTTCAGAAATGATTTCGACATATATCTTCAACACGTTTTTGAATTTCGATAAAATGATTGGTGACGCCAGCTGTAAATGAAAATCAATATTTTCATAATCATTGCTGAACATGATTTTTTTTTCGTGAGAAATTCAGAGAAAATAATTGAAGATATAATCACAGGAACAAGGACTACATATACAACATAAACTGTTGTGTTAATAATTATTGCTGAAAAAAAAAACAAAAAAAGGTGACTGCAAATCCATGTTTCCCAAGCAAGGAATGCTTTTCACTTATACTTTTGATGAGACATAAAAAGCTTATAGAAGTGAGGTTCTGTTGATATAAAAACCTCTTGAAATCAACAAATGGCCATTCAGAACTTGTTCGCCCCTAAGAAAATTTCTACAACTATATGTGTTTCATTGCATTCATCTATAAATACAAGCTGAAGTCGGAAAAACTTTGGGATTCCAATACTTCATACACACACTAAATAATTATCGAAAACAAAACTGGAAAACAACGGAATTGATGACATTCGAGAAACGTTTACTTGTTTTATATCTTTCTTTACAATCCTTGGCGCTCTTAAGGATTGTTAAAATAGTCAACAGTGCGGAATAATCTACTCTATCGTCTTAATGTTTGTTATAATTTTGGATCAAAACTTTATATTTAATTCAACAATTATCTATTATGCTTTATACATTTGGAAGTTCTTTTTGTATGATCAAGGAATCAATAACTTAATGAGAAACGAGAAAACAAGGTTGTAATCATGGCATGAACGTTGCAACACGCATAGGTATTAATGATATAAATGGGGGTCACATAAATTTTGATATTTTCACCTTTTTTGGTATCTTCTATAGAAAACTTTACTTATGACATTTATGAACTCGCGTTATCTACGATTTCATTATACGGTCTTCATGATTCAAAGACTGTTTCGTAGAAAAAAAATTGAAATAATCAAAAGTTCAATCGTCTTGATCATGAAATTTTATCAAAACATCCATGAAACTATTTAGATTGACAAAGAGAATTTGGCAACTAGGCACTAGGAATACGATCAACATTACATAAAAACTACAAGAAAAACTACGATTTAATTTGAGTTTTTGTGCATTTCACTCGAGGGACGAGTGATTGAAGCGAATAAATAATATATTGGTTGAATGCCTCTAGAGCCATCAAAACACTACAACCTTTGATTGAATATTATTGTTAGGGTATTGAAAACAGAAAAATGGTCTACTGATTGAATTTAATTCATTTCAAATGTTGGGCCGTTATCTGAAATCGAAACGTATTTTTTTTGTTTCACATATGGTTAAATTGCACTTATCACCCGACTAAAATTTTTATGAATATTTTTGTTGGTACATAATATATGTATTTTGGTCCAAAAAACGATTTGAGGTACTTATTACTTTCTTGAACGTTGAAAAAGATTGAACAGCTTTATTGCAAATGTCTTCATTAACGAGACACATAACATATTATGAAAATGTTAAGCATGCATTAACTATCAGATAAATATTAGATATGCAGTCTTTTTTATATTATAAACATGCACGTCAAATCCATCCGACATTTGCATAAATAGTACTGTGGTTTATGATACATAATGAACCTTTTTTAATATGATATTTTTTACGTTGTTAAAGAAATTTGTCAGGAAGCTGTACAATCTTGTTTAAAAAGTGACATAAAAAAAAGATGAAATTTCAACTTTGAAGCGGATTATCTCGAAAAGTATCAATTCCTTCACGATAATATTAGCGAAATATTCTTGTTTGCCGCCCTAAAAACCCCCAATGTACCATTTTACAAACCGATATCATGAGAACTGTGGAAGCTATTAAGAAATTTGCAAATAAAATTCTAACTTTGATATTCGTTTCGGTGTTATTTCAATCGTTTTCTGTCTTCTATATTTTTACTAACAGAGAGTTCCTGCTAGAAGGAAATTTCAAAGCACGAAAGCATAAACAAATAACAGAGTTAAAAACTGACAACTAACAATAGTCGTCTTCATAAAGAAAATGATGATATTGTGAAACACAGCTTACCGTAGTAACGATTTTCTGAAAAACGATTGTATCAAAAAACCGAAATTTTGTTTTCTTATGCAATTCGTATTTGAAATTTCTCCAATCGCCTCAAACCTTTCTTTACCTACATAACTTGTAAAAAATTCCGGATTGCGTACGAGTTGAAAAATAAATTATAAATTTATGCATGGGAATTGTTCAAAGTAGAATAATATGTTACAGAAAGGAGTTTGAGAATTCTAGGAATTTGAGTTCTGATATCTATTTCATTACTTCCAATAGAATTATTGTTCTTGAAACGATAACTTATTTTTTTTTAAGTTCAAAAACCTTGACATCACAGGCTGACTGAAAAGCCTATGGTTCCTGAATGAATTGTAGATTGTTATTTCCTTTTTTCCTATCTGTGATTAAATCTAGGAATTTATTATTGTCATGAATCTATTTCATTCGAAGATTGGAAAACGAAAACAAGAATGTGAAAAGAATTTTAAATCTGTAGTTCAACCTTTATTTTTAGATATATCAAGTACATTTCCTTTTAGTAAATCAAATATAGTATTAAATTCATGGTGGACAATTTCATTTCACTAATTCTTTGTGTCCATTGAAACATTTTTTCAGTTATTTCAACAATAACCCTAGAACAGGAATTTATTCTTTTACAATACTACTCGCGTCTTCCATATCCACTTCTATATTCATGCTCATGCTTATATCCGACATTTCGTTATTAACACTGGGCATCACAGAGCTAGAGTCCTCCACCATTCTGTCAGTAACGTCCACGATGGATCTTCTGTACTTCGGAATTTCAGTCGGACAATCTACGAACAAGAAAAGGAATATTAGAATTTACCCCAAAAGGAAATATTATGGGCTAATGGAGACTCACAACCTTTATTTTACAGAATGAGGAATTCTCCTCAATTTGGGTTATTACGGGAAATGCAAGTTTAAAGATAATGATTATGAGTTTCATTCATGAAAATTCCAAACTCTCTGCAGAAACTATCTAAAATAATTTTTCAAATATGGGGTTTTAAATTTTAAATCGCTTTGTTTCTAGTTCACAAATTGGCAACAGCGCCTAGTAAGCTAGAAAAAGAACAACATATATTTGTTCTTTGTTGTCTGTCAATTTACAATCTAGTGTCAAAATGTATCGGTTGTCATAACCCAACTTTTTGTTTATACTTTGTGGCTGGTAAAGAATACTTGATTGAATTGTTTTTAAGTTATTTGATACAATATTATACATCAATATAATAGTCCAACCCGAACAACAACCTTACTTAGAAGCCGAACCACGCCAAACTTAAACATAACCTTAAAACCTGAGTTCTCTCTCTAACTTGGTCGTTGCCTCCTTTGCGATGCATGGAACGTCATGACTCATGGAATATAAATAAGCAGAATGGGTTTCTAATCTGATGGAAATTTAGCCATCTTTGTTTACCTACCAACGTTACGAACTTGTTGTCCTTTTTTATCACTGTAATCCGCAGTCGATGTTGCCAAATGGTGAATTAGAAACAAAGCACTTTAAACTTTAAATTCCCATATTCATTTTTGTTTTTTAAGTACTTGAAATATTTTTTTTAGGAAAAAGGTTGAAATGATAAATTTAAAATGCGACGTTTTAAAGATATATCATGAAAAATACGTCATTATCGTCTGAAGGAGAATTCCCCATTCACCTAAATTTTTTGGAGTTCAAATCAAATTTCCAGAAATATTACTTTAATTCGATTTTTTTTCAAGGAGGAACTTTTTTATTCTCCACAGTTTCAACATTGTAGGAGTGAATTGTGTATGGAAACAGTTGCTTTTTCTTTAATAGAACACCCTATGTATTATTTCATATTTGAATCTTGATCGAAATTCTGAAAAAAATTATTATAGCACATAATTTTCTTACTTCAACCGTTTCTGAGATATCGAATTTTTAAAATAACTCAGCAATAGCACGAAATTATGGATATTTATTATGAAAGTTACACGAAGTGGAGTATGTAGATATGATTACAATTTATTATTATATATAATTGTTCAGGGTTGATTAAAATGCATGGAATGTTTAATTAATGTCCAGGATATTAAAAATTTTATGAACACAGGTATGCCAGGAAGTGAAAACAAGTATTGATACATTTTTTTTAATTCTTGTACTTAATAAGGTGATCAAAGTGTTTAACTCTTGACAGTGATGAATTCGTTGAACAAGATTTTGTAGTGTATCTAAAATCATGTGAGGAGGAATGGTAGAAATTTCATGCCTTACTATTTCTTGGAACTCTTCAATATTTGGCGGTCTATTTTTTGTAAAAGACCGGAATACTTAGTTGCAAAACTCTGCACGTTCCAATCACGTCATAACATCAACACCCGTAATAAATATGCACTTGTGATTCCTCCTCCATTTTCACTCGCAGTTTCTCGTACAACGCATCTAAATATAATGATATCCCAGGGAGTACAGACATTATTCAATCTCCAACTTCAAAAAGAGACTTACTAAAAATGTGATTGACTGTTTGGTTACCAACTTGGCGTATTTTCCTTGGCATATTTTCGCTCTTTCTGGAATTTATTACATACCTATGTTTTATATTTTATCTTTTTATTAATATATATTCCGCTATTTTACGATGTTTGTTATAGTTTTATGTTTATATTTACATTCACATCTTTACTTTGTTTCAATTATTCGAATGAATACATGAGCTGATCATCAAGATTGATTGGTTGACATACTTCTTTGCTTCGACGATTGAGGTTTTCCGCAAAATAATGAATGTTACGGTCTGGACGATATTTTTTTCATTTTATATTAGACTTTTCTTGAAAACCAACAATCGATAACTCGGAACATTTTGAGGAAATGAGAGAAAAATCGGACACAGATATTTTGGACAATGTGATATTTTAATTTTTATCAGATGACAGAATTTTCATTCTGATGGATGTCCATTCAAAGCAATTCAATAGATTTCTTCGTAAACCATTATTTCTAACAATCCCAAAGAAGCTATTAGTTACAAACAGTGAGTTTGTTGGTGCAATAATTTAATTCATCTGCTTTCATTCAAATCTTGAACATTCGCAGATTGATTGAGCGTGTTGAAATTGCTTTTCGGATCAATTTTGATGTTATTGCATTTGACAAGTCATCATTCATTGGACAATTTCTTGAATACGTTTCAACTTACCTGGATAAGGCGGTTGTTCTTCACTGATTCGTTCCATAACAATATTCAGCATAGTCGTGCTGAAAGTGTCGTCTCTCTTCAGACCCAAGGCTTTGTGGAACCATTCGATGGCTTCCTCTAAATTTCCTAATAGCACATGAACGTACGCTATAGCTGAGTAGGTGCTGGCTGATTGGGGAGATAATAAAAGCGCCTGAAAAATACAGCCATCTTCAGTTCATCATTATAATTGTCATCATTTCAACTAGAGCAATAATAAATACTAGATATTAATTATTTTTGATTTCAAAGCAAACCAAGGTAATAACGAAAATAAATACATATCTGCACATGGAACAATTATAAAAATTGAATTATTACGATATATTAATGGATTTGCTATTGTCCGAAGGGATATATGGCGATCCATTTGAACAAACACTCCCAAATTTATACCAAACCCAGTTGCGCAAACTGAATTAACAATGACAAAATCTGCATTAAGATACAGTGATCCATTTGAATGAGATGAGATGTATTGTCCAATTGGATTTACCTAAAAAATTTTACGAATATCGTCCGTTTCATTCTATAGGTATTAACCTGTTTCTCTACTTATTTCCAACATTTCATGAAAAACACATTGACATTGAATTTCTATTCGAACGCTAGATCATGTTTGGTAGTAGACTGTAGGGCAATACCTGAACATGTTGACTTGTTTTGGAAATTGAAATAAAATTCACCTCAGTACTATCGAATTCATTTGAGTCGAAGTTTCCACCCTGTATTTTATATCTATAGTTAACATTTACGTGGGGTGTATATTCCTCTACTCACGTGATCGAAAAATTCCAAGGCTTCTGCGTATTTCCTCAGTTTCCTACAAGTGTGACCGAGATTGTTAAGAAGGGGACTCCATCGAGGAGGAATTGTTCCCTTTTTAATTCTCTTCACCCTATCTATGGCTTCGCGGAAGTTCATCTCAGCTCCCTCATAACTGGACATATAAATATATTCAGTTCAACAGAATAATCATGAGAGAATGTGAAGAATATGTTACAAAATTTATCTCACTTTCAGTTTGAATAAACAATGGATTGTTCGTATAGATTGAAGTTAAGTAAGGAGTGGGGGGGTTACGGAAACAATAATAATGATATATAGTTTATTGAAAAATGTACGGTTCGTATAAAAAAAATCAATAAGATTTAGAAATATATAAGATTCAGAAGTACAGTTTCAATAAACCGCAAAAACTCACTAAGGCAGATTGCCTGTGGCTCAATATAGTTAAAACCATTTCATCTTTAAATCACGTCAAATAATATTATTATTATTGGGCAAATATCAATCGAATAAATCAAAGCATAAAAAATCATATACTATTTTGTATATTTACTGTGTATTACTTCTAAATTTTAGAATTTTACGGGATTTTCTTTTGGTTTCTTTAGGCGCATTTTTTTTTGCATTTTTTTACGATGATTTCTTTCCGAGATACAGCATACTTATCTGGCCACTTTGTACTGGAAGAATGAGGTATAGAACAAAAAGTCGTATTGAATACTTACTACTATGAAACTCAAGATTATTGATAGGAATTAAAGGAAGATTATCATTATCATATAATTCTTATCCATCTGTAATGAAATCGGCACAGAAGGTTAATTGAGAGAAATAGTTCAGATACCTTTCATAGTTATGTTATTTTTGTTGATAATTCAATAGTATTCAAAACTGAAATTAAAGTATCGATTGACTCACTCCAAATTTTGGAATGCGATGACTCCCTTCTCGTGCATAATGAATGGATCGTCTGGTGCTATGGTCTGGGCCTGTTGCAAAAATTTATCTGCCAAACGCACATTGTTCGTCAGCCCACACTCCAAACCGATGTATAAGAGAGGCAAGTGACATCTGAAAGAAGACATCTTCATTAAACAAGAAAACATTGATCATTGGTCCATTGATCAAACAAAAATACTAGCTTGAGGTAATTCACTAGAGAACAGAATAAAACATAATTCACTTAAGCTACCGAATTTATTATACTCAAGAAAATACTGATAAATTGTGAATATGATTCAAAAAAACAAAAAAGATGTAACTGGCGACATACAAGGTTATTGACGGATATAAAAAATTGTTATAATGTTTTTTATTTTCAGCCAAAAACACTATAGCTTGCTAATTTGATCAACATTGTATTTCCGAAATTATAAATGATAATCTAATATATAAAATTCTCGTGTCACAGTTTTCGTTGCCAAACTCCTCCGAAACGGCTCTATGAGAATCGGCCAACATCTATTTTTCATCCCCCTAAATGTTAGGTGTAGTCCACTCCTATTTTTTTTTTATTCTTCAGACAAAATTTTTAATTTCTATTTTTTTATGATACAACATACAAAAATACATACATTCCTCAATTTTCACCCTTCTACGATCAACCCTTATTTTTTAATAGCCATTTTAGTGCGACGACAGAGAGGTAGTAAATTTCCCCACAGAGTTTTTGAACTCACTGGATTTGCCAGGCATGCCTTCGCATACTTTACAATTAAAGGTTGGATCTGCGATTGTCTTGCTTCGTAATTTGAACCCGCCCCGGCTGTGCAACGGTACGCGATTAGTCATCCAAAAATTAATCAAAAACGTGACCGAATCCAGCATTTTGAATGGCAAGTTCCGAAGTGAAAGTATATTAATACCAGGGATTCCTATTATACCTACAGATGTGCCAATTCAATTCAAACGTATTCAGTTTCCGCTTAGATTGGCATTTGCAATGACAATCCCAAGTGAGTAAACCATCCAGTTTGTGTTAGCTAAAGATGGACTAACAAAAAATTTTGTTCACACTATAGCATTAAGAAAGTGATATTTTTTGATAGTGTTACTGTTGTAATTGATTAATTATTATTGATATTGATTATTTTTTGTCTACACTAGAAATTCCTTAAAAATTATTTATATGGCAAAACAACGTTTGCCGGATCAGCTAGTATAATATAAATACAAATAACTGAGGGTCTTTGGATCTTTTTATTCTAAATGTCAATATGAGGAACTAAATTAAGAAAAACTGTAATTGAATCCTAACCGAATACGATCTTAATTTTATTTTTCGAGTTTTGGACACATATCTACTGATATGATAATAAATGGTAATGTATAGTTACGAGTTGAGGACTTACTTTTGGTGATTTGGAAAGTACGAAGAAGAAATTTAAAGTCATGTTGAAGTTCTATTAGTTTTAATATGAATCACATTAGGCTATAGAAATGTAATGGATACTCCACTGAATCCAGCAGAAGGGTTATTGAGCTGGAGAAACGTCTTCAACATTTAAGTGTCTATAGAAACTATAATACTCAACGGTGGCTGAAGAGAGGTGGAGAATGAGACAGTTTTAGAATGTTCGAGAAATAATAATGTCCAGTTCACATTTTTGTACGAACTTCTGGAAGCATCTCATCTTTTAATACATCATTAATACAACCGACCATCTCTAATAATTAGTCAATTGAATACGAAATCACATTATGTAAACATCGTTCTTGTACCAAGTGTTGTGAAACTTTCATCGCTATTCACCTGAACATACGAATAACAATATATTGATATCCGAGATTTTCGCCGACAATGAAGAGACTTGTCGAATTAAAGGCAGGAGGCAGATTTAAAGCGGTTCTTAAACTTTGTGTCAAGAGACACTTGACCGAAACTAGCCTTAATCCTAAAACGTTCATATACGAGCAAACTGAGGGTAAAATTTTGGCACGAATTACGGCTCATGGTGGATTTATTTCGTTACTAATTATGACTCAGTGTGATGAAATTTCAGCGCAGCAAATGGAATCTTAGCAAGACATAATTTCGGCAAAGGTTACGGCTCAGCCTGAGGAAATTTTAACGCTGTTGGTAGCTCAGTAAGTAAAAATTTCAGTACGAATTATGACTCAGCGTGACGAGGCATTAACTCAGATGGCTACAGAGTGTGAATCACCGATCATTCGACGGAAAGCCATTATGACTGCATTACTTGAAACATTTCGAAGCAGCTGTCTAAGCCAATAGATAGACATCGAAGGACAAATCAGTAGTTCTACGAGGCCATGTCTTCAATATTCTGCAAGCCATCCCAGAAAGTAAGGTTGACAGTTACAAATCTCAAATGTGTAGATATGCGAAATGGTCACAAGCAACTCTAGCAGGTATGGTAAAATGCAGAGAGCGAAATGATCAAAGAATCTTATCAATCCACTAGCAAATGCGTAGGATCTTGAAACTGATTTGCACCTTTCGAGGGAATACTGAACCAATGAGTGCAACATGTACATCTCAAGGATGAGGATGACTGATTCACTTTCGATAACTTGATGATATAACTGCTTGATAAGGAGCATGTGAAGCGTTATGAAATTGGAGTCTTACCCCTTCATCAACTGCGAAGCTTTGAAGTAGGCTGCCATAGCTTGATCGTGTTCGTTTTCGATGGCGAACGAATGTCCGTAGGCTAACCAGGCCGGTCCGAATAGTCTGTCGAGGCAAGTCGCTTTCGCTAGATATCTCCTGGCAAAATCGCTCTTTCCTTGGAATAGATATATACAGTATTTTGCGTTAGACACTCGAGGCTGCACATCGACAACATACGTGAACGTATCTAATGACAACTTAGCATGCGCAGTTTTGTATGTATGATTAGTATGTGACCTAAGATATCACAAGTTTCTTTGAAAAAAGTACTGTGAATTACATAGATACAATGAAAATCGATCATATCAGTTGAGCTATGTCAAGCTAAACAAAATATCATCAAAGATGTTTAAAGATTTTATAGCACTCAACCTCATTTTATCATATAATAATACCATTTGAAACTTCCCTTGACACAGAAGTAATGATTTCAAGACATCAACTTGAAATTTTTGTTTGTTTATACAAATTGATAGAGAATGGAATTTTGTGTCGGTTATAGTTTAATAATTTCATGGCCATTCCGTTTGAAATGAGGGAGTTATTGGGATTTGAAATTTCCAAAAACTAAACTGAAATATCGAACACACCGTTAAATATTTTGTGAAACTGTTGAGGATACCTGCTATGGATTCATTAATGTGTATACAGTGATTGAACACTCTATCATGGGAGTTGTAGATAACACAGGCGTTTTAGTTAGTCCATCTATCAAAAGTTTTCAAAAAACAAATCAGGATAAAGGAGCGATTCAAAATGAAACCGATCCAGAATTTTACGTAGCTTTCGAAAATGTGACAATACACTGGATGTTCCATTTGAAAAAGCAAAGTTGATATCGTTTCCTGTTTAACCGGAAGTATAGCGTATTGAAAATATTTTAGAGAAATAGATCACTTTGAGCTGTAGCTGCCACAAAAATTTCAAGTTGATATCTCTTTTATTTCTCCATAAACCTCTAATAAATTAGTTAGGTGAATCGCCCTATATAATCTGTCTTAGACTTATGAACATTTATTGTAAATCGAAAATCTGATTCGACATAAATATACAGGCTGGCCCGATATTGAAATTTGGCAGTTGTAAGCCGTTGGTAATATTACGCATTTTAAGCAAGCTGCAACGTTGTTACGTCTCATTTTGTATCACGTGGTATCATCTTTAGAATTTTCAATGGGACACCATGTATATTTTTTTCACTGTTGTAAAGGTCCCTCTTATGCTCATTCAGCCATAACTCTATTATTTTTTTTGAGGTAAGTACCCCGAAACGGTAAACAAATTTTTATGTAGGGTTTTCATCTGAAAAACAAAGTTAGCCAGAAACACGAAATATTTGGAATAGAAAACTCTCACAATAGTTCATGCTTCTGGGTGAGTATTTCCAGAAAAGATGGATTGGGAGGAACGGTACAATATTTTGGCCGGCCCGTTCACCAGATATAACCCCGTTATATTCTTTCTTTGGGAATATTTAAAAGGATTAGTGTATGTTACAGCTCCTACCGACGTAGATGGTTTGATAAACAGAATTAGGGCAGCATGCCAATCTGTTACACTAGAAATGATTCTAGCAGCAAGCACAAAAAATTTACTTAGATTTGAAAGCTGCATTACTGAAAATGGAAATCAATTTGAGCATAAACTATTGTAAAAGTGCTATTCTATTCCAAATATTTCATGTTTCTAAGCTATCTTTGTTTTTCAAATAAGAAACCTACCTAAAAATTTTTTTATTGTTTCGGAGTACTAACCTACCAAAAAAATGATGATGCTCCAAAATGTAACAACGTTGCAGCTTCCTTAAAACGTGTAATATTACCAACGGTATACACTGTGTCCAAGATAAGGATGTCTATCATGGGGATCTCGAAAACTATAAGAGATAGGTACGGAGGTGGTTAAATTAGAGAAAAGTTGCGCATTTCCAAGTCTAAAAATGCTGCTGTTCAGAAAGTTTTGAAATTCCAATTGGTTCCGGAGATATGCCTAAAAAAACTTGCTGATTTCGTTTCAAGAGATATAAAAAAACAAAAGACACTTTCTCATTGCCATTTTTCAATTCCCACAAAACAGCGTTAAGAGATTTTTTGTACGACGTTTCGTTTCGGAGAAACTACCATCAACTTTATTTTTTTATATGGCTCGTGAAAAGAAAATACCCTGAATTGAATAGCATATTTGATTACTAATACAACGATATATGACACAATATGATTCTGCGATATTTAAAACGGAAAAAAATGGTTTTTATTAAAGTTCAAACTCATAACACAATGCCCCAATAGTGCGCGAGTATCTATCGAACCGATTTCCGGGAAAATGGACAGATACACATTTAGCAGTTTTGTGGCCCCCTAGTTCGACGGACATCACTCCGCTTATTTTTTTTTTCTGGGGGTATTGCAAAAATTATGTTTACCGCCATGTTTTTGAATCTCAATTTTGAATCTGAGGATCAGTTTAGGAAACTAGTTCTTGGAGCGTGCGAGAGTATCAAACCTGATATGTTGAGAAGTGTTTTGAATTCAACAGTTAGAAGGTGTTATCTATGTTCTGAGAATATTAGTAATTTGTTTGAACATTCTCTGTAATAGAGAGAGTATTTTAAATTTCAAGTTTCTAGTCAGTAGTTCTCAACTAAATTGGTTAATTGATTAACAGCGATCTACTTACTTATAGAATAGAATAGAATAGAACTTTATTGGCCACGTTACATATCCATAAAATACATTTGTAGCAGGTCAGTGTTCCTTCTTTCGGAACAAAAAATAGAGCAAATTCACAGCAAAAAAAAACACTCATTGTATATAAATACACATACGCAGACACACATACATATTTCCATAAGAATATATGCTACCATACAGTAAAATACATAAGTATCATCTATAGTATCTTGAATTGTCAACGCCCACACTGCATATCAATATCTTCTTGGATTGTCGTTCCAAGGGGCTTTGAGATATTCATTGATAGAATAAGAACAATATTTCAATAATAGTGACTTGCATTTTCTCTTGAATAACCCTAGTGGAAGTTGTTTCAGACTAGCCGGTAATTTATTGTATAAGTGCAGTTTAGGTGAGTTATTCTTGGAAACGTTCAGTCGAAGAAAAGGTATCTTCATCAAATCCGATGCTCTTGTATTATGATGATGAGATTCAGATATTTTCAGATAATCATTTTTGTTTTTATGGATATATATGAGAGCATAATGAACAAAAAGGCAAGGCAGAGGCAAAATACCATATTTTTCGAAAATTGGCCTGCAATGAGCTTTGAATTTGGCACCATCAATTATCCTCATTGTTTTTTTTTTTGTAAAGTGAATACTTTCAGGGCGTGACTTGAGTTACCCCACAGCAGAATCCCATACGTGATCTGTGAGTGTATTAATGAGTAGTAGGTTGAGAGCAGAGTATTGACGTCAACAAGCTTTTTTAGTTGTCGAATTAGATAAATATAGCTAGATACCTTCTTACTAAGTTGTTCGATGTGCCCGGACCAGTTCAATCCGCCATCCACAACAACACCAAGCAATGTGACATCACCACCTGCCCCAACGTTATGATTTGTGGAAATGAGGAGCTTTTGAGTTTTCTCTCTATTCAGTTCTAAATTATTAGAATTGTACCACAGTTCAGCTTGATTTTCGACATGTTCAATAGTAATCTCCAAGTTTTCCATATTTTTCTCCGCGTTTATGAGGGTTGCATCATCAGCAAACATAACTATATTATTAGGAAACAAATGGAAGAACAGATCGTTGATATAGATAATGAACAAAAGTGGTCCAAGAACTGAACCTTGTGGTACACCGTGTGAAACTGGTTTGGATGTAGAGCCTCTGTGGTCAACGAAAATGAATGAAGTTCTCATATCTCCAATAACATGATCTCAATTTAATATTCCGAAACATGAGTAATCATAGCCTACTATACCATACTCAGGGTCATCATTTCACCGCACACTACACCAAAACGTTCGAACTTTGATGAGAACTTTTTTCCGTTTTAAATATTGTAGAATCATATTGTGTCATACATCGTTGTATTATTAATACAATATGCTATTCAATACAGAGTATTTTCTTTTCACGGGCCATACAAAAAAATAAAGTTGATGGTAGTTACTCGAAACGTCGTACGAAAAATCTCTTAACGCTAATTTGTAGGGATTGAAAAATGGCAATGAGAAAGTGTCTTTTGTTTTTTTATATCTCTTGGAACGAAATCAGCAAGTTTTTTTAGGCATATCTCCGGAAGCAATTGGAATTTCGGAACTTTCTGAACAGCAGCATTGTTAGACTTAGAAATGCACAACTTTTCTCTAATTTAACCATCTTCGTATCTCTTATGGTTTCCGAGATCCCCATGATAGACACCCTTATGGTGGACGCAGTGTATAACTGCCAAATTTCAATATCGTACTTGAAATAGTTTTTGAGATATACAGGGTGGGGCACCACATACGACACGGTCTCTGTAAACCAAACCATTGAATATTTCGGAAATTTCTTCTTCTCATCATCTGTATATTCATTGGGGCTGCGAAAGGAAATTATGTTGGAGTATACAGGGTGACTCAAACAAGTGTGACATATCAAAGTTGTGATTTTTTAAATAGAACACCCGGTATTTTGTTGCAGTTTTGGATACTTGAGGGAAAAATAATACGATTTCATAGGAGGTACCATGTACCTAACTAAGACCGTTTTCGAGTTATTGTTTTCTTTTTAAAAATGCAGGGTACAATTGGACTGAATATTATCGAGATGTATGAAAACCATCCCTTCCAATTCTGACCAAGCATTGAAGAGGTTTCAGGCTATTGATTTCGATAGAACCCGTTTCCCAATATTATACAGGACGTTCAAAATTCATTGTCACTTTTTTATAATTTCAAACGCAGATAACTTTGTTATTTTAAACAGAACACCCTGTATTTTTTCAATCTGAACAATAAAAAATTCGATTATCTCTCATTTTATATCAAGGTTCCCTATACCTAGCTTGAATAGTTTTCAAGATATTGGCATTTTCAAATAGTAGTTATCATTTCAATGCATTCTTTGAATCGAGAGAGCTGTGAAACGACATTTATTTGATTTGGTAACAGGATTCGCATTGAAAGTTATAATACTTCACTTCATCGAACATTTCACTGTTATTTAGATCAATATTCATTTCAAATTCACTGTCCGACAGTTTCTGAATATGTGCTTTCCACAAAAGTGGATTGGTAGGAAACGACCACGAAATTGGCCAGCGAGATCGCCAGATTTGACTTGCCTTGATTTTTTTCATGGAGATATTTGAGAAAAGGGAATGACGACACTCTTCCAACCACATTATAAGATATGAAGGAGAGAATAAGGGCTGCTTTTCAAAAGAGTGTCGCCTCAAATGTTATTAAATGTTAGGCAGCTTTCCATAGAAAGAGTAGCTCTTTGTAGTCATCATTTCGAGCACCTAGTTTGAATTAATTACATTTGTATTTCATGTTTTGTTGAAGTTTTTCAGTTGAATAATAAAAACATTGTCTGTTTTATGAACTACGTTCGGAATATGAATCTGAATAAAAACTTCATTTCAGTGAACAGTAAAAGTTCGATGAAGTGAAGTATAATAACTTTCAATGAGAATTCTGTTACCCAATCAAATAAATGTCGTTTCACAGCTCTCTTGATTCGAAAAATGCATTGAAATGATAACTAGTATTCGAAAATGCCAATATCTTCAAAACTATTCAAGCTAGGTATAGGGAACCTTGATATAAAATGAAAGATAATCGAATTTTGTATTGTTCAGATTGAAAAAATATAGGGTGTTCAATTTAAAATAACAAAGTTATCTGCGTTTGAAATTATAAAAAAGTGACAATGAATTTTGAACGTCCTGTATAATATTGGGAAACGGGTTCTATCGGAATCAATAGCCTGAAACCTCTTCAATGCTTGGTCAGAATTGGAAGGGATGGTTTTCATACATCTCGATGATATTCAGTCTCCAATTGTACCCTGCATTTTCAAAAACAAAACAATAACTCGAAAACGGTTATAGTTAGGAACATGGTACCTCTTACGAAATCGTATTATTTTTTCCTCAAGTATCCAAAACTGCAACAAAATACCGGGTGTTCCATTAAAAAAAAACACAACTTTGATATGTCACACTTTTTTGAGTCACCCTGTATACTCCAACATAATTTCCTTTCGCAGCCCCAATGAACATACAGATGATGAGAAGAAGAAATTTCCGAAATATTCAATGGTTTGGTTTACAGAGACCGTGTCGTATGTGGTGCCACACCCTGTATACTGCCCAAAACCAATACTCATTTGAATAGTGGAACTATATGTACTGACTGATGACGAATGAAAAACTTTGGAATGAACCAAACTCACCAATGATGTAATAATAACAGCCAACGGCAAACCAAGAGAGAGCCATATTAGGATACAGGTCTACTAAATTATGTGCTAAAGTGAATAATTCTGCAAGAGAGAAGACGATTACATGTTTTTCCTCGTTGTACCCATTTTATTTATAATCATCATGCTTTGACAATAAAAAGTACTTGCAACACTTTTTTTTTCTTTAACAAAAAGATAATACATTGTTTTGGTATCATCTAGTAGATTTGGTATTTAATGAACAGTTTTCATCACTATTTTTGAAATAAAAAATTGATTTTGTCAAAAATAGAAAGCTAACCTGAATAATTCTGCAAGAGAGAAGACGATTAAATGTTTTCCCTCGTTGTACCCATTTTATTTATAATCATCATACTTTGACAATAACATCTTCTTGCAACACTATTTTTTTCTTCTTCAAAGAGATAATACATTGTTTTGGTATCATCCAGTATATTTAGTATTTACAGAACAGTTTCCTTCACTATTTTTGAAATAAAAAAACGATTGTCAAAATTTTCAACTTCTAGAAATAATGGAATATTTAAATTCAGAAATATTATCGTATCAAAATTCAGTTTGAGGTTGGTTGATATTAACGCCTCCATAGAACCATACCCTAACTGTGTCAATATACGGTGACTGAAAATTAAACTTTGTTCGTTCACTTAAAAAACGCGTCTATTTCGAATAAAACAATCACGTGATTTATCTTTGACAGATCGTATTGTAACAAAACAAACGGTTAGGACTCGAATGGTAAATAAAATCAATGACAGAAATATAATATCTTGCAAAATTCTCTCGAATAAATAAAAATCATTCCTACTTTCAAAAAGCTGATCGGATCTGATTTGTGATTGGCTGACAAAGTGGCATTAGAGGACAGCGCTGCAGGTGACGAAACATGAGAACCACAAAATTTTCCTCAATGTTTGGGCCACCCCCAACCATACGAGTTGCCACACCTATGTATATGATCGTGGTCTATTGCCCTAATTCATGTCATAAACAATCATTTGTAAAATATGTTTCGAAAATGACGATTTTTTATAACATTTTGTGAGATCGGACTTCTTACCACTTCCTTTATTATCTTCTGGTAATTCAAACAAAGCTCATTGATATAGGTTCAAATGGCTACCGGGTGCGTCATGGTTGCGGATAGTGAACGCCACGTAAGCGAATGATCAGAGAGTGACGCAGTGGTTAGTAGAGGAATAAATGAGCTCGTATAGCCTAAAACCGTACTGGTAGCTCATGAATACTCTGCCGCAGACAAACTCTTCCTGCCTAGCTGTCGTGTCGTGGCTTAAGGCCTGCACAGGTCTATGCGGGGGGTCTGGGCTTGAACACCTGAACCAAGAGGAGACAACCTCAATAAAAACCTAAATCCTACGGTGGGTGGACCAGGCTTATGGGATGCGTGGCTGAGTAGAAGTTCAGCCAATGCTGGTCCCACCTTGAGGCACCGAGCGACACCTCATTGTAATAGCCTTCTCTTCTTGTGAATCGGTAGCAGGAGAGTGACCGTTCAAGATTCCGGTACTCGTGAGACATAGTATGTACACGAATACAAAAATTTCTAAAGAGGGGGAATCCAAAGAGATAGACTTCCCTAGAGAGGAGCCTGAAAAGGCAGACTCTCGACAAGCAGATGGTGCGGTTCATGCGGTTGCGCAAGCAATGGACATGGACAAGGGCTCCAGACCTCGACTTTCTGGTGCCCAAAAAAGGAGACTCCGGAAAGCCGAGAAGTTTTATATGAAAAAAAAATGGACAGAGGGCAATCCTAGCAAACCTGCTCCACAGAAGTAGGCTCCGGGGAAAAAGGCGGAAGAGGCCAAAAAACGGCCTCGCTCCGACTCGAGTACCCCCGGAAAGCAAAATCCTACAAAAAGACATAGGAGCCAAGAGCAGACTATGTCTTTTAACGTAGTAGCTAGGGGGCTAAAGATGGCGATTATTGATCACCGTCATCCTGAGGTGCTCCTAGATCAGGGGAAAGCGGACGCTATACAGGGGAAGCTTTTGGAACTGATCGCTGGAACGCCGCCAGGAAGTTCAACCCCACCTCAATTCGAGCGCTCGCCGTTTGTCGCAGGGGTCTGTTGGATGTACTGCGCAAATGACGTGACGAAAAACTGGCTGAAGGCCAACATTGCCTCGCTTGGGAACCTTTGGGAGGGTGCCGATTTGACTGTGGTTGAATCGAAAGACCTCCAGAAGCGCCTGAGAGTGTTGGTACATGTGTTGGACGTCAGTGAGGAGAAAGAGGTCCGAAGCTGGATCAGCAAACAGAATCCGTTGCTGAAGACAGACGGGTGGATCCAGATCAGCCGGAAGGTAAAGGACAAGGGCCGGACGCTAGCCTAATCTATTGATGAGGCGTTCATGAAGGCTTTGGAGGCGAAGGGCCTAGGCCTAGGGCCTGTATTCTTGTTAAAAAGGGCTTGAAAGTATTTCCTCTAACGAGTTTTTGTTCTAGGGACCTTGTTGTCATAAAACTTACTCTAGAAAAGGGGTGGAACGGAGGCAGGGGAGATCTCTTAAAATCCTCTGCTTACTTCCCCAGAGATGCACCTACTCCCCCACCACCAAGTGGAGTAGAGGAACTGATGGCTAGTTGTAGAGGAACTGGATCACAACTAGTCATGGGATGCGATGCCAACGCTCACCACCACATCTGGGGAAGCAAAAATACAGACCTCAAAGGTGGGTCGCTACTGCAGTTTATTCTAGCCAACAACTTGGATGTGCTCAACAAAGTGAATACACCAACCTTCGTGACGACACGGGCCAATGAGGTTATAGATATAACTGTAAGTACAAACCTTATTTCAAATAACATTAAAAATTGGCGTGTATCTGACGAGGTTTCTTGCCCAGATCACAGACACATTAGATTCGAAATAACGGGCATTAAAACCCAAAATTCAAACTATAGGAATCCACGCAAAACTAACTGGGGAGCCTATAAGGCAGACCTAGACATACAATTGCACAACATTCATAACAAAATTGATAACACTAAAGAATTTGATGACATCGCGGAGCAAATTACTGACACGATGGTTTCAGCCCATAATTCAAATTGTCCTCTAATCACGAGGAATTACAAACGTAACGCACCATGGTGGTGCAAAGACCTCGCTGATTTGAGAAAACAGGTTAGACGCAATTTTAAGCAAGCAATGAGTAATGGAAAATGCGGCGAATACAGAACCATTTTAACAGAATACAACAAAAAATTAAGAAAACTTGAGAGAGGCTCTTGGAGGAAGTATTGCGAGGATATCGAAAAACCCGCCGCAGGTGCTAGACTTCAGAAGGTACTTTCAAAAGGTTCACAAAGTCCGATCGGAGCAGTAATAGGCTCTGATGGAAAATACACCCAGGATGAAAGAGAAACACCGATGGAACTTTTCAGATTTCACTTTTCCGAATACAAGGTAATTGGCGACACACCTATAGCACAGACCGCTTTCTCCGGGAACTCTCAACAGAAGAGTGACTAGGGAAAACTGGGCGTGTGCTAAGAAGATAATCACTTGGCACAAAACAAAATGAGCTATCCGTTTGAACCACTCAAATCTGCTGGATCCGATGGCGTTTATCCCAAAATGCTACAAGAAGGGCCAGAACTTCTACTTCAAAAACTTTGTATGGAACTAAGAACCAGTCTTGCAATGGAATGTGTACCAAAAATATGGTCCAAAGTAAGAGTCGCTTTTATACCTAAACCTGGTAAGTCGGAACAGGATGGGACGAAAGCATTCAGACCAATAAGCCTAATGTCTTTCATACTGAAAACGTTAGAAAAACTTCTCGAAAGGTATATTAGGGGTGTGGTGCTTGAGAAGAAAGCTCTGCAATATGCCTTCAGGGAAGGAGTCTCCACCGAGACAGCACTACACAAGCTCGTTAAAAGAGCAGAAAATGCGCTAGAGAAAAAGGAAGTGCTTCTATGCACATTCCTAGATATAGAGGGGACATTCAATAATACCCATCTAAAATCCATCACACGAGCTCTCACACATTATAATATCGAGGAAACTATTAATAGATGGATCGAGGTTGAAGAGCCGTGTAATAAATAGTACTATTTCAAACACTACACTGCAGGCTAGAGTTACAAGAGGCTGTCCACAGGGTGGGGTTCTGTCACCGTTTCTGTGGAATCTTGTTACTCTTCTCTTGAACCACCAAAGCGTACTGGGCTTTGTAGATGACTTGATTATCATGGAACAGGGGAAATTCAATACCACTGTTGAATAAAGGATGCAACAAGCATTAGACCTCATAACTGAATGGATTAAAGAGGAAAACCTAGCAGTTAGCCCTCACAAAACTACAGTAGTAACATTCACAAAACGAAGACAAAAAGAAGAGCTAGGACCTCTCTTAAATTGTACACCTTTAAGGGGTAGTCAAATATCTGGGAGTCTAGATATCTAGATTCCAGGCTAACTTAGAACCAACATCTAGAAAGGGTTACAAATAAGGCAACCATGAGCCTTATGGTTGTGAGAAGGACATATGGCAAATCTTGGGGTTTGAAACCAAAAATTATACATTGGCTGTATAAAGTGGTAGTTAAACCAGCCATAATATATGGTGCAATCGCCTGGTGGAGCAAGACATTGCAACATATCACTATTAGAATACTAAGCAAGGTGCAAAGACTTGCTTGCCTATGCATAACAGGGGGAATGAGGACTAGCCCAACAGCGGCCTTGGAGGTAATGCTCTGTCTTCCCCCGTTTCACCTTGAGGTGCAAGGGGAGGCTAGACTGAATTTTCTAATAGCAAGTGATACCTCATTTGAAAGGTCGATATCAAACAACAGCAATAAATTCATAGATTCATTTTAGGGATAAAGAAACTTGAGGTTGGGAAGTCACTTGTTATTCATTCAATAAAGAAAAACGATATCTGGTAGAGCAAATGTCTCGATTTTTATTGTAAATGTACTGAATGTTCAATCTCCCATATTAGTATAGCCAGTATTCGCCAATTCTCGAAACTTCACGAATTCCACTCTACAAAATACATTTGGTATACCCATTGGAAGAAGATGATTTTGATATGTGACAGGAGTATAGTGACTTTATGTCACTATGATAAATTTGGTCGCAAATCGTAATAACTACCGTAACTCGGTGAATTTTTGGATTATTTACGATTTGGGTTCATTTTCAACAGACCTGGTACTATTAGCTAGCTAGTTTCTCTCTAATATTTGTTATTGTCGTAAAAAAACATACTGTTGCTCTGCTTCAACTCAACTTGACAGGAAATATGTATTGGTAGACACGCCTCGTGGTAAGGATCGACCTTTAAGATGGCCTCCGTCAGCTGACCGCATTGCTGATAATCGCAATTGTAGTACAACCTCTCAGCCTCGGAAACTTGTAGGTCTAGACTGTTTTTCAGCTTGAGTAACATCCTGAAATTGGAATATTTGATTTTTTTTATGAAAAAATAAATGTAAATATGTATATAGATGTCTCCGTAAAATTGATACTTGCGTCATATCATGATGGCGAGATGAAAATCAAAGAAAATATATTTGATCATTGTGATTTCATCTAGGAGATCTTATTGAGTTTTCGAGTATTTTGACAACAATTACTGATCAATAATTTAAGCAGTAGTTTTCTTTTTATTCTGACTATTAGACGAATAATCGTCTATTATAACCTTTCAGAACCAGCCCATTTTTATTTATCTAACAGGTCGATGATATCATCTTCAAGGTGAATCATGTCAATTAAACTAACAATCGACGTTGTTCAAAAAGCTATCAATTTGAAGTATATTCAATTTACTTTCATAAGAATACTGTATATTCGATTCGCAAAAATAGTCCACTGAAAATAATAATTGAAATGATATCAACATAAATTGATGATGAATGTTGAGGACCGTAAAATATATTCGATAGTTGAATATTTGAGGACATTGTTGGTGAATGTAATTATCAATCCATATGGAAATAAATACAGGATGATTCAGTATTCGATATGAATAGTTCGTAAGTGTATTGCTGGATTTGAAATATTATTTCAATGAACATGTGTCTTGAAATACATTTTCTTCGAGTTAAAATCACTGTAACTTGCCCACACACTTACATTTTGAATGCAAATAACTATCAGAATAACAAATAATCAATCTACAAGTACAACAATAGCGATTTATTGGTCTGCGTTATCGCATCGAGGAAATGAGGCCAAACCTTATACTGATTATGTAAATAATGATTTCCTCTTCTTGCTCTTGGAACCATTGAAAGTGTATAATTATTTATATCCAAGCAATACACCCATGGAATATCAATATTTAATTTTGAACCACTCTATTCATCATCAACAATCAAATTATTTTATGAAATATCAGACTTTCCTGTTATCACTTGAATCAACTTGCATTGGCTGGCTACTGTTTCCTTTTGGCTTCTGCAGCTCGTTCTTCTTCAGGTTCTTGTCGTTGTATTTGGCCACGCTAGGTGTACTGTTGGTGGTGGTGGGTATGATAGTCACAGGGGTGGTGGGAAAAGACCTAGCACGATAGAATATTGGTACGTGAATTGAGCAGTTGCCTATTCAAGAATGTAGAAAAACCTTACACCATGAATAAAAAAATAGATACAACATCGTGAGGTTTGATTGACAGATTTCTCAGGTGGGACAAAAACTGAAAAATGCCGCCTTCGCCACGTTAATGAGTTGTCCTCTCGCCTATAAAGTGTGAATTTGGTCGCGCTCCTAACTTGCTGCCCTTCTTAAATCCGGAGCTAATTCAGCGAAGTAAACATGTCAATATCTCCTCACTATTAATAACCATGTAATTGGAAATGAGTATATTTGGCAAGTAGTGTGCTTTTGAAGATATTCGATTCGAATTGATGAATTTATTCTGTATTTTCTATATTATCTGAAAATCTGAAACACAATTAATTCCTCTTGATATCGAGATGAGATCATGATAACTAAAAAACTATTGGCGAATAGAGGACATCAATGAAAATTGTTGCGAGATTGAATTTTTCTTCTTTTGTGGCATTGGCATTCGGTATAATCCCTATATGTAAAAGTTCAGATCAGTGGCATTCATTGATTTTCAAATACATCTAATTAGAATTTTAATTCACTACTAATATGTGTCTTCAGTTTCGTGATATTTTGATAAGTTCTGAAATTTTTATGGTTTCAACAAATGTACACAGTAGTTTACCATATTTACCACAACACATATAAATATACTGCGAACTTTGTCTTGATTATTTTTTTTCTGTGATATATATTATGTAAGATGGCTCATTTAATTGAGCTAAGGTGGCCAAGTATTAACTCAATTAATAACATATGACCCTCAGAAATTCAAAAAGAACACCAATTCCTACCTCCTTTCCCTTGCTTCTCACGATGTTCTCTGAACATTACAGGATGTCTCCTTTCGTGAGAAGTTTTATATAAAAAAAAATATTGAAGAAGACATTCCATACAACACGAAGGTGCATTACCACAATCTCAGATTCAGATTATGCTCAAACTTAAAACATCAAATTCAGAGGGTCTTTCTGATATTATGTACCTTGGCTTTATTATGTTAACACATGATTCAAATAGCATAGATCTTTCACCATCCTCCCAGATTTCAATGTTAATATCACCCCTGTTAAACCGTTGAGACCACTCACAACATGTCCGTTCACACATGGATTATTTGTTATTTCAATTTAAAGACTCTCCAAAGAGTCATTCAAAAATTAAACGATAAATTTGTGAGCAATATTAACAAACAATCAAATTTCGACAGAACTGTATACCTGATATGTTCAGGCGTAGGATTCACTTTCTGGACAAAGCGATTGTACACTGATGAGGTGTTGTTGCCGAAGATCTTGCTCTCGTTAGGTTTCGCTGAAGTCGGAGTGTGGTACTTCTTCAATTTGGATTCGTAAAGGGTCAATAGAATTTCGCCTTCTTCGTTAGAACATTGCTCCGAAATCGGGAGTGATTTCACCAAGTCTTCCTCTAAAAGCGACAACAGCGGCATTATTATTTGGGTGTGTAGAAAAGATTTTATAACTTCACGATACTAAAAAAATGAATTTTCGATATCGAGTGCTTTGATATGATTTCATTTTATGTGAAGAAGTTTCATCAGTTTGTTATCGACACGGGTGCGAAATTATAAATTTTCGATATTCAATGGTATTTTGTCATTTATAATGTACTATCATTACTTTTTTGGTGAAACATATATTCCCCAACAACAAAATGACATCAAGTAAATGAGATACAAAATCAACAAAATTAGATTCAGAAAATTTCTGAAGTTGGGTAGTAGAGCATTCCACAGAGAAATTGAAAACAAAAACATGCAGATAAATATTGAAAATAACAATATTGAAAATGTTAGTGTAGTGAAATACCTTGGAGTTTTGATTGACCAGGAACTAACTTTTGAATCTCATGTACTTCAAAGTATTAAAAAAGTAACATTAAACATTAACTTCATGATACGAGTATCAAGAAACCTGTCTAGATGGTCAAAAATAATGATATATAATACGTTAGTACTACCACATTTAACATTCTGTGCATCAATAATATACACAGCTAATAAGAATCGACTTCAGAAACAGCAAAACAGAGCTATGAGAAGTATATTGAAGTTGCCTAGAGATACACAAATTGGTAGTATGCTTAAAGCCTTGAAAAGGATGTCTGTAAAAGATTATACAGGGTGCCCGTAATTCGAGCTTAAGCATGGGGATCTCGGTTACCTTGAGATATACGATGTTGCTTAAATTAGGGCAAAGTTGCGCATTCTGGCACTGATCAATAATCTGAAAAGAAATCCGACCTATCTTCCTTGGTTTTCAAGATATCGCTGAAAAACGGAATTTCGGGATTTTCGTTTTTATTTTTTCAATGGAAAACCGATCAAGTTATCCATTTTCAACCGTAACATTCCCATAGCAACTTTTTGCGAGGAATTAGGAAATAATATTACATTTTTTCTAACACACGAGGAAAGAAACAAATGACAGTCAACTTTTTTTTTCTTATGGACGCCATATTGAATTTTCATATCTCTGAATGCAGTTTTTTTTTCTGATTCCGATGATGTACTACACAACATGTTTTGATTTCAAATTATGATCGAAATTTACTAATAAACATTTTTTCGAAGATTGCCGTGGAAAACATACTCCCCAGATTTGTTCAATTCGAATTTTGACAGTTCAGTAGTTTTTACGCTTGGAGTCCACTCTTTTGAATTGCAATATGCCATTTTCCAATGAAGAGCAGAGGGATATGTTGAAATTTTTTTTTTTTATAAACAGGTATAACATGTGAACCAAACAGAACAAACAAAATTAAAACAAAATATGAATAATCAGAGAAGCTGTTCAAACTGTTCACCTTCCACCAGTACACATAATTCTCACGTTTTCTCACATTTGCACTTGCTCTTTCGATACTTCGTCTCCTGATCTGTCTCCAAGAGTCGATAATATGTTGCCGAAGGTCATTTATATCGACTGGTACAGTTTTATAAACTTCATTTTTCATTGTTCCCCATAAAAAGTAGTCTAAGGGTGATAAGTCTGGAGAACGCGCTGGCCAACGTACATCACCATTATTCGCAATAACCCTATTAAGAAACATTTCCGACAAATATTCTGTAACCCTGTCTCGTTGATATGTAGTGATCTTCTTGGACCTAAGCGATATTGAATAATATCTCAACTGAAATCCAATCTGAAAATTAGAACATACCGCTTGTAATATGTTTTCTTCATATTCATTAGCTCTCTCGCGATATTTATGTCTGTATCGCCGAAATGAACCATATTGGCCCAGATTTCAATGGAGACCTAGGAAATATCCAGTATTTGATTGCTGTCTTTCAGGAAAACGTTGTAGATATGTTTCACTTGTTACTTGAACATTTCGATGACAAGCATAATACATTTCCAACATATGCCTCTGTTCTTCATTGGAAAATGGCATATTGCAATTCACAAAAGTGGAAAGACTACTGAACTGTCAAAATTCGAATTGAACAAATCTGGGGAGTTTGTTTTCCACGGCAATCTTCGAAAAAATGTTTATTAGGAAATTTCGACCATAATTTGAAATCAAAACATGTTGTGTAGTACATCGTCGGAATCAGAAAAAAAAACTGCATTCAGAAATATGAAAATTCAATATGGCGTCCATAAGAAAAAAAAAGTTGACTGTCATTTGTTTCTTTCTTCGTGTGTTAGAAAAAATGTAATATTATTTCCTAATTCTTCGCAAAAAGTTGCTATGGGAATGTTACGGTTGAAAATGGATAACTTGATCCATTGAAAAAATAAAAACGAAAATCGCGAAATTCCGTTTTTCAGCGATGTCTTGAAAACCAAGAAAGATAGGTCGGATTTCTTTTCAGATTATTGATCAGTGCCAGAATGCGCAACTTTGCCCTAATTTAAGCAACATCGTATCTCTCAAGGTAACCTTGATCCCCATGCTTAAGCTCGAATTACGGGCACCCTGTATATATTACCATACTATGATACTGATCTACAAAATGTACCACAATATATCACCGGATTACCTAAGTAAAAAAATTGAATTCAACGAAAACCACCACCAGTACAATACTAGGACTAAAACACCGAAAAATCCATATATCATGCAGGAATGTTAGCCTTCAATAGCCTGGACAGCAACCTCAAAGAGTGTACTCCGCTAAGTCAATTCAAAAAGAAACTGAGAGACCACTTGCTCGGGGAATGACTTGAACCTAAATAAAGGATTAATATACAGGGTTATGATAAAGTAATGCACAAAATTCATAAAACGTACAACGATCACTTTCGAGAAAAATGCAAAAACACGTCAAACTGTTCTTTTTATTCCGCATCTTTTGACATAAGTTACAAAAATAACACGTCAAAGTTGTCAAAGTTATGACGTCATCAACAAATTTTTTCAATGGGAAGTTAAGATTTTTATCACATTATGTGATAGAGCTTGTGTTTTTACACACGGGAAAAATAGTTGCAGTAGGGCTCACATAGGAAAAAAACGAGAAAAAGAATAAAAAACGAAATAACATAACCAATTATAAAAAGAGGTCAAACTTACACTCATCTAGTAAGAACATTCGTTCTTATACATTTTTTCAATTGTTTTACTGAAACAATGGTTTGTCAGTGTCGGTCGTACAATTCGTGTCACCACAGTTTTATTATTATGGATCGTTTAACCGAAAGAGAAAGGATTATTTATTATTTATTTTATTCCGACAGACAAGTGTTTTCTTGTCAACTGAAAGCAGATAATCTCGGTGAATTAATTTTTTATTCTTTTTTTTGTTGATATATATTATATGTATAATAATGTATATAATCAACAAAATAATATATAATAATGTATATAATTGATATATATTATATGTATAATATATATCAACAAAAAAAAGAATAAAAAATTTATTCACCGAGATTATCTGCTTTCAGTTGACAAGAAAACACTTGTCTGTTTCTTTTGGACCAGTTATAAGCTGCCATAGGTATACATTATTTTTTGTGAATTTGTTATTTTTTGCATGTCTGCAAAAAAGCATTCATTATTGGATTATAAAATAGAATATCAATCGAGCATCTGTGTCCAATTGGTTAGTATTTATATAACACAAAATTCGGAAACTTGAAGAATGAGGGATATTAGAGATGAGTCATTTCATTCTTACCTTCACTGGCAGTTAGCATTTGATTTTTTATTAAAGAATCAAAAGCTTCAAAGCAATAGACATCATATTGTAAAGCTTGTTTGTAACAATCAGCAGCTAATCCCCTGTTATCCATGCCTTCAAGAATTTTTGCTTTGAGGAATAAAAATGATGAGAAAGCTTGCTGAAAAAAATATTTACAGATTCAAAAGTGAATGTGATAAGTATTGTCAACATAAAATAATTCAATGACTTTCATGAATTCTAACAATTCTTGAAGCTTATTGCTTTTTGAATGTACCAACATATTCGATTTACTTTGTTTATTCAATTTGAAGAAAAAATCTTCATAATTGTTTAACAGTAATGAATTTATGCTCTCGAAAGGTTCCATAATGTTCAAAATTTCCTCTTCTTTTCTTGAACTTTTTCAAACAAGATTGTATAGCATTATTGCAAATTTGCCATGCATTTTTTTCTTAGATAAACATCATAAAATCACATTCAGATTTTATTTATTCAATATTTTTTGCATGTTGAATCTATCTGATATTTGCATAATTAGTATTGTAATTCAATAGTTGCTGACTCTCTTGAGTGCAAAATTATGAAATCAATGATTTCATTCAATGATATACATTTTAAATTGAATGACTGAATTCCAATTCATAGTTGAACTTGAACCATTAGAATATTGATGCATTTGTTAATTAGACACATTTTTTTTACTTCATTCTATCTAAAAAATGGTAAAAAAACCTTGTTCTGTAAAATATAGGAAAGTCAAAGAATCTGTGGAATAAAGAATGATACTTTTTTTGTACTTACATGTCTTGGTGTTCCATCATTCAACATCCCAGGTGAGGCAAATTGAGATATATCATCTTTGTTTAGCTGAAGATTTTCAACAACTTTGAGAGCCTGACTTAATTCATTTGCTTCAAACAAACACCGAGCAGTTAAGTATGTACATAACAAATCAACCTACAAATGAAATAGTTTGGAGTATGCCAAAAAAAAGATTGCCCTCTTTTCACCTTTTCCAGATGGTAAGAACGAAGTAAATGTGCAGCCCGGTGGTATTGTTTCAGAAGATACATACATTGTGCTAACCAATAGATATCTCTCTGATTTCCTGTTAACGCTACTACTTTATCGGCCCAAAATAATGCAGAGTTATAGGTATGCTGGAAAATTAATGTTAATAAATTGAATATAAAATAGCAAAGTTATACTCACGAGGTCAATGTAGGTTTGCACTAACTTCCTATATTTATCAACGGTCACTGTATCAACAGTTTTCATTTCGATATATTTATCTAGATAAACAATTTGTTTCAAATTACATGTTTTATTTATATCCTTTTTTATTCTCAATTTGAATTGAATTGACATGACATATGAAGTTTAGTTGACAGTGGACATGTATTGGTCTGTTCAAAAATAGAAGAGTTGAAGTGCTTCCACGAACGGTAACGTTGGGATCATAGATTTAATATCTTACCAAGATAAGTAACAACAAACATTTGTTTGGCCCCAACATCACATCCCTTCTATATCTATCAGGGGAATACAAATATTTTGGCTTATCGCTGCTCTAATTGGTTGATTTGAATTTCGCGCCTTCAAAAAGTTCTGACAATTGTGTCCCGTGTTAATGTTTCATAACAAAGCCGCCATTACGCGCAGTTATTAGCTTGAGTTTACTATATTACAGAAGTTTGAGTGCTGTTAAAGGTTGATCAGGTCATATTTATGTATATTTGACATTATCCAAGTGTGAAAATGAGCAAAAAATGTTTAGTTTGTGATTATACAGTAAACATTGGTGTTTGTTTACCATTTCACAGGTACGTTGTCAATGAAGGATCAACATAGGCGTGACACACATTTCTTATTCTTACCTACATTATATATAAATAATGAATATTTTCAGATTTCCCGATGACAATTCAATGAGACGATGTTGGTGAATAGCTCTAAAGTTGAGAATCGAATAATCTTCATTTTGTGTTTGGACAACCTGTTTTTCTCTCCATTTTTATCAATGGCAGATGATGAATGAGTATCCAGTTTATGATTTTTTTGGGGTATATCTAAGGATTCTCAATGTCAATTCTGTAGTTTACAAGTAGATTATCACTGAACAAGTTCCAACACTGAAATATTTGATAGTCAAGGACCAAGTACCTCAAAGTATACAGAGAACACTTCTTTTTCATGTACAAGGTATGTAACTGAATTAAATAATCAATCTGTATTATACTTATCAATATAAATCTGTTTTTTAGGTCCAGTTTGAATGGTACAGCAAAAATTTTTGGTAGAACTAGCTTCGGATTCTGAAAATGGCACAATAACAGCTTTTGAAATTTGATATTCCGCAGTACTATTTGTTATGGAGGACCTGGGAAATGAACCTAAAGAATTTTTTTTTCAATTCCTGGAAGTATACAGTATGTTCTTTCATGCAACTTTTTTAAAGGAGGAAAAATGATTCACCAAGTTCAAGTCCACCTAGCTCTAAATCGAGTTTGAGTCCCAAAAGAAGGAGTATTTCTGATACATCTTCAAGAAAATCTGGATAGTTTTCATATCATATTTCAATTAAATCACAGCACACTTTTGAATAATTTCAGCTGGCACCCCAAGAAGATACATGAGAATAAAAAAAAGAAAAACCCATTTTGGGGATGAAGTCCATCCAAAGCCAAGAAACCTTTTGGTATAGCAACAAAACTAATTTAATTAACATTGATAATATATTTATGTAAGGACTCATTTCGATTTTATGTATTTCTATTTATTCTATCTATGGGAACTGTTTTGTATAACAAGTTGAAATATAAAGTATGGAATTTGTGATGTAATAAAATAATGTAATGAATATGTTTTTTCTGAAATAACATTCGTTATTATTGAACCAAAATAATTGCTGTGTAACGTTATTGTAAATGTATTATATTACGAAAATAAATTTTGTTACGCCACTGTTCAGTGTGTACTCTAGTACAACGAGAGCGCAAGAAAAACATCCCCACCACCGATTTTCATGAGTTTATCTTGGGGCCACTTCCCCTAATGCTTTTGGTATAGGCGTTACTCATCTTGTCCTCTTTAATCTGAGGTTGGGATCAATGATCTAATAATATACTCTACTAGATGATCCCTTGCGTCGATGTGCTGTGCAAAGCATCGATTCCAACATTAAAGAGAGAAAGAGCTATAGACTATATGTTGAGAGCAACTGAGAAAGGTAGAGTTGAGAGGCAAAAAGCAATGATTTTAACATTGCGTTATATGGGAGATACTTTGAATTTTTCAAAATTTCGAAGAATTATGTGATTCTAATTGAAAATATCCATTGCCTGCCATTTGTTGATAATGAATCATTTTTTGTATGATATCTGATCATTATAGGCTCTCAAATTAAAAAAATATGAGTTTAACTTGCCTCCTTTCTGATAACTTATGAAGCACCTTTATATGTTTGGCTTCATGATTTGAATATTTAAAAAAAGATTCGAGTATTTATGTAGAAACTGAGGATGAAAAATCAAACAGGTATAAAAATAAAAATTGTTTTAGAACGATTCAAGTATCTCAGTGAATCTGATGATAATATAATACATCATAGCTTAGATGAAACTGGAAGTGATTCTGAACCTGAAGTTGTTAACAATAATTGTTGTGATACATCAACATTTCTTAGAAAATGGACACTAAGAAAACAATATAATAAATACAGCTGTTTCACAGCTACTTAAATGGCTGAACACCCAACCCAACTTGTCAAATATCCCTCTCAATGCTAGAACATTGTTGAAAACCTTATCTGAAAACTGCTTGAGACAAATGGGCGATGGAAGCTTTTATTATTTTGGTAATACCAATATAAATGTACTACTTTTAATCTAGATCTCAATATAAATGGCCTTTCAATACATAAAAGCACTGAGATATCTTTTTTGAGCTACTGGCCAGTAGAGTTCAATCGGAAACCAAGAAAAAGAATTTTCTATCACTTTGAATACTTTCGAATATGTTTCAGATATCTTGATATCACAATTATTTCAAATATGGTGTAATATTTTGTGAGATGTTTTCCCCTCAATATTCCATTGTTTGTTTTTTTTTCAGAATTGCTCACAGGCAATTGAAGATAATTCAAGAGGATTCCAGTTATCTGATTGAATTGTACATATATTGATGATACTAAGAAACAAGTATCTTCTGGGAAGGCAGCCAGAATTTATAGTTTTGAAGAGTTATCCATATTGAATGATGATTTGTCAAATAAAACTAAATTTGCTGAATGGGTATGTTGTCTCAAATTATAATATTATTATTTTTTGAAATACTAATTAGTTGAAATTAATTTCAGTGTGTTGTAAGCTGCAATATATTGGGAGGAAAATGAATATGAACTTTTATAGCAATAAATGACTTGGCAAGGAAATCAAACTGGACAGGGAGGAATGAGAAGACAGGTTTTAAAGATTTAAAAAATGTGATTCAATTATTACATGGTAAGTTGCTTTCAGGCTTAGTATTTCTTTATATGTATATAATATTTTTACCTTGAAAATGTTTCCAATAATTTGGACCTAACAGCCGTTATTATTTTCACATTTCATATTTATTTTTACTTTTTCTGTGTAGCTGCTGCCCAAAGGATATATATTTTTTGTTGATTTTCTAATATCATTGTGATGTTATTTTCTCATTATATTATTTTATATTTTACTCGTTGTATTTTATTGAGATACCTAAAACCTCTGGTTGAACTAGGGTGTAAAGCCATCATCCCACCTCAATCTGTAACATGCAATACCAATGCATCGGAACTTCAAATGCCCGCTAAAGTGCCGCTATCTAGACAGGGCGGCTGATAGTCGGGTGGCCTACTAGCGGCCGCCGGGACGCGGGCTAGCCGGGCCGACGGCGTATCACGATTAAGGGCCGCTGATGTCGGCATCGGCAGTTTTTAAAGTACCTCAAGCGGCCCCCCAGTCAACCAAAAAAGTAACAGTAAGTCGCAGGGAATACCAAATAATATCACATTGAAGATCATTTTGGAAACCTCTCTGGGTTTTACATGGGACTTTGCTTTGTGGATATCAACATCCACATATTGTTATCGTTGCGAAGTCCCTATGTTAACTTTCTTAATGAATGAGTGGAACATTTAATCGAGAGATTCAAATGAAGTGCACATTGCTATTACTTTGCGACTTATCTCTGTTCATATATTTCGAACATAGAATTGGCGCTTGCGCAGGGCATAGCAACAACACGTGCTCACGAATGAAAGTCAAGGAACAAAGGAACGGTGCAAATAATATATTATGTTATGATCTGTGTGGTGCGTATTCAATGGTTGGTTGAATTGTTGGTTGTGTGTGCAGTATCTTGAAATAATTTTTGTCAAGAAGAATATAAGACAGCTCTAGGTGCATGTAAGTATACATTTCCAATGACAAAATGATGCTCATAAATGTGCAATTGGGAAGGTGATGCCCATTGAAAAGCAATGCTTTTTAACAAGATGGACTCCTCAACCATTTTGTCGTATCATTATCGGAATTTAGTATCGGAATATTGAATGATATTTCATAATGACAAACATGTATACACTGTTTTCAATACTCAGAAACATCTTTCTCTACAATAAAAGCTGAATTTAGAATTTTTCAATAGTTTGATTAGAAATATAACATGATACGGTTTCAACATAAGTGTACCTAACGTGTTCAGAACAGTATCAAACTATAAAAAAAAACAACATAATTTCTATTAATATTATTTTCAGTTGACAGTGGCAATCCATTATTTGGATCATTATAGTATAATAATCTGATATATGGTAACATTCAATGTTTTTGTTGTTTCCTTTGATTTTATTTTGTCTGTACAGCATACTATTTTTGTTTTGTGAATAATGCCATTTAGTATTTCATTATGTTTCGAAAATAATGTTTTTGTTTTTATATCCTGTGATATTACAATGTGACTTGAAGTTTTTATAAAGTATTTTGGGTGAGTCAAGCTGAATGCATTGGACTAATCTGATGATTCTGTTCAGCCATATGCCTAGATATGGCTAGAAATGCGTACAGCTTGACTCACCCTGTGTTATATTCAAAATATACAGATCAGTATTTTATAATAGTCGTTTAATTATTTCCCCTTAAGAATGAAAAAGATATTCAATATGAAGAGCAGGCATATGATGTTTTATTGCTGGTTCTGATTATACCTACTGGTGTACCACCCTGTATATAAATCTCATAGACGTAACCTATGCACATTTCATAGGCATTATAAATTGGTTAAAATATAAGGCAGCTGAGGTATATTTAGTCTGCTTTCCAGGTACTAATTCTATGGGTGATGCAAAATTAACATTATTTTAATTAAATTAGAAGACGCTTATAGAGAGCAAATGCAGTGCCACGATGGTAATTACCAAATTACATATGAATATAACTTCAACGGAACACGTAATTTGAAAGCTCATTATCTTTCCAATAAGTGCTAAAATGTGAAGTCGCAATGTTGCTATTCATGGTACCTTCCACACATCCACATTGTGATGTATTAGGTAATTACCAGTGATATACAATGTTGCGGACATTAAGCACTCCCCAGTAAGTACTGGTTGCAGTTTTTTATATCAATATTGTGAAGTCGCATTTCCACGATGTTAACTCTCTACAACTTCCCTGCAACCAAAACTGGTTGACTGGGCCGTATTTACTATGGTTGCTGGGTGAAGTGTGCAATCATCACTACTTCCCAGTCAACCAAAAAAGTAACAGGAAGTCGCAGGGAATACCAAATAATATCACATTGAAGATCATCTTGGAAACCTCTTTGGGTTTTACATGAGCCTTTGCTTTGTGGATATCCACATCCACATATTGTTATCGTTGCGAATTCCCCAAGTTAACTTTCTTTATCGTATCATTGAAGATTGAGACATTTTTATATGAAATCTTTATTAATAATTATTAACATCATAAACGTACCAAAACCTGCATAAAACCTTAGTTACTCATAATACATTAGTTACCATAATTTAATACGTTAGTTACGAAAGCATAATACGTTAGATACCAAATAATATTAGAACTAGTTTTCATGAACATGTAAAACAATATTTTGACAGTTTTCAAATTTGATGGATACACCTTTGCCTTTAGCGTCCACGATCATAGGTATATCCTCTGAAGATTGATTGATGACCGAGCAAGCACTCCTTTCGATATCGTGCGGTTCCCCAGTGCGTAATCCACTGCCGGAAACATCGCCGATTTGAATTTTGTGAGCAATGGAAACTTTTTTGGTTATACTTTCTTCTAAATACCCTCTAGCAACCTTCGCCGATTCCCATCCTCCAAGTTCTTGTAGGTCTAATATATCTCCTCCAGCATTAACAAGAAAATTTGCCGAAGATCTTCTAACGCAGTGACCAGTATACATATTAGGGTTTTCAAGTGAGAGGTACTCAGCTATTTTTTGAGGTATTTTAGAGAAGAAATGAATGCCGCAGGGCTGTACCGTACATTTCCCTTTTCTATATGATACAAACAATCTTCGGTGAGTAACATGGACTGGTCTTAATATTGCGTACTTTTTAAATAAAAGCACAGGATTGACTTCGCCGTCAGATACCACAACGAAAATCCGTTTCTTGTGGGTTTTTGAGTCGGGAATAGTAACAACCAGCTTGTCCTCTAAAACGTCAACATCTTCCGTGGTCATCTTCGCTAATTCATTGGTTCGACAGGCTCCTCCAATTCCAATTAAAAAAGCCACTTTCATCATTAAAAACTCCTCGTCTGGGGCAGAACGCACAAATTCGTTGACTTGTTCTCTTGTAAATACTTTTGATTTTTTTGCTCTATATCCAACGTTTTTCTTCTTGATGAAACGTATTAAGGCGCCGTATTTGTCGATTTCCACTCTTTCCTTCAGTTCTAAAGTCGCTCGTAACATGGAATATTTCGGCCATAAGGATGAAGCAGAATATTCCTCAGAGAGTTTTGCGAAATACGCCAGCAACACCGTTTCTTCTGCTCCTTGAACATGTACTTTGTTTCGCCACTCACAAAACTGCCGATATTCTTTTTCATAATGGATTTTAGATTTGTCCGGAAGCAAGTTCAACCTTATAGTGTTGGCTGCAGCTAATATATCGTCAGGAATATCAAAATCTTGCATGATTTTAATGATGACTTTTGGAAATGCCAAAATGAAATGACATAAAACCTTGTTGCTTTTATTTTCGCATCGCCGTTGTCAATGATACGATAAAGCTTTGAATGTAACTCGATTATTAGCGATTTAACACCGTCTCGGACATTGCGGGTGACTCGGCTGTCGCCTCGTCACCTAGCAATGTCCTCGACTATTATAAATCGCATAATAATCTCGTTATATTAATAGCTATAATGATTGAGTAGATAATAATAATAATAATAATAATAATGTTTATTGACATAAATGGAAATGTTTACACTCAGGTGAAATGCAATAAACATGGTTGAGTCACAGAAGTGTACAACAGCTATGAGTTGTTATACTACTTGTGCGTGACTATACATTGAATTATTATTGCAGAAAAACAAAATTTTCGAAGGTTTTTTCGTTAGTTGAGGATAACATAATATATAAATTAACAAAATAATCACATGTAAATGAACGAAAAACATAGTTTACACTTAAAAATATTTCAATGATTATTGAATAAAAAAATTATCTAAAAAACACATACACTAAATGCAACAAAATCTCAAAAACCAAGCTAAAATCACATAAAAATAATCCAACAATAATGTCAGTTAAGAATGGATATATTCATTAAAATTCATTCAACATGTTAAAATTGTGTTATTATACCTACATTCACTAAGTCTTTTCAAAAGACCAAAACTCGCAAAACTGATGAGTAACTGAGACTTATGCATCATCGTATATACACACATCTACACACATAGATATATATATACATATATTGTTACCAATGGTATAGATGATGTTTCAAATATTAATACATTTTTTGATTAACAAGTTCATGAAAAAGTGATCTCTCATTTTCAACAATCCACATTTTTACCTTTTTTTTGAATTTGGACATGTTATAGTTATTCTTCAGGTAATCCGGTACCATATTATATAACCTAGGTCCTAGGTATGTTGCATTCCGCTGACCTATGGTCTTGTTGCAGCACGGTATTACGCTTTTATTTTTATTTCTTGTGTTATGACTGTAGTTCGGATGTTCTAAGATGATACTTCCTTTTTTGACATTTTTCAAAACATTCCAACAGAAGAGCTGTCTGATATCGAGAAAACTGGATTCTTTGAACAAGTCATCACTTGGGTAAGTGTGAACCTTATGATAAATGATTTTTATTATATATTTTTGTAAGACATTCAATTTTTCCAAATAATTATCACTTACTCCACCCCATCCCACTATACCGTATTGTAATTGCGATTCAACTAATGCAAAATATAATATTCTCAAACTTGGGGTATCCAGAAAACCTCTCATATATTTGAATTTGTATAGCATTCCCCTCAATTTTTTTACTATATTTTCAATTTGCAGGTTCCATCTCAGATGCCGGTCTATTATGATGCCAAGATATTTCATCGACTTCCCTTCCGGTATTTCATAACCTTCTCCTATTCTTATAGGTCCCATATTTGGTAGTCCATTGGTGTAGGAACAGAAAGGCAAGTATCTAGTTTTTGTAAAATTCAGTGTTAATTTATTACCTCTAAACCATTTTACTATTTTCAGAAAATCAGTCTCTACAAGATCCTTCAGTTCCGGCCATGTGTTGGATTTATACAGTATGGCTGTATCGTCTGCAAAGCTGAGAATATTTCCTTGTGTTTTCATGTCGAGTAGGCCGTTAATATAGATAGTAAACAATAATGGTCCCAGTACAGTACCTTGTGGGACTCCATAGGAAACATTCTCGTAGTGGCTGGTTTCACCATCGATGCTTACCCTCTGTTTTCTATCATTCAGATAACTTTTAAGAATCCTATAAATATTTCCTCTTAGTCCATATGATGATATTTTTTTCAATAATGTATTGTGGCAAACAGTGTCGAATGCTTTCGAAAGATCAACGAATATGCACAAGGTAGCCTTTTTCTTATCCAGTGCTTCATAAATATAGGATGATAGAGCGAATATTGCATCTTCCGTCGATTTTCCTTCAATGAATCCAAATTGTTTATCCGAGAGAACCTGATGTTTATTCAGAAAAGACAATATTCTTTTTTTTTAATATCTTTTCTAATATTTTAGATATGTTTGAGATAAGTGATAGTGGCCTGTAATTAACCATTTCATATTTATCTCCATTTTTATACAGCGGTTTGATTAGTCCTGTTTTCAGGATTTTCGGAAAGTACCCTGTATCCAGACACCGATTTATTGAATGGGTCAGTGGGCCTTTGATTTCATTTACTATTTCTTTAAGAGTTTCAGATCGAATATCGTCATCACCCGGAGATTTCTTTGGTTTTAGTTGCGATATTATCTCTTTGACTTCGTTTTCATCAGTTGGGAATACGTACATAGTGCTGTCTATAATGTTTTCAGAATAATCAAAATCTGATGGTTCCGTTATTTTCATTGCAAGATTTTCGCCTAATTTGCTATAATATTCATTGAATCTGTTGCAAATTTCTAATTGATCATGTATGATTACATCATTGTTAATTTTTATTCCTTCTATCTTTGAAATGTTTCCGGATTTCTTGCAGATTTCATTGACAGTTTTTCAGAGGCCTTTTGTACTGTTTTTATTCTTGGCATATATTTTCTTAGCTGCTAGTATCATCCTATTCAGGTGATTTTTAAGATGTTTGTATTCTTCCCAAAGCTCCATATTTTCTGGATCTGTTTTCACTTTCCTATATAAATCATTTTTTCCATCAGCAATTGCTATTATTTCAGGTGTTATCCATTTGGTTCTCGGGCGATTTTTTTTATTTACAGTCACAGTGACAGTATTTTTTTCAATGTTGTATTGTAATATTTTAATAAATGCACCGGCCATCGACTCTATATCATCTAGATTGTATACATCGCTCCATAGTTCATTCCCCAATTTTTGTCTGAGTTTATTATAATTGATAAATTTTCTGTTTTTTTTTTCGATTTGATTGGACTTTTGTTTTACCATATTGAATGTTAAAGCAATGGGAAAATGATCTGTTATTCTATTTTGTATAATATACGATTTGAAATTAATGTTTCTTTTAGATTTTATGAAATAATGGTCTATACAAGATCCACTACTAGGTCGGGTAACATCGTTTATATAAGATGTAAATCCATGTGCATTCATTATATTTTTGTATTCTTCCGCATAGTCGTATTCCGATAATAAATCTATATTTATGTCACCTGTGATTATTTGTATATGTCACTGCTTTTCATTGTTTCTAAATATCTGATGATTTCTGTATTGAATTGTTTGGGACAAGTGCTTGGAGATCTGTACACAGAAGTAATTATGACATCACCTACTCTATTTTTTATATGTATTTGTAAAGCTTTGATTTCCCCAATATTTTGAATTATATAGGAATAATCGAGTGTATCTTTGATAAATACCACAACTCCGTCATTTTTGTTTAAAGAGCCCCCATTATATAAAGTCAATATCATTCACTATATATGTTTCCGTCAATATAATAAGATCCAGTTTCTCGGGCATTTTATTTAATAATATTAACAATTCATCCATATTTTTCATGATACTACGAATGTTCAGTTGGAATATATTAAAATCATCATGGAGGTATTCAGTGAATTCAATAATATTACTAATTTGTTTTGCTACTACCGAATCATTTTCATATTCTCTTATAAATGGATCCATCTTATATCTTTCCCTGTACTTCTTATATTACTTATTGTCAATTGAATCAGACAAAAACATTGTAATTAGCAACGAAAGAATTGTATACAAAATAAAAAATTAAAAAAAGAGATAACAGCTATTTAGACTTCTGTATGTAATTTATCAGATTTGATTAGTACGGGAGGTTTGTTATCATAATATGCGATTGGAAATTTTATATTTTTGGTAGTTAGTTGCTTTTGGATGACATCAGCCGGGCTTCATTTAATTATACGATTTCTCAATTTCTCCTTTATCATAGAAGGATCTGTACCTGCGCTATTTTTCTTCTTGGGAGTTTCCTGGGTGAGTGTATTTTTTCTGTTCCTTAGTTTAGGGTTGTTTTCAGTTATATCACTTGTTTCGGGCACTGGATTCGTGACTATAGTAATGGGTTCCTTTATGTTAGTTTCCTCAGTTATCGGAACGCTGGGTGTTTGTGTAGCACTTTTTGCCTTTATATTGTTCTTTTCTTCAATGGCCTCTAAATCTTCTACTGTGTAACCAACATCTTCAATAAATAGTCTGTTTCCTTTTATATAGCATAGATAGATAGATCCTTCATTAGTTCCTCTGGAAATACCCTTTCGGGTGTAGAACATGTCAATATAAAAATAGGATCACAAAAACCAGCTGCAACAGACAATAAAATAATATAGCACATTAGTATTACAGTATCAAATGGATGCACAACACAGTCATGTAAAATTATCCAGCCAGCTGACAAAACAATGAGTCCCACAATACACAAGATAAAATGGAACAATTGTTACCAAATTGATGTATCTGTGAAATACTCGCAACACATTAATCAATATCGTCGATATGAGGATGAGATCATAAAAAAAACAGTTGTTACAGACAATAAAATAATATATACACACTTTGTACATGGATGCACAACACAGTCATGTAAAATCATCCAATACATATAGCTGACAAAACGAGTCCTACAATAAACAAGATAAAATGAAAAACAATCGTTACCAAATTAATATATCTGCGAAATACTCGTCAAGTGCATAGTATGCTTTTTTAATGAGCAACTTTTGCAAATTAATTTTTTGCTTTCCACTTGGCTGCTTTCTCAATGATTCAGGCAATTTGTTATATATGTTGATTATCGAGAAATGAATATTTTTCTTTATGTATGTGTAGGTGGGCTTAATATTCAGGAGATTGTTTTTATTTCGAGTATTATAAGTGTGGTTTCTGTCACAACATGTGTAGAGGGCCATATTTTCGCTTATAAAGATGACTGCTTCATAAATAAATACACTAGTCAAAGTAAGAATATTTCTATCCATGAATATAGACCTACAACTGACTGAAAATATTTCTCAGACATCTCTTCTGTAGTTTGGATATCTTCTTAATGTCTGTAGATGTTCCCCAGAAAATGATACCATATCTAATGTGACTTTGTACATAGGCATAATATGCTAGCAGGGCTGCATCTGCGAGGATATATTTTGTGAGATGACTTTCAGAGCATAGCAATATCTTGATAGATTTTTAGACAGTTGACTTATATGACTCTTCCAATCTAGTTTCGAATCAAGCATGATACCAAGAAATGAAAGTTTAGGTACTGCATTTGAGGAATTTTCGCCAAGGTTGAAGCTTTCCATATCAATGTTCTGAGAGAAGGGAATAATTTGAGTTTTATTGGTATTCAATTTCAGATTATGCATCGTAAAGTATTCTTCCAATGTATTTAAAGTGTTGGTGATTTTATGTCGTATTGATTCTTGATCATCAGAACTGAATATTATCGAGCAGTCATCAGCATATTGAACCATATACTCGTTAACAACTTCAGGAACATTATTGGTATATATTATATACAGTAGGGGACCTAGCACCGATCCTTGAGGAACACCTCGAGTAATTAGTTACTTGTCAGATATAAACTGACCATCTGTGTTCCATTCGGTCACATATTGATATCTCGATGGTCCCAATTAAGAAAGTCGATAGTTTCATTTTGTCGATTTTCACTTTTTTACATAAATGTATTCGCAAGAATGAGTTCTATAATGTGCATATTGAATTTCATAATTTTGACACATTTTTCAATGTTAAAAGAAACTTTAAACTGCTCTACTGAAAAGTGGTCATTTTGTGGATACGACTTTCTTAATTGGGACCATCGATCTGTGTTTGAGATAAGAAGTGAGAAGATTTATGGTAGGGGAGCCCACGATGCTAAATGGGGATTTACTCGAGCGTCGTAGAGACCTATTGGGATGCAAAGCTTAGATGATAAGAAGAAAGAAATGTTATATGATACTAGCTGACCCGGCAAACGTTGTTTTGCCATATGAATAATTTCCTAGTAATTTCAAGTGTAGACAAAAAATAGCTTACTTATTGTGAGAATGTGGTATATGCGTGAAATAAACATGGAGCGCTGTGAACGGTGAGGGAATATAAAAATAACAAAAGGCAAACATTATTTATAAGTTATTATAATTTATTCCTTAAAATTATATATCATTAATTGAACAATTACGACAGTAACACTATTAAACAATATCAATCTCTTAATGCTATAGCGTGAACAATATTTTTTGTTAGTCCATCTTCAGCTAACACAAACAAACTGGATGGTTTACCCACTCAAGAGCATGCCACGTATAATTGTCCGTGTGAAAAACATGGTGTTCTTAAATCTAATCCACAAACAGACATCGTTTGACCTTGGGATTTGTTGATAGTCGCAGTAGTTGCAAATGCCAATCTAATCGGAACCTGAATACGTTTGAATTGAATTGGCACATCTGTAGGTATAATAGGAATCCGTGGTATGAGTATATGTTCATCTCTGAACTTGTGACACCTGTAGACATCTGGCGGGAATAACTAATTAAATGACGATTGATCAGTTTTCGACCGGAGCACAGTGGTCCAAAAGCCCAATTTTCTGACCAAAACCTCAAAAATAAAAAGTTACCCAAAGAGGTAAAGCTTCATATTTTCCTCAACAGGTGGAATGAAAGTTTCATAATCCAAAAGATTAGGTCGATATATTCAATACTTGGCCGTGGGCACACTCAAACTTGCCCGTTATCGCGCCACATGGGAAATGACGGCCCATGACCTTGTTCGTGCGCTTGACTAAAATTGTCAATATTCTTTACTGCGGGAATCATTACGTGCATTTTTGCAGATGTTATTAAGAATGAAATGTCGGCACTCAGAATGGTTTTTTTATTTCCATAATTTTTTTTTATATCTGTAGAGAATTAGTTATGATCTCAAGAGATCCTGAAAAAGTTGCAACGGTTTTACGCATATAAAAGTATGTAGAATTCGTAACCGTTGGCATTACCAGTCCTTGCCCTCTTGCCCCCTTGGTTTAAAAACCGTACTGTTTGGAGCAGTGTTGGTGCATTCGTGCGTCAGATGACAGAGCCCTCAGTTATGAGAAATTCGATTTTGGAGGCGACGACGCAGATGATGTACTTGATATAGATAATAATTCTGAAAATGAAAGTTGCGATGGAAGCTCTGATAGCGATTAATCTGTATTTGAGGAAATCATGTAGTTCAGTCAAGTAAAGAATAATGTTCCCCACACATATTGTGCTTGTAGTAATTCTGCAATAATAATTTTTTCCTATTTATTTCGTTATGAATTTTTCCTATTCATTTTCATAATCAATGACCCAAAAAACATTTAAAATATGAATTTCAGCACAAACGTATTATTTTTTGAAAATAATGTTCGCCATTTTGGATCCGCCATTTTGAATTTAGATTTTTTCTTCATTTTCGTAATCAGCGACCCAAAAACACTTATAATATGAATTTCAGCGTAAACGTACTATTTTTAGGAAAAAATGGCCGCCATTTTGATCCGCCATTTTGAATCTAGATTTTTTCTTCATTTTCGTGATCAGCGACCCAAAAAACACTTATAATATGAATTTCAGCGTAAACGTACTATTTTTTGAAAAAAATGTCCGCCATTTTGGGTCCGCCATTTTGAATTTTGATTTTTTTTTCCATTTTCGTAATCAGCGACCCAAAAAACTATGAATCTGAAAATTTGAGAGAAATCCATTAACCTTTGAGGTTTTGGACCACTGTGCGGAGAGGAAAAATGATTAAATTACTAAAATGGCTATTAAAAAATAAGGGTTGATCGTAGAAGGGTGAAAATTGAGGATCATATGTATTTTTGTATGTCGTATCATAAAAAAAATAAAAATTGAAAATTTTGTCTGAAAAATATTAAAAAAAAATTAGGGGTGGACTACCCCTAACATTTAGGGGGATGAAAAATAGATGTTGGCCGATTCTCATAGATACCGGATAAGCACAAAAAATTTCATCGAAATCGGTCGAGCCGTATCGGAGGAGTTTGGCAACGAAAACTGTGACACGAGAATTTTATATATTAGACTAGCTTACCCGGCAAACGTTGTTTTACCATATAAATAAATTTTAGGTAATTTCTAGTGAAGACAAAAAATAGCTTACTTATTGTAATTGTGTGAGAATGTGGTATAGGCATGGAGCGCTGTAAACGATGAGGGAATATAAAAATAACAAGAGGCAAACATTATTTTTAAGTTATTATAATTCTTTCCTTGAATTGATTAATCAATTACGACAGTAACACTAACAAAAAATATCAATCGTTTAATGCTAAAGCGCGAACAATATTTTTTGTTAGTCCATCTTTAGCTAACACAAACAAACTGGATGGTTTACCCGCTCGAGAGGATGCCACGTATATTGTTCGTGTGAGAAACACTAAAATGGATATTAAAAAATAAGGGTTGATCGTAGAAGGGTGAAAATTAAGGATTGTATGTATTTTTGTATGTTGTATCATAAAAAAATAAAAATTAAAAATTTTGTCTAAAAAATAAATAAAAAAAATTTTGGGGTGGACTACCCCTAACATTCAGGGGGATGAAAAATAGATGATGGCCGATTCTCATAGATTCCGGATAAGCACAAAAAATTTCATCGAAATCGGTCGAGCCGTTTCGGAGGAGTATGGCAACGAAAACTGTGACACGAGAATTTTATATATTAGAGATATACCTTTACATCGGTGGGGGAAGCGGCTATAGATTTTTGAATATATGAAAAAACTGTTGCATGGACATCCTCGAGCGCGTCAGATATTGATAGCATCGATGCCCTGCGCATTTTTAATAATGTACGTATGTTAATCTGATCGTTTGCATGATGCGGGTGGTTGTATTTAAGTGTTGAAAATGTAAAAAAAATTAAATTAATCGAGCGCATCAGATTTTCTATGTGCACCGAAAAAAGGCTCTCATTCACTAATCTGACGATTTCGATGGGACGCAAACTCGCGGCCATTTTCATAATGTGTAAAAAAAATTCGCCATTTTGAAATACTCAAGCGCGTCAGATTAAGATATATATGGTTCATCTTTATGTTCTTAACGTTCTGTCTCATAATCTGACGATTATCTAGAGGGATTCGCCTAATCTGACAAAAAAAAATAGAAAAACGGTTCACCTTAAAGGCCATCCCTGCAACTTTCCGCTAATTCCATTCCTGGGCGCTTAAAATTGTACTTATGATATTTTTGAGCTCAAAATATAATTTATGTGCTATTTTGAGCTCGCTGAGTTCAAAGAAATAATATTTCTGTGCATTTGAGCTCTCCCAGTTCGAAAGTCTGATAGAAGTTTCATAGAACATTATTTTTGGAATTTTGAAACCGCAATAACTTTTGAATGGATCAAGCAATTTTCACGCGATTGGTTTTGCAATTTTAATTGATAGAACCACAAATTTCGGAGTAATCCCGAAAAAACACTTTTTTGGGTTTCTTTCGTTCACGATATCTCTCGAACGAATCAACCGATTTTGACCAGCTTGGTGGGGATCAATGTGGTTTTTCAAGCTCAAAGACGGATTAATTTTTGAAGTTAATCGATACAGCTGGTTAAACGTTATTTCAAAAAAAAAAACAATTTCAAAAAAAATATACATCGCCCGAATTCACAGGAAATCTAATTTTGAGGGAAATCTTTAGAACGCCGTTTAGTAGATTCCGATCGGTTTAGTCGTTCAAAAGTTATAAGCGAGTTACACACACACTCACATACACGTTGGAATAGAAGCGCGGAGAAGGAAATGTAGGCATCACGCAGCTGCACGCATTTAACTTTATCGACGAATTTTTGTTATTTCGGCTTGCGGAAATTGTCAGATTATATATTTTTCATTATTCTTGAATTATTTCCTTCGAAATAAAAAGAAATTTAGCTATGCTCGAGAATGTCGAGATGACGATTTTTTTTGCAACTTTGTTGCCCTCCCCTTCTTTTACGTCACTCTCAAATTGTCAGATTAGTGGAATATACACTTTTTAGGATGTAATTAACTCACCCTACCTTAATCTGACGCGCTCGAGAATTTCTGATGGTCAATTTTTTTTTTACTAATCTGATCCTGTATCCTTCACGGGCGGCCTTATATCGGGTGTTTCACAGTGGATGGAACATTAGACGTATCTGGAGAATAGAAAGACAGATCATTTCAAAAATTTGTGAGCGTGGATAATCAAACTTGCTCTATCCGTCTAAAGTATTTTCATCAATACAGTGTTGCCGCTTGTTTCAGAAAGTAGTATCTACTTTGTTATTTCGAATGGAACACCCCGTATATTATATCATTTTTGGAATCCCCATGAGATTCCTCACAACTTTCCCACATAATTCCCTATACCTATCTGTGACGATTTCCGAGATAAAAATTATTTTTTCAAATTTTTGTGTAAAACCTGACCATTGAAAAATATAAATTTTTTCCCAATGCAGATTCACAAAATATTGCAATTTGGGTTATAGCTGCATAAGACCATCAAGTATTCTGTCGATGAACTGGATCTCAGTTTCAGCATACAGGGAGGCTCAGAAGTGAGTGTCATCCGGGCACTCATGAAAATGACTGCAACTCCGTTTTTTTTTAATGGAACACCCTGTATATTATCACTTATTCGAAAAGCGATAACATTTTCCATTCTAATTGGGTATACTTTCCCTATACCTATCTCGTACAGTTTGTTAGTTATGATCACTTATGTTATGAATTCGTTTTCAATAAAATAAATATTGGATAGTGCTTAAGATAGTAGGCTATGAACTTCATTCTCAAAGAGAACTAACTTGTCATTTCTTTATTGTCATCCTGTATTCAAGTTGCATGTGTGTGAAAATACTATGGCAGAAAATAATTACTTTATTCATCATTTATGGTCAATGTAAGAATATCATTAGAAAATGCAGCGAGTTTAATGAAAAGTATGCTGATTTACCTCGAACGAATTCGAGAAAATTCATTAGATTGAAGAGAAATTTTGAAATGCTTATATCATCATGAAAAGCTAAAAGTATCAAAGTCTAACATGTATATTATTGAATCTAGAAAGATTTCAGAAACATTTCAAAATTTCTCTTCAATCTTATTTCCTCGGATTTATCCGAGGTGAATCACTTCATGCTTTCCATTGAAAAAAAACTCTGCATGTTCTACTGATATTCTTATTACATTGACCATAAATGATGAATGAATCCATTTTAACCGCATTCAAGTAATTATTTTTTGCTATAGTATTTTTACACCCTTGCATCTTGAATACAGGATAACAATGAAGGAATAACTAACACACTGTACGAGATAGGTATAGGGAAAGTATACTCAATTAGAATGGAAAATGTTATAGCTTTTCGAATAAGTGATAATATACTGGGTGTTCCATTTGAAAAAACGGAGTTTCAGTCATTTTCATGAGTGCCCGGATGACACTCACTTCTGAGCCTCCCTGTATGCTAAAACTGAGATCCAGTTGCTTGACAAAATACTTGATGGTCTTATGCAGTTATAACCCAAATTGCAATATTTTGTGAATTTTCATTTGGAAAAAAATTATATTTTTCATTGGTCAGGTTTTGCACAAAAATTTGACAAAATAATTTTTATCTCGGAAATCGTCACAGATAGGTACAGGGAATTATGTGGGAAAGTTGTGAGGAATCTCATGAGGATTCCAAAAATGATATAATATACGAGGTGTTTTATTTGAAATAACAAAGTACCTACTACTTTCTGATACAAGCGGCAACACTGTATCGATAAAAATATTTCAGACGGATAGAGCAAGTTTGATTATCCACGCCCACAAAGGTTCGAACTGATCTGTCTTTCTGTTCTCCAGATACTTCTAATGTTCCATCCACTGTGAAACACCCTGTATATGGGTCTCATGTTTTGTGGAGGTACTTATCCGGGTACAAGGTATCCCCCTGTATATTAATCTGACGCGCTTTAGTAAATCCCGAAATCCCCGCTTGGGCTCCCCTACTATTAGTGGTAACCCTCTAATGCTATGAAGATACAGTTTTTTGGTGAACAGGGCATAGCAACAACACGTGCACACGAATGAAAGTCAAGGAACAAAGGAAAGGTGAAAATAATATATTATTTAATGGTTGGTTGAATTGTTGGTTTTGTGTGCAGTATTTTGAAATACTTTTTGTTAAGAAGAATATAAGACAGCTCTAGGTGCATGTAAGAATACATTTTCAATGGCAAAATGATGCTCATGAATGTGCAATTGGGAAGGTGATGCCCATTGAAAAGCAATGCTATTTAACAAGATGGGCTCCTCAACCGTTTTGTCGTATCAGTATCGGAATTTGAAGTATGAGAATATTGAATGATATTTTATAATGTCAAACATGTATACACCGTTTTCAAAACTCAGAAACATCTTTCTCTACAATAAAAGCTGAATTAAAAGATTTTCAATAATTTGATCAGAAATATAACATGATATGGTTTCAACTATTTTTATTTCATTGTGTTTCGAAAATAATATTTTTGTATTTATATTTTGTGATATTACAATGTGAGTTAAAGTTTTTATAAAATATTTTGGGTGAGTGCCTGGCTAGAAATGCGTACAGCTTGACTCACCCTGTGTTATATTCAAAATATACAGATCAGTATTTTATAATAGTTGTTCAATTATTTCCCCTCAAGAATGAAAGAGAGATTCAATATGAAGAGCAGGCATATGATGTGTTTTATTGCTGGTTCTGATTATACCTACTGGGTGGCTCACGACTAGCGCGACGGAGATTCATAGCGAAACAGGGAAACTTTCGAAGTTATTGTCACTTCAGTAGTTTGTATATTGATAAAGGCCACATTTTCAAATTATATTGAAATATACAGTATTTCCAGAAATGTTTTAGCATATCAAAATTATGTTTTCTCCTATGGAACACCCAGTATTTCTGCTATTAAAGCTGATTTCAACGATTCATCATTCTTAGGGTATGCAAAAAGATTCATGGTGCGAAAAATCGAGATTCTTCAACTTGAGGAATTTTTTTGTGGGGGAACTATTTATTATTGGTCAAAACGGCTAACATGTCTAAAAAGTTCAGATATGAACATGTAAGCCGTTTCAACCAATTTTGAATAGTTATTTCGACTTATTTCGAGTAATCGTTCGATATAGACCCCAAGTACGATAGATCGATGAATTCAGCTGTCCAAGAAGAATTTGAAAATGCAATAAAATATAGGGTTCTCCATAAGAAAAAACATAACTTTGATATATGTCACAATTCTTTGGGACATATCCTATATATTTCAAAATGTGAGCTTTATTAATACCCACATAGCACAAGACGTCTTAAAGACGTACGCTCTATATCTTATCTTGGTCTGAACGTCTCAGTCCCTGGATAAGACGTCTTAAAGATGTCTTTCTTCAGACGTCTTAATTAAAAATCTGTGGCAAACGTTTCACTCAATGCCAACCACACACACACACACACACGCTCAGACGTCTCAAAGACATCTGATTCTCACGTCTTAGAGACATCGTATTGTGTCCATATATATATATATATATATAAATAACACGTGTGTAGTATATAGCATGGTATGGTAGTAGGAGTTGGTATTATCCGTGATTCATTTCAATAATACGATCATTATTATAGTTGAAAGAAATTATGGACGCACTCGACAATGCGCGTGCGCTTGTGTTGTGTGACGTAGTGAAAACGGTAAGTGAACAACCAACGTCCTCTTCACCCTCCTTGCTCTTCAACAACTAGTATATGCTGTATTTTGATCTAATCAATCATAGATCATGATATGACACTGTGATCATTTGTTATTTCCATTGAACTGAAAAAGTATATTCAGTTATTTCTCAACCTATCTGTTGCCTGTGCTAGTGTGCTGTGAGTGTCACTTCTGTCAATTTCTTTCGTGTACTGTATTTCGTGTATTAGATCATACGATTCTACGAACGGGTAAGTCGTCGAATCTATTTATTTTCGTCCCTTGTGGATTTTTTACTTGAACAATACCTTATTTCCAATAATATCAACGTCCCCATGATATTTCATCATCAATTATATTTTTAGATGCTGCAGAAAGAGCTAACATGTCCTAAAATAGAAGAGACACGGAAACAGCTATGCAAACGTGGCTTGATCGAGCAAGTGATAGAAAAAACAGCAGACTGAATAAAACATAAAATTATAAACAACAGTTTATTTCATTGGATTTCGTATTTCTTTTGAGTAAATATTTTTCTCAAATTAAAATATATTTTTATTTAAAGACATCACTTCAACCAATTCCCATAGATAAGATAGATGGATATGAAACCCAGCTACGAATAACTTATTTTTCATGTCTTTTGTAAGCCTGTACAAGACCAGAAATGGACCTTATGAAGACGTCTTAAAGACGTCGTGATTTTTAACACCCGGCCAAAAAAAGACGTCTTATATACGACTCTAAGGCGTACATGGACGTCTTTGAGACATCGTGAACGTCTGAAAAAGACATCATTAAGACGTCTCAAAGATGTCTTTGTGCTATCTGGGTATAAAAACTACTGAAGTGACGAAAAGATCAAAATTCCGATCGTGAGCCACCCTGTATATAAATCTCATAGACTCAACCATGCACATTTCATTGGCATCATAAAATGATTGAAATATATATTCAGGTACCAATTCCATGGGTGTTTCAAAATTAACATTATTTTAATTAATTACCCAGTCAACCAGTTTTGGTTGCAGGGAAGTTGTAGGGAGTTAACATCGTGGAAATGCGACTTCACAATGTTGATATAAAAAACTGCAACCAGTACTTACTGGGGAGTGCTTAATGTCCGCAACATTGTATATCACTGGTAATTACCTAATACATCACAATGTGGATGTGTGGAAGGTACCATGAATAGCAACATTGCGACTTCGCATTTTAGCACTTATTGGAAAGGTTATTGAACCAAATGAGCTTTCACATTACATCTTCCGTTGAAGTTATATTCATATGTAATTTGGTAATTACCATCGTGGCACTAAATTTGCTCTCTATAAGCGTCTTCTAATTTAATTGAAATAATGTTAATTCTGAAACACCCATGGAATTAGTACATACCTGGAAAGCAGAATAAATATATCTCAGCTGCCTTATATTTCAACCATTTTATAATGCCTAAGAAATGTGCATAGGTTAAGTCTATGAGACTTATATACAGGGTGGTACACCAGTAGGTATAATCAGGACCAGCAATAAAACACATCATATGCCTGCTCTTCATATTGAATCTATTTTTCATTCTTAAGGGGAAATAATTAAACAACTATTATAAAATACTGATCTGTATATTTTGAATATAACACAGGGTGAGTCAAGCTGTACGCATTTCTAGCCAGGCATATGGCTGAACAGAATCATCAGATATATATTAGTCCAATGCATTCAGCTTGACTCACCCGAAAAACTTCATAAAAACTTCAACTCACATTGTAATATCATAGAATATAAAAACAAAAACATTATTTTCGAAACATAATGAAATAAAAATAGTATTATTTACAAAACAAAAATAGTATGCTGTACAGACAAAATAAAATCAAAGGAAACAACAAAAACATTGATTGTTACCATATCAGATTATTATACTATGATGATCCAAATAATGGATTGCCACTGTCAACTGAAAATAATATTAATAGAAATTATTTTGTTTTTTTTTTATAGTTTAATACTGTTCCTGAACACGTTAGGTACACTTATGTTGATGTTATCATGTTTTATTTCTAATCAAATTATTGAAAAATTCTATATTCTGCTTTTATTGTAGAGAAAGATGTTTCTGAGTATTGAAAACAGTGTATACATGTTTGACATTATAGAATATCATTCAATATTCTGATACTAAATTCCGATAATGATACGACAAAACAGTTGAGGAGTCCATCTTGTTAAAAAGCATTGCTTTTCAATGGGCATCACCTTCCCAATTGCACATTTATGAGCATCTTTTTGCCATTGGAAATGTATACTTACCGCATGCACCTAGAGCTGTCTTATATTCTTCTTAACAAATTTCTCAAAATACTGCACACAAAACCAACAATTCAACCAACCATTAAATACGCACCACACAGATCATAATATATTATTTTCATCTTCCCTTTGTTCCTTGACTTTCATTCGTGTGCACGTGTTGTTGCTATGCCCTGCGCAAGCGCCAATTCTATGTTCGAAATATATGAACAGGGATAAGTCGCAAAGTAATAGCAATGTGCACTTCATCTGAATCTCTCGATTAAATGTTCCACTCAATCATTAGGAAAGTTAACATGGGGACTTCGCAACGATAACAATATGTGGATGTTGATATCCACAAAGCGAAGTCCCATGTAAAACCCAGAGAGGTTTCCAAGATGATCTTCAATGTGATATTATTTGGTATTCCCTGCGACTTACTGTTACTTTTTTGGTTGACTGGGTAAATTGGAAGACACTTATAGAGAGCAAATTTAGTACCACGATGGTAATTACCAAATTACATATGAATATAACTTCAACGGAAGACGTAATTTGAAAGCTTATTCGGTTCAATAATATTTCCAATAAGTGCTAAAATGCAAAGTCGCAATGTTGCTATTCATGGTACCTTCCACACATCTACTTTGTGATGTATTAGGTAATTACCAGTGATATACAATGTTGCGGACATTAAGCACGATGGTAACTCTCTACAACTTCCCTGCAACCAAAACTGGTTGACTGGGTTATAGATCACCGGTAGATGGTAACATCCACATGTTCTTTGATAGATTTGAGGAACTGCTCCACTTTCTCTCAATTAAATATATCCATATTATTATAGTTGGCGACTTCAATGTCAATTTCAAAATACACTGTCCAAACATGTCTAAATTGGTCAAACTTATCATATCTTTCGGCTTGGATGTCACAATCGATGATTACATTAGAATAGACATAAAAACGGAAAAGGGAACATGCATTGACAACAGTATGACAAATTTCAATTCAGACACTTATGATACAGGCGTTATTGAAACTTGCCTGTCAGACCATCACCAACAGTATATTCTGCTTGATAAATCGATCAGCTATAAACCCCCAAAAAATATGTGAATTTTCAGAAGACATTTTAACACATAATTGGAATACTTCCATACAAATCGACGATATAAATATACTAGCCAAAACATTGATAGGTACTTTGAACTACTACGTAGATAAAAATTTTCTCTTAAGAGCACAAACAACTTACCACTCCCCACGCCCTGTGAAATTTTTTAATAACACATTAAGAAAAATGAGAGATACCCTGACCTCGTTTTGAATAATCAGCGACGCGTCCGATAGTGAAATAAATAAAAATATATATTAAATATACAAAAGGCACTATGATTTCGCACTAAATTGATCTGAAATCAGCCTACAGTGAATTCATCAAAAACTCCCATAACAGGTGCCGGGATTCATGGAAATTGATAAATTTCGAACGAAATAAAGGTACTTAATCAACTATCAATGACTGTAATTTAACACCGGATGATTTCATCCTGTATTATTCTTCCGCTGTCAAATTGATTACTGAACACCTTACTGTTGCTAATAAGGATGCCAATGTTTTGCTGAAATCACTACCAAATAACAAAAATTAATTTTTCTTCTTTCCGGTATGTAAAGCCGAAGTCATTAAAGATATAGACACACTGGAAAATACAAGTTGCCATGATGTCCATAATCTCAATAGTAAAATTATCAAAAGTGTAAAATGTGTTATTGTAGACACACTTACCGATCTGTTCAATGAATGATTTTGTGGGGGGATTTTTCCTGGCGCATTTGAAATGAATAGGTTGATACCTGTTTTCAAAAAAAAAGGTGACATAGATTCACCTGAAAATCATCGGCCAATCTCGATAACTCAGCTCACTCGAAATCAAAACAGCAGTCAAGCATCTACTCAGTTGACGAATTTCTTGAATGCTTTGAGGAGGCGCCAAGGGAGGCACCACAAATGCACTGCCACCCGGTCGTCATAATAATGTGCTAGGTATGCATCTTGCGCTGTGCTTCTTCAGGTTCGGATTATGTAGGGGTTCAAATTTTCAGTATAACGAAATGGAAAATTCGTTTTCTGGAATAACGTGTGGGCAAATAGATGGTCATCAGTATCCCACACAATAATTTCCATTTGTTACATCATTTTCATAGACATATATCTTGGTATCACATTTTAGTCCAGTTGCTAATACCAGCTACAAATTTGAAATTTCCTCCACGTTAGAATCTGTGGCTGGAAATCTGTGGATAACTTCACACTAATCCCGACATTCTGCAGCCCGGCATAATGTGCTTGAATCAAAGTCTACATGTTCTTGATGTCCATCAATTGTATATAGATAAAATATCTTGAGGCAAATAAAGTGTTCTCTATCGATTTCAATACACTGTATCCAATTGTTACATTCCATATCACATTGAAAATCAATGTGGCTAATTATTTATTGTCAATGTGAATTGTTGACTATTCTCGTCTATATTTGATGGTGGATTTGGCATATAACGATACGGATCTAATCGTTGGTTTGTTTGAGATCTTACCTTTTAAAAAGGGGATTTTTCATCGCCTCAGGAACATCTTCGAGGTTCGTATTTTTTTTTATCATTACTTCAAATTAGTGCTCGCTTTTCAGCTCATTTTCAATTGCATTTTTGTGGTGAACGTATGGCTACTGCATGAATGCATGTTTGATGAATGCACACGATTATTTTTATTCTTCAAGTTATTGACATATTGTTTTTATGATATTTTAGACAGCTTTCACTACCCGAGTTTTTTTTTCTCGAATAGAACAACTCGTTTTTCATATTATTGGTACCGGATGCTTGCTGAAAACGGTGTAAAATTATTAATTCTTCCACTTGCTTAGAGATTGGCATAGAAATATATATTCATTTGGGTTACAGTCAGAACTACCAGAAAGGAAAAATAACTAATAGTAGCAGTTTTTTATTACGTCAATTGAATTGCATTTTTTCTTGATTTCAAAGGAAGCCATATATAGCTATTTTGTAGTTTTTGTTCATGAACCTGATTTGTTATATTTTGAGTTAAGGTATCTATTAAGCACTAGAAGGTTTAATGGTATATATAGCTGATCCTTGGTATCGAGTTATTTCAATTATTTTATAAATCCTACTGGATTCATACTCGATCTACTTGTAAAAAAAATCCTCCCTTTAATCTTGGTTTGTAATAAATTTTGTCAGAAATATATCTTAATAGTTTTTGTAATTTCTCATTTTACCAAAAAAATATTACATGGCGCCCATTACCATACCGGGTGATTCTTCAAGGTGGCTCGCCCCTATAACTTTTTCATTATTGGAGACAGAAGAACAAAATTCGGGGGTTGTGTATTATATGTCAATTCGCATTATTTGACGTATTCACTTGCTTTGCAGTACTTTTGGTTTGACCGGAAATGACCTCAACTTTCGATTTTCAAATGGAACACCCTATATATTTTTATTTATTTCGATCGAGGATGACTTTATCTATCCAACAAAACTTTGTTTGTGAATATTTGACGTATGAAAGAATTATTATTTCAATTTTTATTTTTCGAACTAGCGTGTCATGGATCGATTGAAACGCTTCCTTTTTGATCAAGTGACATGGGAAAAATACAACTTTGAGGCATATGACTTCCGAGTCGTTTCAATAATTTTTTCAATGTCACAAATATAATTTTTTTCAGTTAACTCGATTTTTTCAGATGGAAAGAGGGTGGCTCGGCGGGTTTTCGTGAAAGATCATCTTGATACCAATTTGATACCACACACTTCCACTTTATTTTCACTATCTTTCTCAATTAATTAATCATGGCACGCTAGATCGAAAAATAAAAATTGAAATAAAAATTCTTTCATACGTCAAATATTCACAAACAAAGTTTTGTTGGATAGATAATGTCATCCTCGATCGGAATAAGTAAAAATATATAGGGTGTTCCATTTGGAAATCGAAAGTTCAGGTCATTTCCGGTAAAACCGGAAGTACTGCAAAGCAAGTGAATACGTCAAATAATGCGAATCGACATATAATACACAACCCTCGAATTTTGTTCTTCTATCTCCAATAATAAAAAAGTTATAGGGGCGAGCCACCTTGAAGAATCACCCGGTATACTAACCTTCCCCAAGCAAAGATTAATACAATTCAAGTCTGTTCAATAAAGAACCACACCCATTCTCACTGAAGTGTAGCCGTGGTACTGTACTTATTCCCCTTCTGGGTTCCGGTACTTTTACTTTGCGATCCAAAAGTGGTAAATAGAATTTTATTTCTGTCGTTTGGTCAGCCATGAAGTTGAAAATAATATAAATAAGGATTGTAATCAATATCATACCTGATAACTTTCAAATTATATTTTATTCAATTCATTATTGAAAGAATGGAAAAACGGGAATACATTGTAGGACTATTTTTCGACCTGTCGTGATCATTCGATAGCCTTCATTTCGACTTTATCTCAATGAAATTAGAAGAAATAGGGTTCCGTTGGAATTTATCAAAACGGATCGGTTCATTCCTGAAGGAGGAATGAAATATGTATTTCGTGTATTTTTGTTCGCAGAGCGCTTCCGTAGGTCCTGAAGGGCCGTAGAATGGTTGTAGAGGTCAAAAATATCTGAGGAATTTTTGGTTGATTCAGGCGTTCCCCAAGGTAGACAAATAGAGTATTTCCTAATCGTTCACAAGAGTGGCAGAATATTTTTCTCTGAGAAAGTCAAAAAAAATTTGAACATATCAAAAATAGATGAAACATTTAAAATTAATGGATTCAGGTTAAGAACACGATTACAAACATTTTAAAATGTATGATACACTACACATGATTATCGAAAATGGAGATAATTTCGACAAATACACACATATCATGATTCTGAAAAAATAAATTGATTCATAAATCTCTATATGCCCGAAAATATTCATCAGTATTGTAGGGTTCTAGATTATATAAAAAATCCTCCACAAAGCTCAGAAATCTGTCAGCAACGACAATATCTTTTATGTTTTTGGGAGGTTGTTATGAAATTTCATCCCACTATAGACAGTGCTGCGTTCATATAGGGATTTTGCATGAATGGGATATAAGAAGTCTTTTTTTTTGTCTTGTCTCGTGAATATGTGTTTCGCGATGTATACCAAAATGGCCTAGATGATTGATCATGAATTTTATTAATGCATAAATGCAGATTGCTGACACAGTCAAAAGTTTGTCTTGAAGATTCCTCTGCAGGAATCTCTAGTATTTATATGGTGATTATTCTAGTGATTTTTTTGACAAACGAAAACTCATTACTTGAGCCCCAGGTAATTATTCCTAGTCTCATGGCAGAGTAAAAATTCGCATAATATAGTGTTATTAGTGCTTCAAGGTCAAGATTATTTTTTAGAACTCTCATGGCATATGTTGCCAAGGATAGGTTATAAAGCACAGGTTGTCTATCTGACTAGTCCAATTTAAAGTGTCATCAATGAAACTTTACTAGGGTAATACAAATAATTTCTTGATTGTCCACAATTATGTTTTGTGGTGTTTCTATACAATTATTGATTTTGATCAAGATACAATCTGTTTTTCCATCGTTTGAAACCAACTTATTCTCTAGAAAATGATCTTTTGGATTGTTTTATTATTTTGCTACCATCATTTATGATATCTGGCAAGATTGCACCTGTTAATAGAAGGTTGGTATCATTAGCATAGTTGATCAAGATAGTGTCCTAGGCCCCTCACTCTTCCCGTTATTTATTAATGAACTTCCGGACTACAAAAGTGATGGCACAGTCTCGTATTCTCTAGTCCGGATGCCGATCAAACGCGAGCAAAAGTATCTAATGTACCTCTTCTATTCGATACCTGATGCCGGAAAAATCGACTAATCATCAAATATACTAAGACAGTGGCACTACAATTTCACAAATCATTCTAACAGCTATCTTTATACATGTAGGTATAACAAAGAAATTCATACAAGTATATGACTATGAATGTCAGGAGTTTATTTTGCATAAAAGTATATCTGCAAGACTTAAGATAGTCGAGAGAAAATATTAGATGACTGATTCTTTTTTGTGTTAGAAAAACTCTATTATTATCATTGGCAGGACCGTAAACGATGATATTAACTTAATGTGGAATATACTAGAGTCTAATACGCGGTCAACATCCCTGTTTGTGTGTGTGGAAATGATCCGGCTCGAAGGACCGAAATGTTGTAAGGACCAAAAATGTTTAGTTGCGTGTGTTGTACTTGATCCGACGTTTAGGACCAATAACTATATTGACTGTGACTGGAAACCTATGTTATTTCCAATCTTGTGTTGTACACTTGTACGGCTTCTTGAAGGACCACCGCTGATGGGGAAATTAATGATACGCGAAATATAGCTTTTGTATCTATATTTACAAACTTAGCTGCTATTACTACACATTGACTGTTGTTAACTACTACTTGCGATAATTGTATCAGAAAACTTGAACTGTGTGGGAGACGTGTACGCGCTTGTATTCGGTGAAACGGTTGAGTGCAAAATAGGCCCTCGACAGGGCAGGATAGACAATTTATACCTTTCAAAACAAAGAAATATCTCGTGTTCTAGAATATTCTCGAATCGGGATTTGACGTTGTTATAGACCAGATGTCCGAAAAAGCAGACCTTCTCTTTGTTTCCTTGTTCGAAAGTGCAACCATCTGACGCCTAAAATATATTCGAGAAACCAAACTTGTACAATCCCTTCAACATTGAGACGGCTTTTAAAAATTTTTAGTGCAAAGTACTGTTCAATCAACTTTGAGCAGATCATGTTACGCATTCAGACCAGTTAAGATTTTCATCTACAATGGTTCCTAAGAATTTGCAGTTGCTACTGAATATAACAGTGCTACCGTTTATTTTCAAATTATTGGTATCCATCTTAGCAATAGGACTAGAACCGGTTACTGGGATTTGCAACTCAGTCATCAGAAAGAAGATTGATGACTGGACTGCGGCAAAGCACAGGGAGGCATGGAGAAATGCCCCAGGGTGCAGAACCGGATCAAATGAAGAAATGGAAAGAACAACTACTCACACTGAGTGGGAAAAACTCAAAAATGATCATCGGTATTCTGACCTATCACGGTACCTTACGGAAGCACAGACACAGAATAGGATTAGAAGAAAACTCATTATGTAGATTCTGTGAACTGGAAGATGAAACCTCAATGCACATCATCTTCCAATGCCCCGTACTGATGGAAAAGAGGCGCTCTTACCTAGGCGACCCAGATCCACAAGGACTCCAATGCGAGGAAGGCGTAATCAGGAATATCCTGACCCTTTGGGGGGAGAGCCAGCAGCTGTCTGGGGGACGTCAAGGGATTACCCATACGTCTTTGGGCACTACATGCCCCAAATCCACAGTCGACACTTGAGGTCGATAAAATAATATTAAAAAGTTGTTAATTTATGAACAGAACGTAGACGGTTTGCGTTCCAAGACCACCGAAATCGGAATAAATACTTTCAATATCTCGTCACGAGCCCAACTTCCAACTGAGTATATTCATCTGATTCCATTCACGTTCGAACCAAGTTCCAACTATTTTCCCAACCCAACATCAGTTGATCCTAGATGATATGATAGACCAACGAAGAAGGAGAAAATCAAGACGTGTCTGGATAAAGAATTGGCTTCATAAACGAAATAAATTTAGTCATATGGCACTTTTAAGAGAATTGGCTGCTAATAAGCCACAAAATTTTGAAAGCTGTTTGCGAATGAGCGAAACGTCTTTTCAAGAGCTGCTGCAACTAGTCTCTAGCAGAATTGGAAAACAAAATACTATTATGAGAGCGACTGTAATGAATATATCCACAGCTACTAGGACGAATCATTCCAGAAACATGTGAAGCCATTCACGATGTTCTACACGAGAAATATCTGAAGGTAGGTGAAGGTATTGAATAAAAAAACAATAATTTATTTCTTGCAAGAGTTATATGGGAATTATTTTTATATTTTGAAATAAAAAACAACAGGTAGTTACATACAAGACAATTCATTTAATGAAGGCTATTATTCTTTATTAGTAGTATAACGTATCAGAATGTAACGTACCACTTCCGCCACATTATACCAAGTGTACCCTGTCGATGGACGAGGTAGCATTCTCCGGTTCACCACAGAGGAGATGGGGTGGATTCGCAAGCAAATGCTTGGTTGTTAAACTGGGCGCCAGGTAGATTGATTTTCCGAATGCCAACCACGAGTTTATGTCTCTATCTACCAATAATTTCTGACAGGAGTTTCACAGTAAAACCAAAGTGTATTATATGAAAGGGTGTTTATTCTTTGGACCAGAAAGGAATGGATATTCGATGGCATAAAGATGCCCAACAAACCGATATAAAATTGGTAGCAGAAATTAAAAACTCAAAAAAAACTGTTGAAAAAATATATACAGGGTGGGGCACCACATACGACACGGTCTCTGTAAACCAAACCACTGAATATTTCGGAAATTTCTCCTTTTCATTATCTGTATATTTATTGAGACTACAAAAGGGCATTATTTTGAAGTATACAGGGTGGCTCAAAAAAGTGTGACATATCAAAGTTGTGTTTTTTTTTTATTGGAACACCCGGTATTTTGTTGCAGTTTTGGATAGTTCAGAGAAAAATAATACAATTTCATGGAAGGTACCATGTACCTAACTATAACCGTTTTCGAGTTATTGTTTTCTTTTTGAAAATGCACGGTACAATTGGAGACTGAATAACATCTAAATGTATAGAAACCATCCCTTCTAATTCTGACGAAGCATTGAAGAGGTTCCAGGCTATTGATTCCGATAGAACTCGTTTCCCAATATTATACAGGACGTTCAAAATTCTTTGTCACTTTTTTATAATTCCAAACGCAGATAACTTTGTTATTTTGAACAGAACACCCTGTATTTGTTCAATCTGAACAATAGAAAATTCGATTATCTTTCATTTTATATGAAGGTTTCCTATACCTAGCTTAAATAGTTCTCTAGATATTGGCATTTTCAAATAGTAGTTATCATTTCAGTGCATTCTTTGAATCGAGGGAGCTGTGAAACGACTGTTCACTGAAATTAAGTTTTTATACAGATCCATATTCCGACCGTATTTCACTAAACAGACAATTTTTCTATTATTCAACTGAAAAACTTCAACAAAACATGAAATACAAATGTATTCAATTCAAACTAGGTGCTCGAAATGATGACTACAAACAGCTTTTCTTTCTATGGAAAACTGAAAACATTTAATAACATTTGAGGCGACACTTTTCGAAAAGCAGCCTTTATTCTCTCCTTCATATTTCCCAATGTCGTTGGAGGAGTGTCGTCAATTCCATTCTTCAAATATCTCCATGAAAAAATTCAAGGCAAGTCAAATCTGGCGATCTCGCTGGCCAATTTCGTGGTCCTCCCCTACCAATCCACCTTTGCGGAAAGCACATAATCAAAAACTGTCGGACAGTGAATTTGAAATGAATATGGATCTGAAGAACAGTGAAAAGTTCGATCAAGTGAAGTATAATAACTGTCAATGAGGATTCTGTTACCAAATCAAATAAATGTCGTGTCACATCTCTCTCGATTCAAAGAATGCATTGAAATGATGACTAGTATTCGAAAATGCCAATATCTTGAAAACTATTCAAGCTAGGTATAGTGAACCTTGATACAAAATGAAAGATAATCGAATTTTGTATTGTTCAGTTTGAAAAAATATAGGGTGTTCAATTTGAAATAACAAAGTTATCTGCGTTTGAAATTATAAAAAAGTGACAATGAATTTTGAACGTCCTGTATAATATTGTGAAACGGGTTCTATTGGAATCAATAGCCTGAAACCTCTTCAATGCTTGGTCAGAATTGGAAGGGATGGTTTCTATACATTCAGTCTCAAATTGTACCCTGCATTTTCAAAAAGAAAACAATAACTCGAAAACGGTTATAGTTAGGTTCATGGTACCGTGCATGGAATCGTATTATTTTTCCCTGAACTATCCAAAACTGCAACAATATACCAGGTGTTACGTTTAAAAAAACAAAACTTTGATATGTCACACTTTTTTGAGTCACCCTGTATACTTCAAGATAATTTCCTTCTGCAGCCTCAATGAATATACAGAAAATGAAAAGAGAAAATTTCCGAAATATTCAATGGTTTGTTTAACAGAGACCGTGTCGTATGTGGTGCCCCACCCTGTATATGTATATATCAATTCTGAGTATACCGTCAGCTATGGGCTCAGAGCGAAGAGTATTATAACCTATATTGAATGGTGAGGGTTGAAACTCATTTTAATTTCCGCTTTACACGTTGTAAACAATGTGTCGCTCTGAATTTTGGGCTGATTTAAGAGATTTCGAAGAGGGGGGGGGTACTTGCGTAATCGGAACACTGACAGGCACCTCCACCGTCTATTAACTAGCCTGGACTGCACTTGATGTTGAGCCGCCAATATCAGGGAGAAACTCCTTATCCACAGAGCTATCTGCCACTCCTACCACGTACTCCTCAGCCCCGCAAATAAACCCTTAAAATAGTAATCGAAATTATTACCCATACATTGAAACGAAATCAGAATCGAGTATTATGAAAACTAGCGCTCACGCCACTGGTTAATCAGATTCGAAAATAAGAACAAGAAAATATCAACAAAAAGTGATACCAATTAGTCGATCGGGGAGCAAAACATCTGGATCATAATCATAAACACCAAGCACATACCTTCCAAAAATAATCCCTGCAATAATCCACTTCAGGTTGTCATCTACAGGTGGTGAACACTGCAATGATGAAAAATTAGACTCACATTTCCCGACCTCGACTGGGTGAGCCTCACTTACGGTTGGGGTTTGTTTAATCCTTGCAATGAGAGTGAAATAGCCTCCAAATCACAAAATACGTTCTGCCCAGGAACAAAACCCAATCAGGCTTTACCTTCCACTTTATCCCCAGGTGCAACAAACATCCTTATACTAGATGATACCAATAATATCAAAAACGTTGCCACCGAAGCAAAACCACCAAGAACTCGTATCAAAGTGACGAACGTTGTTTCCGAACGCAGTACTCTTTGCTTTTTTGTGGCCAGGTCCAGGAAACATTCTTTTGTTTTTCTACTTCACTGACTTTAATTTTCTTGTGTCCATTACGTGATGAACCCGATAATGGCGTTTCAAGTAGGGCGCGATTGGCGTACTTGGAGTACTTGATTTCTGCCGAGAAATTGGTAGACTACGATTAGGTTGTTCCAATAATCAAGGTCAGGGATTTTTAATGTGTCCATTGTGTCCCACGTTACCTGAGAAAAAAATAGTTTTACTATAATTAGGTTTGTATTTAAATGACGTTCTTTATTCAGTTTCCTTCAACGGAGGTCGATTAGATAAACATTGCAAAATATTTTCAGAGGTATTGGCAATTTGAAAATTGCTTGGGGGCTATAAACGGTAGAAATATCTCGATCAATGAGCCTATAGACAGTGTTTCATACTATAATAATATAAACCCAGGCAGCAAGCTGACGTCATAATGACGTCTCTTTTTGGTATTTATTGGTCCGCAACGTCATATTACCAAAAAATGACGTGAATACTGACGTCATTTTTTGAATGTACTGTAGACGTCATAACCAGGACGTTAGTTTGACGATATTTTTACGTCATTATAAAACGTTAACTCATTGTTTTATATTTTTGCATTGCATCCAATGATCCTTATAGGTTCCTAAATATTTTTCATCGAAATGCAAAAGTTAAACGAAAGTTTACCATAGATACCTTAAAGTGTGTATAGGCAAGTGTACATTGTAGGTACAGAATGGAATCAAATTTCTCTTTAGGCGAATAAACAGACGCAATATAGGTATTATTATTCAACCACAGCCCGCATCTTTTATGAGGTTCGTATGATTATCAACTCATTGAAAAACAGTTTGAATTTGGCGCTTCAAAACAAAACGTTCATTATTTGTTTGGCGTTCGGCAATCTCCGGAGTTATCGGTATCGGACAAGTTCGGCCACAAGCCAACACGCAACGTTGACGACGCACGTCGCACACGGCCACACGCCATTATCACAAAAATTTTGAGGTTGTTATGTATTCGATTTCGATTGAAATTTCCTATTGATTACAGAAGTCGATTTCCGACCGTCGGTTGTGAATTGTGCATTTCCTTTACTAGTGATTTGTAAGGTAAGTTTAATATTTGGTCTATTGCATGTATTGGATTTCATGTCATGTACTCACCACTTACTATGATTCCTGTACCTATATCATGATGCTACGTTATTTTAAGGCTTTTTCCTTTTTGTGAAAATAATTGTATCCTTAAGGTTAGTGTGCTGATTAAACTCACTAGGATTTTTTGTCGAGATACTGAAATAATTTGATGAAAAATCAAGAAACATATGAGGATAGTCCAAATTATAATGTGTTAATACTGGTGAAAAGAAGCTTCTTATCAGTGAATCTACCTATAGAAAAAGAAAGAATCTTAGTTATATATACACAATTCACTTATTTTGGTTAACTGTATAATAAATAGAGTCGACTCTTCTAAGCTATGAAAGATCTTGAGATGAGTCTGCACAAATAACTTTCTGTTCTGACAACTCAAGGTACTTCTTTCTTTCTTACTTTTCCAATGGTTTTTTCCTACATATCTGTTATAACTGATGGTAATCTAGAAGACAGAACTTTCAACAATTTGTTCGACCAAATGAAATTTTTAAAATACTATCACATCTGTATATTCTTGAAATTTGTTGTTTTAATAGTTTGTGAATAATAGTAGAGTTTTCATTTATCTATTGGTCATTAACCATTAAATTATATATATTTTTTAACAATAATTTTTTATTTCTAGAAAGTTCCTGTGCCTTGGGGATTTCTACTCTTCTCACATCCCCAACAAGTGGAACAAGTACCCCTACATCAACTATTCACAATAAAATTTGGCATTTTTTCTTCCTAATGAGCTAATCAATTTTTGGTTTAATTCAAATGTTCTGAGTTAACAATTTTACTCTTGATAATTGTGATCCTCATAGTTCAAAAAAATAACTCCCTCTACTCAAACTGTTATTTTATATATATAATATAAATATATATATTATATTTCATTATATCTTTATTATATCCTTTGATGCCGATGGAACAAATAGATTTTCGTTCTCTAATTGTGATTTTATTTACAGACCTTATAACATCATAGATAGGATATTGATTTGTATATGCACTAACATCCGAATAATATGAGCTTGAGACTAGCAAGTGAATACAAATAATTTTGAACCAATATGAATATATATATATATATATATATATATATATATATATATATATATATATATATATATATAATAAATAGGGACGGCCCATTAACGTCGAAATATAACGTCATAATGACGTTACAGAATGACGTCTTTGGTCTGTGACATATTCACGTCATCCTACCGTCTTTATGGCGTCATTCTTTTCGTCAGCAGGACGTGTCTGGTGTCGAAAAAATGACGATAAAATCACGTCAGCTTGCTGCCTGGGAATGGATACAGGTAACCTAGGGGGTCTCACATGGCTCGCATCTGGGTTCTTTATTGTTCTCAGTTCATTAATGACCTAAACAGCTGTTCCAAACACTCACAGATTCTGTTATATGCTGAGGATTTGAAGATATTCAGGAAAGTGATGACAATTGGGGACTGCTCAAAGATTCAAGAAGAACTAAATAGCTTCATTGAATATTGTCGCGTACAGGGGGTGTTTTTTGGGGGCACCCCTGTCGCTTGGGTCGTACTCAGGAAATATGAATTAAATGATTTCAATTATAAAATTAAATACAAAACAAAGCATATAATTTAATGATAATTTTGATGGTGCATTCTTTAGGAGAGATTCAATGATTAATACAGGAATATAAATGCTTACCCTAAGATACACAACAATGTTGAGAACTCAGTCTTCAGGAGGAGACCCCCCGAAGACTCCCCGAAAAAAACGTCTTCAATTACTTTTATCGAAACTATGATTATGAATCAGCAACATCAGCAAAATTGTATTAGTTATTCTCCTCTTGTGATAACACACGCTTCATAATATAATTTGTACTGACCTACTTTAATTATGGACTTGTAAATATGTGATTTGTTTATAACAATGATGAAATTGAATTTAGAATAGAATAATACTTAGTGTTTTACTGAAATGGATTTTGAAAAATGTATATCTTGACAATATTGTAACCGTAACAAACTGAAACTCAATATTAGCAAATGTGTGAGTAGTTACTCTATGAGAGTGCTGGCTCAAAATGACGTCACCTAACCCAACGTACAGATTACTGTTATGGTGTCTAACCTAACTTGGTAGGATGGTGTAAAGGTGTCTAACCTAACGTACGGAGTAGTGTATGGTGTCTAACCTAACGACGGTAGATGGCGTACGTGGTCTAACCTAACGAGGGGTGGGGGGTGCAGAACTACCCCATGCCACATGGAGGTGTGTTAACAATGTGACGTTTCGCAATGCGTCATGGGGGTAAGTGACATGGGACCTAACCTAACCTAGGGGACACACCGCTCCAGTGTCGTTTTAACCACATGAGGGCACGCGGCATGGGGGCCTAACCTAACTTAGTGACGTAGGGGCACCGATGACGTTTCGGCATGGGGGCACGTGACATGGGGGCACGCTCCAGGGTCGTTCGTTGTTCGACGTATGACGTTTTGTGACGTCATTGTTTACATGCCCCCACCTCCTGTGTTGTTCGTCGTCTGACGTTGACGTTTGACATTTGACGTGTAACGTTTCGACCGATGACGTTTTGGCATGGGGGCACGTGACATGGGGGCACGCTCCAGGGTCGTTTGACGCGTTTTGTGACGTCAATGTTTACATGCTGCACGCTCCTGTGTCGTTTGACGTTGACGTTTGACGTGTGACGTTTCGTGACGTTTACATATCCCCATGTCCCCATGGGGGCACGGAGCACGCTCCAGGGTCATTTGACGTATGACGTCATTGTTTACATGCCGCACGCTCCTGTGTCGTTCGTCGTTTGGCGTTTGACATTTGACATTTGACGTTTCGTGACGTCATTGTAGTGTCGTTTGACGTGTGACGTTTCGTTGTTCGCCGCTTTGTTGTATGACGTGAATCTGTTCAATTGATGATTCAGTTGTGCATAGATATTCCAATGTGATCGAGGGTAATAAGTCATTAATTAGGTTTTCTGTGGTGAGATGCATAGATACGTCATGTACAGGGTGGGCCAAATTCGACACTTTCAAAGGGAAAGTCCTGTTTCTAAACTAGATAGATGAAAACTGATGGCAGTGTCTGAGGGTCAATTTTCATGACAAACTTCATGGTGAAAACTGCATATCGATATCTATAACCGTTTTTGAGTTACAGCATGTTTTCCGAAAATGTGCATTTTCGAAAAGTTGTTGTAACTTTTTTCCTTTTGAAAATTCACCGTTTCTATAAAAACATTTTCGAAGCCCTTTTTCACGTAGAATTCAATGATGGAATTCATTGATTTTTTCAAGTCATGTATCAAGAGTTATTGATAGAAAAATCATTTTTTCAGATGGGACACCCTGTATATTCCTGCGTATTTGAGTAGTACTTGAAATTACCATTCCAAAAATATTGCACACTCATTGTTTTGCTCAAAACATCTTTGAAATACAAAGCTTTCAGGTTTTTTTATAGGTAGACTTTAGAACGCAAACTTTGAACAAGTAGGCTTTGGACAATTCGGCGATAAAACAAAAAGCCAAAATTCACTACTAGTTGTCAAGTTGAAGAAACTGTCCACAACAGTAATTAAAACTGAAAGTTTTATCAAGATTATCATCCTATACTTACTAATAAAAAAATAAATCTCCAACAATAATAATAATTGAAAACAATCAAGAACAAATTTCTTTAAAGATGGTATTCGAAATGTCCACCAGCTTCTCTTTACCACAGGCGGCACCTTTCTGAATATTTCTCACCGAATTTATTAATCCAACGGTGGTGAGGAAAGCAAAAATTCGCATCACTGCATCTTGCAAATCGTGTCTGGAGTTGGTCGGCAGAGTCCATAGGCGTTAGGTCTGGTGACCTGGCTGGCCAACCCAGCAAACATGAATGAGCGGTAAACAGACGGGCCGTTGCCGTTAACAGCGGAAAATCATCGGCAGCGGCATACTGACATCGGCAAAATGTTAAAATGACATCAGTCCTGCCGCTTCGGCTGGACGTTCGCATTTTTATGTCGGATGTCCGTAATTTTGCCAGAAATTACCCGTTAAAAAATTTCTGACAATCGCGCCGATGTAGTTTTGACGCTGAGAACCACCACAGAATTAAATACGTGGTGATATCTATTGGTATTACTGACAGTCATCACATTGGTATCACTGCTGTTGTGTGGTTATGTTAAGGATTTAGAAACAACAAAAATATTCGTTTTCTTATATTCTTTGTGAAATTGTTTTCATGCATTCTTCTTGGAGCTGACTTAGCAGATGATGGCCGATAAGTGAGTACCATTTTCCGTTCTTAATGATAATATAATATCATATAATCTCGTGTAACATGTAATCCACTAGAAGCACTCGTCAGAAAAACCATGTTGCAAGAAATATGGTCAATAGAGACTGAGGTCCTTTTGAACAATATTTCCAGTAGAAATCATAATGATATTGATGTCAATAATGTACCTGGCATAGCAGTATTGCAAAACGACCTAGAAATGAAAGATTTTGAAGACCAACAATCCATGAAAATTGATTATGATGTTAAATGTTTGGAAAATGAGTTGACTGTTATAAAAGATGCTTTCTTGAACAATCTCAGTGAATCTGATGATAATATAATACATCATAGCTTAGATGAAACTGGAAGTGATTCTGAACCTGAAGTTGTTAACAATAATTGTTGTGATACATCAACATTTCTTAGAAAATGGACACTGAGAAAACAATATAATAAATACAGCTGTTTCACAGCTACTTAAATGGCTGAACACCCAACCCAACTTGTCAAATATCCCTCTCAATGCTAGAACATTGTTGAAAACCTTATCTGAAAACTGCTTGAGACAAATGGGCGATGGAAGCTTTCATTATTTTGGTAATACCAATATAAATGTACTACTTTTAATCTAGATTTCAATATAAATGGCCTTTCAATACATAAAAGCACTGAGATATCTTTTTTGAGCTACTGGCCAGTAGAGTTCAATCGGAAACCAAGAACAAGAATTTTTTATTACTTTGAATACTTTCAAATATGTTTCAGATATCTTGATTTCACAAATATTTCAAATATGGTGTAATATTTTGTAAGAGAAGTTTTCCCCTCAATATTCCATTGTTTGTTTTTTTTTTCAGAATTGCTCACAGAAATTCTGAGGCAATTGAAGATAATTAAAGAGGATTCCAGTTATCTGATTGAATTGTACATATATTGATGATACTAAGAAACAAGTATCTTCTGGGAAGGCAGCCAAAATTTATAGTTTTGAAGAGTTATCCATATTGAATGATGATTTGTCAAATAAAACTAAATTTGCTGAATGGGTATGTTGTCTCAAATTATAATATTATTATTTTTTGAAATACTAATTAGTTGAAATTAATTTCAGTGTTGTAAGCTGCAATATATTGGGAGGAAAATGAATATGAACTTTTATAACAAATGACTTGGCAAGGAAATCAAACTGGACAGGGAGGAATGAGAAGACAGGTTTTAAAGATTTAAAAAATGTGATTCAATTATTACATGGTAAGTTGCTTTCAGGCTTAGTATTTCTTTATATGTATATAATATTTTAACCTTGAAAATGTTTCCAATAATTTGGACCTAACAGCCGTTATTATTTTTACATTTCATATTTATTTTTACTTTTTCTGTGTAGCTGCTGCCCAAAGGATATATATTTTCTGTTTATTTTCTAATATAATTGTGATGTTATTTTCTCATTATATTATTTTATATTTTACTCGTTGTATTTTATTGAGATACCTAAAACCTCTGGTTGAACTAGGGTGTAAAGCCATCATCCCACCTCAATCTGTAAGATGCAATACCAATGCATCGGAACTTCAAATACCCGCTAAAGTGCCGCTGTCTAGACAGGGCGGCTGATAGTCTGGTGGCCTACTAGCGGCCGCCGGGACGCGGGCTAGCCGGGCCGACGGCGTATCACGATTAAGGGCCGCTGATGTCGGCATCGGCAGTTTTTAAAGTACCTCAAGCGGCCCGTAAATACTATGTTTGCTGGGAATGTTTGGGTCCTTGGTTGGCTACCCAATTATTGTCAAAATTTGCAACCAAAAAACTGCTAATTATTGCAGCTTCGATAAAGGCAATACATCAACAATCAATTTGACAACCACTAGTGAACTTTGGCTTTTTGTTTTATCGCCGAATTGTCCAAACAAAGTTTGCATTCTAAAGTCTACCTATAAAAAAACCTAAAAGCCCTGTATTTCGAAGATGTCTCAAGCAAAACATTGAGTGCGCAATATTTTTGGAATGGTAATTTCAAGTACTACTCAAATACGCAGGAATATACAGGGTGTCCCATCTGAAAAAATGATTTTTCTATCAATAACTCTTGATACATGACTTGAAAAAATCAATTAATTCCATCATTGAATTCTACGTGAAAAAGGGCTTTGAAAATGTTTTTATAGAAACGGTGAATTTTCAAAAGGAAAAAAGTTACAGCAACTTTTCGAAAATGCATATTTTCGGAAAACATGCTGTAACTCAAAAACGGTTATAGATATCGATATGCAGTTTTCACCATGAAGTTTGTCATGAAAATTGACCCCCAGACACTGCCATCAGTTTTCATCTATCTAGTTTAGAAACAGGACTTTCCCTTTGAAAGTGTCCAATTTGGCCCACCCTGTACAGCAGTGTTCCCCGAGGCATATAACCTTCAGAAATTCTAAAAGAACACCAATTCCTACCTCCTTTTCCTTGCTTCTCACGATGTTCTCTGAACATTACAGGATGTCTCCTTTCGTGAGAAGTTTTATATAAAAAAAAATAGTCATTAATTAGGTATTCTGTGGTGAGATGCATAGATACGTCATGTACAGGGTGATTGTCAGAACTCCAAGTCTTGTTGAAAATAAGGATGAAGTGTGTAAAAGTGGAGTATGTATATGGTTGAAATAAATGAAACAATTTTTATATTCACGTTTTTTATAATTTGGGTATAATATCTTGAAACCAATTGTACAGAATATCAACATTTCGTTGACTACACATGTCAAGGTTTCGATGAACATGATTCATACAGGATGTAGTCTGGGCACTGTTGTTGTTGTTGTTGAAATTCGGACTGGTCCACCATTCATTATTCAATTGTTCTAAATTCACTATTTTGACGTGCACATTAAACGATACATCAGGTGTTCTTTGAGGATATCATCCAATCGGTTGAACTCCACGAAGCCGGAGGAATACTTCAGTCCATGAATGTTCTCCAAAAAGCACACACTATTTTTATCCTGTTTGTTCAAACTGGCAAACGGTTTTTGTGGTAACAGTAAATAAATTACTACATTGAATACCAATTCTAATAGCAATTTCTTTAGGGTGGAATTGATAATCAACAATAAATCCCTGAATATCTACGAACGCTATTCTCATGATGAAGTACAAACTCAAACTAGCAATGGATGACTGTTTAATTCCACTTTTTGACGATTTTGCTGAGGGAGGTGTTCTACGATATTGTCGTGAACGATGATGCAATAGGCTCGAGTATTAGCAGCAAATCCTTGGGATGCTTCAATTTCAAGTTTTACATCTACACTGGAACTTTTCACGCTTTCGTCACGTCGCGAACAATCTATAAGGATGGGTAGCGAATTCGGTATAGCTTAGAAGCGGTGTATGTAGAGAAGAATTCTTGTAGCTGAATCCAAATTGATAATAATCAAAGAATGCTTGTGGAATTGATCCCTTATCGAAATCTAAATGTATCTTTTCCTTCGGATAACTTTCTCCGTTGAGAGTTAATGTGATGTTTGATATGTTTACGTGATCAAAAATCGTAGAATCATTATTCACTTTATTATATTCGTGATATTTCTGAAAGCAAACGATAGCATATCGAGGACTTTCGAGAAAAGACGAAGGTTTGACCGCCCATATTTCATTGGTGGCACCGGTCGTGAGAGCAGGCAACATATGGATTTCCCATTTTCTGAAAGGTATCAGTATGGGAGTATCAGCTTTGATAGCTTTCAAAAGTTGTAATTCGATCTGGTCATTAGGATACAACGTCTTAACTTTGAGTTCTATGTTTTCAATATTCAATTCTACTTCCGTGTATAAGGCTGCTGCTGGTGTTGCATTGTTGGCTTCAGTTATTTTGAAACAATTATTATCACTGCCAGCTCGTACCAAACGAATGGAATGTTTACCATAGGAGACACACTCGTTATCATTGAAAATATTCAGCAAGTGCTTCAATGGAATAAGCATACTGAATGTTAAATTATCCTTGTTAAGGACACTAACATTTTGCTGATATGTCCAACCTGCTACAACCAAGTATTTCGACTCTTCAGCGCTGTAACACAATTATCCTCTGACAGTACTAACAGTTCCCACTTCTCGTACAGAATCTAATTCATTGCCATTTTGTTCATAACTTGCAGACTGAAACATGTATGCACCAGCATTATTAACAAAAGATACTTGTCCATTGCCTTTGGTTCTCTTCACATTTCCACTAATGTATAAAAGACTATCGTATAGAGCATCGAAAGCATCAGATTGTTTCATGTTGATTTCTATAACATCATTATTTCGAAAAGACTTAACATATGGGTGGTATGTTCTCCATTCCACTTTCTGTATGGATTCATCAATGTGCGGTTTTTGAAAAATGTTGAACACTTGGGACGTTAACATGATAGCCGAGAGACTTGACAAATTCAATATTCTGCAGACTTAGTTGACAGCGACGATGGTGCTGATGACGACGAGTGTGGTTGATGAAAGTCTTCCTACAGACTGAAGATGTAGAAACATATATGTTGTTCTTATAAATACTTAGTACCATAATTTCCTCAATTCCAAACGAATTACGATTTCTTCGTTTCGAAAATTGATCAGCTGAAAGTTTCGATCGAGTACTGTATTTCCTTAACGTGAGGAATAGGTAGATAGATTAGATGATTAGGTGTTTCATCAATAGCGTATCCAGGATCGGCGTCAACAGCGAATTCGTAAATTCTGTGGGACGGTCTATCGTTATAGTAGGCTCCTGACGTAATGTTACTATCTACATGTATTGTTCGTACTTTTATAATATTTACCGATTGATCTGACACATGATGAATGCCCTGTTTTTTTATATAAAACTTCCCACGAAAGGAGACATCCTTTAATGTTCAGAGAACATCGTGAGAAGCAAGGGAAAGGAGGTAGGAATTGGTGTTCTTTTTAAATTTCTGAAGGTCATATGCCTCGGTGAACACCTCCTTGGGAAATGTGTTCCAGAGCCTCGCTGTTCGTTGGATGAACGAATCTTCGAAGAGATATGTTCTGTTTCAAGATCCTTGATGAAAAGCCTAATATGTTTGCTATTGTTTTTGGTGAAATCAATTGTGTGATTTTTACAAAATATTCCACTTTTCAACGTATTATTATTCGGTTTCAGATAGAAAATGTCTTAAGGCTTTTGTGCTCCTGCTGCGATAAGATTATTATCTTCAACAATTAGTTCTTTTCGAAGTAACTTCTCAATATCCTCAATTTCGTAAGCTCCAGTCGGAATAGGAATACTTTTTATTTTTCTCTTATCACCGTTCTGAAGATAATAGAACTCTGTACCTTCCTCGATGTTAGGTATACTGTTGTAGGAATGAAAACTGAGCAAAGCTAGTCCATATTCAGAATCGGAATCCAATTGGAGTGGAGGTGAAAAATCGATGGAGAGTGTTGGAGATCGACTCTTGAGAGTTAGTATCACAGACATGACTGATGATTAAACGCAGAGACAGTTGAATTTAAACAATACTTTATTATTTCAAATTACATGAAAATTCTAAACATAAGTGTCCAAAATTACTCTGATTATAATTTTGGTATCTTTTGTGGTTGTAGAAAATTTTCACTCCTTCTAAATATCGAACTAATTCTATAGGAGGCTTTAGGTATCCATAACTATCAAAGTAATATGCAATATCATTGTGTTTTTTGAATGCTACCCAATGCGTTCCAGAATTGTTGGAGGAATCTAAATCAGTTATTGCACACTCACGCCTCCATGGACGACGAGTGGTAGGTAGGGTGTCTTGCATAAAAACACCACGAAAATATGGTATTTTCAGCTTTTTTGCATATTTTACGATTTCCTCATCATATAGTGCTCTATTGGGTAGCTTGCTTATGAGTTTTTTTTGTTGCTTTCTCAAGTATAATCCATTCCCATCTTTTCTTTCTTGCATCTTCTTCAAGTATAGTCCGTAGCCTTTTCGGTTTTTACGTAGATACACACCTGATCCTAAATGTTCCATAGCTTGGTTGTGACGTTTATCTTCTTCCAATTTCTTTTTTGCATTCTTAGCATCGATTACAGCCTTTGCAATGGCGCCCGCTCCTCCAGCTAATGATCCTAGAGCGGAAAGACCCGCAAACAGTGGAATCAATGGTAGAAATCCACCACTTTTAGCTGTCGGCAATGGTATCACTCTAGGTTTTCGTATTCTCCTTCGACCTCCAAATTTTTTTATGGCGATTCGAGCAGCACGTAAAGCTGCTACAGATGACTTTTTCAAACCATTACCTCGATGTTGAGTATCATCACCACCACCACCACCACCACCATTTTTCAAAGCATTCAATACATTTTTCACAATTTCTGAAAACGAGTGTTGTTTCTCCTCCATACCCATGCCCAGTTCACGTTTTGTTTTCATACTTGTGGTAACGAGCAAAGCAGCACTTTTTTCACCAAATTTGGCGTCCCTAGATTTGACTCGTTCCCAAGCCTTATTTTCCAACACTTTATCAGCCTTATGTCGTTCTTCTAGATAGTTATTTTCCGAATATGCGATATCATGAGCTTTACAAGCCTCATCCAATGGATTTATACCTTTATCTCCACGTTTTAGACGCTTTTTCAATTTCGTTCCTGGACCGCAATACGAATAGCCTGGTAAATGTAGTTCGAATGGTAATTTATTGATAAGCGTATTAACTACACCCTCTACGCAATAGGTCAGCATTTGAAATGATTGATAATGATGGTGAACATATACCTTTATAAACCTGAAGAATTCTATGAATTAACTCATATCATGAGAGTTATTCAACAGAAAAAGACGTTACCGATCGAAAATTTTGACTGAATGGTAGTGTAATTGAGCATGGTAAACACGGTGTCCTATTACCACATTCATTTCGTGCCATCATAAGTGGACCTAGTGGATGTGGAAAGACAAATGCAGCACTGTCACTATTGTTCCATCCTAATGGTGCTAAATTTGAGAATGTATACGTATATTCAATGTCTTTATATCAACCAGAATATAGATTGCTCGAAGATGTATTGAAAACAGTGAAAGGCGTTGGTTATTTTTCATTCAAAGATGAAATGAAGACGAAGCTTAGTCGCATTCCATATTCATTTTTGATGATATATCATGTGATTCCCAACAGAAAATTCAAGAATATTATTCCATGTGTCGACATCGAGGTATTGATGCTATATACATCGGTCAGACGTGCAGTAAGGCTCCTAAACAGATGTTACGTGATAATTGCAATCTGATTGTACTATTCAAGCAGGACGAAATAAATTTGAAGCATGTGTACGATGAACATGTTTCTCCAGACGTTACGTTCAATGATTTCAAGCGAATGTGTGCTGAATGTTGGAACCAAAAATACGGGACATTGGTTATTGTTAAGGACTTTGATTTGAATGCAGGCCGTTATCGCAATAGGTTTGATAAGTTTATAAAAGTATGATGTTAATTTGAAGTATGGTATTTATTAACATGAAACCATTAAGCAAAAAGCTCGATGTTATTCGCAAGAATAAAATCAATGAAATCGCTAAAGCAATTAGGAAAAAATATTTAGCATTGAAACTCGAAAAATCTGAGGAGGATGAGACATAACAAGAATTCTTCAAACCCTCATCAACGCCACTCAAAAAACTAGTGACAATCGGAAGCGAACCGCTGTCGGTGAAAAAAGAAGTAGGCGACGAAAAGAAGAAGAAGGAGGAGGAGGAGAAAATACCTCTGTTTCAGAAACTAGAACATATCGCTAGCACGAGTGGTAAAGGTAACGATGATGATATGTTCGAGGATGATGATGATGATGATGATGAAAAAGGGGAAAAAAGTATTGATCCTGCAGTTATCGAGTCATATATTGAACAGTATTCTGCGATGAGTATTCCGTTTATACAAGAATTTTGGACGAATAGGGATAAAATCGACAAAGTCTATGGACCTATTCATAATTCTAGTAATTCAAAATGGAGACTTAGCTACGAAGAAATCGATTCCGAAAGACGTACAGGTTATATCAAAATTGGGGGAAAACAAGTAAGAGGAACGCCTGGTATATACGAATTAATATTCTATGATGTACCTGAGAATTATAATGATGAATATTTACGAGGATATAAACACATTTTAGAATTATCAAATGCTCATCAGAATGTTAGCGGAAAATTGAAAGGTAGCACTAGATACAAGTACAAAGAAATTATTAAACCAATGGTCCGACCAGCAACACAGCGTCGCAGTACAACAGGATATGGTTTGTCATCGAAAGCACGCAATATTACCCAACTCACCAATACCATCACCACAATGCTCACCTACAATACTAAGCCCGTGGAATATATTTATTGGGATGATCCAAATGAATTGTGTGAACGTTTGCACCCACTAATAGCATCGAAGAATGCTGGAAACACTTCCGTTGATAATGAAATCATAGCTATCATTGAAGAATTGACAGAAGCTAACATTATATCTGTATAAATACATATAGATGTAAACATTTCGAAAATGACCATCGATAAGTTCGGTCGTAGTTCTTCGAACAGAAAACGAAAATTTTTGGTAACCACTAACACAGGTAGTTTAATGCACACTCCAGGTGGAGATATAGATATTGGTAATCTGAGGGTATGTAACGTGCGAATCCCTATTGAAAATAATGATGCTGTGAATAAACAATATGAAGAAAATGTTAATTCACAACTAGAAGATGATTTCAAAATTGCGTTCGAAGATTATGGGAGGAAAGTTCTGAGAAGACTCGATGAATCAAGGAACTATATTGTCAATTGGATATTTCAAACAAAGAGCTCCAGAAGCAAGGTTCCAACATACAAATAACATCCACATTGGCTAAAAACACGGCTCTGTCTGTTAAAGATATGAAAAAGACTATCACTCAATTAAAATATGAAATTAATGGAATAATAAACAAAAATGATATTGTAAAAATGCAAACGACTTCACAATAAATTATGTGCAATCAATCTGTTCTTATTATTATACACAATCATGTCGTCCGCAGCGAAAGAAAAAATTCAACTTGTTAACGAACTGCATAAGCCTGCTCGTAAAAATTGCCCTAGACGACGTACAATTATAAGAGGACTAGGTGAATCATGGCAAATGGATCGAGCTGAAATGCGACAGTATGCTGCTTATAAAAATCGGAATTTCAAACTGATTATGGTTGTTATCCATTGTTTTTCCAAATATGTATGGACTCGTCCTTTGAAAACCAAAACTGGCGAGGAAATAACCAAAATGTTTGCAGACATTTTAATGAAAACTAAACGTCCTAAAAATCTACAAACAGACCAAGGAACTGAATTTTTCAACAGTAAATTTCGGAAACTTATGAAAACACATAACATCAACCATTATAATACGTATAGTGTTAAAAAAGCAGCCATAGTGGAACGTGTCACCAGGACATTGAAAGAAAAACTATTCAAATACTTCAGTTTGAACGGCACCTACAAATGGATAGACGTACTACCTAACATTACAGATAACTACAATGTTAAGCCCGCTGCACACGACGCTTGTTTTGCTGCTGGATTGCTTGCGAGGCCCTCTGCTAGCTACTCTGCTGGCAGCGCTGCGAGAAAGTGACGTCACTGCTGGCTGCTCTGGGGGGTCGCGTGCTGGCTGTCGGTGATAGAACGTGTGCTATTTTTCGTGACGGCTTGCTTGCGTGTTCCCTTTTTTTCGTGCTCCGTTGTTAAAAAAATATGTCGCAAAGGTGGTCTACGGAGCAAATCAATGCTTTTATTGACGCATACAAAGAAGAACCGTGTTTGTATGCAACAAATACTCCGAATTACCACAATGTCACCATCTCAAAATCATTTCTAATCAATTGTTGTCACTCATGTAGTTTTGATTTATTAAATTCCTTATTTCTACTCTCATTGTAGTTTCACCTTTAAATATCGCGGTATCCTCATAATTTTTATATTATTAATAGGGGGTCAGGGTTTACAGAACCATGATGGTTCATTATTTGTGTAGGTCTAATAACTATACTCTTGGCATAAATATTCAATGAAACTGAGCCAGTATCAGGGAAACAAACATTGACGATTATCAGGTACGTGTAACAAAGTTATACTTGATATTTTCATTCTAATGATAGTACTGAATATCACTGGTGGTGAGAATTGAGATAATTGCTCTCCTACGTCGAATTATTTCAGTAGCAATAGTTTGTTGTACTTAGGCAATCCAAACCACGTGACATTCAATGTGGCGGATTAGGGCACACAATGCTATACCTTGTGTTAGTTGTATTCTGCAATGCACGTGACAGGCATTTTTCTTCAGGAAAAGAGTTGATAACCAACCACAATTGAAAAAACACATAAAAAACGCACTAGAGATCACTAAATGTAACAGTTTTCACCTCAAGTCACAAATGTGTGCCCCAAGCCGCCACATTGTTTTTTTTTATTTGACAGATCGCTGGATTGCCTACTTGAGCGTCCATGGTACTGTTGAGGTCAGAAACACTCGTCGCGTCACTTTGATGCACGCCTAGCGACAAGCATCGTGTGAAGCCAACCTACCAAGGGAGCCATCATTGAACCCAGCGCCACACCCAACTCCGAACCCAGCGGCAAATTCTAGCAAGCTATCTAGCAGCAAAACAAGCGTCGTGTGCGTTGGACTTTACACGTCATAGTAAGACTGGTTTAAAACCATCACAACAAATCGAATGAGAAGCAAATTCTTCAAAAAACGTATAGTCACTTGAAAATTGTGGGACCACGAAAATTCAAAATTAACGATATCGTTCGCATATCAAAAGCTAAGCATGTCTTTGAGAAAGGGTATACCTCAAGTTGGACCACCGAACTATTTAAAATTCTTAAAGTCAAAATAACAAATCCCACCACATATCTACTCGAAGACATGCACGGTGCACCAATCAGTGGTGCTTTCTATGAGGAAGAATTACAGAAAACTGAAAACCCCGACATATATCTCGTCTTGGAAAAAAAGACAGAAAAATTTACGTCAAATGGTTGGGCTTAGATAACAAATACAACAGTTGGGTCGAAAAAGATGATATTATATAACAGAAGAACTCGAAATCACTCTCTTTTTGTATGGTATGTAATGGAAAACACGAACAAATTCAAGTGAATGAAGGGCCTGTTGATATTAAAACGAAAGAATAATCAACTATGAATGCTGGCGGATTTGCGGAGGAACATTCAGTCGAGTTCGTTCGTTGTTCGAAAACGATGACCCGGTGATTGTGGTCTGAACTATAGCGGTAGCAGCAGCATCGGCAGCATGGAGTTTGAAAGTGATAGTGATGATTATAATCATACCATTGAGGCTATCAATCGAGCTATAAACACATATAAAAATATAAATCAACCAGACTCCCCCGATGAAGGTGCTGTCGACGTCGATCCCAGTCAACCAGTTTTGGTTGCAGGGAAGTTGTAGGGAGTTACCATCGTGGAAATGCGACTTCACAATATTGATATAAAAAACTGCAACCAGTACTTACTGGGGAGTGCTTAATGTCGGCAACATTGTATATCACTGGTAATTACCTGATAAATCACAATGTGGATGTGTGGAAGGTACCATGAATAGCAACATTGCGACTTCGCATTTTAGCACTTATTGGAAATATTATTGAACCGAGTAAAATTTCAAATTACGTCTTCCGTTGAAGTTATATTCATATGTAATTTGGTAATTACCATCGTAGCACTAAATTTGCTCTCTATAAGTGTTTCCAATTTAATTAATTAAAATAATGTTAATTTTGCAACACCCATGGAATTAGTACCTGGAAAGCAGACTGAATATACATCAGCTGCCTTATATTTCAACCATTTTATAATGCCTATGAAATGTGCATAGGTTAAGTCTATGAGATTTATATACAGGGTGGTACACCAGTAGGTATAATCAGAACCAGCAATAAAACACATCATATGCCTGCTCTTCATATTGAATCTCTTTTTCATTCTCAAGGGGAACGACTATTATAAAATACTGATCTGTATATTTTGAATATAATACAGGGTTAGTCAAGCTGTACGCATTTCTAGCCAGGCATATGGCTGAACAGAATCATCAGATATACAGTGTGTAAAAGCCAAATGGAATAAATTCATTATTTCGGTTACTGTACATATTTATAAAAAGTCCCGAAACACGTCAAATTTGAATTATAACTTGACATTCTTTTACGTGAAAATGCAACCCCTACCTTCAACCCCCTTAGAATGACAGGTACAACCCCCAATTTTTTAAATGGGAAGTATAGGCTTGTGATATATCATTTGAAAGGTCTCTTCATTCTCTATTCAAAAATGTTATTGTTTTTAAATTTAATGCAAAAATTAACATAATATGAGAAAGTGAACAAAAACCGTAGCAATGTGGTTTTTAGATGGTAACCATTAAAAAACTTTAAAGTATTTCCGTGGCAACGCTATTTTAACAAGCAGTAGTAAATTGTTTTATTTAAGTTGTCATTGTTGTAATTTAAGTATAAAGTTTGTTCAATTCAATTCTGAAAAATGGTTAGATTAACGGAAATGCATAAAATAACAGTTTTACAAATGATTGGTTACGGAGATAACATCCGAACACAACAGGAAGTAACTCGCCTATTTAAATTTCCTAATTTACCGCCTATATCCCAAGGAACAATAAGTAAAATAGAAAAGCAATTTCGCGAGTTTGGTCATGTAAGGCAGATAAAAAAAGCAGCTGCTAATGCACTGAGTGATGAACTCAAATTAGATGTGTTGCTTGAGTTTCAGGAAAACCCACATACATCGAGTAGACAGGCATCCACTACATTCAATGCTAGCCATACATCGATAGCAAACATATTAAAAGAAAATAAATTGCATCCGTATAAGATGATACCTACTCAGGAGCTCATGGAAGACGATTTTGATAGGAGAACTTTTTTTTGTGAGCAAATGATGGACATGTTGGATAACAATATTATCCAATTAGAAGACGTTATGTTTTCTGATGAGTGTACTTTTTTACTTAACGGTCATGCTAATCGGCAAAATTGCCGCTACTGGTCCACGGAAAATCCTCACTGGATGAGAGAAGAACACACTCAATACCCTCAAAAGGTTAATGTTTGGGCAGGGATTGTAGGGAACAATATAATTGGTCCCTTTTTTATTGAGGGCAACTTGAATGGCAACAATTATTTGGCACTACTTCAAAATGATGTCATTCCAACGTTGGCAAATTTATATCCTGATCCAGGTAATCCTCAAGTTCCAGCGAATACGATATGGTTTCAGCAGGATGGAGCACCACCACATTACCAACTTAATGTCCGGCAGTACCTCGATACAATATTTCCCAATCGGTGGATAGGGAGGCGAGGATCGATTGAATGGCCAGCGCGATCACCTGATCTTACATTATTAGATTTCTTTTTATGGGGATATGTGAAGAGCCATGTGTACAAAACTAAACCTTCTGATTTAAATGACTTAAAAGAACGAATAACGCTTGCGATTAGGTCGATCACGCCTGATATGTTAAATAATGTTAGAAGACAGTTTTATTTGAGATTAGGATGTTGCCAAGACGTTCGCGGAGAACATTTTGAACATCTACTTCATTAACATTCATAGTTCTTTTTCGTGTTCTACATTTTATTACGTTTTGCATTACATTTTAGTTTTTGATTGTATGTAGCGAATTTCGGTAACAACATGATATTAATTTTTTTTATGTTAATTTTTGCATTAAATTTAAAAACAATAACATTTTTGAATAGAGAATGAAGAGACCTTTCAAATGATATATCACAAGCCTATACTTCCCATTTAAAAAATTGGGGGTTGTACCTGTCATTCTAAGGGGGTTGAAGGTAGGGGTTGCATTTTCACGTAAAAGAATGTCAAGTTATAATTTAAATTTGACGTGTTTCGGGACTTTTTAGAAATATGTACAGTAACCGAAATAATGAATTTATTCCATTTGGCTTTTACACACTGTATATTAGTCCAATGCATTCAGCTTGACTCACCCAAAATACTTTATAAAAACTCCAACTCACATTGTAATATCACAGAATATAAAAACAAAAACATTATTTTCGAAACATAATGAAATACTAAATGGCATTATCATTCACAAAACAAAAATAGTATGCTGTACAGACAAAATAAAATCAAAGGAAACAACAAAAACATTGATTGTTACCATATATCAGATTATTATACTATGATGATCCAAATAATGGATTGCCACTGTCAACTGAAAATGATATTAATAGAAATTATTTTGTTTTTTTTTATAGTTTAATACTATTCTGAACACGTTAGGTATCGTATCATATCATATGTTATATTTCTAATCAAATTATTGAAAAATTCTAAATTCTGCTTTTATTGTAGAGAAAGATGTTTCTGAGTATTGAAAACAGTGTATACATGTTTGTCATTATGAAATATCATTCAATATTCCGATACTAAATTCCGATAATGATACGACAAAACGGTTGAGGAGTCCATCTTGTTAAAAAGCATTGCTTTTCAATGGGCATCACCTTCCCAATTGCACATTTATGAGCATCATTTTGCCATTGGAAATGTATACTTACATGAATCTAGAGTTGTCTTATATTCTTCTTAACGAAAATTATTTCAAAATACTGCACACAAAACCAACAATTCAACCAACCATTAAATACGCACCACACAGATCATAATATATTCTTTGCATCTTTCCTTTGTTCCTTGATTTTCATTCGTGTGCACGTGTTGTTGCTATGCCCTGCGCAAGCGCCAATTCTATGTTCGAAATATATGAACAGAGATAAGTCGCAAAGTAATAGCAATGTGCACTTCATCTAAATTTCTCGATTAAATGTTCCACTCAATCATTAAGAAAGTTAACATGGGGACTTCGCAACGATAACAATATGTGGATGTTGATATCCACAAAAGCGAAGTCCCATGTAAAACCCAGAGAGGTTCCCAAAATGATCTTCAATGTGATATTATTTGGCATTCCCTGCGACTAACTGTTACTTTTTTGGTTGACTGGGATGAGACATTAGCTCAGTATGAAATTATTGCTCAAAATGAAAATCCGTTGCTGTTGATGACATTTCCTTTGATGGAGTCCTGCTACTATGATATCCAATGTGCTCTGAGTCCTACAAGAAACTTCAGTACATGTGTGATTTTAAAACAGAAGTTATATTTTCGAAAAATATCATTCACCACTTATGAGTGGACATTTTGGGTAAAATCAAAATTTCCTTTTTCGAAGATTATCAGGGGCAGGATTATCCTGACGACTATAATGACTGTTTAAGAGAGTGTGGAGACTTTATACATATACAACAATCCATTGAAAACGATAAAAAACGAATCACCATTTCCAAGGGTATTACCAGCGTGGATCTGATCGAAGATGACGTCAACAAAATTCTGAATACTCATAGGGGTGTGGTTTCTGATAGAATCGCAATGTTAGCTGCTTTGAATTTCAATGAATATTATCAATGTGTTTTCGATATTGCAAAAACATGGTTATGTGAAAAGAGGGTCGATTTGCCTCTCACCGATATCTTTGATGGAATATGTCAAGCATCACCTATTGATAGTGTGTACGCTGGTGCTTTACAAGAATATTTATTCTATTATAGTTCCAAGATTCAATCTGATATGTATGATGTAACAAGAAATAGAAACTGATTAATACTATTGTTGTTGTTCATCATGGTATTTTCCACATTGTTCCATTTCAATATCCGAAGAAGATCATTCAATATGTCTAGTCATTTCATATCAGATCAACGATGAAAACAGTCGTTATACCACAGCTGTTGTTGTTGTTTATACGAACAATTTCAACTGACTTAATTTCAACCGATGTTCCGAAATATTTAGAGAAATATGGTTATATTGCGAATGATACACAAACAAATTATGAGGATGCTTTTAGACTTTTCCAAGAACGTTATAATTTACCAATAGACGGTACAATTAACAAAGAAACTGAACAATTACTTGAAAGGCCTCGCTGCGAGCATAGGGAAAATGAATTCAGAGTTCAGAGTAGATGGAATAAAACAAATCTCAGATGGTATTTACCTAGTAGGTATAATATATTGTCGCGTACAGGGGGTGTTTTGGAGGTCACCCCTGTCGCTTGGGTCGTACTCAGGAAATATAAATATAACTATTTTAATTGCAGAGTGAAATACCAAAGAAACATATAATTTATTAACAATTTTGATGGTACATCCTTCAAGAAATATTAAATGATACCAACGAGAACAAATGAGAAGATACAATCGCTCACCCCTAATATACAATAATGCTGGAAACCCAGTCTTTAAGAGCAATGAGAGTAATCAAGAAGAATTGTAGCATAGGCGTCCGAACTAGGCCTTCGGACGCCTACCTACCCTTCTAAACTAACTCAGGACTCTGTGAAGACTAAGTCAAGAATCTCCAAAGACTATGTCTTCAATTAATTTTATTCGTTTCGATTGTTATGCGAACATGCCTTAGTGAGTTCAACGTGATTATTTGCGAATTGTAACAACATGTCTGGTAATGAACTCGTAAACTTGAACTAACTCGCATTCGGGTCATGTAGGTTCAAACGCACCTGAGGTCGAACATGGATTGGTTTACATATAGTGAGAGATTATAATTCTCGGACCATGTCTTGCGATGTTGGTGACAATATACAGGAATAAGGTTCAGGAGGCTTTCGATATGTGGGAGAACGTATCCACACAATTGGACATGCGTTAGGAATACACCATAGCGATGATGAGTCTGCAATTATGTTTCCATGGTATCAATACGAGACAAAGCCTACACAAGATGATGACATATTAGCTATTCAAGCACTATATGGGTTGAAACAACGTTTCGCTTCTATTCCAAAAACAGAACCCTCAACAACCACTCAATCCACATCAAAAATGAAACCATCTTCTGATAATGTGAAAGATGAAGAAGAAGAAGAAGATGCTCCTAGGAATTTATGTGAAGTGAGTCATCCTGATATTATATTCCTAGCATATGCTCCAGGGTTCATCAACTATCGAGCATATGTAATTTCCGGACATACTATGTGGAAAATTGATATCAATGAACAAACTCCGAGCAAAAAGATTCATTCTGAAAAGCTGCAAGACTACTTACCCAATAAACTATCTTCAGTGAGTCATATCTTTCAAACAACGACTGGAAATTTATTTGTCGTAGAAATAAATTTTATTCTAGTTATTTCCCAAATTTACAAATTGAGCGTGAGATTAATCTCAATTTACCTGTGGCTCATGGAATATATGCTGCTTTTCAAACGAACCCAGGAAAAATTTATATTTTGTTGAATAATTCATTATTCATTGAATACCTTGAAGATGGAGATGATTATCGTTTAATCAATAGAGGACCAATCGAAGATATGTTCCCAAATGTTCCAAGTGATGTTACATCAGCATTTCGTTATATAGATGGTAAAATATATTTTTTCAAAGGTAATACATACTTCAAGTACAACGAATTCCAGAGAAAACTTGTAGAAACTGGTGATTTCAATTGGAATATGTTTGGTATTCAATGTCCAAATAGAGGACTTTTATTCGAATTTAAAACTCTACTTTCCAAAGTTATTTCTTTTTATGAATAAATGATTTTTTAATGTATGTATATGAATACATAATAAAACGATGGAAGAAGTTTAACAAATTTTAATTCCTAACTAGAACATCTACAACAATATTATAACATTCTTTTCTCTTTCATAACTTATATCGATACAAACGTTGATAATCATAACGATCTTTTTGGTGAAAAAAAGGATGAATCTCGTGGGATTGATTAAGTTCTGACAGATAGTTTTGATACACAATTGTTGAATGAAAAAATCAATTAGTCTAAGCTGTAATGACCCCAAGGAAGCGTATCGAATGAATTAGTGACCAGTTTCCTTTTATCATCATCAGGACTCAATCCGATTTTGGATTGTTCGATTGAGAAAACATTATGCATGTAGGAACGAATTGTTTGCTGAGTTACAGTCTTGGGTTCTTTGGTTTCCAAACATTCTACATAATCATCAATTGTCAATTTATTTTTTACCACACATTTTTGACTCCTTTCGATTTTTTAGATACTCCAAAATTTTTAACTCCATTACTTGATCGTTCCTTACCAAGATTCTTTTTATCTAAACGCATTGTTTCTTTTTCAATATCATCGACAGTCATATACAATTTGAAAGTGTACATCTTAGATCGTAATCCAGCAAAATGGGAAATTAGTTTACCGTTAGTCTCATCTTTCATCAAACCTAAAACCTTTTTATCAACTTGAGGTATTCCATAAATATTATCTGGAGCATAGTCGGACGTATCGAATCTTTCGATATTCCATTGAATTACTTCTTTATATACATTCTCATATGATAGTTTATAGATAAAACTATCTGTATCCGTATACAATAGTGAACATTGACCACCATCTATACTCGTCATGAGAGGAAGCATAAAATTATAATGGAAATCATACATGACGGATTTAGATAGATCGAGAGTAGCCATGCCAATATAAAGATGATATAAAGATGAACAATGCATCTGATGATTCTATTCAGCCATATGCCTGGCTAGAAATGCCTACAGCTTGACTCACCCTGTGTTATATTCAAAATATACAGATCAGTATTTTATAATAGTTGTTCAATTATTTCCCCTCAAGAATGAAAGAGAGATTCAATATGAAGAGCAGGCATATGATGTGTTTTATTGCTGGTTCTGATTATACCTACTGGGTGGCTCACGACTAGCGCGACGGAGATTCATAGCGAAACAGGGAAACTTTCGAAGTTATTGTCACTTCAGTAGTTCGAATATTGATAGAGGCCACATCTTCAAATTATATTGAAATATACAGGATATCCAGAAATGTTTAGGCATATCAAAATTATGTTTTCTCCTATGGAACACCCAGTATTTTATTGCATTTCCAGATTCTCCCTGGAAAGCTGATCTCAACAATCTACTTAGGGTATGCAGAAAGATGAATGGTGCGAAAATTCGAGATTCTTCAACTTGAGGAATTATTTGCGAAGGAACTATTTATTACTGGTCAAAACGGCTAACATGTCTGAAAAGTTTAGACCAATTTTGAATAGTTATTTCGACTTATTTCGATTAATCGTTCGATATAGACCCCAAGTACGATAGATCGATGAAATCAGCTGTCCAAGAAGAATTTGAAAATGCAATGAAATATGCTCCATGAAAAAAATATAACTTTGATATATGTCACAATTCTCATAGACTTAACCTATGCACATTCCATAGGCATTATAAAATGGTTGAAATATAAGGCAGCTGAGATATATTTAGTCTGCTTTCCAGGTACTAGTTCCATGGGTGTTGCAAAATTAACATTATTTTAATTTAATTAGAAGACGCTTATAGGAGCAAATTTAGTGCCACGATGGTAATTACTGAATTACATATAACTTCAACGAAAGACGTTATTTGAAAGCTCATTCGGTTCAATAATCTTTCCAATAAATGCTAAAATGCGAAGTCGCGATGTTGCGATTTATGGTACCTTCCACACATCTACTTTGTGATGTATTAGGTTGATATACAATGTGACGGACATTAAGCACTCCCCAGTAAGTACTGGTTGCATTTTTTTATATCAATATTGTGAAGTCGCATTTCCACGATGGTAACTCCCTACAATTTCCCTGCAACCAAAACTGGTTGACTGGGATACAAAAACAACAGTAAGTTTTTTTTGATATCGTCGAATACAAGTGGTGCTTTTTTACCTCTCTCTCTGTGTATTCAGATGGATCTTACAAAACTAAACGAATCATCGATTTTGGAAAAAAAAACAGTAGTTAAATTGGTTGAACTACCAATTGAAGTACCGTTCAAGATATCACGAGCGAAGTTGGTGAAGGGAAAATATGGGGATACGATTCTTCTTGACCTTGGAAAAGAGGTTACATCTTTACCTTCTCGCTCAACAACTGACTATAAGCCATACTTAGAATATTTTGTTGAAGAAAAATATTCTTCAAAGGACTGGTAGACACGGGGAAGACGAATCCTGCTGCTTCCTTTGAAATCATTGAAAATTAAGAAACGTGAGTGATATTTTTTTCTCCATTCATTCAAAAAAGAATAATTCATTCGAAAATTGGTGAATTGAAAAGAATGAGATATTTAATCAAGAAAAAAATGAATGGTGGACAATATTAGGGTTCTGGTTTGAAACCTTCAGTACGTTGGATTAATGTTGAAGCAATTTTTTATTCTAGAATTCAGACAGGTCTTGTTTTGAATTTGAATCATGAATAAATCAAATTCTTCTTGGCTGATTCTTACATAATAATAAAAAATAGAATCATGAAAATCTTGAAAGAATTCGAAATGATGAAAATAAATTTTACATTTTGTGGAGATTTTGTTGAACAGTCAATGAATAATGAAGAATTAGTTGATCGCAAATACTTTGATACATCTAATGCTATCGTAGATGCAGGAACGGATTTGGGTGATTGGTTTCAAATCAAAGCTGTTGATGTAATCTCAGATAAATTGAGTGAATTTGCTGAAAAAGATAGCGGTTGGGCGCTAAGAGAGATAATTTATCTGAGAGTAGCAATAAATAAATTCGAAATTGGTTATGGATCATCCCTCATAGCGTTACCAAAACAATGCGAAACATGCTTGTATCAATATTCAGAATAATGATGAAGCATGCTTCTTTTTTTTTGTATACTTGGTGCTTTATTTCCCGCTAAAACAAATTCTAACAGAACATCAACATACCCTATTATACTACAGTTTTGAATACAACAAGTCTAGAGATGCCAATGAAACTACATCAAATTGTCAAATTTGAAAAACTCAATGACATTTCAGTCAATGTTTATGGTTTGGAATTGATTAAAGAAAATTTCAACGTTGTACCGGTGAGGCTTATCAAACAGAAATCAAATCAACATGTCAATTTGTTATTAGTTTAAAACGAATATTATCCCAAATTGAATGATTATGAAGCACTACCATTACCTACTATCGTTGAAGATGAGAATGTTGAGATAAAATACCATTATTGTTTGATAAGAAACTTATCGCGTTTGGTATCAAGTCAACTGAATAAACATAATGGAAAAAAATATTTGTGATGGATGTCTCAACTATTTTCATAGTGAAAAAAAATTGAGGAACATTATATTTCGTGTGAGAATAAAAATGATTGAAAAATTTCATTTCCAAAATACGATTTTGTAGAATTCAAAAATCATGTTTATAAGCAAATGTGTCCTTTAATTATTTATGCTGATTTTGAATCACAACTAGAAAATTGTAATTCGAGAATTAGCCGTACCACTATAAAATATCAACGTCATAAAGCATATAGTGCAGGGTATTATTTCAAATGTTCTTTTGATGACTCATTATCATTTTATAAAAGTTACCGTGGAAGGGACTGCATTGATTGGTTCGCAAATGAAATGACTGAAATTGCTAGGTTCGTTCAATCGAAAATAAAAAATATAATTCCGATGATTGATCGCATATTAGCAATGCGACTGTTTGTCATATATGTGAAAAGAAGTTCAATGAGAATGACATTGTGGTATCAGATCACAATCATTTTAATGGGTCCTTTAGAGGTTGGGCACACCAAATTCGTAACTTGTCCTTCTTTAAACAGTTTTTTGTACCAATAACGTTCCATAATCTTTCTGGTTACGATTCCCATTTCATAGTTCGCGATATTTGTCGACGTGGACGTGTAACTGTACTTCCGATAAGTAGGAAGAAATATATTTCTTTTACACAATATGATTCGGGAACAGATATCAAATTCAGATTCATCGATTCTTTCCGTTTCTTGGTAGCAGATCTCGACGGTTTGGTATCAACTATGGAAGTTCAAGACCTGAAAATTTCAAGACGAGAATTCAATAGTTTACCTGATTCTCAGTTAAATTATTAACTAAAAAGGGTGTTTTTCCCTATGATTATATCGATAATGAAGAGAAACTGAATGAAGTTGAACTGCCAAGTATTAAAAATTTCTATAATATGTTAAATGATGAAAATATTTCGGAAGATGACTACGCTCATGCTCAAAATGTTTGGAAGACTTTCAATTTACAGACACTTGGAGAATATAGTGATTTGTACATGCGTACCGATATTATTCTTTTTGCTGATATTATGGAAAAATTTCGAGAATCATCTTTGAAAAGGTATTCTCTTGATCCAGCTTGGTATTATATCATGCCAGGATATACTTGGGATTGTATGCTAAAGTATACAGGATGTAAATTACAAATTTTAAAAGATATCGATATGATAATGTTTGTTGAAAAAGCTATAAGAGGGGGAATATCGATGTTTTGTTAAAGGTACTCCGAAGCCAACAATAAATACATGGCTGAATACAATTCTGATAAACCTTCAAAGTACATTTTGTATCTAGACGTGAATAATTTGTATGGAAAAGCTATGAGTGAACCACTACCTTACGAAGGGTTTACTTGGGTTGATGATGTTAACATAGATGTCACTCAAATACCTGACGATAGTCCCGAAGGTTATATCCTTCAAGTTGATCTTGAATATCCTACTACTCTACATGATTCACATAAACATTTTCCATTTCGTCCTGAACACCGCATTCCACTCGGTTCTAAATTACCAAAATCAATGACAACTCTATATTATTAGGAAGGTTACATTTTGCATTATAGGAATTCGAAGCAGGCTTTGTCACACGGATTGAAATTAACAAAAATTCATAAAATTTTGAAATTCAAACAAAAGCCTTGGTTGAAACTGTATATCGAATTGAATACCAAATTGAGAGCCCAGGCTACAAGTTCTTTAGAAAAAGACTCGCGAAAATTAGCAAATAATGCAGTGTTAGGGAAAACAATGGAGAATATTCGTAATCATCGTGTTGTTAGATTAGTTCAGCATTGGGAGGGACGTCAATTATCTCTCTTAGCGCCCAACCACTATTTTTTCAGCAAATTCACTCAATTTATTTGAGATTACATCAACAGCTTTGATTTGAAACCAATCACCCAAATCCGTTAATGCATCTACGATAGCATTAGGGGTATTAAAGTATTTGCGATCAACTAATTCTTCATTATTCATTGAGTGTTTAACAAAATCTCCACAAAATGTGAATTTCTTGATCAAATATCTCATTCTTTTCAATTCACCAATTTTCGAATGAATTTTTCTTTTCTGTCCTATTGAAAAATTGATTCTTTCCATTGCCAAGATACATTTTCGAATATGTGAGTTGATGGATTTCAGTGCAATGCATGTTGTTTCTGATTAACAAGAGAATTGAATCTATTTCAGTTATAGTTCTATTAAATTTTTCCATAATTGATGTATCAATAGAAATTGAATGAATGGAGGAAAAAATATTACTCACGTTTCTTAATTCTCAATGATTTCGAAGGAAGCAGCAGGATTCGTCTTTCCCGTGTCTACCAGTCCTTTGAAGACTAAAGAATATTTTTCTTCAACAAAATATTCTAAGTATGGCTTATAGTCAGTTGTTGAGCGAGTAGGTGAAAATGTAATCTCTTTTCCAAGAATAATCGTATCCCCAAATTTTCCCTTCACCAACTTCGCTCGTGATATCTTGAACGGTACTTCAATTGGTAGGTCAACCAATTTAACTACTGGTTTCTTTTCCAAAACCGATGATTTGTTCAGTTTTGTAAGATCTATCTGAATACAAAGAGAGAGAGAGATGTAAAAAAGTACCACTTGTATTCGACGATATCAAAAAAACTTACTGTTGTTTTTGTATGAATTCTCTCTTAGGACACAAGTACTTTCAACTTCAGCTTTTTGCTCTGCAATGATTTCAGTAGGTACGAGACTCGTAGTTTTATTGTATTCGAAATGTGAAAGGTAGATGACGGAAACCACAAATTTTCCTCTGACAACAATATGTATAATATACCGAGAAACAATTATCAAGCGATAAGTGAGTAATGAAGTAAAAATACAAAGTAATTCAATAAATTCATTTGTTCAGCTAAACAGTACATGATTATCGAACTCACACAAATAGTAAAATAATATGAATAATGTTTTTTGTGTTGATTCCATAATAACCATATTTTCTAATTATTCGTAGTAGTAGTAGTAGCTACCGTTGAAGATATACGCCGATTAGTGATTACATCTTCTAATGATGTAATTCTTGAGAAATTTCTTATCATCAGCTGCTTTTCTTCATATCGTTTTATGGTTTCATTGTGTTCTTGCATCTTTTTCCGGAACTTCTCCAACTCTGCTGCATCCATTGAGCAACTATCACAAAACAACCAACAATTTTGTATTTATGATATGATTTACATCGGCATCTACAATAACAGAAACTCTTGCATTTTCTGCACACCATTCCATCTACTTGATCATTAGGTGCTAAAAAACATTTTTTTCCACAACAATAATATTCTACTTCATCAATCTTTGCTGCAATTTGAATTGAAATGATACATTTACAATTGTTTGATGAGATTTATATCCTTATTTTCTACATACTACACTTTTACACATTTCATCCTTATTTTCAACAAGACGATCACCCTGTACATGACGTATCTATGCATCTCACTACAGAATACCTAATTAATGACTAATTACCCTCGATCACATTGGAATTTTCTATGCACACCTGCTGTACATGACGTATCTATGCATCTCACCACAGAATACCTAATTAATGACTAATTACCCTCGATCACATTGGAATTTCCTATGCACAACTGAATCATCGATTGAACAGATTCACGTCACACAACAAAGCGGCGAACAACGAAACGTCACACGTCAAATGACACTACAATGACGTCATGAAACGTCACACGTCAAATGTCAAACGCCAAACGACGAACGACACAGGAGCGTGCGGCATGTAAACAATGACGTCATACATCAGATGACCCTGAAGCGTGCCCCGTGCCCCCATGGGGACATGTAAACGTCACGAAACGTCACACGTCAAACGACACAGGAGCGTGCAGCATGTAAACAATGACATCACAAAACGCGTCAAACGACCCTGAAGCGTGCCCCCATGTCACGTGCCCCTATGCCGAAACGTCATCGGTCAAAACGTCACACGTCAAATGTCAAACGTCAACGTCAAAAGACGAACGACACAGGAGCGTGGGAGCATGTAAACTATAACGTCACAAAACGTCATATGTCAAACAACGAACGACCCTGGTGCGTGCCCCCATGTCACGTTCCCCCATGCCGAAACGTTATCGGTCGAAATGTCACACGTCAAATGTCAAACGTCAACGTCAAACGACGAACGACACAGGAGCGTGGGGGCATGTAAACAATGACTTCACAAAACGTCATACGTCAAACAACGAACGACCCTGGAGCGTGCCCCCATGTCACGTGCCCTCATGCCAAAACGTCATCGGTGGCCCCCACGTCACTAAGTTAGGTTAGGCCCCCATGCCGCGTTCCCCCATGTGGTTAAAACGACACTGGAACGGTGTGCCCCCTAGGTTAGGTTAGGTCCTATGTCACTTACCCCCATGACACATTGCGAAACGTCATATTTTTAACACACCCCCATGGGTGCGTTCCAACCCATTAACGCCCACGGATACCATATGGGGTGCGTTCCATTAAGCGCTCACAACGATCACGCTCACGACCACGAATTTTGTCGTTCCACTTGCGTCATCGAAACGCTCACGCCGACCCACCTATTGAGATGGGTTAAAGGCATATGTATTTTTTTGATAACTTCGTAATAAAAATGTGTACGCCCACGGATACCATATGGTATCAGTGTTTTTTTTCGACACCCAAACACAAATATTGAAAAAACTACTATTTCTTTGCAATCCAAAAACATGAAAAAATACAAAAAAAAAAATCTGGGCGCTAATTGGTTAAGCGTTCACCAACGATCACGCTCACGACCACGAGTTTCGTCGTTCCACTTGGTTCTGTGCGTCATAAAAATAAACTCAAGTGGAATGTGGAATCTCAGTCGTCGCCATATTTGCTGTTTAGTGCTTGACAATTGCATGCACTTTCTCAAAACGCTCACGCCGACCCACCTCTTGAGATGGGTCGTCGTGAGCGTAAATCATGACGTCATTCATGGCATTTTCGCCACGACCCCAACGATCGTAGTCGCCATGTGGAACGTCTGAATGAGTGTTTTGGGCGTTGTGAACGCTTAATGGAACGCACTCCATGTGGCATGGGGTAGTTCTGCACCCCCACTTCTCGTTAGGTTAGACCACGTACGCCATCTACCGTCGTTAGGTTAGACACCATACAGATAGATAGATAGATATTCATTTAATCCATAAAATGAGCTCAAGTACATAGCTATTGTACAGGTCAAATGATTAAACTAATCAAAGTTGTATAACGTACAATACACTGATGAGGTACATAAATACATTACATATACACGTAACTAGGTACAATAGAACAAATAATACTTCAATATATTGAAAGAGGACAATCTATCAATGCTTCTGAAATCATTGGAAATATTCATAAAATTCAGGTATCGTGTATGGGCTTATCTCTAGAAGTAATTTACATGCTATTTTTTTTAAACAATGAACTGTGTTAATATTTTTCATGGCATCGGGAAGAATGTTATATAATCTCAGTCCCAGAATTTCATATGATTTCATACAAAGTGAGAGGTGAGTGCTAGGGATATGGAAATCATTTCTTGTTCTCGTATTATGTTCGTGAAGGGATTGATTTCTTGTAAAAGAGTTTCTGTTTCTGTGAACATAAACCAAGAGTTCCAAAATGAAAAGCGCAACTACCCGTAAAACTTCTAGTTTCTTGAAAAGGCTACGAAAATGAGAATATAGACGATACTCCTGCAATCGATCTTATTATTCGTTTTTGTGAAATAAATACGTCTTGTACTCCTGTTGAGTTTCCCCATAACAGTAGACTGTATCTGACCAGAGTAATATTGTTTCAGACCTCGGTTGTCCAAAACATTCCCGAGAACTCTGATTTGGTAACATTTGGAGTTCAATGATTTGCTTAGCTTACTGCAGTGAGTAATGAAAGATATGTTATAGTTTATGTTTATACCTAAGAACATAGTACTCTTGAGAGTCTCTACTTTGGTATCATTGATACTAACAGTTAGATTCGGCAGGTTATGATTTTGGTAGGCGTGGAAAATCATACTGGAAGGTTTCGTGGGATTCAAAAACAAGGAGTTATCACTCAAGCAAGAACATAAGATGGACGTTGTGCGGTTTATTTTATCTTGAATTTCTGCCTAATCTTTGCTTGTGAATAATAATGTGGCATCGTCTGCATACATGCATGTAAATTCCTCTATAATGGGAGGTAATTCAACAAAAACAATATTGGACCCAGGATTGATCCTTGAGGAACCCCAATATTGTTACGCAGAGTATCTGAAAAATATGTTGATCTGGTATTTTCCCCAAAGTAGTTGACCCTTACATGTTGATTTCGATCTTCCAAATATGACTGGGACCATTTCTGTGGTTTTCCCCTGGTCACAAAAGACTCCCAGCGGAGTTTCACCTGTTTCAACAGCATCAAGGATTTTTTTATATAAATTCAATATCGCTGTTATAGTAGAGCGTCCTGTACGAGAACCATGTTGCTGTTCATGTAAAATTTCATTTCGATCAAGGAATTTGAAAAGCTGTGCCAACATTGCATTGAAATAACAGGAGGTATTGTTATTGGACGGTAGTTATCCATACTCTCAGTATTCCCCTTTTTAAATACCGGGGAAATAGACTGTGTAAAACTGACTTTCAACCTACATTTCGAGTACCTAATTAATACTTGCAATAGAGTTTTGGGATATCTTTGCAGAACATGCAAGGACTCTGATAATGAGGCAGCTATCAAATCTTCTTATTATGCTCTTGTTCACAGCAAACTAAATTTTGCCAGCGAAGTATGAAACCCACAATATAATGTGTGTGAATTTGTATGGTTTTTCCACTTCAAAATAACAAAGGTTTATATAACTGTTGGCATTAGTGAAATTCGTACTCTTTATGATATACAACGACGGATAAAAACAGATTAACTCTTTATGTATAAAATCATAACAAATTGTTACAATTCTACTGATCTAGTGTCGATGATTTTTTATCATCTTCCTCAAAAAACACCAGTAATAAACAATAGCTTACTAGTTCTAGTTACAACACAAATTCGGGAAAAAAATTCCCCAATCACAAGAATGTGTAACTCTCTCAACAGTTATGCTCTGCTCTAAAAATATTATAATTTGCCTTCATCACACTTAAATCAAATTTCGACAAGAAATATTTATTAGACTTCTATTATGCTTCCATATATTCCGAAATAAGTACAAACATAACATGGGGACAAGCCACCGAGGTGATAAAATTTTGTTCAAAATTATGTCCTTCTGCTCGAATACAGCTATCAAAAGCTGAGACCAGATGAGCTTGGGTCGCTTGTAGGAGCGCTCTTCTTGTAATAGCGGCACACGCTGCACTAATTTTGTAAATAAGATCAGCCATATCATCGATTGGTTCTTCATGGACAACGTCCTTCAGGTGACCCCACAGAAAAAAATCTGGTGGTGTAATGTCCGGGGACCTCGCCGGCCACCTTATCGGTCCATTAGTACCGAACCATCTATTGGGGTATTCTCTGTTTAAATACCTCGTTACAATTTCGGCATTATGGGCAGGCGCTCCATCTTGTTGTAGCCACATATTCATCCTAGTCTCAACGGGCACTTCTTCTGATAATTCCGGAAGTGTAGTTTGAAGAAATCGTAAATAGCGATCTGCATTCAAAGTACCTTCGTAAAAGTGAGGCCAAATGAGGAATCCGTTTAATATGCCGCACCAAACATTGATGCAAAAAATTCGCTGATTACCTCTTTCTGTAATCCAACGAGGATGGTTTTCGGACCAAAAACGACAGTTGTGTCTGTTCAAGATTCCATTATTATAATAATAATAATAATAATGTTTATTCATCTGAAAATTGTTACAATATGATTTGTGGATAAAATAGTGTAATAAAAGGTAGATAGTAAAATTAACACAGATCAAAATCAACATCAACGATAAAATGAGGAACGAGGTCCGAAAACAATTGATAAAAAAATACATTAATATTAGTAAACATGGTAAAAATATAAAAAATATAATATAATAAACACAACAATCAGCAGTAAAATAAACATGTGAAATCCACTATAGGCGGGGCCTGTGCGTGGATGAAATGAGATTACATATATATATATATATACTAGTATATGAGTATAAAAACCAAAATGAATATGAAAATATAAATGTAAAGGTAGGTAGGTATAAAAGATGTGCATATATTTGATGAGGTATGCTAGAATATGAGGTAAGTATCCCAGGCAGCAAGCTGACGTCATAATGACGTCTCTTTTTGGTATTTATTGGTCCGCAACGTCATATTACCAAAAAATGACGTGAATACTGACGTCATTTTTTGAATGTACTGTAGACGTCATAACCAGGACGTTAGTTTGACGATATTTTTACGTTATTATAAAACGTTAACTCATTGTTTTATATTTTTGCATTTTGATGATTATTCCAATGATCCTTATAGGTTCCTAAATATTTTTCATCGAAATGCAAAAGTTAAACGAAAGTTTACCATAGATACCTTAAAGTGTGTATAGGCAAGTGTACATTGTAGGTACAGAATGGAATCAAATTTCTCTTTAGGCGAATAAACAGACGCAATATAGGTATTATTATTCAACCACAGCCCATCTTTTATGAGGTTCGTATGATTATCAACTCATTGAAAAACAGTTTGAATTTGGCGCTTCAAAACAAAACGTTCATTATTTGTTTGGCGTTCGGCAATCTCCGGAGTTATCGGTATCGGACAAGTTCGGCCACAAGCCAACACGCAACGTTGACGACGCACACGGCCACACGCCATTATCACAAAAATTTTGAGGTTGTTATGTATTCGATTTCGATTGAAATTTCCTATTGATTATAGAAGTCGATTTCCGACCGTCGGTTGTGAATTGTGCATTTCCTTTACTAGTGTATTGTAAGGTAAGTTTAATATTTGGTCTATTGCATGTATTGGATTTGATGTCATGTACTCACCACTTACTATGATTCCTGTACCTATATCATGATGCTACGTTATTTTAAGGCTTTTTCCTTTTTGTGAAAATAATTGTATCCTTAAGGTTAGTGTGCTGATTGAACTCACTAGGATTTTTTGTCGAGATACTGAAATAATTTGATGAAAAATCAAGAAACATATGATGAGAGTCCAAATTAATGTGTTAATACTGGTGAAAAGAAGCTTCTTATCAGTGAATCTACCTATAGAAAAAGAACACATATATACAATTCACTTATTTTGGTTAACTGTATAATAAATAGAGTCGACTCTTCTAAGCTATGAAAGATCTTGAGATGAGTCTGCACAAATAACTTTCTGTTCTGACAACTCAAGGTACTTCTTTCTTTCTTACTTTTTTAATGGTTTTTTCCTACATATCTGTTATAACTGGTGGTAATCTAGAAGACAGAACTTTCAACAATTTGTTCGACCAAATGAAATTTTTAAAATACTATCACATCTGTATATTCTTGAAATTTGTTGTTTTGATAGTTTGTGAATAATAGTAGAGTTTTCATTTATCTATTGGTCATTAACCATTAAATTATATATATTTTTTAACAATAATTTTTTATTTCTAGAAAGTTCCTGTGCCTTGGGGATTTCTACTCTTCTCACATCCCCAACAAGTGGAACAAGTACCCCTACATCAACTATTCACAATAAAATTTGGCATTTTTTCTTCCTAATGAGCTAATCAATTTTTGGTTTAATTCAAATGTTCTGAGTTAACAATTTTACTCTTGATAATTGTGATCCTCATAGTTCAAAAAAATAACTCCCTCTACTCAAACTGTTATTTTATATATATAATATAAATATATATTATATTTCATTATATCTTTATTATATCCTTTGATGCCGATGGAACATATAGATTTTCGTTCTCTAATTGTGATTTTATTTACAGACCTTATAACATCATAGATAGGATATTGATTTGTATATGCACTAACATCCAAATAATATGAGCTTGAGACTAGCAAGTGAATACAAATAATTTTGAACCAATATCAATATATATATAATAAATAGGGACGGCCCATTAACGTCGAAATATAACGTCATAATGACGTTACAGAATGACGTCTTTGGTCTGTGACATAATCACGTCATCATACCGTCTTTATGGCGTCATTCTTTTCGTCAGCAGGACGTGTCTGGTGTCGAAAAAATGACGATAAAATCACGTCAGCTTGCTGCCTGGGATCAGGTTTCTCCGAATGGCATGATTAGTCAATAAGACTGTGAATTGTTGTTCTGGGCAATGAGGAAATATACAATTTCAGGTTATACCTGAATGTAGTTGGTCTTGAAATATTCTGAATTTCAGCTGGGAGACACTGGTATAGTTTGGGACTCAAATATGTCAGACTTTTTTGTCCTTTTGACTTTCTCATAAAAGGAGTCAAGTAGGTAAGTTGTCTGTTCCTTGTATTGTATTGATGTTCCGGGTTCTTCAAGTCGTGCTTAGAATTATGTTGTTTGATGTTGCTATGTAAAAAGAATAATTGCCTTGGATCCATAATATTAATTTCTTTGAATAATCTATCCGATGGATATTTTATATCTTTATTGAATATAATCTTGATTAGGCGCTTTTGAACAATGATTAATTTTTCCAGGTGAGACTTAGTTAAACCTCCCCATGCTAATATTCCATACACAATGTGTGGTTCCACCAATGCCTGATATACCGTTCTCATTGCTCTAAAATCTAGAACATATTTAACATTTTTAAGTTTATAAATTAAAAATTGTATTTTCTTAGTGACGTATTCGATTTGTTTATTCCATTTCAGGCTATTGTCCAACATAACACCAAGATATTTGATTTTATTACAGCTGCATATTGAGATGTCCTCAGTGATTCGTAGGCTATCATAAGAAGGAATACTTCTCTTATCAATATGTATCGGCAGAAAAAATGTTTTTTTAAAGTTAATTGTTAAAAGTCTATAGTTAAAAAAGGCTTTAATATTACGGATATCGTTTTCTGCTCGAATTTTAAGTGACAGCCAGTCTTCGTGACTGTAGAAAATTGCAGTATCATCCGCATAAGTAATAATTTGACCACTAGTGTTTATTCTGAAAAGGTCATTCAAATATATATTGAATAAAAGTGGCCCCAAAACAGTTCCTTGAGGTACACCATATTCTATTTTTCTAAAACTGCTCCTTACCATCTTCAGTTCAACACATTGGAATCTATTGGAAAGATAACTTTCGAATAATCTCAACGCCACTCCTCTTATGCCGATGTTTTCCAAGCATTCCATAAGCAAGTCATGACTAACCGTATCGAATGCCTTCGAAAGGTCTATGAATACACATAGAGAGGGTTTTCCTGTATCTAAGGCATTATACATCTTTGTTGTAAGGGCGAGGATTGCATCTTGCGTTGATACTCCTTCTTTGAACCCGTATTGGTTGGCGGAGATGATTTTATTTTTCTCAAGATATTTGGTAAGTCTTTTTTTCATGATTTTTTCCAGTATTTTAGCAATAGTGGTTATTAATGAGATTGGTCTGTAGTTTATGGCATCCTCCCTATTACCTGTTTTGAAAATTGGTTTGATTACTGACTTTTTGAAGATGCTTGGGAAATGTCCTTGCTGAAGGCACTTATTAAATATGTAAGACAGTGGCTCTTTGATCATCGGTGATATTGATTTTATTGTTTTTGCTTTCATTCCATCAATACCTGGTGCTTTCTTGTCTTTGAGCGATAAAATAGTATCATTTATTTCATCAGCGTTGGTAGCATTCAAAAACATTGAGGACAATGGATTACTCTTCTTAGGAGGTTGAAAATTAGGATCCTTGTCAATTGTCTTTGCAAGTTTTCCACCAACTTGTATGTAATGTTCGTTGAATATATCAGCAATAGATTTGGTATCTGTAATTTTCCCTCCATTATGTTCGATTAAATTAACATCTTGAGGTTTCGAATTATTTTTAGGATGAAGTTCATTGATAGTGGTCCATACATTTTTACTATTTTTAGCATTCTGTTCGATTTTGTTGCGATAATAGTTGGATTTTGTTATTCGCAAAAGCTGTCTCAATTGATTTTTGTACCGAGTATAGTTTTGTTTCAATTCCACATTTTCAGGTTCATTAAGAAGTTGCTGATACATTTTATCTCGTCTATTGATAGATTTCATGAGTCCATTGGTAATCCATGTTCTACGCTTTTGGATTTTGTATTTGTGAGAAGTTGTGCAGTTTCCTATCCCAGTATTTAGGATATTCATGAAAATATTTGTTGCAGTTTCTGCGTCTTCCGTTTCATAAACGGCATTCCAGTGGACATTTTGTAGTCTTTCTGTTAGTTGATTATAATTGAATTTGTTTGTGGGATTGCTGTTTATATCATTTTCATATACAACTTGTAAGAATGTCGTGTAATGATCGGTCGCATTTGTTTTGATTATAAATGGTAGAAGAAGTTCGGAATCTGCATATGTTTTTACAAATATATGGTCTAAGCATGATTTACTTTGAGTTGTTACTCGAGTATATTTATTAATGGTCGACACAAATCCAAACTCCTGCATGATAGTTATGTATCACTATGCTGTGCGTGTATTACATGTTTGTGCCTTGAAGTTGTTTCGTTTTTTGTAATATCAGAGACTTCGTAATTTGGGATACGAGTTCGATTTTCAGTGGGCTGCTTTCGAGTCGGCCAAGGAAATAAAAGTTACTTATGTCTGATGTAGATAGCTCCGTTCCAAGCAGTCCGTTTATTTCGCTACACACGGCTGTAGCTGAGACACCAAATTCAGATCTTTTTAAGCCGAAAATAATAAGATTTTTCCTTTTCTGTTCCCGTTCTAGAGTTTCTACTTGTGACTTCAATAGGGTGTTTTCGTCCTCCAGTTTTTTGTTTTTTTCCTTAACAACTTCGAGCTCTAATAGTACTCTCGCTTCGCTTGCTTCAATACAACTCCTCAATTCTTTTCTTTCGTCGCTCCATAGGATTTTCGAGAGGAAATTTACATCTTGGCTATGCAAATTTTGCTAAGAAATCCATTCTTCTAAAGGGATCACCTGGTTCTAATTTATGCACTAGTTTGGTTTTGTAAGGGTGGAAAGAGTTTCTATTCAAAATTCTCCACGATGAAGTTATGGAAACACCGGTACTTCCTTTTATTCTCAATAGGGATACCTTGGGATTATTATGAACCTGTTGAAGTACAGCAGCAGTATTTTCGTCATTTGTAGAAGTCTTCTCTCTATTTCTTTTAGGTTTGACGAAGCTGCCATATTCTCTTAGGTTTTTACATAAACTTGAAAAGGTTTTTGTATCGGGAACTCTTCTATGCGGATAACGCTGTGCGTGAACTCTCTCTGCTTTTCTACAATTGGACCTGCATTCTCCAAACACCAGTAAAATGTCTATTTTTTCCTCATTGTTGAATTGAACCATTATCATATAATTATTGTTAGGATTGTTTGAACCGAACAAATTTGAATATTTCTTGTTATAAAATGTGACAATATCTGTTGCTTGTAACTGCACTAAGAACAATAATTGCGATAACAATGGTTGCCATGATAACTGATATCCATGACATTCTTGTAAAAATCATAAGTATTCGCATTTATTGTCAATCAAAAAACGTTTACTAAAAACCGGTATAACTTAGATATGAGTAAAATAAATGAGTTCGAGTACATAACAATAAAGTTTATGAATATTATGTACTTTCACATGCGCGTAATTTCAAAGTCGTTGCAATCGATTTATATTTTCAACGCGTCGCGACGCTCAGCGCTTAGTAGGCATCGTATTTTTCAAACTGCGAAAAGAATCTACTCGACCCCATCTAACGACTACTTTTTACAGAAATCAAATATTTCAATTCGTTTTCGAGATATTGGTGTGAGGAGTTTTGGTGAAAAACCCTGTATATAATACTATAAACTATATATAAGGGTATTTGTATACATGAATCTTAATGTTATGTTTTGAGTTGTATTGTCTTGAACTATACTCGTTTACCTTATTTCTTACCACTAATTACTATTCCAAACTGCTGTATGACTTGTCTCATGTCAAGTATATGATTTGAAGAGATCAATAAAATTCTAATATAATCTAATCTGATTTAATACTGCAATAATTCGTATACATATATATTCCATGACATTCTATTCTTTTGAAACAACTATAAAACATCTTCAATTCATTATCTCATATTTATCCATAAACATAAATAATAAATGAAATTGAGTTAATTCCTGTACTTCCTTAGATTGCCGAAATATTTTATTCATTAATATTATTAATTATTGATAGTATTTGCCTGTTCAGATCTCAAACTGAAGATAAATGAATAAATAAATAAACAAACTCACACGAATACCATGACTGTAATTATTGTACGTATTGTAATTATCCATAAATTTTGTATTGTCTGAGCAGTGCTTTTGATATCTGTACTAGTCTATCCAATTTTAATTCATAACACTCACACTTAATTTTGATATGTGTACACAATGTTTTTTTTTATACTTATACTTGTATTTTTTAGATTTCATAGTTTCTATTTATACAGGCTGGCCCAACGAAGGTATAACTATCAGGAAGAGATTTTATCGAGGAACACCTGAAACACGTCAACTTTGTATATGAGGAGGACATTTTTTGACGCAAAAAGTATAGCCCAAACTTTACCCTTCTAAGCAAGGGTAGCATCCCCCAAATTTTTTCAAATGAGAATCGGGGTCAAATAATAGCTCATTGAAAAGCCCTTTTGATTCCCTATACATTGCTTTTTTATTCTTGAGATTCCGTCTACTCGTTGCAAAGATTCGCTTTTTTTTGTATTTTTGTTGATTCCAGCTAGTTTCTCGATGAAATCTCTTCCTGGTAGTTATACCTTCCAGTACGTTTTCGTTGGGCCACCCTGTATATCTTGCCCAGCAATTGGGCCACTTCCTGTTTTGACGTATCAATACGATGTTCATGTTGGAAAATGATCAATAAATATATATCCATCTATCTATCTATTGTAGCGGGAATTCTGAAAAATGACCTGTCATACAATGCATGTCTCAGCGATTTTCGAGATTTTCTCTGAAGATAGAGTGTCTACGAGTTGAAATAATACGGAAGATTGTTGCTGAATCAGTATATTTTTCGAAAGTTTGAATTTTGATATAAAAGAAGTTTAATTGAAAGAGTATTTTGTGGAATCATTTTCATGATATACTAGGTGACCGACGAAAATAACAGTATGTACAAATCTTATTCATTTGCCAAAGTGCTATTTTTTGTAAGACGAATAGTGAAATATGGTGACATGCATTACCCCATTCCATCCATTATTTGAAATGAAACAAACATGATCATTATTCAAATCACATTTATTTAAACATAATTAACAAGTGAAAATATATTCAATATCTGAGGCCCTTTCAGAGTCTACATAAACCGAGATATCACAAGTCTTCTCATGCATTATTCTTCACGAGATACAGAAAAATATAGTAATGATATACAACTGAAGAGACGAAGAAAGCCATTCAACATTAGTCAGAACAATTTTCAAACCGATAGTGACTGATACCTGGAGAGAGTCTGAACTATGTGTAGTTTGATGAATGTTGAAAAACATAACAGGGGCCAAAAACGAATGTTCTCAAGACTCTGATTTCAGAATTTCCTCAACCATATATTGTTATCAACATCTTCGTAGGTTTCCTCTGATGGGGATTGGATACAAACCGATTTAGAACATTTTTAAACAAGTCTTTAGAATGAAAAGAGTTATCCAGAATCTACTTGTTCCATAATGCCACGTGAACATTTCAATATTCCCTATATAAAATGGCAAATTTAAGCACAGATTCTTCGAGCAACTTTTCTGAAAATTACGAAGGAGGCCAGCTGTCTCAATAACTACAGTATATTCAAATTTCAATGGTCAACAAATCAACACTGACTTATTTTTTTACTTGATACAATGTGACGATGATAATGAATTTCGTTGAGTAAAAGTAACGTGGATATTTCACGTTTGAATGGATAATATCAGCTATGCATATCAAATAAATTCTGTAGACGCTTTCAGCTATATTCAGATTTTGCCGCACATGTAGATTCTCTATTACCGAGAAAATAACCGTAATTCAGTTTCCTTGTTTCTTGTCATAATTTTTCTTTCTCTTTTTTGGTTGGGTTGATTATAATGCTATTTACTGTAAAACGTTCGAATGCTATTATTTACAGGGCGTTAGAAGAAATTAATCAAAGATATTTTTGAATGATTCAATTTTTGTTATTTCGAATAGAACACCTTTGAATTCCTCTTACGATTTCGATTCATCATGTGTATTATACCCTCATCAAACACATGGTATTTTTATGTGGATACTGATATTCAGAGATATGCATGAATTAGTCCATAAATATGGTAAATTGAAAGAACATCTTGCAAAAATCACATTTCCTAAAGTATTCACAGGGTGTTCGTATCTCTCAATGACTGCAATTCGAATTCGAGAATCATGAATTGAACTGGAAATTGAAACAAAACAATGGACACAACCTAAATGCAATGAATATGAACTAATATTTCATCATCTTATTGAGAGTATCAACAATACAGATTTGTACTTCAATGCTTACGAGTTTCACACGTCCAATGCCAAAGGATATTATCAAACAATAAAAAATACAGTAAAGCTGAGGACACGAGTACTATACAGAGCATTTGCACCTGACATTACAGTCAATTACAGCCAATCACAACAACCTATTGACAAACGGTTTGGAGGTAAAACATAACTGAAGCAATACGTCACTGTGTACTGTAACTTCCTGAATGGAATAATATTAGGCTCATAAATACACAATTTTTCTTTAATTTCACATTCTTCGTGTGACCGTTTCCAATATCCCATGCTATTCATTCTCATCTTGGACACAGTGTATGAACATAAACCGATTTACACGGTACTATTGGTAAAAATCCTTTAGTTATAATTACTTGTCTAACAATAATTATGGTTAGTTTATACAGTTTATGAGGAACCGAATCAAATAAAAATGCACCAATGGTATCACAATCGTAACAAATGAGTGATTGCATTGGTGCATTCTTATTTTATTCCTTATTTGCTGTATAAACTAACCATTACGGCCTCTTGGGCTGGGAACGTCTTGAGTCGAGCACTCGTGTTGTCAGCCCTGCCACATAGGCGCTACTGTTTGAAATATTGATGATTACCATGTAATCATCAGGATTGATATTCTTTTACTTCAACCTGATGTTGATTTCAAATTTAAAATCCAAATCAAGCTCAGTCCACAAATTCCTTCAGTTTCAATTGGGGCGAACAAAATAATAATCTAATTAGGTCCAACGTATCATCATGATACATAATATTAGGTTGTCAAATATCTCCCTTCCGCTTTTTTGCTCTTTATTCAATGCTTTATAAAAAGTGTTACAGTAATCGGATTTAGTTCAAATATGCGCCGTTTTGTTCAATAATCTGTTTCCATCTAGATGGCAACTTCATAATACCTCCCTCGTAGAAGCCCCCCTCCTTATTTGCGAAGAACTCGGACAGCCACTTTTCACAAGCCTCTTTTGAGTTCAACTTTGCACCACCAAGGGCGTTCGCCATGGACAGGAACAGGTGGTAATCACTTGGCGCTATGTCCGGGCTATATGGTGGATGCGATAAAACCTCCCATCCGACCTCCCGTAGCTTCTGACGAGTCATCAACGAAGTATGTGGTTTGGCGTTGTCCTGGTGGAACACTATCAAATCATGCGGCACCCAAACATCAAGCTTTTTTTTTGTATTCAGTCTTCTGCAGATGGTTTAAAATGGTTTGGTGACTAACTCCCATATTCTGGACGATGTCACGAGATGTCACATGCCGGTCTAACTCGATGTATTCCATGATTTGATCGGTACTTGTCGTCACAGGTCTTCCGCCGGCTGGCTTATCCATGGTGTCGTTTTCACCGGCTCTGAATCGTCGAAACCATTAATCCGCGGTTCGATATGATAGAGTACCATCCCCCAAAACACCATTAATCTCATGGAACGTTTCTCTAGCGGATTTGCTTTGAACGAAGGAAAACTTTAAAATAGCGCGAATTTCGGCGTTAGTAAACTCCATGTTTACACGTCTATAACTGTTGAAGGCAACATCAAAACTAATCATGCATATCGTCGTTTTGTAGTTTATGTCAAGACCCTTCAAATTATGTATAGTTTTGCCAGATACGAGCTCTGTAGCGCTTTGTACATAGCCGCGAAATTCAAAAGACAAAAGGCGGAAGGGAGATATTTGACAACCTATTATATATCGATGAATAGACTTGATGCCATGTATTCACCTCGCGCTAATTACGACTCTATTTTATGAAGGATGTCTGGCATGTCAGAACGGTCGTTACAAATCTACGGTCGTTTGTCTGTTGCTTCCCGGCCTGCTGCGACTAGACCACTTCCGACTGGTTGATTCTCCAAAAGCGTTCATGGTGGTGGCCATTACAACAGGAGATCGATTCATTTGCGAAGTACCGTTGCGAGATCGGTGGTGATCTCTTTCTCTGGGACTGGTTATCCTCATACGGATAGTACCGTTTCCTCCTGAAAATGTTCCGAATATAAGGTGAACATGACTTATCAATTTTTGAGTATGATCCCAACGTTTTCACCACAATTCAAATAGATTTATAGAATCGGCCAAAATGAGTTGATAATGACTACAAAAATCTCGTGCAAATATGATATTTGAAAAGTTTTTACTGTAAAATGAAAATGGACATAGCAGATGAACCAAACGATAACAATGTAAGTGATGGTATGGAAATTAAAAAATGTTCGAAAAAAGAGTATGAGTCAGAACAGGATGTTCAAATGAGGAATCAGGCATCATTGATAATGTCTGATTATATTTCATATACAGCGTTGAATACAAATTATCAGTACCCTGGTCACATTTTGGAAATATAAAAATAACTATGTTATATCAATGTTTGTTTTGTACTTATCTGAATGATAATGGACTAAAAATATCTCACAACAGTCGAGTTCTCAGTATTTTAGTTGTGATAGTTATATTTCAACTGTTGCAGTTGACAGTTTGATATTTAGTATTGCACCAAATAGCTACTGTTTCTTGAACAAACTCCAAAAAAAGTTGATTTTATTTTTTTCTTGAAGTATTCATTCATTCATTAATGTCCACTTTGTCCCTTTCGAAGTTATTCCTCTCAGATATAATGCACTTGAGCCAGCGCTTCTTCAAATCCTCGAAGCATTTCTGAAATGCACTTATCGTTATGAGATGCTAGTTCTTCGATTGCGTTTTTTTATCACTAATTTTGGCAAATTGGTTTCCTTCATTGGTTTCAGTTGGGAAAAGGAGTCGAAGGAGTCGAAGCGAACCAAGTCTGTTGAATACGGTCGTTGAGGCATGAAAACGGTGTTGTTTTTGTCCAAAAACTCACTGAATATGTATAACGTCCACGTTCAATAATGCGAGAAACCATATCGTAATTTGGTCACTCTCCAATCTAGAAACACTTCTTTTGATTACAGAAAGTTGAATCGTATTTTTCCCGAGATGAGCGGGCAATATAGAATTTATGAAGAAATCTCTCTCGGGTGAAAGAAAGCACACCACGAAAGGCATAGAAATAACACGAAAAAGCGATTGGGTCTTTGTGGTTGAAAATTGTGCACTCTTTACATTGGCCGAGGTGTTTGGATATTTATGTTTATCGACAAGACGTTCTTCAATTTCATCAGAAATGAGTCATTACTACAATTGAGAGAAACAAACAAATAATTTGGAAAGGTTCTAATCATGCTACTCAGCATACAGTGTAAATATAAAGTCATTAATGAATTAATTATCTAAAAAATGTCGAGCTGGACCAGGACCACTTCTTTTAAAAATGCTATTTGAATCAACATATTCCGCACGTGTTAGTCATAGGTTTTTTCATGATACAGAGAAGATTTTTGAAAAAATTAATGAATTATTGATTTGACTTTTTTGGTTGATTTAACTACTCGAATTCATAGGGATTTATTGAAAATCTTGGATACTTCCAGGCTGGAAAGGACTTCAATTTGAAAACCCGATGATATAAATTGTTCAATCAACAGAAAGTTTATTTTCTGGACATGAAATGACAAAACTTTTGGTTCAACGTGTAAAGTGAAAAATGCTCTCCCAAATGGTAATACCAAAAATGGCTGTTTCAATTTGAAAAAATGTCTATAGTGTAATCAACGCGAATATAACGTCAAAAGATGCGAATATTGAAATAAAAGTTGGAGTTTCCGACATTTTTTCGTTATTTTTTGGACAATCAATATATTATATTCCTCAGGAAAGTTCAGGAAATTGGATGGAAATATAATGCAACGAACAAACACACAATATGAAATATAGTGACAGTTTCAGAAGAAAGAAAGATGATACCAGTCGATGAATCCAGAATACACTGAAAACCTTTAGATCTAACGTACCAGATTTAGAGAAAGACGGTGAATGTACGTCATAAGGCGGTGTTTCTTCGCTGTCTCTACTCCATATCCATGTTTTCCAACCACATATTACGGATTTGAAGTATTTACGGAACCTGTAATAATGATAATGAAATATTTGATGTTATATTGATCATAAAGGCAAGTGATCTATTTTAGCGATCTCATGCAAATCAATGATTATGATGAATGACTTTGGAGTATTTTGAAAATTCGAGTAATCCAATATGACAATTTTTCATATGGATCTTGTTCACGAGATGATTTTATTTCCTGTTGAGATTATGTCGAGTGGTAATAATTTGGATAACACTTCGTCAAACATCATATTATTCAGGTTTTGCGGAATATACTATACAAATCCAATTTACTTGAAATCAGATAACTTTCATAACTGCGACAGCGTTTTCCAGAGTGACAATAATTTAGTATGAGATATTTTTCTTCGCTGTACGAAAATGTGAGCCAATATGGTTCATTTTGAAGACCTAGAAATCAAATGAAAAATTCACATCTTCACTGATACCAAAATATTCATTTTTTCATTTACAATTAGGTGCAAGACGATTCATTCATCTCATCAAAAGGAAGTGAAAACTAGTCAAATTCCAGTCAAATCCATATTTTTCGAATATCAATAATTTTCAAGATGAACTTTAATTTGGAATCTCTTTCATTAAACTGAAGGTTGCCTGACTTAATGAATTCATTGTATATCCTAGATAACATATAACCTGGAAATTCGCTTCTGAAAGTTTGTTCTTCGATAGGAATATTTCACGAATCGTCGTAGAATATCTGGAATGTTCCTAGGAATGTTTCAAGGAAATATCCTCCTCATATTACCAAATTAACATTCACAGAATATCTAAGTTGCAAGACATGCTACTAATAACGTAGGAAATCGGTTCATTTATTACTTTTGGTGCTCACTTTGTGAAAAACTACTGATATAAACATATTCGCATTTCCCAACCAATTTGAATTGTACCTTTCAATATTTTCAATACAGAAATCTATCATGCAGATATATCCCAAATTATTTTAATTATACAATATAAATTCCATTGAATTATCAATACCAATTATTTTACCGCAAAACCGTCATAGTAGGTGATAGTTGATAGACATTATGGAATCCGGATATTCTGGAAGATACTCTATTTCCGAAATTCTATCAAGGCCGAATGCGTTATGAATATTTTCGTTACATTCATTTATTTGTCGTAAACGAAGAAATTAGCCATGCAGCTAACTGTACATCCTTCACGAACGATAAGTTCAAAATTAGCAAATGAACTTTACAGATAATGATATAACTGCGAATTTTGGCTAAGGTACTAACCTGGCGTTCATCCAGTAATAAATGAGCGGGTTCACCATGGCATTGGACATGGCGAACCAGTAGAAGCCGAGGTACACGTGCTGCGTGTACTTACTGAATAAAATGTTTGTGTCGAAATACACGTAGATGAAGTAGCCGTGGTACGGTAGCCAACATATACCGAATATCAACACTACGAGGATGAACATCTTCACCACCTGCAAAAAATAATGACATGTTTATTTATTTGAGATTTATGGTCATGGCATCCTCTATCACTTGATCCATATTATCCAATATCGAATATATAATTACAGTTGTTGAATATTTCATTATAATCTTGGATATATCTATAACAACATAAGGACATACTAGATATGTTTCATTTATATTGAAAATTTGTTGTCGGTATATATGAATGGGACATCCCTGAGATGTCCCAGTAGGAATGTCCAAGGGATATCGATACATTCCAGAGATCTCGTGTCTAACTATATCATAAATGTAATCATATTATAAATCCATGGGTAACAACTTATATCGATAGAATGATCATCCTTTGATCTGCATCTGTAAAATCACAAGAATATACTAGATATGTCCCATTTAGCGAGAGTGTACTGTTGGTACAAAGATATATTCCGGTAGGTATTGCCATGTATTTTGAATGCACTCCTGTATTAGGAACAAAACATATCCATTTAACATACAGGTTGGTATACTGACTTGGAAAGTAAAAGATGCCATGTATTTTTGGGGAATAAGAAAAGACAATGTCTCGTGTTGATTCAGAATTATAAATATGAGTTATATAAATGTGTCAAGTTATATAAGAAATTGTGTGATAATTCCTCCGAGTTCCTAGAACTTCCTAGTTCCTAGTTCCTAGAAGGCAACTGCCCACTAAGAAGAATAAGACCTAGAGGTCAATTTCACTGGTGGAACGATAGGCTGGCAAGCATGAGGCATAAAATTATCTACATAAGGCAAGTAGCCAGGAAACATAAAGATCCAGCGATATGGGAACATCTCAGGAAAATGAGGGATCAATACAGAACAGACAGTTGGACCTCCTTCTGTCAAGAGATTAGTGAGACTGAGGCAGCCAGACTAGATAAAATACTCTCAAAAAATCCAGAGGCTATATTCGGCTCCCTCAAACTACCCAATGGCAGGTTCTCCACCTCAGATGAAGAGACCCTGGAATGCCTGGTGGGGACCCACATTCCCAGCTTCCTAGAGAAACGGGAAGGGAGTCACAATGATCAACGAGAAGGTAGGAGGACAAGAGCGAGCTCAGTCAGAGTGGAGGCACAAATCTGGCGCCGCAATCGTGAGCTCGCTAAGGTAATATGGGCAATTAGATCCCTCGAACCATACAAGTCACCAGGGCCGGACGATATATATTCTGTGCTTCTGGGGAAGGCGGGTTAGTCCATTGAGGGGCCCCTGACCATAGTGGTAAGGGCTAGCCTTATACTTGGACACGTACCTGCTGCCTGGCAAGGAGCAAGGGTTGTGTTTATTCCTAAACCAGGCAGAGGCGGATAATCTTCTTTGAAGGAATTCTGCCCGATAAGCCTGACATCGTTCATGCTGAAGACGGCCGGGAGACTTGTCGATAGATATATCAGAGACTAGGTTCTCCGGACGAAACCACTCCACATGAACGAATTTGTCTATAGAGCGGGACTCTCCACCGAGACTGCTTTATTGAAGGTCAAACAGCTGATACAACCCCAACTCGAGAATGGAGGTTTTGCCATCAGCATTTTCATGGACATAGAGGGGGCGTTTAATCATACGGCCAGTGGCGTCATCAAAGATGCCATGCAGAAGTTTGACGTACCTACAATGCTGGTTGACTGGGTAAGCCACATGCTTGAGCTAATATGGGGTAGACACCTAGAGAATAAGAGCCACAAATATGTGGCTGCCCTATGACAACTTAGGAGGACTATGGGCAGCAGTTGAGGCATCAAACCAAGCACAATGAAATGGCTTTACGAGGCAATTCTAAAACCCTGACTCACGTACGCCTCTGGAGTCTGGTGGAATAGAACGAAGCTAAAAACGGCGGCGAAACAATTGGAGAGGTTGAGAGGTCTGCTGACGAGGTGCGCTGTGGGCGCAAGTGCGTCAGCGCCTACAGCAGCCCTTGGGGCAGCCCTAGGAATAGGACCGATTCAACTGGACATTGAAGCCGCTGCCGCAAAAGAGATGCAAAGAGCTAAAGGGATGAAGGACAACGAGATCGCAGACAAACTGGTCAGACTAGCGCGATCAAGGAGGTTTATAGGACCAGAACCGGCAACTGGGATTTGCAACACAGTCATCAGGAAGAAGATTGATGACTGGACTGCGGATCTCCATTAGACCAGATCAAATGAAGAAATGAAAAAAACAACTACTCACACTGGATAGGAAAAACAGACACAGAATGGTATTAGAAGAAAACTCATTATGTAGATTCTGTGACCAAGAAGATGAAACCTTACTGCACATCATCTTCCAATGCACTGCAGTAATGGAGAAGAGGCGCCTTCACCTAGGCGATCCAGATCTACGATACGAAGAATGCGCTATCAGGAATATCTTGATCTTTTATGATAATGATAATGATAATGATATTATCAATATTAATAATAATGATAATAATAAAAATAATAATAATAATAATAATAATTATAAAAATAACGATGATAATAATAATGATAATAATAATTATAATAATAATAAAATAATAATAATAATAATAATAATAATAGTGGCGTCAGAGAGAATATTCAAGTTTTTTGATCGATCTGTAATGTTTCTAGGTCATAGAGTTGATTCATCAGGAAGTCATCCAACAGATGAGAAGATTGAATGTATTCAAAAAGCTTCTCAACCAAAAAATATCAGAGAATTGATAAGTTACTGAGGTCCACCTAATTTTAATGGCAAGTTGATACCTATGCTTTTCACCAAACTCAAGTCATTGTATGAAGTATGTAAAGGTAATATTGAGTTTAAATGGACAAGCGAATGTGAAAAATGTTTTCAGGAAAGTGAAGAGTTGTTTATTTCTCATGATGTCTTAACACATTATGATCCAATACTTCATATATACAGGGTGATTCACCCAACTGGTTCATTAGATGTTTATGGAGAACTGATAGAGATATCAACTTGAGATTTTTGTGGATGCTACTACTTAATGTATTCAATTTTTTCGAAGAATTTTCACAGATGAACTGACTAAAATGTCTATATTATATCTTCAATTTCCAACGTTTGAGATTCAATCTCCGTATTTTTTGAAAAAATGGAATATCTTGAAAACAAATCACGGTAGGTAGAAAATTCAAAATGCAACAGGCCCAGAAAATGAACAGAGTGATCCATTTGAAAAAACGAAGTTGATATCACTTCCGGTTTAACCGGAAGTAATAGCGCATTGAAAATATTTTAGGAAAATAGAACACATGGAGTAGTAGCATCCACCAACATTTCAAGTTGATATATTTTTTGTTATTATTACAGGGATCCGAAGGATATACTGCAGCCGGAGGCTTATTGTATTTCCCCTATCATTCCGATACCCTAAAGAATATTGGTCCCTTTGACTATTTTGCAAAGGTCACTAGGTTTCAGGGTTCCCACATTTTCTATGTTTGAATCAGGTTCCCCTAGTTGCACTATTCTTCTATAGTTTAGTGCCTCACAATAGCACAAACTGTGTTCAATAGTCTTAGGTTCTAAGCCGCACAATCTAAAAGACTGGTCACCTTGATATGGCCTCATCTTGGTAGGTGTGTTCTAACAGGAGCATGACCTGTAAGGAGACCTGTCACTAGTCTTATCTGATCTCTACTTAATCCAAGTATCTCATCAGTTCTTTATTCACCCTAACAAGTTTACCCAGGCTATTCTTTTTACTTCTTTGACTCGTCTTTCCATGGAGTTGCCAAGTAGTTTCTTGGACACTCCAAGTACTAGTTCCGGGCCAAGTAGGGTGTAGCTGACCCCTACCTAGCTAGTTCGTCAGCTATTTCGTTGCCTTCTATTCCACTGTGTCCAGGTACCCAGATCAGTTTAACTCTGTTCAACCTTGCCAGCGTCAGAAGTTCGTTAATACATTACCAGATGAGTCTGGACTTTACCTTATATCCTGCAAGGGCTTTCAGGCTGGCCTGACTATCCGAATGAATATGGATTCCTGTTCTCTTGAAGACCTTCTCATGGCATATTTTTGCACATTGTAGAATTGCAAATATTTCTGCTTGTAACACCGAGGTGTATTCACCAAGCGCATAGGAGTATTTCTCCTTCAGGGTAAGGGAATAAATTCCCGCACCCGATCTTTGTTCAGTCCTTGATCCGTCAGTGTACCAGATCATCCTGTTTTGCTCTTCTCTAGCATGAACTTCGTGCCACTCCCTTCGATCCGGGATTAACACCTCGAAGAGTTTTTCGAAGATATACTTAGAGATCATATTATCTCTGGAAATCTGCAAGATGTTTTCCCCATTGAATTGTAGTGGTGTATTATTACCACTATTTCCTGACGCTACAGGCAATCTGTAGCCTCCCCTTGTACTTCAAGGTGAAGTGGGGGAAGACAGAGCATTACTTCCACGGCCGCTGTTGGGGTAGTCCTCATTCCCCCTGTTATGCATAGGCAAACAAGTCTTTGCAGCTTGCTTAGTGTTCTATGTTGCAATGTTTTGCTCCACCAGGCGATTGCACCATATAGTATGGCGGGATCAACTACCACTTTATACAGCCATGTATAACTTTTGGTTTCAATTCCCAAGTTTTGCCATATGTTCTTCTCACGACCATAAGGCTCATGGTTGCCTTCTTTGTAACCCTTGTAACCAGTAGTCCGAAGGTTGTGACAGCAAGCGGTCGATTTTATCTTTCGCTGCGTAAATGAACCTCTGTACCAGTGAGTTCAACAGCAAGTTAGTGTAGTGTGGTATCACAAAAATCAGAATAAGTTGATCTTTCCGTTGATCCGATTCGTACTGTGAAATGAGAGTGCATTTTGAAGTTGGTTAACTGCCGATTGCAAGTCAAACACGTACCATTCAACTATAAACAAAGAAAAAAGAACATATTTTGTGAGTATGCCCGAGGTGTGTGGTTTTTGCAACTCACAGGTGAGCCGTACTAATCCAGGCCTACAATGTCAAGGTCGTTGCCACAAATACTTTCACTCGAAATGCGCAAAATTGCCACCTGGGTTCAATGACCTCCCAGCTGATTCTGGTATCATATGGCTTTGTAAACAGGGCCAAGGTCAACCGTAAACTAATATGTCAGACATTGACGGACCTCCCTCATTCGTGAAGGACCTTATGAAGAAAATGGATTTGATGCTCAACGATATGAACGATATGAAAAAATAGCAGGGCGAGGTAATCAAATCCTTGAACTTTTACGGGGATAAACTAGATGATTTTCATACACAGATGGAAGATGCTCGCAAACATCTTCGGCAGATAGATAACCTCAAAGGGGAAGTTGCTGTCCTTAAAAACGAATGCACCTCTCTGAGAGGTGAACTTGAATACATGCAACAGCTCAGTCGAAACAATTGATTTGATTTGATTTTGATTTATTCACACGCACATGTACAGTAAATTTATAAAGGGAGCAAAATCGAATTACAAAGTAAAGATAAGCGTATGAATAAATAGACAAAATACCTACGAGATGCACATATATCAAGATATACATGCATCTGTGTGTAGGTTTCAGTGGTTGAAAATGAATGTTAGTATATATATATAGTGATTCTAAATTATGATATATTTTAAAATAGAGATAGATCTAAACATATAGTTAGTAACAAAATACAAATACAACAATACAGGGTTGCATATAAATATAAGTTAAATTAAAGAGCCTATAATGCTGTGAAGTATAAGATATAGATGAATACAACAATAGAAATGAGATTGGTACGTAAAATGTGAGATTGGCAAAGGAAATAATCTTCAAATATTAAGAACTCAAATATTAAGAACTGAGCAGATATAAAGTGGCGGCGAATTATGAATGATTTTCTGAAACGATGAATTGTTGGTTCGTTTTTTATATTTTCTGGAATGTTATTAAACGCTTTTGGTCCCAGATACTGGTAGCTGCATTGCCCGATTGACTTATTCATGAGTGGGAGAATGAATTTGTCCCTTTTTCGTGTCTCATATTTGTGGGAAGGAGTGATGAGTTCCATTGGGTGTAAGTACTGTGTTGTCGCTAATTTGAGGAAGTACAGTTCTCTCAGATCGAAAACGTTTGTCAGTTTGTAAAGTGATTCGGTTGGATGTCGGTTATTTTTGTTGAGCATAATTTTTAAGAATCTCCTTTGAATAACTTCTAAGGGTTTCAAGCATGTCTTGTATACACCACCCCATCCGATGATGCCGTAGGTCAAGTGAGATTCGGCCAGGCTATGGTAAAGAATTTTTTTCTGTTTAAGGTCTACTATAGACGACACTTGTTTGTATTTAAAAAGGACTCTTCGAAGTTTTTTGAGTAGATAATCTACGTGTGCGTCCCATTTAAGATGACTGTCTATCATTATTCCCAAATATTTGATGTTCTTTGGTTGTAAGATCTCGATGTCATCTCCTATTGAAATTTTTTTGAATCTTGGGAGGTTCGCAGATAGACTACAGAAAGGTAGATAAAGCGTTTTTTTGGCATTGATAGATAGCTTCCTGTTATCAAACCATTTTTTTATTTGGACAAGATCGTTTTCAACTTTATTTTTCAGGTCACTCCAATTGTTATCTTCGTAAAATATAACGGTGTCGTCTGCGAAGCTGGTTATGCTACCTTGTGTGTCCACAGAAAAAAGATTATTCAAATAAATATTAAAAAGTAAAGGTCCTAAGACCGTTCCCTGGGGTACACCGCATACTATTACCTGCTTTCCACTAACTATAGTCTTAATTTTTGTTTGATCGACGATCACAAATCTTTCCTTTTGTCCAGGACGTCTTAAGTGAGATAGAATATATTTAAATAGGTTACCCTAATATACAAAAAAATATAATACTATACAGTAAATTGAACAGTAGTATACAATAAATTTAACAATAGGTAAAACAAAACATACAAAAAATCCAGAACACAAGCAAACCCAATCCAGTCCGAATATAAGGCACAATTTAATTTTTAACATATTCTTCAGACATTATATTTTATCAAACATTTTGTATGGATTCCAATAACTGTTTTTTAAAAATGCTTAATGATGGACTAGATTTAACTATGTCTGGTAGTTTATTATAAGTAGCAAAGTCTTTGAAAAACAAAGAATTCATGGCACTTCTCCTATTCGTTCTGTATACATACAAATTTGCGTTGTTTCTTGTGGCATAATCATGAACATCTGAACTAAAACTAATAAATTCACTAAAGTACGAAGGTGCTAAGTTATTTAGTATTTTATATATAAAGATCATCGATAAGTAATACAATCGTAGAGAAACTGAAAGCCACTGCAATGTTTGTAACATGATTCCTATTTCCGTGAATCTACTCGCTTTTAGAACTATGCGCATACCTCGATTTTGAAGTTTCTGCAGTTGTGATGTTTGATTTAGATTAAAAAGGAAAATTATAGAAGCACAGTAGTCAAAGTGAGGTTGAATAATAGCATTATATACAGTGATTTTTGTTTGAGTGGATAAATTTCTAGAAATTCTCGAAAGAAAATATAGTTTTTTAGATATTTTTTTGCAAACATAATCGAAGTGGTTGCCAAAAAGTAATAAGTTATCCAACTGGAAACCGAGATATTCAATACATTCCACAATTTCAATTTTTTCATTATTAATTTGCAGCCTTACGTCATCCAAATCAAGATTTTGTTGCTTATATTTAGTTGTTATTATCATACCTTTTGTTTTTGTTGTATTTAATTTCAATTTATTTGCCATGAGATATTCATTAACCTCCCTGAGTGCAGAATTCATTTTCTCAATAGCTCTATCTAAGTTTGTGTCATAGCATGCCAATAGTGTATCATCTGCAAACAGGTTTACAAAGTCTACATTAACGAACAAGTTTATGTCATTTAAGTACAGAATAAAAAGCAGAGGACCCAAAACGCTACCCTGTGGAACACCTATATTTATATCCGATTTCTGCGAGATGTTATCCTGGACTCTAACTCTATGCTTTCTATGGGATAAATAATCAGCAAACCACCGATAAACACCACCATCAAAGCCATATCCTTTTAACTTTATCAAAAGAATGTTACGATCAATCGTTTCGAAAGCCCTCTTCAGATCAAGAAAAACCGCTACAACAAATTTATTGTTATCAATTTCTCTTTCGAATTTAGACAGAGTTAGCTGTAATGCAGATTCGCAAGAATATTTTTTACGAAAACCTGATTGGTTATTTATTAGAATTTCATTTTTTTCAACATGTTCAAGTACCTGATTGTACACAGCTAATTCAAGAATTTTTTCTATGGGTAATAATGTGTTTATAGGTCGATATTCACTGGCCTTGATTGTATTGCTTACTTTTGGTATAGGAACTACGGTACTAACTTTTAAAGAATTGGGAATTTTAGAAGTTTGAAAAGAAGTATTTAAAAAGTTTAAAATGATATGGCCACAGGTTTCAATAGATAGATAGAGGAAACCCGACTTGTGCCGTGTACGCGGATTTCTCGAAGGCTTTCGATAGAGTCCATCATCCAAATCTGCTTAGAAGGCTTCGGAACTTCGGTGTGCACGGTAGTTTGCTTCAACTCCTGAATTCATATCTCTCAGATCGAACACAGTATGTAGTTTTCAATGGTCATAAATCAAATACCCTGAAAGTTACCTCAGGAGTCCCCCAGGGATCTCACCTGGGGGACCTGTTGATCATTCTTTCAAATGGACCAAATGCAAACTCTTTGCTGATGATCTTAAAGTGTACAAATCCATAACCTTCCAGGAGGACTACCATTGTTTTGAACTAGACCTTGATAGGTTCACAAACTACTGTGCAACCAATAGACTTGAACTGAATGTTAATAAATGCCATAAAATCCTCTTTACTCGTAATGATTATCCTCCCACCTCCAACCTTACTCTGCGTAGAGAAATTCTGAAGGACCTTAACGTCATCAAAGACTTAGGTGTTTACCTTGATAAACAATTAACATTTGAAAGACATGTCGAAGTGACGGTACAAAATAGTTTGAGAAACCTGGGGTTTATAATGAGGGCGACTCAATCCTTCCGAGATCCAGATGCAGTTAAAATGATGTTTAACTTATTACGAATTTAAATTATGTCCATTTGAATCGCTTGGTATTATATTCAACGTTTATGTTAATTTCTCTGTGATTAGGCTACGTAAACATTATGTATTACATTTGGTGTCGTCATATTTTTATATTACTATTGGTCTCATGAAAAGTTTTCCGGAATGTAAAATATTCGCGTCGGCGACTATGTCTACGTTTTTAATATAAACAGAGTTTTTGTCCCGATAGAAAAAAAGGAGTCGGTAGGTTCTTGGCTCGGTACGGCGACCGTTAGGAGAATGGTAGTGAGAATAAAAATGACTGTGAGCACCGAAATATCGAAGGAAAATACGTTTCAAACGGCTTTTTCGTTGTGTCACAATATGAGATGATGTGTTTGGGGCTATTTGAATGATTGGGCCATCATCTTTAAACATAATCTGGATTTATTATTTGAAGAAATTTCGTGGAAACGCTTTCAGATCGCATTGGGTTTTCGCACTGAAGGTGTTTTATTGTTGGATTTCAATAATGGCAAGAGTTCTATCGTGGGGAAGCCAGAAAATAAAATCTAATTACTGAATGGAATAGTACGCATTGAAAGAGTTGGCACAAAATTCCGAGTGTGGAGAAAAGAAACAAAAACAACTAATGTTTGGAAATCGACGAAGCGATAAGTACCACATGTGGCATTTCTTTTATGGTGTTTTCATATCAGTTTCCTTTTTCAAAAACGGTCAGGCATTACATCAAGTGAAGAACATTCGATTTTAGTTCTTCTACTGTCCGAGAAATAAAACATTCTTTCCAATCATTTGGTATTATATTTTTCAAGCGCTTGTCTAAAAGTCATACAAAATATATTTAAGGTTTTGAGGTTTGTGACAGACTTTATAATCAAATTGGAGGTGTGTTGACAGTGTAGTCTTAATTTGGGAAACTTCGATTTGATTGTGAAGCTGTACTTTGTACTCTCGAGAGTTTTCTTTTATTCTTGATCTCTATTATATTAGTGATATCTTATTCTACTGTGTTTATGGACACAATCTTGTGAAAACTTTGCTGAGACTGATTAGTAAATGGTTTAGTAATTTCAAGTGTTTTTCTTTATAAGGAGGTATGTGTAATTTGTGAAATTACTTGGCGCCCTCTTATAATATTTTTGGTGTAGAAATAATTTCGATACAAATATAATACACCCACTCCCGACTCCACTGGGTTTAGTCGGAGCATACCCCTATATGCAGGGCAAAAGTGATTTAGCAACGTAACAAACTCTCTCGTGAGATCTAACTTGGAATACGCATCTGTCATATGGAACCCCTTTCACAATAATCATTTTCAATTTACGTTTCAACCGTGAAAAACTTTCCTCTCCATATAATACAAACTTGAAATATTACAAATGTGAAAATCTGCAATTGAGGAGAAAATTCTTTGATATATTCTTCATCTATAAGGTTGTAAACAATTTGATTGATTCAGTTTTTTGTACCAATTCTCTCACTATCAATTGTATCCCATATGTTGTGAGAAACAGACAATCAATGGACCTAGCTCTACCAACTCACTTCTGAATTCTCCCCTACATAGGTGCATCAACTCTCATAATGTTACGATAGGGAATTATACTCAATTCAAAAACAAATTGAGGCAAATTATTTATTCGTGATTTTCTTTTCTTTTCAAATCAAGTATTGTATTGTATTGATGTTCGACTTTTTTTTTCGTTTCTTTTTATTATATATAGGTAATCGTATCACTCATGTAATTGCACTTATATATAATTTCAGTTTTCATAACCTTCTAATGCGTACGATGATTAGTATATAATGTGCTTCTCTGTAATTGGGTCTATCCGACCTGTTGAGCAGCCTGTTTTCCATAAAATAAAAAATGAAATAAAATAAAACCCTTTGTAGATGTTGGTTTCAAGTTAGCCTGGAATCTAGTATGAATTCCAGGTATTTAACTTCCCCCATATCTTTATCAGTTCTCCATGAATCTCCAATGAACCAGTTAGGTAAATCACCCTGTACATACAGGGACGCACGCCAATATCTCGAAAAAAATTTTAATATTCAATTTCTCTTAAAATGAGTCAATAGATGAGGTTGAGTAGATTCTACTAAGAGCTGAGTGTCACGACGCTTCCAGAGTATAAATCGATATTCCACTAATATCTTAGTTATACCGGTTTTTAGTGAACGTTTTTTGATTGACAAAAAATGCGATAACTTATGATTTTTGGAAAAATGCAATTCATTTTACTCATATCTGGTCAAACCAATGAATAAAATGATTATTACAATCAACAAATGATAAAACAAATCAAAAATATTGTTCAAAATGATGTCCTGCTCGAATACAGCTATCGAATGCTTTGACCAGATGATCTTGGGTCGCTTGTAGGAGCGTTCTTGTTATAATATAATTGATCTACGTTTGCGAGTGTGATGTATTTGATCATTCACGATATCGCCGTCGCAGGAACCGTTTCTATCGAATTATATGGATTCGTTGAATAATTGTACCCCGAACTTTGAAATCAATCAAATCTACGACTTTTTATTCACTTTGCTTGTTATGTTGACAATATACTGATCATCAGACATTTCAATTATTGCACGTCATATTGGGTTGAAAATATACAAAAACATATCAAATTGAGAAAATCAGCACTTTTACAGCTTTCATGAAATTTCTTGTGGAAAATGATTTTAGGACATATGAATGATGTTTTAGTCTATTCAAAATGTTTCTTACGAATTACATAATTATAATATCAATCAAATTCTTAGGTCTCACCGTGATCGATTTTCAGAAACTTTCCTAAAAGAGAGTATGTCAGAGATTTTTCCGCGGAAAATTTTTTATCACTGGGTGTTTATAATTTTCAATTGATGTTATTATGAGCCTGCTGAATTACAGCAGCAGTATTTTCATCATTTGTAGTAGTCTTCCTTCTATTTCTTCTAGGTTTGACGAAGCTGCCATATTCTCTTTTTTACATGAACTTGAAAAGGTTTATGTATTGGGGACTGCGGATAACGCTGTGCGTAAGCTATCTTTGCGTTTCTACAATTGGACCTGCATTCTCGAAACATTAAGAACATGTCTACTTTTTCCTCATTGCTGAATTCAACTATTTTAATATAATTATGGTTGGGATTGTTTGAACCGAATAAATTTGGATATTTCTTGTTATAAAATGTGACATCTGTCGCTTGTGACTGCACTCAGAACAATAAATACGATAACAACGTCTACCATGTCAAATGTAAGGTGTCTACATGATGGTGAAACTACTCTTCAATTGTTTGTGGGTCAAAAGTGTCGATGGGAATTTCATGAAACACGTCCTAGAGGGACAGTTATCGAATCGTCGTGAGATGACGACACAATCGTGTTTTCTTCCACGTCAGTCAAAACTGGCGGAAAATCCAAACTTCTCTAATTCATTAACCTACTTTTAAATTTGTGGTCGTTTATTTTTTGCTGTGTGGACAAGCAGAAACTGTCTCTCGTCATCTTTATGGAATTACGAAGGTAATTTGTTGGTTTTTGGTGTTGAAATCAATAATTTACTTTTTCATTACTCACATAGGACGAAACCGTTCGGAAACAATGGATTCTCGCATTGGAAAAACATTTTCCACCTAATGGGTTCTTGTGTTCTGACCATTTCGCAGAGGAATGGTTAGGTGCACTACGCTTGAGACTGGGATCGCCACCATCCAAACAGTAAATATTCAATATATTGACCATCTACTGTATGTTAGCATTGCAGATAACTTTCACTCTGATGATACTAATATAATCGAGCTGAAAGATGTTCTAAAGGAAATGAGAGCTCATCAGGTATAGATGGATTATCAGTGAAAATTTTTTAAAATCTCCCTGACTTTGCTCTTTACATTCTAGTGGACGCAATTAACAAATCTTTCAGAACGGGAAAATTCCCATCCTGCCTGAAACAAGCAGTCGTGATACCTCTCCATAAAGGTGGTGATTCAGAAGAACCCGCAAATTACCGACCGATTTCACTTCTATCAACACTATCAAAAATCATAGAAAAAAGAGTAAAAAGAAGAATGATGAAACATCTTATAAAAAATAATATGATAAACAAATTTCAGTATGGATTTCAAAGCGGAAAAAACACAAATGATGCAATGTTCACTCTGCTCGAAAATACCTTTATGACTCTAAACGATGGAGAAGTGGCTGCGAATTCTCGAAGGCCTTCGACTGTGTTGACCATGAACTACTGCTGCAAAAGCTTAAGGTCTACGGCTATAGAAATTCTTCTCTAAACTGGTTTCGCACATACTTATCAGAGAGGAGCCAGAGAGTGAAAATAAAGGAGAACCATTCACAGTAGAGCAAAATCACAATGATCGTACCACAGGGGTCAGTCTTGGGCCCAATCCTGTTTCTTTTATATATAAACGATCTGGCTACTATTCGCATTCAGGAAAAGTTCACCTTTTTTGCAGATGATACCACTATTTTATGGCCCGGGAATGATATACATGACTTGAAAAAGTGATTGCTCTCGACCTCACAAAAATAAAACAATGGTGTGACTCCAATTCATTTTGTTTCAACCTGAACAAAACAAATGTTATCTCCTTTGAGTTCAACCTTGATAATTTACTCTTGGAGAACCATATAATTATGAATAAACCAAACACAAAATTCCTAGGCATGCACATAGACAACAAACTGAAATTTGATGGACATATCTCTAGCTTAACTAAAAAGATATCAACTGGTTACTTTGCAAGGAAAATTGTCTCAAAGGAACTGAGTACAGCTTCGGCTAGGTTGGTATATTTCTCATTAATTGAGTCCCATTTGAGTTATGGCATTGCATTCTGGGGGTTATGCAGTGATTATTTGTTTATCTCAGTATTTATATTACAGAATAGAGCAATTCGATGCCTCTGTAAAGCTCAGTTCCGTGATCATTGCAAACCATCATTCATTAATAAAAAAATATTAACTCTATTTTGCCTCTACGTAAAAGAAACTGTATGCCTGATGCACAAGAAATACGCCATCACTTCAAATTCAACTGGAATGGGAAAATACGAGACGAGACATAAAGCCTGTATTCCCTTACCTATTCCTAAATCTAGCCTAACTCGAAGTTCAATAATATATGAAAGCAAAAAAATGTATAATCATATACCAGCAGCCTACAGAAATGCACATTGCCCAAAAGAGTTTTTTTTTCAAATGGAACATCCCCTTTTTTTCAATTTCCAAATTGCCTTTGCTGAGCTGATTCCAAAAATGTATAATATGTTGCTTCAAATTGGTACACGGTGGGCAAAAATGCAAGAATTTACTTACAAAGTAATGAAAATAACGATTGAACGTAATGAACATATTAAATGTAATTACGTATTGTTATACAACTACTTTGATAAACTATCAAGAACATACAGCAATATTCTTAATAATTGTATCTTACAGCTTTTATTAGTGATCCAAGCCCCTGGACTATAAGAATCTTTTTGTTTTGCATTATCTTTCACCATTTTTTTTTATTTGACAAAACTGTCAAAAACATTGAAGCACAGTTTCGTATTGTTAACGCTTTAGAGAAGGTACGTTCGTGGATTTTTTTCACAAAATGCCATCAACCGAAAGTGACAGGATTGAAATATTAATGATGATTGGTATTGGCGATAAGATGCGGACTCAACAAGAGGTATGCAGATTATTCCATGAAATGCACCCAGATCGTGAACCTATTTCAAAATCTACGGTAAGTAGAATAGAGCGAAAATACAGAGAATCAGGACATGTGAGGGATGCAGCAAAGCAAGGTAGATCAAAAATTGATGAAAATATTCAACAAGACATAATTGTGTCGGCTGTAGAAAATCCACACTGTACAGTGCGAGGATTATCTAGGAATTTTGGTATTGGAAAGTCTTCAGTATCAAACATTTTCAAAAAGGTAAAATACCATCCTTATAAAGTACGTCTCATCCATGAATTGGCTGAAGACAACTTTGACCGAAGAACTGAATTCTGCGAGTGTATGATGAACCAAAATAACAATTTCATTGATAACGTTTTATTTTCGGACGAGGCAACGTTTTATTTGAAAGGTCATGTTAACCGCCAAAACACTCGTTATTGATCTGATGAAAATCCACACTGGATGCAAGAGTACCATACGCAAAGACCACAAAAAATTAACGTATGGGCTGGTATTGTGAGAAATACAATCATTGGTCCATATTCTTTCGATGAAAACTTAACAGGAGCATTATATCTGGATTCCCTACAAAATACATTAATTCCTGATCTGATCCAGCTTTTTCCTGATATTCAAATACCCACTAATGTAGACCGCATAATCTGGTTTCAACAGGATGGCGCACCGCCACATTTCGCAGTAACTGTGTGCGATTTTTTGAACACAACTTTTCCACAAAGGTGGATAGGAAGAAGGGGACCAGTGGAATGGCCTGCTAGATCACCTGATCTGAGCCCATTAGACTTCTTTTTATGGGGTTATTGATAATCTAAAGTCTACTCAAACAGACCTGGAAATATCCCTCAACTACAAGACCGAATCAAACAAGAAATACAGAGCATAACACCCGCTATGCTACATAATGTTAGAGACGAAAGTAATGCCTGGTTCAGTCATTGTCTAACGGTCAATGGAGAACAATTTGAACATTTATTGTAAATTTTCGTTCGTTTGTTTGTTTTTGAAAGTGTATCATATTATTTGCATAACTACTAATTCCATTTAATTTGTTTATTACATTCAGTAACGTATTACTTTCCATAAACAATTTTCATACGTTTTTTCTTGCATTTTTGCCCAACCTGTACCAATTTGAAGCAACATATTATATATTTTTGGAATCAGCTCAGCAAAGGCAATTTGGAAATTGAAAAAAAGGGGAGATTCCATTTGAAAAAATGGTGATGACGTCATTACACGAAAGTGGTTCACCCTGTATATTATATTATGATTTGAAAATTGAAATCGAAAATCGACCTGTTTTGGGAATTCCTAATTTTATTGTTCATCAAGCCAATAATGAATTTATGCGTTAGTTCATGGACGCACTGTATATGTAAATAGATGTCCACACAAACTGGGATGATGAAGAGGAATGTAAATACTTTCGATTCAATTTCAACTCTTGATCAAATTGTTTTATCATTATTTTTTCTGTAATAAACTATTTCATTTTTATTCATATTTTTCTCTCCACATTCTTTGAATTTCCTTATATAGTTCCAAGTTCTTTATACTCTTCAGAAGTTCATGAAAATGAATCTGCAATAACTCACGTTAACTCAATAATCTTCAATCATCTACTTTTTCAATGTCATCAAAAGATATTCAAATATACATAAATTTATATAATGCATAAAAAATATTAGATTGGATTGAAGCAGAAAATTGAAAATGTGTTCTGACTTTCTACATCCCACAAAATGTCTTTGCAATAACCTGGAGAAAAAAAAGGCATTTCAAGTATGAATTTTCTGCAAAGTACTTCAACTAATAATGCGAAATGCACTAACAACTTGTCTCATTGGAAATAATTCAGTTATACATATTATCGAGTCTGAGTATTTGTTGGTCAAGGGAACAAAAAAAAGTTGGTGCAAATATGAATATTACGCTGAAATGGCAAAACTACAATAGATATACAGTAACAATAAGATAAAAATAATTTAAGCACTCACCTTCCTCTGAAAGTATCGGATAATTTTACATTCCACAAGCCATCCATCCCTTTCGAAACATATATTATCAGATACCATTTTACCAGATAGTGATAGCAAATTTCTTCGAAAAGGAGGAACATTACACATTATCAAATATTAGAATATATCATTCAGCAGAACACACACGTGCATGTACATCTTTTATTTTAGATGTTTATATTCATCTTCCTTAGTGTGTATTTCCTGGTATTTTGAATACATCTTCACCTCACTCTATTCAATTATCTGACTGTGTGTTATTATTTAGGAATGAATAGAAGATGATATTTTCACTAGAATTTGTCATTTTCAATCTGATTGACAACTAAACTGACAAGCATAGAAGCCAGGGTCAGCGTTGCCGCTTCTGAAATGAATAATTCAGGTTTTCTGCGAAAAACAAATTGTCGCTTCCAACAAACCCAAAGTTACATTTCTTTTTCAAAATACAATTCGACGTTCTTGTATCTCCACAGATTCGTGAAATACTCTCGAATCAGAACTTTGTAGACAAACCACTGGCGTATTTCATTAACAATTAGCAACGGTGCATTCTGCATTAATATAGCGCCGACGGTGTCATCCGTGGTGATTTAAAAAAGCGTTCGTCGCGATTCGAAAATATGCGTTTTGATCGAGGGATTTTGGTCACGGGTCGAGATAGGAACTGGTTTCACCATATTAGTTATAGGCACCTTAGTCAAATGGTATGCCAAATCATAAGTAATCGCATTTTTTGTCAATCGAAAAACGTTCACTAAAAACACACATTCGCGTAATTTCGAAGTGGTTGTAATCGATTTATATTTTCGACGCGCTACGCTCAGCTCTTAGTAGGCGTAGAATTTATCGAATAGTGGAAAGAATCTACTCGACTCCATCTATTGAGTACTTCTTACAGAAATCAAATATTTCTATTCGTTTTCGAGATATTGGCGTGCGCAGTTTTAAGTGAAAAAATCATTTATAGTTCGAAGAGTGTCGCTTATTATATATATGGGATATCCCAAATTCCAATCTATTACCTCCAAAACTAACGGAAATACGGGGGTGTACCATGATCCGGTTACACCCGGTATATAATGAAAGGGCATCAACATTCATTACCTGAAACGGTATCGTGAATATTGATATTAAACATGATATATAACTCGAACTAGTCGAGGTCGTTGTATGTAGATGATTAAACATCCTAATTATACGACGATACCTATCAGCTATCCAAGTGAAATATCTTACCCCTCAAACAATAACTGTTCATATCTCAAATCCGATTCAGGATTATTGCGATAATACATCACGCCTCACCGCAAAGATTCAGATAACTTAAAAATATGGATGGAAGGTGACAATCCTGAAAGTTCAATATATAGTCATGGCGTATCCGATAAAATAATATTTCCTTCGTAAAAGCCTGATTTGTCTCCATAATTTTTGTCTATAGTTCCCTCTCGAGTAACGATACATGTGAAAAATTGTAGAAACTTGTATTCTTCCGTGGAAACTGAAATAGACACTGTTATACGATGAAGAAGCGTCTTTCATATTGACGTTGACAGTTGTAGAAAAAAATGTGATAATTCAATCATAATTTCTCCGTTTCAAAATTCTTGCTGATAAAATGCAATCGACCGAAAGTAGACAAAGCAAACTGTCCGAAAATCTCTCGGAGAAACTCGTGAGAATTGACAACGTTGTTCAACACCAAGAAGTAATTACCGAGCCCAAACAACAACAAGACCTTGGCGTGTTGACGAGATTATCTTCTACACCCGCTTCTACGTTAACTGAAGATGTATTCGGTCAGTATTGGGATCCCCAAGGACGTAGCCATTACATAAAACGCTTCACCTGGAGAAACTCAAACAAGATAGAGGTCCAAGTGATTAACTACGGTGCTAGAATCACCTCGATGAAATTTCCGGACAGAAAGGGCCAAATCGAAGACATCATTCTCGGGTTCGACGATATTGGTGGCTATGTCTACTATAAGAATTTTTATCTGGGGGCTACCATAGGTAGAGTGAGTCAGATAATCAAAGACGGTGAATTCGAGATTGACAAACAGCGGTATCGACTGAGCCAGAACCACCTGGAAACGCATCACAAAAACGGTGGGTTCAGAGGCATTGATCAGGCAGTTTGGAACACTTTCGTAGATGGTAAGAAAGTTATCATGAGCCACTTGAGTCCACACATGACTGAAGGCTACCCGGGAGACTTGTTGGTGAGGATTACCTTCGAATTGTCTGAAAGAAACGAGTTTAGCATCGATATGGAAGCATTGTCAACTTCTACCACCATAGTGAACCTCTCCAATCTGTCATACTTCAATCTATCCGGTCATCACGGAGGACCAGAAGAGATCTACAAGCATATACTGACCTTGAATTGCAACTGCTTCACTTTGCAGAAGGACGGGATGCCCACAGGTGAGATCATGAACGTGGTGCACAGCGAATTCGATTTCCAAGTACCAAGACTACTGGGTAAAGTGATGGGCATCACTCCCAAGGACGGCTTCAATCAGAATTTGTGCGTTAACAAAGGTTCCAGCCAAGAAGAATGCTTTGTAGGCAGATTGCTTCATCCTCCTAGTGGTAGGATGTTAGAGATTTATAGCAACCAGAAGGGTGTCAACTTCAGTACAGCTAACGAGTTCGGTTATGGTAGGATAAAGTCTCTAGAAGAAATTGCCACATCGGAAGAGAAAAAAGAAGATGAAGTCTTGGAGTTCCTGGAACAGCTACGCCTGAAAGTGTTAAAGGAAATGCATAGAGACGAGGCCGATCACTATCAGGATCTTCGTGACTTCATAGTTAGACTGAAGATTTCTGAGAATAGATCTGTCGGGAACATGACTCCGAATAATTCTCCTAGAGTAACCATCTCGAACCATAATCTGAACATCGAAGATTTCATCTTCCATCCACTGCACGTCGAATACTTGCGGGGTTTCAAGACCGTGTTAGCAAAAGAAATCGGTGATTCGTATGAGTGGTTCAGAAAGACAATCGATACGTTATTAGATTACGCCATTCTTCAGCAGTCGAACAGGGCTAGTGCTTCTACAGCAAGGAGCCGTCCTATAGATATTCCAGAGTCTGTGCCAGTGGATCTCGATAGGAAAACCGAGCAGAAGAAGTTGAAGGAGAGAAAGGATAACTGCATTCCTTCGTACTATCTGGATACCCAACAGGTGGTCGGTAAGGAGCGGAAAATCTATCGGATGCACGGTGGTATCGCTTTGCAGACTCAGAATTATCCGAATAGTATCAATTTCAAGAATTTTCCCAATTGTATTCTGCGACCAGGGGAAAAGTATAGGCACACAATTACTTATAAGTTCTGGATACGAGCAGGAAATCCTAGTAAATGGATCAAACGGAATATGCACAATTTCCATCGAGAGAATAATAAACCATGAAGTGTTCTTGTTTATACTGTGAATTTTTCACGATGATGAAATATACGTTATTATTCGTTTTTGAAAAAAAAATGTTGATCTGGAAGCAAGTCTGTCAATTTCCTATATAATATTATACAGTGCTTCTCAAAAGTCCCCTTCCCCCCTCGATATTGTTATGGTTTCTGAAACGTGGTTGACCGATGTCACTGAATCCGATGCTGTTAGTGCTCCTGGTTTCTATTTATTCAGATGTGATAGAGATGGGAGAGGAGGTGGTGTTGGTGTATATGTGAAAAGTACCTATAATGCGAAAAATATATCATTTGATTTCATGGTAAGCAACCATCTTGAATACTTGTTTCTAGAAGTCAAGATCATGATGAGAAAAAATGCTATTGGTGTATTCTATAGGCCTCCACACAATAATATTAACAATGCCATAGGCGATTTTGACAGCATTTTTTCGAATATTTGTCCCTTTTATGATGACGTTATATGCATGGGTGATTTAAATTATGATTTTCTTGATATTCAAAATAATATTTTTCTCAACTGTCTTGAATCGTATGGACAAATCTTGAATGAACCGACTAGAATTACAGCTACATCTAGAAAATTGATAGACCCAATTATTGTGAATAGAAGTGAATTCGTCATTAGTTCGAGTACTTTATCTTCCAATTGCGTTTCAGATCAGATGCTGGTTTTTCTTGAATATAATAATAATTTTTTAATAATTTATCCACAGCAATATAAGGTACAGGTAAGGTATAGATTGTGAATAAAATAAAATAATACCACGGAAGCATTACTGCTTGTGTGTGGATATTAGCATATGTCTATATATATAAAAAGCTAATAAAGAGTAATATAAAAATATAAGCATTCGGATTAATATTAGAGATCAAAGAAAACTATGCTAAATTAATTTATATGTAAAATGATTATATATATGTATAAATCACAATATAAAAACTGATATAATTTAAATTAAAAATGTATATATAAATTCAGGGAGTGGTAGAGAACTTGGTAATTATTGAGACTGTTAGAAACCTATTGAAAGTTTACAATAACAGAACTTATATATACAATATGGTAGGTAAGAATGCAAAACGAATATAAAACGAATATAAAAGACTGTATGGGTATCATTACGCTTTAATAAATGTGTACATGTGTGCCTAGAGTTAGTACGTATTGAAATTGTGGTGAACAATTAATGTAGTAATTAATGAGATTAATGTTTTTCTGTATGTTTTTTTTCAGTTTTCAATTAGTGCACGAGTCTCATATCGATAAGATTGTTTCGTAAAGAGTTTCATTCCTTTCTTGAATCTGAGTTTGGAAGTCTCGTTTTTAAATTCTTTAGGCAGTACATTAAATGCCCTTGGAGCTAGAACTCTGTAACAATTTTAGCCAATTGATTTGGATGCGAAGGGTATTGAGAAGTTATCAATTTGTCTCTTCGTATAAGTATGAGATGGTTTCTTGAGTTCATTTTTATTTATGAACTGTGTTGTGGTTATACTAATAAAAAATAATTGTCTTAGATCAAACATATTAGACTCTTCATAAAGAGCGTCGCTTGATTACCTATTATTTCTGTTGAAAATCATTCTCAAGAAACGTTTTTGTGCCACTTCAAGATGTTTGAGATGTTTTCTAGAGACTCCTCCCATCCTATAATTCCGTAGTTCAAATGAGATTCTACTAGACTCTTATATATAATTTTGAGTTGTTTTGTGTCGAAGATTCCTGAAAGTCTACTGAATCTGTACAAAATGCATCGGAGTTTTTTCACAAGATAGTCTATATGCGAGTTCTATTTTAGATGTTTATCAATTATAATTCCAAGGTATTTGATTTTATCTGCTGAGAGTATGGTGAAGTTATCGTCTAGTGCAATTTGACTGAAATGCGGAAGACCTGTTTTGTTGCTACAAAAAGGTAGGTAAACGGTTTTTTTTAAGTTTATCGAAAGCAGTCTATGATTTAGCCATTTTATAATATGAGGAAAGTTATTTTCAATTTTGTTTTTCATTTTCTGCCAGGTTTCATCTTCGTATATAATAACAGTGTCATCTGCGAAACTTATTATTTCACAGTCTCCTTTTGCGAAGAAGAGATTCTTCTTATATATTATGAAGAGAATTGGCCCCAACACCGTGCCTTGAGGTACACCACACGTAATAGGTTTTTCTTCAATGATGTGGTTTCGTATTTTAACCCGCTGTGTTCTGCCAGTTAGGTATGACCTCATGAGACTATGCGCTGTACTACGAACACCCACGTCTTCCAAGACTTCTAGGAGGACTGAGTGATCGACAGTGTCGAAGGCTTTTGCCAGATCTATGAAAACTCCTATTATTGGTTTCTTTGCATCTATAGCACAGTAAATTTTTGTTGTTAATGCCCTAATAGCCTCTTGTGTCGATTTCCCTTCTCTAAAACCAAATTGTGATGCCGAGAGAATATTGTGTTTTTCAATAAATGAATTTAATATTTTCTTCATTATTTTCTCAAGTATTTTGCTAAAGTTAGATATCAGCGCAATAGGGCGGTAATTAGACATTTCGGTTTTATTGCCATTTTTGTATATTGAAATGACTGTAGATTTCTTAAGTACAGAAGGAAAGATGCCAGTATTAAATGTCTCATTGATGATGTAAACTAGAGGAGAAGTAATGTAGTCTGCAATAATTTTCAGTTTTTCTGCTTTGAATCCATCGGGTCCCGCCGATTTTTTGTTCTTCAGTTGTGAAATCATATGTTTCACTTCTATATCATTAGTTGGAAAAAGAAAAAGTGATGCATTATTAGTTTTCTTATTTTCTTTATATCCGTCAATTTTTTAAATTTTTTTGGCTAATTCTGGTCCGACATTGGTGTAATGAACATTAAAATTATTTGATATCTCTGATGGGTCATTCGATACATTTCCATCATTCAATTTCATACAATTTATGTCTGTTGAAATGGGACATGCGATTATTTCATTGACAGTTTCCCACAATACTTTTGAGTTCTCTTTGTTTGTCTGGATTTTATTTTTGTAAAAATCTACTTTTGTTTTTTTAATAAGTTTGTCTAGAACTTTTTTATATTTTGTGTACTCTAATTGGAGTGTTTTATTATTTGGATCTTTTTTTAATTTGTGTTACAATGTATTTTTTTATTCGTTGATTTTACTAGTGATTTGGTTATCCAATTTTTACGTTTTTTCTTGATTCCTTTAATTTTTATGTATCTAGTAGACATTTCCACTGCATCCTGCACAAAACCAATGAACCTTTCGGTCGCTACTTGAGGATCCAGTGCTTCGAAGACTTGTTCCCAATTTACTTTTTCCATATTTTTTATCAATGTTTTGTCATCTACAATTTTATGGTATTCTGTATGATCTCTGTGGGTGTGTTCTAGTTTTCTTACTCCAGGGGGAACAAATTGGAGTAGGATCGTGAAGTGATCAGTTATGCAAGTTTGTATTGTCATTGGAATAATAGTATCATAAGTGTTGTTTTTAGCATGTATGAAAATGTGATCCAGACAAGTGATAGATTGTTTCTGACATCGCGTTGGTGCGTTTATAGCTGAATTGAATCCGTGTTCATAGAGAGTGTCTAAGTAGTTTTGAGAATCATTATTATTTTCTAAAATATCTATATTCATGTCTTCAATCAGAATATTGTGATTATAATTTTTCTCTTGTTCGTTAAGTACTATACTAAGCTCTTCTATGAATATGTCGATGGAGGTTGATGGAGATCTATAGAATGCATTTATGATGATTTCTTCATTATCCAGTATAGCTTTGAGGCGTATCAAATTAGTACCACTAACTTCTTTCAATTCATGAAACTGGTAAAGTTCCGATTTGATAAAAATTACAACTCCATCATTCTGGTTCAGTTTCCCCGAATTGTAGAGTGTTCTATACCCATTTAAATTGAATGAGGTAATATCTGGTATCAACCAAGTTTCGCTGAGCACAATACAATCCAGAGACGTATCTATTTCTTCAAGCAGTACTTTGAACTCGTCGAAATTTTTTGATAAACTTCGAATGTTATTATGCATTATTTTAAAATTTCTATGTTCTTTATTAACTTTGAGGATTTCTTTGGCTTCTGAAGCATTTTGGAGTTCAAATGTGTCCAGTTTATTTAAAGTAAAGTCTCGTATATACGGATCCATAGTTCATTCCATGAGATTAATAAATATGTGTTGAAGACTTATCTAATATGTGTTAGTTATAATGAAGTCTCATATATGGATCCATATTGTAATTTGACTCTCGTGGTTATTTGAAGGTTTAAGTTTGATCATAACATATAATTAGAGTTCTAATGATATTATCATTGCATCCGCGTAAGGTTCATTTGTGATTAGTAGGGGAGTTTCTTTTTTTCTTTGTCACTTATTGACCTTGTCTTCACTTTCTCGGTGATTTGGTTGGTCGTTTGTTTCTGTAGTTGTTTCTTGTTGATTCCAAGGTTCCCGCTGCTTTTGGGGGTCCCGATGTTCGGTTTGATCTCATCTTTCAGTACTTTGGCCGTTTCTTCTTCAAATACTTCACGGAGGAGGGTTTGGGTAGGTGTCGATGGGACACTATTTATTTTAGGGGCTTCTTGTTGATGTCCTTCGACTTTTTCAGCTTCAAGTAGTTGATTTACCGAGTATTCTGCCCCGTCAACTACTAGCTTATCTCCTTTAATGAAAGATTTTTTGTTTGGGTTTTGTCTCTGGATCTGTAGATTTCTTTTTAGGACTGCCTGTTCTTGTCTTTGTTTGGTCGTGAGGTCTTGTGAGATTGATAATTTGGTTCCCTTTAGTTTTTTGCAGTTCGCGAATATGTTCTTTTTGGTGAGGTTTGATATAAATTCTATTTTCACAGGGCAGTTTCTTTTCGATCCCAAGCCATATACGTCTTTTATTTGATTTGCTGCAAGATCTACTTGAAGTAATGACTTTATCTGGTCTTGAATAGAATCGAAAGTGAATTCGTGACGCTCATTGTCGAGTCCGAATATGATAATGTTATTTGATTCCTGCTGTCGCTCTAGTTTTCCAATTTTCTGCTTCAGGAAAGAATTTTCTACTTCCAGTTGTCTGATTCTCTCGTATGACTCTTCTACTCTTAATTGAATTCGTGCTCCACTGGCATCAATAGCATTCTTCAATTCTGTTCTATTTTGCTGAATTTCGTCGATTATACGTTTTGTATCAATGTCAGCGATATTCATGCTCGAAATTTTACGAGTGTCTGGGCTGCTTTAATGTTATCTCGAGCGAGAAGAGATAAGTCGATTGTTGAGGGTTTTTATATACACAGCGCTAGGTTTACACTCTCTACTTCGGTCAAGATTTTGGTTTGTATTTCACTTATTTCATTCAAATTGTAGTTGAGTGTGATGAAATGCTCTACTTAGAGGCCTTCCTTGTTTGAGTTATTTTCTTTGTCACTATTTCTCGAGATTTTTAATCAACTTCACGGAGCAACAATTCGAGTAACTTAACTGGATGCCATTGATAGTAGAATAGATAGTATAAATTGAATAGACCTTAAATGAAACCTAAAATCATATCCTATCGGAATTATTCAAACTTCAATATCAATGATTTTCGATTTGACCTTCAAGCAGTACCATGGATGAATATAATAGACGAAGAAGACATTGACAGTTACATAAAAATTCTTAATTATCAAAAATTTCGACAAACATGCTCCCATAAGTCAAGCAAGAGTCACTAAACCCCCTGCTCTTTGGCTGACTCCTAATTTGAAATTGATTATGAAAGAAAGAGATCGAGCTCTTCAAAAATACAAGAACTCAAAAATTGCGGCCGATTGGCTGGAATACAGAGATCTCCGAAACTACATACTCTCGATGGTGAGAGCTGAAAAAAAAGCTTACCTAAGGTCAGCTCGTGCTGAAAATAATAATTCTCGAAAAATATGGAATGCTTTGAGTAACCTTAACATTCGTGCTAATACATGCCCCACGATTCCTAACAATTTATCCAATCCTGATGATATCAATAATTTGTTTGCCAAATTCATACAAAATGTCATTAATAACTGCAATGAGAAGATTGATTATTTCAGTAGCAACAAGTTTGACACTGATAATGAATTCTCATTCCGTTTAACTACTATCGAAGAAGTTCATAACATATTAGTTGATATAAAAACACAGGCTCTGGGTGTCGACCAAATATCTTTCAACATGATTAAGAACAGTAGTCCAATAATTGATGTTTACATAACACATATAATAAATTGCTGTATTGAAAGGTCCTATTTCCCAAGTCAATGGAAAATTGCTATCGGAAAGCCGTTTCCGAAAGAACGGTATCCCGCAAGTTATTCCGATCTTAGAATAATCAGTATTCTTCCAACTATGTCCAAGATTTTCGAGAGGATTATTTATAATCAAATGTTCGAGTATTTCACTCTGAAAAAAATAATACCAGATTCACAATGTGGTTTCCGAGCATGAATCAGCACGAGTACCACGTTGACAACGGTAACTACTGATATCATCGAATGTTCAGATAAGGGGCTAGTTAATTTACTTGTTCTACTAGATTACTCGAAAGCCTTCGACACTATCAATCATGAATTCATATGTGCGAAATTGCGTTATTATGGATTCGACAATGAGGCAGCTTTTTTGATTTGGTCATACTTGTTAGGGAGATCCCAACAGGTTTGTATAAATAATCAATATTCCTCATCCTTAGACATTTTATCAGGGGTTCCTCAAGGATCTATCGTTGGCCCACTCATTTTCATCATCTATACTGCCGATATTGTCAAATATTAAACGTGATCCCCATAAGATGATGATTTCCTTTTGCAAATTCCGTAATCAAAATCATCGTTCATCTTGGCCATTAATCAAAAACACTCAGTACATCATATTTCCTGTTCAATTTCTATAGAATGTAGAAATCATTCACCTTATGGAAATCATGAAATCAGCAAAATCATGTTATCGGATCTTTTCGATGCGAGTCTCCGAACAAGTCGTAGGTTAATTGCTGATTGAGCATTTAGATTTGTATAAATATCGGGAATCATTCATTCAGAGTCATTTAGTAATTAGAATTTTAGCATTAATTCAGAATATTAGCGTTATTAGCATTATTAGCATTATTATCATTCAATTAGTTCACTTCTCAAGAACTGCGACTTGGTCGGAAGCCCTGCCTCACGACGATGGTTTTCACCCCTTATTCGGCTTGGTTGGCCATTATGTAAGTTATCACGGTAATGTCTTTTTATATTATCTCTCATATATTTTTATGTTTCTTATGTTTAATCCTAAACCCTCGTTTTTTTTTTATATTAATAAATGTGTTTTTGAGTATAATAGCGAGTACTTTATTTGAAAATACATGTAATTGGGTGATGAGTTAAAACCAAAAAACCCCCTCGTATTGCCAAGCGAGTCTGAGTTGCGACAATATACTTAAATCTGTTGAGTATCGTAAAGTACAAGCGTACGCCGACGATACTCAATTGTATGCACATTTTCATATCGACGACAATTTGAATGCACAATTTCTTATTAATAGGGACTTAGATCGAATCAAGGATTTGTCAAGGGAGCATGATCTCTAACTTAATTCCGGGAATATTTCTATTATGTGTTTTGGCTCTGAAGCCAAACGAAAAATTATGGGTGACAACTGTGAACGTTGGCAACCACACTTTAGTCATGTTGAATTCGACCAGAAATTTAGGTATCCAACTTGACTCTGATCTTAGATTTTCTGACCATATAAAGAACTTGATGGAAAAAGCGTATTTATCTTTGAAATTTATCTATTGTAATCGCCACATTATGAGTGTTGGGTTGAAGAGAATGCTTTGTGCCATTTTGATTACTGTGATTTTATATATGGCCCATGTTCACTACCATTCGATGAAAACCGAATACAAAAAATTCAAAATTCATGTTGTCGTTTGATCTATGGTATCAAAAAATATGATTCAATTTCCCAAAAATTCAAAGAAACTAAATGGTTGAGCATGACAAATAGAAGAAGACATCATCTTGGTTACTTTGTTCACAAACTGATCAACCTACCACACTCATCCTATTTGAAGAGCAAGCTTATTCCGCGAGTCAATGTACATTCCAGAAATATTCGCAACATTAACAAATTTACTATGCCTTATCATCGTACAGCCATGTTTCGGAGATCCTTTGTATACAATTCTATACAACTATATAATTTCTTACCAAATGAATTCAAACTTTTCAATATCAACGAATTCAAATACAAATATAAACAATTCCTCCTTGACAAACAGTAAACTCAATACCAACAATCCAGAGAGTATAACTAAGCCATTGTATTGTATTCAGTTAATTTCAACTTCAGTTATACAGGAATAGAATTATTATTGTTATACCAACTGATCTATGTATCATTATTATCATTATAATTATTATTATAATTTATGAATATACTGTTCATTTACCTAATTTGGTTGAGTATGAATAGCTTTCAGCTAGACTTCGCCAAAATTAGTGTATTTTGATATTTTTAAGTTGATACTCATATAACTGCTAATAAAGACGATTTATTATTATTATTATCATTATAATTATTATTATCATTATAATTATTATTATTATTATTATTATTATTATTATTATTATTATTATTATTATTATTATTATTATTATTATTATTATTATTATTATTATTATTATTATTATTATCATTATTATTATTATTAAAATGAAAGAGATTGAAATGGTACGTCAACATCTGGTTTCCATCATCAAACCCAAACATAAGTAAGCTTTCATTTATATACAGGGTGTTTCACAGTGGATGGAACATTAGAAGTATCTGGAGAACAGAAAGACAGATCATTTCGAAAATTTGCTCTATCCGTCTAAAATATTTTTATCGATTCAGTGTTGCCACTTGTATCAGAAAGTTGTAGTTACTTTGTTATTTCGAATAGAACATCTCGTATATTATATCATTTTTAGAATCCTCATAAGATTCCTCACAACTTTGCCATATAATTTCGTTTACCTATCTCTAACGATTTCCGAGATAACAATTATTTTGTTAAATTTTTGTGCAAAACCTGACAATTGAAAAATATCAATTTTTTGCCAATGCAAATTTACGAAATATTGCAATTGGGTTATAGCTGCATAAGGCCATTAGATATTCCGTCGATTAACTAGATCTCAGTTTCAGCATACAGGGAGGCTCAGAAGTGAGTGCCTTCCGGAGACTCATGGAAATGACTGAAATACATTTTTTCAAATGGAACACCTTGTATATTATTACTTATTCGCAAAGCTGTAACATTTTCCAATTCAATTGAGTATACTTTCCCTATACCTATCTCGTACAGTTTGTTAGTTATGATCACTTATGTTATGAGTTCGTCTTTAATAAAATAAATATTGGATAGTGATTTAAATAGTAGGCTATGAACTTCATTCTGACAGAGAACTAACATGTTATTCCTCTATTGTCATCCTGTATTGAAGTTGCATGGGTGTGAAAGTACTATGGCAGAAAATAATTATTTGAATTTGGTTTCACGCCTACAAATTTTTGAAATGATCTGTTTTTCTGTTCTCCAGATACTTCTCATGTTCCATCCACTGTGAAACACCCGGTATATTTGAGAGGAAACAGTCTATACAGGATTGATGAAACTAGAAAGTCTACATAGCCGCTGAGTCTATGGTATATGAACTGGTATGCGATTGCTACCAAGCTCTCAATCGATGAAAGTCAGACCCGTATATAGCCTCTATGTGGATCAGCTGTAGGGTGTCTCATTTGAAATGAAGATTTGGTAAAAGTGGCAAAACTGCATCGCTGAAAATATTTTCTATCAATCGATCACAGTCGCTTACTGAAGTAACCAATGATCTGATAATATACTCTACTAGATGATCCCTTGCGTCGATGTGCTGTGCAAAGCATTGATTCCAACATTAAAGAGAGAAGGAGCTATAGACTATATGTTGAGAGCAACTGAGAAAGGTTGAGTTGAGATGCAAAAAGCAATGAATTCAACATTGCGTTATATGGGAGATACTCTGAATTTTTCAAAATTACGAAGAATTATGTGATTCTAATTGGAAATATCCATTGCCTGCCAAGCATTTGTTGATAATGAATCATTTTTGTATGATATCTGATCATTATAGGCCCTCAAATTCAAAAAATATGAGTTTAACTTGCCTCCTTTCTGATAACTTATGAAGCACCTTTATGTTTGGCTTCATGATTTGAATATTTAAAAAAAATTTCAAGTATTTATGTGGAAACTGACGATGAAAAATCAAACAGGTATAAAAATAAAAATTGTTTCAGAATGATTCAAGTAGGTATACACTTTATTGGGTACAAAAATATAATGAGGTATACCTAAAAATATTTTTTCTTCTTTTGTACGAAAAGTTGAAGCAGGTGGGCTTTGAAAAATGTTGGCAATATTCGGAATGTACAGGGTGGGCAAATTTCGATTATTTGTATAGGGTATACTTAACTCGGTATGAGATACAAAAAAATAAAGGTCGAATTCTCGGTCTCTTTTTTCGAGACGAATTCACTGACAAATACAAAAATTTGGTACCGTGTATTTTGTTATAAACAAAATTTCGATCTTTCGAGAAGTCAAAATTACAACTTTTTTTCGAGACAATATAAATTTATTGTGTTCCGAGTTACCCTATACAAACATCCGAATTAGTAGCTCACTCTGTAGATTCTTCACTGATGTTTGAACAAAATTAATTTTGTATACTTATGTCTCATTCGTTCTTTCATTTCATTTATTGAACTCACACACAGGTATATCTTGTTTAACTGCATTGGTTAGCCTTTGAGACCTTAACTTGACTGGCTTCTTCACTAAATGGTTTGGAAATTTGAAAATGCTAGGAACTGCACCACTTCTCAAAGATTTATTTCCAAAATTAACAACGTTATCATCAGGACAAATATGTTCAGAACATAATTTTGCAGCACTTCCTTGAATGAAGTTTTCCCTTCTCATTGCAACTAACCATTTTTTCCTGATGCTCGGATTTTTTGGAAATCTGAATCTCACAACATCAAAATCATTATTTCTGAAGCTTCACATGCCTTAGCTATGGAATTATATATTTTTTTCTTTGTGGAATCTGTTGGTACAACCATAGGCTGAACAAGAAGTCATCTTTATATGAAATATAGTTATTAATATATAATATAATATATAAAGTCAAATGAAAAAAAAGTTATTTTCACTACACGCGCAAATCTCAGATACACCCTAAATAATGCACTATGAAAATGAAAGTAATATACACGCAAATAAGACCAAAATTTGGAAAATAGTTGTTAGCATCTATTAAATCCATAAGAACAACAGAATGTTTTGCCTTTCCTCAGCTGATTTCGATCATTGTGTCTCACTCTTATGTTGAAATCGATACCTCTCTCTCTACAGTCCATCTAGTAGATATATAATAATAGATCATTGGAAGTAACTAATTTGACAAACTAATTTGGCGAACTCGAAATACCAGTGTTGTGTAGATAGTTTGTTTATGATATTTAAATGTATTCATCTTTAACACTTCATCTTTAACACCGTTGAAATGAGATTGCATTATGAATTGTTCTTGCTGTTGTTCGTAACTCTAACATATTGAAGTACGACATAAAATGTAAATAACAGCCAACAAAATATCTTCCTAGATGATCAATATCCCATGAGCTCATACACAACTACACGAATTTCTCCCAGGAGTCGTTACTATTTTAATAAACAACACCGTACTTAATTTCGACCACTTTAGCAAATCCAGAGTTCTCCAGTTAAACAACTTCCCGTTAAACAACTCATTAGGATTCTCCCTAATAGAGAGTAACTCTCACAATATTCAACAATATTCAACACCTGTCGAGATTCTTGAACTTAGTAATAACTCACCTTTCGTTTAGATCTGATGGCGTCGATTTGCCTTTGCGTTTTTTCTCCAATGGATCTAGATCCCCAGAGAACAGCACCCATGACGGTATAGCATAACGACATCAAGATGATGGGCACTATGTAGGTGATCAGCAGAAAAATCATTTGATACCTGAAACAATAGGAATAGGTGATTTTCGATTTCTTCCATTTGTATTCACTGGGCATTTCGAAGATTATTGAATATTTAGTCCATTCCATAACCTTAATCAGAGTTTGGTAGCATCCGACTGAAATAATATACAGGGTGATTCATTGGGAAATGGTGGTACTGTAAGAGTAGGTTGAGGTCGCCTAGCTGGTTTTGAAAAACCCTTATATGATGGGTCTAGCGCCCTGTATAAGCAAGATACAGAGTGTTTTATGTATTTCTCCTATATCCTGTATGCTACAAATGATAAAATGATTGCGAGAAGCTCTAATAAAAAAATAATTTGAAATGGATGAAATCTATTCTATTTTCTATCTTCGTTCTTTTTCAAATGAATGCAATTTTACAAAATCTGTATTTCTTGAAAAAAGTCATACATTCTCGGAATGTATTTTATCATTTGTATAGTGTAGCATGATGAATAAATGGTGGAATTTCTTGAAGCTGTGTACACGTTACTGGATAGTCAAGAAAAGTAATATTTCGTGTAAAATTTATCAAATAATAAATTTCATTTCAATAATTATAAATAATAATAATTTGAATGATAAATTTTATTTCAATAAATTTTACACGAAATATTACTTTTCTTGACGACTGATGAATTGATGCAATCTTCATCACACATACGGGGTGTTTGTAAGTGGTTAATGAAATAGCACTTTGTCCTGAATAAGGACCTGTCGATTTATTTTACATCAAGGTTGTGATCCAAAATTCAGGATACCATAAAATGGTTAGTAATTTGATTGATTGAATGTGAAAAAAGTGCATTTAGAGACGAAAGAGATATTTTATTGAATTTCGTACTACCTTTTTATCGAAAAAATTAATTTTGACTCAGATTAACAAGTAGAAGAAGGGCATGCGGAAGTACCAAACTAATTTGTTTAGGAATATTTTTTATGCTCCTATCATATCTGCAAACTAATTATCGAAATTTCGTCATACAGAGTGTTGTATTGAACTGATGAAGTTCCTTTAATTTTTGAAGTCCGTACCTGGATTATTAGTTTCATTCATTCGGAATTTGGTAGCATGCGTTCATGATGTGAAAAGGAATGAAATATACAATGCGGATCCTAAGTTATGAGCCATTGAAGAAATAGGAGAAAAACATAAAACACTCTGTATCTCGCTTATACAGGGCGCTAAACCCATCATATAGGGGTTTTTCAGAATCAGCTAGACGATCTCTACCCACCCTTACAGTACGCCCATTTCCCAAGGAATCACCCTGTATAGTCAGCAGGGATTTGTAATCTTTATTATAACCGTTCTGATATATTTTTCTTAATGTGCAAGTGAAAATCGACACGAATAAATATGCTGATCGTAAGATGTTCAATACTTCTGTCTCTTATTCTTGTTGAGAAGAAAGACACATTATCCTGGTTTCTAGGAATGAATTGTGTTTTTACATTCACGCAATCCATTATCCATGAACCATTGATAGAATGGACCAAAACAGTGTGACGGCACTGTGATATTTGTACCTACACTTTATTTGTAACCAAAAAAATTATTCTTCGTGGTGGTTTCTATTCTTATGAAGCGTATCTCAGTATTAACGCAAGATTTGAATTTACTGTCATTTATGCGATAAAATTGATAATGACTTGAAGGAGACCAATAAAAAGATCATGAAAATGTGCCGATGGAAGAATCGAACAGGCAATCATATTATATTACGCACTGAATAACAAATTCGTAGATAAACTGGAATGAAATGGAAATATGGTCGAACTAGTGTTTTAACTTCAAAATATCGGAATTCAGGATACACTGACTGTCCAAAAACAACCCGCGAATTTTAAGAAGCTCTCTATATCGTGAATTCACTCGAGATATGTGTCTCCATGCCTCGAAAATTGAAATAACACGAGAACTGAATCCTAGGGTGCGTTCCATTAAGCGCTCACAACACTCAAAACACCCATTCAGACGTTCCACATGGCGACCACGATCGTTGGGGTCGTGGCGAAAATGTCATGAATGGCGTCATGATTCATGCTCACGACGACCCATCTCAATAGGTGGGTCGGCGTGAGCGTTTCGATGACGCACAGAACCAAGTGGAACGACAAAATTCGTGGTCGTGAGATGCACAGCGAAAACAGTTTGCAGAATTGATTATCGAGAATTTATGAAATGGATGCAGATTTTTCGAGCGATATCATTTTAAGTGACGAAGCACATATCTGTATGAGATTGTCGAAAATAAAATGCATGCATAACTTGTCTCTGTTTGGTGTGGATTTTGGTCTGGAGGATAATTGAACCATAATTTTCTGAAAATGTGGTCCATGAAAAGTAACTGATACTCATGCTTGACATCGCGACACAATATCACAGTTCTTCATGTCGAAATTGGATGATATCGATGTGACTAGACGGTGTCATATGCCATATAGCCCGTGAAACACTTCAATTACTACATGAGACATTTCCATGTTGTGCAATCCTTCGTATCGGTAACCAGAATATACCCTGTTAAATCGTGTAATACAACATTGCATATTCTTTTTCATTGGGTTATTCAAATTGACAAAACTGTCAACAAGGGTGCATCAAAGAAGAATATTTAACGCTTAATGGTCATTATCGTTAATAACTGAAAAATACAGGATGATAGTCAATATTCTTTTATATATTTTTCTATCTTTCATTAGTATATTGAAGTATGAATGGATAAAAAGGTCTTTGGAACACGCACGAGTTCGTGCTCGAAATAAAGCAAGTGTTTTAAAGACCAGATCCACGAATACTTCACGCTATGTTTCTTTATTGGTGCCACATTTTACGTTTGAATAAAGTTTTACATTTGTCAGTTATATTTTATTTGATTTTCACAAGGTACTCCTGTCAGATAAATAATCAAAAGTTTGTCATTTAGACTTCACGTTTCTCGTTCCTTCGTTGATGTTGCCATGGTAACTTAAAAAACGCGTTCGATTCAAACACGCTCAAGCATGCTTCAAATAGATAAAATAGGGCATCAATAAAAATAAAATCACTGAGTTGCACTATTCAAGTATCGAAATTTGCCCACCCAGTATTTCATGTTTCGAAAAACTAAAAATTATGTATTCTATTCCGATCAGACATTAAGGTGGTCTAGAAAATTGAAAAAATCATTTTTTTTGCATATTTTCAAAGCTTAGACTTTCAAAAATATTCTCTCAAAAGGATTTTTCAAAATTATTTCGAAAGATACAGTGGATTTTGCGACGCGGCACTTAAACCGGCCGAGCGGACACAATGAATGGCAGATGTTTTCCAGGAATTCTTTTGTATCCGACTTGAGCTCGTAGTATACCCTTTAAAGTTTTTATATACAGGGTGTTAATTAAGTATGTTAACAAACTTCAACCACGAATAGTAGTCCGAAAAATAGAAAGAAAATGTCATATGAACATGGGTCCGGAAATGCTTCCTAAGGGAGCTACGCTCCTTTGCATGGGGCACCCTGAAGACGGTTTTCCCTCGATATTATCGAAACCGTTCATAACAAAATCACGAATCATTAGGTAGGATGGGTAAACTTTCGACGCTGAATCTGATTCTGAATTTGGAATTTCATAATTTTAATCACAGGCGTATCATACGGAAGGAGTTAAGGGTAAAAATAACACCATTTTCTGAATGGTAATTTTTTTGACATTTTGATTTCAGAATATAGTAATTCAGAGATTTCTACGTAAAAATGGTCTCCTGGTACATCTCCATAGGCCTAACAGTTTTCGAGAAAAATGCAAATTCATGAATCGATGCAGGCTATTGTAAATAAATAAATGTTCGTCTATATACATATTTAGTTAGTGTGCTGTGAAAAACAATTGCAACAATTGCGTCGAAAGTTTACCCATCCCACCTAATTTCGTAATTTTGTTATGAACGGTTTCGATAATATCGAGGGAAAACCGTCTTCAGGGTGCCCCATGCAAAGGAGCGTAGCTCCCTTAGGAAGCATTTCCGGACCCATGTTCATATGACATTTTCTTTCTATTTTTCGGAGTACTATTCGTGGTTGAAGTTTGTTAACATACTTAATTAACACCCTGTATACCTGACTACCAGTACGGTTCAATGTATGGATATGAAATCGCCGATTAATTCAAAGTGAGTATTAAACATGAGTTATTTAACTGGAAATCTTTTTCAAACTTCAAACGCGTTTTTCTCAAAACTCCTTTTGTTGAGGTGGTTGACACGATATCTCAAGTTCTATCTGACCGATTGAAATTTTTTGAGAATCTTCTTCATACATCTCTTCATCACTGGAACTAAGGATTTTTTGATTTGAAGTATTTTTAAAAAATTCGTAAAGGTCGAAAAACAGGGGTAAAAAAAATTGTTTTCAAGTGGACGCCATTTTGAAAGCTTTTTTTTTCCGAAGGAAGTTCAAGATGTAGCGAGATCTTTACTAATTGAGGATTTTTTTTGTTTGTTAAATTCAGATGACTACAAGGTTTGTAATCATGTCAACCAGGGAGCACTGTTTGACTAGCAACCCCCACTTCACCGACCTGTCACTGGATGAATTTTTGATTTTTTTTTTCATTTTTTTTATATACTTTGAAAATAAATAAATATTTTATGAAAAAATGGATACTAAAAATGTTTTTAATTTTTTTTTCCTAGTTTGGAAAATACCCAAAGAGTAGGGCTCTAGACCAGAATACACCCTTAATATATAGTTTATGAAGGATAGCAACTTGAAGTTGAGAGTTATATTAATCCTGAATTTCTTTGGGTATACATGGAACGAAAAAAAATTCAAGGAACATGAGAAAATTTCAGAAAACATGAGTCAATATGAGAAGATGCTCATTTTAATTGACTATACCCCTATCAAATGGCTGCAAATGGAAGGAATCAGATTTAGCAGAGGCTACAGTAAAAAACACTGTTGTAGTTTCAATATTTTGAAGTGTGCTGTGGACAAAATATATTAATTTTGACACGTGTCATTTCATGTATCGTCATGACTCGAATGAGAAAAATAATTTTTTAGTGAAATGCAGAGAACTCATATTTTATTGTTGGCAACAGTAACTAATTTCAGACACAATAGCAAGTTCGTGACCTGTTTACTAAGAAGTGCCCTGATCGACCAATTATACGATCAAAAATGAATGAAGTAGGAAATTTCGGAAGTTGTTGCCAAGTGAGAGATAACATAAAAAAGTTCGAACGACAATTTATGAGGTTTAGTAATTTAGAAGTTACAGCTGTTTATTGAAAATAACTTTGAAAAACCCCCACCACTTCATTTCAATAGATACGTCGAAAAGTGTATCACAAAAACTGATCCAATGAGGGTCATCTTTAGGATGTATACATGTAATTGATAAGTATTTAAGAGTGAAAAATCACTTTGGATGACGATTACGCTCCCTGATGGCTATCCCGGAATTATGAAAATAATTTCCGGAGTTTTCTCTCGGCCACTTTAGTCATAGTTTTTCACCGTAAGTCTCTACGGAAAAGTGGGAATACATTATTCATCATAAGCGTGAAATTCGGTACGAGGAAAGAGTAAGACCATACTCTATTAACGTTTCCATCGAAAGATGAAGCAGCAGATATTATGATTATGACAGCTACAAAGATCTATGGGAAGATAATTTAAAAATTGTCTGAATGGTCGCAGCCCACCTTTTTCATATAATACAGTATACTAATTTTATGTTCTTACTATAGGAGTATGTACGGTACTGATGATTGGAGGCGAAATGAGTGTGGAATATATGGACATATTCAAGTTTTGAGTCTATTCTCATTATAGGCATGGAATCAGCTGAAAGTCTGAATGATATACATTTATTCAAGCAACACTTAGTTCTATAATCATTTTGTTCATAAGTATTCCATCCTCATGTGGTTTTATATCTTTCCTGTATCTAATGTATCTACCATTCTTGATGATTTGTGAACTTGTGATCTTCAATAAATTTTGATTTGACTGATCCTTTTGTCGTATCCTTGTTGTCACAAGTCACACCTCCAAACCGTATTAAGTGATATTCAGTGTTATGCTTTAGATGATTATTTATGTGTTTTTTACGTGAGAGTATTGTTGAATATAAATAATTAGGTAGCTTGCTTTCTACACTCTATTTCCGTTTGTATATCTCGTAGGCAAGTTAATGAATACTTCATTCATCATTGGATGCTCAGATCACAGGGGAAACGATTTTGATAAAAAATATATACATGGTTGGAGTACCAAAAAACCTAATAGATCATGTTTTATCATTAATCATAAGAGAATCACCTATGATTCTCTTTTAAAACCAAATACAGTCTTAATATAAATTCTATTACATCTTTGGCGTATTCTACGCCTGGCAAGTTCAAGTACTTATTTGTACAAAAACCAAACATGAAAAAAGTTCAATTTTCAATTTCCTAATACACATACATATTTTGAAGTTTAGACAGGAACAGTGTAAATTCATAACATTCAACATGTCACAAATTTTCACCAATCGTATTATTAGCATTCTAACGTTTTTATTATTATTGTTATTTGCCGACTTCAGTTGTCTACTGTGGAGTTGTGGCACGTGGTGCCTCCAGACGTATGGGTAATCCCTTGACGTCCTTCAAATAGCTGGTGGCTCTGATCAAAGATCTCCTCCCAAAAGGCCAGGATATTCCTGAAGACGCCTACCTCACATTGGACCCTACCCTGTGGATATGAGTCGCCAAGGTAAAGACGCCTCTTCTGCATTAGTACAGAGCATTGAAGGATGATGTGCAGTAAGGTTTCATCTTCTAGTTCACAGAATCTATATTGTACAGGGGGTGTTTTTGGGGGTCACCCCTGTCGCTTGGGTCGTACTCAGGAAATATAAATATAACTATTTCAATTCCAGAATGAAATACCGAAGGTACATTTAATTTATCAACAATTGTGATGGTACATCTTTCAGAAAATATTCAACGATACAAACGAGAACAAATCAGAAAATACAATCGCTTACCCCTAATACACAATAATGCTGGAAGCCCAGTCTTCAGGAGCAATGAGAGTAATCAAGAAGAATTGTAGCATAGGCGTCCGAACTAGGCCTTTGGACGCCTACCTACCCTTCTAGATTAGATTAGATTAGATTAAATCTCTGAAGACTAAGTCAAGAATCTCACAAGACTATGTCTTCCATAACTTTTATTCGTTTCGATTGTTATGCGAACATGCCTTAGTGAGTTCAACGTGGTTATTTTGCGTATTGTAACAACACGTCTGGTAATGAACTTGTGAACTTGAAACTCACATTCGGGTCATGTAGGTATAATAGCACCTGAAGTCGAATGAGTTTGTTTAATTATAGTGAGTGATTATAATCCTTGGACCATGTCTTACGGTCTCTGTGACCATATAATGGGTTTTCTCCTAGTCCTATTCCGTGTCTGTTTCCGCAAGGTATCGTAATCGGCCAGAATACTGGTGATCACTTGTGCTCCTGGCTTCTGACTTCTATTGTCCAAAGCGCGCTGTTCAGGACTGCCACCAGAGCGGCTTGCCGTGGTATGGCTCCTAAGCGGAAAGATATGCTTCTTCCCTTCTCGGCGTCGATACACTCCGGCGCCTGTTTTGACTCCTGCATTGAATCTAGATGTTTCCATTGGTAGGTAGTTCTGCCCGTCTTTCCATCCAATCAGTCTCGCTTGTGTGACTGATGCAGTATTTTTCATCAAAGAGTACCTTGTTATCATTTTGCCAGTGACCATTCCGAAGTTGCCTCCCTGTCCCATGATCTCCGGTTTCTCCTCCTTGTATTTCCCTTATGCTTCTTGAATCGCTTTTGCGGCAGCAGCAGCTTCAATGTCTAGGTGAATCGGTCCTATTTCTAAGGCTGCCCCAAGGGCCGCTGTAGGCGCTGACCCACTAGCACCCACGGCGCCACGGCACACCTCATCACCAGACCTCTCATCCTGTCCAATTGTTTCGCAGCCGTTTTTAGCTTCATTCTATCCCACCCGACTACAGAGGCGTAGATGAGTCTGGGTTTAAGAATTGCCTCGTAGAGCCACTGTATTTGGTTTTATGCCCCAACTGCTGCCCATAGCCCTCCTAAGTTGCCATAGGGCAGCCACAAATTTGTGACTCTTATTCTCTAGGTGTCTACCCCATGTTAGCTTACTATCTAGGGTGACTCCTAAATATTTCACGTCTTTGGCCATCTCAAGAGCCTTTCCATTGTGTCTGTTTCATTTATATTATCTGGTAAAAACCATGACCTCCGTTTTACTGTGGATCACGTCAAGTCCGTCATAAGTAGTTATGGCTGATGAGTGGTAGATTAAATATGTTTTCGAATTGTCTCATCAAAATTTTATAGTAATAGTGCTGACGTAAATCAAGGACTTCCCTTTTTGTTAATGCTAAGTCAGACGAGACAGATTAGTTTGGATGATATAATTTTCAGAAATCTTTTCTGTATAACTTCGAGGTTATGCAAGTGTGCATCCGTTGCTGCCCCCAAGCTATAATACCGTAGGTAAGTCGTGTTTCCACCAATGCTTGATAAAGAATTTGAAATCCAGTATTTGCAGAAAGTATTTGAACTTATAAAGGAGCGAACGAAGAGTTTTCCAGACTTGCACTATATGTTTATCCCATCGAAAATGACAGTCAACTATTATGCCTATAGAAACTAGACTGAACTGTGTCCATTTCATTTTTCCACAGGGTTTCACTACTGAGTGTTCATATTTGAACTTCGAGATTCGAATGGATAATTGAGTCTTGAAGAAAGGATACAATATCACCTACCCCCTTGAAATAAGGAAATCATGATGTAATATTCACAGTGGCATAATTATAGGGTGGAAGGGCTAGCAAAATGCAACTGGTCTCTGATCTTCAAGTCAGAAATAAAATTGTTATTAGTGCTGGGTAAAAACAAAAGTCGTTCATCAACATGAATGTGACTACTTTGTGATGAGTTAATCTTATTTCGTCCCATTCAAATAATTTGCCACGATCCCCAGGTGGTATTGTAACGCCACAGCATTTCTGTGTCTTTTCACACGTGATGGGGTGTGTATATGAATCGAAACTTTTTTTGTTCGAGAAGAAAATCCATCCGTCATTAGTTGATCCCACTCACAAATTCCGACATTATACGATTAAATTGATAATGTCATTTTCTTTCAGCAAAATCAAATCAAATCAACTTTATTCATCACAAAAAAATACAAGAATATTCAATCAACAAGGATCAAAGACAGATGCATCTTTATCGGACTAGTCAGAAAAATGGGATGTTAATATGCATTTCAGATAATTAACATACAGTTATAATACAAGTAAAATTAAAGTTTGAATCAAAATTTCAAAAGTTTAGAATCAAAAATACATATTAAAAGTTGAGAAACTCTTCTATACTGCAAACAGGCACACACCTCTCCGTTGCATATTCTTCCTGGTGAAATATGATATAAGCTTCATATTTTTTATTTGTGTCACTTTCAATTCCTCACTTTTGAGCAAATGCTCGCTGATGCATAAAATTTTTGATTTATGGGTTTGCATTACAATGTTGAGATCATCCGATTCTTTTGCAAGACCACCTTGTATGTTTGAGTTAATAATTATGAGGTTTTTGTTCGTAGTATTATAACCTAATGAGTCTGTGTTTTTGGTTTGGGTTATTGTAGGATTGACTGATGTGTTGTGCTCAGTTGAAAATGTAGGTCTGAGGTTTTCTAAAAATCCTCAGTTTGCTGTTGATATTGGTTATATTTTCTGAAATCAAACCTCTCGTACCATCTTCGGCCATGTGGAGGATTTGTAAATTTCATCTTTATGAGTGAAATCAATTCCAAACATAAAACAGTTGTTCTGGGATTCATCCGTTTGGTAATTCCTTAATAATTATCTCAGCATTCCTGAAAGTATCTTGATCCAGAATAAATTTTCTGATTTTTTCCATTGTTACATGACGTTTAATTCTATTTGAATAGAGCCAAACTTTTTTCTGAATACCGAAATCGTTTGGGGTTTCATTGTCTCCAAACTTTTTCTTTGGTTTGGTTGGTGGTTGGACTTTTTTCTTATAACTCACAGCAGTGTAACCTTCATTATCTGTTTTCTCATTTGTAGGGCAGTTTCTTTCATCATAAATTGATTCATTCATGATTTCTGTTTGTTTACTTCTCAGTGAGTCATGGATTGTTTTGCTTTGTTTTTTTTTTCTGATTGTCACCTGGTCCTGGCAATGGCGCATTTTTTGTTCTTTGCGTACTTTTTCTTCCAACAGGGTATTGTTTCGTTTCAGTAATTGGTTATTTTCAAGTTTAAAATTGATTTTATCATCTTTTTCTTTGATAATCAATCTGAGTAGATTTATTTCAATTTTTAATTGATCATGGGTTTCATCAGTATTAAATCCCTGATCATCAGCCTGACATCCACTGCAGATGATTCTTGTATCACAGATTTTAACACATTCTAGTTTGTTGCACAAGAGAAATGATAAATGCTTCCACACTTGATGCACACAATGTTCTTATTCCACTTTGATTGGCAACATTCAAATTGCTTTTCTTTGAAAACATCATCACTAAATTTGCAGAGCACATTTTTACACTGCTCTTCAGAGGCAGCCATCTTTCAGCCTCTTTCAGCAGGTCGATACATCACTTCTTCCAATAATGGGAGTTGAAAATTTTCTGAACTGAAATTCTCCCAAGTTGATTCAACCATTTTCTATAAGGTTTTTCCAAATACAAGGTGTATCCTTCTGAAATCAATACCAGAAAAAAACTTTTTCGAAGGATTACATCAAAAAATCAGTTTTCAGGATCTTTCGAAGTCAGATTCTCATAAATCGAGAATGTAAGGACCGAAAAAAAATTACAATACATACTTGTCAATTCGAATCTGGATACGTATATATCTGCTCGACGTGGCGGACGGTGCGGACGTTCCCATGCTTGTCAGAGAGCTCAACAAATTAAAGAAAGATGATTTAATTGATCTTATAATAAAAAAGGCAGTTACCAATCAATATCAACAATCCGTTATTATCAAATTTCGTAAAAAAACGTGTACTGTAGACCAGTGGCTGATGCGTCTGAAATAAAAAAGGATACCCATCCGAATGCAGACACGAACTGTGATAACGTTATTCGTACTTAAATTAGTGGTGAACTGGATATCCCCAGGAAACTCACTTATCATCTAGAGAAGAGGACACAGGAACAGGATCTTTTATCATTATTGAAAAATGCAATGCTCCTTTTGCTGATACGAATAATACCAATATCAACGAGTCTGCGCCATCTGTTGACAAGGCTACTAGCCACATCTCCATTCCTTCATATAAAAATGTGGGGAAAACCTACAGTATAGGTAAGCAACTCCGATTTTGATGAAATTTTCACAGAAGCTTCGGAACACTAATAAAAACTCCCTGTGATAAAAATTTTTCCGCGGAAACACCTCTAACATACTTTTTTTTAGGAAAGTTTCTGAAAATCGATCACGGTAAGACCTAAGAATTTGATTGATATTGTACTTACGTAATTAGTAGGACAAATTTTGAATAGACTAAAATATCATTAACATGTTCTAAAATCGATTTCCACGAGAAATTTCATGATGGAAAGCTATGAAAATGCCCATTTTCATAATTTAATATCGTATATTTTCAACCCAATATGGCGTGCAATAATGGAAATGTCAAATGACTAGTTACGTGTCTCTATAACAAGCAGCGTTGCCAAGTGAATACAAAATCGGAGATTTGATTTATTTCAAAGTTCGGGATACAATCATTCAACGAATCCAAATATTTCGATGCACACGATTCCTGCGATGGCGCGATAAATCAATCAAACATAGATATGTCAAAATGCAGGTAACTCGAGGGAGATGGTTTCTGCGACGGCGCTGGCGCGCCATCGCAGTGCCTGTTTAAAAACATCACTCTCGCCGGGATCCACCCCAAACGTAGATCAATTACACCTAGATCAATCAAACGTAGATAATTCAAAATGCAGGTAACTCGAGGGAGATGGTTCCTGCGACGGCGCTGGCGCGCCATCGCAGTGCCTGATTAAATACATCACTCTCGCCGAGATCCACCCCAAACGTAGATCAATTACACCTAGATCAATCAAACGTAGATAATTCAAAATGCAGGTAACTCGAGGGAGATGGTTCCTGCGACGGCGCTGGCGCGCCATCGCAGTGCCTGATTAAAAACGTCACTCTCGCCGGGATCCACCCCAAACGTAGATCAATTACACCTAGATCAATCAAACGTAGATCAATCAATTGGCCACATAAAAATATATTGTACTTATATGTAGACTCAAGTTCTATGGTTTACCACTGAAAATAGAAATACAACTTGGCAACCTTGCTCTCTTGTGACATGACAGATCTCATTTGACATAGCAATTATTATATATTGTTTTGAGTCGAAAATATACAAATATAAAAACATGAAAATATCTTATTCCAAAGTTTCTCATCATGAAATTTCTTGTGAAATTTGATTCAAGGACATGTTAACTATGTTTTAGTGTAATAAACATTCTCTCAAACCATAACGTGAGTACAATATCAATCAAATTCTTAGGTCTTACCGTGATCGATTTTCAGAAACTTTCCTAAAATAAAGTATGTTAGAGGTGTTTCCGCGGAAAAATTTTCATCACAGGGTGTTTTTATTAGTGTTCCGAAGCTTCTGTGAAAATTTCATCAAAATCGGAGTTGCTTACCTATACTGTAGGTTTACCAAATGGGAACGTACCAAAAACTTCAAACAATCACCAAAAAACTTACGCTGAGAGGACAAAAACTCGGCCTGTAGATAAGACGAAACAAGGAATTCGACCTCATCTGACAAAGAATTCCCCTCAATAAGAAACATCAACAAATCGACAGCGATTTGGAAACAGGAACAAACCGATAATCGGCACACGACAGAATATGAATTTATGCACTGTTCCTAAACTGGGTTATCTTCACGTATATCGCTGCGGTCCCAATGTCACCAGCGATGAAATGCTGAGGATCCTTTTCGTCTTTCAAGTTATCCCTACCAATTGACTGCTGCAAGGATGTGTATAATCCAGATATATGGCCCGCTGGTGCCGCAGTTAGACGATTTACTCTCTAAAAACTATTCACGGGACATTTTTTTAGACGCTTCGGAAACTCATGTAGAAACGAGTTAATTCGCGCTCCGGAAAATGACGAAAATGTCGCAGGGAATTCTGTCAGTATATTTCACTTGAATATACAGTGTCTCGCGAATAAATTAGATGAGCTGGCTTCCTTCTTAGAAGAGGTAAAATTTCCTATAATTTACATTTCAGAACACTTTTTATCAACCGAAACATTATTATGTGTCAATATGCGCTCCTATAATTTGGCTAGCTACTTTTGTAGAAGCGTAAGGCAACATGGTGGTGTAGCTATATTTGTAAAAGAAGGAGTATCCTTCAAAACAATTGATGTGACTTAATTTTGCGACGAAATCAACGCTGAGTTATGTGCATATGTATTTGGTAGGTATCAAAACTGTTATAGTCACAGTTTACAGATCGTGCCTAGGTGATGTCTCAGTTTTTATGTCTGAATTTGAAGAACTCTTGAACTTCTTAGCCACAAGATTCGAAAAGCTTATAATATCAGGTGACTTTAATATACATTTTGAGCGTAGCTCATCAATTTTGACAGAATTCATCTGTTTGATTACCTCATTCGAATTTAACATCACAATCTCAGAGTTCACCAGACCAACCGGCTGTATCGATAATAATGATTCTTATGTTACTGAAATCATTGATCCAAATTTGTCGGATCATTTTGGTCAGGTTATCACAATTAGAGGGGATATTGAATCACATCCGAAAGCAACGAAAATAAGAATTATTACTGAATGAGGAATCGGAAAGATCAGGCAGTCTCTGGCTGAGATTGACTGGTCCATTATTCTTGACAACCCAAATGCTGACTCAAATCATCTATCTACATATCTTGTGAATACCCTTCAGAACTCAATTCATAAACATTTTCCGATGAAAAATATATACCTAAGAAAAGCTCCATTGAATTTCTTCAATGACAATCTCAGGGAAATGAGAAAGAATCTTGCCGTCATAAAACAAGTGTATGATACCTCAGAAACTGAAATCGATCAACGAGCATATAGAACCTATAATAGTTATTTATGTATCAAGGGTGTAAAATGAGCGATAGCGAGGGCTATTAACACGCCTAGGTCCATAAAAGCATATTACGCCCGAAATACATACAACATTTTATGCACGACCAGTATTTTTCATTGTAAATACATCTTCACTTCTCGAGCATGATAGGAATACATCTCGGATAAAGTGATATTCAGATTATATCGGAAAAATGAATAAAGAAGTGATGGAATCCACGTTACCATGGTTACTCAGTCAATATAGATTTCCGTTGATATGACAATGAGATTCAGTTAAGCGCCTGCTCAACTGATTTATTGCCAAGCGGGCGGTAAAGTGCCATTTTACCTCCCGGTGGGCGGTAAAGTAGTCCTTCATCATTCAAAAGAGAGCCATCAGAATAATAGCTAATGCAGGATACAGGAATCACTGCCAGCCGCTATTTGGCCAGTACAGAATTATGCCCTTACCTACTCTATATACAGGGTGGGGCACCACATACGACACGGTCTCTGTAAACCAAACAATTGAATATTTCGGAAATTTCTTCTTTCTATCATTTGTATATTCATTGACGCTGCAAGAGGGAATTATTTTAAAGTACAGGGTGGCTCAAAAAAGTGTGACATATCAAAGTTGTTTTTTTTTTAATGGAACACCTGGTATTTTGTTGCAGTTTTGGATAGTTCAGGGAAAAATAATACCATTCCATGTGAGGTACCATGTACCTTCCATAACCGTTTTCGAATTATTATTGTTTTTTTTTTGAAAATGCAGGGTTCAATTGGAGACTGAATAACATCGAAATGTATAGAAACCATGCCTTCCAATTCTGACCAAGCATTAGAAAGGTTCCAGGCTATTGTTTCCGATAGAACCCGTTTCCCAATATCATACAGGACGTTCAAAGTTCATTGTTACTTTTTTATAATTTCAAACGCAGATTACTTTGTTATTTTAAACACTCTGTATTTTTCCAATCTGAACAATACAAAATTCGATCATATTCCATTTTATATTGAGGTTCCCTATATCTAGCTTGAATAGTTTTCAAAATATTGGCATTTTCAAATAGTAGTTATCATTTCAATGCATTCTTTGAATTGAGAGAGCTGTGAAACGTCATTTATTTTATTTGATAACAGAATTCTCATCGACAGTTATTATACTTCACAATGGGTGCGTTCCATTAAGCCTTCACAACGATCACGCTCACGACCACGAATTTTGTCGTTCCACTTGGTTCTGTGCGTCATAAAAATGAACTCAAGTGGAATGTGGAATCTCAGTCGTCGCCATATTCGCTGTTTAGTGCTTGACCATGTGCTTGACAATTGCATGCAATTTCTCAAAGCGCTCACGCCGACCCACCTCTTGAGATGGGTCGTCGTGAGCATAAATCATGACGTCATTCATGACATTTTCGCCACGACCCTAACGATCTTGGTCGCCATGTGGAACGTCTGAATGAGTGTTTTGGGCGTTGTGAACGCTTAATGGAACGCACCCAATAAGTTACCGAACGAAATCAGAAACCTGAATCGAGTACAGTACAAAACAATAGCCTTCACCACTGTTTCTACTCAGCAGAGGAATTCATGGCAAGTAATATGTAGCTACTTTGTTTGTCCTTATGTATTTTGGGATTTATGCCCACAGATTTGCTCATTAGCACATGTTGATTTCATATTCTGTCTGCTAGACCACAAGTACCAAACATGTTTGGAAACAGCTCATTTTTATTACTCTATACATGTAGCAAACTACGGGATGTTACATTCAAACCAATTGCCACTAGATAATAAGTATTTTTGATAATATTGTTAATTTACCTAATAAAGAATGTTACGCGGTACTTTATGAGCACACACAAAACTATTGTATTTTTGTCCAACCTGTACCAATTGGAATCAACATGTGATACATTTTTGAAATCAGCTCAGCTTGACTAATCCGAATATTGAGACAAAATGGGGGTGTTCCATTGAAAAAAATATGACGTTGACGTCATTACTCGAACGTAATTGATCCTGTATATTACATTATTATTTTAAAATAAGGTGAATTAAGATCGATAATCGACGTGTTATATGGGAAAAACCGAAATTTGAGAATTTCGTTTTTATTTTCTCCTAGCTTTATTTTCGGAGGAAATGTGAAACAAATAGCACTTCGTTATGGCCACTTTTCGAGGATTACACGATTACATATGCAGAATTTTCGTGCGACGTTTCGTCTTTTAGAAAACATCGTCAACTTTGTATTTTTATATGGGCCGAAACTAAAGTATAACCTGTATACGACTCCATTTTTCATTGTGAATACAGCAACATATCACACAATATGATTTCGGAACCTTTTCTCGCGCAAAATGTAATTTAGTGATTACTCAATCTGTTTTTCTTCAATTTTAGATAGTAGGCGCTGGAAAAAATGTCATATTTTGATACATGTAGTGAATTGAATAGTCCGATTTATAAAAGTAGAAAATTTTAACTAACCACTTGCCAGAATTATTGCGTTGTTGAAAACAAAGATGAGTCGCAATATCAAAAGTTTAGTTTATAAATGTAATTGTAATGTAATAAATAACAAGGAGCTGATATGTATTACAGGAAATGAACAGAAACTTATAACAAGTGTTCAAATAACCCGCCATTACTTTCTGAGCACGAGTACGCTCGTCTCACAGACGAATTTAAAACTTGATTTAACATATCCGGAAAAATATTGTTAAAGGATTCAGTAACCAATCTTAGCAAATCTTCTTCATTCTGAAAATCATGATTAGAGTTTACTTGATTTTTGATATATCCCCAAAGGAAAAAGTCTAGTAGGGTTAAGTCGGGGGATCTTGCAGGCCAGGCTGTATCACTATGAGTACCAATCCACTGTCCTGGGAATCGACGGTTCAAATAATCACGAACAATTCTAGCGTTATGTGCTGGAGCACCATCTTGTTGAAACCAGCAGCTGTGAGTAACCGCTAAAGGCAAATTATCTAGAGCGTCTTCCAAATCATTCACTAACAAATTCATGTACCGCTCTCTTGTTAAATTGTTTCGGTAGATAAAAGGCCCAATTATATTCGTACCGAAAATCCCAACCCACATATTGAAACCGAAACGATTTTGATGTCTGGACACTTTGTGTACACGCGGATTTTGTTGTGACCAATAATGAACATTCCGCCTATTAAAAATGCCATTGTTGGTGATCATGCTTTCATCAGACCAAATTATTTTGAAAGGAAAATTTTCATCGTCTTGGCATTTTCTAGTGTACCATTCACGAAAGGTTCTTCGTCTTGCATCGTCACCTGGTCTGAGTCCATGACAAATCCTAAATTTATATGGATGATATTTATTTTTTCTTAAAATGAAGTGAGCGGTGGATCTGGCTACTCCGGTATTATCTTCAATGGTGCGAGTGGATATCTCAGGATTTTCAACAACGGCCTGTAACACATCACGCTGACTTACTTCATTAGATTGCTTTTGTCAGGAAACCACAGGTTTTTTAAATGATCCGTATTCTTTCAAATCGAAAACTAGCCGTCTAAATATTGATTCACCAGGTTGTCGCCTCTATGGATACTTATTAAAGTACGCACGTTCAGCATCAATACAATTTCTATGGCACAAAATGTAACATGATAACATATCAAATTTTTCAGTATTCGAAAAGCTGCCGTTTTCCATTTTCGACACAAATTAGGTAGGTAAAGAGATGTAAAAGTAGGAACAGTAATATGTCAAATATTCTACCAAACTACACTATTATTATGACAACAGAACATTATGTTGTCATTTTTTCCAGCGCCTACTATCTAAAATTGAAGAAAAACAGATAAAGTAATCACTAAATTACATTTTGCGCGAGAAAAGGTTCCGAAACCATATTGTATGATATGTTGCTGTATTCACAATGAAAAATGGAGTCGTATACAGGGTATACTTTAGTTTCGGCCCATATAAAAATACAAAGTTGATGATGTTTTCTAAAAGACGAAACGTCGCACGAAAATTCTGCTCATGTTATCGTGTAGTTCTCAAAAAGTGGCCATAACGAAGTGCTATTTGTTTTACATTTCCTTCGAAAATAAAGCTAGGAGAAAATAAAAACGAAATTCTCAAATTTCGGTTTTTCCCGGATATCTCCGAAACTTCTAGGGATATTGAAACTTTCTAAATGTCATATTATTAGGCACATAAATGAGCTACTTTTCTCTAATTCAATCGACCCTGTATCACCCACCGTTTCCGATATCCCCATGCTGTTCATTCTTATCTTGGACACAGTGTATTGTAATGATCTGTTCTTTAGTTAACCGCGGTTGATAGATTGAATGATTTATATAAATGTATTTTGGATCTTGTTACGATATGCAACGAAAAACAATATCAAATGAAGAATAAATGGAATACAGATCAAATCAACACAATATATATCAAGCCCCTCGTTAAAAGTGTCCCAGCTGTGACGCGTATGTCGTTTGAATCTTTTTCCTTTCTTAACTAGGATCCCTCCTCCTAGAACTCAGTTCGGTACGTACGCCTGTAAGACTTCCCAGGTAGATTCGGTGATTTTTATATATAGCTTTTCGAATGAATTTCGAAACTTGTATTGTTTACTGGGGAATAATAAAAGAAAAAAAAAACAGATTTAATGTCTATAATAAGCGACAACTTAATTGTTATGATGGAATGGAAATACAAACAACAGTGAATGAAGTTATGTGAAGTTATTGTTTCAAACAAAGTTCAGTGTAAAATAAGAATAGAGTTCGTTCAATTTTGACTTGGAATTGTGAATAGGACGAGTAATACCTTGAGTCTTCTTTCTTAAAGTGAATATTACCTTTGTAATATGAACTGGGAGCTTCCAAAAGACAACTTTGACTTAAATGTTCCCTTTGAGTCCTTTCTTCCTTCAGGAATAGATTTCCTTGGCTCTTTTAAGGCCTCCGACTGCCACGTTCTGGTTTGTTGTGGGAGAACTCGAGGTAAGTTAATGTTCTTGCTTGTTTTTGCTTTCTAGACCATGGAATTCACTTTTCTTCCTCTTCTAACTAATTTTTGCTATTTCATCTTATGATTCTCCAGGATGAACTTCTTTTTATTGTCTAATTTCTATCAACCACAAACTATCTCCAAATTTTTTTACTCAACGAACTTTTCCTTGGCAACCTTCCTCTTTCCTTTTTTTTTCAATTACTTCATTTTATGATGGTTCGTCAATAATGAAGAGAAGAAATTTCTGAAATAATCAGTGGTTTGGTTCACAGAGTCCGTGTCGTATGGGTGCCCCACCCTGTATAATAGAGATAGATACATTAAATAGATCATTCAGTTTCAAAACTCATGAATTATTTCTTTCCAATTATCAATGATGCTTCAAGATGAAGTGAACACTCAAATGGAAGTTCATAATCTGAATTGATTTTTTTCGACATATCTTAGGCGAATACAATTCCTATATGCTTCTAGATGATCATGAGTTCTTGATTTTTAGGCAATTCTCAAAAATTTGTGAGAAAAGTGAATTCTGTGATTTTATCCACTTTCCTATAGTTTAGTGCCCCATAATTGCACAAAATGCTTTCAGGCTCCAAGCCGCACAATTTACAGTTTGGTCTCTAATGTGTTCTCACAAGGGCATGTCCTGTAAGGATACCGGCTAGATCTAAACTTTGTAATCTCGTCAGTTTGCTTTTCATATGTTTCTTGAATAACATGATTACTAAATTCTTGTCTTGGCGTGTTATTCAAGGCTAACTTTTGTAGTTCTCTTCTGGTGCAGCTCCTAAATGTGTCTTTAGGTACGCCTGAGCTGGTTCCGGACCAAAGTAGGGTGTAGGTGACCCCTCCCTAGTTAGCTATTTGATTTCTTTCTATTTCACTATGTTCAGGTACCCAGATCATTTTCAAGTTTATTTGAGGAGTTCGATGATACATTTCCATATAAGTCTCTAACAGCTTTCAGGCTGGTCTAAGAATAATATGGATTCTCCTTTGTATATATATAAATATATATGAATTCTCAGTTATTCTGAGTCACATAAAACCTTGAAGGAACCGCATAAAATCAGATAAGGAATCCCTGATCGAAACCATCAAATCCTGAACCCACTGTCTCGACAAGATACACAATTAGATTAAAGTTGTGAATTCCCACACATTTCTGATACGTTCTAATGCTTATGACTGAGCATATAATATCGTTGTTATTGAAAGTGTAATACTTCATCGAATCTTATAGTATTCTCGAACCAACACTGCCTAATATAAACTCTTATACTATGTTATCATGTTTTACTATAGAAACTTATGAATTCTCAGTTATTCTGAGTCACATGAAACCTTTAAGGAACCGCATAAAATTAGATACGGAATCCCTGATCGAAACCATCAATTCCTGAACCCACTGTCTCCACAAAATACACAATTAGATTATAGTTGTGAATTCCCAGACATTCCTGATACGTTCTCATGCTTATGACTGAGCACATAACATCGTTGGATTTGAAATTGGAATACCTCATCGAATCTTATAGTCTCCTTTAAGAACCACTGCCTGACACATTTGCGGCACATTTCTTGAGAACAATAGGTGGGATTCCGTCAGATCCACAGGCCTTGCCAACAAAATCTTTCGGATAGTTCGTTGGCGAAATGTGATCTCGGGCATGTGACTGTCAATAGGTGTAATGTTCGGGGGTTGCATCTTCCTTGGTTAGAGGAGGAAACGAGCTGGAAGTGAAATTTTTCCCCACAGCTTTGGCGAAAGACCAAAATGAACTGGATCAGTTAGGACATTCAACTAGTTTTGATCTTATTTTGGCATTGTGAGCATCTTTCGAATGCTTGATTGTCTCATTGCATATGATTCTAGCCTCTACATATACTGCTCCAGTCTCAGGGTTCGGATTTTTTTGCTATCGATGGAATGCTGCCTGTTTGGAAGCGACAGCTTTAGAGCAGCTTCCGCTTCCGCTTCCGCTTGCTTTCCCGATGAATCCAGAGTGGAATTGCCAGCAAATGAATAAATATAAATAACAACTACTTATGAATTCTCATAAAACCTCATGAAAAGTTTATGTGTCATTCCATATGGTATTTTTAGCAGGGCTTTCACTTGAGATCATAGTTATTGGAGAAAGTGTGATTCTATATCTGATAACTTGCAATAAATAAGTCAAGATCATTACATATGGTATGGAACGGAGAACCATCTAGAACATTTATGCGTAGCTTTTTCACATAAAGTTAATGAATGTCATTAGTTCTTAGGCTGGGTAATTTCGAAAATCCTTTCTGAGTTGCCTCTATACGATTTATATGACTTCAAAAAAAAAAAGGACACCAAACACTAGGACATATTCTAATTTAGATCGTATGAAACAATAAAAAAAGGATATTCAATATCGAGTTCTTTATGAACTCACTACTACTACCTGCAATCAATCCGTACATATGATAGCGTGAGGACACAATATAGTTAATATGCCGACTTTTAGATGGACAAAGAGAAGTTTGACATGCTGTGCACGAAAAAACAAAACTTTGTGATTTTGGCAATAAGCTATCACTATCAACCAAACTCTGAACTGAAACGTTCCTTTTGATATTTCTCCTTTTAGAAATAATCGTTTCCAATCGGAACTATGCCAATTCAGACGTCCCTGTATAGACACTTCGAATAAGTTTCGACAACGAAACTTGCTGCCTGTCGTGCTCAGCAGTAAATAAGAAATGTATCAAGATAAATAGACTGTAACTTCCACTTTCGCAGTTGGCCTTAATCAAGTGCCAGAAAAATGTACCGGAAAAGGAAATAACTGAAGACTAAAGTTTCTCTCTTGGGAGAAGCGATAGTGCCTACTTGTTCCCATTCAAACTGTGTTCGGAATTTCCTGGCAAAATTAATCGACACGAACAGTGTCGAACCTTCGGCGCACTTGATGAGATTTGCCATAAGAGAGTTCCTCATATACTAAATATTTAAAGGTTGGATACACATATTTCCGAGGCGATATATAGTTTATTGACGAAAATACAGCTCATATAAAAAATCGATAAGATTCAGAAATATATAAGATTCAGAAGCACAGTTTCAATAAACCGCAAAAACTCACTAAGGCAGATTGCTTTTGCGTGAGTTGTTAGGATTCAAGACACTGGTTACACTAATACTAATTCTATCTCATTCTATCCTATTTTAGAAACGTGTATAGATAAAATGAAGACAATGAACAGATATAATGTGAATGATAATGTATAAATATCTTTATAAATAAAATGTATGAATGAAACATTATATAATATATTGATAAAGTGTGTACTGATAAAATGGTATAGATCAAATGTATATTCACAAACAATTCAGTGTCACAAATATTCATTGCATGTCTATTATTCTGATGAGTTCGTCTCTCGGATACCCTGCAATGAATTCATTGAATTTCTGTTGAAATTTTGAAGTTCTGTTAGACTTTTGGGTAGAATCTGATACATTCTCGGTGCTAAATAAGTGAAATTGTGCTAGCTGATTGTTCTTGTTGAAAATGGAGTTTTATAGCAAGTGCTATGGTTCCTCGTATTATATTGATGTGTTGGAGATTGTAGATTTGATTTATTTCTGAATTGATATACCACAATGGAACTAAAAAACGATTGCTTTTTGTCGAAGATCCTTGCTTCTGTGTACAGATTATCTGTCAGGTAGGTATGAGGTTTTCTTAAGATCATTTTCAAGATTTCCTTACGTATTATACTAATTTTCCCAAGGTGTGTGTTCCTTGCTCCACCCCACCCTATGATTCCATAGTTTAATCGTGAGCATGATAGACCATTTTGAGTTTGGGCATGTCCAGAAAGGTTCTCGGAAGTTTGAATTTAGGAAGTAAGCATCTGATATTCCTGCTGAGATAGATTTCATGTTAAAAAAAAGCAGATCATTTATATAAATAGTGAACAATTTAGGTCCCAGTACAGTTCCTTGGGGGACTTCAAACTCAACCTCGAAAGCGTCACATATACAGTTCCCTATTTTGACATATTGTCGTCTGTTAGATATATAGCTCTTTATCAGATTAAGCACATTGCCTCTCACACCAATGTCTCCCAAGGCATCCAATAGTTGTTGGTGGCTTACAGTGTCGAAGGCCTTTGCCAAGTCTAAAAAAATGCACAGAGTTGGCTTACTCCCATCCAAAGCCTCATAAATATTTGATACAAGCAGAAAAATCGCATCCTTAGTGGATTTGCTTGTCTGAAATCCAAACTGTCTATTTGAAATAATATTTTTATCTAAAAAATATTTCTCCAGTCTATGTTTGATTACTTTTTCGAAAACTGTTTGAAATTATGGATACTGGTTTGTAGTTCATCATTTTAGGTTCATCTCCGCCTTTGGATAGGGGCTTTATTATTGCTTCTTTGAGACTTCCTGGCCATCGAGATGGTTTGATTAATGAGGTAAGCAAGTGGTTCACAGATGTGATGAGAAATGCATCTTGAGGTTTCCGCCCTCAGCCCGTCCAATCCAGGTGTTTCATTATTTTTTATTGTTTTTATAATTGCCTCTACTTCATGTTTATTCGTTGGTTCCATGAATATTGTATTTTAATCGATATGTCGTCGTAGTGGATGAGTCGAGGGTTTTGTTATTTTGTTATCGAGATGTCCCCCTACATTTCCATAATATTTGTTGAATTCATTGCTCATAATGGCGGGATCTGTTACTACCGTATTATCTTCTAGTTTTATCTCCTCAATTATATTATTTTCCTTTCGTTATTACTTATTTCATTCAATACATTTCATAGTTGTTTTGAATTACCCTCACATTGTACATTGTTACTGTAGTACTTTCTTTTCGCGATTCTGGGTAGAATTCTTAGTTTATTTCTGTAGATGCCAAATCTGGATTTCAATGCTTCATTTCGCTGATCCCGTTGTGAAAGAGCATAGAGCCTTTCTTTTTCTCTTATATTTTTTATCAATGCACTGGAAATCTACACCTGTCTCTTTTATCTTTATGGCGATTTTTTTATATTACTCTCCTCTATTGCTTCATTCAGCTGATTCACAAAAAGATCAACTCCCACACTCACGTTTTGGGCTTCATATATAGGTGCCCAGCACATGTTTTTGAGTTTTTCACATAGTTTTGCATTATCCGTGTATTTTTTTGAATATATCAAGAGGATCAGGTATTTCTGAGGATTTTTTCTTGAAGGGTATTCTCAGAATTATTGAAAAATGATCAGTTATGCAAGACTTAAGAATTATAGGAAGGCATTCTTCAATACTGTGTTTCGTTTTCAGGAATATATGGTCTATGCAGGATTTTGAATTGTTACATATTCTTGTATATGAATTGATCATAGATGTGTAATCAAACTCACTCATTAGGTCAAGGTATTCGTTGGTTATTTCTTTGCCGAGTTTTATATTTATGTTAATGTCTCCAACAAAAAGGTTATAGTCAAAATTTCCTGCTCCATATATAATATTATAGTTCCTTAGTCCATTCAGGAAGTTAATTTTTGATGTTGAGGGTGGCCTGTATGAAGATGTAATTGAGAATGATTTATTGTTCGTATTGTAACGAAATTATAATTTAATAGGTGAGCAGCTTGATATATTTTGCTGTGATGTGTATGAAATTAAGAAGTTTTACCTTCAGTATCAATGTTCCTGAATTAACTAGCTTTTTCTATTGTTATTCTTAATGTGTAATGTGTACTAGTTTTTTAGGTTTTTCTATTGTTATTATTATGTGATTGTTACTTGATTCCTGTTCTGTAATTGGAAATCTTTTTTCTGTAGAACAGTGTAAATAAATTAATAAATAAATAAAATAAATAAATGATACGCCTGTGGCTTGGCCACGCCCACTCCAGGTGACGTGGATGAACGTTCGAGATGCGACGTCTGAAATAAGACGGAATGTTCGAGTGCCGCCTGGAAACTTCGGGAGGAGCATGCATGTATGAAGGTTCGGCGACAGAGGCGCAGGCAATCAGTTGGATAATTGGGCTTATAGTCGCTTTGAAAATAAATCGTATCAGTGGAAATAAAAGTGTATATGAATCGAACCCAGTGTTTTAGTAAATAGAAACGTTTGAATTATTTTGCAATCGTCTATGTTTATCACTTTACACTTATGGTTTGGTGAATCTCGAATATAAACAACCAATCCATCATTTTGATTCATGAAGCCATAATTGTAGAACATATTAGAACCATCCAAATTATATAACGCAATGTTCCCAATGTTCCATGTTTCCGAGAGTACGAGACAGTCGAATTTCGTGCTGAATTGTTCAAGATATACCTTTAACTCTACAAAATTTTTAGCTATGCTTCTAATGTTCATATGGATTTCATTCAGGAATTCAAATTCATGTGTATTAATGGAATCTAGCTCTCCAGAAAAAAATTCGCATACTATGTCCTTGCGTGTTTTCATTTTCAGTTTTCCACCTACCGCTTTTGATGTTATTTCTGTTGAGGTGTTGGTTTTTTGTTGTAGGTCTTTAATAGTTTGTTGGGGTTTTCTAGTTCGTTTGGGCAGTTCTCCAATCATTGGTGCTAGGGGCGTACCTGGAGCACTTTGTGGTTTTTCTGCGATATTGTTACCAGTTTCTTCTTGATTCTCCTCCGCTGTGTATATTTTACCATCCACGTGTAGTCGGTTTTCTCTTATATAACAATTATTTTCTTTGTTTCCCTTAGCTAGGTTTATAGATGTTTCCTTAAAATGCCGTTCTGGTGTCTTTGTTTGATTGTTAGGTCATTAGCAATGGAGATCCTGGTGCCTCTCAGGTTTCTTGCGCTTTTGAGTATTGCGGCTTTTTTTAGAAATTAGGTGAAATATTCGTTTAAATACATCATCATTATTTTCAATCGAATTTGGATAAATATTGTTATATTTACGCAGATATACGATCCTGAAATATTTTGAGATATACAGGATGATCAGCCAGATCAAGGCAACACAAAGTTTGCTTTTCTCGTTGGTAAGGATAATATTTCAATTTTTCTTCAACACCCTATTAATTTCATCACAGTATCAATTATGGAACACGAATAGTTCGATGTATCTACAAGAAATCATCCAAAATACAATTGATTTGAAAGTGATATTTGAAGGTTGCTTGATGAAAACGTGACAATTTTCGAATCGTAAACTAATAATCCAATTTCCTCAAGAAAAATCGATTTTAGACGATATATCATGTGGACAAAATTTGATGGCATAAAATAGTTCCACAAAATGGTGGAATAATATACTGGGTGTTCAATTTGAAAAAAGTAAAGTTATCGCTAATTGAAATCTCCTGAAAACACCCTGTATCAAAAACAGGGCTTTTACTACATTCAGACATTTCAACCATCCTTTATCTTTGTATTCACCAAATATGGGCACCCATTTATCACTGTGAACGTTTTTTTGACACCATTTATAGTGCACAAATTATCGTCGAATTTTCAAGCCAAGTTTGATGGTGGACAAATATATAGCGTATTCTTTTTAAAAAAAGCAACCTTTATGTTACCTTGCTCTGACTGATCATCCTGTATATCTCAAAATATTTAAGGATAGTATATCTGCTCGAATATAACAACATTTTTACGAATAATTTTTTTGTATTCCCCTTCCTAGGTGAGTAATTCTACTTCCACATAGTAATGGGCTACCCTGTAGATTGATTTTGAGCCCGTTGAACGATTCACAATAAATTTTTTTCATATGACAGTCTTTTGGAACTGGAGAACTGAAGTATCAGACTTATAGAATATTTATACTAACAAGGAGTAAAGATGTATCTGTTTGATTATTATCGATAACGAATTGAGTTAAGAGTTCTTCACTTCGATAGCAAATTCATCAGAAATTTATTGTTGACTTCCTTACGATCAACTGTCTCTGTAATTCTTTGTATCACCAATATTTCTTTGATAACTTGAATAGTGAAAGTGGACATAGAATGTTGCAACTAAACCGATTGAGATGACAAAGTTTTGAGTTCAGAACTTATTGAGAATTATTCTGAAATAATTAACATGACATAGGAACATTGAAATAATGTGATTTTGTTTGTGATTTCTAGGATGAATTCAAATGTGAGTTTTATAAAGAATATTCATAATATCGAAATAAACTCGTTGGATCGCGGGAGTGTTTGAAATATCTTGATAATTGAAGTCTATGACAGATCGAAGTAGTTTTCATTCTATAAATAATAGAAATGAATAAAAACTACTGGCCAAAAACGTAGTATGTTGAAGGGGTCCGAAGAAAAAAACCGTAGTATGCATAATAATATAAAAAACGTTTATAGAATTTTGGAGAATTGAAATCATCGCGATTTCAAAAGTTGCATTTGGTTCTGTTTTTTGATTCGTGAACATTCCAAAAAAAATATATATGTGTTGATAAGTGTAACTTAATTTATCATCTTACTCTTATGATCCATATCAGTTTGGAACTGAAAAATGCACAGATAATAAGTGGATGAGTAATATTTATTTGATCTCTGTTGTTGCTCAAATTTTATTGTAGATGTTGCTGAATAAACATCATCATCATTGTTATAGATAGACAGAGGAGGTTCACATAAATGGTCACCTCATTAACTATATCTCACGAAAACTTTTTTGAATGTACAAGACACCCACGAAAACATAAATAATCGAAGAAGAATTATGTTTCTGAACTGCTGCATTTGTCGAGCTCTTGAAGATCGAATGAATTATTGTATGGAAGTAAATGGTGTTTATTTTTTGCTAATCGAAATCTGAACTGATGCTCGTCCAACAAATACCCTGGATACAAAACCAAACTTCTAGTCAATTCAGACATTTCAACGTTTTTCTGACAAACATCGCATTTTATGGAGAGAATAAAGATATGATTAGGATTATATGCTCAATCCATTGATGGATCTAGGGTGTCCTATTCAAATAGATGAAATCAATGTTGTGTCACCTATGCTGAACAGCCTTTATATCCTGAAGAATATTAGAATCGTGTATCTACGCTAATAGGCGACCCTGTATATGGTTGAGTTTTGTTACAAAATTATTCAATTTGGGATGACGCGCTGTACTCTGAAGTAGGAATGATTTGGTGATACTTTTCAAATACTCAAATTCACTGACATAAAAAAGTGAAACAATAATTGATGATTCAATCATCAGAAGGATGTCCACATTTTCACTAGATTCTGAATACTTCGAAAATTTTATTGTGGAATCAAAATTTCTACACAGTTTTCTTTAAAATCGTAAAAAACAAATCAGGAAAGGAAATAATTATATAGAAACAACCGATTTTATGTTAGATTGCTATGGAATCACTTGAAATTTCCTTGGTGTGATGAAATTTCCAACGATGTATTCAAATATTGATGTTGTTTCTGTTGACCAGAATTTCCTGAGAATTCGGAATTGAATGAGCATCTATTTCCGGAGCACCAGTGGAAGTATTTCCGATTCTAATTTCCATAAACATTTTCGTTGGTCGCATTTTTTCATTTCCGGTAATTTGAAGAGAAAGTCAGTGACTTGGAACGAGCGATTTCTTGAATTTCAAGCGATGGCACAATACCCACAATTAAAGGAACAATAGCCTTGCTGCGACTTCACCACAAAAGGAATACTAGATACAGCTACAAAGAGCAATATTTAATGAGAAAAGGAAAATAATGCTGCTTTCAAAGGATCGAGAACAATGCTGTAAAAACGAACCTTTGGTGTCTCTTGATAATTTTTTTGTCAATGAAAACGTATTCAGTTAGTCTCACCAGTGCTACGCTGTGGTTGCACTATCCGTTTCTTTTAAGGGAGATTATTAATTTGACACTGCGAGCGGAATATTAATTTAAGACATCATCGTACTAGAGTTCATAACAGTCATATTAACTGAAATTGCAAAGACAAATTTCATTAAAAGTTGATTGGAAGTTTTCTCACATGTTCAAACAAAAGACTGGTAATTATAATTTTACATTTTTTGCCATTTAGAATGAAATTAACTATTGAAAATCCTTAAAGGGTAAACGGATGATAAAAAATGTTATGCACGACCGGGTGTAAAATGGCACTTTATCGCCCGGATATGCCGGCGTAAAGTAGCACTTTACCGCCCTCGGGCTACTTTACCGCCCGCCGGGCGGTGAAATGGCACTTTACCGCCCGCTTGGCAATAAATAAGTTAAGCAGGAGCTTAATTGAATTTCACTGTCATATCAACGGAAATCTATATTGACTGAGTAACCATGGTAATGTGGATTCCATCACTTCTTGATTGATTTTTCCGATATAATCTGAACCTCACTGCATCGGTGATGTATTCCTTTCATGTTTGAGAAGTGAACTGGTATTTACAATGAAATATACTGGTCGTGCATAATATGTTGTATGTAATTCGGGCGTAATTTGCTTTTATGGACCTAGGTGTGTTGAAAACTTACACGCTGCGGTTCATAAAAGTCCATTCTACGCCCTTGATACATAAATAACTATTAGGACATGCGTTTTCTACTCCTTAAAACCATGGTGTCAACCAAATTGATTACGAGCTGGGTTTCTTTTCGATAGTAGAAAATGTCAATTTGATTTTCTTAACATTTTTAGTGTTCGTGAAGTGAATTGAAGAATTAATTTTATGTACCACTTGTGAGAAGCTGAATCTTAATTTGAAAACTTTGAATGCAAATATTTCTGGAATTCAAAAAGTTAGGGAAGCACAGTTTGGTACAAATGTTATAAAGGTAGGGAGATCTGAAACCGCCATTTTCGACTCTTCGTACAAAACCACTTCACATAAACCAATTCGCCTAAAGAGCGGTACTATCCACCGAGTCAGCTCTGTTGAAGGTTAAACAGCTGATACAACCCCAACTCAAAAGGAGGTTTTGCTATCGGTATTCTCATGGACATAGAGGAAGCGTTTAACCATACAACTAGTGGCGTCATTAAAGATCCTCTGGAGAGGTTTGGCGCACCTACAATGCTAGTTAACTGAGTAAGCCACATGCTGAAATGCTGAAAATAGGAAACTGGAAGCGAATTGGTGCAACACAACAATCAAAGGAAATAAGAGGGTAGGAAAAGAGCTTCAAGTCATCTCCACAAATATGATGAAAAGTTTATTTTGAATTAAATACATGTTTCGAACCCTGCAGGGTTCATCTTCAGTTAAGGACTGAAAAATAATGCAGAAGTTGTAGGAAATGTGTAACAATTTTTGATGGGAACGAAAGGTGGTCGAGTATAAAAATACTTACAATATCAAAAATCATACGAAGCAGAAATTCGGATTGGATGTTAAGGTCACCCACGTCAGGGATGCAACAAGCATTAGACCTCACTACTGAATGGATCAATGAGGAAAGCCTAGCAGTTAGCCCTCACAAAATTACAGCAGTAGCATTCACAAAACGAAAACGAAAAGGAGAGCTAGGACCTCTCTACTTGAATGGTACACCTGTAGAGATGTCGGGGGAAGTTGAATACCTGGGAGTTATACTAGATTTCAGGCTAACTTGGAACCAACATCTACAAAGAGTTACAAATAAGGCAACCATGAGCCTTATGTTTGTGAGAAGAACATATGGCAAAACTTGGGGTTTGAAACCAAAAATTATACATTGGCTGTATAAAGTGGTAGTCAAACCAGCCATACTTTATTATGGTGCAATCGCCTGGTGGAGCAAGACATTGCAGCATAACGCTATTAGAACACTAAGCAAGGTGCAAAGACTTGCTTGCCTATGCATAACAGAGGGAATGAGGACTCCCTCAACAGCGGCCATGGAGGTAATGCTCTGTCTTCCCCCGCTTCACTTTGAAGTGCAAGGGGAGGCTAGACTGGGGCTCCTCAGATTACCTGTAGCATCAATAGATAGTGGGAAAAGTACACCACTACAATTCGTTGGAGACAATATCTTGCAGATTCCAAGAGATAAGATGATCTCTAAATACATCTTCGAAAAACTTTTCGAGGTGGTAATCCCGGATCGAAGGGAGTGGCACGAAGTTCACGCTAAAGAAGAGCAAAACAGAATGATCTGGTACACAGACGGATCTGGTGCGGGAATTTATTCCCCTACCCTGAAGGAGAAACACTCCTATGCGCTTGGTGAAAACACGTCGGTGTTCCAAGCAGAAATATTTGCAATTCTACAATGTGCAAAATATGCAATGAGAAAGCCTTCAAGAGAAAAGGAATCCATATTTATTCGGATAGTCAGGCCAGCCTAAAAGCCCTTGCAGGTTATAAGGTGAAGTCCAGACTCATCTGGGAATGTATCAACGAACTTCTGACGCTGGCAAGGTCAAACAGAGTTAAACTGATCTGGGTACCTGGGCACAGTGGAATAGAAGGCAACGAAATAGCTGACGAACTAGCTAGGGAGGGGTCAGCTACACCCTACTTTGGTCCGGAACCAGTACTTGGAGTACCCAAGAAACTACTTGGTTACTCCATTTGAAGACGAGTCAAAGAATTACAAAGAATAGCATGGGATAACACACCAGGACAAGAATTTAGTAAACTTGTTATTCAGATAACAGGTGAAAAACGAACTGATGAGATACTTAGATTAAGTAGAGATCAGATAAGACTGGTAACAGGTCTCCTTACAGGACATGCTACTGTCAGAACACACCTACAAAAAATGGGGCTATATCAAGGTGACCAGACTTGTAGATTGTGCGGCTTAGAACCTGAGACTATTGAACACATTTTGTGCTACAAGGTCCCTAGAACAAAAACTCGTTAGAGGAAATACTTTCAAGCCCTTTTTAACAAGGATACAGGCCCTAGGGCGATCAGTAGTTCGGCAATAGAATAGCTCACCACCACTCGCTCCTAGTCCCCTGATAACGCCCCCATTAATCCAGGGTTCTTGAATCAATGCTATGTGAAATGAACCCATTAGCCCAGATAAGACAGTTGAGGCTGCCTTACTGTGCTGTAGGTTCGCTTGAAGTATTCTTACCTTTGTCTGCATCACTCGGACCAGACTTCAGGGTCCTGAAGAATAACTTCCCCAGTTTATAGTAGGCCCTGAGGTTGTTCGCCTCCAGAGCCTTCATGGATGCCTCATCGATAGAGTAGGCCAGCGTCTGGCCCTTGTCCTCTACCTTCCGGCTGATCTGGATCCACCCGTCTGTCTTCAGCAACGGATTTTGTTTGCTGATCCAGCTTCGGACCTCTTTCTCTTCACTGGCGTCCGGCACATGTACCAACACTCTCGGGCGCTTCGGGAGGTCTTTCGATTCAACCACAGTCAAATCGGCACCCTCCCAAAGGTTCCCAGCGAGGCAATGTTGGCCTTCAGCCAGTTTTTCGTCACGTCGTTTGCGCAGTACATCCAACAGACCCCTGCGACAAACGACGAGCGTTCAAATTGAGGTGGGGTTGAACTTCCCGACGGCGTTCCAGCGATCAGTTCCAAAAGCTTTCCCTGTATAGCGTCCGCTTTCCCCTGATCTAGGAGCACCTCTGGATGACGGCGATCTATGATCGCCATCTTCAGCCCCCTAGCTACTACGTTAAAAGACATAGTCTGCTCTTGGCTCCTATGTCTTTTTGTAGGATTTTGTTTTCCGGGGGTACTCGAGTCGGAGGGAGGCCGTTTCTTGACCTCTTCCGCCTTTTTCCCCGGAACCTGCTTTTTTGGAGCAGGTTTATTAGGATTGTCCTCTGTCCATTTCCCAGAGGCAATCTTCTCGGCTTTCCGGAGTTTCCTTTTAAGGGTACCAGAAAGTCGAGGTTTGGAGCCCTTGTCCATGTCCATTGCTTGCGCAACCCCATGAACCGCTCCAGCTACTTGTTGAGAGTCTACCTTTTCAGGTTCCTCTCTGAGGGAGTCTATCTCTTTGGATTCCTCCTTTTTAGAAAGTTTTGTATCCGTGTCCATACTATATCCCACGAGTACCAGGGTCTTGAACGGTCACTCTCCTGCTACCCCGATTCACAGGAAGAGAAGGCTAATACAATGAGGTGTCGCCCGGTGCCTCAAGGTGGGACCAGCATTGGCTGAACTTCTACTCAGCCACGCATCCCATAAGCCTGGTCCACCCACCGTAGGATTTAGGTTTTTATTGAGGTTGTCTCCTCTTGGTTCAGGTGTTTAAGCCCAGACCCCCCGCATAGACCTCCCGTAATACATGCCTACAGCAGAGGTCCTGTAAGGTATATCAGTCCTGCAGACCAGGGTCTAGCAGATACTGGCGCCGCTATGCTCCTGTGCAGGCCTTTAGCCACGACACGACAGCTAGGCAGGAGGAGTTTGTCTGTGGTAGAGTATTTATGAGCTACCAGTACAGTTTTAGATCATACGAGCTCTTATTCCTCTACTAACCACTGCGTCACTTTCTGATCATTTGCTGTGGCCGTTCACTATCCGCAACCTGTGACGCACCCGGTAGCCACTCAAGCCGCGGGGGGAAATTATTATTGATGCCTATTTGTTTGATTATATTAAGTTACTTGTTGAAGTTATCAAGACTCATAGGTAAGGAAAATAACCTATGGAAGAGGGCCCTTTCCTACCCTCTAATGTCTGCTACTCCACTCCGAGCATGGACTATTTTCTTCAATCATCATGGAAATGTTTCCTCAGGATGCTTACAGCGTATGTCATGCCATCCTTGTTGTGGAGCCTCCTAGTATACAGTCTTCTGGTGGGACTTAGTAGGGGGGGCACACAGGCAGTGACATAATGATCATAAGGCACGGACCCTTCGGGCAGCCTTAGGATTAGGATCGATTCACCTGGACATTTGGGATGCTGCCGCAAGAGCAATGCAAGAGCAAGAGACATCCTCTCAGAAGGGAAGTACAAGGAGAAGAGACCAGAGGTCATGAGACAGGAAGGCATCTTCGAGATGCTCACTGACAAAATGATAACAATTTTGATCAAAATTACCGCATCAGTCTCACGAGCGGAACTGATTGGATGGAAAGACGGGCGAAACTACCTACCAGTGGGGACATCTGGTACACGACGGATGGCTCCAAGGCAGGAGTCAAAACAGAAGAAGAAGAAGCAGAGGGAAGAAGCATATCTTTCCGCTCAGGAGCCATACCACTGGTGGCAGTGCTGAACAGCGCGTTTCGGGCGTCAGGACTCAGAACCCAGGAGTATTTGTACATCTGCATAGACATCAAGAGTGCTTTGGAAGTTCTTGGAGGGTACACCACAACATCAGAATTGGTGTACGATTTTTATCAAACCTTTAATTGCTCGGCCGAAGTTGGAACTGTAACCTGATGTGGTTGCCGGGTCAAAAAGGGATAAAGGGCAACGATATCGCAGACAGACTGACCAGACAAGCGTGATCAGAGAGTTTCATAGGACCAGAACCGGTGAGTGGGATTTGCAACTGATTAGAGAGCGGTAAAGCATAGGGAGGCATGGAGAAACGCCTCAGAGTGCAGAACAGCCAAGACCTTCATTAGACCAGATCAAATGAAGAAATGGGAGGAACAACTACTCACAATGAATGAAATAAAAACGCAAAAGTAATCATCGGTATTTTGACCTTGCGGAAACACAGACATAAAAAAGTATAACAAGATAACCCACCATGTGGATTCTGCGAACTGGAAGATGAAACCGCGCTTTCACCTGGGAGACCCGGATCAACAGATTCGAATGCGAGGAAAGCGTAATCAGGAATATTCTAACCTTTTGTGACTACTTGCTCCAACTCCACAGTCGACTAGAAGCCGACTGATAATACAATAATGATGATATCAATAAAGCGACTACAACTAGTTAATCTTTTGATTTCATTCTGTAGGTTTTCGAAAATTAATGGCGCGAGAATCGTAATAAATCTTTGGCTTCCATCATGTTTCCTAGAGGGTACTGTGCGTCTCGGTTAACTAACTAATCGTACGTCAGGAATGAATCTCCTTCCACCTCGGCTTGTAATATACTATTTTTACCTAGTATACAGTTTTGTACTATAATATATTTAGTTGAGGCAATGGTGAATGATTTTTTATAACATCATTAGTCATGATATTTCGGTATTTATTTCGATTGATGTTTCGAGAATCTTTCTCACTCACAAAGAATAACCAGCCACATGAACATATCGACTCTGGTATTTTCCATCGGAGTTTCATGAACTTTATGTGACGCTGGCGAAAGTTTCTACAGATTTTTCTCGGATCCCCCATATTGGCATGCATAAGCGATTTATCTTTTCAATATCCAATCTCGTCGTATTGAAACGTGCTGAAATGCCCTAAACTCTACAAATATATAAACTTCCGGTATGCGGGAAAATCGGAATTGACGGATAGAAACGAGGAGGAATGGAACGGTCTAGAGGGCTGCCTGAAAAGTTTTTCGATAATTGATATAAATCGTATCGAAATAAAGCCCATTTAGATGTTCGGTAGAGATGGATTTTTTCACGCAGAATTGGACCCTTAGGAGAATTTTACGGATTTTGTTTTTGTTGATATTAGAAGACCCAATGTGTATCGCTTATGCAATTACCAAATGATTATTTCATGAGACATATTTTCAATTACAGCATAAATAATCAAAATTCAATGTTTTGAAGTCGAAGTCGAATCTTGTGTAGACTTGTAAAAATTTGAGACTAGAGAAATGAGAGAAAAACGAAGCTATAATGGAGCAATCAACTGTGATGATTTCGTTTCATAGTGACTAATCCTGTACACTTTTCATTAATATGAAGAATTTTCACCTACCACAAATCATATTTGGATCCATACAATTTCTCATCTGGCCAAACGAGGATGCATCCAGTTCTCTGTTGTTCTCTGAGTCTGCAAAATAAAAATGATATATTTGAATAATTCAGAATTGTAGAATGAAGGTATTTGTTTGATTCCATCAGAAATGTATTGTGATTCACTATTTTATCAAAAGCACACTCTAACCTTTCACGAAATAAACTTACCCATGAGTTACGGTTCGAGAATAAAGCAGACAAGGCAATGCTAGTAGCATGCTGGCAGTCCAAATAATAGTGATGGTGAGAAGAGAAGAAGATCTCGACATACGTGGGTGTAAAGGATAGACTATCGCCAAATATCTGAAAGCAAGATATCAATGATATCGATGGTCCCAATTAAGAAAGTCGATAATTTCATTTTGTCGATTTTCACTTTTTTACATAAATGTATTCGCAAGAATGAGTTCTACAAAATTTCATTGAAATTCTTTGTTCTGACACATTTTTCAATGTTAAAATTGTCGACAGTGATCGCGCGTCCGTACAAGATTGCGCGCAAAAAGAAACATTAAACTGCTCTACTGAAAAGTGGTCATTTTGTAGATACGACTTTCTAAATTGGGACCATCGATATACAACATCTCATTTACTATGCATGCGCATTTCAAATGGAGTTCTACAAAGTATATAGTGTGTGTTAGTAGAAAAACTCACTGCAATAAAACGAATACCTAGTATATTATTCCATGAACTTTCATAACTATTTCATTGCCTTCAGATTATAAACTAAAATATACCCTCTACTCTACTTTCGGCAAAATTGCATTTCTAGCTAACAATTCGCAAGCTCAGGATTACTAATATATCTGCAGTTTTTCGTAGGAAATTTTATGCTTTGATTCGAATGAATTCATCCGATTTCACTATAGATGATAATACAGGGTGATCCATTATTGGGAAATGGGCGTACTGTAAGGGTATGTAGAGGTCGCCTAGCTGATTCTGAAAAACCCCCATATGATGGGTCTAGCCCCCTGTATAAGCGAGATACAGAGTGTTTTATGTATATCCCCTATTTCTTCAATGGCTCATAACCTACGATCCGCATTCATTCCATTCATTTTCCCAACATAAACTCATTATCCTGTATGCTACCAAATACCGAATGGATGAAACTAATAATCCAGGTACTGACTCCAAAAAATCGAAGGAACTTCATTAGTTCAATACATCACCCTGTATGACGAAATTTCGGAAATTCGTTCGCAGATATGAAAAGAGCAGAAAAAAATATTCCTGAACAAATGAGTACTGTACTTCCGCATGCCATTCCTGTACCTGTTAATTTGACTCAAAATTATTTTATTCGATGATAAGGTGGTACGAAATTCGAAAAAATACCTTTTTCGTCTCTAAATGCTCTTCTTCCACTTTTAATCAATCAAATTACTAACCATTTCATGATATCCTGAATTTTGGATCACAACCTTTATGTAAAATAAGTTGCCAGGCCCGTATGTGTGTTTCAACATGATACACTATACAAATGATGAAAAGATTGCAAGAAGTTATAATAAAAAAAATAATGGATAAAATATATTCTATTTTCTATCTTGGTTCTTTCTTGAATGAATACAATTTTTCAGAATTTGTGTTTCTTAAAAAAGACATAATTTTTCGGAATGTGATTTCTTCTAATTCAAATAATTCACATAATCTACTCTATGAAACTGATTGTTTCTAGAAAAATTGCATTTTTAGTTCAGCAAACTCTGAATGTGATGTCTGGAATATTTCGATGATTTCTTGTGACAAAATCGAACCAGTACAAGTACTATGAAGAACTTCATCAGATCACCAAATTTCCTCATCATCATCATAATATTTCTTGCTCTGGTTTGACAATATCGTAATGGGAGATGGAACTGTATGAAGCATTTTATTTCAAAATAATGAGCTCGATGTTGTCTCACATAGGCTGAACTCTTTGTATATCTTGAAATGTTTCGGAATCATATATTTCAGCAAATAATATAGCTTTCATTCGAGCAATTTCATTGGATCATCATTTTGAAGTGAGTAATTCTACTTTCACTTACTAATGGGCCACTGTACGCACATACATATGCTTTCATCGGATTGAGATTTCTTTAATCTTATGTACTACTACTATAATGTACAAATGATCAATTGATGTGCATTATTGCTAAGACGTACCACCATCTGTTTTCAACCATACTATTGAGTTATTTGTACGGTGCGTATGTTTACGTTGACAATACCTTTTATCACCATCAAACTTCCATAGCCAGTCGTGTTCGATTTCTCAGAAACGTCACCGTGAATAGGTATGAATTTTTAATTCCATTTGGCTGTACTAAGCAAACAGTGAACAATTAAAATTCTATATCTCTAACCATTCAAGCTTCCTGAATGAAACAAGCAGGAGTGAAATTCGGTTCAGAATGGAATATGACGGAAGTAATCTAATTATCCACATTGCATGTCTCAAGACAATCATCTCAAAACAATCGTCTCTGAATTCAAACAAAATAAGCGTGAATACCTGATAAAAGTTGTTTGCGAACTCATGAATACTATCGGAAGAAATGTGTACATATCTTTTCGTATCCACAAAAAGTTGGGATATTTTCAATTGTCGAAACAGGAGTTGGGCGGAAGTCTTTGTCTATATAGAATCCAATAATCTCGGGGAGATATTGAAGATATTGTGATCGAGCACCGGCCGTGTAGGACCAGATATTACGACAACTTTGGCAAACTTTTTGCTTTTTTTAATCCGGATACAGAAAATGTCCTATTATCATAGACTTTACCGGGATTTTCGCAGATTTTTTTTCTTAATATAAAATTATGGTATTATAAAAAAGTCTGTTTCCACTGTAAACCAACCAAGTGATAACAATATCTATTTTTTTGGTGTGAGGCGATTTGATTTCAAAATCACCCTACTACCACGTTTTTGTAATTCCTGAAGCATGTTCAATTTGTTCAGATTGAATAAGTGTAGTATTGATAAGCAGTAATCAAAGTGTGGCTGTATTATTGTTTTATATACGGTGATTATAATCTGGCTCGACAAATGTTGAAGAAATAAAGTTTTCTTGAATTTTTTTTTTGTAAATTGATTCAAAGTGACTATTGAAATTCAGAAAATTATCTAGAATGAATGCCAGATACTCAACATTTGTAACGGATTTTATACTGTCATTGTTGATGGTCAAAATACTCTCATCAAAGTCTATATTTTCGTAATTGCACTTTGTTGTGGAAATCATTGCCTGAGTTTTGGATACGTTCAACTTGAGTCTATTTATGCTCAGGTATTTATTTATTTTTGTCAGTACCCTGTTCATTCTTTCAAAAGTTGTTTCAAGCTGATAAACGAGCGAGAGAAGCCTCAAGGAACCCAGCACTCGCCCCTTGCATGGGATCATTGGTAACAGATCTGAAACCTTACTTTCACTCAAAAATGATTAATACTTGGAATCATCATTGACAAGCAAAGGCTCCCAAACTATATGAGATCAAACCAACAATGCAACCATGGTCCAGTACTTCTCTCGATCGGTTTCATCACTCGACTTCGTCTAGGTTACACTCGTCTGACACATGAGCACCTGATTACGGGGGAGCCTCAACCGGAGTGTTTTGCCTGTGAAGTGCCTATATCTGTCAAGCACATACTACTGGAGTGCCCTCTCTTCTCAGCACAAAGACTGAATAATAATATTCGTGCGGGTTTCAAGAGAATTTTTACAGACTGCAGAGCCGAAAATGTTATCGCATTCTTAAGAGAGACTAATTTACTATACCTCATATAACAAATGATATATTTATTTTTTATGTCTCTGCTAATAGCCGCACTGCCTCAATTTCAACAACAAAATTCTCTTATCAATTGTCTCGAAGGCCCTCCTGAGATCAAGAAATACAGTTACAACAAATCTATTGTTATCTAGATGCGTTTTGATATAGCATATAGTGAGTTGCAGTGCTGATTCGCAGGAATACTGCCTTCGAAACCCCGACTGATTATCCATCAATTCTGAATTATCCGAAACATGACGTAACAATTGTTCATACACAACTGTTTCTAGAAGTTTTTTGATTGGTGGTAGAGTGTTAAAGCTCTTCAGCCTTCAATCTAACAAACGCATACCGCTAGATGGCAATGCGAGCTCGCCGATGGATTAAATCTTAGATTCTCCCGTTTTATAGCCCGACGACTACCCTACGGTCAGCCCACTATACAGGACCGAATCGAGGCTTGTCCTCACAAATTACAAACGGTTCGGAATGTATTGAAAATTATTCAAGGAATGTCTCTAGATCCGTTTAAAATGTAGTTTGGAGGGCCAAAACTATTTCTAAGGCGAATTTGTTCTCAATGTAAATACGGGCATTGATTATGGACAGAGTCGAAGATTATGATTCTTTCGTTAAAATTGAAAAATACCAGATGGCCGACGAGTTTTGTTATTATGGTCCGATTCTATTCAGAATTGGTATCTGGTGGATTTTAGTGTCAGAGACTATGAGTCTCTTGACAAAATTTGATAATTCAAGATGGCGGACGAGTTTTGTATATACCTGTTCGATTTTAGTGTAATTTTTGCACAAAATCCCAACAAGAAAATATAAGTCAATATCATACGTCATTTCAATGTGAAAGCAACTGTTGAAGTCAATGAAAATGAACAATGTTTTTTGCCAGATATTTTATTTCAATTTGAATTTCAAAAAATACTACTTCTTTTTTGCATTTTTTTCTATATCTTCAATATTATTCCTAATTCTCATTCCTTTTGGGAGTCGCCCATCCAAAATTTATGGTAAAATGCACTCCATATAAAATACTTTTAAAAAATAAACAATTATATTTATGCAAAACAACTTCAGTCAAATACCTACGGTTTATGTAGATCATGCAACAGACGTTTCACCGCTAACGATCGTCGAGTTCGTTTATGTCGTCTAGATCAAGATATTGTTGACTTGGGCATCGCGATTTGAAAAAACACTATTTGTAAAAAAAATCAACCTGAACTAAATACACACTTCACGTAGAATACCTAAAATATGACTGAAGTGAACGAATCCTAATGATTCGCAATATGAATGTTGCTATCGGAACAAATCAACTGCGGTTGTTTCCAAAGGGACATCAAAGACGCCGCCCGTGGAAATCCCTCACATAAAAAAGATACCCTTGCTGAATAGACCTGACGAAGTGTATTTCCTGATAAATATAACTAGATAAATTACCAGATAATGAAAGACCATGTTTTGTTCGAAGAATTTGTTTTTCTTCAGATCATTCGTAAATTATGCCATCCTGGATTATTTAGTTCCGAAATAAAATGATTAGTAGACACAGTTTATGTTTATACAGGGTGCGGCACCGAAAACGAAACAGATCGAATATCTTATAGACACATGTGTTGTGAAAAAAATGCAAAAACACGTCGATTTGTAAACCAAGGGGGACATCTTTCTACCATAACCTCAACTGTCATACCTCTCTCTCCTCCCCTTGGTCACTATCACCCATACAATTTAAATAGGGAAAGTACTAAGTGTGTCACATCACTGAAAAGGTAATTTGATAAGGAATTCAGCCATGTGAGTGTTCGCTACGTAACTTTTTATTTTGGCGCCCTCTTGCGGGAAAAACAACTGTTCCGTATTCCAAAGTATGATACTTCATTTGAAAGCTACTTTGAACAATTCAGAAAAAAAGAATTAAATTTTAAAAAATGACAGTGTATGAACTCAAAAATTGGAAAGGCTTGCTTGGTATTATTACCGAATGTCGTCAAATAACTCCAGAAATGCTCCAAAACGTCAGAAAACGTTTCGAGACTAACTTATACTCATGTATGGCAGTTAATGGATAGAAATGTTGAATATGTGATTTATATTCACTGACAACAAATTTTCAGAGCAGCTTTCTCTTGACATCACACTATTTATTTATCACAGGGAGTTATACTTGAACTCAATCAAACGATTATACAGGGTGTAAATTTTAAAACTTTCGATGCGAATATCTCGCGAAATGAAAGAGCCAGGAGAACGCTGTTAGGCATAAATGCTAAGGGCTAGACCATCATATTTTAGTGAAGGGATGAGTCACCCTGTCGACCCGACACACCCCAACTTCGAAATGTCAAATGGCACTACCAATGTGATACCTCAAATGAACGGCCTCAGTCAGTAGTATTCACCTACATAAGACTTTTTTTCCACCCACTACAGGGTGTACGAAAAACATATGTCGAATGAAATAAAATGAATTATGTTAAAAGGATATTTTATTCCATCAGATGTTCAAAGTGCAGTCTATTCAGTTCTAAACAATAGTATGATCGATATTCAAAAGCCATTTGAACATTTTGGAACACATCTCTTGGAATAGATCTGCCTTCTGCAATAATGCGTTGTAGAAGATCTTCTATTGAAGTAGGTTGTGCTTTAAATACGACGGATTACAAATGTCCCCAGAGAAAAATATCGAGGGGTGTTGGATCGGGAGATCTCGCTGGCGATTCGATTGAACCTCTCCGTCCAATCCACCGACCTGGAAAAGCATCATTCAAAAATTGCCTGACGGCAGAATATTGGGGTGGTGCTTCATCCTGGTAAAATGAATTGATTGAATATTTTCCTAAGTCAAGAAGAAATAGATATAATGGGAATTATTCGCAAATACTATGATATATTGATAATATTAGATGGATGAATAGTATTGAGACATCAGATGTTCATTTGAATTTGTATCCACATCGAACATGTATAAATACTTTTTCCCAATTCAGCCGGTTTAATATCTGTTAGTATCCTATATCCCAGTGCTTCAAAGAAAACTGCTATTCATAACTATGATTCTGTAGATGAGTTTTCTCTTATACTCCCTTCTTTTATACAGTGCGTCCATAAAGTAACGCATAAATTCATGATTGGCTAAATAAACAATAAAATTAGGAATTTACTTACAAAGTAATGAAAATAACGAATAGACGTAATAAACACATTAGATGGAATTACGCGTTGTTATTCAAATACTTTGATAAACTATCAAGAACATACAGCATTATTCTTAATAATTGTATCTTACAGCTTTTATTAGTGATCCAAGCCTTCGTTTGGCATTATCTTTTACCATTTTTTTCATTTGACAAAACTGTCAAAAACATTGAAGCACAGTTTCGTATTGTTAACGCTTTAGAGAAGTTACGTTCGTGAACTTTCTTCAGGATTGAAATATTAATGATGATTGGTATTGGCGATAAGATGCGGACTCAACAAGAGGTATGCCGATTATTCCATGAAATGAACCCAGATCGTGAACCTATTTCACAATCTACGGTAAGTAGAATAGAGCGGAAATACAGAGAATCAGGACATGTGAAGGATGCAGCAAAGCAAGGTAGATCAAAAATTTATGAAAATATTCAACAAGACATAATTTTGTCGGCTGTAGAAAATCCACACTGTACAGTGCGAGGATTATCTAGGGATTTTGGTATTGGATAGTCTTCAGTATCGAACATTTCCGAAAAGGTAAACTACCATCCTTATAAAGTACGTCTCATCCATGAATTGGCTGAAGACGACTTTGACCGAAGAACTGAATTCTGAAAATTCTGAAAATAACAATTTCATTGATAACGTTTTATTTTCGGACGAGGTAACGTTTTATTTGAACGGTCACATTAACCGGCAAAACACCCGTTATTGGTCTGATGAAAATCCACACTGGATGCAAGAGTACCATACGCAAAGACCACAAAAAACTAACGTATGGGCTGGTATTGTGAGAAATACAATTATTGGTCCATATTTTTTCGATGAAAACTCAACAGGAGCATTATATCTGGATTTCCTACAAAATACATCAATTCCTGATCTGATCCAGCTTTTTCCTGATATTCAAATACCCACTAATGTAGACCGCAGAATCTGGTTTCAACAGGATGGCGCACCGCCACATTTCGCAGTAACTGTGTGCGATTTTTTAAACACAACTTTTCCACAAAGGTGGATAGGAAGAAGGGGACCAGTGGAATGGCCTGCTAGATCACCTGATCTGAGCCCATTAGACTTCTTTTTGTGGTGTTATTTGAAATCCAAAGTCTACTTAAACAGACCTGGAAATATCCCTCAACTACAAGGCCGAAAAAACATAATGTTAGAGACGAAAGTAATGCCCGGTTCAGTCATTGTCTAACGGTCAATGGAGATCAATTTGAACATTCATTGTAAATTTTCGTTCGTTTGTTTGTTTTTGGAAGTGTAACGTATTACATTCAGTAACGTATTACATTCCATAAACAATTTTCATGCTTTTTTTTGCATTTTTGCCCACCCTGTACCAATTTTAAGCAACATATTATACATTTTTGGAATCAGCTCAGCAAAGGCAATTTGTAAATTGAAAAAAAAGGGGGGTTCCATTTGAAAAAAAATGGTGATGACGTCATTACACGAAAGTGGTTCACCCTGTATATTAGATTATGATTCGAAACAATAGTAAATTGGAATTAAAAATGGACCTTTTTTGGGAATTCCTAATTTAATTGTTCATTCAGCCAATAATGAATTTATGCGTTACTTTATGGACGCACTGTATAATAACTCAGATAACACATGTTGATTCCTCATATTTTCAATGCAAAAGATCAAGTATTAGTTTATAGAGTTGGGGTGTCACTCCAGACAGTTGAATTACATTCAAATATGTATATTTCTGTGACTTCCCCTTCTCCATTTTGATGATCTTGAAATCGTTTAGATCGTTGTTGCTATGAGTGGTATCATTGAGATTCATTGTGTATTGATTGATCACCAATTTCTTGGTATTTCAAGCATTGTGAACGCACCATTAGACTACGTTTTTAGTTTTATTCTGAATGACGCCTATGCTTGGATCCGTCAAATTCACATAAAAATTGACAAACCGCCTGCCTCAGAAAATCTGTTCATCTCAGAGATTTCGTTGTCTCTGTTATTGTCACCCTGAAAGTGTCGTGTCATGTGAGGCAAAAGAAACTGGGATTTTGTAGAAATTCGAAGCGTCTCCGGCGATATTCTCTGACAGGATTCATTCTTTTTAAGTCTGTTCGGGTGGAGACAATTTTACCATTTTTCTTCCAGTTGGGTTCGATACTTGCAGATGATTTGCCGATCATAACTGTCTCATCTGACATTTGCAATTCCGAAAGAACACTTTTGGGGAGAAAAAAGGATAATTTGATGGCATTTTCTTCCTTTACAGCCCTCACAGAAGGCATATTATATCCGTGTCGTTGATACGTACCTTCTCTAGGCAAATTCCGATCTGTATTCCATACAAAAAACATATAGTCTTGACTGACTAGTTGAAGAAATCCAGAAAAAATATCTTGAGGATGCACTCGAAAGTTTTGGGCTGGTTTAAGAGAATACTCTTTGTCATTCGGTCGAACTTTCGGAAATGTTTATTTCCTTTTTCAAGACATTAATTTGAGTTTTTTTTTTTGAAAAGTCGAACGTCATGGACGAACAATAACAGACATAATCCTTTGTTGGAATATAAAACACTTCAAAAGTACACCACGAATCAATCCAGAAAAAATTATTCGAAAAAAAAGTCAAAAACGTCTTGGGGCGGTTAGAACTGAAAATGAAACTAAAATTCAGATTGTCAGGTGTGAGTCTTGGCACCTAGGATTGTGTTTTAAACTGATTGGGCTTGATACAAGATCATTTGAATTATAGTTCAAATATTGATATTTGTTCATTTTCTTTATAGCACGAATATTATAAACTTTCATTGACGCATGTGGCTCACTAGTATCTTCATTTTATTTTTACGTGAACTGACGAGTTAAGGCTCTCCTGAAAGTATAGGGATCGATAAACCTGTCGAAAAAATCTCCACAAACACTCAAATTGGTGTGTATTGTTGCAGAAGGTGAGGGTTTCCTCAGAAACATTTGGAAAAGTATGAGAATAGTTTGAAAATAGGATATTTCACTGCCAGGAAGTAAATGGAGGCCACTTCGAGTAAGTTCTTTGAGTAGATACTGATTTTTAAATCTGTAATTAATATCACACTGAATGAAATTTCAATTTCCATCTACCAATTATTCATTGAAGTTGCCATAAACCCAAATTAATCATTTGGTATCATTGAATAGTTTTTTTCGATATCTTTTGAAATAGGTATCGCTTGCCGTGGGGTTACATTCAAAATTATTGGTCACAGAGGCCTTAGGACGTCATCTTTGTCGAATTTGTCATCTATCATTACTAGTAAGAAATATAACCTCTGATATTCAGTGCCCAAATTTCACTTGTGTGAATATATCCGTTTCATAGATGAGAGGGGGGTAGGGGACTTTTGAGAAGCACTGTGTATGTTCAGCTCCAAATCAAGAAATTTCCAGTATGAAACCTTATATGACATTGTTTTATGTTGACTCACAGGTAATTCTTTATCGTATGTGATTACAGTTTTGTTGTTGTTATCTCAAAAACTTTTTCATCCGAAAATAGACCGCATTAGTGATGACGTCACAAATATGCAACCAACATTACACTGAGTCCTGAATCGTTTGGTGCGAAATGATATGCTTTATACTCGACCTTAAATACAGATGACATAAGAACGATAAGAGAAGTATCGTAACAGGCCCTTTTGTTTTACGCTTTCACGTGAAATAAGTTGATATTTAAGGAGTTGCATCTAAGGGACCTTGGATATGAAGGATGGAAGTAACGATATTTTCGTAAAACAATTTTCGGAATTTATTCAAAAGTATTTGAGAAAACTTTCTTTACGATACCCATTCCATACGACGTATTCATTTTTTTTCTATCGAATTCAAACAGATACATTCCTTAAATATTGCTTATAACAGCGAAATAATTCAATAAATAACATCATAATTCTAACCACAGATTCTGAACCTTAGATAATGGTTACTTAAGGTTCATATTAGCGCATCTTCGTTCAGAAATATTTCGTTGTGACTCAATGCACTGTTGGTTGCATACATTTTGACGTCACACTAATGTGGTCTATTCAAAGCGCAGTCACTAGGTTATTAGAATCAGCATTCTAGCTGTTTTCTGTCGAGAATAAGATACTTCGTTTTCGTTTATTGAAACATTCTGCTCATGAGAGATCTGTTGTTCTCTCCAAAAAGAAACAATTACGACTTTAAGGGGATCACAGATATTATAACTTCTTCTGAAAGATATATTCTGAAGCTTCCGGAAAAACAATTGAGATCCTATTGAACGTATTGAATATGATGTCGAATTGACAATAAACAAGTAAATTCTATCATATTGACCAATTCATAGGAATACCAATGAAGGTAATCTTCGGATCTCTACTATTCAGTCAACTGCGGATGTTATTGACAAATAATTTTCAACGTGAATAATCACAAAACAAGATATGATAGTTGAATGTGAAATTTGGTAGAATTTTGAAAGCTCCAGTTTTCTATAATATTCTAACTTTTGATATATCCAGAATAAAATATTTCGATGAATATATTGGTAGTGAAATGAAAATCCTATCAATTCGATCATGTTGGATTATTCAAATTCCAATCAATCAAAATAGGATTGATTATGATTTGGAAATTGATAGTCTGATCTGAAATGTGGAAAGTTTCAGATTACATTGATAACTTTAAATTACATTACATTGATACTGATAACATGGTTCCTACTATTCAATTGAACCTAGTTCAATATGATCGATTTGATTATGATTGATATTATAATTAGAATGATGATGTTATACACGTATATGTATACTTATGAATGTACAGAGGCAAATGTTCTCATCTCAATTTATATGTACTTGAAATCACACCTTCAGTATTCAGCTGGAACCTACTGTGCATAGTGAAAATAATGGGATAATGATCGCTTTTTATAGAAATATTATTTATCTCTCTATTGAAGATATTATCGAAGCTGATTTCATATCCTCCTCGTTGATCATTACAACATCACATCGATTTTTCAGATCGATAGCTCCCAGTTTCAACCGAAAATTATCCTCTATTTCAGGGAAGATCACAATCATACACAGATCTGGAGGCTACGGAAGGAAGGTGGTGGGAAGGGTCACCATTCTTCAAGAATAATTCGCCATACTTATCCGATAGGAGCGAGTGTGTCTAGGGGTATGATCACGTGGATAATTTTGGACAGTTCGTATTGTGAACAATAGGACTCGAATGGTGAATGAAATCAATGACACAAATATCTAGCAAAATTCTCTCGAATAAATCAAAAAACTTTCGTATACTTCATGAAGCTAATCGGATCTAATTTGTGATTGGCTCACAAAGTCACGAAGAGAAAGCAGCGCTACAGATGGCGAAACATGAAAAATTTCCTCAATGTTTGGGCAACCCCACACACTACCAGTTTCTAAACCTCTATGAAAGACAGAGGGGAAGAGCAACATCTGGCTGCAGGCCGCTTGCGGCCCGTTGAATAACATGTTTATGCGTCTCACTAAACATTTCTATTTTATCGACTTCTTTTCATCGATATAAAATGATTCAACCTGAAACTGTAGTAACCTTTCCGATTGACGTGATTGGCATGCAGAAAAATACCGATATGAGAAATTTATTCATTCCAGTGAACATTGAAAATTTTTATGACTTGAATGTAAGCTCGGGATTCACTTTCGACAAAAATTCAGAACGTATGATGTCGTTATCTGGGAATAAATATATTTGTGAAAAATTTGTGTCAACTATGAAATCCATCAGAAATGACCACCGATAAAGACAGTGACAGACGATTAAAAAGCTGTCTAATCAAGTAAATGCGTCTTTCTCTTATTTTCTCGTTTATTATGAAAAATGTTCACTTTATATGGTATTTTCTATGCGGTCCGCTAAAAAAAAGTAACTTCAATTGTCACATTGATTAAAACGGTTGCTCATCGTTGCTCTATTTCATTAACCTCTGAATAATTTTGATAAAGTCTATTTATTTTGTCCTAGATAGATACGTAACATTAGCAATAAGTGCGATGTTGTATGATCATAAATTGGAAAATAAGAAATGCAGGATTAGTCAGAATACAATCGACGAACTTCTGATTTAGATTGTCTATGAAGGTATGCCCTAAAATTCACCCCTCTTAGATGAGGGGTGTCACAAGTAGGAAAATAATTAAGATTGAAACCCATGAGGTTAACAATTATTCCTGTTATCACGACATATCTTCAGTTTTTCGCTAATTTCTCAGAAATCTTTATTTTCAGGCATGTCTGAAGAAAATGAGATGAACTTTTCAAAAAAAAATATTTAAATTTTTTCCTACTTCTGACACCCCGTATCTCAGAAGGACAAAGAAATATTTTTAGTTGTGGACAAGTATTTTTTTCCGAATCGACCACCCTGTACATCATTATCACGATCGTATTCTGTGTTGAAGACGTGACGTGGCGTGTTTGGAGTAAGGTGGATTTTCCTTTGTGTTCGTTCCATTCAGAGCCAGAAACATTCGTATCAGATAACATCGGGATGTTCTCCAGCTATCATTTAAGCGATGTTTACTGTGGTTGAAAGTTTTCAAAATGTCTGTGACTTTCTTAATGGAACGAGTTCATTGTACTGGGAGTAATATCCTTATCTCGTATTCTTTCGACCTTCTGTTTTCTGTTGTTTCCAGACTTCTTACTGAATTGTTATCCCGAAGAAAACAAAGACTTTTTTCTGAACGAACTCCTTATGATGATGTTGTCTGAGAATATGTTCCCATTGACGAAGTGGAAAGTTGTCGGAGAAAATGGTTACTATTGTATTGACCATACTCAAAAGCATTTCTTCAGCCGATATCTCTGCTACGAAAAAATGTCTCGATTGTTTTTTGATGATGATCAGCTTAGATCATATTAGAGTAACAATTAGAATCCGGCAACTTATACAGAACAATCTCAAAATTATCTGCGGAGCTTAATTTTTTCTCTGGTTGAACCAACCCTATAACTCACAACTGGATACACATTAGCAGGATCGATTAAGGTTTCTGTTACACAAAACGTTATAACATATTATAACAATGTTTGGATATTGATAGTTTCATTACTAAAATCATTCAATTCATCAGAAATTATAAGAAAGGTAAGAACAGTACCAAAATCAAATTTCGGAGTGTCACCAACTAGTTATTATCATATATATGTTAATACTCTGGAAATGAATTTTATTAAGTACCAAAGGATAACTCAGATGTGTAAAGCGTTTAGAAATGAAATCACATCATTCACACGATATCACTTTGTCAAAATCATAACAGATTGAAATATAACACAATTATAGAAAATGGAAATCACGATAAAGAATAGAGATAAAACACAATATCCCATTGTCCATTGTCACCATCACACAAAATCAAAATGAGCATACCATACAATATACCTGTAAGACAAAGTTAAACGACGTCATTGCAAGTCATTGTAATACTCCTGCAGGTTATAGTAAGCCCTATGTAAGAGTGTCTTTCACTTTTTCTGAACTTCTTTGGGCAAGGTATATTACTGTAAACTATTGGATGATGGTTATACATTTTTTTGCTTTCGTACATAATAGAGTTTCTAGTTAGGCCAGATTTAGGTGTAGGTAAGGGAATAGAACCTTTGTTTCTCAACTCATATTTTCTGGTTTCAGTTGAAGTGGTATATTCCTTGCAGGCATACTGTTTCCAGCATGAATAAATAAGACAGAGTTGAAATCTTTCGATTAATGAATAATGGTTTGCAGTGATCACGAAACTAAGCTTTGCTTTGACGTTGGCAATATACACATACTGATAATGAACTCATCCACTTCTTTATCTCTGATTGTTGTACTCAATTTCACCAGAACTGATTGTCTTTTGTTCCTCAACCGTTTGAGCAATGACCCGGGAAAATATCATCGAATTATTTTATAATCAATTATCCACTGTGTCCAAGATAAGGATGTCTATCATGAGGATCTCGGAAACCATAAGAGATACGAAGATGGTTAAATTAGAGTAAAGTTGCACATTTCCAAGTCTAACAATGTGCCGTTCAGAAAGTTTTGAAACTCCAATTAGTTCCGGAGATATGCCTAAAAAACTAAATTTGCCGATTTCGTTTCAATTTCAGTTCAGTTTCAAAACGGAAGACACTTTCTCATTGCCATTTTTTAATCCCTACAAAACAGCGGAGAAACCACCATCAACTTACTTTTTTTATATGGCCTGTGGAAAAAAATACCCTGTATCGAATAGCATATTTCATTACTAATACAAAGATGTATGACACAATATGATTCTACATTATTTAAAATGAAAAAAAAGGGTTTTATTAAAGTTCGAACGTTTTGGTGTAGTGTGCGGTGAAATGATGACCCTGAGTATTAGACCAGGGTAGAAGCCTTTAAAAATAATGAAAAGTGAAAAAAAATTATAATAGAATGAAACCCATTGAAAAAGGAGGGAAATATGATAAAAATTAAAGGGAAAATAAATTACGGGCAATCTGAGGTTGGGAAGGGGATGGGGTGAGTTTTTAAGGGTAAAAAACGGTTTTTCCCGATTCCTGGCAAAACAAAGAGTCCTATCGAAAAAAGTCAATTGGAAAAGTTGTAGATAATAAAAAGATCTGAAACTTTTGTATTCACACTTTTTTTACATAACCTCAAAATTTATGTGAAAAATTCAAAAAACCAAGTTTTTGGTTTTTTATTTTTATCTTTCACTAAAATTTTTATTTTTCAACGAAATTTTGTGAAAACTTACCTTTTTATGTCCCAAATACGCTGTAATTTATTTAATTAAAAATATTTATTTTTTCACCCTATTTTGAATTAATATCGAAAAAACAGCCTAATTTTCAATCGAAAATTCACCCGTCAAAATATCAGCTTTTTTCAAAAAGTTGGTGTGGTTTCTGTTCGTTGGAATCTCTACTTTCCGATGGTGAAAAAAAATATGTTACTATGGTAAATCTTCTCAGAAAATGCAAACTGTTACATCCAGTTTCACAGCTGCAGCAAATTGTTTTGAGCAATATTTCCGGAATTAATTCTTTTAGTGAAAATTTGGGCATAATTCCACGTTGAAATTGCTTCCAGCCCCAATCTGTTGCTGTTAGTTCGTTACCCAACCAAGTTTGAAGCTGATAATATGCCCTGTAACAATGTTGTTCTGCTGCTCCTTCTGTAGGTGGGAGGTTTGCCAAAACGAAAGATGATTCAATTTTTGCGTTTTCTGAGAAGATTCACCATAGTAACATATATTTTTTTTACCATCGGAAAGTAGAGTTTCCAACGAACAGAAACCACACCAACTTTTTGAAAAAAGCTGATATTTTGACGGGTGAATTTTCGATTGAAAATTAGGCTGTTTTTTCGATATTAATTCAAAATAAGGTGAAAAAATAAATATTTTTAATTGAATAAATAACAGCGTATTTGGGACATAAAAAGGTAAGTTTTCACAAAATTTCGTTGAAAAATGAAAACTTTTGTAAAAGATAAAAATAAAAAACCAAAAACTTGTTTTTTTGAATTTTTCACATAAATTTTGAGGTTATGTGAAAAAAGTGTGAATACAAAAGTTTTAGATCGTTTTATTATCTACAACTTTTCTATTTGACTTTTTTCGATAGGACTCTTTGTTTTGCCGGGAAAAACCGTTTTTTACCCTTAAAAACTCACCCCCATCCCCTTCCCAACCTCAGATCGCCCGTAATTTATTTTTCCTTTCATTTTTATCATATTTCCCTCCTTTTCTAATGGGTTTCATTCTATTATAATTTTTTTTGGTTTGAAAAACTATCGACCCTGGACTATATGGCATAGTAGGCTATGTAGGCGGCAAGGCAGGCGACATCGAGAATATTATAGAAAAAGCATATCCACTCAGCTTTCGACCAGTAATGAAATTCGATGATTCAGGGGTTATTCTTTGCCTGTTTTTTTCATGAAAAGCGAATACAGTAGATAATTCCACTAGCGTTTTTGATGCAGCCATCGCTGGTGGAATATATTCCTATATATTTTTCTTCAAAGTGCCAACAATCGTCAGGTTTTACACAAATGGAAAGAATTCATTTCAATGGAAATGTAGTGAATCCATAGAAATATTTTTACCCGATCCTGAAAATTTGGCCATTAATCGGACGGTTAAAACGAATGTGATTGAAGGAAAAAAAAACAGACGTAAGAAATCTGTCAAAAGACTAGACCTCCAGAAAAAAACAAAAATATTGCATGAAATTCATGGAATAAAGAAAGCTTGATGCTCATTGAAACCCATAACATTTGGGATTTGCATGTAAGCACCATGTAAATATTATATTGAATTGATTATACCAGAGTTACGTATTAGGCCAAACCACATGACGACTAGGCATCTTTTTCAACCACTTGAGATGCCAATATACAGCTTATTTTGTACCTGCTTCAAATTTTTATATTCATTATTTCTGTTAACTTTGCGTGAGGCAGTCGATCTGTATTTTTTATCGAATGAATATTTTATAAGAATAAAATCTCTCGTTCAAGCTATTTAACTCCAGAACATATCACACTATGGAGTACTCATAAATAAACACAATAGTTCCGAAAATCGTGATCAAGAGTGTCGTTTTGGTGAGGCAAAGCAGCAGTAGAATGTTTGTCGAAGGATCGTTTGCAGTAAACGTGACAGAATAATTATTTTCAATTACTTCCTTTCGACTTTAGGGCTATAAATTTGGCAATCTTTTTCGGGATCACTGTGAGGCCTACGTCACGTTCGTTCAAATGAAATAACATCCCTCGGAAACGCTTTGTTTTGGTGACTAATTCAGTCATTACTCTTACGAAAGGATCGCTTCCCGAGGAAAGGCTTGCCGAATTATTCATTTCCACATCCTTTGCAAAAAGATTGAATGACTAGAACGCAATGGACGTTAATGTTATGAATTGGAAAGTTGTGGTTACTAGTGAAACTCAATCACAAAATATACAAGGGCCCCAAAATTATCAAAGGTAGGTGATTAGCAAACAACATTCTCCTCGAGAAAACCTATCTGATTCTCCATTATTTTTTGTTATGTAATAAATATGGTATGAACTAACTGAGTACATTTCAGTTGTCATACTGTGACTGTTTCATTGATTCAAATCTCTCATCGATTATATATGGTGTCAACACTATATTGAGGAATGTATAGTTTCACTATCAGGAACTGTAAAAATTTCAGTAACGAAATATCAATGAAATTGTTTTATTTTCGTTTGTCGATTTCTTCTCATTTTCGTTAGTATTTTCTTACATTTAGTGTTGGTTAAAACGTTGTTTTTTTTTTGACATGACACGTACCTACTCAGTACTTGGTACTTGATACTAATGATCATTGATATCATCATGATATTGCCATGTGGAAGCCTGTTGAAAAATTCTGGGTGTACATATTGATAAACATTCTATATTGAATCAATATGTACCAGAAAAATCCGATCTCCGTTGCCAGGCGCCATTTTTGGGCTCTGGGAAATTTCTAGAGTAATCAGCCTTTTTGGAACCTCAATTTTTTCTGAAACCACAGAGATAGTAATCGAGAGGCGTCAGGTCATGTGACCTCGAAGGTCATTTCATGGTCTACCTTGCCGAATCCACCAGTCATCAATTTTTGTGTAATTTTTCTAACACCATATGATGGTGCACCATATTTTTCCTTCTTACGTTTGCAATCAATCAATGTTCATATTATTCGTCAAATATAAAATTCAGAACCATCTAGAGCACGCTTTCGCAAAATTGTCATAATAAATTGAAAGGTCGACTACTGAAGGTGTCCGAAGAAGAATTATTATGTGCCGTGAACAACATTGACGACATATCGAACAATTGATGGTTTTGTTTTATCCGTATATCAGAATATGATTTTCAATGCCATATTATTTGTTTCATGATAGGTTAGTATAAGAATATCCATGAATGAAGTGGAGATAGTCACTTCTCAATTGATAAATGTTTATATTATGTGTCGAATATGAAATTTAAAATCATCCAAAGCACACTTGTGAAAATGAACATGAGACAAATGAGCGTATTATCACATTCTTAATAATAATAATAATAATAATAATAATAATAATAATAATAATAATAATAATAATATTAATAGCTTTATTTGTCCAACAGTCGAAACCATTTACAGGACAATCAATATATATAAATACAATATAATATAATAATTTGAATGAAATAATTACCTAAGAGTAATTTCAGGAACAAAAAACTTCAAAAACACAGCAAACACAAAATAGAGAGAAAGAGTGCACTAGTTAGATAAGTAAACCTTTGCTACCCCAATGAGTTCATTAATCTTACAGATATGCAAATCACAATAATTACAGATCTTGTTGTAATTGTTACACATAACATAGATAGGGGATTTGAATAAAATATTAGTTCTAGCTTTCTGGGTTCTGAATACAATTTTCGATCTTGTTCGAACATAAGGTACATTGAATTAGTTTCTTGTTGATATCTCAGTAAATGTCCATTTTTGCAATATGGTATGCTCATACAAATCGATAGGAAATGAAATTTTGCGTCGTATAGTGTGAAAATTTCATAGTTATTCCATTTGGAATAAGGAAGTTATTGGGATTTGAAATTTCTAAAAAGTAAACTGAAATAACACCCTGTTGAATATTTTGGAACACTTTGAAGGATACCTGATTCAGAACATTCTTTCATTGATGTGTGTGCGGAGATTGAACCTTGAATCTCGAAAATTGAAGATAATACGGACATTTCAGTTAGTCAGGATATAGGGATCACTGTCGGCCGCTGTTTGCCAAATATGGAATAATGCCCGTGCCTTCTGTATATATATACCAGTCGCTGCTACATATATATTACATAAAAACAAAAATATCTATTCAACTAATGCAGAGTATCATAGCCATAATACAAGAAATAAAAACATGATAAGAGAACCTAGACTCCGTCTTTCAGCTGACATTAAGCTGTATAATAAATTACCTGAAAAAACTAGAAGCCTAAATTATAGACAGTATAAAGTAGAAGTCAATAAAATATGCTCCCACCACTGTTTCTACTCAGTTGATGAATTTATGGCCTGTAATATATAAATTTGTTTTGTGTTTTTTTTTCTCTCTCATTAATTTATGACAAATACTCACAGATTTGTCATTATTTTTCCATCTCAGAATGTTGCCCATTTTGACAACTGCTATACAGGGTGTGTCACAGTGGATGGAACATTAGACGTATCTGGAGAACAGAGAGACAGATCATTTCGAAAATTTGTGAGCGTGGATAATCAAACTTGCTCTATCCGTCTAAAATATTTTCATCAATACAGTGTTGCCGCTTATATCAGAAAGTAGTAGCTACTTTGTTATTTCGAATAGAACACCTCGTATATTATATCATTTTTGGAATCCTCATGAGATTCCTCACAACTTTCACACATAATTTCCCTATACCTATCTGTCACGATTTCCGAGATAAAAATTATTTTGTCAAATTTTTGTGCAAAACCTGACCATTGAAAAATATCAATTTTTTCCCAATGCCGATCCACAAAATATTGCAATTTGGGTTATAGCTGCATAAGACCAACAAAGATTCTGTCGATGAACTGGATCTCAGTTTCAGCATACAGGGAGGCTCAGAAGTGAGTGTCATCCGGGCACTCATGAAAATGACTGAAACTTTGTTTTTTCAAATGGAATAAAGTTCATAGCCTACTATCTGAAGCACTATCCAATATTTATTTTATTGAAGACGAATTCATAACATAAGTGATCATAACTAACAAACTGTACGAGATAGGTATAGGAAAAGTATACTCAATTAGAATGGAAAATGTTATAGCTTTTCGAATAAGTGATAATATACAGGGTGTTCCATTTGAAAAAACAAAGTTTCAGTCATTTTCATGAGTGCCCGGATGACACTCACTTCTGAGCCTCCCTGTATGCTGAAACTGAGATCCAGTTCATCGACAGAATACTTGTTGGTCTTATGCAGCTATAACCCAAATTGCAATATTTTGTGAATTTGCATAGGTAAAAAATTTATATTTTTCAATGGTCAAGTTTAGCACAAAAATTTGACAAAATAATTTTTATCTCGGAAATCGTCACAGATAGGTATAGGGAATTATGTAGGAAAGTTGTGAGGAATCTCATGAGGATTCTAAAAATGATATAATATACGAGGTGTTCCATTTGAAATAACAAAGTAGCTACTACTTTCTTATACAAGCGGCAACACTGTATTGATGAAAATATTTTAGACGGATAGAGCAAGTTTGATTATCCACGCTCACAAATTTTCGAAATGATCTGTCTTTCTGTTGTCCAGATACGTCTAATGTTCCATCCACTGTGACACACCCTGTATAACTACCTACTTACTTATATTTTTATTGTTTTAATCCGTATGTAATTTTTGTCTTATTTAGTGATACGTGTTTATTTATATATACACACGAAATGTACCCATGACCTGCTACAAATGTAATGTTTTTATATAACGTAGTTAATAAATATCTATCTATCAGTCCATCTGTCAAAATTTTTCGTAAAAATGGAATATCTTGAAAACAAATCACGATAGGAAGAAAATTCGAAATGCAAGGGAAAATAGAACACATTGAGTAGTAGCATCCACAAAAATTTCAAGTTGATATCTCCATCAGTTCTCCATAAACCTCTAATGAACCAGTTAGGTGAATCACCCTGTATATAGCCTGCAGATGTTGTTCTTCATTGAACTTCGATATGATAATTTCACACTACGTTATATTGATGTTGTATTACACACTTACATTACTCACATTACATTCTATTTCTATTTAGATATCCGAATTCCACCAATTTCATTAACAAGTAGTGAGATCATAGCGCAAGTCCTATTTTGAAAAGAGTTGTTTCATATCATTACTTTTATTACATGAATCACACGAAAACGTTTAAATGTGTTGGGAGCAAAAATGTAGCTGAACTGAAATGTTAATTATCTTCCCAATATCCCGTATCGTTCTTCTTGCTCTGTCATCATTTTCATCAACTGTAACTTCTGAAGAGTACATACCTGTCACAGGATATTCCGGTAAGGGTAAATACGCTAGCCGCAACGGTCGCATTGGCAATGAAATTGCTAACAGTGCAGTACCACTTGCCGAACGGCCAATTTCTGCAACAAAAAGACTGTTCAGATAACACGGAAATGCCAGACGATGAGGTATGGCCCGGAAACTGGAGTCATTTTCCATTGATGGCTATGGAATCCTCCCGGATGAATTGAATGTCATAGGAGCGTGAACTGCGCTACCGCTTCGATAAATGGTATGTGACTAGAAATGCTTTGAACAGGGATTCTCTAGAGGACTGTTGGTCATATATTCGCTTTTTTCAATTACAGATCTTTCCAGTCGAGTGCTAATTTCGAAAGCTACAGAAATTTTTTCGATGCAGCTGAATAATTCTAACTAATGAAAGCGAATATAAAATCGTCTGCTCTTCGACTGTTACCGTTCTATATAGAAGAGCTTCTTTTTTTTACGATCTTTCAACATATGTCACAGAGTGAATCAGAAGAATAGGCCATCAACCGATGTTTGGTGAACATGCGGTGAAAGTTCAAAGGGTCATTTCTCGAACTATTTCAGGAATAGTTTGTCTATTAATGATTTTCAGAAATAACATTGAAATCTTCTGTATTTACGAGTTGTTCCGAAAATCGAGACGAGACGAGAAATTGAAAAACTCTCGAGATTCTCGAAACTTCGAGAGTCTCGAAAATAGTCAACTGACTGTTGCAACTAACGAATCATGTAGGTACAAATTGTACCTGCGTCACATTCAACATGGCCGCCGGTTCAGTTGGCTGTGATTCTGCTCTCTTAGAAACAAAAGTAATGTCTGTTGTAAACAGTGCAAACGAATAATAGTGAAAGACAAACTTATATGTGTGAAGTGCAAGTTCAGTTTCCATCCAGGGTGCTGGAAACAATCATTGACTGGAAAAAATCCAGAATGTCTACACGAAGTTGAGATATCTGTAATTAATGAATGCGAAGATGCCGCCTTTTTTGATGCTCTGGACGAAATGGCAAATACTAACACTAGTTTTGATACAGTTATTTCCAAATATATTCTCAAACAGAAAGATCTACTCATCCAAGAACTGAGAGATAAAATTATAAGGTTGGAAAATCAAATCGACAATGTGGAAAAAAACAATGCTAATATCCCAACAATAATCCCACAAAAACCAGTCACAGAGATTGAAAAAAAAAACCTCCATCAAAAAAAGAATCGAAATTACAAAGTGCTACGACCTCTGATAAACCTGTAGTCAATAAAAACATGGGAATTTCCAAAACAATTACTAAGCAAGATTTGTTGAGGGAGATTCACAAAGTTGAGAGCGAAGAAAAACAAATAGACACATTAATTTTGAAATGGATACTCAACAAAAAAAAGTTGCCAGTATTTCAAATGAATCAAACAGCCGGGAAATAAAGGATTTGAATTGGGAAACAGTGAAGCCAAGACGAAATTACAGACGACCAATGATTATTGGAAATAACAACAAAGACTCATCTATAAGGGGAGTGCCGAAATACGTTGATCTGCATGTATGCAGATTGGATACCTCAACCACTTCTGAAGACCTGGAGAATCTATTGAAAAAGCATTTCACTGTAGTGGAATGTGAATTAATTAAATCTAGACAGCCAACATTTTACTCCTCTTTCAAAATCAGGATACATGAATGCAATTTCAAACTTGCAATGAACCCAGAAGTTTGGCCGTTTGGAGCTTGTATTCAACGTTTTTTAGACAGAAAGAGGACTCTTCCACAGCCAAACTGATGTTTGATCCCGATATTGTAGTTCTGAATACTCAAGGCCTCAGTCAGGATAAACTTGACGTGTTAGCAGGGGATCTTGGTGAGTTCAAGAATTTAAAATTTTTGTGTTTTACTGAAACGCACCAAACTTTATACTCTGAAAACTCTACACTTGGGTGATTTTTCATTGATAAGTAGTTATTGTCGTTCTACAATTAAGTGTGGTGGAGTTGCTATATGGTCCAAAAATTGCATAAATGCTAAACCTTTGAATCTGTCACAATACTGCGAAGAAAAGCACTTTGAAGTCTGTGCAGTTATGATGACAGAAAATAATATGAAGTCAATAATTGTATCATGTTCTTAATTTTCTCAGATCGTATAGTTGATGTCTTGAATGCAATCAGCCATTATAATGTACACATTATATTAACTGGGGATTTGAACATAGGCTCATATAACAAATCCAAAGATTTTGAAGATTTTTCTAGACTTTTGAAGTGTTTCAATATGAAAAGCCTTATTGAATGGCCCACAAGAGTGACAGAAACTAGTATTAAACTATCGATCATATTTTCGTCAATTTTTATACAAAAGAGATTCCAATTGTGATAGATAATAATATATCGGATCATCGCACTATTCTTTGCCGATTGAACATTAAAAACGATCCTAAACCTCCTGCAACAACAACTATCAGAAGAAGTTATAATTATGGGTCAATTCAAAACTTTCTGAGCGACCTTTCAAGGGAAAATTGGGAAGATGTCTATACTTCAAATAATGTAGATGATGCATTTTACAATTTTCACATTGTTTTTTCTCACTATTTCAACGTTTTTCCCCTCACGCAGTTATTACTCAAGTAACTCAACAAAAAAACACTGGGTAGATGATAACATTGAATTATCAAGTTATCATTTGAAACATCTGTACTCTTTACGAAAATTCTCACGCGAATATGAGAATCATTATAAAGAAGCCAAGAAGCAACATAGTGATCTCATAAAAAATACAAAAAAGGCCCATTACCAGAATGCTATAACCAGCTCCAAAAACCAAACCCGAACGGCATGGAAAGTCATATCTGAAGTCACAAATAAGTCCAAAGCAAAGACCGATAATATTGAAATAATAAAAAATGAAGCTGTTCATACAGACCCCCATCTAATCGCAAATATTTTCAACGACTTTTTCACTTCAGCGCCTCACGAACTTATCAATAAAATTCCTTCTACAAGCTTTTACGCGCCAGAGAAAAAAAATTGTTTCAATAATTCTACATTATACTTGGAGCCCTTTTCACCTGAGGAATTACCAATTCTACTGAATAACAAAATGAAAAATAAAAAATCAGCTGGGGCGGACGAAATTCCAAATTTTCTTATTAAGTTATCACTACCTCATATTATTTTCCCGATGACATATCTAGTAAATCTGTCATTCGAAACAGGATGCTTCCCGCAAATGTTAAAAACAGGAAAAATTATACCAATTCACAAAAAGAATGATACTCGACAGCTCAGTAATTATCGACCAGTCACTGTTCCAAGTAGTGTTTCCAAAATATTAGAATATGCTTTTCTTGACAGGTTAGAGAACTTCCTGAAAAAATTCAAGATTGTCAGTGAACAACGACATGGTACAGTCCTTCTATTCGGAAATATTGAGAGTCGTCGAGGCTGGGGAGTGTCCGGCGGGTATTTTTTGTAATCTCAGTCGGGCGTTCGACTGCGTCGATCATTCGAAACTTCTGGATAAACTGTATGCCTATGGATTGAGGGGGGTTTCTCTGGATTGGTTATCATCATTTTTGTCGAATCGAGTGCAATATATGAGCATAAAGTACAAAAATCAGAACAAGGTGGAAAATGCATCATCTACAAACACAGAAGTCAATGTAGGCGTTCCACAAGACTCTATTCTGGGCCCTACACTTTTTCTTCCTTACATCAATGAAATCGATACAATATTTCCTAGGACACATTTCACATTGTATGCGGATGATATAACTTTGATTATTTCCAATAAATCTAATAACATCCTACATAATGAATGTGAATCTATATTAGAGTCATCGATGAAGTGGTTTTGGTCGAACAAGTTATTATTCAATCCAGACAAATCATCTATCCTGAAATTTCAGACAGTCCATCATCACAATGAGGACTTCAAGATCGAACTATCAGGGCAACAAATTGTAAATAGCGATACTGTGAAATTCCTGGGTATTGAACTCGATAAGAACCTTAGTTTCAAAATACACTGTGAATCATTAACATCGAAACTCAACTCACTCTATTACTTGATATACAATTTGACTATTTTAACACGCGAACAATTGATGTGCTTCTACCATGCACAGGTGGAATCTCGTTTGAGATATGGAATTAACTTCTGGGGCAACTCGGTACATTCTAAGAACACATTCATTGTACAAAAAAGAATTGTAAGGTGCTTAGCAGGAAAATCAAGACAACATTCTTGTAGAGATCTCTTTAAAAACCTCAACATATTAACCGTGACTGGATTATTTATTTTCGAAATATGTTTTTTTATCTATAGAAATAGGAAAGGTATACCGAAAAATTATAATGCACATAATATCAATACGAGACAAAAGAATGAGTTCCGGATACCTTTTGCCAGATTGAATATTACTAGCTCATCGCCAAACTGTATTGGGCCAAGGTTATTTAATAAACTACCTGAATCAGTGAAAAACTGCACAACGGAAATAGAATTTAAAAAACGAATTAAGTTATTTTTGGTCGACAAGGCTTTTTATACTGTAAACGAGTTTTTGTGTGCCTTCATGTAATATACTTATATATACTTTTTTACAAAGTGTGTGATATGTGGATAATAAACTAACTTTTGTTGGTTCTTTCATTAGTTTGTAGTATTCTGTGACTATTCCTATACAATGTATGTTGTCATGTGTGGAAAATAAATGATTTTGATTTTTGATTTCGATTGTATCAATTCTGCTATTCAAAAGTCACCTATGAATAACAACAAATGAACGCAGGCTTTGGAACAAATATTAGAAAAATATGGCTTTGAAAAAGGTGAAAATCATAACGAATGCTTTATTTTTTTTATACAATCTTTCATCCATGCAATCGAAATTCACCTAGTACGAAAGTTGAAAATCGTAATAACGGGACCTTCTCATCAAATTATTGATTCCGAAGAACAGAAAAACCTATTTAACAATAATTGTAGTGACTTTATTGTCAGTAGCAATGACTCGATTAGTAGAGATAATAATTCTGATGTATTATCTGATGAATTACCTAATCCGAGAATGAAATAAAGATTCACGAAAAATATCGTAAACCAGGTGTCTACCTCTCGCAAAGGCAAAAGAAAACAACTTTCCAAAGTTCAGAAGTCTCTAAAAAAATTAGTGGAACTGGACCCGGACAGTACTTTGTCATTCAATCCAATAATAAAAGAGTAATATGGGTGAGCCACCTTGGAGAATCACCTGGTATATTTTTTCGATGTCGAAAAATATCGATTTTTTTTTCGATCTCGTTTCGAAAAAAAAAACGTACATTCGAAATCTCGAGAGTCTCGTGCAACTCTATCTATATCTCAGATTTAAGAAAATCACACAAAAAATCATCAACAAAATGGATGGGACCCAATAAGTGAAAATCATCGAAAATGTATGAATCGAAACAGAACATACTTCGAGCAATATTTAGGATTTTTTTTACTTCAAGTGGTATTGTAATGTTTCTTTAAGATTCAATGTTCCATTTGAACCTTGAAACTTGAAATTGAAATGTATAAAACTTAGAGGGAAAATAATGAGGACAAAGTTTCCTTCAGTTTTTTATTCTCGCTTTGGATATTTCATGATTTTGAAAAGACTAAGAGTATGTTGGATTTTTGTTAGTCTGGACTTCAATTTTCCCTACGATTCATAAGTCAGTTGTTTGAGGAGAAGTAAAGTAACATGCATATCAAATCTCTAGAAATTCCACAGCGTAGTTTACTGATATCATGACCTACTCAGTGAAAAATTCAGGATGCTCTACATAAATTGTATTTTCTGAAACAGCTTGGTGACATCTATATGGTGTTGACTTATCCCCGTTCACTATCACCCTGTTCACATATAGGATAGATAGATAGATAATAGCTTTATTCAAAGAATTGCACTTATACATTTAACATGCAGAATAGTCAAGATAAGTATCCAAACAAGAAAACAGATACGTTAAAAATGCGAAGCACAGACAAAACACACAAAGACCTGCTGAAATAGAATCAATGAAGACACAGAAAACGTACGAAATTGTCCAGTGAATTAGTAGACTACATAAAATTGGGATATAATTGAATCACACTAACTTGAAATAAAAAAATTCTTTCAAACTATATGGTTCGATCATGATTAATAATTCTTGTACAAGATGTTTGAATTCTTTGAGACAGGGTTCGATTTTTACACTCGTCGGCAGTCTGTTGTAAAGCTTAATGCACGAATACGTAGGGGCTTTTTTTGTTAGAGTTAGTCTGTGTGCAGGCGTATTTAGATCCATAGATCTTGTACCATAACTATGCTGTGATATAAATACATCGAATTTTTCCCTATTTTTGAACAGAAATACTAGACACTCATATATATAGATGCCTGGAACAGTTAATATATTCATTTCTCTGAATTTTCCTCTGCATGACTGCCTTTTACTGTTACCCAAAAAAATTCGAAGGCATCTCTTCTGTACAATAAAAACACTCTGCGATTCCCAGCATCCTCCCCAGAAAATGATACCAAACCGCAGTAGAGAATGAAAGTTTGAAAAATACACAGTCCTCAATGCTTCACTGTCTAAGTATTCGCCTGTAATTCTGAAAAAATAACACACTGAATTTAATCTGTTACAGAGTTCATTTATATGGATCTCCCAATCCAGATTTTGGTCAATGTGAATTCCCAAGAACTTTGTGCTCCTCACCAGGGTCACACCTTCTGTTTGGAGTTGTATGTCTTGGGGTATCTTGTTCCCAACACTTTCAGTAGTTGTGAAGCAGATACAGGTTGTCTTTTCTTTGTTTAGAGTCAATCGGTTATTAATAAGCCAGTCCTGAACTCCCTTAAGGATGTCGTTTGCTATACCTAACATTTCTTGGAATGAAGATCCTAACACTAGGATATCTGTGTCGTCGGCATAATTTACAAGATTTGTTTTATCATTTATGATTTCTGATGCCAAGTCATTGACATAGAATAAATATAACAGAGGACCCATCACACTTCCCTACATATAGGAAGTCTTCATAATTATTCCTTTGTCACGTGACCTAGTGACTATGTTGGGAATCCGATATTTTATCATGTTCTGTTGCAATATTCAATTGTTAATGCAGCATACAAACTATTGGTGGGCACTAATGATAATGATCTACAACGTGTCGAAATGTTTTGACATGAAGCACATCCGTCATGTGTGATGCTCTGAAAAATCATACTATAAAAGCTTATATCTCTGAGAGTCTGGAATCATTTGGAATTATGTGCCAACTGACGCATTTCTGCGTATAACTGCTGAAGTTAACAAATACTCTTTGAATTATGGTCTCGTATTTCACTCCAATATGTTCTCTATTTACATTTATTTTCATCATTATTTTCAGGCAAATACCACGCTAGTAGTTTCATTGTGGAATCACAGTATGGAAGTGGATTCTATCCCTGATTAATGAATTTGAATTCAGTTGAAAGATGCTATATTATTGTAAACGGTTTTATCAGTCGATTTACCACTTGGACTGTTTGACAGAACTAGCCTGATTATTTACGAGTTTCAATACAGCTTTTTCGCTTTCGAAATCAAATGGCTATTGGAGCGATTTGAGAGTTGATTTTTTTCCTGAAGAAAATTCCTGCGAGCTTGATTATTATCATGATTTGATTTCGTAGATGGTTGAATCGATCCCTAATGGTTACGATACTCATTTATAAGAAAGTCCAACAAATCATGTTTGCACCTGTCGAATGCCATGTCATTTCAATCGAAAAATCATGAGACTTTATATCTGAATAATTCAACAAAAATATAACATTAGAATGAATAAGCATGTTTATCTTTTATCGATGAAAAAAGTTTTTTAAATCGAAAGTAACGTACCATTTTCTTGATAATTGGGAATATTTTATTTCAACTGATGACAGAAATGATCCGAGACTATCATTTCAGAGCTGAAACATCCACATATGAGGCGTTTAGGATTCGATATGCATTCACTTGTTTTCTATATGCCAGGTGATCCATTTTTGTGGGGAAGCAAAAAAGTACAAGAAAATGTTTCAGGGGATGTTATATTTGCGCAGATACTTATTTCTCAGATATTTTGAAATTCAAGGGTATTTAGCGTGAACGTGACGACATAATTGCATTTTTGAACTTCCCAAATATTCAGAACATGAAATTGAAATTTTTCCTTAGAAAAACTTATTTTTCAAATACATAATTCAAGTTCCATAATGAGCGAAACAATACCAAAACGATCAAAATATCTCGGAAATGTTTTCATATGTAGTCTGCTCTGCTAGTTATGGACCAAATCGTAAAAAAATGTTCCTTTGACGAGAAACGGTACCACGGCAGCACCAGTGGCTGACAATGGAGGTAATAAATTGAAATCAAGGATATCCCCTATACATAATAAGCGGCACTTTCTGATCTTCAAATGATTTTTGTTTCACTTCCAGTGATACCAAATTTCGATTTTTGAATCAGATATTCTGTATATCATCACATTTCTGAAATCTGCATAATTTTCTAAATTCAATGATACCACACAAGTGACAGTGACAACAAAGAAATCAAGAGGTGCCAAATAAGGTGACCTTGAAGGCCATCGCACAGTACCATTCTTTTAAATTAAGTTTTGTTCGAATGCCTGTTCAAGGTAATCACTTAATATTCTTGAATTATGGGGAGGAGCTTCATCTTGTTGAAAATACATTTTCTGTCGTAAATGGGCAGGTGATTTAGTTAAACTGTCCCTACTTTCATTTTGCAGAAATCCTAAGTATATAGCTCCATTCAAGGTTCTTACAGATATTATTGGACCAATGATTCTACGACCGAGTATTCCAAGCCAAACATTGAAACCAAACCGCAATTGAAAGTTACCCTACCGCAATACATTTTGATTTTCTTGTGACCAATACCTGATATTCTGTCAGTTGAATAATCCCATAGTCGCGAACCTACACTCGTCCGAAAATAAAATCCTTCTCAAAGAAGCATTGTTTGACTGTACATCATTCTGCAAGATCCAATTGCAATATGCCATCCTACGTTCATCATTTTCGTACAGGTGCTGGTGCAATCATATAATAATAATAATAATAAACTTTTTATTAGCAAATATTGCTCTTCATAGTATAAAGTACATAGTCAGTAACCTAGAGATACAATACAAAAAATATAAAATATATAAAAAAGCAGAGACAAGTTACATTGTTAAAAACAAGAAAACAAGACAAATCACTGATGACTATCACTGATATATTCAATGCATTTTCTCCTGAATAAAATCAACGAATCGCAGGCTTTCATATGACCAGGCAAATTATTGAATGCCACCAGACCAGAACTATACAAAAAGAGTCACAACCTATATGCTCCTTGTTGATATAAAAAGTTCCTATTCTATTTCTGGTGGAGTGTGCATGAATACTACTTGTGTAGGTCAACTGGTCACTCAGATAATTCGGCAACATATTGTGTTTAATTTTAAATATAAATAATAGCATATTCAATGTTATCCTTTGCTTAACAGACATAAGAGACGCCTCCAACATGTATCTCACAGATGTGCGTCTATTACAACCCAGTATTGCCCTCATGGATCTGTTCTGAAGCCTCTGCAGTCTGTTAAGATTTTCATTATTTACAAAATAGAGCAATGTACTGAAATATTCAAAGTGGGGTGCAATTATTGATTTGTATATTATAAACAGTTTTATCTTACATCTTTTAACGTGTATCACAATGTCATTTATGTACAGCAAGAATAGCAGTGGTCCCAACACTGACCCCTGAGGAACTCCAGAAATTGTATTTGGAGTACTTGATTTCACTTGATTATATTTAACCAACTGCTTCCGATATGTGAGGTAATTAGTGAACCATTTCAATACATTATGATCCAGTCCATACCTATTCAACTTCCCCAAAAGTAACTCTATGTTGACCGTTTCAAATGCTCTCTTGAAGTCCAGAAAGACAACACCTACAAGACGTCTTCTAGACAGTTCAACTCTCCAGGAAGAGATTAGGAACTGCAATGCAGTTTCACATGAATGGGATTGTCTAAATCCAGACTGTTCTTTTATCAAAATATTATGCTCCACTATAAATTTCATTAATTGATCCCTCACCGCAATCTCCAATATCTTTTCATAAACTGATAGGGTATTTACGGGTCTAAAATCAGATCTCAAAACGGCGCCTCTAATCTTTTCAATAGAACAACGGTGGCAATTTTCCAGTCGTCAGGAAATGTTCCAGTGGTTAACGACAAATTAATCAAGTCCAAAAACCGATTACCCAGTATCTCAAATGTTAACTAAATTATATTCAGATTAATTCCATTATCATCTGTATTATTTTTCTTTAGTGAAAAAATTATCTTTTTTAAATCGCACATATTCAATGTTTTAAATTCCCCAAGCGTCTCATTAGTTGGAATAATATAACTGATTATAATCATTTATTGGTACTGTACTGTCGGTTAGGTCCCTCAAGCTTTCAACAAAATATGAATCAAAATACCCCGCTACTCTTGCTTCACTTGTTATGAGAACACTATCAAATTTTATACCTTTGAACTCTTGTTTTTTGTTTCCTTTCAGCAAACCCTTCAGTGACTTCCACATAGCCCTACTGTTTCCTTTATTTTCATCGATCTCTGATTCATAATACTTTTTAGTTTCAATTCGTATCTTTTTTGTAACGGAATTACGACTCATTTTATATTTATTCCAGTCACTTTGTAGTTTGGTTTCCTTGGCTTTTTTATGAAGAACATCGCGTTGAACATCTGCCATGATTTCGTCTGTAAACCACACTTTCAATTTAAAATTATTGAAATTATGCTTCATTTTGAATGTTGCATGTATGTCCAAGCATCGAATAATATTATTGATGAATGAATTAGATCTTTCATTTATGTCCGTACTATCATTATTCCATAACGTATTCATTAGGGACAGTTGGAATTGAATTTCATCAAAGTATTTATAATCTCTTCTACTTATACTAGTGGAAGTTGATCCAGTATGAAAGACATCACCTAAGGATATCGAAATATTAGAATGATCCGCAACACTTTGAAGATGAAACACCTCAAATTTCAACACCCTATTATTTGTCACGAAGTAATCAATCAATGAAGATGAATCCTTGAATGAATCCAAGAATGCCAAAAAACAGCATGTGATGCATTGGGAGAATGGTACACCACACACACTATATATACTGCACCATCCACAACTACCCTGACAGCGACAAACCAAACATTCATGAAAATAACATCCCTTAAAATTAGTTCAAATTTCAACCCACTCCTGATATACACGGCAACTCCTCCCGTATGTCTGCTAGATAAATTACAAAGCACCAGCTCATATCCATCCACATTAATCTCATGAAGAGCAAGCAACATCATCCGTAATATAGGTTTCTGATAAACAAACCAACAAAGGTTTATGCAACGAAATACAGTGCAACAAATTATCCAAGTTTTTTATAAGGCTTTGTGCATTGGTATAGAAAATGTGCCAATTATGCTTATTTTTATTATTATCATTAACGTTCACCTGAGCACCAACACTCACACCCCCTCCTGCTATAGATCCGATATTTGAAAGGTTCATAATTATGTTTGTGCAAGATACGGCTTACAACTATAGTGTTACCATCATCATAGATTTGAAATGTACACATTATAATCATGTATATACAGAGTTCCCATATGAGAAAGGACCCAGATAGGATGAAGCTATTTTCGTCTCTCAAGGACTCTCAGATGGCTACCATTTGGGCATCACGAAGAAATATCTGTTGAATGCTTTCAATGGCACTGAAGGAGCCTGTTAGTATCAGAGCTTTTTGGAGTGGATGAAATATAGGAGAGCTGGATAGATGGCAAAGTTAGTATCAAGTTGTCGTAGTTTCAAATGCAAACTCAATGAAAACATTTTTCTTCGAGTGCATAGATTTCAATAACCTCTCGAATGAAGTGAGGAATATACCGTCTTCAAATGCATTCATTTAACTGATGTTCATGTAGGAGGATGAAATATGGAAGGTATACCTATATGAGTGAGTGTGTGGGTGTGTTGTATGTCTCATGTGTATCATACAGGGTGTTTCATTAATATGGTAAAGAAATCAGACTGGGACTAGAGAGGACCAAAATATGACGATTGAGCGCAACATCGCTTATAGAAATGTTGATGGTTTAAAAAGATACAGTGTGTTCAAAGTTGAAATTTTACACATCCACACACTCACTCATATAGGTATATCTTCCATATTTCATCCTCCTACATGTACATTAGTGAAATGGATGCATTTGAAGACGGTATATTTCTCTCTTCATTCGAGAGGTTATTGAAATCTATGCCCTTGAAGAAAAATGTTTTCATTGGGTTTGTATTTCGAGTTCGCACTATATGGAGATTGTTCACGTTTTTTGTTGGATAATTGTAAAATTGTAAAATACAATTTGATAAAAATCAGTTACTAAACTTAATTGTAACACCAAGAATCAAACATAAGATGCAATATAAAATCTGACTAATAAAAAGACAAATAATGAAAAGACATTAGTTAGTAATAAAAATATAAATAAAAACATAAGTATAACAGCCACAGCCAAATGATGTAAAGCGCCGCAAAACAACCAATACCAGTGTTAGCCGTCTCTTGATAGAATGTATGATAACAATTTCGTTTTGAATCAATATATCGTATTACATTGTTTTATTTCCTCTGGTAAATGATTATATTCATTCAATCCTTCGAAAAATATAGACTCCATTGAACTCTTCAGCTTTGTCCTATTGATATGAAAATTATGTACGGACCGTGTATTATAGTTATGGAGTTCATTGTTGTATGTAACAAATTGGTTGAAGTAATCAGGAAACATATTCTTTGTGATTTTAAAGACAAATAGCATGGCCATATAATACAATCTTTGATCTATTGATTGCCATTTCAATGCTGCCAGCATTGTTTTTATTGGGGTGTATCTGTTGCAATGTAAAGTTACTCGCATTCCTCTGTTCTGCAATTTTTGTAATATTTGGATTTAATTTTTTTGTAAAATATATAACATAGAAGAACAGTAATCGAAATGTGGCTGGATTATTGCTTCATATACAGTTGTTCTGCTAGATAGAGAAAGTTGTGCAGAAATTCTTGTGAAAAAATATAATTTTCTTGAAATTTTGTAACATATGTATTTACAATAAGATTTCATCTTCAAACATTCATCAATTCCCAGTTAACACAAATTCGTCTCAGAGATGTGATTGGGCATCACATTCATGTTCCAGGTCACAGCCGTAACTCGAATTGAGATTCTCACTAACATCACAATGACTTCTATTCGGGACCCTTTTGGTCGTTTTTTGATTTTCATTCATAATGACAATAGAAATCACATTGATGCATTGGATTACTCACAATGTGAAGTTCAAACTGCCTCACATTCTTTTATCTGGAATTCCTTATGAGGAGAATATCGTGATTCTGAAGGAGGTCACATATACTTAATTTTCGGAATTGAAAATGAAGTCGCATTCACGTCACAAAGAAGTAATAATTGGTTTCACAAGAATACCCCATTTTATGTGATTACGAATCTCATTCTGAATCAGTTCATGAATCGTTCAGTAGGAAATGGGATTCAAGAAAAATGCTTATAATGAAGATTTCAATAACATTTATTTTTGGAAAACCTCCGGAAAATCATAAATATTATGACTTTTATATAAGTAACTGAAATTTCACTTTAACATAAAAAACTCACAACACTATACTGCTTTATTCTTGCAATTTTCTCTGATTTGTAGCCACTATCTTTTTAGTATCTCAAAATTCTTGTGTATCAGCATCTGAAAATTAATAAAATACATTTCAGTTCATGTTGTCAATGTTCAGTTTTATTATAAAGGTTGAAAAGGAGTTTTCAGATATTCACATCAAATAAATTACCTGAATCTTACAAGAAGACTTGATTATTGATGGCTGAATGATTTACTGAAGAATGGTTCATATTTTATTTTGAAAACACTGCTCAGGCCATATTGATATAATTTTTATCAAATTTCTGGGTTATTGGTATTGGCTACACCAATAACATTTTCACTGTTTTCAGGAATATAATAAAATCTATGATTTTATTCATCTCCTCCTACGTTGTCATATGTGATCAAGTGTGAGTGTGATCAATGAGTTATAGCCCAATAACTGAGATGAAAATAAATCAATATACGTATTATTCTGAATGAATATGTTGAAAGAACAATCACACAATACTCACCTTTTCACTGTAATGAATTACACAAACTCATGTGTTCTCATCCACCATTCTATTCTTCTACAATAGCCTCAGTCAGCCAGTTGATATATATAACGTAATCGGTTGTTTTTTTCCGCAGAAATTTTGCTTATTCAAGCGAGTCTGGCATAGCCCATCCCTTCTGCTTGCAAGTAAAAATATAACAGAAACCTCAACAACTATACTTTGTTTTCACAACACTACTATAAACTGTTCGAAATAACAACTAATTTATATCGATTTATGAATACACCTTGTCAACTCTTCTCATCCACTAGGAGCAAATAACCAGAAAGAACAATGAAAGTAACAGAACGTGGAAGAAAACGAACCGCCATATTACAATACTGAATAGTGAATACACTCTCATTTCACGATCTCGTCACATGTTGCACCAGCGTTGCCGCCTGTGCATGAAATAAGCACACATTTTCATTTTTCATGGAATTATTGTGAAGAGATTATCAAACAAAATGACTATACTTTCAGATCTGAGAAATTGGTGACTAAATAATTTTTCAGTGATATTTTTATATTTTTATCAGACAATACTATATGATGATATTCCTCATACATTATTATCAGTTTAAGAACACTGGGAGACTGCGAAATCTCTCGAGTCGGGAAAAATATTTGAAACGGCAACACTGAATATTATCTTGTTGAGTTCAATGTTGCAAGCTCTCATTTTTACATATTCAAAATCAAGAAGATCATTATATTTTTCGTGTTCTATCATTTGATTCTTATCGGTGATACCATAATTTTTCGGTATCATTCTGGGAGCAGATCGGATTACATAAAGCACGTAGATATAATAAATGATATTGGGGACATGACGACATGATATATGGTATTATTCATCAACACCCCTTTAAAAGTCACCTCATATTCTTGTATTCCCAAGTCACATTGTGCGCTGTATCTATGACTATGTGATTATGCACGGGTTTTTCTCAAATTTGGGCGAAACGTAAATTTTAAATATTTGGTTGGGAAAAAAGTGATATTTTCTTCCAAGCTGGCCCAATAGGCTTCACATTTTGAACAAGGGTTATAGACACATAAATAATTTAGAAAATCAAGATTTATAGCATCACGAGTGAAAAAACTGCCAAAAAGTGCTAATTTTCCCGATGCCCATATAAAACACGCAACTTGTTGCCCGAATAATAAAATCATCTTGATCGAGTACTTTTTCAAAGACATAACGGCTCGATCAAATTCCACTATTAAAGTAAAGAACATCAAATGAAGAAAACAATGAATCATCGTCCTTTCAATAGATTTAAAAGAGGCAGATTCAAAAATACGTCAAAATAACGTATAGGCGGTACAAATAATTTCCATATTACAAATGAGATGTTGATTCACAAATGAAAAATAATTGTAATGTAATCTCATTCTACTTAATGCGAATCACTTTCAAACCTCGGATACATTGAATTTTGATTCTCATCGACTGAAGTTTTTGATTCAAATATAAATGTCCCTTTTATGTTAGAGTGCTTCACTAATTCATCACCGAATAGATCTTACACCCAACAAAATGAGACGAAGAATGTGAATGATCTTTCTCATGAGGAATCCCGTGGCAATCTCAGTGAAGTATGATTGTGATTCGCTATGATACATGGACTGACTTGAATGCGACATCCCATAGATGTTTCTGTTAACTGGGTTATGCATCCTAAATACTTAAATTCGTGTACTCATTCCACCCTTTCAACTTCAAGTACTAAGTTGATTGTGTTTTAATTTATATTCGACAATGTAAACACAACTACTATAGAAACATAATAACACAAAATCAAAATAACATGAAAAAATATATCGAGTAATTTCTGAGTCAACAAATGAAAAGTCTGGAAAAATTACAATAAGCTTTGATATATGCGATGATAATGGACAAACTTTCAATAACAATAAAGAAATGGCAAATTTTTGTAGTGAATATTTTACTAGCATAGGCACTAAAATGATTGAAAAAATAAATGTACCACACAATTTCTCATTAAATAATACTCCTATTAATAAAATGAAGTATTCCTCCACATCAATTCATTAAAAAATGTTAGTGCACCTGGCTATGATGGAATCACTCCATTTTTATTGAAACTAACTGCAAAGTGCAGAAAATTTCCCAAACAATTCAAAAAATCTATTATAACCCCTATTTACAAAGCAGGTGACAAAAATAAAATTTCAAATTATCGCCCCATTAGTTTAATCAATAATTTTGGAAAAATTACTGAAAAATGTCTAAAAACACGCTTAATACACTTTTTAAATAGCAACAAAATATTAGGTGAATATCAATATGGGTTCCGAGAAGGTAAAAGCACATCAGATGCCATGTATGAGGTTATTGAGGAAGTTTCAGATAATCTTGATAACAATGAAAAATGTATCGCAATTTTCTTGGATTTGGCAAAGGCATTCGACACGGTACACCATGAAAAGTTAATTCAAGTGTTGGAGCGATATGGAGTTCGTGGTACTGTGTCTTTTCAAAGACTATCTAAATGACCGCTCACAAAATGTAAAAATCAATGGAAGCCCAAGTGATCCGCAACTGGTGAGAGTAGGTGTGCCTCAGGGGACGGTTCTGTTGCCATATTTAGTGGATATGATTGGGAAGTTACTGAAGAAAGAGTCCAAGAAGGTATGAATACCATGAAGATGTGGTTGGATGGGTTTCAGCTGTCTCTAAATGCAAATAAGACCAATTATATAGCATTTACCATCACAGATATAAATAGACCCAAATTTCATAGCATTAATATTAAGGGCATTGGGGACATAAAAGAAGTTGAAAATACTAAATATTTAGGAATCATTATAGATAAAAATACAAAATGGAACCAACATGTAGCATATTTAACAAAGCGAATAGAAAACTAATTTACAAGTTTCATCAGTTAAGGGATATTTTGAGTAAAAATATATTGATATTGGTATATATATGGTGAATCTCTAGTAGAATCACTTTTGAGATATGGAATACTGGTTTGGGGAGCACTATATGAAAGTTCATTGAAAACCTTGTCTACAAAACAAAATTATATACTTAAAATTATCTACAAAAAAAGGAGACGATACCCAACCAGACTACTTTATGGAAGAGATATATGCAACATAAGATCGCTGTACTTTCATACATTGGTAATATTCATGCATAAAAAAGAACATCTAAAAAATCATATCTCGCAAATTGCTGAAAGTTTCTAACTCTAATAAAAATGTACATGCAAGATTTGCTTACCATCTAGCCCCAAAGGCCTACATAATCTATTACCCTTGAATATTAGAAATATTAAAAACTACAAAAAATTTTCAATGCAATGTAAGACATTTATAAATTGCAACTATTTTTCATTTATAACACTAATTGATTAATTTACTTTACTTTGTATTTATAATTATAAATTTATTAAATATAGTATAGGAAAGATGTTATGTTATCATGATAAATAAGCTCTGCACAAAACAAGTGTTGAATCACTTAGGTGCATATTTCTGGAAAATAATATAGTGGTAGCGAAGTGATATTGTATTAGATATAGTATGAAAAACATATGAATTTGTTGATCTTAGCAAGAACTGTCGCTGACTGTCGCATGAAACTATGTATTTGTTTTTGTATGAAACTGTTTATAAACTTGGGCTCGACAAATAAATTAAATGAATAAATGAATGAATTTGAACCTATTATTCGATACCACAGCCTTTGTTTTGGAAATGTTTAGCTTCAATTTGTTTATGTTCAGAAAATTTTCAATATTATTCAAAACTCCATTCAATCTCGTTACAGTTTCATTCAAGTTATCTCCATAGCAAGCAATCAGAGTGTAATCTGCGAAAAGATTCAGAAAATCATAGCCTTGTACATAATTAATATCATTCAGATATATGATGAACAATAAAGGACCCAGGACTCTACCCTGGGGCACTCCTTGTCTATTCAATATTTTGTTTGAAAAAGATCTATTATATTATGTCATTTGGAATCTATTGCTCAGGTACGCTTCAAACCACCTCAGAACAGTGCCCTTCAGGCCATAATATTTTAATTTCTTTATCAATATATGTCTGTCTATGGTTTCAAAAGCCCGTTTGAAATCTAAGAATATCGCCACGATGTATTTATTATCATCGATTAAATGCTTCCATTTAGACACTGTAAGCTGCAGAGAAGGAATGACTTTCACGAAAGCCTGATTGGTTGCCAAGAAGGAGCTTATTTGTAGAAAAATATTGTAGCAATTGATCATGTACTTCTGTTTCAATGATTTTCTCCAGTGGGAGCAAAGTGTTTATGGGTCTGAAACAAGATACATCTACAGCATTCAAGACTCTAGGAACAGGCACAACCACACTTAATTTTAATTCTTCCGGAAAGCATGCAGTGGATAAGGAAGTATTAAGAAGATTCAATATTGTAAATCCTAATATATAAAATGTTCCTTTTATGAATTCAACACTCAAAACTTCATTCAGACTACCTTTGTTTTTCAAAGAAAATATTGTTTTACGAAGTTTGTTTATAGTAACCGCCTCAAAATTTTCGAAAGATTTGTTGACCATTCTGAATTTGATATTATGGACTGTGAAATATGATTTATACCATCCACAAAAAAATTCTTGAATTTTTCTGCATCTTCTATTTCTATTGTAGCATATGATGTATTTCCATTTACATTGAAATTAATAACTTATTCTGTGGTTGTTAACACCTCACGAGCTTCTTTAAAGTCTTCCACATTTCCATAGAATCCCCTTTATATCCATCAATTTTTTGTTCATGATAAAGAGATTTCTTATATTTCATTATATTAACTACTTCATTCCTTTCAGCCTTATACGCATTCCAATGTAATTCGTTTCTTACATTTGTATTTTTGAATTTTATATATTCACTATCTCTTTCCAGAACTTTCCTTCTGACTTCTTGATCATACCATGGAAGATGATACAATTTTGTCTTGGATTCCACAATGGGCGCTGTTTCATTCAGTACTCGACTACAATTACTATAAATGTTTGTATACATTGCATTTACATCACTTGAATTCACTAACCAATCACACTCCATCAGCTTGATATTAATCCGATCGAATAAACCATCATTTATTTTACGACTCATATAAGAATAGTCAAAGGTATGATCAGTATTTTTACTAAGATTTATGCTGATGATTGAGTGAGCAGTTATTCTTGGTGTTTCATGCACCTTAACTGACAAATGATCCTGATTAGATAAAACATAATCAATTAAAGTTGAGCTATTACGGTCACATCTAGTGCTTTCATTAACCAATTGCTCAATTCCATTCATTTGAATTATACTCTTGATCTTATTACTATAAAAACTATATTCTAGGCAATTTATATTAACGTCACCAACAAGAAGGCACTTTTTCCTACTAGTAAAGTAATGTTCACACCATTCTTCGAACTTCTCCAAGAACTCAGCATGACTTGAACTTGGTGAGTGGTAAAACCCGCCCAAATGCCACTTGACACCATTCAATGTTATGATTATGAACTGACACCAGTAATTAAGTTGTTTAATGTAGTAATAATAATAATAATAATTTTATTCGTCACTGAAAATTTTTTACATACACATACAGAAAAATATATACATGCAAGAAACTTATTGGACTAGTCAAAAAGAGAACATTCAGATATACAATAAAAGCAAAAAAAATAATAAAAAATATATAAATACCTAGAAGATTGAGCGTCTAAAAACTTAAACTTTTGAATGGAGTCATCGAAAATTTAAAACAGTTTTGAGGCAATCACAAAGGTTATAAATCCATTCGGATTATGAATTGAGGAATTCATTAATCCCATAAAACTGTTTGTCGCATAGAAAATTATGCAAGTTCTTCTTGAAAACAGTTATTGTGCTACTTGTATCGATAAAACTCTCTATTTTATTAAAACACCTGATGCCTACATATTTCGGCGAATTTTGGCCTACCCCAAGTCTAGAGTAGTTCTGGTGGATATCTTTGCTGTTCCTCGTGAAATAAGGATGTAAATCGCAATTTTTCATGAATTCGGTTTCGTTTTCTTTTATATACATTATCAACTGGAAAATATTAAGACAGGGCAATGTTAGGATTTGAAATTGTTTGAATAGGGGTTTACATGTTGAGTGTGGTGGAGCTTTGTAAATAGTCCTCAATACTTTTTTTTGTGAGCGGAATGCTTGGGCAAAATAACCGGAAGATCCCCAGAAAATCAATCCATATTGTAGGGTTGATTGGACCAGCCCAAAGTAGAGAATTCTCAAAATGTCAAATAATAGGGTTTCTCTCCAGTTTCTTATCATGTAGCAAGTGGTGCCTAATTTTGAACATAGTGTATTTATATGTGCTTCCCAGGTCAATTTCTGATCTAGGGTTACACCTAAGAATGTTATGGTATCTTTACTATGGATAGAGCGGCCACATACATTGAGGTATAGACTGTAGTCAGGTGAGACATTCCTTGGCAGAAATCGCATGTGGAAGGTTTTTGTTGTGTTCATCCCCAGGCAGCAAGCTGACGTCATAATGACGTCTCTTTTTGGTATTTATTGGTCCGCAACGTCATATTACCAAAAAATGACGTGAATACTGACGTCATTTTTTGAATGTACTGTAGACGTCATAACCAGGACGTTAGTTTGACGATATTTTTACGTCATTATAAAACGTTAACTCATTGTTTTATATTTTTGCATTTTGATGATTATTCCAATGATCCTTATAGGTTCCTTAATATTTTTCATCGAAATGCAAAAGTTAAACGAAAGTTTACCATAGATACCTTAAAGTGTGTATAGGCAAGTGTACATTGTAGGTACAGAATGGAATCAAATTTCTCTTTAGGCGAATAAACAGACGCAATATAGGTATTATTATTCAACCACAGCCCATCTTTTATGAGGTTCGTATGATTATCAACTCATTGAAAAACAGTTTGAATTTGGCGCTTCAAAACAAAACGTTCATTATTTGTTTGGCGTTCGGCAATCTCCGGAGTTATCGGTATCGGACAAGTTCGGCCACAAGCCAACACGCAACGTTGACGACGCACAGTGCACACGGCCACACGCCATTATCACAAAAATTTTGAGGTTGTTATGTATTCGATTTCGATTGAAATTTCCTATTGATTACAGAAGTCGATTTCCGACCGTCGGTTGTGAATTGTGCATTTCCTTTACTAGTGAATTGTAAGGTAAGTTTAATATTTGGTCTATTGCATGTATTGGATTTGATGTCATGTACTCACCACTTACTATGATTACTGTACCTATATCATGATGCTACGTTATTTTAAGGCTTTTTCCTTTTTGTGAAAATAATTGTATCCTTAAGGTTAGTGTGCTGATTAAACTCACTAGGATTTTTTGTCGAGATACTGAAATAATTTTATGAAAAATCAAGAAACATATGATGAGAGTCCAAATTAATGTGTTAATACTGGTGAAAAGAAGCTTCTTATCAGTGAATCTACCTATAGAAAAAGAAAGAATCTTAGTTATATATACACAATTCACTTATTTTGGTTAACTGTATAATGAATAGAGTCGACTCTTCTAAGCTATGAAAGATCTTGAGATGAGTCTGCACTAATAACTTTCTGTTCTGACAACTCAAGGTAATTCTTTCTTTCTTACGTTTCCAATGGTTTTTTCCTACATATCTGTTATAACTGGTGGTAATCTAGAAGACAGAACTTTCAACAATTTGTTCGACCAAATGAAATTTTTAAAATACTATCACATCTGTATATTTTTGAAATTTGTTGTTTTAATAGTTTGTGAATAATAGTAGAGTTTTCATTTATCTATTGGTCATTAACCATTAAATTATATATATTTTTTAACAATAATTTTTTATTTCTAGAAAGTTCCTGTGCCTTGGGGATTTCTACTCTTCTCACATCCCCAACAAGTGGAGTCGACTCTTCTAAGCTATGAAAGATCTTGAGATGAGTCTGCACAAATAACTTTCTGTTCTGACAACTCAAGGTACTTCTTTCTTTCTTACTTTTCCAATGGTTTTTTCCTACATATCTGTTATAACTGGTGGTAATCTAGAAGACAGAACTTTCAACAATTTGTTCGACCAAATGAAATTTTTAAAATACTATCACATCTGTATATTCTTGAAATTTGTTGTTTTAATAGTTTGTGAATAATAGTAAAGTTTTCATTTATCTATTGGTCATTAACCATTAAATTATATATATTTTTTAACAATAATTTTTTATTTCTAGAAAGTTCCTGTGCCTTGGGGATTTCTACTCTTCTCACATCCCCAACAAGTGGAACAAGTGCCCTTACATCAACTATTCACAATAAAATTTGGCATTTTTTCTTCCTAATGAGCTAATCAATTTTTGGTTTAATTCAAATGTTCTGAGTTAACAATTTTACTCTTGATAATTGTGATCCTCATAGTTCAAAAAAATAACTCCCTCTACTCAAACTGTTATTTTATATATATAATATAAATATATATATTATATTTCATTATATCTTTATTATATCCTTTGATGCCGATGGAACATATAGATTTTCGTTCTCTAATTGTGATTTTATTTACAGACCTTATAACATCATAGATAGGATATTGATTTGTATATGCACTAACATCCAAATAATATGAGCTTGAGACTAGCAAGTGAATACAAATAATTTTGAACCAATATCAATATATATATATATATATATAATAAATAGGGACGGCCCATTAACGTCGAAATATAACGTCATAATGACGTTACAGAATGACGTCTTTGGTCTGTGACATATTCACGTCATCCTACCGTCTTTATGGCGTCATTCTTTTCGTCAGCAGGACGTGTCTGGTGTCGAAAAAATGACGATAAAATCACGTCAGCTTGCTGCCTGGGTCGTGAGTCCATTATCTGAACAATACTCATTCAATTCCCTAGACGCATTATTGCATGTTTCAACAAGGTATTCTATATTTTTGTTTGACATTAATATGGTTGTATCATCGGCGTAGACAATCATTTGATTTGATGAAATGCAGATATTTTTGACATCATTAACAAATATAATGAAGAATAATGGACCCAGGATGGAACCTTGGGGTACGCCCGAATGTATGTCTCTCGTATCAGATCTAGTACCATCGACAAGTGTAGCCTGTTTTCTATTTGTCAAGTATGATGATGCCCAGTCATGTGCTACTCCTCGGACTCCAATGCCCTCCAATCTCATTAGTAATAACTTATGATCGATAGTGTCAAATGCCCGACTCAAGTCGTAAAACAAACTTACAACATGATTTTTTCCATTTAGTGCATTATATATATATATATATTCTACACAGTCCAATATTGCTGATCTGTTACTTCTGAAGCCATGCTGTGTATTAGATAGTACTTTAAATTGTTCAAGATAGTTTATGAGTTAATAGAAAGTGGTCGACTCAGTGTCGTGCTTCTTATAGAGAAGGATGCCTCAAAGATTTTGGAGATTTGGCTTTGGACACAAATCGATCTGTAATTTTTTATGTCAGATTTTGGGCCTTTGTTTTTGAAAACAGGAAAGCATTTGGACTCCTTCAAATCCGGAAATGTTCCAGATATGAAAGATTCGTTTATTAAGTGAGAAAGTGGCTCAGCAATAATGTCACCTGCTATTCTCATGATATTTCCATTGATATCGCCCCAGCCAGCAGCCAGTTTAGAGGTAGTTTTGTTCAATATTTTTAGAATTTCCTCTGGGGTGGTAGGTGATGGAAAGAAACTCATAGGGGATTTATCGATGTTCAATTCATAATATGGTTTGGGGATTGTCTGAGAAGAATTTATAAAAAAGTTATTTATGAAATCACTTTTCTCCAGTGTATCATTAATTGGTCCCCCGCGGTCATCAACGATGTCAATAGAGGAATTTCTAACACAGTTAGATTTAGCTTCATTTATGATTTTCCAGCTTTCCTTCATAATATTATTGGATCCCAGTATTCGGTCATTGTTTTTTTGCTTCTGATGTTGTTTCACAAGTCGTCTGTATTCTTTTGTGGATTTTTTATAGTATACTGTATAGTCGGGGTCATTGAGTTGCGTTCTAATTTCGTTCATTTCACACAGTTGGTGGTGTAGATTTTTTATTTCGAGTGAGTACCAATTTTTTTCTTTATTAGTGTTACTTTTGCTCTTCATGAAAGGAAGAGAACAATTGTAGTGATAAAGAAAAGTGGTATAAAATAAGAAAAACTTTTTTTCGAACGTGTGAGTCTCGTACATATCCCTCCAATTTTCGCGAGACAAGAGACTACGGAATGTTTCATTATTGGTTTTACTGAAGTTCCTTCTATAGATATATTAAGGATCATTGTATGCTTGGGAAGCTATATCGAATGTACATACCTGGTAGGTGTGATCAGAGATGAAAGTATCGCAAACAATTACATTGCTTGCCTTCAAGTTTGAGAATATGTTATCAATACAAGTAGCACTTTGATTGGTCATTCTAGTGGGCTCATTTATGTGATGCATAATATTGTACTCGAATAATAGATTTGTTAAGGAAGATTTAATTGTACTATTCTCAAGAAAATTTACATTGACATCTCCACATATAATATAATGGTCAGTATTATTGTAGATTTCATGAAGTAGTGATTCGATATTACATAAATAGTCTTTAAAGTCACTATCAGGAGTTCTATACGAAGTGATTATCCAGATTTTTTCCTTTGCTTTTGGAATAGTCATTTGAGCCAGGCATACCTCAAAGCTTTTACACAAACTTCTCTTGAATGAGACAGGCGCCACACTGAATCCATGTCTTGCATATATACATACTCCACCTCTACTGTAATGGGTTCTAGCAAAGTAGGAAGTTAGTTCAAAGTTTTTTATCACAGTTGCCTTGATTTCCTGATCATTCATCCAATGTTCATCTATACATACCAGATCTACATTCAGCGATGATAGGGTAACACTGAGCGAGTCACACTCGTTTGAGATACCTTGTATGTTCATATGTAAGACTGTTATTGATTCATATTTAGTTACTTGATTGGCAGCTGACTGGCTAGGGTGTATCGACTGAGAATTCATATTAGTTTGCAACAGATAGTTTTGGGGCCCTGGAACGAGGCAGGCCTCTGTGAACTTGTCTTGAGAGTTAGTGTTACCCGAATTGTTATTTTCATTTATATTTTGGCTAAAAAAATGAGTTCCTGCCAATATTTTATTTTTATGATGACTGGTGATGAAAGGGACGAATGAATACTTTATCAGGCCAGTTGTCAGGACCTAGCAATTCATCCATAGTCATATCTGTGCTGCCTATTTTGAAGCATTTTTTTCGAAACCTAGATTTGAGATCAAAACAGAATATGTTCTTGTCTCCAAATTTTTCTTTCATGTAATGGTTCACCTTATCCAGCGTTGTGGATTCGTTCAGACCTCCTATCCATATCCAATTTCTGCTAGGTGCCGCTTCCAGTAAATTGCTCGGTTGCCCTCGTCCAAAAATCCTGGATGAGGACATCGTGTTTGTATGCTTTTTATGTGTAACTTTTTGCCATGACTGTTCGGGTCTTTCTGTTTCAGCCTTGGTCAGATTTATGTAATCACTGCACATCTGTTCAGTTTGAACCTTCATGATTTCCAGACCTACTTGTTTATTTTGAATGATTGGTTCACCCTGTGTACTGGATCCACTTGTCATCGATCTATTTTCATTTTCTTTTTTTTTTTTTTTTTTTTTTTTTTTTTAATACACCACCCAACAGAAATCCATTTACAGGGTGGGAAGATCATAGGCACAAAATATGGAGTAACTAGATAAAAGTAGTGGAAATATGAGAACTAATATTAAAAACTGATTTTTTTCAATGAAGCAATGCTGCAAGAGAAGATGTCACACCTGTGATTGATAATATTGTAGTTGTTGCAAATTCTGAATAAGGGTGAGTTCTTCTGTGCATTTGTTCTAGATGCTTCAAGGTAAAATATAGTATTATGTCTTGAATTTACTCTTGGAACATGAAAATTGAGCATACTCAAAATAGCATTACAGTCAATTTGGCCATGGATCACCTTATAAATAAAAATAAGAGCAGATGTATTCCTCCTATTTGCAAGATGGCGGCAAGTGGCGGTTTGCCTAAAGAACCGATCTCCGAAAGAAATAATTATAATTGTAATTACTGTAACAGAGGTGTTAAAGGAAATGTAAGATGTGTGAAATGTGATAAAAAATATCATCCTGCATGTGCTGTGCGTGTTAATGGATTAAAAATTGTGGGAGCTGACATGTTAATTTGTTGTGATGAACCAGATGAACTCGCTGAAACTGACAACATACAATTACTTGTATCTCTCAAGGAAAATAACAGTTGTTTAACTCGACTGCTGTTGCAAATGCAGGAGAATAAAGATCTAATGCAAGATAAAATATGGGCCCTTGAAGATAAAATTCATCAATACGAAGATATAATTTCCAAACATAAAACTGATGAAAAAGTGAGTCAACCCAGTGGAAAAACATTTGCCTGTGTCACAAAAAACACCATTGATAAGAACGGTCAAAGTCAAGGCCATGCACATGATTATCAAAATAGAGAGAAGATAGGAAGACCAAAATCTGTGTTTGACAGCAATCAGCTGATGCTGTCAAGGACGAAACAAGGAACTACAGTTTCAAGAAAAGAAGAAGAACAAATCAAAACTTCTAAGGTTAATGGTTCCGAAGAAAACAAAAACAACAAATTGAATACAAATAGAAACCAAACTCAAAATCAACATTTTATAGAACCTAGAGATGTCAATCTTGCGGTTCAGTCAGCAGTACAAGCAGTTAAAATGAGAGAAATACAAGAGCTGGGTAATGACGTCTCGATGTCAGATGAAAACTTGACAAAATATGGAGGAAACTGGGAACTCAGAAGACCTAAACGTCGAAGATTCATAATAGGGAAGAATGAGGAAAACACTGGTATTGAAGCCGTTCCTAAATATTCTTCGTTGCATGTAACCAGACTAAAACCAGAAACAAAACCAGAAGACTTGGAGAAACTACTGAAAGATCGATTCCCGGGAGTTCAATGTGAACAGCATACATCTAAGCGCCCTGACCTGTATGCAACTATAAAAGTGACAATTAGGAAAGAACACTATAGAGAAGCCTGGAAGAAGGAAGTTTGGCCAAACGGTGCTTTGGTGTCGAATTTTTTATTCCCAAGAAGGATACCGACACCCATACACTAGTTGGATCCTCATTGAATGAATTTAGGTTAGACAGATTGCCCATAAAAAATGATCCTTTGATAACTTTCAACATTTTGCACTGTAATGTAAGGTCAGTGAGAAATAAAGTGAATTTAATTGAAGCAGCTTTGATAAACCTTGGAAGTGATGTACTATGCTTGACAGAGCATTGGCTCACCGAGGAGGAAGCAGCTGTTTTAAATATTGATGGATATCACTTAGCTGGGTACTCCGCGCGTACACTTTACAAAGGAGGTGGAACGGCCGTCCTGCTGAAGAAGCATATGAACTTTACCACCCTGGACATTTTTGATAACATCAACATTGAAAAGTGTATGGAAATATCAGGTGTGTTTATCAAACCCATGAATATCTATATTATAGTAATCTATAGATGTCCATCTGGCAATTTTGACATTTTTCTGGATGCTCTTGAAACCTTACTGGAAAGACTTGACGACAAGAAGGAGGTTGTTCTGACTGGTGACTTCAATGTACCTTTTGGAACTAACCAAAAAATATGTGTTCAACTTTGTGACACTCTTGAGGTGTACGGCTTCAAACAAACTATTTTCGAGCCGACACATGGGCTGTCCTGTTTGGACAATATCTTTGTCAATTTTGAGCCCTATTATGAGGCCGTAAACATGGACTTGCACCTGTCGGATCATCTTGCACAAAAAATCACACTTAGCTATCAAATTTCAAAAAACAGTTATGATAAAACAAAAAACAAAACTTTCAGACCAGTCACCCAAACTGGAATGAACACCTTTTATAATTTGATAGAACACCAACCGTGGGACTTTCTTGACAACAAATCTATAAGCGCAGATGAAAAGTTTACGCGCTTTACTGATATTTTAAATAAATCATATCTTGAATCATTTCCCGAGAAAACATATAAGACAAAGGCAAAGGACCCTAGCAGCGTAGGCTGGTTTAACGAGGCACTAAAACATATGAGGGAACATCTCAACTTCCTCAAGGATTTTGCAAACACCCATAATAACCCACAAAATTGGCAAGATTATAAAAATTTCAAAAAAAAATATAGGGATGCAATTAAACTCTCTAAAATAAACTCTAATGATAGATTGATTCAAACATCCGATAATCCAACAAAAACTATGTGGAATATAATCAACCAACATAGGGCTTCAAAGAAGAAAAAGAACATTTCGAACATAACCCCAGATCAGTATAATGATTTCTTTATAAACGTAGCGCATAACCTGACAAAGGACTTGCCATCAACCTCTGTTGATCCTATGAACAATATGAAAGGTATACAAACACCAAAAGCAGGGTTCGCTTTCAATGAAGTAAGCTTTAACAACGTAAGAGACATAATAAATAACTTAAAAAACAAGAACAGTACTGACATTTACGGACTTAGCGTTAAACTAATAAAAAGAGTAAAAAACCTTATAATTATACCATTGACCAAATTATTGAATATCTGCATCAATGAAAACGTATTCCCCTGTGCTCTTAAAAGAGCCACCGTAATCCCAATATTCAAAAAAGGAGATACTGGCGAGGTAGCAAACTACAGACCTATCTCCCTGCTCCCTGCCTTTTCTAAGATATTTGAAAAATACATGGCTAACTCGATCAATGAATACTTTGAAAGACATGAATTATTTACAAATTCTCAATTTGGATTTAGGAAAGAAAAAAGCACTACCTTAGGGATTCTCAATTTAACCTCGCGCATTATGGATAGCTACGAAGACTTAGAATATAACTCGGTTATTTTATGTGACTTGAGCAAGGCATTTGACTGCGTTTCACACGATCTCCTGATAAAAAAACTCCAAGTTTATAACTTTTCTAGCAGCAGTATCAAATTATTACAGTCATATCTTTTTCAATATCATATCAAAACGTTTTATTTTAAACTTCTCGTCGTGAGTTGTACAGTGATTTCTAGTGAGTTGCAAAGTCATTTTCTAGTGGAAGTACCGAATGTAGATTTTTGAAAGTTGTTGAGGTGGGACTGTATGGTTCTGTGAAGAGTTTGACCAGGTTTTGAGGAAGGACATTCGTTTCATATATGGATATATTTGATGGTTTGAAGTAATCCACCAGAGACAATCAGACAATCAGTGCCAGTATATCAGAGACCGTTTTTTTTGCTCCTAAGATAAAAACAGCTGAACTCATTTCTTTTGTTCCTTGCCAGTGCAGGAGCAAAAATATTTTTCTGAAGGGACCTAAATATCGCAGAATGGGTGTTTGCGAGTCTTGTGGTGATTCTACGGAAACTGGAATATGTTGTGATGGCTGCAAGCATACTTTTTGTGAAAAATGTTCTGGCCTCTCGAGTTCTGAATTAAGATGCATACTGCTGAAGAAGAGACGTTTGATATATCTTTGTGATAACTGTGAACAAGGTTTCAAATTGCTCCCCATTCTGATGAAGAAAGTGGAATTCCTAGAAAGTCAAGTGAGCAAGTTAGAGGAAAAAGTTGAAAAACAAAATTCAACTGGGGGAAAGATGGAGGATGGAATGGAAAATTTTGAGAATATCATCTCTGAACTTGAAGAAAGGAGGAATCGGGCAAGAAATGTTATCGTGCTGAATATACAGGAGTCGACAAAGAGAGATAGAAATGAAAGAATTGCAGATGAGAAGCTCACAGTTAACAGTATTTTGAAGGAATGTGATGTCATTGATGGAAATATGCAAGTATATCGAATTGGAAAATTCACTACTGGTAAAAATCGTCCTCTGAAAATAATATTTTCTAACTTAGAATTAGCTAAGCAAGTACTGAGAAATAAAAATAGAATAAGTGCAAACAGAGTAATCATTTTTGGAGATCAGACCAAAGCACAACGTGAATACTACCAGAAGGTGAAAAGTAGACTAAGTAAATTTGTCGAGGAGGGTGACCTGGATAAAACGATAAGGTATATAAACGGAGTACCAACCATTGTCCAAAAAGAAAAAAACCAGTAATGCCTAATATTCAGGGATCTTCTTTTATAAGTTTCAATCAAGACATCATTTATGTTAACATTCAGAGTTTTCTTGCAAACAAACACGAAGTTATAACCCAAATAATCTGCTACCGCCCAGCAATCATGGTTTTGAGTGAATCTAGAACCACTCATGATATTTTAGATTCTGAACTCGCTGTAATGCAGTATAATTTTGTAAGATGTGACAGTAGCAGTAGATATACAGGAGGAGTCTTGATTTATATTAGGCAGGACATTGAATACAGAGTGATGAAAAGTATAACATCAGTAGATGTTAACTATTGGTTTCAGTTTATAGAAATTTCAATTGATAGCCAAAAATGGACTATTGGGGGTGTTTACCATTCACCGGGTGCAAGTCATTCAGTGTTCATTGAAAAAATGGAAGATATATTAGAAACTTATTTTTATAATAGAAAAACTGTCTTGGTGGGTGATGTTAATGTTGATTTCAAGAATATTGATAATTTCTACACGAAAAAAATCCAGCACTTGCTCAGCATGTATGGTGTGGATCAGATGGTTAAAGATTATACTCGAATCACAAATGTCAGTAAAACTCTTATTGATTATGTCATAACAAATTGTGATAATATTACTGTCAAAGTTAATGACAGTCCTAAAATTTCTGATCATTCCACCATTTCTATTGCTATATTTAATACAAGGCCGAATGTTCCCGAGAGAATTCAAGAAGTTAGGAATATGTGCAGGGAAAATATGTTATCCATCAATATGGAACTCTTGTCTTGTAGTTGGTTGTTGGATTGTGTAAATGTTGATGTTATTTTGGAGGATATTTTTAAAAAAGTATATGGCATTTTAAATCGAGTTGCTCCAAGCTATACTAGAACGTTGAAATTGAATGATGTACCATACTATGATAATGATTTGAGGAAGAAAGCTAAAGACAGAGATATGGCGTATAAAAATTTTAAGAAATGTAATGATGTTCAAAAAGAAGAAAAATGGCAAATATATAAAGCAAATCGAAATCAGTATGTTAATATGCTCAAAGCTAAAAAATCAGAATACTATGAACAGAAAATTGACTTGAACAAAGGTAACTCAAAGCAAATGTGGAGGACTCTTAAATCGATTGTCAAACCAAATGCCCCTTATAATTTCAACAAAATTGAATTTTTGGAAGACGGTGAAACCAGAATGTACAGAAATGAAATGGACATAGCTAACAAATTCAATATTTTTTTTGTGGATAGTATCCAAGATATTGCTAATAATATAATTGCAGAGGAACAATGGTCACAGGAAAATCTCATACAAATAAATAGCACATTAAGTTGTTTTCAAAAACTAACCTATAGTGAACTGCGTGAATTTATATTCTCCTTGGACAACAATAAGAATCAGTCTGAAATTCTTAATGCAAGATTCTTGAAGGAAACATTTGAAAGTCTTGGACATGTTATATTGCATTTTATAAATTCTTCTCTTGAATATGGAATATTTCCGGATAGTTTCAAAGTTAGCACCATTATACCAATACCGAAAATTCCAAATACAATAGATGCAAACAATTTTAGACCCATAAATACATTACCAACACTTGAGAAAGTAATTGAATTGGCGGCTCATGCACAGCTGATAAACTATTTGAATAGTAATAATATCCTTAGTGATCACCAATCAGGATTTAGGAAGAGTTATTCATGTGAAACAGCTCTCCAATATACATTATCAAATTGGAAAAAACAAATAGATGAAAATAAATATGTCATTGCAGTTTTTCTAGATGTGAAACGTGCTTTTGAAACAATTGATAGAGACATTTTATTAAGTAAACTAAGGTATTATGGAATTGCTGGTTCTGTTTATTATTGGATGGAAAACTATCTGTGCAACAGAAGCCAAATAACAAAAATTGGTTCAAGTTATTCCAATAAATTAAGTAATAACATTGGAGTACCTCAAGGCAGCGTTTTAGGCCCCCTTCTGTTCATTCTTTATATGAATGATATTCATCAAATTGCAAGGAACTGTTCTATTAGCTCATTTGCCGATGATACATTGGTGTATTGTGCGAATCAAAATTTAGACCAAGCTATTATAGAAATTAACAACACATTGGCCAATATTGAAAGATATTTACGGACGAATAAACTTAAATTGAATGTAGCCAAAACCAAATCAATGATTGTTACAACTAAATATAAATATGATAATTTACTTGTTAGTTCGATTGATATAGTGATTGAAAATACGTCTTTGGAAATTGTAGATGAATTCAAATATCTGGGATTTATGATTGATAATAATTTAACATTCAATAGTCATGGAGAATATATTATTAGAAAAATATCTAAAAAAATGTACTTTTTTTCACGAATTTCAAAAGAGCTGTCCATGTTTGCCAGAGTTACCATTTATAATTCCATTATAAAGCCTGATTTTGACTATTGTGCAACAATAATTTACTTGTTTAACCAAAATCGAATTTCTCAACTCCAAAAGCTACAAAACAGAGGAATGAGATTAATACTGAAATGTAATAGATATGCTCCGGTTGAAGTGATGTTGGATACACTGCAATGGTTTTCAGTTGGTTCTCGTTTGTTTTACATGAGTATGACTTTCATTTATAAGTTGAGCAAGGGCCTACTACCTTCCTATTTCAACGAGTTCTTGGTGAGAAATGATGAAATTCATAACTATGACACTAGATTGAGGACTGACTTTCATATTCACAGAACAAACTCTAGTATGAGCATGAGATCGCTATTTTTCAAAGGGTTAAATGAATTCAATAAACTGCCTATGAATGTAAAACAATCAGCTTCTTTGTCTTCTTTCAAGTCGTCATTGTCAGAGTATATTAAAACTCTATGATTGTTGGATATATGTGCATGTTTGGTGAAGGAATTTGGTGGCGTGACGTCACACAAACCGGGCGTATTGACATTAAGTAGATTGGACTGTTAGCATCTTCGTGAAAAATCAATCTGTATCACTAGGTGTCTGTTTGATCATTGTTTTATTTTAGTATTGTTGTTATAGGTTGCTGGATCTGTTGCAGTCTGGTCCTATATAGCTATTGATTGCTTGTGATATTTTTATATTCGTATATGTGTGATGTAAACATTTTTTATGTGTAATCGAGATGTTTGTATATTAGGCTTACCTATTTTAAATAAAGTACTACTACTACTACTACATATCTATCTGACAGGTACCAGACAGTTAGGGTGGATGGAGTGTTCTCTGCGGAGAGACTGCTCCGGATTGGTGTACCACAGGGGTCTGTCTTAGGACCAGTACTGTTTTTGATCTATATAAACGATCTGCCTATATGTGACACTCGGGTGGGGTATACCCTCTTTGCGGATGACACCACC